>OX596223.1:9979628-11298081 GCA_951394215.1 Glyphodes perspectalis | reverse complement strand
AGTGGGCCCCATTAAGTCATGGACATCTGCAGGTAGTGGGCCCCATTAAGTCATGGACCTCTGCAGGTAGTGGGTCCCACTAAGTCATGAGCCTCTGCAGGTAGTGGGCCTATGTATGTAGGATACGTGCCTTTGTAGTTCGTGGAGCCCTTATTATTCCGCGGCTCAGATTGTGCGCTAGCGAGTTCAGGTAGTTGGCTACTTCAAGGATGCGGTCCCGGTGCTCGCCCGCTGCACAGCTGCAGGCGGCGGGCGGGTACTCACACGTTGGCGTAGTGCTGCA
This sequence comes from Glyphodes perspectalis, assembly GCA_951394215.1. Classification (NCBI taxonomy): domain Eukaryota; kingdom Metazoa; phylum Arthropoda; class Insecta; order Lepidoptera; family Crambidae; genus Glyphodes; species Glyphodes perspectalis. The sequence continues at coordinate 11,297,798 of OX596223.1, read as the reverse complement.
TGTACTGCAGGTAGGCCTGCTGCACCATGGCGACGTGCGCCAGCAGCGCGGGGTCGGCGGGCAGCGGCAGCGCGGGCGCGCGCGGCTGCGCGCCGCCGGGCGGGCGCGCGAGCGAGCTCAGGTAGTTCGCCATCTCGACGCTGTGGTTCTGGTCGTTCTGCCGCGTCTCCGGCCGGCCCGGCTCCGACGGCGCGGCGGCGGCCACGTTGCGCTGTCTGCCAGCAAAATAAGACTTGTTCAAATTCGAATTTATTTTTAAAATTATGCTTTTACGTTGTTTTTTAGTTTAAATTTAACTAGTCAACAGATTCTAAATGTTCCGTTTAAAACGTTCTAAATATTTATATGGCTGTTGTTAACATGGCATGTAACAAAACAGACAACCAGATAACGATGTGATCCTGTAATTCCTTTTCCTAAAAGTACTTAAATGCCATTAGTATGCTTTGGACCGGTTACTTAAATACATCGCGGTGCGCATACCCAGTGGTGGATTTACACTAGGGGCAGTGGGGCTAGTGCCCGGCGGCAACATTTGGAAACTGAGAAAAAAGTTTCTTTACAATATATAACCGTTCAAGTAGTTCCGCGCATACACAAAAAAAAATGTAAAGTGGCGTGCGACAAAAACCCAACATACGAAACTATTAAAATAAATTTAAGTCATTTTCTTCAGTGCCCCAGGGCGGCACAAATTTAAATCCGGCTCTGCGCATAGCGTTGCTAACACTTACGCAGGAAAAAAACGAGTATCAAAAAACTTCTTTTTTTTTGTAATGACATTAAAAGCTGACTGTTGTACCTAATAAACATTTATCAAGTAAAATCTAATTTGTATTGCTTACCTAAAAATTTATTTACAACTAACAGCGCCCCGCGGTTTCACCCGCGTAGTTCCCGTTCCCGTGGAAACACGGGGATAAAATTTAGCCTAAGTTACTCGCTGATAAAGTAGCTTTCCATTGGTGAAAGAATTATTCAAATCGGTCCAGTAGTTTCGGAGCCTATTCGATACAAACAAACAAACAAAGTATAGATATACAGAATTACATAACTTATCGATCCAATCAGGCTCTACAAATGTTTATATATTAGGACTAGAAGAGTACTAGATTTTAAACTCTGAGCAATGAACATTTAAACCTTATTCTATTATTATCTCCATTTTTGATAACGAAGCAAACCGCAGTTACCTCAGTCCGTCGGTGCCGGGCGGCGGGCCAGGCTGCGGCTCCGCCCTCTTCGTGGGCGCGCACACCAGGTGCATGGTGTGCGCGATCTGGCTCTCGTACGTCCTGAGGACATCCTTCAGTATGGTGTTGTCGTCTAACAGTTGTCCGGAGTATATGATTTTCTGTTCTTCTGTGCTCTGTGGACAAGGTAATGTTTCCAATTGTAAGTGTTACAACAATTAGCTCTATATCCAAAGGAACTAATGTTAGACAAGCTCGATGGCGCATTCGGTAGTGACCCTGCCTTATGCACCAAGAGTTGTGGGTTCGATCCCCACCCAAGACAAATATTTGTATGATGAATACTTGTGTTTGTTCTGTGTCTGGGTGTTAATATCCAATATTTGAGTATATATTTGTAATACCACTGTTGATTCTGATTTCCGTAACACAAGTGCTTAGCTACTTACCTCGGAGTCAGATCAATGTATGTGATGTTGACGGTTATTTATTTATTTATTATTTATTTATTTAATGTATCCAACAGTTGTGTTTCAAAACGATTACGACTTGGGGACCCCAAAGACCTCTTATTTCTTAAAAGCTAGTAACATATTTGTGATTGTAATGTGCATAAGCATTATAATGTTAATTATAAGTGCTGAAAGGATAAAAAATCATGCTATATATATTTTATGTAATAATTTGTTACTATTTTGTACTTATTTGTTCTTGTTAATTTACTACCAATTTGATACATTTTTTTGACAGATGGAGATCTTGCAGAATTATAGTTTAATTGAAAAGTGTGTCCTATTTATTTATTTAAATTTGGAGATGTTAAACAATAAACGATTATGATGTCCAATTTATGTAAATGTTAGTTAATGGCATCTATAATGAAGACAAATTTAATTTAATATTTTAACTGTGCTCATTTTAGGCAAACAATTTTACACTAGATTGTGTTAATGGTTGCTTGCGCAATAACTAATTGTAATTATTTTGTTTCGGTTGGTTCAAGTCGTTAAAACTGTTATCAACATCACACAAAGTAACTGGCATAGCTCTGATAAAAATGGATGTTGTTAAAATTTATTCTGTGTTCATGAATTTTGATCTCTTTACATAACCTTTTATTTACTTCAAAAGTAGTTTTGTTCCTTTTCATGCTCCTATAATTTTACAGGGTTTATTTTATTATAGACCATAATAATTTTACCCACATAAAGGACTTCGTATGGCCCTGTTCTCGTTATAAATTTCAGGGTGAGGGGTGGGAGTAGAAGGGTAAACAATTTTTTACAACCTATTCTCATACCTACAGAATACACAAAAATAAATTAAAATCAGTTCAGCCGTGTCAAATTATTTCATTTCATTTCATTTCATAGGAGTGCAACAAATATTGTGACACAAGATTTTTATATAAGACTAACTAAACGACTAGACTTTCACCTGCGTCTATGGTTAATGTTATATAGTCTTCCTCGATAAATTTACTATACAACACAAAAATATTTTTTTTTATTTCAGACCAGCAGTTTCTAAGATAAGCATGTTTAAGCAAACAAACAAACTCTTCAACTTCATATATTTGTATAGATAAGCCCTCTTAATTCATAACACAGTTGTCAACTTCAGACTCAATATATCTCAGAGTTTACTACTTGGTTAAGTAATATGTATACATCTAATATGCTTATAAACTCAAAACTTTACCTTTTTATTACATTAAAGTATAAAGTTAGTAAATAAAACCTAGATTATTTGATTTTTGACAATTATGATAACTTGAGCTCAGATTGATTTGATAAACATATTGTTATCAAATTTATCACATAATTAAAATGAGATTTATGTAGACTGGTACACCTAAGTTTTGTTGTTAAGTTACCATTGCACTTTGTAACGCCCCATTTTCGGATTTTATTTTATTAATCCGAAAATTTTATTTTATGATTCAATATTTTCTTACAGTACAAACCTTCACTGGAAGATTACAAATATTTCAACTAAAATCAGTAAAATCGGCCCAGCAGTCCTCGAGTTTTAGCGAGACAAACAAACAGCAATAAATTTTTATATTTATTTAGTATATTTAAAAGCTTTTGTTAATTAAATATCCACCCTTTCAATAACTACCTAATAAACTTATATTTTTCTACAACATTTCTAATATTAATAAAGATTCAAGGCAGATTCTAATTCTAATGTACAGGCACCAAAAATATAACTGTACTACTAAAGGCAATGTTTTAAATTACAAATTATTTAAATCATAGTAAATACTAGAGAAAATTATGGTCAGAGGGTAGGTATGGTTTTTACTAGATAATAAACAGCGGGATTATTTATATGACAATTTAATAGATTATTATTACACATTGACACTAATTGAGTCTTGAAAGGCTTTTTAGACTGTAGTCTAATAACAATTTATTGTTGTGAAATAACGGTACACAGTAAGTAAACTACGCTCTTCTTAAATTGTAGCTGTTATTTGTATTTATTTTAAAATATGCAATTGTATAGTGTATTAATGTATCACTATGGGAAATATACTAGATGACACTTAAATAATTAGGTCGTTATTTTGAGATTATAGACACAATTGCGCGTGATTTGTGGGATAAAGTTAATACTCACCGGTTTGCTAGGATAGACCTCCGATAAATGTCCTTTCAGTTGCCTCACGGTCCATGATGATTGGCATTCGACGTTTTGGTCCTCGATTTGCTGGTTAGGCGCCTTCACGATCAGCGTCACATTATCTGGTATCATTTTCAATCATCCAATTTGTCGCTATAGTTAGATAATAACGAAACCCTTGATATAATCACACCTCTAAATAAACACGCCAAAAAGAACACACGAATGCAAAGATAATACGCAAAAGTAAAACACTCAGGTGACGCAACAACTCCGTAAACTTTTTTGAGTAATCAGTTTCTTATCCGACTAAATAGTGACCAAATTAATCGGTTCTGATGTAAATAAATACTTCGTAAAATACAGAGGCCCCAGCACTTGTCAATTTTGCCTTTGAAATTATTTGGCGATTTTTCATTGGTCCAGCGATGATTAACGACGTCATAACTTTGTTCTCTTCTCCACGGGAAATGCATGTGATTGGGTAGTACAATAATGTAATTAAAATGTATTTTACCATTGGGTAAAATAGAAAGTAGTTATAGTAGATACTTAAAGAGCCAATGGCGGTTCAACAATTTGTGTTCAATTTCAAAATATGCATAAATTGGTTCTTTAAATGGTTTTTATTTAATCTAAATTGTTTTGAAATTTAACCCAAATATGAATGGCCGTTGTTCGTTAATGCAATTTGTCAATAGCAATTGTTAAGTTTTTTTCTAACGATTTTATATCATTGAAATTGTTATGACAGACCGAAAAGACTCTCATGATGTCAACGTCTGTCAATGTCAAATCAATTGTCAACCGTTTGTTTGTTGTTGATTTTTTGATTTCGTTTGTGATTTGGGTGAAATAAACAATATATTCCAAAAAATCAGTAATGACTCAGTAAAAATATGAAAATAAAATCTTTTTGATGGCTATCTAATTGTTTTGAAGTGATATATTAAGGCGGCTACGTATGAAACAGATTCTAACCTCCAAGTATAGGTTTAATATCAAAAAATGGGTGTCACAGTGTAAGTTTTTAATTAAAAATCTTTTATTCCTACCCAAAATTAACATAAAAATGTTATAATTTCGTATTGTTACTAAATTATGTGAATTTAAGACGCATGTAGGTGGTGGTTATAACAGCACCCGTATTTGGTTTAGTTTACAGCAGTACCCAGTCCCTGAGAACAAAACGGGCACTTACGTGATAGAGCTGCTTACGAAGCGGATCCTGGCGCTGGGCGCGACTCAGCAGGGACAGTTTCTGGTGGACTGCGAGAGCTATCTTTCACACCCACAGATGGGTAAGATACTTACTTAGCAGGCTGGTCAAATGTACTTAGTGATTATTGCAAATCTTGATAGGACTGACGTACCATGTGTAAAATAATTCAGAATAAAAAAATACCTAAAAGTAAACTGTCTTCACACCAAAATACTGGGTCAAATAACTATCATTCTATTCAGTCCGTCAGTTAGATTATACAAAAATCTGGTCAGTGGGTAACAAGACACATATTTATTATCAAGTTAACAAAGATAAAGAGCATCAAAGTTTTTTAGTAGGGGCTGGCGCTTGCAACGTCATTTGTAAGTAAAAATTGTACTTATGTGTGACGTCACCTGCAATTTGAATCCACTGTATCTTTGCTACTGTTTGTTTGACAAATAAATGAAAAAATATGTGTTAAATATTTTTACATTAATCTAACTGACGGACTAATTAGATTTTTTAGTCCGCTTCCCTATTTCCTATTGGAGTAGGCAGAAAGAACCAAATAGTCATTATTCCTAATGCCCTCGCTAGTATATTCTATATTTTCATAACAGTTTAAATAAAATCTTATTCTGAAAATACTAATTGATAGTCTTGGGCATACTAGTTCGCAACTGAGATCGCTCAGTATAGGTTGCCGCTCCTAAACGAACTAGTTCGTTCTTCTAGTTCGTTAGTTCATCGTTCCCTCGTTTTAATACAGTCTAGCTTTGACGATCTAGATCATTCTTTTAGATTGTTATTATAGATTGTTAGTTCAAGACTCTGTGGTGAGAACGACATGCTAAGAGATATCTCGATATAGTTCTGTGGATATGCCAATATGCTGCTCTGCCTAGTAATTTATTAGAAGGGAAGATGCAGATATAATATTTTATGACTGCAACTACAAACTGTTTCAGTTAATATATAAAATACTCAGATAAAATACTTTTTCATGAACGAACTAGCAAACTGTTAACGATCCAAACTGCGAACTAGTTTGCGTAGTTCACCTAAAAGAGCGCTCTTTCGAACTAGTTCGTTCGCGAACTACACAAGCCTACTAATTGATTAACAGCAATAAGTATGCTGTGTTAAACAATGTTTATTTTGTCTATTCAGAATCTAGTTGAATGTTAGATATATTTCTTAAACAAATCACAATTAAAGTGTGAAAATACAAAGGATTTTTTTAACTCTAACATCACAAAATAAGATGCCCGTAATGAAATTTATAGACCAAATTAACTTAATCAAAAATATATATTTTTTTAATATAGCTTCATTTCCTCATGTAACAACGTTACTCAATCAACAGGGACAACTAAAACGGTGCATATTCTCCACAACTCGGAACAGCCAGCATCTGTTTTCTCAATCCTGGAAAGCGGCACAAAGAACATGCATGTCATTGCAGATGGACTGTTCGATCTGCTTATGATGAAGCTTTCGCAACACTATACGTCGAAAAAGCAAACTAAGATCGAGAGCAAGGGCCCGAGGTTTGAGCTTGGAGACTTTTGTGTGAAGCTTGGATCTGTCACTATGAATCAGAATTTCAAGGGCATTTTGATTGAGGTAAGTTTATTTAAAGACATTATTACCTTAAATACATAATAAATTCAAATTCAAATTCAAATTAATTTTTTTTTTATTAATGTAGGCCTTAAAAAAGCACTTATAAATCGTCAATTTTACAAAATCTTTAGAGCAATGTGAATCTACCACCGGTTCGGAATGCTGATTCTACTGAGAAGAAACCGGCAAGAAACTCGGTAGTTACTCTTTTCAGCGTCAAAATATACATGAGTAATATACACTTTTTTTTAAATGTTCTAAACCAAATCATACAATCAATGACTGCGGGAGATGACATAGTATGATTACTTACAATGAAAGTGTAAGATTAACCAGAGCAGACCAGCCCCCAAAGGTGGCACCTGTGCACAAGCATGACGTATGTGTCAGCCATAGTTTCACTCAACCATATCAGAGGGAATGTAATACAAACATATCATCGATTTTGTTTGTAAGAATATATTTTTTCGGATTTCTTTGGCTTAAACCGACTGCAATATTAAGTTTTAGACACAAGAATATGCAATTATTTTTTTACTTTTTACTGCATTTATTGTTTTAGAACTTATTTTGTTTGATGTCATTTTATTTTGAGACCAGTTAACCATTATTCTTTATGTGGCTGCAGTAAAAATAGGTTAAAAAAAACTGTCCTTATGTGGTTATAGGTGGAGTATAGACCGTGTGTGATGGCGAACGCGGTGTGGGGCCTCCTGCGCGAGTTCCTACAGGGCCTGTTGGGGCCGGCCGTGCCCATCCAACCACCTCAGCACCTCCTGGGCCGCATGACGGAGATCTATACGCCTATCGACACTATCTACCAGTATCTTGAGCATTTTGCTGCGTACAGGAAAGTCACGGGCATGAGGAATGCCTGACTTTGTATTGTGATAGTTCTGTTGATATGGACATTTGATTTGACGTGTGGGACTCCTTGAGTGTGGCTGTGGACTATACATCTGGTGTAACTTCCATATCATGATAACTATGAGATTGTTACTTCAGTCAAGATAAGATGCGAAAAGTGAATTTTATTAAGTTTGTCAATCTCTTAATCAAAAGATTTTGGGTTCATTTTGAAATCTGATTTTTATACTTACCTATTAACATTAGTTATAACAGGAAAGAATTGTAAATTTCTTAAGAAGTCTTCATAGTAAATGGTAGTCTGTGACGCTCCTCAGAAGCGTATAGGACTTAGTAATAAGTTCCAAAACCCAAATAGAAGACAACCCTTACTGTATTGTTTTAATTATTGCTTGTATTCATCAGATTTTAAAGCGGTAGTAGCTCAATGGTTAGGACGCGCGCCTCAACCAAGGGCAAACTTCAAACCTCAGCATGTACCTCCGGATTTTTTTAATATATGTATGTATATAAAAAATATATCTATCTATCTATACCACTAGCTCGGCGGTGGGGAAAAACATCGTGATGAAACCTGCAAATTCGAAATACTTTAATTTGTAACCATGATCCAAAAATTGTCTGGTTCCCCTATCTTAGGGTTACGAAGGTCAGATCGGCAGTCGCTTCAATGTAATTACCAGACTCGCTCAATCATGGATCATGGTCTAAGCGGACTCCGACTAAGCATGGGACAAGATAATGTTTTTTTTTGATTTATGGAACACAGAGAGTGGGAACTATGTGCTGTAATTTTTATATCAGGAAGTGGGCCCTTCTGACTTAAAGAAACTCGTACATAATTTGTGAGTAATTTCTACATAAAAATCTACTTGCGATGGTTTTTCTTGGTGTGGATGGGGAAGTTGTTAAATAGACTCAAATGTTATCTTGTGTCAGAAGTGTAAGGGTAGTTTTACATCTCTAGTTTTAAGTAAGTCGTATTTGTAAGTAGGAATTATTAAAAATATTTTGTACATACTTATATTTTTTTGTTTGAAAATCAACAAACCTTATGCGCTCTCCCGAATTTCCCTCCGGTATTGCACTGACGGAGGCCACCTTGGGGTTTAGTCGGAGTTTCGTATAGAAAATATAGTGTTTGGGTAAAATTTTAACAGTTTTATATTTTTCATATTACCTACTTATATTTTAAATCCTTTAATTGGAATTTATTGAGATAAACTAATTTATATTGATTAATAATAAACAATAGACCATAAAAGACTACGGTTAGGACCCTAATATATTAACAGTATTAAATAAATCCCGAAGCCAATTCTTTCGCTTCGTTAGTCGATTATAATAGATGGAATGGCCCCGTTCCTGCAAAACAAAAATTGTTTTTAATAATGTACTCCTAACCGATATCGGTCACGGCGACCAATCTCAACGAGGATTAGCCAACTGCGCAGGAGATATTATAGTGCCTAAGTGTATGAGCAAACACAGGCACTCTCACCTTCACTCTTAGTCCGGTGAGACGGCAATTCGACATTATTACCGGAGAAAGGTCAGGCGCAGTTAACGTGCTTTCCGAGGCACGAGGATGATTAAACCGCTAACTTCCTGACTCCGGACTGTTAAAAAGTAATTTCAATACTAAGCTAGAAATTTAGGAGTTTGTATCGATAGTAAGTTAAAATTTGAAAATTACCTTTTAAACACAGTTGGACAATGCTTTTTCAGACTTAAAGTCCTATATCAAATAAAGCAATATCTTAGCGAGGAAGTGCGGGTACGTTTGTGTGAGACGCTGATATTATCAAAATTAAACTATGCTGATACTGTTATTGGCGGTTGTCTCTTGGGTCGCACCAAAAGGCTCATACAACGTGTCCAGAACTCTTGCGCTAGATACTGCTTTTCAATCCCCCGTAGAGCACACGTCACTCCGTATCTTAATAGAAGCGATCTTTTAAACATGGAGTCTCGTCGTTCTATGCATCTGGGCACTTTACTTTTTGGTTTAATTAAAAACCAAAGTCCAGCATATCTCTTTAATAAGTTAAAGTTTACACAGCGTAGGTCGCGAATTATTGACAGACTTATTTGTCCCCCGTATAGAACTGCAGCTTTTAGAGGAAGTTTCCGCTATTCCGCAACAAAGTGCTGGAACAATATTCCCCCACCAGTTAGAAACTCTCTTACAGTTTACACCTTTAAAGTTAAATTTAAAAAGCATCTTTTAGCAATTCAAAAAAATACATAATATTCCCCACACACTAAACTTATTAAAATTTTAACTAATTTAAATTATTATAAGGCGCAGTTTTAAAAATATATTAAAGAGTATTTTATAAGTATACATATATATTTAATTTTTTAACTCTGCAGTATATTAAGTATCAACCAGCAAAATAAATAATTATTATTCATCGTTTATTAAATTACTCGATCATCATTAAATAATACATTACCATATTATTCTACACATATACATATATACTGAGCATTTAATTATACATCTATAAATATAAATTATACTATGTTGATATAATACTTACATACTAAGAAACTTATTTTTGTATCTCTTTTCTCGTGATTTGCTTTGCACAGCTTGTGCGAGCCATCGCTCGCTATGTTTGGCCTCCGCAGAATACCAGTGGTAGTGACGACGTTCTCTGTCGTCATCACCTAATACTAAGCGGAGACCATTTTGACACCCATCTGTTTATTTTTTGGTTATGTTATTATTTGGGATAGGGTCCCAATTAATTGTTATGATTGTTAATTACGTTTAATTTGATAATGTTTTTGTTTTTTATTTTATTGTGGTGTCAAATAAATACTTTTTCTTTCTTTCTTTCTTTCAAAATAACCAGCCACAATTCTTTTAACCCGTGACCTCCTGGTCCGCAGGCGACGCATGCTACAACTAGACCAAAGGCAGTCAAAATTGTTTGTATGTCGGCAACAGATCGCGACAATAGGTTACCATGTACAACATAACAGTAAAGTGACTGAAATAAACCTCTGCCCCCAAATCAGTCAATATCTAAATGTATTTTTTCGACTGCGTAAACAGTCGAACTAAATCCTCCTGCCATTTGGGTTTCTGTTGCAATTTATCGTATCCATGCGTTATGTTTAAACTCGAGAAAGGACACTACTTTTTACCATGGAGAATTTTTAATGATAATTCCACGGGACATACCTACCTACATAGGTACTGTACGAGCCATTGCACATAGGTAGGTACATATAAAATATTATCGCTTGTACATATCGAGCAGTGAAGCGGTGCCTTTACATGTCGGGATCGTCGCGAGTTGATTTTATTTTTATCAACGGATCACTTTTTTTTTATCCTAAATTAAATCAGTGTACTTGCAGCACTCAATCAGACTGGTTTTATTTATCGTCCCCAAAACCCTCTCACCATCAGCATTCCTAAGTGTGGTTTACCCCACACATACTCACAATAACAGACTGAATTTCACGTAGAGCGGGGTGGGCAAGCCAGTAAAGAATGGTTTCTTATTCATAATTATAATTACGCTGCGTACGCCCATGATTGCACACTCTTGATACTGTGGAAGATGAAGTCATTTAATATTTCGAGACGTATCTACTTGATTAAATATGCATGCATCAAATTTATGTAACTAACTTCACGCCACTTCTCTAGCGGGGTGGGCAGACAGAACCGAACGCCATATGGCACGATCCTTACACACCTCACTTCCTCATTTTCCTAGCGTTATGTCCCGTGCTTAAACGGGGTCCGCTTAGACCATGATCCAGGATTTAGCGAGTCTGGTAATTATATTGAAGCGACTGCCGATCTGACCTTCGTAACCCTAAGATAGGGGAACCAGCCAATTTTTGAATCATGGTTACAAATTCAAAGTTGTTTGTTCAAATACTAATTCCATATTTATGAGTCCTACTTCTGTACCGGAAGTATATAAAATCATACTATCTTTAAAAAACACTAAAAGTGTGGGCTATGATGCCTTATGTACCTTGGCAATTAAGAGTTGCGCTGAATATCTCGCCCCGCCATTGACATATATTATAAACTTGTCTCTTAGCCAGGGAGTATATCCAGATGCGTTTAAACTGTCAATAATTAAACCTGTTCATAAAAAAGGTGATACAAGTGACGTTAAAAATTACAGACCCATTGCTTTAGTACCTATATTATCTAAAGTCTTCGAAAGAGTTATATATTGTAAGATCTACTCATTTTTTGAAAAGTTTAATTTATTCTCACCTCAACAGTATGGCTTTCGTCGTAATAAATCAACGAATATGGCCATCTATAACCTACTAAAGTTGGTCACTGACTCTATAGATAAGAGAGAAAAAATATGCGCCATGTTTATGGATATGTCAAAAGCTTTTGACTATGTAAACCACAGTGTGCTTCTACACAAGCTCTACCATTATGGTATACGTGGTGTTGCCTTGAAGCTTTTAAAATCATACCTCAGTAACAGAAAACAGCAAACTGCTATAAAAAGTATTTCCAAAACGACCTCCTTAGAAAAAGAACATTTATCAGAATGTAGAAATGTAGAGTATGGAGTCCCACAGGGAACAATACTTGGTCCTCTTTTATTTATAATATATATTAATGACCTACCTTCCTGTATCAATTACCCTATGACATTATTTGCCGATGATAGTACAATTATTATTAAATGTAAAAACGACATGACTTATGAAAATGAAATTAAAATGACTCTTACAAATGTAATTAAATGGCTTGATAAAAATAACTTAATTATTAACATTGATAAAACAAAACTGGTCCACTTCCGACAATATACTCGGCCACCAGATTTGACTATAAAACATGGTAATGAAGTCATAGAACCTGTCACATCTACTAAGTTTCTAGGATTAGATATAGATTTTCAAATAAACTGGATGATGCATACGGACAATCTATGTAAACGCATTAACAAGTTTGTCTTTGCCTTAAAAGCTCTATCTAGAGTGGCAAATATAGAGACAGTGGTAACAGCCTACAATGGATATGTAGATTCCATCATACGGTATGGTATAATATTTTGGGGTAACTGTACCTATAAGCAGTATGTTTTTAGAGCTCAGAAAAAGTGCATTAGAGCTATAAAGGCGTTAAATTTAAGAGATAGTTGCCGACCGCATTTTAAGGATTTAAAAATTTTAACTGTGTCCTCCCTATACATTTACGAAACTGCAATGTTTGTGAAAAGAAATCCACTTCTTTTCCCCACCATATCCAGTGGTCAAGAAAAGAAAAGTAGACGTCATGGCCATAAGCTAAGTGCGCCTGTCACGAAAACGGCCCTTAAAGGAAATAGCCTGATCTGTATGGCCCCCAAGATCTATAATAAACTACCTTGTTATCTAAAAGACGCCAATATGAGTTTATTTCGCAAGAATTTACTGTCTATTTTAAAAAGTAAAGCATATTATTCATTGACGGAGTTTTTGACTGACCAATTATAATTTAATTTTTATTTATTGCTAAACTTTCTAGACATTGACATATTCATATTTTACTTATAATTGATTTAAATTGTGACATATTCTTTTAATACCTTTTTTTTTTGTTAATATTACTTACAATATTACCTTTAAAGATTTGTATGCCAATAAATGGCCGAACATAGTGACACTTTATGTAACACAACATGACCAACTATGTAATATGTAAACTACCTATGTTCAACAAATAAATGATTTGATTTGATTTGATTTGATTTGATTTGAATTTGCAGGTTTCATCACGATGTTTTCCTTCACCGTCGAGCTGGTGGTATAAATACATACATAGACTTGAAAAATCTAGAGGTACGTGCCCGGGTTTAAACCCACACTCCTCGGTAAAGAGGCGCGTGTCCTTACCATTGAGCTACCACCGCTCTACACACCTCACTTGCTTCTACAAAATTCATGATCCTTTTCATACAAGCTCTACGGTTTTTATGACTCCTAACATCACCTTCTCTTAACACACTGCCAATCTGGTCGTGGTAGGTGGGCCTAGGCGTTCCGCGGCTCCTACATCCTTCCAAATTGTAAGTGTATCTGTTTAGTCAGTCTTTCGTCATCCATGCTTTCCACATGTCCGAACCACCGGAGCATGCTTCTCCTTACTTTGATTCCAACATAGACTTTCAGACCGACTCTCTTTCAAATCAAATACCTAAGTATGTAAGTATTTAGACAATTGCTCCTTTTACGCTCGCAATCCCCGAAAGTGAAGGCCGACCATGGAGCAATTAATTCCTTAAACTAGATTTAGCCAAAAATCGACATTGGTTAGATTAGAAATCCAATACTCAATACAACAAAATTGTACCTACGTGTGACGTCACGCGCAACTTGAATCCGCTGTATCTTCGCCAGTGTTTGTTTGACAAATAAATGAAAAAATACGTGTTAAATATTTTTTTATAATCTAACTGACGGACTAACTAGAATTGTTTAGTCCGCTCCCCTACTTAAATACCTATTTTTATGCATTCTTATCTACATAAAAATTTACCTACCTACCTGCAAAAATGGTCGGCATTATAATGTTTAAAATTTAAAAGGTATGTACCTATTCAAATAAACATTATTCTCATAAAATAAGTACACGTCACTCAAACGGTGATAAGGAAGGAAAAGTGAATAGTAGGTACCCGAGCCGAGCCAGATATTGAACAATGTCAAACAAATAAATTATCTAGACTGACACAACCATTCCCTAGTTCCAAGCTAAGCATGTACTTATGTTTGCGCTGAAGGATACTAGGTAACGGATAGACATACTTAATTAAATACCTACGATTATAAACATCCATGACTTCGAGTACAAATGTCCATCACACAAAACATTTGGCCCTAGCGGGTTTCGAACCCGAGACACTTGATTTTTAGCGCCATGTTGGTTTGGGACTAAAAAAAAATGTGCCAACTGTGTTTCTTGCCTAGCTTAACGTAATAGGCGACTAATGGTTTATGGGGTTTTGTGTATGTGATTGTGTAGGCGACGAGCTAGCCACTTGTCACTACTTTTTCACAATTTGCCTTAGAACTAACCCCGCCCAATTTTATTTTTGGCTGAATATGGTTGAAGGGGCTTGCTGCCTCTTTGACTCTGCCTACCCCTCCGAGGATTATGAGTGATGTTATGTTATGACCCTTGATTTTCTGGCTAGGGTCTCTGACTACTCGACCTACGGACCTGTCTCCGTTTGATATGGAATGCAAATTGCAATACGTTATTACATTACTAAATAAAAAATATATCCACTCCTTTCAACCTTTCCAAAATACCAATCCCGGGACGACAACTTTCATCAATCAAACAAACAGCTGTACCTACTAAAATAAATGTACAAAAAGGAAATCCTTCTCACCCCTCTCGACAACTTCAAAAAACTTCCACGCAAATGTGCCGCAAGATGGCGGTCGGGGACCTTTTGTTTTGTCGCCAAATGACGCGCGATCCCTGATTTCACGCCTTCGGGCAATATGACGACTCCTTACTATTGCAATCCTCATCGTCCCATCTTAAAACACAGTACAATTGAAGATTGAACTTTACTACACGACAATAAAGGTGCTAATGGTACATTTGGCTTATAAAAGATGCATTTATAAAGTTGTGCTCTTACAAAAGACTGATTGTGGCAACGGAAACCTGTGAAGAGCCTAAGTTCTTTGTAGTCGACCATCATGGGCCTCAAAAGCACATTGTTGATTTTTTCCTTTTTGCATTTACATATTTACATCTAATCTCATGCAAATTGCATCTTAGCTCATATTTTTTGGGCATTTTTATATATTTTTTTATTTCTGAAACTAAACGTGCAATAGACTGAACTGTTAGAGTAAGTCATGTCTTAATGAAAGACTTTTCAACCCACTTAAAACGTTTACTTTTAATAAATGATATATTACAGTTGACATACTGTATGTATGTATTAAGGTACATTTATACAGTTGAATAGTGCATAAGAAGAATAAAATAACTTATTATTATATTTTCATTTACCTAGGCACTTCATATTTGATAATAATCAAATTACAGTTTTTATTCGTAGTTCTAACACCTAACACTTTATCAACTGCGTAATCGGCTAAATCATTCCAATCGGCCGAGAGTACCAGCATTCGTCGTCATCCGCCCAAACGTCATCCATCTAATGTCAAAATGATAACCTTAATTTTCGTAAGAGCTCGGATCAGATGCAGTATTGTAGAATAGAAAGGGTATTTCGAAATAGCCGGGTATTCAAAACATTTCCCGCGCTCCCCCTTGCATCCGTTTCCTCATATTAAACAATGAAAGGTTGTTGACTTCATTGGACTAACATTTGAGTTGAGAGCGGATTTTAAAGCGAGCAATGTAAGTTTTTGAAATAATTTTATTAAATATAAAAACTATACTCAAATAATAATGAAACACCTTAAAATAAGTGAATAAAGTGATATTAATTAGCTTAAAGTTTTAATTTAGTTTGAAATTATCTTTAAGTAGTTTGTATTATATACATATTAAATTGAAAACATTTATTTTTCACATTTATATCACAAAAAGACAACTACTTAATACTTCGTCACCTTAAAAAATATGCATGTGTTTTATTAATTATAAGTGATAAAAATTGTTTTAACTTAAAGTACAAATAAATAAATTATTCTTCTGTGCATATCTTAATTGCATTCTAAAACCAGTTCTAAGTTTACCAAAGCTTAAATAATTTACGAAGCCATTATAATAACTTATGCCACATATTAATATTGGTTAGTATTTTATTAGCAGCAATAATATATTTGAATATTTATTTATAACCTGAATTTTAGCATTATTCTGATTACTCTGACTGTTGTATATTTTCATTGCAGCAATTAGACCATGTTTGAGGAAGACTTCAGCTCGTTGGCACAAGTGTCCCCGTTGCTGACCGATGAGAAGCTCAACGAAGCACTCACGGACTGGTTCAAAGAGCCATTTACCTTCACAAACTGGGAGGTAATGTTAAAACATCATTGGGCATGCTAAATAGTAAAGTGACCTAACTTAAAATTTAGTGTATATTTAAATTAATATGATGTGTTAAAACATTTTGGTTCATTTTCCATCAGCAGCATATTTTGAGTAATGTAACTTTTCTACTAAGCATGCAATTGGTAATTTATTTGACTGCATAGTCTTTACTGGCATTAGATATTGTAACTACAATGAAACAAAAAAAATGGTTAACTTGCTCGATACAGATATTTAATTCATGAAAATGTTAATCCATTGTTATTGATTGGCCGCTTGGTCTAGAGACCCAGACTATGAAACCGAAGACCAGGATTGAATTTTGCTAGGAATAAAATTGTATGTTATGAACATGATATTTTGTACTTGAAGCATATCCATTATTGTATACAAGTGCTTGCATCTATAGCACAAGCTAGATGCTGAGTTTGGAGCCATATATATGATATGTTAGTATGAACAATTTATAGCAAATAAATTTATTTACATAGGTAAATAAATTATTGTTGGTAATATCCGCCAGTGACAACTCTTAAAAAGAAAAGAAAATAATTATTACCTTCCGGATAAAACAGAATTAGAATATGTATTTAATTAGTGTTATGGAGGAGAAAAATATATAAACTTTACTAATATTATAAATGCAAAAGAGTATATTTTTATATGTTCCGTTTTGACGAGCAAATAGCTGAACCGATTTTGATGAATTAAGCATAGAAATAGGTTAGTCCTTGAAGATGGACCTAGGATCAAAACAAGATATTTTTTGTTTGATCTTGCGCGGGCAAAGTCGTGGGTACAGAGTAGTCGTGGTCGTGGGAAACAGATAGTATGCTATTCAGATTTCAGAAATGAATGAATGTTAATCAAAGACACCTAATTATCATTAAAATTATTTAATTACCTTAATTCGATTTCGTGCTACTTTTGATTGTATAGTTCTCTTATCAATATAATATACTGTTCTAGATAAATTATCTTATCAGACATTGATAAATTTACACAAATGGCAATCTATTTGCTTTGTAAATGTTATAGTCACTAATATAATACAGCATTTGTTTGTTTAAACGTACTACTAAATACAGGAATATACTCAGATTTGTATTGTTTAGCCCATTCTTTGTCTAGATCATTGATTTTCAACCTTATTGAATACGCGACCCCCTAACGGGATTTAAAAATTTTAGCGACCCATAAACAGAAAACAGTTCCTCACTAATAGTTGTACGTAGTATATTATTACTCTGTACTAATAGTGCGTAGAACTTTGCTGTTTTTCCTTCAGCAGCGACCCCCCGAGTATGGCTCAGCGACCCCCATGCGGGTCGCGACCCACAGGTTGATAAACACTGGTTTAGATTTTTCTGTTCCTCAGGTGATATCACTTGGTGAGGCGTCGCAGTCGCTTTTTAGGACATGCTAGGCGAGGAACACATTTGGTACATAATTTTTGGGTTTTAGATTTACTGTAATATGTATATGTATCTAATATAAAGAGAGTCGGTAAATAAATAAATAAATATCAGACTACATCACATACCTACATTAATCTAATTCAGAGGTAAGAACCCGCACTCCTCGGTTAAGAGGCGCGTGTCTTTACCATTGAGCTACCACCGCTCTCCCGAATACTTGAAAAACTAAGTAATGAAAATGCGGAAAATTAAAGAAAATATATATATGTGGAAAAACTCGAGGTTTTATGATGAGATTTCTAGAATGGGGCGAAACGAAACTCGTTGAGACAACTAGTTTAATAAGTATAGGAATTTGTGATTATGTAGGCGACGAGCTAGCAATTTGTCAGTACATACATACATACTGTCACCAGATTTGACAGGTTTGATTGTGTAGGCGACAAGCTAGCCACTTGTCACTACTTTTTCACAATTTTCCATCTAACCTAGCCCAGTTTTGTTTTTAGCTGAATGTGGTTAACGGGGCCTGCTGCCCCATTGACTCTGCCTACCCCTTCGGGGATTATGGGCGTTATGTTACGTATGTATGTCTCGCGCTTTCCTATATAGGTGTAGGCAGAGATTTCACCCTTTCATTTATAGACGGTTTTTTAATGTTAGGGGGGCCCTGGTCTAATCCTATTAGGGGCCCAAAATGCTTTACTTCTAGGTGTTGCAATGACCCTGGTTATATATGTATTGTCTTCTAGGGGGGCCTAACTGTCCATGGGGCCCTGGGCCGCAGCTCAAATAGTCCCTATTGTAGATCCGGCCCTGTTTCCATTTGCTATGATCCTTGCACACACCTTGTCACTACTTTCCACAACCCAATTTTTTATCTGCTTAACTCGATTTTTGGCTAAATGTGTTTTAAGGAATGTCATTGCTCTTTCCTTCGGGGATTCCATTTCCATGTTATTGACTGTTTTGTACAATTTCAGTATGTGAGTGACACTGGTAAAGGGGACTCGTACCTCAGCGAGCTGATCAGGATCAGGATATACGGGAAAAGTCAACATGGAGACTCCAAGCGCGTGCAGGTAACTGTTCTTCTTGAGTTATCGGGTTAGACAAGAATGTAAGAAGAAAGGAAGGAATGGGATAGGAAACCAAATTTTAGAAGAAACTAAGGGGGAGGGGGGGGGGGGGGTTTCCAATATCCAAATATTCGTACATTATTAAACATTCGTTCATTCGTATATTACATTTATTCGATACGTATATATTTTTTTAATCTGGTTGAGCATTTGGTCAAGGGAACGTGTCTGTAATTGGAGGCTCTCCGGGACCAGAGGCCCAGTACAGACTACCTCTTCGGCCCTTCCGGTGGTGGGAGGCATACAGCTTGAAGATCGCGTGGTCGACTTTTATAGGTATCTAGCACTGCTTTCCGCACGATCAAAAACATGTCATGCCCCTTATTAGTTGTTTGATGTTCAAGTGATCTTATCATTTTCAAGTGACCTTATCAATTACAAGTGACCTTATCAAATCAGTTGTGTAATATGAATCTGATCAGATTTCAAGTGTCAATACGTATAGGTATTTGGGTCTTGTGTGTTTGTATCTCATCTAAACAATATTATTGATAGGTTCTTATAGTAAATAGACCAGCAGGTACCTGGGCACACGACCTCCAGGGGGACAGCTCCCCCCTCCCTTTCCTTGCGTACCCCAAGGGCAGACAGTTACAGCAGACCGATTCCTTCGTCGCTTTTAGTCATAAAAACCCTTGTCCAGGTGATCCTCAAGAGAATACCGAAGAGCGTGGGCCGCCGTCTCACGTTCAAGAGCCACGAGTTCTTCGCGAACGAGATCGGCTTCTACCAAAAAGTCTTGCCCGAACTCCTGAAGTTCCAAGCTTCGAAGACCATGACGGAGCCTTTTGATAAATACGTCAACCTGTTCCTAGCAGTGTCAGATGGAGTGAATGACGTCATTTGCTTGGAGGACGTTTCACTGCAAAACTATGGGGGCGCTGTCAGGTGAGATCTACTAAAAGATTCCATCTTGGCGCTCGAGAAATAAAAGCACAAACTAATGTGTGTATTTAATAAGAATCAATGTTGGTAACATGTGATGTTCAAATTCAAATTTATACATACATACATACATACATAACATCACGCCCATAATCCCCGAAGGGGTAGGCAGAGTCGAAAGGGCTGCAATCCCCTTCAACCACATTCAGCCAAAAATAAAGACGGGCTGGATTAGATCGAAAATTGTGAAAAAGCAGTGACAAGCGGCTAACCTGTCGTCTACACAATCACACACCCAAAACCCGATATACCGTTAGTCGCCTATTACGACATGCTATGCAAGAACCACAGTTGGCATATTCTTTTCAGTCCCAGACCAACATGGGACAGTGGGCTGGGCTAAATGGAAAGCTGTGAAAAGGGAGTGACAAGTGGCTAGCTCGTCGCCTACTCAGTCACATACCCAAAAGTATATAATATTTTAATTCAAATTCAAATGTTTTATTGCCACAAGTGTATAGGTACAAGGTGGTTTATTAGATATTATATTGCAGTTTATTACTTAGTCGCCCTTTTCGAGCATTGCAATGCGTAGAGGGCACTCTCATTTAAATCTACATAAAGTTAATAACAAACTTAAGAATAACATAAACATTAACGTTATTTATTGTGCCTACATATTTTCAACTTAAAGGGTTTAACTC
The DNA here is from genome assembly GCA_951394215.1 of Glyphodes perspectalis. NCBI lineage: Eukaryota > Metazoa > Arthropoda > Insecta > Lepidoptera > Crambidae > Glyphodes > Glyphodes perspectalis. The sequence goes on along the minus strand of OX596223.1, from coordinate 11,277,109 downwards.
TTAGTTTGCAATAAAGGGTTTTTTATTTTTAACTGACATTAAGAATGTATCGTTTTATGTTTGCTATGCGATACTTAAATAGTAGCATTGTAGCAAATGGACGTGATCTCTTCCCAATCGCATAGGAATAGGTGTTTCAGTATATTTGTACGTAATTTTATATCTTAGAGCACAAGCATATATGCTTAGTCTGGAACTAGGTTATTAGTGTCAGTCTTGAGAATTTGTTTTATTTATAATGGTAAATAGGGTTTAGGGTATGCGATTGCGTAGGCGACAAGCTAGCCACTTGTCACTACTTTTTCACAATTTTCCATCTAACCCAGCCCAGTTTTATTTTTGGCTTGCTGCCTCTGACTTTGCCTACACCTTCGGGGATTATGACCTTTATATTATGTTTTTTTGTAACTAGCGACCCGCCCAAGCTTCGTACGGTAATAACGAAACAATATGAATCTATACATATAAACTTATTTCTTCTAGAATCACTCTACCTATTGATAGATATCACATCAACATCCCTAGCGTAGTTCAAAAATCTAAGCGAACTGGTATAAGCGTATGTATATTATATTATGTAAAGATGTATATAACATTTCAAGGCAAGAAGGCATAGACTTGGAGCACTGCAAGCAGACGCTGAAGTCCCTTGCCCAGTTCCACGCGCTATCCTTCGCCCTCAAAGACCAGGATCCCGAGTGGTTCGAACGGATCCGGCACGGGGTCTTCGAGACGTACTACCACGAGCGCCTGCGCGGCTGGTACCGGCGGTTCTGGAAGCGGATATCCGGGATAGCCATAGACGCTGTGGAGAGGGAATACCCGGGTACTGTCTATGTTGACAAGATCAAGCAGTTCTGTGTTCCGGAGAGGTGATTGTTTTGCTAATTACCTACTATAATTTTGTTGCGCAAGATTATACTGGAGATATTTCAAGGAGTCAGTAAAAAGTTTTAGTATTAGTCTCATTTGATGACGAATTATGATGATGATGGTTTAAAATTCGTATTTTCTTCGAATGAATGGTCCATAATGAATGGCGAATGATGTATATGACTGATGATGATTACTAGTGACGATGATATTGATTGTTGAGGACGGAGTGATGACGGATGATGATTACTTTTACTGCTGATGATGAGCAGGTACGAGGATATGATCCGCGCGGCGACGCAGACGCTGGAGACGGGCGTCATCTCGCACGGCGACTCTTGGACCAACAACTTCCTCTACAAGTACGAGGGGGGCGCGCCAGTCGACGCCAAGATCATCGACTTCCAGCTGTCAAGGTATTGCTTCATATAGTAACTAGCTGTGCCCGCGGTTTTACTAGACGGTGATGCGAGCAGGACGATATGTATGTATGTGTTTATGTATGTATGTATGTTCTTGGTCATCATTTAAGCTCGATGGCACATTCGGTAGTGACCCTGCCCAATGCGCCAAGAGTTGTGGGTTCGATCCCCACCCAGGACAAACATTCGTATGATGAATACTTGTGTTTGTTCTGTGTCTGGGTGTTAATATCCAATATTTAAGTATATATTTGTAATACCACTGTTGTTTCTGATATCCGTAACACAAGTGCTTAAGCTACTTACCTCGGAGTCAGATTAATGTATGTGATGTCGTCGGATATTTATTTATAATTATTATTTATTATCATTTAGATGCGCGACGCCGGTGCTGGACGTGGCCTTCATGTTCTACGCGTGCACCAGCCAGCAGCTGCGGGCCGACCACTACCAGGACCTGCTGCGGTACTACCACGACGTGCTGGCTACACAGATCAGGTGGCTGTTTGGTTTTTTGTATATAATCATTCCCTGAAGTATTTTATACAAGGTTATTTTTAGCTTACCCAAAGGATGGAGGAGATTAACTAGGAACAGAGACGAAAGGAAAAAATAGGGGAGGTCTATGTCAAAGGACAACCTGATCAGCAAACTGGTAGCTAAAGAACAACATAAATGTCACAATTAAGTAAAAAAAAAAAAAACATGTTTTATAGTAATAGTTATGTACATACTAATTTTAGTTTAAGTGTAATTATGGTCAGCGAATAAAGGCTTTTATTATTATTAACACTGTCGAAACACTGTCAAATATTTTCATAAAAAAATCAGTATAACTAACTTACTAACTAAACTTTACGGCAGTCCCCTAGCGGGGAGCCCCTATACTAGATCGAACCCTGCTCCTCATGCGTCATGTCGTTTATTTGACTCCCAGGGAAATGGGCAGCGACCCGGACAAGGTGTACTCGTGGAGCTTGTTCCAGGACGAAGTGAAGAAGTATTCGTACTTCGCGCTGGCTTTCAGCTTCGAGTCCACGCCCATGATCATCCTGGACCCTGAGGACGCTGTGGATATGAATGTGAAGGTGGGTATTCCTGGGAAACTGGGAGCCAAGTCGAACTCAATTTCATTTCTGGACTGGCTAAGGTAGGTATTCCTTCGACGTTTTCTGGGAAACCGGGATTCGAATCGGACTCAAGGCTTTATGGCGCATACTCTATTCTGTGAAAGTCAAAGTCAAAATACTTTATTGATATAGGTTTCAAACAAACACTTATAAATAGTCAATCAGAATATCTGTACACCAAAAGTTATGGGTTCGATCCCTACTCAGGACAAACATGCGTGTGATGAATACTTGTGTTTGTTCTGTGTCTGGGTGTAAATCCTACTAATATTGTAAATGCGAAAGTTTGTATGTATGTATGGATGTTTGTTACTCTTTCACAAAAAACTACAGAATGGATTTTAATGAAACTTTAGAATAATATAGCTCATACACCCGAATAACATATAGGCTATGTTTCATCGATGTGCTACGCGAGCGAAGCCGCGGGCAGAAGTTAGTATATAATATTTAAGCCTATTTTTTTTTAAATATCACTGATGAATCTGATATCCGTAACACAAGTGCTTAATTACTTAATTCTTATTTACTTAATATCATGTAGCCTGATATTTATTTAATTTGGATATAGGCTCAAACAAAAGCCATTCTCTCACTCGCTACCGCTTGGCTGGCGTGGTCCGCTGCTCGAGTTAACTAAGCACAAGAGTTAATGCAAGTGTTATTTTGTCCGTCTGTCGCAGTCTGAGGAGAAGCTGGACATTGACGACGTGTGGGCGCTGCCGCCCATCGCGAGCCGCGCCGGCCGCCTGCGCGAGGCCGGCAACGTGCTGCACGCCGTCGACCACGGGTACATATGACCTGCGCGGTGACCACGCCTGCATATGTCCCGCGCGGCGACCACGCGTGCATATGTCCCCTGCGGCCACTACGCGTGCATATGATCCGCGCGGCGACCACGGACACATAGGACCACGCGGCGACCATGGATACATATGATCCACGCGGCGACCACGGATATCGTGTAGGACTAAGAGTATTAAAAAGTATCAAATTATAGCAGTGCACGAATAGTTTCATTGCTATATTTCGCTACCTGTAAGACCATATAAGATCAAAGATGATTATGATAGATAGATCATGTGAGTGTAAAATCATCTATGTTCTAAAAGAATAAAATATCAAAAGTGGACCAGACGTCACATTAATTTTAAGGGTATTTTTCTGAGATATCAGTTATTTATCTATTACATAATAACTAACTAACAAAATTTCAGGCCCTTACCTAGCGGGGTAGGCAGAGAGAACCGAACGCCATATGGCACGATCCTTACACACCTCACTCGCCTCTTCAACATTCATGATCCTTCTGTTAATGTACGTAAGCTATACGGTAAACAGGACTGGCGTTCATAAGTACCCTACCTATACCATATACCATAAGTTCCCAACCTTATATGCCTTTTTACAAGAAAAATAAATTTCAACGCCATTATTCAATTTACAAATTATTTAATAATACCGATTTTTTGTTTCAATCTATAATGTATTTATGATCACAAATTACAAATAATTTAATACACTCTCTTTCTCTTTTTTAATCGTGCTACTCGTGACCATGGTGGCCTGAGGGATAAATCCTACCCTAAACGGCTAGATATGATGATTTTTTTTTATGATAAAAATACTCAATAATAGCCGTGCAATAAGACTTATCAGTTTTCAACCAATTTGCTACCATATACATTAAAACCATTGGTACACGTGGGTATTTATAGGTACTAACGAATATTAGTTAGGAAATATTAAATTGTTTGTTTGTTTGAATTAAATAGGCTCCGATACTACTGGACTGATTTGCAAAATTCTTTCATCACTGTAAATCTACTTTACCAAGAAGTAACATAGGCTATATTTTATTCCCGCTTTGCCACGGGAACGGGCGCTGCTAGTAAATATTAAATACGAATAATATTATATAAATATTTATTATACATTCCTAACAATCAGATACAATGAAAGTAGATATAGACACTAGGTATTTACATCTTTTTTTTTTTCAAATAATAAATATATTTTTGTATTTGTGTCCTCCCCGCCCTTATACATAAAAAAAAAAAATGTTTGCGTAACTGCTGTGAAGTGTTTTTTGTACTCCTGTGAAAGTTTCCTCATGACAGGACAGCTACCATCGGATTCCCAGTAGAAACTCCGAGTCCGGTATGGGAGTCGACGTATTTTCGATACGAGCTACGTTTTCATACTGCGACCAATACCAAGTCCCGAAACTGTTTTTGAGGGCTGTTTGGTCTGCGTCTAAAATAAAAAAAAAAATAAAAAAAACAAATCAATTTAAGAAACACTAACAGTAACGCGTCAAAACTGTTAACAGTAGACCAAGTAAGTATGCACAAAGGATACGGATACGGGTTCATTTATACTTTCTTGGGCCTAGAGGTAAAAAAAAGTACTTATTGTCAATTAAGAGCGTATATGTTTTTAAATCATTCCTGAATATTTTGCGTTATAAGAGATTTAGTAAAAGTGAGGTTATGAAACAAATTAACGAAAGACAACCATAAACAGCTGATTTTTTAAACTGCGATTGCTATTTCACCGATTTTAAGAAAAAAGCAGGAGGTTCTCCATTCGATTGATTTTTTTTATATAAATAGACATTATTAGTAGTGGAGCGGTGGTAGTTTAATGGTAAGGACACGCGCCTCTTAACCGAGGAGTACGGGTTCAAATCCAGGCGCGTACCTCTGGATTTTTCAAGTCTATGTACGTATTTATACCACTAGCTCGACGGTGAAGGAAAACATCGTGATGAAACCTGCAAATTCAAACAACTTTGGATTTGTAACCATGATTCAAAAATTGTCTTGTTCCCCTATCTTAGGGTTACGAAGGTCAGACCGGCAGTCGCTTCAATGTAATTACCAGACTCGCTAAATCCTGAATCATGGTCTAAGCGGACCCCGTCTAAACACGGGACATAACGCTAGAAAGATGATGAGACATTATTAGTAGTTTTTATTGTAGATATTGTATTGAGTGGGAGAATGTATTGAAACTAGCAAATAGATTATAAGAAAGACAAGATTGTGATGTTTTATAAAGATGAAATAAGCGTGACGATATGTGTCGTGTATAAATTGCAATCTAGCACATCTTTTGCTGCATCCAGCGCATGTAAGACATAAGTTAATAAATGGACTTATTGATTGCCCCGATTTACTGAAACAATAAAATTATAATGTTCCCTTTAAACTCGCTCGTACTTCCAGGTATCTGCCGTTTAGGGCGAAAGGTTTTAGAACTAATTTAGGCCACTTCTCTGCCATGAATAGGATTCAAATTCAATCACATAACGTTTATCTGAAGCCGATGTCGACATGTCATATTCATTACGTAAATTTAGATCTGCACTGGCGGCATTAGCCTCTAGTGTGTCATAGTTTGTTTATTTATTTATAACATAATATTAAACAACTGCGTTCTTGCTTTAATTTTATTCCAAACGATTAAATTGATCTCCAATATGCCGTGGAGCCTTTAAGTAAGGCAACATTATGAAGAGGTTTTTTGTTAAATTAGCAATATTAATGTAAGGTGTATGCTTTGTTGGCTGTCCTTAAAGAAATAAATAAACAAATTTATTTTATTTATTTATTTATTTATAGATCTACCAACATTTGTCTACACTTATACATCAATAGTTACAATATATGACTTAGATCTAGGGTAAGTGTTACAAACAATTATAGGTAAATACAGCTACATGATAAAACAATTTAAAGTAAACAGGAAAAACTGTGCAAAAGAAATGCTAACTGCCACTAAGAGGGAAAAGTTTTAATTATTAAAACTTTAATTAACAAAAAGAACTTTAATTAACAAAAAGAATAAGAAAGGCCCCATTTGGCCGCACTCACTGTTTTCCACGGGTGGCTTGACTGTTGTAGTGGTGAGGTTGGAGTACTCGGTGGTGGTCCAGTAGTCGTACTCCGGGACCCACATCTTCTGATCGATCGGTTCGAAGCCGAAGAGCGTCTGGTCAGCCGGCCCCCGGTATTCCACCTAGTAAGCACGGGAATTGAAAATCCGATCCAAACACGATCATTTAGCGTTATGTTCTGCTTAGACCTCGATTCTCGATTTACCGAGTTTGGCAATTACAATGAAGCCACTGCAAATCTGACCTTCGTAACCCTTAGATAGGGGAACCAGACAATTTAGGTTACAGTTACACATCTATTGCTGTTTGAATGTAGAGGTTTCACCATGAGTTAAGGGTTTTCCACTCATGGTGAAACCTCTCCGCAGAGCTAGTGGTATAAATATGTAGGTACATACCCGGGTTTCAACCCGGACCTCCCGGATATGGGGCGCGTGTCCTCAGACACATAACAAACACAAGTATTCATCACACGAATGATTGTCTTGGGTGGGGATCGAACCCACAAATCTCAGCGCATAGGGCAGGGTCACTACCAAATGCGCCATCGAGCTAATCCAAAATAGTATACCAACTGTGTTCCTTATTTAGGGTGTGGTGTAATGGGTATATTGGGTTTGTGATTACGTAGATTATATTGTGATTATGTACGAAGAGCCAGCCACATGTCTATACTTTTTCACAATATAGCCTGAGTTGTTGTGTGAAACTACTAAGTACTAATGATACAATAAAAAAAAAGTTTATGGAACCTGTATAAACATTGGAAAGAAAAGTATAGCTAGCTACATTCAGGTAACTGTGAATGTATAACAGTGTGCTTAATCAAGTCGAGAAACGACAATTGGAATTACTCACCCTGGTCATAGAGAAGTCTTCGTAGTAAGTGCCCTCCTCCCACTTCCAGTCCTGGATGTCAATGAGAGTCAAATTCTTTTTGAAGCCCCATGCGAACATCTCGAATCGACATTTATCAGAGAACATCATGTAGACGGAAATGTCAAATACAGACCCTGCAATTGTACAATAGGCTTGTTGACTAAAAGTTTTTTATAGTCCGTTTTCCACAATTTTCCATCTAACCCAGCCCAGTTTTATTTTTTGGCTGAATGTGGTTAAAGGGGCCTGATACCCCTTTGACTTTGCCTACCCCTTCGGGGATTATGGGCGTGAATTTATGTTACGTTTTGTTTCCGTTATGTATTTTTTTCTTTTGAGCAGCAAACCAAAAAATATGAAGATACGGCGCGTTAAAGTTCCGCGTGATGTTTGTTCCGTAAAATTGTGTATCAAAATAGCGTGGTCCAGCCAATTACCAACATTCTGATGCTTTACCTACAATGGCTAGGCATAAGCATGATTGCTGCGGATACACGCACCCTTGTACCAGTAGCAGGGCGCGCCGTGAGTCTCGCGCAGACACGTGTGCCGGATACGGAACTCGGAGACGGCGCTGGCGTTCACCAGCTCCAGGGTCAGACACGAGTACTCCACGTTCTCGATGAGGGTCATCTGCGAACGATCATGCAATATGTCGCATCCACATCACATATTTTAACGTTTATTTGTTCCCATATCCTGGCGACTTAGCGTCCCGTAGGACCCGCGCTAAATCAGGGTCCGCTTAGAGACCTACATATTACATTGAAGCAACTGCTTATTTGACCCTCATAACCTTTCAGGGAAACCAGATAAATTGGTACATGGTTACATACATACATACATAGTCACTTTGAAAGTGCAGATGCATCGATTCAGTATCACGATAATTTTACCTCACCGTCGAGTGACCGATATAGGTATACTTATATAAATTGGTGCTTTTTATAATTTATTCTTTTATAATTTATTTATTATTTAATTAAATTTGTACTTAAAAATAATGTGCCAACTGAGATTCTTGTCTAGCATGTCGTAAAAGGCGACTAATGGTATATCGGGTTTTGGGTATGTGATTGTGTAGGCGACAAGCTAGCCACTTGTCACTACTTTTTCACAATTTTCCAGCCCAGTTTTGTTTTTGGCTGAATGTGATTAAAGGGGCCTGCTGCCCCTTTTGACTCTGCCTACTCTTTCGGGGATTATGGGCATAATCTATACTTATAATAAATCTGTAGAGGTTAATTCTGTACATGAAATATATTTTCAAAATAACTATCAGGGGGTGATTAGTGATCGATACTGATGCCAAAAATGCAATCAGTAAAATTTTTGTCTGTCTGTCTGTCTGTCTGTCTGTCTGTATGTTCCTTATAGAAACAAAAACTACTCGACGGATTTTAACGAAACTTGGTACAATTATTCTTCATACTCCTGGGCAGGTTATAGTATACTTTTCATCACGCTGCAATCAATAGGAGCAGAGTAGTGAAGGGAAACGTTGGGAAAACGGAAGAAGTTACTCCATTTTTTAAGCTTCCGTCGCGTGTGTAGACTTAATGGTTAAAGTTTCATAGAAATCATGTATGACGGAAATAGTCTTTATAATATTAACCATAAACGCGGGTGACACTGCTGGCACAGCTAGTGATACGTAAATGTACGTATGTACAATGCACGAATTGCCGTGTCTGAACTCTAAGGTGGCGCTCATGTTGTAAGTCATGAACTGGTACTAATCTCGCCTTAGGCCTTGGCAGCAAAGTAGCTTCGGCGTAGTACCTACTAACGAAACGAAACGTAAGTATATTGAGTCCCATTTGTTAGTAGGTAGATATTATTTTCAATGACAATGCGACACCAACTGCCACGTTTGAACCAACTGTAAGGCGGGTAGCTGGTACTTACGTTGTAGGTCATGAACTGGTACTGGTCGTTGTCGGTGCGCAGCACGATCATGTCTCGGTACACCAGGTTGACCTTCTCCTCGGGGTCGCACGCGCCGAAACGCTGCATCGCCGTGCCCGCGCCCTGCCGCCCGCTACCTGACCGCAATAACCGTTAATTGACATCAAGAGCATTTCTCTCCAAAGCCGCCGACTCAACCCGGCGGCCTATATGGAAATAATCATGTCAGCAACATACGGCATGTTGGCGACTTACGTATGCAAGCGCTCAGTTATTCGGCCACACTCGAGCTGTCAGCTCACTAATAATTTTTCATGTCAAGCCGTCGACATGCCACCGACAAAGTTTTCTGACTTGCAATGAGTGGAGCCGCCAAAAATTTGCCGACAAAGTCTGAGGTGGTGAATTTGGTGTGTAGATACAACCAGTGCCGGCTTGAGAGCATGACGCTAGACGTAAAGGGCCGCTAGAACTAAGAGGAGGGGTGTATAACAAAAGACGACGCCACCGGGTTATATTAAACATACTTTAAACAGGCATTATATTAAACATACTTCTTATCACGTATTTGTGGTTGTGGATCTTGGAGATGGTGATCTGGCGGTACTTGTAGAGGCTGGCTTCTATCCAGGGGTAGTAGCTCATCATGTCCAGATATCGCGAGGGCGCTCCGCACCCCGGCCCGCGCACTCCCAGCCCGAGCTGTCGATTACGTCAAATGTAGAGTTGTATTAGCTCCTTAAAAAAGCTAATCCTACATCATCCTATAATGGTCTGTCATTACAAAATAATGAACCAACTGTGCCCCATCTATTGGGTTTGCGAGTGTAAGCGACAATCTAGCCTCTTATCAGCACTTTTTACAGTTCTTCATATAATTTGAATTAATTTCTCACGAAAGTGGAGGATCTGATTTGAGGCTGCTCCTTGCACCCTCCCTACCCATCGTAGCGAGATGATATAATAGTACTTAAGCAACAGTAGCCGCTTAGGAGCTGAAGCTGAGCTGGGCAATTGATGAGCTTACAGCTGCAACCAGGGGCGTATGCAGCTTTTAGTCCAGGGGGGGTGGAGGGGGGCATATAATTTTTTTTTGGTCCAGGGCCCATCCCGCCCCCCACACGCATATCTTGTCTTCTTCGTCGGTCATCGCGCATACCACATGGGGCGGTCGCATCTGCTGAGCGTTCAGCTGCAACCACCCTCACCACTCACTAGCTGCCAGCGGCCCCAGACGTCACGCGCCACCAGCGCCGCGCCTGCCCCCCACACGCATATCTTGTCTTCTTCGTCGGTCACTGCGCATACCACATGGGGCGGTCGCATCTGCTAAGCGTACAGCTGCAACCACCATCACCACTCACCAGCTGCCAGCGGCCCCAGACGTCACGCGCCACCAGCGCCGCGCCCGCCTCCCATACACATATCTTGTCTTCTTCGTCGGTCACTGCGCATACCACATGGGGCGGTCGCATCTTCTGAGCGTACAGCTGTAAACATCATGCTTTTTATGAATGAATTCATGATATGTGCGTATCAGAAACAAGGCGTGGTGTAGTTAAACATTACTTCTCTCCCTTCTATGCTAATTTTTTTCTAAATATTAGGCATTCTGCCACTTCCCATACACGCCATACTGCTCCCTCAAGCAATGCCATACAGGGGAAGGGAAGACGGGGGACCGCCTCCTTGTGATTATTATTGTTTTCCAAACCCACGGACTAGTTAAAAAAGTAGGACTCCGCGCCACTAACTAGACATTGAAGCTCCTCAGGTGCTCCACCTTGACACGCAACTTACGTCACACATTGACATAATAAGTGCTTCACATGACAGATATCCGATATCTGGCATCCATTAGTATCTCACTGAAACATGCATAAACGTGGCTTCACGCTATAGTATGACAGCGTGAAGTCCTTTTTTTTTACCAGTCCGTGTCCAAACCTAAGTTTTTCTAACTGCACTATTATTGCCATAAAAACATTTATGTATTATCTATGCCATTAATTAGTTTATCTGTCCACAGTACTTACATTGGCGGCGACATAAAAATCTTTACACATATTTCCAGGCACGTACGACATAGGAATTACTTTCTTCTGTAATTCTTCAAAATCTGAAATGGAGAACGAACATAATAATATATCATGACAACTACATGATGCTATAAATAGTTACCTACTTATTTTGTAACATCACATTTTTTACTTAGGTAGTTACAGTTAGCGCGCAAGTTGAATGCAGAGCTTAGGAATGCGATAGTGTTGCGGCGCTATTATGGACAAAATGATGGTGGAGGCGCGCGAGGCGCAACGTGCAGGCGGCGGGGGGAGGTGCACCTGCTCTTCACCTCAGACTCCGACTGCATTCAACTCGCGCGCAATCTGTACTGTTATTTTTTAAATTGTGTGTAAATATTGTCAAATGACTCATTGGGTTCGAAATATATTTTTTCGGCTGAAATGTAGGTAAGCGTATGACATATCTATAGTAAAATATCATTAAAATTAGGGCATAAATTAAATCATCCATCTCACCGTCATGGAATTTCACCACGTAGAATTCAGGATTCCTCAATAGGTCCGGCGGGGGACAAAGCGGCTTTATTTTAACTGATAAAATAAAATGAAATTTAAAAATCAAATTGTATGTTTATTACAATGTGTATTGTATATTTTTCTGTGTATTGTATATATAAAACAGACAAAACTTCCAAAATATGTAATAAATATTTCCATATACCCAATAATCAGTATGCGTGTGTGTGTACGTGTGTGTGTATGAGTGGGCAAATGTGTGTGTGTATGTGGCACACTGACTTTCCCTGACTGGGTCCCAGAGCTGCACGAGCGCCACCGTGTTAAGCGTCTCGCCGTACTCGGGGTGGATAACGTAACTGCGCACGCGCCGGTCCTCGCCGCGCCAATCCGCGCCCAGCAGCACGCGCGAGTTTCTTCTGCGCACAACATATGTATATATACAAACTCAGTAAGGCTAACAAAAATATTTTATGTTTAACCCTATATCAGACTACAGACTATATCATTAACATCTGACTCCGAGGTAAGTAGCTTAAGCACTGGTGTTACGGATATAAGAAACAACAGTGGTATTCCAAACATATACTTAAATATCCAATATTAACACCCGACACAGAACAAACACAAGTATTCATCATACGAATGTTTGTCCTGGGTGGAGAACTGGGGATTGAACCCATAACTTTTTGGCGCATGGGGCAAAATCACTCCCGAATGATCCATCGAGCCAGTCTAACCTAACCTATATAAATATCACACTACACTACATCACATACATTGATCTGACTCCGAGGTAAGTAGCTTAAGCACTTGTGTTACGGATTTCAGAAACAACAGTGGTATTACAAATATATACTTAAATACTGAATATTAACACCCAGACACAGAACAAACACAAGTATTCATCATACGAATATTTGTCCTGAGTGGGGATCGAACCCACAACTCTTGGCGCATGGGACAGGGTCACTACCTAATGCGCTATCGAGCTTGTCTACCTACATATACATACTCTTATCACGCCCGCAATTCCCGGAGCTGCTCAATAGCTCCTAAAACCACATTTAGCCATATACCAACTGTGTTCTTCACCTAGCAAATCGTAAAAGGCGACTAATTGTGTATTAAGAGTTGCATTTGTGATTATGTAGGCGACGAGCTAGCCACTGGTCACCATTTTTTATTTATTTTTCCAACTCAACTCAATTTGATTTTTGTTTGAATGTGGTTAAAGGAGTTTATCGCTTGGACTCTGAAATAGCCCTGCGCAGTTGAGTGCAGTACTGTATAAGCAATATCCACGCGCATCTCTCGCGCTTCGGCCAAAGATCATTAAAGGCAAGATCGTTAAAGTTACCATGGGAGGTGGTGGGCTAACCCTTCAGGATTGCAAGCGTGATGGTGTGGTTGTACTAGAACGACGATGGGTGACCTGAAGTCGTGTTTCGGCATGGGCCCGATGTCGGCGGCCGCGGCGATCACGAACTCTGATTGGATCAGCGCTACAGTGGTCACGGCGCGCTTTTCGCCACCATATGCCGAGACTGCAACAACGACGATCCGGAGATAAGACATGGTGTTAACAAAACGAAAATATATCTATTTAAGTAATCCTCAAAAAGTTCACATAATGTAACATTACGCCCATTATCCCCGAAGGGGTAGGCAGAGTCAAAGAGGCAGCATGCCCCTTCAACTACATGCAGTCAAAAATAAAGCCAGGCTGAGTTAGATGAAAAATTGTGAAAAAGCAGTGACAAGCGGCTAACCTGTCGCCTACACAATTACACACCCAAAACCCGATATACGATTAGTCGCCTTTTGCGACAGGTTAGCCGCTTGTCACTACTTTTTCACAATTTTCAATCTAACCCAGCCCTGCTTTATTTTTGGCTGAATGTGGTTGAAGGGGCATGCTACCCCTTAGACTCTGCCTACCCCTTCGGGGATTATGGGCGTGATGTTATGTATATTTGTATATGTATAGTTGTATGTAATTATACATAAATTATATGATGTGCAATACTGACAGCTCGCGTAGTACAAGATGCCCAGCCAGGGGTACGTCTCGATGGGAACGTCGCCCACCGTCACGTCCGGGTCATCGTCCACACCGCAGTCTATGTGGTCTATCTCGACGCATAGCCGAGCTGAAAAGAAGATATTTTGAATAAAACTTAGGTACGCCTTAAGTTGTGTGTGGAAGCAGCGGTAGCATATTTTAAAAGGCTATATTTCTGAAGGGCTATAACGGTGTGGCAGACATATTTAGTTCTCGGTTGTTGTTAAAATCGTACTTGCCATTACCAAATTTTAATTCAATGATAAAAATCGATTTTACCTTTCATTAAAGCTAACAATACGAACAAAATATTCATATTAACAGTTGAATTTAGTACTATTTTACTCTCTCACTGTATATTCCCGTCGCCTGTAGTTTTCAACACTGATAACTACGATATGAGTTTGATTCTCGCCGTGTCTCGTTTAAATACTAATTTAGGCCTCCTTGTTTACCCGACAACTAGGGTTGCCACCTGTACTATATTATATAGTATCGTACTATATTTCAGTCAATTGTACTATATGTTATAGAAAAAATGTATAGTACGAATAATACTATATTTTTATCGGTCATTCCATTGTCGCGCTTTTTATATATTGACTGTGCCTAAACGCACTCGTAACGCAGCATTGGGAATTTCAGAACAAAACGCATCACGTCGTTCGTCGCTTACTCACTTTGTTAACCAAAGCTAAAAGTAATATTAAATACAGATGGAAAAATAAATAATGACTGAATATTAATGTGTACTATTTATTTTCATGAATTTTCCAAAAGTACTATATTTTTTTTTGCTACGTTTTGAAAGAAATACTATTTTACCTCCAAAAAAATGTGGCAACCCTACCGACAACAGACCTAACAACAACTAGGGATGCACTTTATTGTGTAAACTAGAATGGGCGTATCCGATTTGGGTAAATAACAAAACAACTTGGGAAGTAAACAGCAATTTTAGAATGTCCGGTTATGGTGAAATTGCGTTTTGTTATACATTGTGACTCGTTGGCGCCGTCAGTCAAACTTTACTCCAAGATTTTGTATGACCTGTGTTTCACAAATCTGTTTGAGTTTAATTGTGGCCCTTTGTGATATAAAAAAGCAAGGTGAAGTACATGGATTACATCATATTGGCCTATCATTGTATTGGCCTGGCTCGATGGCGCATTCGGTAGTGACCCTGCCCAATGCGCCATGAGTTGTGAGTTCGATCCCCACGCAGGACAAACATTCGTGTGATTTATACTTGTTTGTTCTGTGTCTGGGTGTTAATATCCAATTTTTAAGTATACCGTAGAGCTTGTATGAAAAGGGTCATGATCGTTGAAGAGGCGAATGAGGTGTGTAAGGATCGTGCCATATGGCGTTCGGTTCTCTCTGCCTATACCGCTAGAGAAGTGGCGTGAAGTTTAGTTGGTGAGTTAGTTAAGTATTTTGTAGTTTATATTTGTAATACCACTGTTGTTTCTGATATTCGTAACATAAGTGCTTCAGCTACTTACCTCGGAGTCAGATCAATGTGTGTGATGTGGATATTTATTTACATTTACATACCATTACCCTAGATACAGACATTTGTTAACCAGGGGCGTTTATGACGAAACCATTAGGTTCCGTAAAACCCACTAACCGCTGTTGTAGAGGTTAAAATCTCCTAAAAACTAAGTGCTCCTTTTGAGCTATTCCTACGACCCCTGGGAGAGCTCTAAATTTTCAATCCAAACAATTATGAAGTTCCGTGCATAGGCGGCGCGAACAAAGTCACGGGCTGGTTTAAATTCATACTCCCGAGTCCCCCCCTCCGCCGGCAAGCCGTTGACACTCCGTTCTCTCGCCAATAGGGATGTGTAAGCCCCTATCGATATATCGAATGTACCACAGACAAAAATAGCTTTTGCCCGCGGCTAGGCTCGGGGAATTTCGATCTGTTACATACAGAGATTGTCCCATATCCAGCAATTTTTCAGGATAAAAGTAGTTTATGACCTATAGCAGAGTAGTAGGCGTAAAGACGTACTCTTTAAGAACAGTATACTAATAATATTGCCTGTGTTTGTAGGTAACTAATACTTTGTTTAATTTGTTACTTAAACATTTTTATAATTTGATCTGAATTAAATCCAGATCAAATGATAAAAAAAACTATTAAAACTGCTCATTAATGTAAAATTTACGAAAAATAGGGAAGTTATATATGTACTCAATGTTCACTTCACTGAGTTTGTGGATGTCATTCGGTATTTAACTAAGTTCACATCATCTTCCTAGCGTTATGTCCCGTGCTTAGACGGGTACCGCTTAGACCATGATCCAGGATTTAGCGAGTCTGGTAATTACATTGAAGCGACTGCCGATCTGACCTTTGTAACCCTAAGATAGGGGAACTAGACAATTTTTGGATCATGGTTACAAATCCAAAGTTGTTTGAATTTGCAGGTTTCATCACGATGTTTTCCTTCACCGTCGAGCTAGTGGTATAAATACGTACATAGACTTGAAAAATCCAGAGGTACGTGCCCGGGTTTGAACCCGCACTCCTCGGTTAAGAGGCGCGGGTCCTTACCATTGAGCTACCACCGCTCCAATTTCACTAAGTTCACGCACAATTTTAACAATTCAATTATATAAATCACATTGAAAAAACAGGCTTATGTAATAGGCTTATGGCTTATGTATTAGGCTTATATTTAGTTTTAGCCGACCATTGACCTATTCTGTGTACGTATATGTTTTTTACATTTAAAAAAAATAATTACTTGACCGAATTTTGCTGAATGTGGTTAAAAGGGAATTCTGTCGCTTTGACTCTGCATATACCCATTTGGGGATTGGGGGCGTGATGTTATGTATATATATGTATGTATTAAAAAAAACTCAACTTTATCTATTGCCAGTGGCATGAAAACTATTGAACGCACCGGGCGTCATCGATTCAACCGCGCACCCATCCCTGGCTCATCTATAATTCACCGGTTCACTCACGACGGAGCCCCGTAACCCAGCGGAGGATACGTCTATAATGCTACTAAATTGTAAATGACCATTTCGACTTTGAGTGAACTTCGAATTTGGGTTGTCCTAAATAATTCACCGCGAGCCGGCTGCGTGCCACGCGGTCTCCTGAATATCTGAGAGCGGCTCATTGAGTTCCACTCGTTTAATTCGATTGAAATGTGATTTCGGATTGCCGATGAAAAGCTTGAGATTTTTGTATATGTTTATATCAGGGTTGGCAGCCGTTTTGGCAATTTTACCCCCGGATGATAGAATACATTCATATGAGTATCATCACATCGTGCAATCATGCTGGTCTTTGTCACACATGTCGTAAAAGGGGACTGATGACGTAACGGATATTGGGTTTGTCATTGTGTGGGCGACGAGCTGGCTTGTCACTACTATTTCACAATTTTCCATTTAACCCAAATCAACGTATTTTTTGGCTCAAATTGGTTGAAGCTCTTACTCTGTTCCTTTGAAGAATCCAAGGAGCAGGGTAAGATCCTTCATTCTTCAGGGATCGAGGGTGTGAAGATATGTTTGCGTGAATTATTGTATTGAATTAGGTATAAAACGCTGTAAAATAACACAATATTCAGTATTTCGATGAACTAGATGGATCTATTTAACAAGAAGCTATTAAAATATCAATAGTACCTATGCGATCGAGCAAAGTAAATAAATGTACAAACCAAATATCATTGCATGACCGTAATATCTAGTAATAGCGGCAGGAATAAATCTCCCCAGTGGCCAAGCGGCCTCCGCGCAAAACACGTCCTGTGTAAATCGCAGTTATCTTAGTCCCGTTGTAATTCACAATTAGTCCAGCCTAGCACAATTTACATTACCGCTGCAAGCGCTGAATTGTAAAATGCATGCGGTCGCGGCACAGAGTACAAACGCCCATAATGTACATTCATTTCTCGTTAGAGAATTGTGTCCATGTTAAAGTTCCATCTAAATTGAAACTACGGTTTTCATTTTTTAAATAAATAGTAATCGCCCACTGGCCGAAATTCTGTCGTAATTAGTAAAATTTTAAATTTATTTCATCTATTTATAATGCATTATTTATTGAAATATTAGCTTTCTGTACTCCTTCTCTATATAAACTTTAACTGTTCCAAATCTCATACTCCTACATCCGCGTAAAAAACTTTCTTCTTTATAATATTAGTATAGTTTAATAGACAACACTTTCTTTTATAATATCATATTAGACACTAATTACTAGTCCCTATTAGTGATATCTGGTGGGGCTGCAACCCCTCAATAGCCAATCAGAGCTACCGCGTATGACGCAGCAAAACACCACGTGTGGCTGATTTGTGCTTTCTTCTAATAGCCAATCTTTGAGTGATTACCGAGCGGCCTTTACAGCTTACGAGCGGGGCTGAGGCTGGAGGAAGTTATTTGGTTCCCCAAATAACTTCCTCCAGCCTCAGCTTATATCGTAATAGTAACGTGATATTCACCAATTAATGGACGTAATGTATTTTTATAAACTAATTAGTGTCACGCCACTGCCCTAGCGGGGTAGGCAGAGAGAACCGAACCGAACCAAACCGTTTGGAAACCCTACTGGATAATTTTGGGAACTAATTTTGTACAATTTATATATAATTATTATTTTAATTTATCTCTAATTATGAATTTAAATCTAACTATTAACTTTATAACTTGCTATAAATATTAATATAATCCATATATTTGAATTTTTATATTCAATCTGGCATCTAAATAAAGGTACTAATGTACCTAATACATAATTTCTCCAAAATATAAACGTGTAAATGTAGGCCATATTCAATAAATGGATAAATGTTGGTCTGGCACTAAAATAATATTTTATGTGATAAATGGTATATCGGGTTTTGGGTGTGTGATGATAAGGATTGGTTGTCGACTTGACTAAATGGGTATCAAGTTCTATAGACAATCCTGAAATGTATTTACAAGATGTAAAACATTTTTTTTCTTCTACTAGTTTGCTGTTGAAAAAGCATCCCTTTAGACGAAACATTTGCCCCCAGCGGCATTCGAAACCCGTAAAGAAGGAACCTTTGCGGCTCTAACTACTGGACCAACCGGCCTTTCAAGATGATTTAATTTTTTACAATATAATAAGCTATGGAAATATCTATAGACATATGTCTACAAAGCCAGCGAGAACGTATGTTTGCAAAGAACCACGACATTTGACATACCGTGTAAACGCTCCTGCGTAATCTCCGATTGATGGCGGCTGACACAAAAACAGTTTTCATCAGCAGTAATTAGGCCGCTGCGCGATTTTTGAAAGTGGCTGTTTTGCCCCAGCGCCTTCTGCTTAGATTGCGATATTGGAAATTAGGGCAACGTAGATTGGGGCGAAGCGAATAGCTATAGTGCATCTGGCTCGAAGGACTATGTCATGTAGAATTAAGATAAATTAATGTTTATTCAGGAAAAACCCCGTCTTTTTAATAGTATCGCAATTTAAGGTGCCATGACAATTAAATACTAGTAGTACGTATTCCAAAAGAAAATTTAGATCTATTCGGACTTTTTTTTATTATTTGGCTCAGCACAGTTTATGCTTTAGTCACAGACGGATATGCGATCGAATTGTTGACAGCCAATACAAGTAAAAAAGTACATAAATGTATCAAAGAGGTTACATTGCCCTCACGGGCAGTTCGTATCGCTCAGCTTTGCTCGAATTGCGTTATCGAGAGATGGGACGCCAATAGATTAAGGCTGATTGGCACTTTCAAGAGCGCAGATAAACTTGGGGCTGATTGGAATTTATAGCTTTATGTTTTATCTAGTCACCTGTACACAGTATATAATACTATTTGAAATTATCATGTAATGTCAAAGTAAGTAGTACTTTGTAATTTGTAATTGGTCCAATTATTATTGACTTTGAGTAAATTATTTTATCTCATCTAGTACCTACAATCCCATTTGATCTAAAACTCAAAAATAATGCACCAACTGTGTTTCTTGCTCAGCATGTCGAAAAAGCTGACTAATGGTGTATTGTATGTTAATTGTAATTATGTAGTCATCGAGCTTGCCACTTGTCAACACCTGTCTTCCTAACCCAAGTCTATATTAATTCTGGCTGAATATGGTTATGTCTACTTAGGCTATCTACCTAGTTTGTATGCATGTATGTATGCTTCCATTAATTTTTTGGCAGAATTTGGCTATCGCTATTTTGCCTTCTCCTTCTGGGATTGCTGGCGTGATGGTATGCATGTATATGTACGAACATTGGCAACTAGGAATAGTTCAGCACAGGCGTTCAAAAATAGTCGGCCGTCAGCTCAGTCGCTGGGCGCAGGTGAAAGTTTTCACCTGGTATCGACAGGCACAGTGCCGCGCGAACTCTTGCGAGTTGAGACATTTCTAGAAGCGTAACTATAGGGTGGTATACATACATACATAACCTCTCGCCCGCAATCCCCGAAGGGGTAGGCATAGTCAATGGGGTACCAAGCCCCATTGACCTCATTCAGCCAAAAATAAAACTGGACTGGGTTAAATGGAACATTATTATAAGTATAGGGTGGCATGCTATAGGCCTCTTGCTTGGAGACAGCCCCCTGAGGCCCGTTGACAGAGGGCTTCCGATATGCTCTAGGATTCGATTACTCATTAAGCCAGGACTTCAGCCGATGAATTTGCCATGTGCATCAAACGGTATAGTTAAGTTACTGGCTATTTCCATACATACCACCACAGACTACATCACATCCATTGATCTGACTCTGTGGTAAGTAGCTTAAGCACTTGTGTTACAGATATCAGAATCAACAGTGGTATTACAAATATATACTTAAATACTGAATATTAACACACAGACACAGAACAAACACGTATTCATCATACGAATATTTGTCTTGGGTGGGGATCGAACCCACAACTTTTGGCGCATGGTGCAGGATCACTACCGAATGCGCCATCGAGCCAGTCAAATTATGGAACAGTAGTGGTTAGCTCGCCGCCTACATGATAACAAACCCAATCCAATACGTATTTTTGAGACATTCATGTTTTGTTAAATAAATATTGATTCTGTGGCGATGTTAAAGCAACTACCAGTATCACTATGTTTGTTTAAATGTATGGGTGGGGACCACGCCACAAGATAGTCAAGATTATGGCTCCAATAATATGTAAACAGATGACGTTGATCGAACATGCAGTAACGCCATACATTCCTGCATCGCGCTGACAAAGTTATTCTCGCCGATATGTATATATACGTGTACAATACACCGAGACGATTAATCGGACTTAGGTTTCCGAGCAAGTTACACGAAGCTCGGCGAAAAACTTCCACTTTAAGTGCGAGCGCGTATGTACAGACACATTTCCTCATGATGTTTTTCCACACCTGCTAGCAATTTGTATCAAAATAAAAATATTTTCATTTCAATAGGCTACAAAAGCACTAACAATTCGTTAGCGATCTTGTTGACGATTTGTATAATTGACGTGATAAAGACCTAATCAACACCAGTGCGCACATTGGCCAAGTCCACAGTATCTGTAGTGGCTGCGCACATTCTAACTTGTCGGGCGCCCCCGCCCCCAGGCATGCCACCGGAACAGGGGGTGTGCTTATTATTTATACGACTGAGCCATCTGCAACTAGCATGTAACGGGAATGTTGTTTATATAGCAACGGATAAGAAATGTAGTAATTTTTTTTTATTTCGTTCTGCAAATCATGACGTTGATAGCAATTAATATCTATCAGTTGCTATAAAGCGATGGTTAATATCAATTAATTGCTATGAGACTTGGCAATTGGTCGCTCTTCTGACCATTGTTCAGAAATTCTCAGGCAAACGATAGGTACATATATGGTACCTGCAGTTGCAGTCAGGCACATGCCTCTTAGGCGACGGGTGCGGGTTCAAACCCGGGCACCGCTAGATTTTTCCAATCTATTGGTTCTATCGGTTATGGGAAACATCGTGATGAAACTGAAACCTGCTCATTCAAAAATTTGAATGTGTGATCCTGATCTAACTAAATTGTCTGGTTCACCTTTGTAAGGCTGCAAACTGGACGAACACGGATGCGGTCGCGGCAGCTCGCGCGGTGCGGGCGGCTAGTACAAACTTAAGCATTTGTATCAAGTCGCGCGAGCCGCGTGTAGCACCGCGCGTAGGGACACGGTATCGAATAGAAAGTATCGTACTGATTATAGTATCGATACTTTGAAATATCGAGTACTTTAAGGATGTAATCCCTATGCGGCGATTTCTTTTTCCGTTGACCCACTTTTAGTGATTTGTACTCATAAGTAGTAAAAAAAAGTATCGTACTCGTAATAGTATCATAACATCAGTAACTTTTGAAAAGTATCGAGTACTTTTATCACATAATACCAATGCGGTGTTTTTTTTTTAGCTGACCCTTGAGTAATTTTAGAACCGAATGTCTAAGATTCTTTCGATACGATACCTGTCAAAAAGTACTCATTGAGTAAAAGCATCAAATACAAAGTATCGAGTACAAAAGTATCGGAATCAAAAGGAAATGTACTCGATACCACAAAGGGTCGATACTTTTTCCGTGTCCCTCCGCGCGAGTTACTGCGCCCGCGCCCGTGGCCGTCCAGTTTGAAGCCTAAGAGATACGAAAGTCAGATCGGGAGGGATCACATCAATCTAATAACTAGACCTATTTTTCACATGTTGGGCTAGGAAAACAGTCGGTATTTTTTTCCAAGTCCCACATCAACGTGAGACTGAGATATAATAATACAATGCACATAGGTATAACACATCGTTTAGAAGACCTACGTTTGTCACATATTACTATGACAATCATTATTCTCAACCCCTAATATTCCAGTACAATTTGCGACCGTAAGCACCTCCAATTTTAATTACCCAAAACATTTATCTAAATCAGAGACTGCCAACTAGAGCGCTCAGCGGGCCGAAATAATTTCATTGTTTTCGAACAAGACCAAAATAGTTCTTGCTCCCAATCTATAACCTATTTTAATTGGTCTGTAACCGGAGTCGATTGAAAAGAGACTTTGTCGTTAGGGGTTAATGTTGGTTTTGCTTAAAACGTGGTAGGCAGAGGGACAAGAGTCAGTCTAATTTTGAGAATTTATAAAAGGTTTATGCAGATTGAAACACGTGACTTGTTGGCCAGAAGTCTGGTAGTGGTTATACAATTTAGTCTTTCGTTTAAATTTTAAGTTAAACTTAACAAAAGGAATTTAACAAAAGGTTAATTTTCTTAGGTGCAGTAGTCATGAATACAATTATTTTACAGTCATATTTAGCTACACAGTTAATAACTTCGACAGGGTGGTTAAAAAAACATTAGGAACTTCATATCTTGAGTGAAAATAAAGAAAGAAAAATACATTTATCCATTTATAGTATAATAGCGGCCCGCCGCGGCTTCGCACGGGTAGACATTTATTTTTTAAACATTTTGGGATAAACTTAGAGTAAATGTATCTTTAACCGGTTATTTAAATAGTTTTTCTTTAGTAGTTTTTTTAAACAAATTACTTTAACCCTTGGATTGGCAGACATATTTTTTGCTGAATTTGGTAATTTTATCGATTTACTATTGTTCTAGGGTCAGCAAAGATCTCTTAAAAAATAGTACTAAAAATCTGTAAGCTTCAGTTTTCCGGAAAATTTATGTACCACACATGGAACATTGCCAATCTTTCTTGATTTCTTTTGTGTTAAAGGATGTTCCTTGGGTGGTACATTGCTAAGTTAAGGGTAAGAATGTGTAAATAAAAAAATATGTGGTTTCAATCAAATTTAATCCTATATTTATGGAAATGATGCTACACAAACAGTAATACATTGATCCTAAGAAAGAACTAAAAAAAAATTTTAAATACAGATATTATTAGCACAAAATTGTAAGTATCTACCTATTAAAAGATTTGAATAAAAAGCTTATACTTAAATTTATTTTTTGGTATGAAATGTTGGGAACAGTTTCTACGATCTCTTCCAGAAACAAAACAAAGTCTCAAGTCGCATTTTATGCAAAAAACATTGGTTTTCTGTTGACAATGTCTACAACGACCCCGTTCAGTTTCTATCTCTGGAAGTGTCCAATGTCACAGATGTCAGACCAATAATTATAATCAATGTATGCCGGCATTCGTACTATACCCATAATAATTTGCATGGCAAGGAAGTTTTAGTTCATCCATGGTCAATTGCATCGATTGTCAGTTCAATAGAATACAAATTTGTGTGATGTAGAATATAATTAAGTATTACTGGAGAAAAAAATATATAAAAGTACGCAAGTGGCGAGTTTTCAGTTTCTTCTTCTTCGTAATTGTCTTCTGTTTCTTCACATGGAGCTTTATACATGAATACCAGGGCTCTTTTCCAAGTATATTGAAGTTCTGATTTAACTGCTTTCTTAGATGTTTTCCTCGATGGACTTAAAATAACTTTATTGGCTGACTTTTTGAAGTAGTTGGTGATTGTGTTTCTATATTTTCCAACTTTTTGCGAAATTGTAGCCTAGTTTGTCGAGTTGTTATGTGACCAGTTGCCTTCTTTTTATATTTAACAGTAGAATGTGAGGTGGTTTGTTTGGAATTTAATGAGGTGAATGATGAAACTGAAGGAATGTTATTGTGATTAATCTCATTTGTATTTGGAAAAACTTCACTGATGATTGGAGTAAGAGGCCCAATATCTATTTCTGAAATGTCTTGCAAAATAGATGGCGATTTAGATGATGGTTGGCGGATTTCAGTTGGAGCTGGTTCAGGATTGTGAACATTGTGGTCCGATATTTCATCGTCGTCTTGGAATATTGTATTTTTAAGGCTTTCCAAGGTTAAATCAAGAGAAGGAGCTGGATAAGTAAGGGAGTCGTCACACGAAGGATTATTTGTTATGGAAGAAGAGCTTGATAGTAAAAAGTGTGAGCGGTTAGGAATTTCGAGATCGGAATCTGAGTCACCACTTCCCTCTGAACATGCATGGATATTTGGCACAAGTGAAAAAATCTTCGCAGCCCGTGTTAGTTTTAACTTTAAAAAAGCAAAAAATAAAAAATCAACCCATAACCAAAAAAGCGAGAAATTGTAAAACATAAACGTAAATAAAAATGATTAAATTGAATTTAAACGTAACTGTCTTCATAACCTAACTAAGTTCGGCTTTGTGGCAGAGTCCCATGGAAGGTACATACTAGGCGTTATGAAAACCCATAGGCAATTGACAGTGGCCCACCCAAGGAACATATAAAAAAATAATAAAATTCCTTTGCAATTGGCAGTGTACCATCCGTGGAACATCAACTTATGAAGGTTGTAAAAGTGAGGAAAAAGATACAAAAGTAATGAAATTAAGACATGGTGAGATAAACTAGAGTTTTAGGAGCATGCAACAACAAAAACATTCAGCCGAAAAGCATAAAAAAACAATGAAATTATTATTTTACCTTTAGCACCGAAGAAGCACGACGTCTTGACGACATTGTAGCTGTCAAACTGATAGATATAGTGTTGCCAGGTCGGGAAAATATTTTTTTTTCGAAAAAATCGTTATGGTAGTTTATGTTTTTTTAATTCGTAAACTTATTTTATAAATAATTAATTAGCTATATTTTTTGCAAGGCAGTGTTCCGCGCATGGCACAATACCAATCAAAGGGTTAAGTACTGCCCCTAGCAGTCTTGAATACAAAATGATTTATTTGGATAAAAATTAATACCAAACTATTAATAATGTGGTCTAGTTTGTACCGGAGTTACTAATGCATATTTTATATGATAAAGTACGTGGACTTTTTTGTAGATATTGATGTCCTCGATAAACTGTAGTACATTAGTTTGCTCTATTATCGATAGTTCAGCAGCGTACGCGGTTTAAAGATTTTTTAGTATCTTTTGACACCTTGAGTTATCATTATCGAAGTTTTCAAGATATTCTATAGCCCATGTTAATTATAATATTTTTGAAGTCGGTTTTGTTGCATACATACATACAAATCTATAATAGTAGTGTAGAATAACACAGTTAAGAAAGGAAATCATAACCAATGTACATAAAAATACAAAAGTTTCATAATAGCAGTTATAAAACCTAATGTCCTTTTTGGAAGACAACTTTCCATTGCATCATGTGCTTGACGCGTCCCCCATCTCCCAGGCTAGCTGGTCGCAAAGAGAAGGTGATGTATAGTACAATCAGTGCGCGGCTGTAATTGAACTGCTCGCTCATTCGGGATTGTTTGCTTGTTACCCGCCAGCTCTTTGAGTAGCTCACGATTTTAAATTCGTACCCTTTAATCTTTTGAAGCGAATGACATACGAACTCTTTGTACTTTTTAAAGGACCATAATTTTGAAGGCACTTTTATCGTTATGACAATAACACTGCTATGATTAGAGTATCATTATATGCTCTAATACCGATAGATATTTAATTAAAAGTTTCCCTATGTTAAGTAAAAAAACCAACCAACCAAGCATGACAGCAATTTTATTTAAACTCATGTATTAAAATGTACAACATGAGCGTAGTTTTTGATTGATTGGTTGGTTAGTGTACGGTTAATAATATTAGTGTACGGTTAATAATATGGGACCCATCGATGAACAATGAAGTCGTCCAATTTCATCTATCTATTTTCTGTCGAAGGGATCTATTTTCTACCAGTCCAGACAATAATCCTATTCTATACAGAGCCGTAAAATGCTAAGGTCTTTTTAAAAGAACAAATCTTGTCAACAGGAATATATAGAATATCAATTTATAGCCCTGGTTTAGTTAATTGGCCGACCACATTATAAGGCCTACGATTATGCTTATTACAATTAGTGCAGTATACTAATAAGGAATATGTAGTTCTGGACATATATCACGTTTAATATACGGATGAAATTCACACCCATGTTGCAAGGTGCCACTGAAAGCGGACGCATGTGAATTTAGTTCAAACCCTGATATGTGATTTTGATAAGACGATGAGGGAAAAATCACAAAGAAACCTGCATATTTTAATAACTATGGATGTTTAATCGCTTTAATTATATACCAGATAGAGATACGACAGACGTTACATCTAGTATCAATCACAAGGTAATTAGACCTTGCCTAAAATGGGACTAGGGCAATCCAGCGGTATTTTAAATCCAGCTAAAATAGGGATGATGACTGCTTTCAAAAAATATAATTCTATTTAGTCCGTCAGTTATATTATACAAAAATACTAGACACATATTTGTCGCTTTATCAAATTAACCAAAAATCACAAGGATAAAGATCAGCATCAAGTTTGGAGTGGGGGCTTGCGACGTCACTATTTAGTAAAACTTGTACCAAAGCGTGACGTCACGCGGATTTTGAATGCATTGTATCTTCGTCAATGTTTGTTTGACAAATAAATAAAAAAACAGTGTTCAATACTTTTTTATAATCTAACTGTCGGACTAAAAATATTTTTTAGTCATCTTGCCTATTGTGCCGGACCTTGCTGGATTGTTGGATCCAGTATTGCAATTCCTAAATACTAACACTATTTATTCATTTAAGTCAAAACTAAAAAAAGTACCTTTTGTGTGTTTTCACATAAATATTCGGTATCTCTCCTATTTAGTATTATACTACTTATATTAATTAATTATTATATGTATTTATTATTAGATACTTTATATTGTACATATGTCACATGCCTGTATATTTATCTTATTCTATTGATACTGCACAATCTCAATTACACACACGCATTACCCCACCTCCCACACCGGTACCACTGAAAATCAGCGTCATGTCGCCACAACGTCATGACAAATGCTGAGTGGCTACCATTTTGGCTGCATATCATAAACTTTTTGTTATAATATTTTCTTATACCTAAACGATTTTGTCCATAATGTTTGTTGTATCGTTAATATTTGTTTTAGGTTAAGTTTTATGCACCAAATAAATAAGTTTTCTTTCTTCTTTCTTTCTTCTTTCTAAATGAGACATAACATGAGGAAAAAATTATCCAATTACACACAATTCATTACTTACACAAAATCTGAATCTGAATAAAATAATTTTTTTTTTTTTTTTTTTTTAATTATTTTACAATTAAATGTCGAAAGTGAGTTGGCTACTTTTTCACAAATTTCCGTTTAATACAAATCAGCTATATTTTCCATAGAAGTTCCCCGCGGTTTCTACTACACGAATACAGCTATAAAATATCTTATGTTGCTCGTTGAGAAAGTAGCTTTCCATTGGTAAAGGAATTTTTCAAATCGGTTTGGTAGTTTTGGAGCTTAATCATTGCAAACAAACAATCGAATTTTTCCGCTTTAAAATATTATTGTAGGTAGATTAAAAGTTTTATAAAAGCTTGCTGCTTTTCGAACTCTGCTTACCCCCTTCGGGGATTGCAGGCGTGATTGTGTTTAACAACCCGCTCTCAGTGAAACCATAAAGCCTCCCATAATAGTGAAAGCTGAGCAAACACTGTCGATCATCAAATCAATCACAGCTTGACCTACATCCGGACACGTCGCTACCTGATGTATCGGTGTCGCACCAACAGGTACCTTAGCATGTCATCATGATGACGTATGTAGCTACCGCATGCCTGAGAATAAATTTCCAAAGAGACATGGTCAGAAAAGTGACTGATGGGGTATTTTACTCCAACTTTTTTTATAGTCCGTAAGTTAGGTTTATCAATAAATATTAAATACATACCTAATATCACGCCCATAATCCCCGAAGGGATAGGCAGTCAAAGGGACAGCAGGCCCCTTTAACCACATTCAGCCAAAAATAACACTGAGCTGGGTTAGATCAAACATTGTAAAAAAGTAGTGACAAGTGGCTAGCTCGTCGCCGACACAATCACATACCCAAAACCCATTATAACATTAGTCGCCTTTTACGACTTTTTGTTGAACGACTAGCTAACCACTTGTCACTATTTTTGCACAATTTTGCATCAATTCAATTTTATGTTTGGCTGATATGTTTTCAGAAGCTAATCGTTGGACTCTCCCTCCGTTCAGAGACTACAGGTGTGATTGTATGTAATGTATCTATGTAAAAGTGTGTTATATGGCAACAACAAATCGATATAACTTAAGCTTCACTATCTAATAGATCGTCCGATGGGATGCTAGTGACAAGTACTACAAGTTTACAGTCTCAACTTCAGATAGCCAGCGCCATCCACGTAGTTAGCGACACCTGCCGGGAACGCGACAAACATCCAATCAGGTCGGCTGCGTGTTGGGATAGCAAGTCATTTCCAACCTCATAGCAATTAATTGCTATAATATCGTCACATGATAGACAATAATTTCTATCAACAATAAGTACGTACATTAAAAGCAGGTCTTTTTTAACCTAGAAAATAAAAATAAACCGATCAAAGTATGAGCTTTTCTTCCGAAAGATTATATCAAATTGTATAAACATAATTCACTTGTCACTCCTTTTTCATAGCTTTCCATCCAACCCAGCCCACTGTTCCATGTTGGTCTGGGACTTAAAAATAATATGCCAACTGTGGTTCTTGTCTCGCATGTCGTAGAAGACGACTAATGGTGTATCGGGTTTTGGGTACCTATGTGATTGTGTGGGCAACAGGTTAGCCGCTTGTCACTGCTTTTTCACAATTTTCCATCTAACCCAGCCCGGTTATATTTTTGGCTGAATGTGGTTGAAGGGGCTTGCTGCCCTTTCGACTCTGCCTACCCCTTCGGGGATTATGAGCGTGATGTTATGTATGTATGTTATGTATGTAAACATAATTTTATTGAAATTATTATTTGTGTTTGGAATTGTCACAACGGGTTCGTTTTCATGAGAAAGGAAAGTGAGGATAATATCTTCTTTTAGGGACACATTTCATGTCACGGCTAATGCATTTTTTGTGTGGTAGGTGTGAGAATAGGTGGTAAAATATTTTTCACCTTCCTACCCGTACTCCCCATTTTCATCTCAAGAACGGGGTGTACAATGTTCACCGCGAGAGCTACAAAAAGAAAAACAAAACAAAATATCCAATTTTAAAGTAGGTTTGCAGCTTTTTATTTAGCGAAAGTTGTAGCATCATATATTGCTACGAGTTGCTACGACATTTAGTATCTACACGCGTCTACAAAATGACGTCATATGAGTGTAGCGATAGCTACACTTCCCGTTTCGTGCGAGTAATCGAAAGGATAATGGTTACAATTTCAATTTAATGGATATAATAATTATTGTCACTAAATATACGAAGTCCATTAGCTAGGACATTTGTTTATATCACTAAGCGGTGACGTTGGTCAGGTAAAAATAAACCTACCGATAAATAATAACACGACTTATTTTACGTCCCAATAAGGACCTATTTGGGTCTTTTATGACAGAATCGGGTAGCGAATCTCGATTTCAGACGGATCGTGCAGGGCGGAAAACTCGAATTTATAGTCTTTTTATTAATATTCCTAGGCATCTATTAAAAAACTAACTAACTAAACTTCACTAGCAGGGTAGGTAGTCTATTAAAAACAATCAACAATGTATTTGTACAAATAAATAATTACTGATTGCACAGTAAAATATCACACCAGTAATCTCCGAAGGGGTAGGCAGAATCAAAGCGGCAAATATTTTAAAACCAGTTTAACATACTTATTGAGAGATTGCTCAAGACCTTCGCTTCCTTTTTAGTTTCATCATCAAACGTTCAGCTCTTTTTTTACTTTTCCGCCTAAATTAACGTTAGACTGCCAGCGTGCCAATTCAGACGTTAAAATAACACCTCCATAATGTGTTAGACAAGTGAATCATTTGACGTTTTTCGAGTTCATTGAATATTATTAACTTCTTCTATCTAATGTAGAGGGCAGCACTTTACTGATGCTACTTTAATATTATTATCATGGTTTCTTGGCTCTTGTAGCTAAGGTACACGTAATAAGGCCCTCCCAATAGGCAGCTCTTCACAGTTCCCCGTCAAATTGGCAGAGTCACTGCGGCCGTCAAGTGTCTTTCAATCCACGCTGACAGCGGGTTAATTAGAGAGCGAGAGGGAGGATGCGGGAAGTGGGAGTGCGACCGAGACGAAGGATAGTGCCAGGGTGTAGAGTAACAGAGGGATACTCGCTTACTACTATCCGAAATTCCTGAAGAAGAAGGCAGAGTCTAAGGAGCAATAATATCCGTTAACCCCTTTTAGTCAAAATAAAATTGGGATAGGTTAGGTGGAAACTGCCGATGCGTTCCGGTGGGCGTGGGAGGCACTGGCACTCCTGCGCGTACAGGAACTCATCCCTCAATTTAGGTCGCCGGGTATAGCAGAGGGCACAGCGCGAGAGTGTACCCACGACGCCGGTCACGGGGATAATCGGCGTCTGATTCCTGGGCAGAGTGGTTGAAACATGTTGGGTGGCCTAGCACGTCTCGACGTGCGCGTGTGGTCGGTGCTGTGCATCCAGCGCCTAACGACCGTGGAGTGCACAGCATCCACGCCACGTGAGATGAACCGCGCAACGCGGCATGCGCACAACGGAGGATCTGGTACCGGCTTCTCCGGAACTGCGCCGCACCTTGAGGTTTATTATATTTTTTTTTCTTTTCTTGGGGCTCATGGGAGTTCCCCAAGAAAAGAAAAAAAAAATAGGTTGAAAATTGTGAACAAACCCAAATAACCACTTCGCCTTCCCAAGGTGAAGTGGTACTCATGTGAATATGTGACATAAAAAAAAATCTGTCGAATTGAGAACCTCCTTTTTTTTAAGTCGGTTAACAAAAGCGCCTCTGGGTATAAATAAAACCTTACATAGAAGGTACTTTGTTATACTTTGTCACTGAGATGCGACCATCTGTATTTTCATAATCTTTGCCGAGCCTGTTCCTGTACCTTGTCTGGTCGGAGACGGATGACGTGTTGTTGCATAGTTGTTGTTGCGCACCTAATTTTAGTCGACAACAGCATATTGCGGTGACGCGCAACTGTCGCCTTGCCCCATAATGTATGTGACTAAGTTGGGGAAGCTCGGGTGCGGTAGATTTATTGATGAATATCAGCTTATCGGGTTGTAAACTTCTATGACTGAGGTGTATTAACCCAGTAATCAGGAGGACATTACCTGGAACCTGGTAACAAAGACTTAAAATTTAAAGTTCAACACAGGTCTACAATTACCGAAGGAGTAGTCCAAATAACTATAAGCTTCTTAAACCACATTCAGCAAAAAACAAAACTGAGTTGGGTTAGATGGAAAATTGTGAATATTAGTGACAAGTAGCTAAGTCGTGGTTTACATAATCTTAAACTCAACATTGGATAAAATATTTTTGTTCAAATACATATATATCAAACCCCGAAGTGGTAGGGAAAGCCAAAGGGGCCCGACCGACAGACCCTTTTAACTCAATATTAATTTTGGCTAAATAAATAAATCTATATATTAATATACGTGAAGCTAAACAGCACCCTTAACCGACGAGCGTGTATGAAAAGACTTATGAATGTAGAAGAAGCGAAAGGTGCATGTCAGGATCGTAGCAAATGGAAGTACGTGATCTCTGCCTACCCCCATGGGAAAAAGGCGTGATATTATGTATGTATGTGAAGCAAAATTTTTGTATCCCTTTTTATGAGAATTACGCGGACGGAGGAGTGTGAGATTTGGCACAGGTAAAGATTATATGGAGAAGGAGTGCAGAAAGCTAATATTTCAATAAATAATAAAAAAAATCAAACTAATAACGGTCAAATTTCGACCAGTGGACGATCACTAGTAATAAATAAATTCTCCAGACTGACACACCAATTCCCTAGTTATTAAGGTTCTACTTGTGCTATAGATACTAGGTGAACGGATAGACATACTTAAATACGTTTATAAACATCTATGACTCGAGTACAGATGACTATGTTCATCAAAGAAACTCCTAGCGGGATTTGACCGACCTTTGGTTTCGTGGGCACTCGACCAACTGGCCCGTCAAAAAAAATGTGGTTAGAAATTCTTGCTGCTCCTTTGACTCTCCCTAGCGGATATATTTTAGACTTTTTTATAATTTATTTCCCCATAGTTTTTCCGAATAAATTAAAAAAGTTTTTTCGCTCGACTGAAATGTTCACTATTCGGACTTATGCGGTGTTCCACCACTCCCTCGCGTAGCTGACAGTTTGCAGCGCCGCAAAGCGGGCGCAACGAAACGATTCAATATTTATTTAATAAATATTCGAGACGGCAATCAGCCCGAGCGGGTACAGACAGTCGGACATCCGATAAAACAGTTGGATGCGGCAACAGAAAACACAGATTTAATTAAAACACCTTAAAAATAAAAAATAAAAATCAAAAAGAAAAACCACTATTTCATTCATTAACTTTATTTATAATTAAAATTGGAACACTCTGGGCTCCGGTCCCATGTAGAAATTATGAAAACATTTATTTTTCACGCAGAGGTCTCAGATTTACCTATCTAAGGTATAAGATTAACGTATCTTAGCTGGATAATTGTATGAAAAAAAATCGTTACAATTACTAGCTCGACGTCTACACCATGAACAGTACAATACTCAGTCATAAAAAAAGACATACCCATTTGTCGCCACATGATAAGCAAGCAACATAGTTGGCACATTATTTTAAGTCCCAGTCCAACACGAACATGAAGGCTGCGAAGATGTTAGCATATCCAAAGGCTTCTCACATTGGGGCGGTGCAGGGCGGCGCTGTCAAATTAGCGAATGCGCCTAGCGCTCTTTGACTCGGTTCGTTTGGCGAAAATATGCTGCGAGTCCACACTCTGGGTGATTAGTGTGTACTACATATATATATATAGTAGCACAGTGATTAGGATGCGCGCCTCATTTGAGAGGAATACTGGTTCATATATGGATTCATTAATGGACGACTAAAGCGGTCATCGGTAGTGGGCCAGATGTTATGGGACGATAGACCTATTTTTACATGGGGGAATTCCTTTGGATTCCTGTCTATTTATTTATATATTGCATTGAGAAAATCAACAGCGTTTACAGTGAATAAATCGTATAGGGTATTATACAATAGTAAGGCTAATGACAGATTTTCCTTAGCTTGCCTAAAGTACTTTTTAGTGTGTGTGAAGAACAGTCACACAGAAACATCTTTATAAAAATAATTAACCAACTTATTACAGCAATTACAGGTATTACAATATTATCTCATGTTAAGTTATCTAAGTAATATTCTCACATGGTTACCTAAGCAAAACGCATCATCCTAAAAGAAACGGCAGTAATTATGCTTTTATACTATTAGATACTAGATATATTTATATTTATGTATATTAGATAAATAACAGTTATAACGTAAATATTACAACTATTTAACTAGAGGAGCAGAGCAGGATATGTCTCTGCAGAAACTAAACCCCCATGGTAGCCCACGATCAGTGCAGTGTTTATTTATTTATTTATTTGACAATATACTTGTAGCTTAGAGATAAATCCAAAACGCACACAAGTTTAGATTTTATACCAGATTAATCCAAAATACAAACATAACTTTATGAGCACACATGCAACATGTCAGAAATTAAACATTAACACATCAATGTTGAAGGACCCAGGAACTCCACCGGACAATTATGTGGAGTGGAGGACCTAAGGCTGGTTTCAGAGACGCGCTGTACGTCCGCGCGGGGGGCAAGCGCGTGTCGTAAGACCGTTTTTTTAAAAGTACCTAATCAGCGCGGGTGTTAGCCGACGGCAGTTTTTACTATGAAACGATCGCGCGCCGGCGTAAGCGTTTATGGTTAATTTGTCTTAGCGTGATTATAGTTATATAGCCTATAGCCTTCTTCTGTAAATGGAATATACAACACAAAAATAAATTTTCGATTCGAATAGTTCCTGCGTTCAACCTGAGCGTTCAACCAAACAAACAAAAAAACTCTTCAGCTTTATGTATTAGTATAGATTTGTTTCCTTAGCAACAACTAGTGGCTTACCCTCGTTAGCATAAAGCCAAAGGGAATTAGCAGCACTTGCCGGTCCCCGGACATCGCCAATAATACTCATAAGTTATGGCTGACAAATGGCAGCGATTTCTCAAACCGCCGCAGACCCCGAACTTCGAGACGTGTGTTAGAATTTTTACCAATTTGTTACGGGGAGTGCCTTGGGATGTGTAGCGGGAGTGGGGCGCGAGAAACAGCTGGGTTTTGTTTCGATTGATTTGACTTGCCGGCGGCCAACCTTTATTATTGAAGAGGCATGCGAAGAAGAAGATTTGAGCATGTTTGAAATGACTATTAAATGTGAAATAAGTGAAAGGTTTGTGACTGATTTTTTACATTGATCCATTAGTCATGCGTAAAATGACTAATGGATACGGAAGAAGCGAAAAGTGTGAGACAGGATCGTAGAAAATAAAAGAATGTGATCTCTACCTACTGTGAAAATGTAAATAAAATAATTGCGTATTCTTGTGTCTATAACTTAAATAAAGATTTTTCTTGTAATCACGGCAGTTTTGGAGCCATTTATTAAAGAGTTCCATTGCATATAATCGAAGATTTTTCTGGGCCTGCTGCCCCTTTGACTCTGCCTACCCCTTCGTGGATTATGAGCGTGATGTTATGTAAGAATCATCAAATAAATACAGTCAAATGGGGAACCGCCTTCTTTTATTTGAAGTCGATTATAAAGTAAAGACTTACCCGCTCCGCAATTTTCTTTGGTTTAATCACCTTATTTACCTCTACTTACTCCTTCTGGGATCGCAGGCGTGATGGCGTGTATGTATGTATGCAGTGGCTGATTTACAATCTTGGCTGCCCTAGGCCCCAGGCCATGATTCTTAGAACTAAAGCGTCATCACTTAAACTTTATTCATGATTGGCCGCCTCTAATATCGGGCCGCCCTAGATCCGGGCCTACTAGGCCTTAGGGTAAATCCGCCACTGTATGTCCCGGAATGGGACCTCCTTATTTGACAATTGTATTTTAAATGTGTTTGCCTTTTTATTTTGATTTAGTGCGTCACTTCTTCTTTTGCTGTTTTTTTCCTAATATATTACGTCTATGTTTCCACCGGTGTTTTATTCATTTTTATATAAATCTAAATACTAAAAAGCATTGCTTGAGCATATTTTGCGGTCTATAACATTTGGTCCTGTATGTATGTATGTAAAATGTAAAGATTCCCGCCACCCGCTCCCGGGTCGCCGCGTAAGCCGCGTCTGATAAATGTTACTTTACGTTTCGCCCCTCAGCCCGCCGGCTGTAAACACATGCGTCTCGTAGACACCTCGCCCTTGCTGCGAGGGTTATCCCACTTGGTGGGAGCTTTGACAGGTGAATGAAGTATCTTTCGATTCGTTATCAATTCATTGTCTTATACTTACTAACATATAAAGCTGAAGAGTTTGTTTGCTCGAACGAATTTCAGAAAGTACTGGTCCGAATTGTTTTTTTTTTCTGTTGTATAATTAATTTATCGAGAAAGGCTCGTTATGTCCCATGCTTAGACGGGGTCCGCTTAAAGAGAGAAAGGCTATAGGCTATATAATATTAACCATAAACGCAGATGAAACCGCGGTTAACTACAGCTAGTTTATCAATGAAAAATATCATGTTGGTCTGAGAATCGACATTAATGTGTTCCTTGTCTATCGTAAAAGGCGATTAATGGTGTTGAGTTTGAGGTTATGTGAGACGAGATAGCTAATACTATTTTTTTTTAAATCCCTGTATCCCAACTCACTTCTATTTTTGGCCAAAAACGTTTAAAGGGTCTTGCTGCTCCTTTGGGTCTGCCAACCTTTTCGGGGATCGCGGGCGTGATGCTATATGTATTTTTAAAGGTATAGTTTATTTTAACTATCTTCTAAAAGGAAGCCTCACTTTTCGGAGGCCAATTTGTCATAGTCAGCTTCTAGATTTTAAACCACTGAGGACATTTTGAATTAAAACATCTAAAAGATGGCGTAACTGTGACTTGGGGTCTTATCACCCTCCTCATTGGTTAGTTGTCAGACCAAACTGACATGCTGTCAACAAGGAGCCAATAGTGACAGTGATAAGACCCCGAGACTCCCTCGTGCCATCTGGTGGTTTTTGTATTTTTGAAAACCCTCATTGTACTAAAGTCCACTGTCGTGAGTTTTAAATTGAAGTGCGGAGAAAAGTCTTCATTTTTATTCCTTTAAAATATATATAGTAAATGTACAAATCATAGTGTAATCTCGATTACCAGTGAAGAAGTTCAACATTGAAAACATACATTGTGCTAATAATTGTCTAACGGTGCCTTGGTCAAAAAGAAAGCCAGACTTAAGTTTAGAAGAGCCGTGTTCAGGTGGTGGACGTATAGAAGGAGTGGAAGACGAAAGATTGACTAAACAAATATACAATGCGAAAGTGGAAGGATGAAGGAACGGCGGAAGGCCCAGGGTCATCTACGATGACCATATTTAGATCATATGTGTTAAAAGAAGGTGATGTTAGGAGTCACAAAAACCGTAGAGCTTGTATGCAAATAATAATAATAAATAAATAAATTCTCCAGACTGTCACACCAATTCCCTAGTCCCAAACTAAGCTTATGCTTGTGCTATGGGTACTAGGTGAACGGATAGACATACTTAAATACGTTTAATACGTTTATAAACATCCATGACTCGAGTACAAATGTCCATGTTCATCACACGAAACATTTGCCCCTAGCGGGAATCGAACCCGCGACCCTTGGTTTCGTGGTCAGGGTCTCTGACCACTCGACCAACGGGCCAGGCAAAGGATCATGAATTTAAAAAAAGCGAGTGGGATGTGTAAGAACCGTACCGTATGACGTTCGGATCACTCTGCCTGCCTCGCTAAGGAATTGGAGTAAGTTTACTTTTTACTTTAATAATTGTAATTTTTTCTCGAGGTGTCATTCTTAATTGTTCTATGTTTCGGCTACCTTCTCTACAATTTTTTTTTTTTTTTTTTTTTTCTAATGTATAAGCTATTATTTATTTTATTTTATTTATTTATTTATTTTTAATACACCATTTAGTGCAGTTTCAATGTAGTCCTGACTCCCAAGATAGTAATAAACCGTGTTTCAGGAGCCAGTGCTTCTGGAATTGGTCTGCTTCTTTTTATTTGACCATTTTATCTATTATATATTATTATCCCATGTTGGTCTGGGACTAAAAAATAATGTTCCAACTGTGGTTCTTGCCTAGCATGTCGTAAAAGGCGACTAATGGGTTTTAGGTGTGCGATTGTGTAGGCGACGAGCTAGCCACTTGTCATTACTTTTTCACAATTTTTCATCGAACCCGGTCCAGCCCAGTTTTGTTTTTAGCTGAATGTGGTTAAAGAAGCCTGCTGTCCCTTTGACTCTGCCTACCTCTTCGAGGATTATGGGTGTGATGTTTTGTATATATGACAAGCTCGATAACGCATTCTGTAGTGACCCTGCCTCATGCGCCAAGAGTTGTGGGTTCGATCCTCACCCAGGACAAATATTCGTATGATGAATACTTATGTTTGTTCTGTGTCTGGGAGTTAATATCCAATATTTAAGTATATATTTGTAGTACCACTGTTGTTTCTGATATCCGTAACACAAGTGCTTAAGCTACTTACCTCGGAGTAAGATCAATGTATGTGATGTCGTCGGATATTTATTTATATTATTTCATTTCATTTCTGAGCTGCTTCATTCTCTTCAAATCTCTCCTTAACAATTGTGGCTACAGTTTCCTTACCGTCTCTACCTTAGCCTGTCGTCTAGGTAGAGCCGAAACGTAGGTGCAAATGAAATAAACTTAATTGCAAGAGCAACAAAAGGTGCCCGCTCGTATTTTTGTGCATACCCAGGCTTGCAATCAAAGCGGAATTCTTCAAAAGAACGATAAACTCGTTGCAGCCAGGGCCGGGTTGGATAAACATTTCGAATGACAATGGAAATTAAGATTAAAATAGTATTTGAAATACTCGATACAAACAACCACCAACCGTCTAAAGTTAAAATTGTTGTTTACGTTTTTTTTAACTTTGGATATTTTCCGCGCAATTATATAGTTTTCTTTCCGTAAAAACCTTTTACAAAGTACAAAGGTTTAAGGAAAGACTTGAACACATACCTACACGGCAGCAATACCCGGAGGGGATAGACAGAGACCAAAGTTTTATAAGCTTCTTTCATTCAAAACCATATTGATTGGGCTAACACAATTTAGACGGAATATTGTGATTAAAAATGTAGATAGAAAAGTGAAAAGTATTATAAAACATAGCAAAAGATAAAAAATAAAAAGTAAAGTCGTTCTCAAGTAATCGACATTACTTGAGAACGACTTTACAGACCAATGCAAGTAGGGACTTATTTGTATTTGTAGATGAAATGTGGCATTCTTGTTTGTATTTTTATTTTCAAAATAAACCCCTTAGTGCGGCCCAGTAGCGGCGATTTCTTTTGTGGAGGCCCGCTTTGTTCCCGCCCGCCGAACCGTGTGCGCGCAACGTGTGCCGGGGCGCTATGCGCGCCCCCCGGGCTCGCTCGTGCTTGCCTTCCTTTTTTAACTCTCTTTTATTACTCACTAGCCCAATCGGATTTTTTGAAAAGATGAAATAAACGCATTTTGGTCTGAGTGTTGAAAATAAAGTTGCCAATTGTGTTCATCGCCTAGCGTGTCGTAAAAGGCGACTAATGGTGTATGTTTATGATTGTGTAGGTGAAGACCTGTATTTTGCCAATTTGTCTTTTCACTAACTAAAATATGCTATATATTTTAGTTGTGAAGAGTTTATTGCTCCTTTGCAGAGTCAAAAAGTTTATCTCTTCGGAGATGCATACATAATAGTATAAAGTATGCATGTATATAATATTAAACTTTCCTCGATTAAACTCTATATGCATTACTAGCAGCGCCCACGTAGTTCCTGTTCCCGTGGTAATATGAGGATAAAATAAAGCCTATGTTACTCGCTAATAAAGTAGCTTTCAATTGGTGAAAGAATTATTCAAATCGGTTTAGTAGTTTTAGAGCCTATTCGATACAAAGAAACGAACAATCAAATCTTTCCTCTTTATATGAATATTAAATGTAATTTAGATGTAGTACATTATTACTTACAGCTTGACGTTACTTGACGTTAAGTTCGTTGCAAGTTGAAACACGGCCGAAACGTACTATATAGCGAGGAGCGGTGGTAGCTCAATGGCAAGGACACGCGCCTTTTAACCGAGGGGTGTAGGTTCAAATGCGGGCACGCACCTTTGGATTTTTCAAATCTATGTACATATATACCACTAGCTCGGCGGTGAGGGAAAACATCGTGATGAAACCTGCACATTCAACCAGCTATGAATGTGTAACCATGATCCAAAAATGTTTCAATCTAAGAGTTACGAAGGTCAGATCGGCAGTCGCTTCAACGTTACCAGACTCGCTAAATCCTGGATCATGGTCTAAGCGGACTCCGTCTAAGCACGGGTCATAACGCTAGGAAGATGATGATGATGATGACATGCATATCTACCCTACACCACCATGCACGCAAGCTCTGGAGGGTTAGACAAAGTCAAAGGAGCAGTCTAGTTAGTTAGTTAGTATTATTTCTAGTATGCATGTATATATTGAAGGCTTTTTTCTCTCTATACATACATACATAATATAACGGCCATAATACCTGTAGGGGTAGGCAGAGTAAAAGAGGCAGCAAGCCCCTTCAACCACATTCAACTAAAAACAGAACTGGGCTGGGTTAGATGGAAAATTGTAAAAAAGTAATGACAAGTGGCTAGCTCGTCGCCATTAGAATCACATACCCAAAACCCGATATACCACTAGTCACATAACATGCTAGGCAAGAAATACAGTTGGCACATTCTTTTTTAAGTCCCAGACCAACACGGGTTCTCTATAGAATGCTTGTATGTACGTTCTAAATCCTCTTCAACTGTCTGCCCCATTAATATTCCGCTAATATTAGACAACAATCATGGAATATCGGGAGTACTCCGGATATTTGCGCGGACGCAACCCCGCCCGCCCCTAATCTGGGCGGCAGCGAACAATTAAATCGTAACAGTGGTCCGGATGCGTATCGCATAGCAACTGGCTATAGTTAAAATTCAATGGAGACTAGCGAAATCTGTGCAAACACACGGGGGATATGTTGAGGGACGGTTTGAGAGTCCAACGGTATTTATGACTCGGTTTGAATCGGTATTATATTACCGAGATTGATTGATACTCCGTGTAAGGATTAGTGGTAAAAACGTAATCGGTAATAATGTCAATCGATCGATGTGATCGATGTGAATCAAGCAGGAATTTTTTTGATAGGACAAGTACCAAATTGTCACTGGGAATTGATTTTAGTATTTATATCTTTGTAATGATTTCAGAAACGACAATATGTAGTTGAGGGGGTTAGGTGCCCCTTTAAACTCTGCCTACCCCTTCAAGGATTAAGGCCGTGCCGATATGTATGCATGTTTGAAAAACTAGATAAATGACCTGGTTAATAATCGCACGCCTTAAATTTCACTTGGCATTAATAGTTTTCATTATTACTGGGTTGTTTGTGCGCTGATCATTTTTGCAATTATCCGGTGACATATTCAGGTGTAGGTTCATATACAATACCTAACCAGAAATTATGCTTACACATCACTACGCTCACACATCAAATGGAAACATATCTGGTTTTGTCAGCAAAAGTAAGCATAACTTTGAAAAAAAAAACTAGTTAATTTTCCTTGCTTGAAATTTTAAGCATAATACTTGAACGGCAGTAAGTTTAACAATTAAAAGTGTTCATATCGTTTTCATACCGTCTTCATATCGGCTTTATATCGTTTAACGACATAGAAGCTGCGGCAATATCATCAATATTCCGTCGCAGTTTATGCTAAACACGCCGCGACGGTCAAACTTTGTCCCGTCCCAGCATCAGCTTTGTAATTGGCCTGCATCGGGCTTTGTTGACTTTCTATATCGGCTCGGTTGTGTCGCCGGCGCCGCAAAGAGAACAACGTAGAGTTATGGGCATATTCGGACGTGACATTTTATTTTTATTTTTGTAGTTGTGAAAAAATGGTAGAGAAGTGGTAGCTCAGTAGTTAGGACATCTGTCGCATATATGAGGGTGTAGGTTCGAACTCGCGTACCTCTAGCTTTTTCAAATCTAAGTACGGATGTATACCATTTATTTAGCGGCGTCCCATGTTGGTCTGAGATTTTAAAATAATGCACAACTGTATTCCTTGCCCGGCATGTCGTTAAGGCGACTAATGGTGTATTGAATTTGTAATTTTGTAGACGACGAGCTAGCCACATATCACTTCTTTTTCACAATTTTCCAACTAACTAAATTTTTTTTAGAAAGGGGTGGGCAGAGTCAAAAGGGCAGCAAGCCTCTTTCACCACTGTTAGCCAAAATTAAAACTGCTAATTGAAAAATTGTGAAAAAGTGAAATGAAATGAAATAAAATTGTCTTTATTTACGTAGACTTAAAAGAAGCGCTTATAAAGCGTCAGAATGAGAGCAATATCTACCAGTTCAAAAAGTAGATTCTACCGAGAAGAAACAGTGAAAAAGTGGGTAGCAATTGCATTTAAAAATAGTGTTATTTTGACATTTCATTCATCAGCATAGATGTATAGGTAAAGTCACCCGTCAGTCTGTCACTCTCAAAGGCTCGCATTACTCAGTGCGCCGCGGCTTGACAGAGGATACGTCAGGCTGCGCATAGTTTTGTCACCCGAAGCTGTCTGATAGCTCTCGCCTGCACCGGTACACTCAAAAACACAATCGTTTAAGGAAACACTTGATAATTTTAAGTTTCCATACTTTAAATTATCAAACGTGAACCAGATTAGAACTAACCCAATCCAAGTCCAAGGAGCTTTATTGCTCCTTGGACCCTGTCTAATCCTTTGGTGATTGCGGTACTAATAGTTTAGAAGAGAAAATATCTCACACGTCTTGTTGTGAAGTGGCACTTTAAAAAAATCAATGGATGTGTGCTGAATAAAAAGCATTTTTTTCCAAAAAGTTATGTATTATGAATAATACATATGATTTTAAACTTTCAACTTACATTATTGCTAGAAATAATATTGACGGGGTTAAACGCGATAACCTCAAGCTGTAAGTACTTATGTAATACATAATGCATATAGCGTTTAGTCCCGTCAGTATTATTTCAAACATAAACAAACATAATATCACGTCCAAAATCCCCGAAGGGGTGGGCCACATTCAGACAACTGGGCTGGATTAGATGGAAAATTGTGAAAAAATAGTGACAAGTGGCTAGCTCGTCGCCTACACATTACACAATCACATACCCAAAACCCCAAATACCATTAGTTATTACAATTGATGTTTTAATTAATTACAAGCTTGTACCAAGTCGTATACAACAGTTTTTATGTAACAATAGTCTTCGCTAAATTCATGTAAATCATGATATAAGTGGGCCCTGATTGAACTGTGACATAAAACTAGGAAGATGATCTCAGAATCTGTAAGCACTTTTGCGTGCAGTTGTCCCGCATCGGAGCAGGCTTGGGAGGCGTCAGCGGCGGCCGGTCGGGCGGCGCCGACGAGCCGGATTGATTCCACACCCCCATCTATGCTCTTTGACGACTGATGGCTTAGGTGCCGGTGTACTCTCGACAATAGGGTTTCGAATTTGAGTGATATACTGAGAAACTCAGCGAGATAAATCAATGGTAAGCATACGAGACTTAAAGGCGAGAAGCTGAACTAGCTTTTAAATAAATAAATTCTAAAGACTGACACACCAATTCCCTAGGCCCAAACTAAGCTTATGCTTGTGCTATGAATCCTAGGTAAACGGATAGACATACTTAGATACGTTTATAAACATCCATGACTCGAGTACAAATGTCCATGTTTATCACAGGAAACATTTGCCCCTAGCGGGATTCAAACCCGCGACCCTTGGTTTCGTGGCCAGGGTCTAGCCACTCGACCAACGGGCCAGTCAAGTATAGTTCATTTATTAAAGAAGGTTATAGGCTATTTAACATTACTAATAAACGTGGGTGAAACTGGGGGCACAGCTAGTTTTGATATAGACAGAATCTTTGAGCACTTGTGCATGCGATTGCCTTGTAACTGGAGCAGACTTGAGAGGCGTCGGCAGCGGCTGGTCGGGCGGCGACGAGCCGGATTGATTCTACACCTCCGCCTATGCTCTTTGACGACCGATGGCCTAGGTGCTGTCGTACTCTCGTTATATTTATGTAAACTTAACGCCATTTCCCTAGCAGGGTAGGCAGAGAACCGAGCGCTATATAACACGGTCCTTACACACCTCACTCGCTTCTTTGATATTCATATCTCTTGTCATACAAAGTCAAAGTCAAAGTCAAAGTCAAAATACTCTTTATTTATACTAAGTATACATACAATACACCGCGACGGTTAGTCGGGCCTAGGTCCCCGAGCAAGCAACACCTAGCGCGGCGGAAGTACTTCCACTTTTAGTGCGAGCGCGTAGTTCCCACATAAGTTAAAAACAAACACTTATAAATCGACAATTCAATAAGAAAACCAACTAATAATATAAATCTAACACACTTATCTACAAGCTTTACGTTTATTAAG
The DNA here is from genome assembly GCA_951394215.1 of Glyphodes perspectalis. Taxonomy (NCBI): domain Eukaryota; kingdom Metazoa; phylum Arthropoda; class Insecta; order Lepidoptera; family Crambidae; genus Glyphodes; species Glyphodes perspectalis. The sequence goes on along the minus strand of OX596223.1, from coordinate 11,232,775 downwards.
TCTTTTTAACATCACCTGTTTACACACGACTTATTTGATTGTGGCAGGTGAATTCGGCGATACCTGAATCCTTCCACTTTCGTATCTCTCGTCACAAGCGACTGGCTCGATGGCTCACACGGTAGTGACCCTGCCCCATGCGCCAAGAGTTGTGGGTTCGATCCCCACCAAGGACAAATATTCGTATGATAAATACTTGTGTTTGTTCTGTGTCTGGGTGTTAATGTCCAATATTTTAGTATATATTTGTAATACCACTGTTGTTTCTGATATCCGTAACACAAGTGCTTAAGCTACTTACCTCGGAGTCAGGTCAATGTATGTGATGTAGTTGGATATTTATTTATTATTACAAGCGGTCCGAATAACTGTACTCGTGTGATATATTCAGAATCTCAGCTAGTCTGTGGTAGCTCAATGGTTAAGATACACGTCTCACATGCAAGGCAAGTTAGTTCTAATCCGGCCACGTAGCTGAGGATTTTTCAAATCCGATGTTGAGCCTAACTATCGCGATGAAATCTACATATTTAAAATACTATAGATGTAGTTCCATGTTAGTCTGGGACATGCTAGACAAGAAATACAGTTGGAATTTCTATATCCCAGACCAACATGGAATAACTTTCAAGTTGATCCTAAATCCAAAGTCACCACACCCCAGTTAACAATTGAAAGAAAGAAAGAAAATAAAATTTATTTGGTGCAATACAATTGCAAGCTATTTCAATAGCCATTACTTTTTTTCACCAAAAAAAGTGCAATAAAGCAAAAATCTGGGTAATGCAAGCGACCGCATTGCCCTGCAGTGCATTGTGACGTCACGCCTCATTATGTAGCAGCGCGCGCGAAACCGGGTCAAGAGCATTACTCATTATTAACGTACCTACAAACGAGAAATGCTGTGAAGCCAACAACCGTTTCTCTATAGAGAACTATTTATTGAGAACTACTGAACCTGTGCAAAAGTAACAATTTTATTTGTGTACTAGAATAGACCTGCTGGGTATATCTATACCCTTGTCACTACTTTTCCATCTGGAAAATTGTGAAAAAGTAGTGACAAGTGGTTAGCTCGTCGCCTACACAATCACACACCCAAAACCTGATATATACCATTAGCCGCCTTTTACGACATGCTAGGCAAGAACCACAGTTGGCACATTCTTTTTAAGTCTCAGACCAACATGGGACAACGGGCTGGGTTAGTTGTAAAATTGTGTTTTAATTACTCAACTACGACTATCTAATTACTTAAAATTATCGTATCTCTCACCACGATAATTCACACGCCACTGAGACCGGTAATTTGTCATCATTTCCGGATTACCAGACCCAATGACAAGGGGGGACAAATAAGATACGCGAGTGGAAGGGTGGATATCATCCCCTACACTAATCAGTGTCACACGGCGAAATTTTCCAGGAAAAATTCCCTGAAATCCCGTGTAACGTAGCGGTATCGTCTGCAAAATGGAAAGGAAAAGGCTACGATTTTTCATGATATATGTATTAACATTAATTTAATATGACGTTCTATACGGCATTATCAAAATAAATTTGTGTCAACTGTGTTACTTGCCCAGCATGACGCAAAAGCGAAAAATGGTGTACTGGGTATTGGCTTTGTAATTTTTAACGACCAAGACTTGCCAAGAGGCGATAAGCTGTTTAAACTACATTGACTGGCTCGATGGCGCATTCGGTAGTGACCCTGCCCCATACGCCAAAGATTTGTGGGTTCGATCCCCACCCAGGACAAACATTCGTGTGATGAATACTTGTGTTTGTTCTGTGTCTGGGTGTTAATATTGAAATAACACTAAAGTTTATTTGTAATACCATTGTTTTCTGATATCCATAACACAAGTGCTTAAGCTATTTACTTCGAAGTCAGATCGATGGATGTGAGTAGTCTGATATTTATTTATTTAGTGACAAGTGGCTAGCTTCCCTACCTAATCATAAACCTAAAGTTCAATGCATAATAATCACCGCGACATGCTAGGGGTAAAACACAGTTGGTACATTATATACCAGTCCCAGACCAACATCATCATCTTCCTAGCGATATGTCCTGTGTTTAGACGGGATCCGCTTAGACCATGATCCAGGATTTAGCGAGTCTGGTAATTACATTGAAGCAACTGCCGATCTGACCTTCGTAACCCTAAGATAGGGGAACCAGACAATTTTTGGATCATGGTTACAAATCCAAAGTTGTTTGAATTTGCAGGTTACATCACGATGTTTTCCTTTACCGTCAAGCTAGTGGAATAAATACGTACATAGATTTGAAAAATCCAGAGGTACGTGCCGGGTTTGAACCCGCACACCTCGGTTAAGAGGAGCGTGTCCTTACCATTGAGCTACCACCGCTCTCACCAGTCCCAGTCCAACACTGGATAGAAAAAGATATCTACTTATCACATATTTCTGTCCAGTGTGAGAATGTGTGGTTAGATAGAAAACTATCTATCTTTCTGTTAATGTCAACACCTATCTAGATGGATAGATAGACACCAAAACAGTAACACGAAACAGGCAGTTCATTAGGCGGCAAGGCGGTGTCTGCCGACGCTCATCAATATTCGTCTACGTCGAATAAGATTTATTATGCCCACCTCATTACTCATACGAGCTCGCCACAGACAACGCCGGGGGTTTTTAATAAGAACACCTTTACTTACGAAGTGGAATCACCCGACTTTTGATATACGACCTTATTTTTAACCGATTTCAAAAAAAAGGAGGAGGTTCTCAATTCGACTGAATTTTTTTTTTGTATGTATGTTACTCGATATCTCTGAGAATTGTTAACCGATTTTCAAAATTCTTTTTTTATTCAAAAGGGTTTACTTCCAAGATGGTCCCATTGCTACTAAATCAGGATCTGATGAAGAGATCCGAGGAAAGTCGAGGGAAACCCTCAAATTTTATAGGCACGTACAATGTGTTTTAGACATTTTCAAATTAATACGAAACTTGAAAACTGTAAGTACCTACAGATTCGTTAATATAATCGATTGAAATTGTTTGTTAAACAATATTTTGACCAAATATTTATGCTAAACTTTCAATAAAGTTACACCCTACTAAAAACAGTAGGGCATGTATCACTTGTCAAAAGGTTACAAGGTCGTGTAATCCTGTTAGTATTATTTATAATAAGCGCAAATGCAGTCATAAGCGGAAAAACATGCAAGTATGTTTTTCCACTTATGACAGCATTTTGGGCTTACATCAAATATATATATCCGACTACATCACATACATTGATCTGAATCCGAGGTAAGTAGCTTATGCACTTGTGTTACGGATATCAGAATCAACAGTGGTATTACAAATATATACTTAAATATTGGATATTAACACCCAGACACAGAACAAACACAAGTATTCATCATACGAATGTTTGTCCTGGGTGGGAATTGAACCCACAACTCTTGGAGCATGGGGCAGGGTCACTACCGAATGCGCCATCGAGCCAGTCATACGGTCGTACGGTCATACGATCATACAATCAATATGCCAAAATGTTCAGTTCAAACAGGTTAGGTCTACCATCACTTAAAATCGTAAGATAAAATAATTTTTAACAAAAAAAAAAGACGACTTCAAAAACGAACCTAATAAAAGTAAAAAATTAATTTGCTTAGGCCAAAGTAATACGTATTTTAATACTTATTAATTGGAAGTCGGTGCCGTAGCTTGCTACGATTGCTACGAGCACAGTACCGTAGCGAATATATCCTCGTAGCAAGCGTAGAGGCAGCCGTAGTATGAAGTAGAAGAAATCATTTTGTCATCTTTATTTGATGACTAGCTGTGCCAGCGGTGTCACCCGCGTTTATGGTTAATATTATAAAGACTATTTCCGTCATACATGATTTCTATGTAACTTTAACCATTAAGGCTGCACACGCGACGGAAGCTTAAATAATGGAGTAACTGCTCCCGTTTTCCCAACATTTCCCTTCACTACTCTGCTCCTATTGATTTGTAGCCTGATGAAAAGTATACTATAACCTGCCCAGGAGTATGAAGAATAATTGTACCAAGTTTCGTTAAAATCCGTCGAGTAGTTTTTGTTTCTATAAGGAACATACAGACAGACAGACAGACAAAAAATTTACTGATTGCATTTTTGGCATCAGTATCGATCACTAATCACCCCCTGATAGTTATTTTGAAAATATATTTCATGTACAGAATTGACCTCTCTACAGATTTATTATAAGTATAGATAATGGATGATTTGTATGGAGTGAGCTTTCGGATAGTACCTTCCCTCCTTGAACTCTGCTTATTGATATGCTTGTTATATATGTATTACATGCACGACTTTACGACTGACTCGATGGCGCATTTGGTAGTAACCCTGCTCCATGCGCCAAGAGTTGTGGGTTCGATCCCCAACCAGTACAAACATTCGTGTGATGAATACTTGTGTTTGTTCTGTGTCTGGGTGTTAATACCCTATATTTAAGTATATTTGTGATACCACTGTTGATGCTGATATCCGTAACACAAGTGCTTAAGCTACTTACCACGAAGTCAGATCAATGTATGTGATGTATTCACATATTTATATTTTGTATTATTTTATGCATAGGTATCAATAAGCTTATATATTATGTACTGCATACAGTATTACATACAGTACTGCATACAGTATGCAATACTGTATGCTATACAAGTCGTTCGAGATCCTCGCAATTACTTTTGGAGTCGATTATTATGGGAGATTTTTATATTCCACTAGCCGCCCCGGCAAAGTTCCTACTGCCTCGTTTCACGACTTTGACTTTGACTTTAAATGATTTTTTGAGTATTTGGTAAGTATAGAAATTGGTCGTAAAGTGTTTTTCACGCTTCACCCTAATTTTATTTCGAAAACGAGGCAGTACGAATTTTGCCGGGGCGGCTAGTGGAATATAAAATCTAGGCCTCAAAAAAGCACGTGAATCGTCAAGTAAATACAAAGTAGAACAATTTGAATCTACCACCGGTTCAGAATGTCGCATCTACCGAGAAGAAACTGGCAAGAAACTCGGTAGTTACTCTTTTCAATGCCAGATTGAATATAAAAATTAAAATTTACAGATCAAGTTACTATTTATACTAAGTCATACAGTTAATGTTCGTTAAAGATTCAGCCGAGTATTATTAGAAGTAAAAGGTAAACCAGATCAGACCAGCCTCTGAAGATGGCACCTGTTCACAAGTATGACGTATGTGTCAGCCATCGTTTCACTCGACCATATTTGAGGGAATGTAGTATTTACATTAAAATCAGTTCAGTTCGCCCACAACCACTGTGACAAAAGATTTTTATATATTAGATTCTCACCATGCATATATTCCTAAGTGTCTAGCTGGAACGCTTACGTGTATTTATGGCTCAGGACAAGCCGTGAATGATAATGTGCAGGCGAGGCGCTGTTGTGCACCCGGCTTATAGGCGACGCGAATCCGCTCACGCGATTAGCACCTAAAGTCGCTCTCACGGCGCTCTTCACACCAGCTCGTTAAAGAAGACGTAGGAACAGCTTCCTTGTAAGTCTAAAACAGGAGTTTTTATTTAATTATTTATGTTCTTAATACTATTTTGGAAGCGATTAGGAGTGATCGTCGTTGAACTTTTTAGAGGGTTAAAATTAATTGTATTGTAATATAATATAACGTATTTCAAATGGGTTTCTAAAAGTAATGCGGTTAAGTCTTTATTTTATTTTTGGTTTGGTTTAAAGAGTTACCTGGACTCTGATTACTTCTATGCGATTGCGGTAGTGATAGTATATAAGTTATATATACATACATATGTATATATAATATATATAACGTATGTGTGTATCTATGATGTATAAAATATGAGCTGACGGACTCGTACGGACAAACGATATTATTTTTACCCAAGAAACTTAAATAAACAAGAAAGAAAGAAGAAAAGAAAGACGGAAATAATTTATTTAGTAATACATACAATTTTACAGAAGTTAAAAAGTAGAAAAGTTACAACAAGTAAGGGGACGAAAAAAATAAATCAGTCGAATTGAGAACCTCTACCTTTTTTTTGAAGTCGGTTAAAAAAGGCATCTACTCAGCATGTGTCGGGCAGCCTAGTGGCGCCACGACGATGGTCTTCCGTATATACCTTCACGTGGAAGCACAGCCGTGCGCAGTGGCCAGTAGTTAAATGAAAAGTCATCGTCTTCTAGCGTTATGTCCTGTACTTAGACGGGTCTCGCTTACCACGAACCAGAATTTAGCGAGTCTGGTAATTGCATTGCAGCGACTGCCGATCTGACCTTCATACCTAAGATAGGGCCAGACATATTTCAGATCACGGTTACAAATCCAAAGTTGTTTGAATTTACAGGTTTCATCACGATGTTTTCCCGCACCACCGAGCTAGGGATTTGAAAAATCTAGAGGTACGTACTTGGGATTGAGCCCACACTCCTCGGCTATGAGGCGTGTGTCCTTACCATTGAGCCACAGCTCTCCGCTAATTAAATAAATAGTAAATTAGATAACATTTATCGTAAACTTTTTTTATGTATATATTATTTCACTGGATTACATAGCTAGGAAAAGGTAATAAAAATCTCCTAAGGAGCCTACAGTTTCCCCATAAAAAGTAGTAAACTCCCTTTTTAAGGACTTAGTGCATTTTTATTATCAGGCAGTCAAAGTTAGGTTGTAAAAATTTCAAAGAGCCGTAAAGTGGATTTTCAAGGATACGCAAATATAGCCTTCATGTTTATTGAGCGGATGAGGGTCAATCTGTCTGGACTGGCAAGTTAGTTAGTCAGTTGAGATTTTTTACGAGGAATTTTATAACTACAGCAGGATTGCTTCTTGAAGCAGGCATTAATGTACTTATTTACTAACTAACTGAACTTTACGCTAATTCCCTAGCGAGGAAGGCAGAGAGAACCGAACGCCATATGGTACGATCCTTACACACCTCACTCGCCTCGACTCACTTATTTAAAATGTTTTTTAATTATTAATTTTTCACGTTGGTTTGGTATTTATAAAGAAAGTAATAACTATGTTCAATGTATTGCATGAGTAATAAAAAGCGATTAATGGTATTATTAAATGGCTGGCTGGATTGTGTAGGCAACAACTCAGTCACTTGTCACAAATTTATCACAATTTTCCATCTAACCCAGCTCAATTGTATCTTTGACTAAAAGTTGTAAAAATGATACTACTCCTCGGCCTTGAGACGTAACAGATAGATAGAGAGATCACATCACATCTATAATCCCCGAAGAGGTAGGCAAAGTGTACTCATATTTAACCTAATATAAGACCGGGCTGGGTTAGATGGAAAATTGTGAAAAAGTAGTGACAAGTGGCTAACTTGTCGCCTACACAATCATATACCAAAAACCCCATATACCTTTAGTCAGCTTTTACGACATGCTCGGCAAGAAAAACATTTGGCACATTATTTTTAAGTTTCATACCCATATGGGACAATGGGCTGGGTTTGATGAAAAAATGTGAAAACCTAGTGACAAATGGCTAGCTTGTCGCCTACACAATCACATACCCAAAACTCCATATACCATTAGTCGCCTTTTACGATATGCTAGGCAAGAAATCAGTTGGCACATTATTTTTAAGTCCCAGACCAACATGGGACGATTACATTCTTTATAATATTTAGTAAATATATTTATCCTTTTTTTTATAACATAAGTCGCACACATAATTTGTAAACCAAGTATTCTGCACATACATTTAACAATAAATAAATTTTAAATACAATGTTCTTTGTTAGAATTACTTTCAATGAATAAAACAAACATTAGCCAATAACAAGTGACACTGTAATTTAATTACCAGACCGTAGGCCGGGACCGCACCGGCGCCACACTTGGACACATGGACAGATTTGGCCTACGGGTGAATTTACCTATGCAAGCGGTGGCGAGAGCGGTGGTAGTTAATAGGGAGTAAGTAATACTTAAATAATACTTACTTACTTACTTACTACGCTGGCTCAGCGACTCGAAGTGGGTCTTGGCCTCCGACATTAAAGAACGCCATTCCGGTCCGACTTAAATAATAATAAATAATAAATTCTCCAGACTGACACACCAATTCCCTAGTTCCAAACTAAGCTTATAAGCTTATGCTATGGATACTAGGTGAATGGATAGACATAATTAAATAAGTTTATAAAAAATCATGACTCGAGTACGTAGTAGTAGTAGTAAATGTCTATGTTCATCACACGAAATATTTGCCCGTAGCGGGATTCAAACGGGATCCTTTGTTTCGTGGCCAGGGTCACGACCACTTGACCAACGGGCCTCTCAAAGAGTTGTATGCGATGCTTATTTTTTGTGACATGGGGGGCTGAGAAGTGTGAATGAAGATTTAATCAGCAAGATGTATGAATAGGAAGTATACCAATGTTTACAAAAGCTTTGTTTAATTTTGCTGACAGTGGGAAAAGGGGAGGCAAAAAATGCTGTAATAATTCATAAATCAGGCACGTCTTTTAAAAAGCTTTTACTTTGCTTTATTCTAACAATAATAACAATAATAATGTCCTCCTAACCGATATCGGTCACGGCGGCCAATCTCAACGTGGATTAGCCATCTGCGCAGGAGATATTAAAGTGCACAAGTATGTGCGCAAACATAGGTGCACTCTCTACTCCTTCGCTCTCATAGTTCGGTGAGACAGCACCGACATGACCGGAGAGTGGTCCGGCGTAGGACCAACGGCTTAACTTAACTTTCCGAGGCACGGGGGTGATTAAACCGCCAACTTCCTGACTCCGGACTGTTACTGGGTAATTTCAATATTGAAATAATCAGCTACAATTTTTATGGTCCGACCCGGGATATTCTAACAATATATATTAATCAACAATACAATAGGATAGCTGACTAAAAAATTCTGCTTAGTCCGTCAGTTAGATTATAAAAAAATATTGAATACGTATTTTTTAATTTATTTGTCAAACAAACATTGACGAAGATACAATGGGAGACAGAAACAAACATTGATGGGAGCGGTGGTAGCTCAATGGTAAGGACACGCGCCTCTTAACCGAGGAGTGCGGGTTTAAACCCGGGCATGTACCTCTAGATTTAAAAAATCTATGTACATATTTATACCACTAGCTCGACGGTGAGGGAAAACATCGTGATGAAACCTGCAAATTCAAACAACTTTGAATTTGTAACCATGATCCAAAAATTGTCTGGTTCCCCTATGTAAGGGTTACGAAGGTCAGATCGGCTGTTGCTTCAATGTAATTACCAGACTCGCTAAATCCTGGATCATGGTCTAAGCGGACCCCGTCTAAGCACGGGACATAACGCTAGGAAGATGATGAAACATTGACGAAGATACAATGCTTACAAGTTGCACGTGACGTCACACCTACGTACGATTTTTACAAAGTAGTGACGTCGCAAGCCCTCACTCCAAAACTTTGATGCTCATTATCTTTGTGATTTTTTGTTAATTTGATAAAGCGAAAAATATGTGTCTAGTATTTTTGTATAATCTAACAGACGGAAAAGAATTATAGTTTTTTAATGCAGTCATCATCCCTATTGTAAAGTAATTACATTTCCGTAGACAGGCGACCGCACCGGCGCCATATTTGGCACATTTCCGCAGCACATTTGTCAACGGACAGATTTGACCCACGCACTGTATGATTGGAAGTATTGGAACAAACATTGTTCAAACATGATGCGGCCAGGTTCAAATTAACAATGTTACGTTGTTAATGTTTTATGAAAATCAAAACTTGCGGAACTAATAATAATGTAGTTAGACGGACGAGGGACTAATAATATCTGACTCTTCAGAACGTACTAGCAGCGCCCCGCGGTTTCACCCGCGTAGTTCCAGTACCCTTAAGAATACGAGGAAAAAAAATGGCCTATGTTACTGGCTTATAAAATAGCTTTCCGTTGGTGATTGAATTATTCAAATCGGTCCAGTAGTTTCAAAGCCTATTGTTACGACCTTTTTGGCCTGACCAACGACAGTGACGTGACATATGGACGAAAAAGACTATGACATTGAGTAAAAAAAAAGACGACGACCAATTTAGCTGACAAGACGACCGAATTTAGCTATTATTCACGACCAGACTTGTTTATAAGACAAATAAACATTTCAGACACATTTCAGACCTTCTTCTTTCTTACAAAGTGGTCCTTCGAGTTATTGTGAACTTGCCCGTGGAAATGCTGACGAGAAGAAAAAGTGCACAAGCAATGGACAAGCTGGCTGACATGCCGCAAGCACCGCCTTCTCCTGTAACTTCCAAAAGCTCCTCAGAGCGGGCGCGCCGACAGCGCATTCTAGAAATTAAACATAGAGCCGCAGAAAGAATTGCCGATATTGAAAAAGAGTTGATCCTGAAAAAAATGACGATCGAAATCGAAGCTCTTGCTGCCAACAAAGACAGACGTTCCTCACGAAGCCATCGGACACCTTCGTTTACCTCTTTAAACAACATTATGAAACCCTCCGATCCGACGACAAGAAATTCCGATTTTGTGAGACAGAAACCAGACCTGAGTGGAAATCCGAACAACAACAACAACAACAAGCCGTCATAGTCAGAAGTGACGGTGACAACGATACGAAGGCGCTGCTGGACGAGGGAGCTGCTGTGAGCCTGACCGACACGTCGTTCGCTGAGTGCGCCGTACTCCACGGCCCGACAAGACCACTACGCGTTAGCGGGGCGTACGGGTTGTCTTCCGTCGATCCTGGATCCCGTTGCGTTTCTCTGAAAATTCTCGGTCAAAATTCTAGTGCAGTGTATAATATATTTAATGTTCGGACTGTACATAATTTAAATTTACCTGTAAATACTTTTTCTAAAAATGTTGTAAAGAAGATTTGAATTTTTGACAAGTTATGTTGACGAGCTTGACGTGACATTTGACAAAGTTGATTTGTTGATAGGACAAGACAATATCGACCTTATTGTGACTCGACAAGTTGTACAGGGACCGAAACATGGACCGACTATTTCTTTGACAAATTTAGGATACGTTTTACATGGTACTGTTTCGTCACGTAACATACCAAATAACGCGACTGTACGTAATTGTTCTCGTGAGGGATTGACCGACATTTACAAGAAGACTTTTCGCACAGAGGACTTTGGCGTGAAGACATACTTAGATTTACCTCAATCTCGCGAGGATCAGAAAGCCCTAGACATAATGAAAGCGACAACCGACTATATTCCAAAACTTAAACGTTGGGAGACGGGACTTTTATGGCGCGACGATAGTTGTCGATTACCTGATAGTTTTGACTTTGTCTTCTCTAGATTGCAGGGTATTCAGCGGAAGATGGCGAAAAATCCTGAGTTTTCCCAAAAATACCACCAGAAGATCGAAGACTACGAGAGGAAAGGTTATGCGCGTAGGTTGACCCCTGAAGAGGCACGACATCGAACCGACAAAACATGGTTTTTGCCTCATTTTGCAGTTTTTAACCCTAACGAACCCAATAAATTGCATTTTGTGACCGACGCTGCTGCCAAGACGGGAGGTCAGTCTTTAAACAATTTATTTCTATCAGGTCCTGATCTTCTAAATTCACTGCCCGGAATGTTACTCCATTTTAGATGTCATCGGTATGCAGTCATGGGTGACATCCAAGAAATGTTTCATCAGGTACTGATCAACGAGCGAGACCGACAAGCCCAGAGCTTTCTATGGGGTGACGACCACTACCAACTAAACGTCATGATCTTTGGTGCGGTTTGTTTGCCTTCATCAGCGCAATACGTCAAAAATATAAATGCTTCTAGATTTTTAGAGACGCATCCTGAAGCTGTGAAAGCAATTACCGATCACCATTATATGGACGACCTCATCATCTCAGTTGACACCATAGAGCAGGGCATAAAGCTAGTTGACGCGTTAATTTACAATCATGAACAAGGTATGACGAGTTTTATGAATAATTGTAAGGACATCCTGCGATATCTGCACAAAAATAAACCGTCAGTTTCGGGAGCTAAGGTACTGGAAAATATTACAGAGCTGCCAGTAGAGCGGATTTATGGTATAAAATGGAGACCCCAAGATGACAACTTTGTTAATTATAGCCTCCAAGATAGTATGATTGGTGGTCAATGTGAAGAGTATCCGAGTGAACGACATGTTTTGAACAATTGTATATCAGTATTTGACCTGTTGGGTTTCTTGTTGTTCGTTGTCATTAAAGCAAGAATATTTCTACAAGACATTTGGAAAACGAAGATAGGGTGGGATGATGAAGTGACCGGAGGCTTTTATGAGAGATGGCGATCGTGGCTGCAGGAACTTTGGCAAGCAGTCGACTTGAAATTACCAAGGTGGATTTTATGTGGTTCCTTGTTAAGAGCGAGAATGGTACATTTAATTAAAAAGTACATCGATTTAACAATAAGTCGCCTTGCAGACTGGTCCGATTCGAAAACAGTTTCGAAGATAGTCTTAAGTTGGATTCGGTCGGATGATTTGAAAACTTACTGATGCATGTGAGTGGAAGTGGGTGCCAATACACCTTCATGTCGCTGGTTTCGCGACCTGGGAGAATTATTTAGCCTGTTTACCCTTTTTGTTTTTACAGGACTCGACAACTTTGGACTAATGACAGTTAAAATAGGATGACGACATTAAAAAGAATACAATTCGCTGAGTACAGTGGTAATTTATTTGCCCCAACTCTCCTCACCACGGCGGGTGCTAAGAGAGATTGGTGCGATCAGTGACGGTGAAGACAGCACCAACAATTACTTTAAAAGAATATGTTCCGACCGAGCATACTATGTGACGACTGAGTATACCTACTGACGTTATTGACAGTGACTCAGTATGGTGAACAGCCGTCTATTGACTCGTATGTTGACGTGCAGACAGCGACTGCACAGTACAAAAGACCCGTGACAAAACTTTATCGCTTAGACATCCAACCTCCACCGACATCTGTCTTGAGTGTGACTTTAACTCATATTTCAGTTCTGTAACTGATATTTCAGTTCTGGCCACGACATTGGCCTCGACTTTGGCTTTGACATAGGTCTTGACTTCCGACATTGGCCACGACATTGGCCTCGACTTCGGCCTTGACATAGGCCTCGACTTCGGCCTTGACATAGGCCTCGACTTCCGACATTTGCCACGACATTGGCCTCGACTTTGGTCTTGACATAGGCCTCGACTTCCGACCTAGGCCCCGACATACATTAGCCTCGACTTCCGACCTAGGCCAGGACATTGGTCTCGACATTCGCCTTGACTTTAGCCTTGACATAGGCTTCGACTTCCGACCTAGACCATGACATTGGCCTCGACTTCTGACCTTCGACCTCGACATTGGCCTTGACTTTAGCCTTTTGACTTGGACCTTGACTTTTGACTTTAGTCTCGACTTTGACTTTAGTCTCGACTTTGACTTTAGTCTCGACTTTGACTTTAGTCTCGACTTTGACTTTAGTCTCGACTTTGACTTTAGTCTCTACTTTGACTTTAGTCTCTACTTTGACTTTAGTCTCGACTTTGACTTTTGTCTCGACTTTGACTTTGGTCTCGACTTTGACTTTGGTCTCGACTTTGACTTTGGTCTCGACTTTGACTTTAGTCTTGACGTTGACTTTGACTTTGAGTATTGTTTCTCAATACTGGAGGTGGGAATGTTACGACCTTTTTGGCCTGACCAACGACAGTGACGTGACATATGGACGAAAAAGACTATGACATTGAGTAAGAAAAAAGACGACGACCAATTTAGCTGACAAGACGACCGAATTTAGCTATTATTCACGACCAGACTTGTTTATAAGACAAATAAACATTTCAGACACATTTCAGACCTTCTTCTTTCTTACACCTATCTAATACAAACAAACAAACAATCAAATCTTTACTGTTAATAAAATTAGTAAAGATATATATAAATACGTACCAATATGTCTGCTATCCCCAAAAGGGTAGATAAAGTGCAAGAAATAATAATTTCATTAAACCACTTCAAGCCAAAGACTAAATGTTGGTGGGATATATGGAAGATTGTAAAAAAGCAGTGCCAGGTGGCTGGCTCGTCGCCTACATAATCACAAGCCTAACACCCTAGTGTTGCCGCTCGATAGGCCAAGCCCAGTCTAACATGGAACATATTCATTACCCACTGTCTCGCGTTTAAATTATTAAACGACTTTATAAACACACTTTTTACATTAAAATATTATACATACATAATTTCACGATGTCATAGAATATAGTATAAAAAGATAGTACGTAAATGTAAAATCTGCCACTTTAGTACGATTTGGTATTTTCAACACTGAGAATCTAAATAAAACTAGCCTGTTGGTCGAGTGGTTAGAGACTCTGGCCATGAAACTAAGGGTCGCGGGATCGAATGCCGCTGGAGGCAAATGTTTCGTGTGATGAACATTGACATTAGTACTCGAGTCATGGATGTTTATAAACGTTTTTAAGTATATCTATTCGTTCCCCTAGTATCCGTAGTACAAGCATAAGTTTAGTTTAGAACTAGGGAATTGGTGTGTCAGTCTGGATAATTAAAAAAAAACATACATCAGGCTGCCTGGCTTCTGGACTACGTAATTATATCGAGGGAATTTTAATACTGATTTGTTTGCACAAATCGGAATTAAAATGTGTGAAATATTTTAGCGAGCCAAATTATAAAGCGTCTGGTTTCTCTTTGATGAACGAAATAATTAATATCTATCTGCACATATTTGTTAATCAAAATTATTTATCCTTTTTTTTTGTGTTCCATATTGGTAATGGACTTAAAAAAATTAACAAAGAATGTCCTTTGAAATTGTGTGTTGGTTTTTAGATTGTAGAGGCGACCAGCTTTTACACAATTTTCATACAAACAACTCATTTTTATTTTCGGCTCAAAGCTGTTAATTTAAAAAGAGTAACTTTAATAACCACGTCCATTAATGGATAAAGGATTTTCATATTATGCGCATATTATGAAATAATAATAATTATAAATTCTCCAGACTAAATCCCTAGTTCCAAATTAAGCTTATAAGCTTGTGCTATGGATACTAGGTGAACGGATAGACATACTTAAATACGTTTATAAACATCTAGTCCCGTGTTGGTCTGGGACTTAAAAATAATGTGCCATCTGGTAATGGTATGTCGGGTTTTGGGTATGTGATTGTGTAGGCGACAAGCTAGCCAATTGTCACTACTTTTTCACAATATTTCATCTAATCAAGCCCAGTTTTATTTTTGGCTGAATGTGATTAAAGGGGCCTAACGCTAGGAAGATGATAATCTATATAGTTCGTCGCCTACTTGATCACAAGTCCAATACCTAATGCACTAATAGTCGCCTTTCACGACATGCTAGATAAGAGACAGAGTTGGTACATTATTTTCGATTCCCAGACCAATATGGGACAATGTTTTAAAGTTAGAGTTAAAATAACGTATGGGCATAAAGAAAAACATTTCCCATTGTCATTCCTCTTTTCAACGGTCTTCCACTTCACATACGAATCCGAATGATCGGTACAAACACGTTAATAACGTACTTAGCTCGACAGTACGCCGTCATAAATAAGAGTGGAGTGGTGATGATGTCAGTATCTGCCACCAGCCTGCTGGCTGTCGAAGGAAACTAGCCCGAATTGCTGTGGGTTAGAGTGCTGTCATTGAGTATGCAGCGAGCCGCAGCGGAGATTGGGTTTGTAAGCGAGCGGGGATGATGGAGCAAAGGTTGAAATAAATATAAATATCAGACGACATCAAATATATCTGACTCCGAGACAACTAGCTTAAGCACTGGTGTTACGGATATCAGAATCAACAGTGTTATTACAAATATATACTTAAATATTAGATATTAACACCCAGCTCAGAACAAACACAAGTATTCATCACACGAATGTTTGTCCTGAGTGGGGATCGAACCCACAACTTTTGGCGCATGGGGCAGGGTCACTACCGAATGCGCCATCGAGCCAGTCAAACTAAAAATCATACAATCAATGGCTGTAGGAGATGGCATAATATGTATGATTACAATAAAAGCTTAGACTACGTTCCAATCCTGGAACGTAGTCTAAGCGGACTCCGACTAAGCATGGAACATAACTCTGGGAAGATGATGACATGGGACAGTACATTACAAATTCTGAATCCGCGCTTGGTGAAGCCCCGACCGAACCCATGTGTTTCCCTCGACTAGAACATGGCAATCAGCGTATTTCGCGTGCAAAACGGCTTGTTATTATGGCAATAATTTATGATAATGGCGAATTTAACGTTTGAGGTAATCATTACTTCGCTCCGCCGCTGTAATGAGCGAAATATTAGTTTTACACTCCACGTAGCTGGCGACGGTAGCTTAGTGATTAGGGGCGCCGCTTGTATGCAAGGGATTTTGGTTCACGTAACTGTGGATTTCGTGTTTTATTGGGACTTCAAAATGTACCAATTCTGCTTTGTAGTTTATGATTTTGTATATAGCGACTTAAGTTGAGCGGAGCGGTGGTAGCTCAATGGTAAGGACACGCATCTCTTAACCGAGGAGTGCGGGTTCAAACCGGGCCACGTACCTCTGGATTTTTTAAATCTATGTACGTATTTATACCACTAGCTCTACGGTGAGGGAAAACATCGTGATGAAACCTGCAAATTCAACAAACAACTTTGGATTTGTAACCATGTTCCCAAAAATTGTCTGTTTCCCCTATCTTAGGGTTACGAAGGTCAGATCGGCAGTCGCTTCAATGTAATTACCAGACTCGCTAAATCCTGGATCATGGTCTAAGCGGACCCCGTCTAAACACGGGACATAACGCTAGGATGATGATGATGATGATAGCGACTTAAGTTGTATTAGGTGCACAATCACAAACTCAATATATAAAGAGCCATAACTGGAGTATAAGACAAATGTTTATTATGATGAACATGGGTATTATCATTTGCGTCGCTGGAAACATTTGCCTCTAGCGGGATTCGAACTCGCAACACCTGGTTTCGTGGCCGAAGTCTGTGACCAGTCGACCAAAGGGCTCCTAATGATATCACCCGCATCCCAGAATGTTTTTTGCCGTATCTATGGGGATTTTTATAAAAAGTCCGCGTATAAAAGACTCAAAGCCAGCCAGATACAGGATAAGCACTTCCTTGATCTTCAAGCGTCATGATGCGAGCTCGGGCGTGCGGGCAAGACAAAGCGCCCTCTGTGGAGAGCGAGGGAAGAGGGCGAGGGTCCTGCAACACTTAAGTCCTTATGTAAGCGGCCGGTGGCGGAGAGGGCTGTTATAAGCTGGGTATCGCGGTACATCGAGGTTGTTTAGTAGTCATTCTAACGCTTCGCTTTGCATAGGTGCAGTAATGAGTATAATGAGATCGAATCTTTACGTTGCAGTACGACCATGTTGTGAAATGAAATGATGCGAGATATGATATTTTTGCGAGTAGATTCTTAAAAAATCTTTAGCACGTGATTTTTTTTTTACCCAAACAGCACCTCCACGTGAATAGCCTATTGTCATACGGCAATAAACTTGACAAATGGTTTAATGAAAACGTGTTTTACTTATTTCTTACCGATATATAAATAACATACAAACATTCCATCATGCCTGCTTAGCTTAAAATAGATAACTAACTAACTAACTAAACTTCACGCCACTTCCTTAGCGGGGTAGGCAGGTATTTTTTAAAATAAATAGAGTTTGGTTTTGCCATATTACACAGTCCTTTTTTTCCGGAGAAATGCCTTAGGCATAGAGTGGAGTGGTCATGTGGGACCCTCCCCACATAAGAGTGGGGGCCTACCTACTAAAACTCCGGGGTGTTCCGCCGAATAAAAAGATAATCAATTAGTAATGGTAGATTCATATTATTAGTTGATTTTCTTGTTGAATTGACGATTTATAAGTAACCAACTAACTAACTAACTAAACTTCACGCCACTTCCCTAGCGGGGTAGGCAAAGAGAACCGATTTATAAGTGTTTGTTTCAAACCTATTAAAATAAAGAGTATTTTGGCTTTTGACTTTTGAATTGCTTGGGAAGGGGCCTGGGACCGCTGCGCACACATATGAATTATTCAACAACAAGAAGGATACAGAAAAACACAGAAAATTCAGCTCAAGTCGCGAGCTGCCTGAAGACAGACCACGACATTTAAGGATTCACTACTAAATGTACTAGGCCCCATTCAGCAACTCCCTTGAAATCTCAAGTATGCTCACATTGACTAGATGCATTATGAATTGAAGACGGCGGTTTGGTAGATCACGCACTCACTGTGAGGAGTGAGGCTGCGCTTTTGCAGCGGGTGAGGTACAGACAGCAAGATAAACTTTTATAATGTAGTTTATGCATCCCATGTTGGTCTGGAATGAAATATAAAAGAATGAACCAACTATGTTCTTTGCCTAGCATGTCGTACTAACTAACTTTACGCCACTTCCCTAGCAGGTTTGGCAGAGAGAACCGAACTCCATACATCACGGCTCTTACACACCTCACTTGCTTCTTCAACATTCATGATCCTTTCATACAAGCTCTACGGTTTTTATGGCGCCTAATCTATTAACACTTGTGTTAGCATGTCGTAAAAGGCGACTAATGGTGTATTGGATTTTGGGTTTGTGATTAAGTAGGCAATGAGTGAGCCACATGTCACTTGACTTTACTTACAAGTGGCTACACTTGTTACAATGTTAACTATGACAAGCTCGATGGCGCATTCGGTAGTGACCCTGCTCCATGCGCCAAGAGTTGTGGGTTCGATCCCCACCCAGGACAAATATTCGTATTATGAATACTTATGTTTGTTCTATGTCTGAGTGTTCATATCCAATATTTAAGTATATATTTGTAATACTACTGTTGTTTCTGATATCCGTAACACAAGTGCTTAAGCTAATTACCTCGGAGTCAGATCAATGTATGTGATGTCGTCGGATATTAATTTATTATTTCTTTATCACAATTTTCCATCTAACCCAGTCGACTTTTTTTTTTGGTTATGTATGATTTATGGAGCTTTCTGTTCCTTGGACTCTGCCTACCCTACGGGGATAATGGGCGTGATGATACGTATATGTATGTAGGCCTCATAAAAGCAATTATAATGGTCCGAGAACTGGCACCAACTTTGGGGTCTTTTTATTTTACAGGGATTACTGGCGTGATAAAATGTATATTTGTAAACATCCATAGACCATCACCATCCATAAACCAATATTCATCCAAAGATCCTTGAACTGTACCTGGGAAATAATTTTGTTTGTATGCCACTAGGTATTTGCCACGATTTCGGCCGCACGGGATTAAAGAAAGTATTATTCTAGCGCCTTCAAGTTTTATTAAAGTAGCTGATAACAGCATACTTTTTTAGTGCGATAAATAAAGTTTGCGACGTCGAAGTTGGATTAAGATGACATTTAAATGCAAAAGTTTAAAACTGGTGGTTCGGACATGTGGAAAGAATGGATGACGAAAGATTGAATAAACAGATATACAATGCGACAGTGGAAGGATGTAGGAGCCGCGGAAGGCCCAGACTCACCTACCACGACCAGATTGGTTGATGTTAGGAGTCATAAAAACCTTAGAGCTTGTATGAAAAGGATTATGAATGTTGATGAGGCGAGTGAGGTGTGTAAGGATCGTGCCATATGGCGTTCGGTTCTCTAGTTCTCTAGTTAGTTAAGTTTAAAACTGCCTGTAGCATATTTATGTATGGTCAAATCGAGTCTTCAGGAAAAATGGGTCAAAACGTGTGAGAAATCTGTTAAATACCGTGATGGGTGTGCGGCTGCTGACGGTAGCACATAACAAGACCCCACAGAGCGCAGATAGCGGCCCTCAATAAGCGCATTCGAGTAAAATCATAATACGTACGGACGGACCGACAGACGCAACGCACACGCGTTAGCGAATTGAATTTTTTTATGCTACATAAGCCAGATTTGAAATTGAATCTGAAAATGATATAAAATACAAATATATATACTTACGTTAATATTTAATTTAATTTTTAACTAAAACAACGCCTTTTATAACTTCACATTCATTTTGGCATGTTGTT
Organism: Glyphodes perspectalis; assembly: GCA_951394215.1. Lineage (NCBI taxonomy): Eukaryota > Metazoa > Arthropoda > Insecta > Lepidoptera > Crambidae > Glyphodes > Glyphodes perspectalis. The sequence continues at coordinate 11,212,655 of OX596223.1, read as the reverse complement.
CTGGTACTTAATAATAATGTACTAAATGTTTCCTTTGCCTTGATTGCGCGCGCAACTACTTGTCTCGACTTTTTCACAATTTTCCATCTAACCCAACTCAACCTTATTTTGGCTAATTAAGCCGCTCATTCAACTTAACCTACCTCTTCAGAGATTGCGGGCATAATTGAATGTATATGTTATACAAAACTTTTATCCACGAAAATTTTCCGCTGCTGCTTATAAAATACCACACGCCGATACTAGCGATTCCGTAGTGGAGCGATAAGCGAGTGTGATCCTCTCGACAGACGAACGCAATTTTATTTTGAAATAAACGTGCTTCAAGGATGTTACGTTATACTTAATTTTAATTAGTTAATTTCCACCCGCTACCGCTTATGACTTAACCCACACCGATACCAGCGATTCCAGGAGTGGAGCGATATGCTGAACCTCTCGACAGACGAATGGAGGCGATTCGGACGGTTTATGCAGCCGGGTGCTTACCTGGGATCAATACTAGAGAACTGCTTGTTTATGGTTTATATCTCGAAAGGATTTACCCATCGCATAAACTAAACTAGTATAATAAAAGGAGTTTCCGTACCTACGTTCTGTATGTAATAAATAAATCAAAGCAATTCTTTCGTTTTTAATAGACATCAGATAACATCACATACAGATAGCGCGCGATTTGAATGCAGAGCTCAGGTATGTCTCGTCTCAGACCCCGACTGCATTCAACTCGCGCGCTATCTGTACATTGATCTGATTCTGATGTAAGCAGCTTAAACACTTGTACTACGGATATGAGATTCAATAGAGGTATCCAGTGGCGGACTAAGCCTGTTTTAGACCTGGGGCGGCAAAGAGCTGGCCGCCCCTTCCACCCCCTTGGTAGTCGAGCTATCACAAATACAAGATGCATTTAATACCACTCTCCAATTTTTTTCCAGGTCTTATGTATCGTTATTATATCTTATTTATGAAAAAAAAGATTAGGTAAAATTTTCACAACAAAATATCTTGTGCGGCGGCGTGCAGCACTATCTAAAACGTCACAATTTTCCATCTAACCCAGCCAAGTTTAATTTGACTGAAAGTGGTTAGAGGGACTAGCTGCCAATAAGATCCAACCTAACCCTTAGGGGATTAGAAAGAAAGAAAAAACATTTATTGACCATATAGATGTAAGTACACTGAAAGAGTAGATAAAACTGAACATTAGAATACAGTATGACAAATGATGTGATCCATTTCGGACAAGATGACTTTAACACTTCGACTTTGACGTATGTGTGACGGATTATTAGCGTGATGATAATAATATCATAGTATAATAGTGTCAGGGTGTTATCATCCTCTGATGATGATATATAATACCCTAATACAGAGTGAGAGACATATAACAAACACAAGAATTTGTTACACGAAAGTTCGTCCTGGGTGGGTATCGAACCTTTCGAAATGTCACTACCAAATGCGCCATCAAGCCAATCTAAGTATAATTAAAAGTATATAGAACAAAATAATCTAAAAATACACTCTTTTTTTCTTTCATGTGTCAAATAAAGTAATTTCTTTTTTTCTTCCTTTCTTTCTTTTTCTTTTATAAGTAGATAATACCTCTCAAATACTTACCCCCTTAAACTCTTAAACTTGGACACAAATACGTGTTCGTAACGCGAATATTTAACCCTAACGGATTGAGGTCTCAAAATTAAAACCCTTTAAAATCTGAACTCGTCAAAATTTATTTGACACTCACATCATATTTTCAGCTGGTATTTATCTTCAACAAGATTTACAAAGAATTACAAAACACATTTCACTTCATCCACAAAAGAGCAAAAAAATCAATCCAGCCGCCAAAATCTTCTCAGCAAATCCGTGTAACCTAATCATAACGTGCCTATTAGACGAACATAGCCAAATTGTATTATCAAATTATTCCCCATCAGTCGTGAATTTTAAGCCGATGTATAATTCAGGGAGCTAACTGAATCCAAAGACTGCGGTGCTCAGCCAGAGGATTTGCATAACGCCATGCCGAAACTCGACTAAACACGTTGGTTTGAAGAGAATTGTCGAGACAGTTTTGCTGTCAGAATGCTAATAGCGATTTCTTAAACAGCTGTTGCTGTTTGTGATGACGTAATGACTTGGGCAATTCATATCCTATTATATATAGTTTCACGTCAGCGTCCGAGGATCTGGTAGATTCTTTAAGTAGGTACTATAGCCAACGAAAAAATTGAGCTGTGTTAGTTGAAAATTTGTGAAAAACTAATGACAAGTGGCTGGCTATTGTCGCCAACACCTAACCAAATATTTAATTCGCCATTAGTTACCTTTTACGACGTGTTAGACAAGGGACAGATTTGGTACATTATTTTTGAGAGTCCCAGACTAACATGGGACACGATTTTAATAGTTACAGTTTTGAGTGGAACGATGTATTGAACTTAAATAACTCCTAATAAGACCTAAAAATAAACAAATATTTGATTGTAAACTATGTTTTTTGTTCTGACCTAGCCGATGTATCCCGTCCGGTTTTCAATTCGTCAGCGATGGTAGCGCGTGACGGACGGACAGTCTGATGGATTTCATTTGTGGTAGTGATACACGAAATATCTTCTATTGGATATCGATAAATCTATCGACACTATAGTCATCATCTTCCTAGCGTTATGTCCCGTGCTTAGACGGAGTCCGCTTAGACCATGATCCAGGATTTAGCGAGTCTGGTAATTACATTGAAGCGACTGCCGATCTGACCTTCGTAACCCTAAGATAGGAGAACCAGACAATTTTTGGATCATGGTTTTGGTTACAAACCCAAAGTTGTTTGAATTTGCAGGTTTCATCACGATGTTTTCTCTCACCGTCGAGCTAGTGGTATAAATACGTACATAGATTTGAAAAATCCAGAGGTACGGGCCCGGGTTTGAACCCGCACTCCTCGGTCAAGGGGCGCGTGTCCTTACCATTGAGCTACCACCGCTCTTCATCTATCGACACTACAGTAACAATCAATAATAGCAGGTAAATCAACAGTATTGATAGTTTGTTTAAAGCAATATAGAGGAGATAAAGTAATAATAATTTAATTTTAGAGTTATATTGATAATCTATTGATACGATAACATTAAAAATGGCAAGAATATGAATGTTATCGATAATTTAAAAAACACCAATATTAATATGTAGGTATACCAATAGCTTGTCGTTGAGATAAAGATAATGAAATACAATTTAAACATTGTTATAAATATTGATTTGATTCCAGAGTAAGTAATTTAACACTTGCGTTAGTTAACCAGAATCGACGAACGTATCACGCAGACCCAAGACGAATACTTGCTTCATCAATAACTATTTGTCACGGTGTGAAAACCGTATCTTGGGTATGACGTGAATTCACGTATAGTAATTATTGCACAAACTGTCACTGTGACTGTCAAATCGTCAAAGAAGATTGAAGAGCGACTTTCAAAAGCAAAAAGTTCCGGCAAATTCTTTCCAACTTTAGCTATACGCTGAAGTATCGACATTGAAACTGTCGATATCAGCACAACACTAATTCGGAGTGCGTGATTCGAATTTGGCGGAATGTTCCCGCTTCAGCGTGCTGCTGGCGTTTCGCGTTTGACTCGCTTCAGGCAGCGCTGACAGGTTAAGCCGGATTGAACGGTTGCTACGAGATTTGTAGGAAATTAAAAGGCAACAGAAATAGAACTTAATCAACAATAAACAACATCAATAGGAGACTCCATCACATACATTGATCTGACTCCGAAGTAAGTAGCTTAGGCACTTGTGTTACGGATATCAAAATTAACAGTGGTATAACAAATATATACTTAAATATTGGATATTAACTCCCAGACACAGAACAAACACAAGTATTCATCACACGAATTTACCTGGGTGGGGATCGAACACACAACTCTTGGCGAATGAGGCAGGGTTACTACTGGATGCGCCATTTGTATGATAAATACTTGTGTTTATTCTGTGTCTCGGTGTTAATATTAAATATTTAAGTATATATTTGTAATACCACTGTTGATTCTTATATCCGTAACACAAGTGCTTAAGTCACTTACCTCGGAGTCAAAGCAATGTATGTGATGTAATCTGATATTAAAAAAAATGCTATCTAAAGCATCGAAATCGAACTAACAATTTTTTCTCATTTATGTTTTCGTATAAAATCTGCTCCGGAAAACTTTTTGTGTGAAATGTGAAGAAATTAATTTACTGCATCCAGCCAAAAATAAAAGCGGCTAGTTCGTAGCCACTTGTCACTACTTCTTTAACGATATAATAACAAACACACCATTAGTCGCATTTCACGGCATGCTCGGCGAGGAACGCAGTGCACTCTTTTCGAGTCCCATAAGACAGAAAAAACTTAACCTCAAAATGTTACATTTAAAACAGTTTACCTTTAAACGATAATATTTTTAAAAATACTGCAAGCCTGCGGAACAGTGTGTTTTGCGGTAAGTGCACAAATAAACGAAATTAAACGTCGGCAGCCGAGAGGCGGCGAGAGGCGAGGCGAGAGGAGAGGTATGGTAAGAGGCGGATGCGACGTCGTTAGAGGTAAAAGGTAAACTATCGATGGAAGCTTTCAAGCCGCTAATGATTTGTGATCAGGGCTGCGACGTGCGCATATAAAAGAAGTTTTCATATAAAAAGTATTTATCTAAAAGAAGATTTCGTCCCATGTTGGTCTGGGATTTAAAAATAATGTGCCAACAGTGATTCTTGCCTAGCATGTCGTAAAAGGCGACTAATTGTATATCGGGTTTAGCTAGCCAAAAGATAGGGACAACACTACCTTTTTACACATTTCCATCTAACCTAGCCCAGTAAAATTTTTGGCTGAATGTGGTTAAAGGGGCCTACTGCCTCTTTGACTCTGCCTACACTTTCGGGGATTATGTAGTGATGTTATGTATGTATGTAAGATTTCGTACTTAAACAATATGTGTGATGTTTATTGTAAACGTTTCGTGCCGTTTTGTGGTAGAATTTACCTTGTGAAATGTAAATAAATATTTATAGAATTGTTTGCAAATCTTATTTTCTACTAGCTGTGCCAGCGGTGTCACCCGCGTTTATGGTTAATATTATAAAGACTATTTCCGTCATACATGATTTCTATGTAACTTTAACCATTAAGGCTGCACACGCGACGGAAGCTTAAAAAATGGAGTAACTTCTCCCGTTTTCCCAACATTTCCCTTCACTACTCTGCTTCTATTGATTGTAGCATGATGAAAAGTATACTATAACCTGCCCAGGAGTATGAAGAATAATTGTACCACGTTTCGTTAAAATCCGTCGTCTATAAGGAACATACAGACAGACAGACAAAAATTTTACTGATTGCATTTTTGGCATCAGTATCGATCACTAATCACCCCCTGATAGTTATTTTGAAAATATATTTCATGTACAGAATTGACCTCTCTACAGATTTATATAAGTATAGATTACATCATTACCTATTTATAATTTTTTGCTAGTTACATACACTATAACTTATTGTAACACATATTGAGATTACTGGAGAGTGGGTTATTTAATACTATAAAATCGCATGGTTAGGTTGACGATGATATATCTTGGTCATCGTTAACCTAACCTAGTTATATGTTAACCTATATATATTACTATAACTTATATGTTTACCTGGCTTAAATAAGATAACTAAGACATACTTATAGGACACATTATTATCTGTAATCTTAAAATATAAATTCAATAAATATGTCCGCCGCACCCCTAGTTGGGTTCGTTTGTCGCATTTGGGCATCCCCACTCAGCGGTAACGACCCTCAGACGAGTCGCTCTTTCGACGAGCCCTCAAGAAACTGAATGCACCATGTACGTAGTTATTGTTCTTTTGAAGAATGAACATTTACACAATATTACCAAACTTATTCTGATTTATTATATGAACAGTGGTAGCTCAATAGTATAAAGCGTGCGGGTTCAAACCCGGGCACGTACCTCCGGATTTTTAAAATCTATGTACAGATACTTTTATTGCAATAAGAAATATCTAAGGTCCCGCCAAACAAAACCAGCCAAGTGCGAGTAGAACTCGTACATGAAGGGTTCGGTACCATGATCTTAAAAACGGTAAAAAAAAATGTCTGTTGTATGGGAGCCCCCTCAAATATTTATTTTATTCCGTTTTTTAGTCATCATCTGTGAGAATTTTAACTGTCTAACTATCACGGTTCATGAAATACAGCCTGGTGACAGACGGACGGATGGACGGACAGCAGTCTTAGTAATAGGGTCCCGCTTCACCCTTTGGGTACGGAACTCTAATTATACTTGCAGACGAAGTCACAGGCAACTAGTATTACCTCAAATTTACGCAGCGATGAATCTGAAACGAGGTGCTACCAAAAAATCAGACAACAGCTTGTCGGAATAACTACCAAACAACTACCGAAGTCTCAATTTGCAGGAGTTTAAAAGTAAAACGTTTAAACATAATAGGGAGAACTTTACTACGGAGCCGGTCAATTAACCGACATCTTTGAAGTACGGGAGGCGACGAAGGATCTTTACCACCTTCAAAAAGTACATATAAATTGTCAGAACGTATCAACATCAACCGGTTCAAAAAGTTTCTAACTAGAAGAAAGTGGTATAAGGGCGACTTAGGATGTATTGTGGTTGTGTTTAAGTAGGCTACTAGCTAGTCAGTTGTCTCAGATTTATCAACATTTACCAGCTTTTTTTTTTTTACGTGAGGAATGCATTTACGCACCGTCCAAGTAAACCTAGGTTTCGGCCTACGAGGGATGTGTCGGACTCAGAGGTTCGGGACAAATACTCGACTACCGACTTAACCTCACGGTGGTCATTCTTCGGGCGTGGCGCAGATTCCGGGCTCCCCACTGCAGGACTCTACGCGAAATTTACGTCTACGCCGCGGCCCATCTCGAGGGAGAGGCAACCTCGCCCCCAGAACACCTCGCGGTGCTTATGACGGCACAGACCACAGTGTCACCCCATCCTATTAAACGGACGAGGATCCACGTGTCGTCATTTTCTCTGGGGAACATTTACCAGCTAGCTCAACCCAATATGTTGGCTAATTACGACTTAAGGAGCTTTGTTGCTCCGTGAACTCTGCTTAAATACATCTTCGGGTATTATGGGGGTAAGCATATGTAGGTATGATGTATTTAGTCTATTCAATTTATTTAACAGTACACAAGTTCATTTGTACATTTGAAATATCTAGAAATAAAACTCATCCCATTAGAGAAGCTATTGTAGTCTTCGGAATCCTTATCTAAAAAAAAATGTTCGTAACACAAATATTCTACGGCCACCCGTACTATAAGCTACTGAGGTAAATGAACCGGAAGAATGAGGGAAAATTAACTTTATTTCTTGCCGATAAAGGCGATTTTTCTTCGTTTTTTCCACGTACAGACTTGTATAAAATCGCTTTTGTTATTTCGCCAAAAGTTACCGATTCCAAAATAAAAACCGTTTAAGAACTCATTTGCATTATTCAGATACACTTCAAAGGAAACCGCCGCTGGTTTGCGGAAAGTTCGACGCGTATAAGCTTAGCCTGCGGCGTTGCTCGCGTTTCCTTTCTGGTATTTTAGAAATAGGGAAAATGGTTTACTTAATTATAAGTGTTGAATTCCTGGAAGGTTGCCTCTAGGTTTGTGTTTATAAGTTATCTAACGTTTTAACCGACTCTAGAGGTTGACCTTGACTGTCTCTATGGCACAGTCGGTAATGAGTCTTTGCGCTAAGTCGTGGGTTCGATTCCCAGCAGAACAAACATTCGCGTGATGAATACTTGCGTTTGTTCTGTGTCTGGTCGTTTAATATCTAATATTTAAGTATATATTCATGTTGTCACTGTTGATTCTGATATCCATAACAAGTGCTTAAGCTACTTAACTCGGAATCAGATCAATGTACTATGAAGAGTTGTCCGATATTTATCTATTTTATTCTTGATTACGAATGTGAGTTGGGCAGCCGCTTCAATGTAATTACCAGACTTGCTAGGAGGATGAAGTCAAAGTATATTTTGTTGTAGCGATACATGTTATATACCGCGTCGTTCCCCGTAAGCCGCCGTGTAAAGCCCCCTCTTATCTACTATACCTATCTGATCGCCCGGCGCGCCTCGCTATCTGATGCTCAAACTGCCAATCGGCACGTCTGGACACTTCAACGTCTTTCACTTTGTATAATTTTTAGGGTTCCGTACTACAAACGGAAAAATGACATTTATTTACATACAACATCACGACCATAATCCCCGAAGGGGTAGGCAGAGTCAAAGGGGCAGCAGGCCCCTTCAACCACATTCAGCCAAAAATAAAACCAAGCTGGGTTAGATGGAAAATTGTGTAAAAGCAGCGGCTAACCTTTTGCCTACACAATCACACACCCAAAACCTGATATACCATTAGTCGCCTTTACGACATGCTATGTAAAAACCACAGTTGGCATATTCTTTTTAAGTCCCATACCAACACGGGACAGCGGGATGGGTTGGATGAAAAGCTGTAAAAAGGAGTGATAAGTGGCTAGCTCGTCGCCTACTCAGACACATACCCAAAAGCCCGTAAACCATTAGTCGCCTTTTACGACACGCTAGGCAAGAACCACAGTTGGCACATTCTTTTTTTTTTGTCCCAGATCAACATGGGCCAAGTCCCAGACCAACATGGGACTACATAACATGACATTTATTTGTACCCTTTGGGGAATTAGGCGGGATGATTTGTATGTAAGTATCTTATGTATAAGGCATGAGTTTAAATAATGTCGGTTCATGTACACTGTACATGTATAAATATACTTACAGTCCAGTTCAATTTACTTGTACGGAACCTAAGGTACAACACTGTCTCATATTTGACCAGATTTTGAAGAAAAATTGAATTGGAAATCGCTATATAGAAGGTGTTTTAGCGGTGGTAGCTTAATAATTGAGGACGGACCCCTCTTATACGAGTGTTTTGTTCAAATGAGGGTTTTCAAAAATTCAAAAACCGCCAGTTGGCAAGAGGGAGTCTCGTGGTCTTTTCACTGACACTATTGGCTCTTTGTTGACAGGATGTCAGTTTGTTCTGAAAACTTACCAATGAGGAGGGTGAAAAGACCGTCCGTCACAGTTACGCCATCTATCTGATGTTTTTATTCAAAAAACCCTCATTGAGTTTATGTTTAAAGCCAGGCGTATTTATTATTTGTTTATAAATCTGAAAATTAATTTATACCATTAGCTGAACCAAATTCTCCTATCTAAGGGTTCCAAACGTTGTTCGGCAGTCGCTTCAATGTCTAGAACTATAGATTCTCTAAATACCTTTTTAGTGTTACTTACTAGTGTTTACAATAACATTACTATTTAAATTTTGAAAAATTTTGTGTCATTAAATAAATAATTTTTCTTTCTTTCTTTTTTTCAAATCCTGGATCATGGTCTTAGCTGACTCTAACTAGTAAGCACGGGACAAAACCCGAGAAAGGTTGTGGTGTGTGGCTAAACCAAACTAAAGACTTTCAGATAACAATTAGAAGATGATTTGTGCATACATACATAACATCACGCCCATAATCCCGAAGGGGTAGGCACTCTGCCTAGTGCAAGAATTCCGGCCCCAAATGGGCAGCAGGAAGGATAATTTATATTAGATTAGAAACTACTTATACATATTTGCTTAAATAATGAAAGTTTATATTCCCCTTCACCTAATCATTAGCAAGTATTACTTGACGTAAAATATTGGATGACAGAATGCAATATGAAAAAAATATACTGGGTCAAAAAATATCATTCTTCTTAGTCCGTAAGTTAGATTATACAAAAATACAAGACACACATTTTTTGCTTTATCAAGATAACAAAAAGTTACAAAGTTATAGAGCATCAGAGTTTTGGAGTGGGGGCTTGCGACGTCACTTGTAAGTAAATATTGTACCTACGTGTGACGTCTCGCGCAATTTGAATCCGCTGTATCTCCGCCAGTGTTTGTTCGAAAAATAAATGAAAAAATACGTGTTTAATATTTTTTAATATTCTAACTGACGGACTTAATTGAATTTTTTACTCCGCTCCCCTATTGTTGGTGACCAAACTTGTTTTAAGGAGTAAGCTGTTTTTTGGACTCTGTCTACTTTTTCGGGGATAGCAGGTGCGATAGTAACTAACTAACTAAACTTCACGCCACTTCCCTAGTGGGGTAGGCAGAGAGAACCGAACGCCATATGACACGATTGTGGCGTGTTATAATATATTCATTGTTTTATTGTGTAAATACAAGTATGTATAAAATAACTACGCATTATAAAAGTATACATTATAACAAATCACACAATGTGTACGCAATCTATAGTATAATTAAATAAACATCACCTGTTTAGTTTACCAATGACGGGTAAAGCGTTTCTTATATAAGATTGAGAAAATACGTATCTCAGTCAGTTTGTATCCAGATACATTTCATCACGCCGGCTATCCCCGGTAGGCAGAGTTTAAAGAGCGATAAGCTCTTAAAACCACTATCAGCTGATAATAAAATTGAGTTTAAACTGACGGAGATTTGTGAAAAGCAGTGATAAGTGGCTAGCTCGTCGCCTGTGTAATCACAAATCTAGAAGATAGATAGGCAGAAGTAATACTGCCTATCTACTGAGTTGCGTCGGATGGAAAATTTAAAAAAAGTACTGACATGTGGCCAGCTTGTCGCTAAATACATATGTGAATTATTTAATACTGTAATAAACATGATTTAAAATATAATTAAACAGTATTTAAATATATAAAAGGGTCATGAAAACAATGATTATATTGGGCTTCGTAATAGCATCGTTAGAAGGTAAGTGCATGTTTTGGAAGCTTTTTTGAATTATAATCCCGTCTAGAATTAATGCGAATGTGTATCTGCGTCTGTCTGTCTGTTGGCTCATTACATTTAAACAGCTAAACCGATTGCGACATTATTTGGGGCAATAAAGATTAAATCTCAAAAATAAATAATAAGGTTACTTTTTATTCTGAAACAATCTATAGATCCTTCAGGATGCAAGATGGAGCTACGTGGGAGTTGCTTCCGTATTTGGAATATTGGTGAAGATAGACAATTATTTTCCACGTATATTTCAGCCAAGAATGACAAATGTGGCAAAGACAATTCGCCCATAGACGAGGTCTACGAAGGTGATGCCAAGATAGAGACGTATCCTTGGCTGGGTTACCTCTTCTATGCGTCAGGTGAGCCACCCAATTGATATGAAATGAGATCCATGCAAGAGACATATGTCCAGCAGTGGACGCAGACATGCTGAGAGAGAGAGATAGAGAGAAATGATATTTGATTTGCATTTTTGTATGTTTGTAACGAATAAACTCAAAAAATACTAAAGGGTTCTAGATGAAATTATACTTAGACATAGATTGTAGACTGGAATAGATTGTAGACTGGAATAGCATGTAGGCTAAGCCACGGTCAGGAGCTAGTATTATATATGATGATACTTGCAATATCCGAAGCGATAGATAAAGTCAAAGGGGCGTTAAGCCCATTTAACTGACCGTTGGTCGAGTGGTCAGAGACCCTGGCCACGAAACCAAGGGTTGCGGGTTCGAATCCCGCTAGGGGCAAATGTTTCGTGTGATGAAAATAGACATGTGTATCCGAGTCATGGATGTTTATAAACGTATTTAATTATGTATATCCTCTCAACTAGTATCCATAGCATAAGCATAAGCATAGTTTGGGACTAGGGAATTGGTATGTCAGTCTGGAGAATTGAATTAATTATTTATTGTAACCACTTTTAGCCAATAATAAAACTGTGTTGGTTTTAATTGTGAAAAAATAGTGACAAGTGGCTAGTCCGTCGCCTACATATTTACAAATCTCTTACGTCCTTCCACTTTCGCATTGTATATCTGTTTAGTCAATCTTTCGTCATCCCTTCTTTCCACGACGCTGTCTGTTTTGCGCTAACAACGCAATAATTTTATTCGAAACCAATCACTGAAATAAATAACGAAAATTCTGTTAACTTTTTAGGGGATAAACAATACACCACTATTGTAGTTCTTATAACGAAAGAAATTGTCATTGCAAGTGCCCTTGAAATTGACAAACTGCCGAAGAATGATTTCAGGTAACCTTTTATTTGATATACTGTACAACAATTACATATTCAAGGTTATTTTTAGTTTATGCCAAACCACTTTCCTACTTATTGAACTAAATTCTAAAGAACCAATTTAAAGCATTTTAGAAGGTGAGCACATTTTTTTTTACTTTCTATGCAAAAGTTGATCAGCTAATCAAGTTGATCGGCAATTCTATATTAAAAGTAAAAAAAAAAGCTTATTGTTAACTTGCTAAGTATTTTTTTTCTAACATTGGCTAAATAGCCACAGGGTCGTTGCCCATTATTTAACATTTGTAGACGGAAGTACTTATTTTTTTCTTGTCTATGATTGTGTGTTCTTACTGTACAACCGTTTTGTTACTCTAAATAAAACAAATTAAGTAAGTTTTCCCAGTTTTATTAATTAAGAAGCCCAAACTAATTTATTTTAAATATTGTCACGCCTGCACTCGTAAAAGTGGAAGGTACAGACAGAGTCAAGAGGGCTTCTTTAACCTAACGGTCGATAATGAAACTGCATTTAGATTTTCGTTACATAAAATGATTAGCTCCATTACGAAGTACTTAATTCTATGATCTGGCCTTGACATAGTCCCTATAATAGTATGCGACAGGTCGAGATGGCAATCGGGGTAAGAGAGCGCGGGAGCGGGTACACCCCGCACACTCGAAACATCGCCCGCGCTGTCATAGTATTAGCACTGCGCGTACGCATCAACCGCGTTTGTCGATTTCGATCTTGGTCGTTTTCATTTTATATATAATAAATCTTATCTGATTAACTTTTTATTTTATTTGTTATTATGTCAAAAAATTATATATCAATAAAACTACCTGGTACGTGTTGCCACATTGTCATCTCGAATTGTCGCATACACATATGGACGCTCGAAAATTTTGCCTCTTGGTTCAGTAGAGTCAAATATACTTGACAAGCTCAGTGGCGCATTCGATAGTGACCCTGCCCCATGCGCCAAGAGTTGTGAGTTCGATCCCCACCCAGGACAAACATTCGTGTGATAAATACTTGTGTTTGTTCTGTGTCTGGGTGTTAATATCCAATATTTAAGTATATATTTGTAATACCACTGTTGATTCTGATATCCGTAACACAAGCTACTTACCTCGGAGTCAGATCTATGTATGTGATGTAGTCTGATATTTATTTATTTATATTCTCAGGGCTGTCTCAAGGGTAGTTCTGGGTGGCAACTGTTCATCCCGAAGCTTGCCAGTCAGGGAGTATGCGTATCACCCGGACTTCAACCAGACCCAGAGCACTATAGCCCTCATACAATTGGACTTAGATTTCCCTGTCGGTGAGTAATACTGGGTATGCAGTATACAATAAGTATATATTATCATCCTCGTTCTATCCCGTTCGTTTAGACCATAATCCAGAATTTCACGAGTAGCGACCCGGCGATAAATCCTGGCTTACATTACATTGCAGCGACTGCCGATTTGACCTTCGTAACCCTTAGATTGGGAAACCAGACAATTCTATAATTGGAATATGGTTACACACACACACCCTTAATAGGGTATTCTCCTCAATTTTTTTTCAATCCGTAAGTTGATTATCAAAAAATATTGAATACAAGTAGTATTCAAACTTTTACTTTTGCTTTATCTGATACTCGAAAAGTTACAACGATACAGCGCTTCAATGATCTGAAATTTAGCGCTTTACGTCACTCAAACGGTAATTTACACACCTAGTGACGTCACGCAGTAGTTTAACGCGCTCTATGTTTATAATTTTTAGTTTGTTGAACAAAAGAAAAAATACGTAAGCAATATTTTTTGTTATCTCAATTGTGGACGACAATTATTATGAAATGTAGAATTGTGGCTAATTTACAATACCGTAGGTACTTGTGACGAATTAGGTTTCAATGTATGGAATGTTTTACATCGTGGCGAATTAACTTTGTGGCAAATGTACAATAACCCTTATTTTTTGAGGAATATATATATAGATATATTATTGTTTAAATATATATAATAGATAGCCTATTGTTTAAATGTGCAGGTTTCATCACGATGTTCTTCCTCACGTAGTAGTGGTATAATTACGAACTTAGATTTGAAAAATGAAGGTCGTACCCATGTTTGAACCAGCACCCCTTGGTTATGACTGGCCCGTTGGTCGAGTGGCCACAAAATTAAGGGCCGTGGGTTCGAATTCCGCTAGGAGCAAATGTTTCGTGTGATGAACATGGACATTTGTACTCAAGTCATGGATGTTTATAAACGTATTTAAGTATGTCTATTCGTTCGCCTAGTATTATAGTATAGTATTGGTGTCTCAGTCTGGAAAAAATATTTAATTTAATTTAATTTACTTAATATGAGGCGCAAAACCTCACCATTGAGCTACCACCGCTCTCCAATCCTCTTCAACACGGCGTAGTATTTATTTGTTAATATGTTTGACAGATATTTGCCCAATATGTGCTCCGCCCAGCTATTTCTTCAAGTATGAGTTCTACGCTATGACAGTATCTGAAGGTAACTTGTTCAATTTATTACTATTTACTGACTATACGACAATCATTTACTCAGAAACTACTGAGTACTGATCGTTATATTTGCAAGCAACAGCTCGTTTTTTCAGTATACAAGTGAGATGTAATGGTTGTTTCAGATTGTAACAAACCTCAAGTGAAAGTATATGAAATGGAACTTGTAGACATCAGTGAATGTAAGACATATTATAGGAAATCCGGGGTAAGTACATTATTAGCTCTTGCCCGCGGCTTCACCTGGGGTATATCAATAAAACATAGCCTATGTACTAACTTAGGCTATGTTTTATCGAGCTATCACCGCTCTTGAACTGAATTGATATAGCTTCAGTTCAGTTCAAGAGCGGTGGTATCTCAATGGTAAGGACACGCGCCTCTTAACCGAGGAGTGCGGGGTCAAACCCGGGCATATACCTCTGGATTTTTCAAATCTATGTACGTATTTATACCACTAGCTCGAAGGTGAAGGAAAATATCGTGATGAAACCTGCAAATTCAAAACATTTGCATTTGTAACCATGATCCAATATATGTCTGGTTCCCTTTTCTTAGGGTTACGAAGGTCAGATCCGCAGTTGCTTCATGTAATTACCAGACTCGCAAAATTAATTACCAGACTCGCAAAATTGTGGATCATGGTCTAAGCGGACCCCGTCTAAGCACGGGACATAACGTTAGGAAGATGATGATGCTATTTCAGTATATAATTTATATATGTGTCTAATTTCAGCTAGAGCCCTTTTGTAGTTTCCGAGTTGTTCGTTACAATTTTAATATTAGTGTAGATCACTCGAATAGGGCAGAATTCCCCGACTCACCTACCACAACCGTATCGGTTAACAGGAGGTGTTGTTATGAGTCATAGAGAACAGAGTTCTCCTTCATTGCTCCTGCGTCTGACCTGTGTCCGCTCATGTCTGTGCAGTCTCACCGGACTATGAGTGAAGGAACAGAGAATGCGCAACCTTTTTTTTTTTTACTTGAGGAATGCATTTACGCACCATCCAAATAGAATCCTGGGTGGACCCATAAGGCTCGACCCATAAGTCGAGCTCGAAACCGGTAGGTAGCAATCTCCGGAGACCCTACCGACTAAACCTCAAGGCTGTCGTTCTTCGGGCGCTAACGCAAAACCAACGGGATCCCCACTGTCGGGATTCATCTCGAAAAGTCTACGCAGCGCGCGCTGCCGCCTAGCGGCCCATCTCGAGGGAGTGGTATTCTCCCCAGAATACCTACCCTGGTGTTTCACGACCACATAGACAGCTGTGTACCCTATCCTGACGGACCGGGTGTAACACCTGCAGTCGGCTTCTCTGGGGACGATAGAGGGCCAGAGGACCCATCCCCTAACCCCCACGACCCCAAAGGCCCTTTTAGTCGCCTCCTACGACAGGCAGGGATACCTCAGGAGTATTCAGAGCCCCCCCTGCAGGGCGCAGAGAATGCGCAACCTGCGCAAACACAGGTGCATAATATCCTACGATGCCTAACCCTCGTAGAGATTGGCCGCCGTGACCGAATCGGTTGGAAGATAATTATTTTTATTTGACTGACTTGATCGCGCATTGGTAGTAACCCAGTCTTATGCACCAAGAGTTGCAAGTTTGATCCCCACCTAGGACAAACATTCGTGTGATGATTATTTGTGTGCTTGGTCTGTGTGTAGATGTAAATATCTAATATAGACTTAAGTCTATATTTAGAATATCATTGCTGATTCTGATATCTGTAACGTATGTCATGTTGTATACCATAATTAATTATTTTATTATTATTTATTTCAGCTGGACTTCAGTTCCCTCTGGCCGACGCACACGACGTGCGCTAAAGCAAGGTTTGGAGGAGAGTGCCTCTGGCAGGGAGGGACCGTCCTCGCTCTGAGGCAAGACGGACGGTGGAAATTGGTATTTCTTTATATAAATATATATGCTTTCGCACACCAAGCAAGTGGTATCATCTAAGTATGTAGTAAAATGAGAAAAATCCAGATGTGACTGCCCGGGTTCGAACCTGTACCCCGCTTATATATTTGTCTTTACCATAGTTACTAAAAAGGGGTGTGTCCATAGACCACAGGGTGTGTCCTTACACACCGTGCCATATGGCGTTCGGTTCTCTATGCTTACCCCGCTAGGGAAGTGGCGTGAAGTTTATTTAGTTACTACCGCTACTTAAATTTCTAATTCCTGTTCTAATCTTAGTAAAATATCGGAGCGGTGGTAGCTCAATGGTAAGGACACGCGCCTCTTAACCGAGGAGTGCGGGTTCGAACCCGGACACGTACCTCTGGATTTTTCAAGTCTATGTACGTATTTATACCACTAGCTCGACAGTGAAGGAAAACATCGTGATGAAACCTGCAAATTCAAAAAACTTTGGATTTGTAACCATGATCCAAAAATTGTCTGGTTCCCCTATCTTAGAGGGTTATGAAGGTCAGATCGGCAGTCGCTTCAATGTAATTACCAGACTTGCTAAATCTTGGATCATGGTCTACGGACCCCGTCTAAGCACGGGACATAATGCTAGGAAGATGAAGAATATTAATAAAATACCCTTTTGCAGATGGGCTTCGGAGTCTACGGGCCGGGATGTGAGGCACCAGCAAGGTTCCTGGACTACGTCGAGTACCAACCGTGGGTGCGCCGGAGCATCCTCAGCGTGGGCCGGCCCACCATCTCCAGGATAGCAGGCAACGAGATCGTGTTGCGAAGAAGTAATTAATATAATGTCCCTACAATAATATCTTCTTAACAGATTTCTGATTACAGGGTGGCACCAAGTATTTCAAAGTTGAAATACTCAGACACTTTTTTTGGCTCGACCCGGGATTTGAACCCTCTTGGTCTGTGGCAGCGTCATAATCATAATCATAAGATTTATTCGCAAATACAGGTAGTACAGGTAGAATTACCTCAAAAATTGTCATCTCTGTCATCCGTATTTAGCCAAGTGGCATGCAAAAGTAATTCAAAATTATGCAATGTTAAAATATTTCATTATATAATTAGGTACTTATGTCAATTTATACTAACAATACCCATATCATAACATATTCATATTGATTTAATGGATTAATTAATTAATAACAATTATAAATAAATAAATTCTCCAGACTGACACACCTTCCCTAGTTCCAAACTAAGCTTATGCATGTACTTGTACAAACTTAAATACGTTTGTAAACATCCA
This sequence comes from Glyphodes perspectalis, assembly GCA_951394215.1. Lineage (NCBI taxonomy): Eukaryota > Metazoa > Arthropoda > Insecta > Lepidoptera > Crambidae > Glyphodes > Glyphodes perspectalis. Next base: position 11,194,752 of record OX596223.1, on the reverse strand, counting down.
TGACTCGAGTACAAATGTCCATGTTCATCACACGAAACATTTGCCCCTAGCGGGATTCGAACGCGCGACCCTTGGTTTCGAAGTGAGGGTCTTTGAACACTCGACCAACGGGCCTGTCGTGAAATTATTAAGTAGGTAATACTCTATCTTGTGTCTTTTTATATAAATTTGTAACCTTTGGTGTCTAAACCCTGAAAATCATAAAATAGGAATTAACAAAAAAAAAATTACATGAACAAATTCATTGCTCAAAAGATCGACGTCCACGCATTAGTAAGCACCGCCGCGCAAGTAGTTCAGCAGACACGTACTAGATGGCGTTGCGTGAATATTGGTATCTATAAACTAATCAATATTGCGAAATAAAATATGTAACGACGTCTTACAAATTATTATATACTAGCTGTCCCGGCGAACTTCGTATCACCCAGTAAATGAAAATCGACATTGATTTGTCGATTGACATTTAACATTGACAGATACGAATCCCACCGTTTTATATGAGAAAATACTTTTGCTTTTATTTTTTTTTATCGTCAATTTTTCAATGTTTTTAATAGTTATTCTGTTATTCTGGACAAAGACAAATCCAACAAATCAAAAACAACGTAAATCGGTTCAGCCGTTCTCGACTTATAAGTGGTGGTACAAACACGACTTTGTTTTATTTATATAGATAGATGAATTTCTGAGAGTTTCTTATTACATTTAAAATTTTATCTTTCACAAACTATTTGACACTAAAATAGGCTTTCCCAAGTAAGAAATTTTAAATTTCGCTGAAATGTGTTGTAACTAGAGAAGTGTCGTGAAGTTTAGTTAGTTATAAATATATCCGACTACATCACATACATTGACCTGACTCCGAGGTAAGTAGCTTAAGCACTTGTTACGAAAATCTGAATCAACAGTGGTAATCAAATATATAAACACCCAGACACCGAACATCATCTTCCTAGCGTTATGTCCCTTAGATATATGTGCTTAGACGGGGTCCGCTTAGACCATGATCCAGGATTTAGCGAGTCAGGTAATAACATTGAAGCGACTGCCGATCTGACCTTCGTAACCCTAAGATAGGGAAACCAATTCATCAATCATTTTTTTTTTGGACCCAGACACAGAACAAACACAAGTATTCATCATACGAATGTTTGTCCTGGGTGGGGATCGAACCCACAACTCTTGGCGCATGAGGCAGGATCACTACCGAATGCGCCATCGAGTCAGTCAATATGTTGTAACTACGTATTTGTCGGATTACTAGAAGTATATTGAAGCGCCGACCCCAGATGAACTGGGAAAAGGGCAAGAGGATGATGATAGAAGTATATTGTTATAGATTCTTGGTGCCATACAGAGCACGCTAGTATTTGGTGTACAAAGTTCATTGGAATGCCATCAATAGTTCAACGATGCAGTCAAAGTCTGATATTGTTTTTCTTTGCAGCCTCCTCCAGACTCCAAAGATTCGGTCCATGTGACCCAGAAGAGACCAACCACGAGTTGCATCATGACCGCACTTCAATAACTGGTTGGGAAGACAAAGTGAAGCGAGTCAAGTATAATGTAAGTAATACGGTACTTTACTTAAATGGACTACCTCGTTACCATGAACCTGGGTACCATGGTTGAAATGTAAAATTTTTAGGGTTTAACGTGCATTTTTAGAGGAATTTTATTTCTTAGAAGTCAATAAGGGGTTAGTGAGCGATGGTAGCTGGAGTTTCCTGCCGGTTTCTTCTCGATAGAAGCAACATTCAGAATTGGCGGTAGATTCATATTATTGTTTGATATTCAGATTGACGATTTATAAGTGAAAACCTATATAAATAAAGAATATTTGATTATTAATTGACTGATTGAGATTACGGGTGTAATGATATGTATGCATGTAATATCGACTGACCCGTTGGACGAGTGGTCAGAGACCCTGGCCACGAAATCACAGGTCGCGGGTTCGAATCCCGCTAGGGGCAAATGTTTCGTGTGATGAACATGAATATTTGTACTCGAGTCATGGATGTTTATAAACGTATTTAAGTATGTCTATACGTTCACCTAGTATCCATAGCACAAGCTTATAAGCTTAGTTTGGGACTAGGGAATTGGTGTGTCAGTCAGAAGAATTTATTTATTATTATAATAGGTGACGATATATGCTGCCGTGGAGTATTCCTGCGTGGTCTTCCGCGCCGTTAACTACATGTACAACCTGACACAGCCTAGGCTGCGCCTGCGCAGATGGTGCGCAGGCCGCAGCTCCATCTGCTACGACCATCAGTACATCGAGCTGGACTTCAGAGTAGAAATCACATTCATGGGTAAGCAAACGTTGTTAATCTATACTAGGACTTACATACAAACATATCATCAGCCTGTACTCCCGAAGGGGTAGGCAGAGTCAAAGGATCTCTTCAACCACTTTCAGCCAAATTAAATTGGGCTGGGTTAGATGGAAAATTGTGAAATAGGCGACGAGCTGGCCACGTGTCACTACTGACACGTGGCCAGCTCGTCGCCTACACAATTACACACCCAAAACCGCACATACTCGTCGCGTTTTACGACATACTAAGCAAGGAGCACAGCTGACACAATATTTTTATGTCCCAGACCAACATAGAAGATATACCTACTAGGACTTGCAAATTTAAAAACCAGGACAACGCCGACGCAGAATTTGTATCATGGTTACACGACCCAGAAAACTTGGACATTCAAATGAGTATGCAGGTTTTACGGATGTGTTACCTCACCGCCGAGATATAAATCCGTACACAGGTTCGAAAAATCCAGGGGCAAGAACCTACCCGGATGTAAGGAGCCCGCCTCTCTCAACTGAACTATTACGTTGAAGGTTATACTTAATACTTGACGATAGTGTTAGAGCAGTTATAATATCGATAGTATTATCGATATCTCGGTTAGGTAAAATAATATAATTTTATTTCAATATCTATCTATATTTAGTCTCGATAGTATCGACACTATCTAGAGTACCGATGTACCTATCGATACTATTGCTTTTGTCTCAACTATCGATGGATAACATTTCTTTCTTTATTATCACTAGTATTTTATTTTTCAGGACGCATGACATATCAATTCAGAGCATATGGGCATCCAACCAGGGCTTTAGACCCTATGAGGTCAATGGAGTTCATGAATAGTAAAATAACCTTCACTCTTCCGGATTACCCCACTATATGCGGCTATTTGCGCGAACGCAGTTATGGCTGGTTACGTTTTCACGACCAACCGCAAGTGGATCATTTCTTCTGGAGAGTATATGATCTTGAATTAAAATGCCGAAACCACTGGAATATTGATTGTTTCAGGAATCATTATTTTATATATAGACACTACATAGGGGAATGGGGGCTTTACCTGCGGGTATACGTGAGTACTGATTCAGATTATTATTAGAAGACTATTATTATTAGAATTATAAAGTATACTAGTACAATTATACTATTATCTACACTATTATTGTAAAGAAGAAATATGTGATGTAACGAATAAACATGTGTACATTAAAAAAAATTCAAGCAAAAGGATAACTATAAAGTTGAAGTTTTTTCAATGAGAAAAACCGATGGCCTACGATCTCCATTAATTTCTGCTGTTATTGTAGCAAACTTTGTAACTGAGTAATTGACAAGCAAGCAATTACCACAGTGTGTAAACCACAAATATGTAAACATGTATTCTTTAAATAAATTTAAATAAACAATGGGGTATTAACCTTAAAAATTTTTTTAGTCCGTAAGTTAGATTATCAAAAAATATTGATTTTATACGTATTTTTTTCTTTATCTGATACTCGAAAAATTACAAAGACACAGCACTTCAAAGATCTGAAATTTAGCGCTTTATGTTACTTGAACGGTAAAATTTTACACACTTAGTGACGTCACGTGGTACTTTAACTCGTTGTATATTCATTATTTTTAGTTTGTTAAACAAAAGAAAAATACGTAATAAATTTTTTGTAACCTCAATAATGGACTATATTTTTTTTTAAGGAAAATAGCACATAAATTTTTTGTTATTAACCAACTTCAAAAAAAAGGAGGAGGTTCTCAATTCGACTGAATTTCTTTTTTTTTACTATACCTACTCAATAATACTAACATAGTTTTAAGTTCAATTGTTACCAACACCTATGGAGTCATGGTCTCGCAATAAATAATTTTGATTTTTATTTAATTTTATTTATTTATTTAATAGAGTATTTTAAAAATTCTCTAAACCACTTTCACAACAAAGGTAGGCAACAAATTATCACAAAAAAGTATTTTTCGTAAGCAAGATAGTTTAATTTAAAGAGATGTGACGTTTCAGTTTGCATAGATAGACCTTAGAATAATTACACCTATTCTAAGAGATAGACTACTATGAAGGCGTAATGACGTCATATTCGGATCGGTTTGGTAGATAAAACTCCCATTCTGTCAAACTCAGGAGAGAGTTGGACTTGATTTAATGTTAACTTGTTGCTAGACTTGCTGGAATTATAAATAAATAAATCTTTCAGACTGACACACCAATTCCCTAGTTCCAAACTAAGCTGATGCTTGTGCTATGGATACTAGGTGAACGGATAGACATACTTAAATACGTTTATAAACATCCATGACTCGAGTACAAATGTCCATGTTCATCACACGAAACATTTGCCCCTAGCGGGATTCCCCTAGTGGCCAGGGTCTCTGACCACTCGACCAACGGGCCAGTCGAATTAATGTCAACTAACAGTCATTAGGACGTAAACGGTTAACGATATTTGTTTTTTTATTTGAAATTGCTGATAGTACCACAGTCATATTATGTAACTATCATATTTTAGTTTTAACTAATTACTAGCTGTGTTTTACGGTTTTACCCGCGTTCATGGTTAATGTTATATAGCCTACGAGCGGCCGGTACATGTTTCGCTACGTATAAAGTGAAATATAAATGATCCGCCATTTATTGATTTCATTTGTTTCAAAAAATCTGATAAATGAAGAACCGCTCTACCGATTTTGTGCAAACTTCAAATAAACCATCTACTAAATAGTCCGAACAAAGCCTAAACATTTGGTTTGGATAGGTGAGCCCGTTTTTGAGTTATAAAATTACAACGAAAAGTGGCATTGATTTTTTATATATATTGATAACGTTTTTTTTTGTAATTCGGTCCAGTAGTTTCTGAGATTAGCGCGCTCAACCAAAAAAACTAACCCTTCAGCTTTATATATAAGTATAGATACCTATTTCTTTACACATAATACCATCTCAACACCAAACCCAGGTGGTCGACATGTTTTCCGTTACAGGGTCACTACCGAATGAGCCATCGAACCAGGGAGAACAGAAATGGTTTACATTCCTACTGGGGACAAACAAACAAACATTGTTTGCTAACAACATACTGAATCGTCACATGCTTAAGCGAATCAGTGCATCTCTAACATGAAAGTATTCGCTACCATATCAGTTTTTAATATAATACTGGCAGATATTGGTAAGTAATTAGTCCCATGTTGGTCCAGGACTTAAAAAAATGTGCCAACTATGTTTAGTCCATTGAAAAGTTATATTTCGAGTGGCGATTGTTAGAGGACGCAATATTATACAGCGCGTTGCATTAATAAAATATAGTATATAGCCTATGTGTTACTCTCATACATTCATGAAGTTTTATTGAAATCCATTAAATAGTTTATACGTGAAATACAAAAATACTAAAATATTTACATAATTCCAACATGCAGGTTTACATAAGTAAGAAGTTACATAATCACTTAAATTACTATAAAACAAATCCTACAATGTTGTTACACTTTTACAAATGCTTTCCTGTGGCATTTACACTAGAACAAGATCTGTATCGTAGGAGCCTGTGCGATTAACAGAAGAAGAGTCCTTAATTGTAAAATGCATAGCATAAAGAAGATAAATATATATCATAAAACATGTGCAGTCAGATATTAAGTACTATATTAATGTATATATGATATTATATTATATCATATTATATTTAAAAAGATGTAGGTAGTAACAAAAACAATATGGATACAATCAGTGGCGGATTTACAGTGTTGGCCGCCCTAGGCCCTAGGCCATAACTCTCAGTACTAACGCGTCATCACTTAATTATTATCACGATTGGCCGCTTCTAATATCTGGCCGCCCTAGGCCCGGGCCTACTGGGCCTTAGGGTAAATCCGCCACTGGATACAATATGGATTAGTAAAGCGCTGTAAGAATACTTTCAGTAGAGTCATATGATTTAACTTCAGGTACTGTAGATGATTTGATGTTGCAATATTTGATAACTTTATTATAGATTGTATTAAAAATAACAAATAAACCAACAAACTTCGCAATTAGGGTAAGGGTTAGTAAGGGTAAATTATTTTTTAACGATGTTTTCTTCTAACAGCTGCAAAGTTCCGAAATGTCACATGTGGCATAGACAATTCGCCAATAAACGTCGTGTTCGAAGGCCAAGCACAGCTTGAGACATACCCGTGGCTCGGGTATCTGGTATACCTCGCAGGTATGTGACAGTCCCATGTTGTCTGGGACTTAAAATAATGTACCAACTGTGTTAGTCACCGTTTACCACATGCTAGGCAAGGAACACAGTATTATGAAGAAACTTCATCACAATCAGATTTCATTCATTACAATCAAGAAACCTATATAGGGTTTTGGGTATGTGAATGCTAGCTTGTCGCCTACACAATCACATACCCAAAACCCTATATAGGGTTTTGGGTATGTGAATGTTGGTCTGGGTCACAATCACATACCCAAAACCCTATATAGGGTTTTGGGTATGTGATTGTGTAGGCGACAAGCTAGTCACTTGTCACAACTTTTTCACAATTTTCTATCTAACCCAGCCCAGTTTTATTTTCGGCTGAATGTGGTTAAAGGGGCCTGCTGCCCCTTTGACTCTGCCTACCCCTTCGAGGATTATGGGCGTGATGTTATGTATTTATAAGTATGTGTAAGTATAACTTTTAAGGCAAATATTCTTTTGATTGTAGATGAAAAGCGCTTCACGACAGCTGTGGTGTTGGTGACCAAACAAATTGTTCTCGGAACGGCCACAGAAATTGAGAAACTTCCAAAGATAGATTTTAGGTAATGTGTCGTTTGCTTGATATACTGTTCTTTATATTAATGGCTGCCCCGCGGTATCATCCGCGTAGTTCCCGTTATCATGAGCATACAGGGATAAAATATATTTTATCCCTTATATTGCCAGTGGCAGATTTACAGTCTTGCCCCCTAGGCCCCAGGCCATATGGTAAATACCAGCCGCCTCTTCTCAGTACTAAAGCATCATCAGTAATTTTTTATCATGATCGGCCGCCTCTAGTATCTAGCCGCCTTAGCCCCAAGCCTACTGGGCCTTGGGGTAAATCCGCCACTGTATATAGCCTATGTTATCGCTGATAATGTAGCTTTTCATTGGTGAAAGAATTTTTAAAATCAGTTAAGTGGTTAAGCCGTGAAAACGTAAAAAATATAACTCACATTCCCGCTGGCGCCCCCAGTTTTAGCACAACAGTGAGTAACGCATTCCTCTGAGTCAATAAAAAGATCTGTGGATACGTTTTTCCAGTTATTTCCTTAAGTTTAACTTCCAGGGCCCGCGCAAAAGTAGTCCTGGGGCACGGTTGCCTGGGGCCCGAGCTGCGAGTTAGAGACTACGCTTATCACCCGGAGTTCTCCAGGAACACTTACAGTGCCCTGGCCATGGTCCAGCTGGACTTGGACGGTGTCAACACAGGTAATACCTGCGATGAATGATTTGCAGCTGTCGTACATAAGAGTCTTAAGAGTCTTAGTATGTAAAGGAACGCATTGGACTTTGCTTGCCCTTCGGGGATTGAGGACATATTTAGCAGTTCGTATGTTATTATATAATTAGGTAATAAACATTTTGACATAAATATAGCGTGAGTTATATTTAGGAATAACAAAATATTCTAACGATGAAAGAATGAGGGTTTTTTGAATTAAAACATCCAAAAGATGGCGTAACTGTGACTTGCGGTCTTGTCACCCTCCTCATTGGTTAGCTGTCAGACCAAACTGACATGCTGTCAACAAGGAGCCAATAGTGACAGTGATATGACCACGAGACTCCTTCGTACCATCTGGCGGTTTTTGTATTTTTGAAAACCCTCATTATTGAAATCGGTTGAAGATACAAAAATCTCTCCTATTATAATATATTAGCACAGATGTTAGCATAGTAAAATTTAGCTAAACAAACTTCGGTTTTGTATTTCAGAACATCTCCGCCCCGTATGTCCGCCACCGTCCAACTTCATCGAGGCAGAATTTTACGCCATGACACTTACTCATGGTAAGTATCATGACACATACTACACCATTGTTCATGGTCAATCAGGTCATGGATGTTTATAAACGTAATTAAGTCTATCCGTCCACCTAGTACAAGCATTTAAGCTTAGTTTGGAACTAGGGAATTGGTGCGTCAGTGTGGAGAATTTATATAAAACTATTTATTTTTTGACTGGCCCGTTGGTCGAGTGGTTAGAGACCCTGGCCACGACACCAACGGTCGCGGGTTCGAATCCCGCTACGGGCAAATATTTCGTGTGATGAACATGGACATTTGTACTCGAGTCATGGATGTTTATAAACGTATTTAGGTATGTCTATCCGTTCAACTAGTATCCATAGCATAGGCTTAAGCTTAGTTTGGAACTAGGGAATTGGTGTGTCAGTCTGGAGAATTAATATTTATTGTTATAATTTTTTTTCTTATTAATTTATCCCGCAGCACTGTGTTAAGCATGTAAACCATTATTTGTTACAGATTGCCAAAAGTCACTTGTGCGATTATACGAAATGCAATTAGTCGATCCTGCTCAATGTAAAATATATTACAGAAAATCTGGAGTAAGTAAGTTTCAGAGTATACATATGCAATGGTGACTGCCCCCTTGGTGCAGTGGGCGTCGCGCACAGAGCGACATGTACGGTTTCGATTCCCGCGCATGGACAAAAAGTTGTTAATAGATTAGTTACAGTATTTGTGTCGGGTCTGGGTGTATGTGATATATTTTTTAGGGTTCCGTACCCAAAGAGCCTGTCTGTCTGTCCGTCTGTCTGTTACCAGGCTGTATCTCATGAACCGTGATAGCTAAACACTTGAAATCACAAATAATGTATTTCTGTTGCTCCTACAACAACAAATACTAAAATCAGAATAAAATAAATATTTAAGGGGGACTCCCATACAACAAATGTGATATTTTGTAGATTTTTGGTCGATATTAATAACTACAATAGGTAGACGCTTGAAATATTTACAGAATATTAAATTGTATATTAAAACTTAAAAAAAGTGAATAATGAAATTAAATTAAATAAATATGTAAGGGGGGCTCTCATATAACAAACGTGATTTTAGAGGCGTCTTTTTGCTCGATATTAATAACGGCAACAGGGAGAACCCTAAAATATTCACAGATTATTTAGTTGTGTAGTGTTTATTGTTGTAAAGATAATGGTACAGAACCCTTCGTGCGCGAGTCCGACTCACACTTGGCCGGTTTTTGGTATTAAAACCTTTCAATCATATCTTCTTTCGGCTGTTGTGGAAAAATAATTAAACGATATTTAGTTAGAACTGTCGCCCTTTCCACGTGAGATTGCGTGAGGTTCTACCGGACTCTAATTATCTCATTTTATTACCACTAGATCAACGAGGCAGTCTAAAATAAATAAATAAACAACGCACAGTGCAATTGAAGAAATCTGGAAAAAGGCGCCAAGGATGTTTCAGTTCTCAACAATTATGTTTAACCTAATTATCTGATTCCTCACAAACTATCTTCTGTGATCAGCTGGACTTCGATTCCCTGTGGCCGACGCACACAGCATGCGCCAAGGCGAGCCATGGGGGGGAGTGCTTGTGGCGTAGTGGGACCGCTCTGGTCGTCTACCAGGGGAGGAGATGGCATCTGGTATGTACTCTTCATCTAGCGTTATGTTCCGTTCTTATTAGGCTATATACTTAGTCATATATATAAAACAAGTATACTATGCTTCATGTCAGTCGCTGCTCATGTATTGTATTTCTAGCTGGGGAGGAGTTTCTGATACCATATTAAAGAGATGAGAAGTTGCAAAGAGAGCTTTGCTAAAAGTTTGTACATTTAAACCATTTTTGACATGACATGATAATGTTGGTAACAAAAAATATGGGTTATTGCAATGAATTATTGTGGGAAGAAAAACTGGGCTATGGGGTGAGACAGCGGTCGCCTGCCATTTCAATATCTCACAAATTAAAGTGCGGCAGGTGGTGACTCGCCCTCCACTAGGTGGGCCCCCCAAATCAGCCGCCGCGCAGGGTACCAAGGGGACTACATCGGCATGGTGGGCTAAGGGTGTAGAGAGGTGTGCACCGGTTTCTGAATCGCGGTAATCCGGTCAGCCGTTATGAGTATGCTACGAATCTCTCACAATTTTCCATCTAGCTCGACTCAATTTGAAATCATAAGGATATAATTTGATCTACTGAAATCGCCTTAGGTGGGCTTCGGCGTGTACGGACCCGGCTGCGAGGCGCCGGCCAGGTTCCTGGACTACGGCATGTACTACCAGTGGGTTCGCGCCAGCATCCTCAGAATCGGCAGGCCCACCATCACCCGAATGGGGGAAGGCCAAATCATTTTAAGGAGATGTGAGACTCACAATGCTAATATCCTTCTAACTATGCAATGCTATATTAGTAACAACAGTATAAAATATCGATAGCCTATTGATACTATCGTGGCCTTGAAAAAACGGTCACAATATCGATAGGGCTATCGATAGTATCGGCAGTACCGATAGTATCGATAGCCAGTAGTTAGCAATACTATTGATTAAACCTAATACAATCGATAATATCGATAGTATAGAATATCGATACACGACAATATCGCTAATTACTAATCAATACTATCGATTGTCCTATCGATATTGTAATTGTTTTTCGAGATCAACTATCGATAGTTTTGCAATACTACTTCTATCCATTTCCCAGGGTCGTGATTTGCCTTCAGCTTGCGACTTGAGCTGAGCGGGCACTGTTTTGACACACACCCTGGTTTCTGTGTTCGTTGCTTGTCGTTTCATTTGTGTGTCAAATAAAGCAATTCTATTTTATTTCATTTCGATCATCACGGCGACTAGTCTCAACGAGGATTAGCGAACTACACAAGAGATATTATAGTGCACAAGTGTCTGCGCAAACGCAGGTGCACTGTCAGTACCTTCACTCTCATAGTTCGGTGAGACGGCCACTCGACATAAGCGGAGAAAATTCAGGGAGGTCAGGCGCATAACCAACGGTTTTACGTGCTTTCGAAAGCGCGGGCTTTTTTACTCTGAGCTGGTGCTGTATTCTGTATTTAAAGTAATTATTGGCATACTGCTATTGCCTTGTTGGTCTAGTGGTAGCATCGTCTAGAGACCAAGCGATCCCGGGTTCTTTTCCCGGATCGGGCCAAAAATTTTTGGCAGGGTATTTCAATATTTAAATTACTCAGCAGCAGCCCGGTGTCAGTAAGGTGGCGGTTTAATCACCTCCGTGCCACGGAGAGCATGGTAAGCCGTTGGTCTTGCGCCTGAACTTTCTCCGGTCTTCTATTGCCGTTTCACCGGACTGTGAGAGTGAAGGATCAGGGTGTGTACCTGTGTTTGCTCACACACTTGTTCACTTTAAAATCTTCTGCGCAATTGGCTAATCCTCATTGAGATTGGCTTGTTGATATCGGTTAGAAGGACATTATGATTAATTATTGGCACCACCTGGGATTTGACCGGATACTTACATAGAATTGATTGTGTATCTTGTAATAGGAAGATGGTGACATATTTTTTATTGCTCGCAGCTTTATCCAACCTGCAACGCTATGGGTACTGTGACCTGGGCGAGATGAAGTCTGAGCTGTACACGGACCACACCAGCGTCAACGTGAAGGAGATGGGCATCAGGAAAATCAGATACAATGTGAGTTACCGCAAATATAAATGAATAATAATAAATATCAGACTACATCACATACATTAATCTGACTCCGAGGTAAGTAGCTTAAGCACTTGTGTTTCAGATATCAGAATCAACAGTTGTATTACAAATATATACTTAAATATTGAATATTAACACCTACACACAGAACAAACACAAGTATTTTATCATACGAATATTTGTTCTGGGTGCTGATCGAACCCACAATCCTTGGTGCATGGGGCAGGGTCACTATCGAATACGCCATCGAGCTTATCAAGGTGTACAGTAACCAGTTTCTATAACTGGGGCTGTGGTGGTGTGTAGAAAAACCTTAAGTCTTACCTCTATCTTCAGATGACGATATACGCGAACATAGAGTACTCGTGCGTGGTGTTCCGTGCGACCAACTTTGACGCCAGGGACAAGAAGCCAAAACTGCGCCTGCGCCGCTGGTGCGCCGCGCCCTTGGACATCTGTAGCGACTACCAGCATCTGGAGATACACTTCTACGTGGAGATCACATTTTTCGGTGAATTTAGTCGAGTAATACTATGGTATATTCACAAATAAAACTATTAAAATCCATAGTCACAACTCCAAATTTAGTGACTGGGCAACAACAGGTATATACACAAGAAGACGGAGATTGTATGAATTATATGATATAAAATCTTTTTCTTACAACCCTTTGACTATAGATTACGCCAGGAATTACTCTAAACTGTTTAAGAAAGTGTGCCCAGTCGCAAAACCTAATTTCACTAAAAGAAAAATAGAAAAAGCGACCGATAACAGAAAAACTACCTGGTATACCTGTCATTACTAAAGAGACTTGTAAAAATAAAATACAAAATAACAATCTCTCACTTGAAATAGATAACGATATACTTACTCCCATGTTGGTCTGGGACTTGTCCCATGTTGATCTGGGCCAAAAAAAAGAATGTGCCAACTAGGCTCTTGCCTAGCATATCGTCAAAGGCGACTAATGGTATATCGGGTTTTGGGTGTGTGATTGTGTAGGCGACAGGTTAGCCGCTTGTTACTGCTTTTTCACCTTTTTCCATCTAACCCAGCCCGGCTTTATTTTTGGTTATGCTACCTATTTGACTCTGCCTACCCCTTCGGGGATTATGGGCGTGATGTTATGTTTGTATGTATGTACGATATATTCAAATCTGATTCAGAAGTGGCCAACGCTTTTGAAACATTTTTCTTGAATATTCCAGTCACAACAACTAGTTGCTGCCGGCTAGCTCACAGCTTGCCCAATCTCTTCTCAAATCACATGTAAAAGAGTGTACTAACCAACTTAATTTTTTTAACTTTCATCACATTAGCTCTCAAACGATTGTGAAAACTTTTAATGAACTGATGCTGATACTGATGATAGACAGACATACAAATAATTTAACGACGTAAATAATGACGAAAAAGGCAACTAATGGTATATCGTGTTTTGGGTGTGGGATTGTGTAGGCGAGGAGCTAGCTTGTTACTACTTTTTCACATTTTGCTATCTAACCCAGCCCAGTTTTATTTTTTGGCTGAATGTGGTTGAGTGGTATTTATTTATTTAGTACACATGCTACATATTTACACACTTGCAATATGACATCTTAAGGAAACATATCCGATATGTCATATGTACCAACTCCCCCTTTAACTCTGCCTACCCTTTCGGGGATTTCGGGCGCAATTATATGTATGTATGTATATTGTGTAAATATAATTTGTTTATAATATAACATGGTAAACAACATTTTGCAATCGATTCTGTACAAACAGTTTCCAGGTTTTGTATAGGAAGTAGATTCATATAATTTTTTGTATAATTTGACGATTTACAAACCCAATACCCAATACCCAATATACCATTACTAAGGCTTTTATGGTTTAATAGGCAAGAAACACAGTTGGCACATTGAGTACCAGACCAACATGGAACTTAACTATCGCTTTATGTTATACCAATACAAGCCCTACACATTCATCTTTTTCAGGGCCAATAACCTTCCAATTGAAAGCGTACGGCAAGAAGATACAATCTATCGACACCCGTCGTTCCATGCTGTACCTAAACAACCTGACTGAAGCACCAGAAGTACCTGGCCTGAAGAAAATACAAATGCTAGTGAAAAAGTACAAGAGAGCGAACGACTTATATACAGGAAGAAACATCGATTCCTTATTAGTCCATTCTTTATCGTCAGATTCCGAATAAATAACAACTGCACATAGCAGAGTATCTTAAGTACTTTGGAAGCTGATATCAGAACAGTGGTGTCACAAATATGTACTTAAATATTAGACGTTAACATCTAGATACAGAATAAACACAAGCATTATCATTCATTGTCCTGATCGAACCTACATCTCTCAGAACAGGGTCACCATCGAATGCCCGAGCCCGTCAAGAGAATAGGTACCATAGACCAGATACATGAACTATTTTATGGCGACATCTATTATATATAAATATATAGGTATATACCTAATACGTGACGAGGCAGTAAAGACTACGGTTGCAAAAAGCATGCCAACAGATGGTGTTGACTGCCCTGTTGATGTCACGCCATATATTCTACAACGCGATATTGAAGTTATATTCAGTGTTATGTATAATAAAACAAGAGGGTATAACCGACCTTGACCCGGACACAACTAGCTTGCTAGGATTGAACGAAGATATGTCTTCAGGTCTCCCAAGGAGGCTTGCTAAACCCCTAGAGGTCACATTAGTGGTCTTATAGGAATTGTATGTAAATATAATAAACTTAAGAAACTGTTACGTCGTTTATGTTTAATTCTTACTAGCCTTACAAATATTAAAAATGATTAAGTGTGCATTCATTTATGTATGTTTAATTTTTACCTCAAAACGGCCAAACTGATTTTGATGAGTTTTGGCATATTCAAATTCAAATTCAAAATCTCTTTTTTATATATGCTTCAAAAAAGCACTCAATATGTACAAAAAAAGAAAATATTAAACCACCGATTCGGAAGGTAGACTCTATCGAGAAGAAACCGGCAAGAAACACGATAGAAACTCTTTTATAGGCCAATATTTTCCATTTTGTAATTAATAATCTACACTTACCTACTAGGTTACAACACTGTAGGTGAACACTTCATTATGAAGTCAAACATATATGCTTGTCATTTAAAAAGTCTACAATATTATAGTAGCCCTATGTCATTAAAAATGATTTTATGCACAATTTGAACTAGCAGAAGAGATGAGAGCACTCAGAAGTATGTTAGGAGTAGAACTGACTGATAAAATAAGAAACTAAGAAATAAGAGAACGATGTGGGGTGGAAGAAGATGTGGTGGTGACTAAGATTGAAAAAGGCATGCTTGAATGGTTTGGGCATGTTGAGAGAATGGATGAAAGAATATTGACGAAAGAGGTATATAAGGAAAGTGTAAATGGAGCTATCGGGAGGGGAAGACAGGAAGGTGAAGAGGTTATGTAGGACTCTCCCCCATGATATAGGGGGGCCTACCCACTAAAACCCAGGGGTGATCCGCCGAATCGCATGGGGAGGGCACCTGGAAAGCTACGCACACCAACGATCCCCTCCCACTGCGAAGACGTCATGTCCTGGAAGGAGATCGCTGAGAGGGCACAAGAGAACAGCGATCTCGCCGACCCCATCCGGCGCAGACGGACGGGCGGTCGGAGGAGGAGGTTCGCCAACCTCCTTCCAGGGCCGGGGGGCTCCCGCATTACACGATTCCGCCTGTCTGGCAGGGCCGACGATGGGTTCACAATGGTTTAACGTTGCGCGAACCCGAGGTCACCTTACATAAAGGCGTAGACGGTACATCCCAGGGGTTTAGTCGGAGCAGGGTCCTCCTATCGTCTCGAGGGCCCCTGGAGTCCGATACACCCCGCTGATTCCCTCCGGTTTTAGCGGGACAGTACGGGACGGTAACGCATTCCCCTGGGTCAAAAAAAAAAGGTAAACAGCTCCCTTAACCGACGAGCGTATATGAAAAGATTTATGAACGTAGAAGAAGCGAAAGGTGTATGTCAAGATCGTAGCAAATGGAAGTACGTGATCTCTGCCTACCCCCATGGGAAAAAGGCGTGACATTATGTATGTATGTACATATGAACTTAAGTGAAGGTAATGCTAGTAGACTTTCTGTAAGTTGTTTAAATATTTTAATAATTAGATCAATAAATAAATTACCATTCTTTTAGAGTCTATGGTTTGAACAGCGTTTGTGTGTGACTTTTCTGGACATTGGTCAATGTTTTTGTATATAAATGTTACGGCTAAAGAATATAGCTAATGTGTTTCTTGCCTAGCGTATCGTAAAAGTCGACTATTGGTATATAGGGTTGTGGGTATGTGATTGTGTAGGCGACAAGCTAGCCTCTTGTCACTTCTTTTTTACAATTTTCCATCTAACCACGTTTTGGTTTTGGCTGAATGTGGTTAAAAGGGGCCTGTTGCCCTTTCGACTCTACCTCTTCGGGAATTATGGGTGTGATGTTATATTTATGTTTGTTTGTAAAGTAGTGCTAAGAAGTCGTGTATTTTAAAACTCTTACCATCATACTTTAAAGTTTAAGCATTTCCTTTTTTTATAAAGCTTCCGAATAAGCTGATCAACTTTTGTATGGAATATTTATCATAATACAATTTGATGATACTGTACCAATGGTTGCTTGACTATTTATCTATAAAATCTATGAAAGAATTTAATTTTGTCAGCTTATAAAAATCTATGTTAGAGTTGTCATCTGCCCTATTTCACAAAAGACGCTCCTATACTGTCTCTACCCTCAGTACATGTAGAGCTGAGGGGTTAACCCGCGAGTATCTCTCCGCTTTTTGTCTTTCGCACTCAATCAGCTAAGTGTTGGGGCTGATGGACTGCGAAGGGGTCTTTGTTGCGCACAAGAATAGGGGATGCGCGTGATTTTGTTCAATTTATTTGCTTGAGGTTTTAAAAGTGGCTCTACGCCCAGAAGATGACGATGGCTAATCTTTTAATGGTCAAATAAAAAATAAAATAAATTAATTGAATTGAGAACTTTCTCCTATTTTTTGATGTAGGTTAAAACAGGGCAATATGGTATAAGGACTGCTTTTAAAATAGTATTTCACTCCTGATGGAAGAATTTAAATCAATCTCATTAATAAAACTATCAAACTGGATGTAATAGTAATAACCTCCAAACGAATTCCAATAATCCAATCTCAACGAGGATTAGAATGCTATGCAGGAAATATTATAGTGCACAAGTGTGTGCGCAAACACATGGGCACTCTCTGATCCTTCACTCTCAAAGTCCGGTGAGACGGCAACCCGACATGACCGGAGAGATGTCAGGCGCAGGATCAACGGCCTAACATGCTTTCTGAGGCACGGGGGTAATTAAACCGCCAGCTTCCTGACTCCGGGCTGTTACTGAGTAATTTCAATATTGAAATACTCAGCCACAGTTTTTTGGCCCGACCCGGGATTTGAACTCGGGACCACTTGGTCCTTGGTCGGCGCATGCTACCACTAGACAAACGAGGCAGTAAAACGGGATGTAGTGGTAATCTTAAAGGCAGAGCTCAAGGCGCAATAAATTCCTTTTACCACATTCAGTCAAAACTAAATTTGAGACGGACAACTGGCGTTGTCTACATAAACACAAACCTAGCTTCCAACACACAATGACAGGCCCGTTTGGTCGAGTGGTCAGAGACCCTGGCCACGAAACCAAGGGTGGCGGGTTCGAATCCCGCAAGGGGCAAATGTTTCGTGTGATAAACATGGACATTTGTACTCGAGTCATGGATGTTTATAAACGTATTTAAGTATATCTATCCGTTCACCTAGTATCTATAGGACAAGCTTTAAGCTTAGTTTGGAACTAGGAAATTGGTGTGCTTGTCTGGATTTTTATTTATTATTATTATTACCATTAGTCGCCTTTTGCGACATGCTAGGCAAGGAACACAGTTGGCGCATTATTTTTAAGTCCCAGACCGAAATGGGACGATATGTGAATAAGTCACTAAGCTTAAAAAATTGGTGACACTTTGCAACACTAGTGACATACCGTGTAGATAGCCCGCCCGTCATAAAGCAAGCATTCGCGTAGCAAGGTGAGATTCAGCGCTGTAGAGTTCCTTGCTAATAAAATTCAGCCGTACCTTGGATGTAGAGTCACTACGTTTCATAGGAAAATTGAGGATAAATATTTTTGTAATGTTTTCATGCCCGCCACATTAAAATGGGTAAACAGTAACCTGCTTTAATTTGTTGATTGCAATAATTAAATTCAATTTGGTAATTTTTTTTTATGAGTATGTCGAATAAAAAACAAATTAAATGGTCGGTGCTTCGGGAAAACATTGTCATAATACTTGCACATCCAAAAATAATGGATATCTAAATTACACATCCATAATTATTTTAATGTTTGGTTCTGCTATCTAGAATTACAAAAGTAAGTTAAGCAATCGCTTCAATGTAAACCAGGTGCTAAGTCCTAAGCAAGGACAGGCTAGAAAGATGATGATCAATCGTTTCAATATTCACCAACATCGGGACTTGTCCCACCAAATCCGTAGAAGTGGAGACCCTACTTCTGGTCGTAAAGCGGAATTGTCAGGAGCTAGATTGGAAAGTTAATAGTCGTCGTGGCAGATACAAAGCGGGGTATTGTTGGATATTAAGGAGCCATGTCGAACAGTCTGCAAGTGTTCGGATTTATTGTAAAGAAACGGTAGCTTAGTTTTTTATACTACACTAGCAGTGCTCTACGGTTTTACCCGCCTAGTGCCCGTTCCTGCGGGAATCATCTTCCTAGCGTTATGTCCCGTGCTTAGACGGGGTCCGCTTAGACCATAATCCAGGATGTAGCGAGTCTTGTAATCCTTTTGAAGCGACTGCCGATCTTACCTTCGTAACCCTAAGATAGGGGAACCTGACAATTTTTGGATCATGGTGACAAATTCAAAGTTGTTTGAATTTGCAGGTTTCATCACGATGTTTTCCCTCACCGTCGAGCTAGTGGTATAAGTACATAGATTTGAAAAATCTAGAGGTACATGCCCGGGTTTGAACCCGCACTCCTCGGGTAAGAGGCGCGTGTCCTTACCATTGAGCTACCACCGCTCTTCTCTGCCCGTTCCTGTGTGAATACGGAGATAAAATATAGCTTATTTTACTCGATCATAAAGTAGCTTTCCATTGGTGAAAGAATTATTTAAAACGGTCCAGTAGTTTCGGAGCCTATTCGATACAAACAAACAAACAATCAAATCTTTTCCTATGCACCAAGAGTGTAATGTTTACTCTTCAACCGAGACAAACTTTCATCAAACGTTCATATTAAATTACTTAAATATATCTATATATATTTTATACACTTTTTATACACACACTATATTGCTCCGCAACTTAAAAAGAACGCAGCAACTGTGTTTCTTGCCTAGCATGTCGTAAAAAGCGACTAATGGTATATAGGATTTTGGGTATGTGATTGTGTAGGCGACGAGCTAGCCACTTGTCACTATTTTTTCCAGACACCACGGTCGGTAGAGAGAGGTCCTGCCCAACAACGGCGGATAGCGCATTGCGCTCTACGGCAAAAGCCGGGCACTCCTCCAACGTGTGCTCAGCAAAAGTCACCAAGCCTAACCTTATTTTATTTTTATTTTTTTTAGTTGGGGAAACTCCCACGAGCCGTCACCCTCTACTCGGGGAAGCAGAGGGCGGTGTGTCGGGCTCGAACCTACTAAAACCCCAACGTGGCCTCCAGCGGCGCAGTCCCGGAGGAGCCTGTATCCCCACTGTCGGGACTATACGACAGCTCCTCCGGTGATGCGCGTGCCGCGCTACGCGGCCCACCTCGCGCGGCGGTGGTCGATGTTGTGCAGCCCACGACAACAGTCGTCGGATGCACAGCACCGAGCACGCGCGCGCGTCGAGACATGCCAGGCCACCCAGCATGTCTCAACCACTCCGCCCAGGATTCAGACGCCGATCATCCCCGTGACCGGCGTCGTGGGCCCACTCTCGCGCTGTGCCCTCTGCTAAGCCAGAGGGGCACGTGGAGAGCGTCTCGTCGAAGGGGCCGCCTTCCGCCCGGCGACCCAAATTGAGGGCAGAGCCCTGTCGTCGTAGAGGGAGAGCATAGAGACGCTCAATCCCTCTGCGACCCACCACAGCGCGACCCAGCGCGCCCCTGTCGGGTTGCCGAGGATAGGGAGGCGAGCAACGATAACACTCAGCTCCTCCTCTTCCTCGGCAATCCGACAGGGGCGCAACTGCTCGTTTCCCAAACCAAGCAGTCGCGGCTCATCTCGGGGTCCCTCTTCACTTCAGCCCTGCCACGTCAGGGCCTACTAAGCCCCCCCCTCTTTAACTCTGCCTACCCCTTCGGGGATTATGGGTATGATGTTATATATGTATGTATGTATACATATTAATATTGCACGAAAACAACTCTTAACAACTTATTTATTTATTACTATTTTAATCTTCAATGGCAACTAGTACGATAGAATATTGTATAAATAGCTAAATGCTACTAAAGCCATTGTTATCTGTTTCTATTATTGAACACTGCCGAAATTGGATGATCCAGAACTATTAATACTATTAACGGGTCCCCATATCGCGCACATAATATGGTAATGAAGCCTTTGTGAGCTCTCTCTACACGATATCGGTATGCTATAATTAATATGTTTGCATAATCCAAATATAGGTTAGCCTGTTCGCTAGTCAATTGACCCCGTTTTCTGAATAAGACACAAGGTCTCTTGTTAGTCTGGGACTTAAAAATAATTTGCCAACTGTGTTTCTTATCTAGCATGTCGTAAAAGGAGACTAATGGTATACGGAGTTTTGGGTGTGATTGTGTAGGCGACGAGCTAGCCACTTGTCATTACTTTTTCACAATTTTCCATCTAACTCAGGCTAGTTTTGTTTTTGGCTGAATGTGGTTTAAGGGGCCTGCTGTCCCTTGTTAGTCCCATGTTGGTCTGAGTTCTTACCTCGCATTTCGTAAAAAGCAACTAATGGTATATCGGGTTTTGGGTGTTTGATTTAGTAGGCGACAGGTTAGCCGCTTGTCACTGCTTTTTACAATTTTTCATATAACCCAGCCCGGCTTTATTTTTGGTTGAATGTGGTTGAAAGGGCATGCTGCCCCTTTGACTCTGCCTACCCCTTCGGGGATTATGGGCTTGATGTTATGAATGTATCGTCTCTCCTCGCTGGTTGAGTACCGTGGGTGGGGGGCGTGTGCGCGAGGAGGATTGGGCATCCGCTGAAAGCCAGGGTCGTGATCTGCCTCCAGGTAGCTCGCGACTCAAGCTGGGCGGACGCCATTTTGGCACACACATTGGTTTTCCTGATTTTTGTTTGTCTTTGCAATTGCTTTTTCAATGTGTGTCTCAAATAAAGTAATTTCTTTCTTTCTTTCCTTCTACCGACTTCAATATACATTTTCTAGGGAAAGTACCTAAATTGTGTACATTACTCTCAAACACTTCAATAAAAATTTAATTCAGTCAGGTTGAATGGGAAATTGTGGAAACTATTCCAGTTTGTAGTTATGTAGGCGATGAACTAGGTACTAACCTAGTTCGTCGCCTACATAACTACAAACAGGTATCAAACAGACCATTAGTCGCCATTTACTGTTTGGGCTGATTTTTCAACAGTCAGTTAAAAGATGACAATCGATTAAATCACAATCCGGATAATTGTAAAATGTCAATGCCTGTTTCCAAAGTTAAATACCGTATGACATCCGCAAATTGGTGATAAAGTCACAAGTACTTTATCAGTCGGTTAATTCATATTTGACCATTAAAAAATGCTTTTTTAAAGCCTATATAAATAAAGAGATTTTAAATTTGAATTTGAATTTATGACACTTTAGACAAGGAACACAGTCGGCACATTCTTTTTACTTCCCAGACCAACATGAGACGGGGAATATGAATACGATGTTATTCTCAGCTCTCAGGTAAATTAAGCCAGATTTCTCAGATACAAATGTCCGTAGTCACAGCTCAAATACATTCAATAAATCTACAAAACAAGAGACATTACGCGTCCCCTTCGGTCGGGAGCCGCCAATGTAAACATGGCATATTACCCTCTTACTGAAATGCATGCGAATATAGACTCTTTTCCAGAGAATTAGGGTTCAAGGAAAATTGTCTGTGTTTCCCACTCTCATATTGTGATAAATTTCTTACAAAATAGCGAATTCCCATTCACAGTTCTCGTAAGAGTTTGGAGATTATGGGAATAATTCTTTGTAGAAAGGTTAAGCAGTCGCTTAGGTGGAAAAATGTGGTTTGCTGCTCGGGAATTTGACGTTTTGGTGAAAGAGGAGGTAAGAATCTTAACTTTCGTTAGAACTAATTGTGCACCCGGTTTCACGCGAATTTAATGGTGTCTTAGCTTGATGTAATATTACAGCTTATAGTACCTTCGACAAATGGACTATTTAATAATTTTTTTTTTTCATTTCGACCATTAGTTTCCCAGATTAGCGCGTTCAACCAAAATAACCAAACTTATGTATTAAATAGGTACTTACTTACTTATATATAAGGCTGAATTATTTGATAGATAGGTACAGAATAACGCATTAGCGGGTCTAATGCGTTATGCAGTTAGTGTTTACAGCTTGACGTTTCGCTCCTTGCCTAGCATGTCTTAAAATAGGGATGTTTTTTACGGAATTGATATTACAACATTAAATATAAATGGTGTCATTTATTTTTAATGATGTAATATCAATACTGTAAAAAAAAGTATCGTATTATGTTGTAAGTCCTTATTGATTTTAATTATATTGAGTCTAACATTTAAAATTTTACAAAAACTGCTTAATCTTTGGTCAGTTGACTATACGAATTAGTGACGTCATAAACTGCCAAGCTGAAAACTGACGTCACAAACAGCCCATAAAAAATCTATGAAGTAATTACGTTTTGACAGCTTTTAAAAAGTATCTCAATTGACTTGCCAGTAATCCCTATTTGACTGTATTAGTCATTGGGTTTAAGATTATGTAGACGATGAGCTTGCTACTTATCACTACTTTTTCACAATTATCCATGTACGGTCAACAGCAGGTCAAGTTACCCACTTGCAGTTCAATATTAGCGCTTATGCCTAAGACATAAGAGCGGTACAAAGTCCGAAGTGGATAGTCTGATCTTCAGTTGTCTGTACCCTAACTAAATTTTATATTTGGTAAAATTTTGAGCTTACTGCTCCTTGTACTCTGTCTACCCCTTAGGGGATTGAGGGCGTGGTAGTTGTGTGGGGGATGGGATAATATACCCAATAATTTCATTAAATTTGCACTTAATGACTTACACACACACACACTTACTCTCTCACTCATACATATTATTTTACTAAAATGTATGACTAGATAAGGAAGAGCGGGGTCGCCAAACACAGGCATTACTGCTTAAATGGAGACCCCAATCAAATTTGTAACGTAGCATAAGATTGTTAATGAAAATATATATATATTTTTTTTGTGTATACTTATGTAAGAAGTGTCTCGTCTCCAACTCCATTACTCTTTGCCCTGGCGCCGCGCCGTCGAGGGAACAAGTTAGCGTTTACGGCTTCTCTACTCAGCTTTTAATAGTTGTCCTTGGAGTCAGGGTGACCAGCTTAAAGCTATCTATGCTTGTATGCAAATTTGAAAAGCTGAAGAGTTTGTTTGGTTGAATAGCGCGTTCAATCAAACAAACTCTTCAGTTACTGTTCCGATTTGAAAAATATTTCAGAGTTAGATAGCCCATTTATAGAGAAAAGCTATAGGCTATATGTCATTAACAAAAAACGCAGGTGGAACCGCGGGCACAGCTAGTAATACAATAAAGTTGAAGAGTTGGTTTGTTTGCTTAAATGCGCTAATTTTAGAAATTACAGGTCCGATTTGAAAAAAAAAATTTAGTGTTAGATAGCCCATTTATCAAGAAAAGCTATAGGCTATGCTATATGTCATTAACAAAAAACGCAGGTGGAACCGCGGGCACAGCTAGTAATATAATAAAGTTGAAGAGTTGGTTTGTTTGCTTGCGCTAATTTCAGGAATATTTTTTTACTGTACAAACTCTTTAGTTACTGTTCCAATTTGAAAAATATTTCAGCCTTAGATAGCCCATTTATTGAAGAAGACTATATAACATTAACCATAAACGCAAGTGAAATCGCGGGCGCAGCTGTAAATTAAAAGATTCTTACAGGCTGTAATAGGCTTAGTTCTCATGTTATTAAATAAATAAATATAAATACATACGTATCGTTACACAGAAACAGAGATCACACGCTTTAATTTCCTTCCATCTCGGCTCATAAGCCACACAATTAATTAATGTCGATAGTAAGGGAGTAATGAGTGAGTGGCAACCCTTAAAGAAGAAAATATCGGTCCTAATTGAAGATATCGTTACGAAATTATAATTGTCTACGACAGTTCGTAAGCTCGGTTATAAACCGTAAAATGGAGTGTATTTTATAAATGTCTTTTTGTACTGATTGAAATGTAATTTGGCATGTTGATTGATATATTACAGTTTCAGTTATACATTAAAGTATGTGTTTTTTTATCAGAAATTTAACCTTAATCAATGTTTAGTCCCGTTTAATATTTGTAGTTATGTTTGACCACAATACTAAAAATATAAAGCAAGTCTGCTTATTCCATTAAAGTGACTGCCAATTGACCTCTTTTACAGAGAACTCAGTAGAAATTATTTAAGAACATTTTTCTTTCTTTCTTTCTTTCAAAAATGACGTCGAAATTTTTTTTCGGATCCGGATTTACACAGCAAATTTTGTTTTCCATTTTTACTAATTTACTTGAAACGGTGTTTCGGTGAAGCCTGGTGCAGATCCTTCAGTGAGGTTCGGTGTGAAAGCAAAATCTGATCTAAGGAAACCCCCCTCCCCATCTCGCCGCATTAATTTGCACAGACGGCAAGTACATAGAGAGTACATGAGCTCGCCTACTGAAATTGACTTATAGGCTTAATTATACATACATACATAAAATCACGCCCGTAATCCCGGAAAAATATTGCATTCGTTTTTTCTTTTGTTCAGTAAACCGAAAATAACGAAGATACAGCGCGTTAAAGTTTCGCGTGACGTCACTTGTTCCGTATAATATTAGGGACAAAATTACGTAAAAGCGCCCCTTTTTTTTTAGTTGGGGAAACTCTCACGAGCCGTCACCCTCTGCTTGGGGAAGCAGAGGGCGGTGTGTCGGACTCGAACCGACTAAAACCCCAACGTGACCTCCAGCGGCGCAGTTCCGGAGGAGCCTGTATCCCCACTGTCGGGACTATACGACTGCTCCTCCGGTGATGCGCCGCGCTACGCGGCCCACCTCGCGCGGCGGTGGTCGATGCTGTGCAGCCCACGACAACAGTCGTCGGATGCACAGCACCGAGCACGCGCGCGAGTGGTTAAGACATGCCAGGCCACCCAGCATGTCTTAACCACTCCGCCCAGTATTCAGACGCCGATCATCCCCGTGACCGGCGTCGTGGGCCCACTCTCACGCTGTGCCCTCTGCTGAGCCAGAGGGGCACGCGGAGAGCGTCTCGCCAAAGGGGCCGCCTTCCGCCCGGCGACCCAAATTGAGGGCAGAGCCCTGGCGTCGCAAAGGGAGAGCGTCGAGACGCTCAATCCCTCTGCGACCCACCACGACGCCACCCAGCGCGCCCCTGTCGGGTTGCCGAGGATAGGGAGGCGAGCAACGACAACACTCAGCTCCTCCTCTTCCTCGGCAACCCTGGTCCGGCCGCAGTGGGCTACAGCCGGACCGCCGCAACTGCCCGGTAGCAAGTCGTGCAGTTGCGGCTCACCTCGGGGTCCTTCTTCGCTTCAGCCCTGTCATGTCAGGGCCTACTAAGCCCCCCCGGTACGACAAACCGAGGACCCCGGCGGAGGGGACGTAAAAGCGCCCCGTTTTTTTTTTTTTTTTTTACTTGAGGAATGCTTACTTACGCACCATCCAGTTAGAGTCCTGGGTGGACCTAAAAGGGTGAGTCGGGCTCGAAACCGGTAGCAATCTCCGGAGACCCTACCGACTAAACCTCAAGGCTGTCGTTCTTCGGGCGCTAACGCAAAACCAACGGGATCCCCACTGTCGGGATTCATCTCGTAAAGTCTACGTAGCGCGCGCTGCCGCCTGGCGGCCCATCTCGAGGGAGTGGTATTCTCCCCCAGAACACCTAGGGTGGTGTTTCACGACCACATAGACAGCTGTGTACCCTATCCTGACGGACCGGGTGTAACACCTGCAGTCGGCTTCTCCGGGGACGATTGAGGGCAGAGGACCTCCTCCCCTAACCCCCACGACCCCAAAGGCCCTTTTAGTCGCCTCCTACGACAGGCAGGGATACCTCAGGAGTATTCGGAGCCCCCCCTGCAGGGCGCCGCCGGGCTAGACACCATCGCCACGGCGGCCTCGCCTACGACGTCGGGCGGGATCGTCCAGCTCGCGCTGGCGCTCGGCTCCTCCTCTTCCTCGGCAACCCTGGTCCGGCCGCAGTGGGCTACAGCCGGACCGCCGCAACTGCCCGGTAGCAAGTCGTGCAGTTGCGGCTCACCTCGGGGTCCTTCTTCGCTTCAGCCCTGTCATGTCAGGGCCTACTAAGCCCCCCCGGTACGACAAACCGAGGACCCCGGCGGGGGGGACGTAAAAGCGCCCCACTCCAACTACTTTAAGCGCTGTATCTTTGTTATTTTTAAAAGCAAAAAGACGTATTCCATATTTCTAATAACCTAACTTAATCCAAATAAATATTTGAGTCAAATCATGTTTTATCTAAACAAAAAATAACCAAATAAAGTAATAAATATTTATACCTAATAGAATAATCCCATGTAGGCCAAACAGAATGATTGCTGACCATTTGTAAGTGCTTTTGAAAAGCCTGTGATATGAATTAAAACATTATCTGTTTCTAGTTTATCCTTTGGACTACGCATCGGATTTTAATGTATTTTCACTTAAAGATAAACTTATTTAGGAGAAAAAGGTTTTAAAACTACACTACCTATCATATAAATAAAATTTATACTTACTCATAAACCAGCAGAATACCAGCGCTCCTGCGGCGTTAGCCTGACGCCGCAGTAGCATAATGCTGAGGTAGTGACCCATTTGGCGCCAATTTTGTTATTTCCCTTGTTTTTTTTTGTACTATTTATGTCCAAATGTAATAGCGGTGGGAGCTCAATGGTAAGGACACGCACCTCTTAACCGAGGAGTGCGGGTTCAAACCCGGGCACGCACATCTGTATTTTTCAAGTCCATGTACGTATTTATACCACTAGCTCGACCTGCAAATTCAAACAACTTTGGATTTGTAACCATGATCCAAACATTTTCTGGTTCCCCTATCTTAGGGTTATGAAGGTCAGATCGGCAGTCGCTTCAATGTTATTACCAGACTCTCTAAATCCTGGATCATGGTCTAAGCAGACCCCGTCTAAGCACGGGACATAACGCTAGGAAGATGAATGATTTTTGTCCAAATGTCGTTTTATTTTTGTTTTCCTGTGTATGTTTTAATATTGTGCGTGCAATCAATGTTTCTTTCTTTCTTTCTTATATATAAAGCTGAAGAGTTCGTTTAGTTGAAAGTGCTAATCTCAGAAACTACTAATCCGAATTTAAAAATGATTTTACCTAAATATATATGTTGTATAGTCCATTTTTATACAAGATGGCTATATAACATTAAACTAAACGCGGGTAGAACCGCGGGCACAGCTAGTGCTGCTATATATTGACAAGCTCAATGGCGCATTCGGTAGTGACCCTGCCTTATACGCCAAGAGTTGTGGATTCGATCCCCGCCCAGGACAAATATTCGTATGATGAATATTTGTGTTTGGTCTGTGTCTGGGTGTTAATATTCAATATTTAAGTATATATTTGTAATACCACTGTTGTGTCTGATATCCGTAACGCAAGTGCTAAAGCTACTTACCTCGGAGTCAAATCAATGTGAGTATGTGATGTAGTCTGATATTTATTTATTATTATTTATTTATTATTATTACCTATATTATCTGACCTATTTGGCAGTAGCCTCTGTCTGTGCGTTCGTCTGTGCAGGCTTTCACATTTTAAAGTGAAAGGTGGGGGTTCTTTGTGCAGTAAAACGAATTCCGCATCGGGCGCCGTCGCTATTGTGCTAAATTATATTTCGCTGCCTTGTTTTAATTCTAATGCATTATATTTTCATGAAAATGTGCGAAATACGCGCTCGCACTAAAAGTGGAAGTACTTCCGCTGAGCTAGGTGTTGCTTGCTCGGGGACCTGGGTCCGACTGACCGTTTTTGTGTATTGGATTGTATATTTACTTAGTGGCGATAATAACTTCGTCAGCGCGATGCAGGATTGTATGGCGTTTCTGCATGTTCGATCAACGTCATCATCATCTCCCTAGCGTTATGTCCCGTACTTAGACGAGGTCCGCTTAGACCATGATCCAGAATTTAGCGAGACTGGTAATTACATTGAAGCAACTGCCGATTTGACCTTCGTAACCCTAAGATAGGGGAACCAGACAATTTTTGTATCATAGTTACAAATCCAAAGTGGTTTGAATTTGCTGGTTTCATCACGATGTTTTCCCTCACCGTCAAGCTAGTGGTATAAATACGTACATAGATTTGAAAAATCCAGAGGTACGAGCCCGGTATTGAACCCGCACTCCTCGGTTAAGTGTCCTTACCATTTAGCTGCCACCGCTCATTTTCAACGTCATCTGTTTACATAATTTTTTAGAGCTATAATCTTGAGTAGGTATCTTGTGGCGCGGGCGCCACAAAAATATATTGCAATCTTAATGTCTAAGAGACATATACAAGGGTAATTTTAGTTAAGACTGGCTCGAGGACGCATTCGTCACCCTGCCCCATGCGCCAAGAGTTGTGGGTTCGATCCCCACCCAGGACAAATATTCGTATGATGAATACTTGTGTTTATTCCGTGTCTGGGTGTTAATATCCAATATTTAAGTATATATATGTAATACCATTGTTGTTTCTGATATCCGTAACAGAAGTTCTTAAGCTACTTATCTCGGAGTCAGATCAATGTATGTGATGTAGTCTGATATAAAAAAATATTATTTTAGATTAACGATTTTAATTTTATACAATACCAAGAACAATTGTTTTAATGATTCAGTAGAATATAGAATTAATTTTTAAATTAATTTACTTACATCTATTACTATCATTATTGTGGTACATCTGTCCTCAAATTGGCAATACCTAAATGGTAACTAAGTTGTAAGTTCCTTTTATGTTAACACCTACTATGTACACTTAGTGAGCAAATAAATGTTTGATTTGATTTGATTTGATTTGACTTGTCTTCCGTGATACGACCCTGGCACACGCCTTTTACTTGCTCCACATACATAAGTCTTTTTATACACGCTCGTCGGTTGAGGGTGCTCTCTGCCTGACCTTTTATAATAAACTTGTCATCAGGTCATTGAACATCTGTCTAGGTTAAATAATTTTTTTTTATCTTATTTCTTAACATGCCCAAATCATTAAAGCATAATAATTTAATTGTAGCCACTACAGCTTCTTTTTCACCGCCTCGTTCGTTCTAAATGTTTTAACTTGGTTTAAAATTAATCTTTAATTCAAGTAACGGGTAACGACCTTCACACTTGAGACAATAATTACTTCAGAACAGAAAATGTATATTCTTTCTGAAGGTACTAAATGTTTTACTGAACAAAGTCGGGCGTCTGTAAATTATGAGAGTGTTTCACAAAAGAATAATGCACTAGCTAATTAGAATAAGCACGGTGCTAAAGAAAATAGTATAAAATGGAGTGTCTAGACAGCAGAGATGTATTCAGGGAGGCGGGGGCCCGGTGCAAAAGATGGGGCCCCTATATTCAGGGCCGGATTTGGAGCTACTAGCAATTTGGGGGGTTGACAGGGCGCCTATTCGCACCTATGTTGTGGATCCAATCTTGAAATTCAAATAATTCGTCATCATAGCATATAATAAAAAGATTAGACTTTATAATTCTATTTACGGATATAATATTTGTAACTTCTTTAAGCCTATTTGTAACATCACTGTAACAAGTAATTACTTAATGCATATCATATCAAATATTCCATAGATTTAAAACTAAATTTTCATTCAAGCGCGACGCATTATGCTAGGAAGATGGATTGACTATTTCAAAAAGTTGGAGAGTAGAATAATATAATATCCTTCTAACTGATTTCGGCCACGGCGGCTAATCTCAACGAGGATTAGCGAATTACGTAGGAGATATTATGGTGCACAAGTGTGTGCACAAACACAGGTGCACTCTCTATTCCTTCACTCTCATAGTCCGGTGAGACGGCACCGACATGACACCGAAGAGTAGTCAGTCGCAGTACCAACGGCTTAACATGTTTTCTGAAGCACGGGGGTTATAAACCGCCGATTCTCTGACTTCGGGCTGGTACTGAGTAATTCTATATTGGACCACCGTTTTTTCGGCGCGACCAATTAGGTCGATAAATGAGGCAGTCAAGTAAACCGGTTCATTCATCATCTTCCTAGCGTTATGTCCCGTGCTTAGACGGGGTCCGCTTAGACCATGATGCAGGATTTAGCGAGTCTGGTAATTACATTGAAGCGACTGCCGATCTGATCTTCGTAACTGCCTAGCATATCAATTGGGGAACCAGACAACTTTGGGATCATGGTTACAGATCCAAAGTTGTTTAAATTTGCAGGTTTCATCACGATGTTTTCCCTCACCGCGGAGCTACTGGTACCTCTAAATACGTACATAGCTTTGAAAAATCCAGTGGTACGTGCTCGAGTTTGAACCCGCACCCCTCGGTTATGAGGCGCGTGTCCTTACCATTGCTACCACCGCTCCGTTTAAACCACATTCAGACAAAAATAAGCCAGGTTAGATGAAAATTTTTTCAAAAGTTGTGACAAGTGACTAGCTCGTCGTCTACATAATTACAAACCCAAAACTTGATACACAAGTATCGCCTTTAACGACATGCTAGGCAGAGAACAATTAAATTTTACATAGAAATCTAAAGAAAAATTACATTAGAGGTTATAATGCAATAATTATAAGTTACCGTTATGTGGCAATTCTACATAAGGGTCAAATGCTCCTGTTAACCAGAAACTTCGGTTCCCGAGGGATAAGCCTAACTTGGATTCGCTCATTAATATTACGCGTATATCCTCGTTAATGTCAATTAATCGTGTTAAAACCGTTAACGCGCTTTTGAATAAGTGATTATGTTTTTTACCCATTTTAAAGTATCGTCGCGTTAAAAAAGTACATACATAACATCACGCCCGTGATCCCCGAAGGGGTAGGCAGAGTCAAAGGGGCAGCTAGCCCTTTTAACCAAATTCAGCCAAAAACTGGGCTAGGTTACATGGGAAATTGTGAAAAAGTCGTGACTAGCTCGTCGCCTGTCGCCTACACAATCACATACCCAAAACCCGATATTCCATTAGTCGCCTTTTACGACATGCTAGGCAAAAAACACAGTTGACACATTATTTTAAGTCCCCGACCAACAGGGGACATTGATCTGAGTCCGAGTACTTTACTCGGACTCATATCAATATGGCTTAAGTATCTACTTGTGTTAACGGATATCAGAAAAAAAAATCTTCGAATTAAGAACCTAATCTTTTTTTTTTAAGTCAATGATATCACAAATATGTACTTAAATGTCAGATATTGTCACCCAGACACAGAACAAACACAAGTATTTATCACACGAATGTTGGTACAGTGTTCGAATTCAAAACTCTTGGCGCTTCTTTCAATGTTGACTGGCTCGATGGCGCATTCGGTAGTGACCCTACCCTATGCGCCAGGAGTTGTGAGTTCGATCCCCACTGAGGATAAACATTCGTGGAATGAATACTTGTGTTTGTTCTGTGTCTGGGTGACAATATCTGACATTTAAGTACATACTTGTGATATCATTGACTTTTAATAAAAGAGGAGGTTCTTAATTCGAAGATTTTTTTATTTTTTATATTAACAATATCTCATATTTAAATATATTTGTAATACCACTGTTGATTTTGATATCCGTAACACAAGTACTTAAGCTACTTACCTCGGAGTCGGATCAATGTATGTGATGTAATCTGATATTTAATGTACAGCTAAATAGTTCCAACGGTCAAAAGCCTTACTTCTGAACGAAAACACAGTTTTCACCAGCCCATTCGTTAATAAAAGTGAACACTAAAAATCACAACTCTGCCAGTGAATAATGTAATAGTGACGGAGGTAAATTCTCGATAATAATTCTCTGGGAGGCCCGGAGTACTAAATCCAGTACATTTTAGTGAATATTTTATGTACGAGAGGCGATGTACAGCGCTCTCTCCGTCGTGAATTATGGAATAGTGAGGTGGCGTATGTCGATGTGGTTTTGGGGCCAAAGGATTCCTGTGCGAAACGGAGGTGTAAATATATATATATAAGTATATAACCGTCCCGTAATTGTTTAAAAATTCTGTGATATGTATTCTGTTTATGTTCTATTTTTAATATAGTCTGTGGTCTGTTTCGGATGGGATGATTTCTGTGACAGATGTCAATTTAACGTCAAATTCGAGGTGTCAATCACGGAACAAGTCTTGTCTGAAATGGACCATCTTTTCTGTCTTTCTTCACTGTTGTTTTTTATCCACTCTTTTTATTGTCCTTGTCAACTGTACGGTCAATAAATGTTTTTCTTTCTTTCTAAAGATTTCATATTAGAAAATAAAACGCAAACGGTTTCATTGAGCATATAAACTTATATACACAAAAATTATTTTAATTTTTTTTCTAATCTCCGGAACGGTTTTGACAAAATAATAAAAATTCAGGCAGAACTTTCATAAGGAGATATTTAGTATTTTAAATTTAGCCTGATAATAGTTTTAATTTTTTTTAAATAATTATTAATTTTATTATGATTTCCGTGTTAACTTGATAAAAGGACTGTGTTTGTTACTCTTTGAACTCTACCAGCCTTCGGTATGAATGTTGATTGATAGTGTCAGCCACGATATCGATAGATGGATCATATCGATATTTACCCCATTCTTGGTTCAACAGCAGCCAACAATCGTAAACTCGAGCGCCGCGAGGGGCGGCGCATGACGTCATCACGGACAATGCGACCATAGAGGAGGTAGCTACCATAGAGTACCATGTTGCTGCAGATGCACTGACCCTTAAGATTTCAAAATATTATCAATGTTTTTGTATAATAATATCAACGCGAAACGTTTTTATGGTTCCGTCACTAAAGGAAAACGGGACCCTAATATTAAGTCCGCTGTCCGTCCGTCCATCCGTCCGTCTGTAACCAGGCTGTATCTCATGAACCGTGATATATAAATTTCAACTGTCTACAGTTGACATTTTCACAAATGATGTATTTCTGTTGCCTTTGTGTCAACAAATACTAAAAGAAATAAATAATTAAGGGGGATTTTTTTTTGCCTTTCGGCTCTCACTCGATTTGCATTAGGAGTCAGAAGATTCAGAGTTTCCCAAATTCTAGGGGAACTAGGGCACTTTAGTCTAGAACATGCCAGGTCAGCCACCTGGCTAACACACTAAATTAGTCTAGACCATGTATTTATATAAATATAGCGATATATGATATGTAATGAATTGAAATATTATTATTTCTAAGTGATTACCTACATTAAAAAAAATCAATCGCAACAATAGTTTTATCAGTTATTTTAATTATTGAAATTAATACAAAATATTTGTTCACTGCACAAAAATGTATTTTATTTTTATCTAATACTCAGATTCAGATAATTATAGCGCATCAAAGTTCTGCGGGCGTCGACTTCACTGTCACTAGACGTGACGTCGCACTGTATCCACCAAATTTTTGGTTTTGACCAAAAAAATAGGTACATACATACATACATGACATCACGCACACTGATGGACATACATTTTTTTTGGCCGAAGGCGGCCTTTACTACCTACCGGGCTGGCGGGGGAGCGGGAAACTTTCACCCCTAAAAATTTAGGCAGCAGCCTGAGGGCGCCCCCTATGGGGCTCGACCTATAGACATACACGAGTAAAACGTTTAGTTAAGTACCTAGCTACCTAGCTTATCGATATACAGTTTAACAATTATACTTACAGAAAACTTATTTTACATTATAACTTATGTACATTGCAAAATCCATGCTGAAGAAGGTGTAAATTCTAAGAAGAATCCAAGATTTACCAAGTGAATGGCCTTAAAAGTTTGAACCGGAATACCTATTATTACTTATATTATTATTCTGTGGTAATACTGTTCGGTGTTTTACCATTAGGAGTTGGTAGGTTTTACGTCAAACGCAGCATTTGTACGATAGCGCACTGATAGACGGCGCTGATAAAATATTTTTTTATTGGCGTTACGCTAGACAATGACGACTTTGGAACCAAAGTGATTTATGTGAAATTTTTGGCAAAAATTGGTATTTTACACAATAGCAAAGAAAAATCATAATTCTTACAGGTGTGGACTGAAAAAATTATGATTTTATCTTGATCTTAATTCTTCCCATTTCTCAAGGAAAAAATAATATGAAGTAGGTACTAACATTACTCTGGATCTAAAGTCTTCAAATACGATTTTTGTAAGTCCTCAAAATTAAAAAGAAACCCTTATAAGCATTTGCTGTATATACGCACTTTTTTCACGAACATCCCGAAGTATCAAATACAAATAAATATTAAATACTCATGTTTTCGAATTCTCAGAGTTATTGAAAGATCAATCTTCTAATTAAACACAATCAAAAGATTGTTTTTTTCTATCTTTTCACTTAAAAAAAAATATTTATCCGCACGCACGTAGTCGCTGGTACCAATAAGTACCTATATAATTATGTCGGGTCCGTTAGTATTTACGAACTTTTGTCTAGTCTAGCCGTGAGAAAATGGTTCCCGAATCTTTGTCAAACGGTGGACAATAGATCTACACAACGGACAAAGCTTGAAGGTACGAAATTGGTTGGGTGGGGTACAGTTGGGAAAACAAACTTTTTTGTTTTCGCTTTATTTATATGAATCTGTTTATTTAAAATTGTTAAATTTTAATAACAATTTTTGAGCGGTGGTAGCTCAATGGTAAGGATACGCGACTCTTAACCTAGGAGTGCGGGTTCAAACCCAGGCACGTACCTCTGGATCAAATCTATGTACGTATTTATACCACTAGCTCGACGGTGAAGGAAAACATCGTGATGAAACCTGCAAATTCAAACAACTTTGGATTTGTAACCATGATCTAAAAATTGTCTGGTTCCCCTATCTTAGGGTTACAAAGGTCAGATCGGCAGTCGTTTCAATGTAATTACCAGACTCGCTAAATCCTGGATCATGGTCTAAGCGGACCTCGTCCAAACGCGGGACATAACGCTAGGAAGATGATGATGAATATAATATGGTGCAGTCTGTTTGGCCGGGCTAGGCGCCCGCGCCATGGCATCCGCAGAATACCAGTGGTCGTGACGTGCATCCTACTCGTCATGGTTAAATACTGAGCGAAGACCAATTTTAACCGACTTCAAAAAAAGAAGGAGGTTCTCTATTCGACTGTTTTTGGTACCTAACCTTTATGTGTTTGTAAAGTTCCTATTTTCTATAAATTCTATTGTTACTTCTTTTATTTCGAGTTCACATTGTATTTTTGGTGCCAAATCAAATTTTTTTCACTTGAAGTTATATGGAGAAGGAGTGCAGAAAGCTAATACATATTTTATTAAATAATTAAAAAAAAAACAAACTAATAATGGTCGAATTTCAACCAGGGCGCCATCACTTGTAATACATTCATTCTTTTGCCGTATCTTTAGATATCGCCACATATAATATATCATTGATTTCTACAGAATATAATACTAATATTTTTTTGCGCCCACTACCAAATTTTTCCTTTTCATTTCCTTAGAAGGCGTATGTCGGGACACATCGAGATTCTGCGAGAATGTTCGTGCTATGAACATGTGCGCGCTGCGACGGTACAAAGAGCAATGCTGCAAAACCTGCTCCGACTAGGCCGACCAAACGTAAACTCTGTATCAACGTGATAGGGGTGAGTTTAGTTCGGCAGTCGGGGAAAGTGCAAGCCAAATTGGGCCGTAAAGGAAGATTTTGAGGTGAAGTGATAGTGTTCATGTGATCTGAGTTGATCTGATTTTGAGATTTGAGTTAAAATTGATATCGGATTTGATGGAGGCGATCAATGGTGGATTTACCTTAAGGCCCAGTAGGGTTTTAGGCTATTCGATCAAAAGAAAATCATCCACGTCCGAGATTCCTCTTTTCGAAATTAAATGTAGGCTTTTCGGCCAATGCTCCTAAATTGCGTGGATTAACCAAGTAAAAATACTTAACACAATCTCCAGTGACAGTTATTTTTATATTCATATTTCAAAATAGATCATTGTAATCCACACCACTTGGCTGTACATATTACGTAGAACCATCCCCGTTTCAAACTTGCCCCGGGAAGGAGTCCCTGCAAGCTTCTAGTAACTGGTCCGTCGGCGGTGTCATTGTATATCGTCGGCATTATCTGCGAGCGATGACTGAGCGATCGTAAACTCGAGCCGCTATGAATAACAGTCGAGAGTGCACAGCGCAACCAATGTCAGTGAGGCGACTTCGTTTTACACCGAGATAAAGAGATACTAGAAAATCCAGCATATCTTCTTGAGTGGGGGGCCAAATTTGTTACTTGAAAACCTGTAGGCCATGAATAGTGGTTAAGTCATTGTTGACAGAGTGTTGCCTAGAGAATGTGTTTATGTAATTAGGTAACTAGATGGCGTTGCACCGCCAAGGAATATTACATTTTGTCTAAATCGCGATGACGAGATTTTTACATCGGGGTATATATAAAATAATAAATAAATTCTTCAGACTGACACACCAATTCCCTAGTTCCAAACTAAGCTTATGCTTGTACTATGGATACAAGGTGAACGGATAGACATACGTTTATAAACATCCATGTCGAGTACAAATATCCATGTTCATCACACGAAACATTTGCCTCTAGCGGGATTCGAACCCGCGACCCTTGGTTTCGTGGCCAGGGTCTCTGACCACTCGACCAACGGGCCAGTCGAAATATATATGATGGTACAGTAAAAAAAGTTATCTAGTGTCACCTAATTTAACCTTTATCCTACTAATATTATAAATACGAAAGTTTGTTTGGATGTGTGGATGTTCGTTAATCTTTCATAAAAATAACTACTAAATGGATTTTAATGAAACATTCGAATAATGTAGCTTATACCCAAATAACATATAGGCTATGTTTTATCTACGTACCACGCGAGCAAAGCTGCGGGCAGAAAATAGTTGGTATATAGTTTTTAGCTACCAATGAAGTGCATAGGTGTCGTAGTTTATTTAGATGGTTCCTAGCTCTGTTATGGGTTTTAATATAGTGCAAAAAAAGTATACAATAATATGCTGATATTTTAAAGTTAGCTTATACTAGCTTGTTGAAAAAAAATGATTTTAATGTTTCTAAATTAAATCGTAAGAATAGCCTATAAGAATAAGAAAAGCATTTTATATACGACCAAATTTTTTGTCTTTTTATATGAATAAATGTTTATTTTTATGTGTTTGTGTTGTTTACGAAGCTATATACAAAACAATTATCTATTTCTGATAATGATAGATATTTAAATTTTAGTATACCCACCTGAAATTCAGTTTCATGTTTATTAAAACCACTGTACACTGTAACAGTTAATATACTGTGACAGGGTGGGTCGGATTATGACGTCATTACTCCACCAACTGTGGACCAAAACTGCAATTGGATAAGTACAGAAGGTTCAGTTAAGAGAGGTATATACATACATACATAACATCACTCCCATAATTCCCGAAGGGGTAGGCAGAGTCAAAGGGGCAGAATGCCCCTTCAACCACATTCAGCCAAAAATAAAGCCGAGCTGGGTTAGATGGAAAATGGTGAAAAAGCAGTAACAAGCGGCTAACCTAACCTAACCTGTCGCCTACACAATCACACACCCAATACCCGATATACCATTCGTCGCCTTTTACGACATGCTAGGCAAGAACCACAGTTGGCATTTTCTTTTTAAGTCCCAGACCAACATAGGACATAGGGCGGGGTTGGCAGGAAAACTGTGAAAAAGGAATGACAAGTGGCTAGCTCGTCGCCTACTCAGTCACATACCCAAAAGCTCGTTAAACATTATTCGCCTTTTACGACATGCTAGACAAGAACTACAGTTGGCACATTCTTTTTTTTTGTCCTAGATCAACATGGGCCAAGTCCCAGACCAACATGGGACTAATAGACTAACTCTATAGAGGTGTAGGTTCGAACTTATATCTCTTATTTTTTTAAATTTGTGGGTTAAAAATAAGGATTGCAATGCTAGATTCAACAATCCAGCTGAGCCTAGCACAATTTTAGTTGTTGGATCAAGTGACATGTGCTGGTGCAATGTCTCTGGATTTAAACCCCTAGGAAATTAGGGATCAGAATGCTGGATCAAGCAATCCAGATGGGACTTGCACAATTTTAGCTCTAGGGATACAGGGTCATGGTTCCAGCAAAAAATGTCGCTGCATTGCAACCCCTAGATACAAACGTAGGGTAGTACCTACAAAGGGTAGGCTATACATAGCTTCAAAGACCACTTATACATGACTTAAAAATAATGGGCCTAATGTGTTTCATGCCTAGTATATGGCACTGGGTGTTTGAGTAGTGATCGTGTAGGCAACGAGGTAGCCACTTGTCACTACCTTTTCACAATTTTCCTTCTAACCCAGCCCATTGTCCCATGTTGATCTGGGACTTAAAAATAATGTGCCAACTGTGGTTCTTGCCTAGCATGTCGTAAAAGACGACTAATGGTATGGTCATTACTTTTTCAAAAATTAACATTAAACCCAATTCAATTTTGTTTTGTCTGCAAAGTGTCAAAGGATCTTGTTGCTCTCTTGATTCTGTATATACCTTTGGGAACTGCAAGCGAGATGGTGTGTATGTGTGAATTATAAGAATAAGAATAATTTATTTGCTTTGAATAAGGTATTAGGTAAGGTATTAAGAGCTTATTTGTTTGACGAATCTATCTGTTTGTAATATAGTCTTTGACATGAGCTTCCGTTATATATTTCCGCATCATTTTCGTCAATGTGCATTCATTCAGACCTGGATACGGGCTTAATGCGTAAAATATCGGCGCAAGAATCAGCTGTGAATGGGTCTTTTTGAACTAACGAATTGCTCATGCACTTTACATATATTTTTATTCATCTTAGTTGAATTCAATGTTACCAGACTTGCTAAATACTGAAACATGTTCCAAGTGGGCTCCGACTAAGCACGGGAAAAAATATGGGGCGAAGATATGCCTATCCCCTTCTAGCGTTATGAACCATCATCATATGAAGATATGAACCATTTTCCTAGCATTCTTGGTTGGCACTCGCTTGGCCCGTGACTGCCTATCTGATATTCGTAACTCATAGAGAATGGTACTAAAATTTGATATGGTTACACATTCATAGTTCTAGTCCCACGTTGGTCTGGGACTTGGCCCATGTTGATCTGGGACAAAAAAAAAAGAATGTGCCAACTGTGTTTCTTGCCTAGCATGTAGTTAAAGGCGACTAATGGTATATCGGGTTTTGGGTGTGTGATTGTGTAGGCGACAAGCTAGCCACTTGTCACTACTTTTTCACAGTTTTCCATCTAACCCAGCCCAATTTAATTTTTGGCTGAATTTGGTTAAAGGGGCCTACTTCTCCTTTGACTCTGCCTACCCCTTTGGGGACCATGAGCCTGATGTTATGTATGTATGTATGTATGTATGTATTTATAGTTTTTTTTAATGTGCCGAACAAGTATCAATCTGTACATAGATTTGAAGAATCAAGAGAGGTTCAAGCCCGTTTTGGGCGACCTCTTGCAAGTGAAGCGCATCTCGCGAATATTATCTCTTCTCTCTCATCTATTAAATAAGGATGTTGACTGGCTAGTCAATTGAGATACTTTTTAAGAGCTGTCAAAACGAAATCACTACATAGATTTTGTATGGGCTTGTCAACGTGTGACGTCACTAGTTTGTATTTAACATCTTAGACTCAATTTGATTGAAAAACAATAAGGCTTAACAGCATACTATGAAACTTTCTTGTTCAGAATTGTTATTTCAAAATTAAATATAAATGGTGTCAACTTCCCAATTGTGAGAAAGTGGCGACATGTGGGAGTCTTACCGGCTACTTGTATAAAAAGGATTATGAATATTAAAGAAGCGAGTGAGGTGTGTAAGGACTGACTACCTCGATATGGAATGGCATGAAGCTAGCTTAGAAATGATGGTTTATCATAAACTTGCTCAAGCACCAATTGATATCGAATGGTAGGCCGGTGACTCCGCAGTACACGCTACGCGTGTGGCCCATTGTTGTAGGCGCAAGTTTCGCTATTAATCAACTTGGACGCGAGTGCGCTAGGCGTGTTGTGCGCAAGTTTCGGCGACTTGGCCCAAGTAGGGTGCGACTAGCGGGGTGCGGGTGGAATCTAAGGCGAGTCTAATATATCACCCGCATTAGTATGATGTCGCGTACTCTGTGTGTATCAGTACCTACATTTATATTTACTATCACATGAGAAGTGGTAGCTCAATAGTAAGGTCACTTCTTAAAGGGAGTTGGGCCAAACGTGGGTATTTGCCATTAGATTTTTAAAAATTAAACTAACTAACTAAACTGCTAACCACTTCCCTAGCGGGTTAGGCAGAGATAATTTATTACAATTTTTATAGAATATTTTTTAAAATAAATATCCGACATCATCACATACATTGATCTGACTCCGAGGGAAGTAGCTTAAGCACTTGCGTTCCGGATATCAGAATCAACAGTAGTATTACAAATATATACTTACATATTGGATATTAACACCCAGACATTGAACAAAGACAAGTATTCATCATACGAATATTTGTCCTGGGTGGGGATCGAACTCACAACTCTTGGCGCATGAGACAGGATTACTACCGAATGCGCCATCGAGCCGATCTAAATCTAGCTACAGATTTAGCCACTTGCTCATCAGTGAGGAAACCTACTCATTTGAATATCTGGATCCTTTAATTAAGGGTTGCGAAGGTTCGACAGGCAGTCGTTTCAACTGAAACCTGATAATTCTGGATCTAATTTGTACTTTATTAGAATTCACAAGAATGTTTTCCTCACCGATTAGCAAGTGGTATAAAGCCGTTCTTAGATTAATGAAATCGAGAGTTGCGTTTGAATTTTGAACCTGTGCCAATCAGTTATGAGGCGCGCGTCTTGAACATTGATCTATCACAGCTCTCAAGCACAAATACAAATATAACAGTATATACAATTTTAATACACAACTCCGTTGTTTATACGTAAATATGAACAGGAAAAATACCAGAATCCCGACAATAATAGCAATTATTACAATAATCCGGAGCACAGCGGCGACCTCGCAAATTGCTTACATAATAAATCTTGGAAGTATTGGCCGGTACACTCGGCCACATAGATCATTTGTCATGGAAATACCACGGTAGTATTCTGGTAACGGCCGCCGAATAAAGATATATAGTTATAGTTTGTATGGGATTAGGAATACGGATGATCATATCCTTCATCCTTGAAGAGATAGGCAGTCATAGGGGCAGCTAGGTGCTTTGACTCTATATATAAAGATATTTAATAGACATTCAAATATACGTTGTCTACTGTCCAAAGCACATACGTGTACAACTAAAGTTATGTTAACATAACATAACATAACATCACACCCATAATCCCCGAAGGGGTAGGCAGAGTCGAAGAGGCAGCAAGCCCCTTCAAACCACATTCAGCCAAAAATAAAGCCGGGCTGGATTAGATGGAAAATAGTGTAAAAGCAGTGACAAGCGGCTAACTTGTCACCTACATAATCACATAACCAAAATCACATATATCATTAGTCGCCCTTTACGACATGCTAGGCAAGAAACATAGTTTAATTGTTTAATTCTACACATTGAACATAACTTGTCCCATGTTGGTCAGGGACTTGGCACATGTTGATCTGGGACAAAAAAAAATAATGTAGCCCAGTTTTGTTTCTGGTTGAATGTGGTCAAAGGGGCCTGCTGCCCCTTTGACTCTGCCTACACCTTCGGGGATTATGGGCGTGATGCTATGTTTGTTTTATTTGTAGCTAAAGTGATCTCAGCTGTTTGTTACTCTTTAAAAAAAAAACTACAGAATGGATTTTAATGAAACTTTAAAATAATATAGCTCATACACCCGAATGACATATACAAAGGTTATGTTTCATCGATGTACCAAGCGAGCAAAGCCGCGGGCAGAAGCTAGTTGGTATATAGTTCAGTGTTTCTTTTTTGGATTTACAGTGATAATATTCCAAATTATCCATTTTCAAACTATTATTTATACTGACTTCAATCCAAGTAATGCTGTTTTGTGTGTTTGTAATTTACAGCATAAATATTTACAGTGTTGCCTATTTATATTCTGTTTGACGAACGTATTCTAATACGATGGTTCCTAGAATAGAAACTACAGAATCAATTTCTAACCAGGCTCTGTTACTGCGCAGACACAGTCGAGCGCGTGACGGGAATTCACGCAGTCTCCCGTCGTGTGCGCCCGACAATATACTGTCCGGCTACTCTTTGTTGTTATCACGTCGACTATTTAGGAAATTTTTTAATTGACAAATAACAAAACTATATTTTAGAACTTTGCAATAGAATATACTGTAGCTAACTAAGATTATCTACGATACGAAGGTCATTATAAAATATTACCTCAAAAGCTCTGTGGCAGTATGGCGTTTCAATTTTATATGATTCGTACAATATTCTAGTTCAGTAGACGCAGGACTAAAAATTTTCTGAGGCATGAAGGTGGTAAAAACCACGAATTATCTGAGTCTGAGTAATTTTAATATAAAAACACAGCCAGATTTTTTTGGCCCTAGAAGGTGTTAGGTCTTCAGCGCTTATTACCCAATAGACCAACTAATATTAACCAACGAAGAGTCTGGCTTATGAACACTATAAATACCTCGGCTAAGTTTGACCAGAATAGTGCGCTCAGAAACAATTACTAAACACAGCTGATTCTCGTCACGCACTCACCCGTTGTCACGCGGCCGACAGTGTTTACTGTCCCGCGTCACTCCGTACGTCACACTAAGTGGACTACTTTCGACGTGACATATTACGGACTAACTTAATATGACTTGGTAGGCTAAACATCAAATATATTAAATAGGGTTTCATTGGAAACGTTTCAACATTTACCTATACCGGGTATGCAATATAAAAGTTAAAATTATTTAGTTTAAATATTCATTTAGGTTGTAGAAAACGTTTACTGTCAACTTTCTTAACCTCAATTTTAGATTTAGGTAGATTAATTAATTTAATATAAGATGGTAATTTATTGAATAGTTTGGTACCTATGTAATAAGTACTTTTACAGTATACATAGATATGAGATCTTGGTACACATATATTATTAATATATTGACTACGTAAATTGGAATGAATGGACGATTAATTCTTAACGAAATCGCTTTTGTTTAATATAGGTAGTAACTTCCAGTATGTATATAAAAAAATATACATGCTGCTTTTTTTTTATAATTATTATTTAAAAATCTACATAACAATGAATAATTATAATATGATTAGCTCAAGTTTGTTTGACCGCTGTCAGATCTTTGCCAAAGTTTAGAATCGACTGACACCATAATCACTAAAATTTATATATTGTCCTATATATAATATACTAATTCTCTACACCTGTGCATCACTTTATTATTTGTGATCTTACCTAGCGTAAGCTCGATAGAGGAGTTATACCGGAGATTAATATAATACATATTTAATTTAATATTAATAAAGACTTCTGTTAGGGATTTTCAACCTTATCGCTAATGTATGTAGGGTCAAGTTGTTATTCTTCAGTAACTACAAGAGATTAACTGCTCCTTACCCAGTAAAAGCTCTGGAGGGCGTCGCGCATGTTAAGGCTCAACCACACCCACAATGTCCCTCCACTCGAGCGATGAGGGGTATCACGGGGGCGGGGGCCTCTAGAATTGGAGCAGGGGCCTCCAATTCTAGAGGCCCCCGGGAGTCCCACACACCTCCCTACCCCCCCAGGTAGGGTGACGGTAAGTAAAGCATTTCCCCGCGTGAAAAAAAAAAAGGTAAAGCTCCTTTACCT
This sequence comes from Glyphodes perspectalis, assembly GCA_951394215.1. Classification (NCBI taxonomy): domain Eukaryota; kingdom Metazoa; phylum Arthropoda; class Insecta; order Lepidoptera; family Crambidae; genus Glyphodes; species Glyphodes perspectalis. The sequence continues at coordinate 11,150,323 of OX596223.1, read as the reverse complement.
TAGCATTTTTAGCGTCGAACGCAAGGGGCATTATATCTTTCTTCCTAGCGTTTGTCCATTTCTTAATCGAAGTCCGCTTGTAGGTTTGTGGATAAAGTAACTGCCCACAGACCTTCGCAACCCTATAAGGAAACCAGAAACATATTTTTATATTTATTGGAATTTCAGGTTTTTTTACGATTTTTCTATCAAGTCGGCAATTATTTTTTGCTATATCATACAAATGTGGAACAGGCGATCGGCAGAAGCATTCTAAAAAAAAATACCTACCAATCTAGCAGTATCTATGGTGCATACTCTAGAAAAATTTAGAAGTCACACATCTGATCTGGGTTCAATCCACGCACTCTTCGCTTAAGAGACTCGAGTTCTTATCATTGAGCTGTTATGCTCCCATAAACTTTCCATAGTTATAGTTCAAATGGAGTGATCTAACTGGTGTTTTCTTCACTGTGGCCTATGTTATATTACCGTTAATTAATTAACATCCGACTATCAAAGTCTGTGTACTCAGAACAATAAACGGTAGATAAAATATTATCGCTTCTCGTTACGTGTATATTGATGTATTAAATATAATAAATCATACATATAATTAGTATATAAATGTATTGTCTTAGTGTGATGAATTATTCTGGGAATATCGTCGACACTTGATTAATATTATAGATGTGATGTTAAGTTTGTTGTATGATAATATTGATAAATATGACCTGTATTTTGTACTTATAATATGTAATAGTAATATAGATATATAGATAGATATTCTTTATTGCACGAAAAACAAACACAGAATTAATGATACAGACAAGTGCAATACAATGTAGGCGGTCTTATAGCTAAAAGCAATCTCTTCCAGACAACCTTCAGGAAGAGGAAAATAAGCTTATGAAAAGAGAGGGGTAGGGCCGTGTAGTATATCATAGTAATAAAATAAAAAGGGGGATACAAAAATAAGGACGATGATAAAACACTTATATAACATATAAACATATTACATATAATATAATTATATATAAGAGTTGTGTATATAGGGAGATAAAAGGGGAAGCTTTATAAAAGGGGAGATATATATGCCCTGACAAAAGCTATAAGGTCTAGGTTTTATTATACATTTACTTATATTTATCATTTAGTCCGATGTTGGTCTGGGACTTCAAAAAAGAATGTGCCAACTGTGTTTCTTGCCTAGCGTGTCGTAAAAGGCGATTAATGGTATATGGGGTTGTGGGTATGTGATTGTGTAGGCGACGAGCTAGCCACTTGTGACTACTTTTTCACAATGTTTCATCTAACCCAGCCCAATTTTGTTTTTGACTGAATGTGGTTAAAGTTAAAGGGGCCTGCTGCCCCTTCGACTCTGCCTACCCCTTCGGGGATTATGGGCGTGATGTTATGTTTGTTTGTTTTGTTACTTCTATTTAAACGATTTACATAATTAGGAAGAACTCACTATCGCAGCTAAGCGAGTAGTGGGGACAATCGAGAAACGTAATAGGTGGCGCGACTCGATTAATTGCCAATTACTATAGACTGGCCCGTTGGTCGAGTGGTCACAATCTCGCTAGGGGCAAATATTTCATGTGATGAATATGGATATTTGTACTCGAGTCATGGATGTTTATAAACGTATTTAAGTATATCTATCCGTTCACCTAGTATCCATAGCACAAGCTTATAAGCTTAGTTTGGGACTAGGGAATTGGTGTGCCAGTCTGAAGAATTTATTTATTTATTTATTTAATTACAAGAATTTTAATAAGACGTGTGACGATGCCACCGCTGACATGAACTTACCTTGTAGTCAGGACTCAGGATAGTCTGACTCATCTTGGTCTGAGACTTAAAAAATAATGTATCAACTGTGTTATTTGCCTAGGATGTCGTAAAAGGCGACTAATGATCTATTGGTTATATGGTTTTATTTTCTTATTTACAATAGTGTGATTGTTGTTGAAGATAAAGGTGGTTGACTGTGCGGGATATAATGTGCGGGAGTTGCTAAATATATAGATTTCTACATGGACTAGTAAAAAAAGAAGGACTCCACGCTGTCATACTATAGCGTGAAGCCACATTTATGCATGTGTGAGTGAGATAGTTATGGATAACAGATAGCGAATATCATAATAACGTAATCTAAAACAATATAGCATAATTTTACATATAATACCAAAATGTATTTTCTATTCACGACATTCTAGGCAAGGAACACAGTTGGCACATTATTCTTAAGTCCCCGACCAACATGGCACCAAATAAAAATAGCACTATTTTCAAATTAGAACTTGTCCCGTATCCGACACCAGGGAGGGGACGTGACTAAGACGAGTGTTGTCCTCGAGGACTGGGAGAATGGTGCTTTTCTATGTTGTAGTACTGGAGACAGAGTAGTTATCATAATAGTATTATAAAGAGGAAAGATTTAAGGAAATAAAGAAGTAAAGAAAAATATTTATTTCATACACAAAACGATGTTACAGACCTAAAAAGAAATAAAATGGTAAATATCAGATGTACTAAGAAGGCTTCGATTCGGCATTATGTCGTGGTGCCAATAGTTGGTTTTCTGTGGTCTCCTGACGACAATTAAAGGAGCATTTAAAAAAAAAAAACATAGAGATAATAATAGTCAGATACGGTAAAGGTTTATATAGGTACATACATACATACATAACATCACACCCATAATCCCTGAATGGGTAGGCAAAGTCAAAGGAGCTGCAGTCCCCTTTAACTACATTCAGCCAAAAAACAAAACTGGGCTGGGTTAGATGGAAAAGTTGTGAAAAAGTAGTGACAAGTGGCTAGCCTGTCGCCTACACAATCATTCACCCAAATCCCATAAACCATTAGTCGCCTTTTAAGACATGCTAGGCAATTTATATACATTGAAACAGAAAAATATTTTGTTTCCAAGAGATAATGACATTTGATTTGATTGTTTGTTTGAATTGGATAGGCTCCGAAACTACCAGACCTATTTGAAAAAAAAATCCCTTATTCCCACGTGAATAAGAACTACGAGGGTGAGACCCCGGGGCGGTGCTAATAGTTAATTTATATAAATCCTCTCGTCCTCTGACGTCACAGGTTTTATTTATAGTTCTAAGGTTTCAAGTTTTAGTGGTAAGATAAAAAAATAACCAATGATGTATGAAGTCACCAATTTGTAGATTTCATTTAGTACGTTTAATAATAATGAAAATACTAACTAAACTTCACGCCACTTCCCTAGCGGGGTAGGCAGAGAGAACCGAACGCCATATGGCACGATCCTTATGAAAATACTATGCCGTTTTAAAATAATCAGTATTGTTTATTTATTGGAGTGCTATCTTATGAAATGAGTACTGAAAAACCAGAGGTGATTGTGATTTTAGGAAAATTGTCAGTCGAATAAATTATAAAAGGGGGGATTTGAAAATACCACCATTGTTTTGTTAGTCAACAATAGTAAGTAGAGTGACATTCACATATTTTAGACCTGTTGTGCGGTCGCCCAGGAATTAGTAGTTTCGTTACATGTGTATGATCAACTATTCAATCGTTTGTGTATTTTCAACACTGAAATTACTCAGTAGAAAGGAGAAAGCACGTTAAGCCGTTGGTCCTGCGCCTCACCTCTTTCTGGTAATGTCGAATTGCCGTCTCACTGTGTTAGCGCACACACTTGTGCTCAATAATATCTCCTGCGCAGATGGCTAATCCTCGATGAGAATTGCCGCCGTGACCGAAATTATCATGATTATCAAAAAACATTCAGGAATTTTGAACTATATCTCGGAAGGAGTTTATTCGCTTAACTACTTGACGCTCTTGGTAAATAAACACAACAAATTATGAATATATAAAAAGAAAAAATATTTATTACGTATATGGCGTATCATAGGTATATAACAAACATATAACATTGAAAGATAAAAATAAAAAATATAACAATATATTATCCTGATTTGCATACTACTTCCCTAGCTCCAAACGAATAGTATGTAGGTATGTTTGTGTTCCGGATGTCTAGGTAAATACGTTTATCACTCAGGCGAGGTAGGAGCGCCGCGGGGTTTAGTGGTTATAACCTGGCTTTCCCTTCTAGCCGGAGCCGGAGTTTCTGACTCCTCTGGCTCCTGGGAGTCCCACACACCATGCCGCTTCCCTATGGACGGCGTGACGGTCCATAAAGCATTCATTGCGTGATAAAAAAAAGGTAAATACCTACGTTTATATTATCTATGACTGGAGTACAAAACACGAACCGGCTACTCAAACTCATCCGATGTACCTCCTTACAAAAAGACCCATCGGTGCTAAACAAGCTTCCTGAACGAGCCAAAAAGCCTCAACTTGGTACATAATACCCAAGAATGTATATGAGAGGCCAACGAAATTGGCGGTAATTTACGATTGCGCTGGCCCCTAGCCTACTTTGCATAATATAGGGCCGCCAGTCGGGCGGCGAATCCTACACATATTCTTCGTTGCACCAGCCAAATAGAATTTTTGGGAATACTTAGATAGAGTTGTTAATACCCCTGTAGAGCGGTGGTAGCTTAACGGGGACACGCGGAGTTCTTTTTAAACGAATGAATAGGACTAACTTAGATAAAGTTGTTAAATACCTAGGGGAACATCTTATTTTTTGTTTTCCTAGGACCACAAGATAGTCAAAGATTAAAGCTCCAATAATACGTCAACCGATGAAGTTGATCGAACATGCAGAAACGCCATACATTCCTGCATCGCGCTAACGAAGTTGTTCTCGCCACTTAGTATATATACAATACACCTCACGGTTAGTCGGGCCTAGGTCCCCGAGCAAGCAACACCTAGGTCGGCGGAAGTACTTCCACTTTTAGTGCGAGCGCGTAGTTCGCACATGGAAGTCTGTTTAGATCATGATCCAGGATCTTGGCGAGTCTGTCAATTACAATAAAGCGACGTGCTTTCTGATCTTCGTAACCCTTGGATAGGGGAACCAGACAAATTTGCACATGATTACACATCCATAGTTATTTTGGACGTTGGTTTGATTGGTTGGTTTCATCACGATGTTTTCCGTAATAGTTTGTACCGTCGAGCTAGTGGTATAAATAAATACGTAGGTACATATATTTGACAGAGATGCGTGCCCGGGATTGAACCCAGACCCCTCGGATATAAGGTGCGTTTCCTTGCTATTGAGCTACCACCGCTTATAGCAGTGGAAAAAAAAACTCAATATTACTAAACTGATTTTTAAATAACAGTTCAAATTCAAATTCAAATTCAAAATCTCTTTATTTATATAGGCTTCAAAAAAGCACTTATAAATAGTCAATTTAAACAGAAAAAAGGATTACCACCGGTTCGGAAGGTAGAATCTATCGAGAAGAAACCGGCAAGAAACTCGATAGTTACTCTTTTAAATGCAAAGATTTACAATTTCGTGCTTAATATTCTATAGGTACTTATTAGGTAACAACACTGCAGGTGAACACTTCATTATGAAGTTAAACATAAATGCTTATCATTTAGGAAGTCTTCAAACTTATAATAGCCCTTTTTCATTAAGAACGCTTTAATGCACAATTTGAACTTATGTGAAGGTAATGCTAGTAGACTTTCTGGAAGTTTATTAAATATTTTAATACTAAGACCAATAAATGAATTACCACTCTTCTGGAGTCTATGGTTTGGAACAGCAAGTTTGTGTTTATTTCTAGTATTAAAACTATGAGTGTTTGACTTCTTAGGAAATTGGTCAATGTTTTTATATATATACATAATACAATCTAAAATAAATTGTGATGCAATTGTTAAAATGTTAATTTCTTTAAAAATATCTCTAAGAGAGTCACGTGGTCTAAGGCCGTATATGGCTCTAACGGCCCTTTTCTGCAATACAAAAATAGTTTGTATATTAGCCGCAGATCCCCACAGCAGCAGACCATATGACATTACGCTATGAAAATAACTGAAATACACCAATCTTGCTGTTTCAACATCTGTTAATTGTCGTATTTTCCTGACTGCATATGCAGCCGAACTAAGTCTTCCTGCCAAGGCTGCAATATGGGAACCCCATTGCAATTTAGCATCTAAGGTGATTCCAAGAAATACAGTTGAGTTAACTACATCAATTGCTTCATTGTTCATAGTGATTTGTGTATTAACTTGCCTTGTGTTTGGCATTGAAAACTTAACACATTTTGTTTTTTTTGCATTAAGTAGTAGGTTGTTGGTAGAAAACCAATATAGTACTCGTGAGAGAGCGTTATTTACATCGTCAACAAATTCCTTTTGTCTATCAATTTTAAAAATCAGGGAAGTATCATCAGCAAATAAAACTATCTCACATAAATCCTTTGCAAAATAAGGGAGATCATTAATGTATAAAAGAAAAAGCAGAGGTCCCAATATTGAGCCCTGGGGTACTCCCATCGATAATGGGGCACCAGAAGAGTTTGTACCATTTACACTCACTATTTGAAGCCTATCAAATAAATAAGACTTCAGCAGACTAAGTGAGTTCCCATATACACCATAATGACGTAGCTTCATTAGTAAAGTTTGGTGGTCAACGCAATCGAATGCCTTCGACAAATCACAGAATATTCCAACAGCATCCTGTTTTCTTTCCCAAGCTTCGATAATGTGTTTTGTAAGTGCCACTCCTGCGTCAGTAGTGGATTTCCCTTTGGTAAATCCATACTGATTGCTATGTAATAAATTGTTGACTCTAAGGTGACATATTAATTGACTAAATATAATTTTTTCAAAGATTTTACTCAGTGCTGGCAGGATAGAAATTGGTCTATAATTAGATGGGTCACTTTTGTCACCTGATTTAAATAAAGGAATAACTTTACTATGTTTCATTAAGTTAGGAAATTGACCCATATCAACACATTTATTAAAAATATTTGACAAGATAGGGGCAATACATTGTATTATATGTCTTAGTATATGTATCGAAACGCCCCATAGATCTTCGGTTTTCTTAAAATTTAAACTTATGAAAGTATTTAAAATTACCTTATCATTAACATGATGAAAACTAAAAGGAGTATTGCATTCTTCTACACTAGATTTCAGGATGCTATTTGCAAGGTGTGGGTTGGAATCTAATGAACGAGTAGTTGCAGTCGGGATATTAGAAAAATATGATTCAAAAGCTTCTGCCACTTCCCCATCTGAATGTAGACATCTATTATCAATGTTTAGAGAGAACTTGTGATTTTGTATTTTGTTTTTACAAGTCTCTTTGTTGATAATATTCTGTTGTTATAGTGGTTTTAGCAACTCTATATAAGTACGTAGGCCGCGATGTCTGCATTCGCAATGCGCTTTGCTATTAGATTTACAGCGCGCGCCGAGTCAGCGGCTACATGTATATTCCGGATCTATCCTGAGCAGATACTTATGCTATAGTCCGGGCGGTCGTCGCAAATTTGGCAACCTAAACAAAACTGATGCTTGTTTTGTTGAACATGGAAAATAATAAATAAGCAATATAATATGTGTAGCGGATAAAAGCTGGCATGATAATAATATGTAGTTATTATTATTTTACTGTATTGTTCCGTTGACATAAAATAAAAAAGGAGACTCGGAGGAGGTGAAGAGTTTGAAACACATACCACATGCGTTTCAAACATAACATATATGGATCTAGTAGAGAAACAATTATTACTCCAACACAAAGTTTTATGTGAATATTGAAAACATAGTAAACCTCATAATCAATTTCATGTTTCTGAGACAAATATTTTAAGTATCGAATTAAGTTAAACAGAGCAGTCTTTTTAACATTTGATGTAACAGTAAAATTAATTGGTGAGCGGTGGTTGCTCAGGACACGCGCCTCATAACCGAGGGGTGCAGGTTTTAATCCGAGCACGTACTTATGGATTTTTTAAATCTATGTACGTGTTTATACCACTAGCTCGGCGGTGAGGGAAAACATCGTGATGATACCTGAAAATTCAAATAACTTTGGGATTTGTAACCATGATCCAATATTTGTCTGCTTCAATTAAATGTACATAATTGCAATTAAATTTCAATGTAATTACCAGACTCGCTAATTTCTGGATAATGATGTAACAGTAAAATTAGCTGTTTTCGTCTCCGTCTCAGACTTATTGTGCACTCCCGTACTACGACATTCGGTATCTATCTAGAGTGGATGCTTACGCGTCGCGTTTCTTGCGCTCTCCATCATAGAGACCACAGATAGAGACGATATATTTACTGCGTCTGGCTCTTACTGTTTATTGATGTAATATTTTTGGAGCCTGTAGTCACGCTGATAGAAGAAAGTAAGAAAACTTATCCAAAGAAAGAAAGAAACCAATTTTATTGTCTAGTAGTATCAATCAATATGGTGCTGCTATGTACTTAAAAGGGGTTCCTAACCACAAAACAGTTTTTGTATACCAACCTTAAAGATACCGAATAATAATATAAATAATAATAAATTTCTGACTACATCACATACATTGATCTGACTCCGAGCTAAGTAGCTTAAGCACTTGTGTTACGGATATTTTATTTTTATTTTTATTTTTTAGATAAGGATTACCAACTAAATACATACATGCAAAATATATTAAAATAACTTACAATAAACAAAACTATTCTTATATGCAATTAAATTAAAGGTGAGCACAACATTGGTATACTATAAAACAATGCTAAAAAGGGAAATTAAAAGCTAGAAATAACGACTTATGATCCTGATCTTCTTAAATATTCTAAGATAGATTTTTTAAAGGTGGTAATTTTGTCACTACAAATATCTATGTCGCTATTTTGGAACACAGTATTAAAAATACGTATATCAAAATCAACAGTGGTATTACAAATATATACTTAAATGTTCAACATTAACATAGACACAGAAAAAACACAAGTATTCATCATACGAATGTTTGTCCTGGGTGGGAATCAAAACCAAAACTCTTGACGCATGGGGCAAGGTCACTACCGAATGAGCCATTGAGCCAGTCAAATAAAGATTATTTATTATTTTTAGTTTCAAATTTATTTTACTCAGCAAAATGTATTAGTATTTTATTCCACTTACGGATTGAGCCAAGTAAATATTATGTTAATATATTTATTTAATTACTTGTGGTCAGTCGTTCTGACTGTTTCAATAGCTCCATCTTCTATTTGCAGATCCTCAAGAGCATTATCTCTGTATATTTTCGGGTGTCAGGGATTCGACTTGACCTTGAGGCGTAAAAGCGGGAAATATATAAAAATTATTATTTATTATGATTGTGTTTAAAATACATAAATATTTTTAATACATAATTGTCACCATTTACAACATGCTAGGCAAGGTACACAGTTGGTTCCTGGGTTGGGATGTTCAGGTTTCATCACAATGTTTTCCCTCACCGCTGAGCTAGTGGTATAAATAAGTACATAGATTTAAAAAATCTAGAGGTACATGCCCGGGTTTGAACCCGCACCTATAAATAGTTAATAATAATGATAAATTCTGCTGGCACACCGATTCCCTAGTTCCAAACTAAGCTTGAAGCTTATTCTATGGATACTAGGTGAATAATCATACTTAAATACGTTTATAAACATCCATGACTCGAGTACAAATGGGCATGTTCATCACACGAAACATTTGCCCCTAGCGGGATTTGAACCCGCGACCTGCAAAAAAGTAATTTTGTATTGGCTGGAAAATATAAATGCAAAGCTTTAGAAAAGTGTAGTGGGTATTTGAAACTTACCCAATAGACTAGGAAATACATTCAAGTACCCAACACTAAAAATTGGCACATTATCAAAGCGAAAATAACATCTTCGGCTTAAGTACTAGCTGGAGAATATATACAAACTCTAGATTTTTCCTAGCCGCTGGAATTAACTGGCCTGTTTCCTAAGCTATATTAGTGAATTAGGTAGTATCAAAATGTGTTTGGAGATAATCTGATATGCAGATATGATTATGATGTTTAAAATGGAGATATTTTTTTTACAACTCAGTCTGAATACATCGATAAATAATATTATTCAATGTGGTTAATGCTAAGAATACGCACCTCAGGTGTGAGGCTCAAAGTACTGAATGATACCATTTGCTTGGCGGTGACATTTGCCAACCATGACTATATTGCCACTTCAAGTTATCTACTCTCAAATCATCAATCATATAATTCATCCATCTCTTTTTTGGCAGTCCTCTTCCTCTATATCCAATCAAACCATCTCCTATTTGTCCTCTTCTTCTCCATCCATTAGTATTGAAACTCATCAATCTTTGTGCAGAGCGGAGGTCGCTCATAGCGGAGCACCTCTGGATTTTTCAAATCTATGTACGTATTTATACTACTAGCTCGATGGTGAAGGAAATAATCGTGATGAAACTTGCAAATTCAAACCACTTTGAATTTGTAACCATGATCCAAATATCGTCTAGTTCCCCTATCTTAGGGTTACGAACGTCAGATCGTCAGTCGCTTCAATGTAATTACCAGACTCGCTAAATCCTGGATTATGGTCTAAGCAGCCCCCTACCAAACACGGGACATAACGCTAGGAAGATGATGACTCCCTTCGTTTCCTTCCTCTCTTCTCATTACATGTCTGTACCAAGATACGATACCAGGATTAATGGTTAACTTCATAATGAAGTGTTCCCCTGCAGTGATATCTAGTTTAAGTATTGATTAATTCAGTTTACAAAATTGTAAAATTTGGCATTTCAAAGAGTAACTATCGAGTTTCTTGTCGGTTTCTTCTCGATAGAATCTTCCTCCGAATCAGTGGAATTATTATATCTTATCGTTTTTTTTTGTACATTGACTATTTATAAGTGCATTCTTGAAGCTCATATAAATAAAGATATTTTGAATTTGAATTTGATAAACAGTTTCCTCTCATCTTTCCTATCGCAGATGCTAATATAGGTATAGGTAGACCCAGTAGTTAGTGAGGACGCTATAAAAACGGCCCCGTCTTGATACATTACAGTCCGTAGCTACATGCAAGCGAGCTTTAGCACCTAGCCGGTAGCGTCAGAAAGAGAAAGGTTTCATTTAGTATCCGGTGGGTCTCAGAAAAAAATCTGAAACTGGTATCCGTCTAATCAGCGATGACGAATTATTAGTAACGTGCCATAGGTGGCACGTGCCTGGAGGACATAAAAAAACAAAATTACTCCCTCTTATACCCAACCCATGACCGACGCGACATTTGTTAACAAAAAACATGCCCTCCCCGACAGACTGACCGACTTCCTCCCCTTTGCGCCGCACCTGTAAGCCGTACCTCGCGTGCAAAATCACTGGGCTTCCCCAACGGATTCTACCCGGTGGGTCCGACCGCGCCGAGGATGCGCCGGATAGCGCAAGGGCAGGACTCTCCCGCCGAGAGGCCCAGATTGCCCCGAGCTAAAAGAGCTCGGGAGAAGATGCCCGGGCAATGAGCACCCCGCTCAAGGCCCGTAACTTCCCCCTGGGGCGAAGAACCCGCGAAGCGAAGCGAAGGTGGTACGTAATACAAATAGTTGAGCACACAATTTATTTGCGATAACAAATCTATCAATAATGATTGCCAACGACATTCGTTTAAATCGCTTCCTCTGCCACTTGAATAGTCAATTCAATTGAAACTTCAGATAGTTTGTCACGTCTGTTTAAAAGTGTCGCCATCCCTGGTCTAGTCTGATTGTTTGTGGCAGCTTTACATACATAACATCACGCCCATTATCCCCGAAGGGGTAGGCAGAGTCAAAGGGACAGCAGGGCCCTTTAACCACATTCAGCCAAAAACAAAACTGGGTTGGGTTAGATGGAAAATTGTGAAAAAGTAGTGACAAGTGGCTAGCTTGTCGCTTGGTACCTTTGTTGATTCTCATTAAAGTGCATAAGCTACTTTATAATTCGATCTTAAGTGTTTTGAGTGATCTTTGTAGCCCAACCGTGAGATTAACTGACTTGACTTCAGCGGCAAGGTAGATCAGATGTTCCACTTCGGCCAAAGATGGTAATAGTTAGTGTTGCCGAAAAATCGATAGTTATGCAATCGACAGTTTAACGGCCAAATCATTTAAACGACCGTTAGAACAATCGATAGTACCGATAGTATCGATGTCTGTGTTAGTGCGATACAATCGGTTACTATCGATATTGGCCTATCGAGCATACTTGTGCACAGGTGCCACTTTGGGGGCTGGTCTGCTCTTAATCTTACACTTCTATTGTAATCATATTATGTCATCTCCCACAGTCATAATTGTATGATTTGGTTTAGAACTTTAAAAAAAGTATATTTTGACGCTGAAAAGAGTAACTACCGATTTTCTTGCCGGTTTCTCCTCGATAGAATCAGCATTCCGAACTGGTGGAAGATTCACATTGCTCTACAGATTTTTGTAAAAGTTACGATTTATAAGTGCTTTTTAAAGGACTACACACAGGGCCTACATAAATAAAGACATTTTGAACTTTAACTTTTGAATTTTGATCGGAAACACTAGTAATAGTCGGGTTACACTTACAAAACTCGCAGTATCCCTTATCACCCGAGTGATGTCATGGGACTTCAGCTAAGCCTTAGCATCTACGGCTCAGATGTCCCTGGGACTCCGAAACACACTGTCTCTTAAGTAGATGATGGAGCGTAAAATATTTTACATAGGTACGTACATATGATCACGTCAGCAATCCTCGGGTAGGCGCTTTTAAGAGAAGCAAGCTTTTAACCACCTTAAAAAAATAAATTTATTAGATGGTAAACTGTGTTAAAATAAAATAGCGACAAGTCGTTAGCTCATCGCCTGCAAAATCACAAACCGAACGATTATTACACCATTAGTCACCTTTTACAACATGCATTGGTAAGCACAATCTTTTTACGTCCCAAAGCAACATGCTATAATTATATTATGTCAATTTATCTTAAAATATTCTGCGTTCTTTTGCTATCGGTATTGCATGTCAGTTCTAGTGCATATCTCGTAGCATCTAGATTGAATCCGGCGCCGAAGTGAGCCATCGCAGCTATTCGTGCTGTCTCCTTCCAACATACATACTATACATACTATGTACATATATATGTATAGTGTATATGTTGTTATATATTCTCGTAATAGGCGACCTGTATGTGGTATCTATTGGAGGTTATCTGTGTAGGCAGTCAAAAAATTCTAAATCTATGGTGTAGGCGACTAATGAGGGTTTTTTTGAGTTTGTTGCCCTCCTCATTGGTTAGTTGTCAGATCAAACTGACATGCTGTCAACAAGGAGCCAATAGTGTCAGTGATAAGACCAAGAGACTCCCTCGTGACATCTGGTGGTTTTTGTATAAACCCTCATTGCCTCAACTTCTTAACAATTTTTCGTTTAACTTAGCTCAATTATATTTTTGGCTAAAATGATTAAACTAGCTTGCTTTTTGGACTGTGCCTACCCCTTCGAGGTTCGAGTACGGGCGTGATATATATGTAAAAATGGACCTGGATTTTAACGCTAGGTCGATGATGATTGGAGTCATCTGCCCTGTAAAACGGGTTGGATGTATATAGTGACGTAATCGCGTCGCACACAATGATCAGCATCACAGTCCGGTTATTGGAAATGCGATTCGTTTGATTGATTTCCTCTCTGGATTGCTTTTAACGACTTGGGTCTGTGGCTTGTAAGATAGCGGCGATGAAGGTAAATGCATTGGAGTTATATCGTTAGGTATATAAAGGTAAGATGGTTTTTTTTCCAGATTAATAATACACAATTTTCATTATCTTCCTAGCGTTTTTTCCCATGCTTTGACGGGGTCCGCTTAGACCATTATCCAATTCAATTCAAACATCTTTGGATTTGTAACCATGATCCAAAAATTGTCTGGTTCCCCTATCTTAGGGTTATGAAGGTCAGATCGGCAGTCGCTTCAATGTAATTACCAGACTCGCTAAATCCTGGATCATGGTCTAAGCGGACCCTGTCTAAACACGTGACATAACGCTAGGGAGATGATGATGGTCTTTCCTAGATATTTAGTTAGAGCGGTGGTAAGTAGCTCAATGGTAAGTACACTTGCGTCACATCCAAAGGGTGCTGGTTTCGAGGGGTGAAAACAGAGCGCGGTCCTCTAGATTTTTCAAAATCTATGTATGTATTTATATCACTAGTTCGGTGGTGAGGGAAATCATCCAGATCAAACCTGCTCATTCAAACAACTAGGGATGTGTATGCATGATCCAACAAATATCTGGTTCCCCTATCTAAGGGTTACGAAGTTCAGATCGGCAGTTGCTTAAAGTAATAACCAGACTTACTAGATCCTGTCCCATGTTGGTCTGGAACTTGGCCCATGTTGATCTGGAACTTGGCACATGTTGATCTGGGACAAAAAAAGGAATGCGCCAACTGTGGTTCTTGCCTAGCATGTTGTAAAAGGCGACTAATGGTTTACGGGCTTTTGGGTATGTGACTGAGTAGGCGACGAGCTTGCTACTCCTTTTTCACAGCTTTCCATCCAACCCAGCCCACTGTCCCATGTTGGTCTGGGACTTAAAAAGAAATGCCAACTGTGGTTCTTACCTAGTTCAGTGTTCAGTTCAGTACCTAGTTCTTACCTATGTCGTAAAAAGCGACTAATGGTATATCGGGTTTTGGGTGTGTGATTGTGTAAGAGGTTACCCGCTTGTCACTGCTTTTTCAAAATTTTCCATTTAACCCAGCCCGGCTTTATTTTTGGCTAAATGTTGTTGAAGGGGCATGCTGCCCTTTTGACTCTGCCTACCCCTATGTACTAAATCCTGGATCATAGTCTAAGCGGACCCCATCGTAACACGGGAAATAGTATCTCTGTGATTTTTAAAATGGAATTGCAAGCTTCGATTGTCTATGCCAGCTCCTCATCATCTTCCATCAACCTCCTGCCCAGTTGAGTAATTCTCGTCAAGATTAGCCACCGTGACCGAAATCGGTTAGGAGGATATTATTATATCCTGCGTAGTTGGCCAATCTTGTTTGAGATTGACCACCGTGACAAAAATGTATGAAATTAATATAACTAAACTATCAAATTCTCCGCTGCTATACAGGCGGAAGCCGTACCCCCAACCGGGCGAAGCCACCAAAAGGCACTGACGAAGTTGGCCGTAGAACTATGCGATTGTGAAGAGGTTTTATTGGCGTATTAATCAAATTTATCGGCCCGCCATTCGGCCCGACTAATACGCGGCTAGTTCAGAATTTGACTAACTAATTGGAAATTTATCGTGTCCGGAAGTGCGGGGATCAGTTTTATTATAAAAACGTTTGACGGTGGCTGTTGGTTGCTATTTAGGTTGCAGAGACACTGAGGCAGACCTTTCCAGTGAGAACCGGTGCAAAATCATTAACATCATCATGCTTGCCGATGGTTACTGATGGTAAACCTAACGGTTTAAGACATTTATTTCTCAAAACAGAATACAACTTATTCACTTACATTGACTGGTTTACATATGAACCACGGACTAGTAAAAAAAAGGACTTCACGCTGTCATACTACAGCGTGAAGTCACGTTTATGCATGTGTGAATGAGATACCTACCTATGAATACCAGATCGGATATCGGATAACTGTCATTTGGAGCGCTTATTACGTCAATGTGACGTCGGTTGGATGTCAAGTTCGAGCACCTGAGGAGCTTCAATGTCTGGTTAGTGGCTCGGAGTCCTTCTTATTTTGCTAGTCCGTGATATAAACATGCAAAACCAACATCGAAACGAGTTATAAAAGCAAATAATATTTGTTTTGTTACGATTTAGAATTGAATAAGTTGACAAAAAAGAAATCTTGTTCTCGAAGATAAAATAATTGAAATAATAATAATAATAAATATAAGACTACATCACATACATTAATCTGACTCCGAGGTAAGTAGCTTAAGCACTTGTGTTACGGATATCAGAAACAACAGTGGTATTACAAATATATACTTAAATATTGGATATTAACACCCAGACACAGAACAAACACAAGTATTCATCATACGAATGTTTGTCCTCGGTGGGAATCGAACCCACAACTCTTGGCGCATGGGGCAGGGTCACTACCGAATGCGCCATCGAGCCAGTCGAAATGAAGGTAATTCGCTAACTTTTTTGAGCAAGGTGGCAACGAGTATGAGATCAGTTTCCATTACGTATCGAAAAACAGTTGCTATCATAGATGCTTTAGGCATCAAAATAAACCAAAACAAGTGCCATCAAACTAAGCCAGCTCGGAATGAGATATATATATATATATATCTCATTCCATATGATGTTGTCTGAAATTTATTGTTTATTTATTACTATACCGATTAGGCTATTTAGATGAGGGCTAGCGATATGGTAACGATATGCGCTTTATACGAGTGGGATGCAGGTGCCTCTGGGTTTTTCAAGTCTATATACGTAATACCACTAGCTCGGTTTGGGCAACATCTTGTGCATCAACATGCACATTCAACCGACCATGATACAAATTGTCTGGTTTCTCTATCTAAAGAGTTGCAAAGGTCTGATCGACAGTCACTACAATGCTGAATCCAGGGACATAAGTTATAGCACCTGATTTTACGATAAATTTATTAATATATAGAAAAGACCCATGTTGGTCAGGGACTTGGCCCATGTTTATCTGGGACAAAAAAAAAAGGAATGTGCCAACTGTTGTTCTTGCCTAGCATGTCGTAAAAGGTGACTAATGGTTTACGGGCTTTTGGGTATGTGACTGAGTAGGCGACGAGATAGCCACTTGTCACTCCTTTTTCACAGCTTCTCATCCAACCCACCCAACCCACGGGCCCATGTTGGTCTGGGACTTAAAAAGAATATGCCAACTGTGGTTCTTATCTAGCATATCGTAAAAGGCGACTAATGGTATATCGGGTTTTGGGTATGTGATTGTGTAGGCGACAGGTTACCCGCTTGTCACTGCTTTTTCAAAATTTTCCATCTAACCCAGCCCGGCTTCATTTTTGGCTGAATGTGGTTGAAGGGGCATGCTGCCCCTTTGCCTCTGCCTACCCCTTCGGGGATTGTGGGCGTGATGTTATATATGTTTATTAATATATGCTGTTTTTTTAGAAGAATAATAATAATTAGTATGTAGTGTCAACAATCTTCTCGCGTTCTGTGAACTCACGAGATACAGGCCTTTGATTGGCCGCTGCCGTGACGCGCTCCACCGCACACGTTCTGATTGGCCTAATGAACAATTCTCTAATTGCCCCACAGACTAAATATTTTCAGATATGAAATCGTGATATGTGTTGGAGAGAGTTAGTAGTTCAAAGAATAACTCATCATCTCCCTAGCGGCATGTCCCGTGTTTCTTCGGGGTCTGCTTAAAGATTGATCGAGGATTCAGCGATTTTGGTTACAACATCACAGCGACTGTCTATCAGATCTTCGTAACCCTTAGATAGGGAAACCTGACAGATGGCTAGGTTAAAACATGACTATCCTTATTAATATTATAAATACTGAAGTAATTCTGTCTGTTATATTCACGCATAAATAATTTCGTCAATTGCCGTGTAATTTGGCAAGCCTATACTTAAAATTATTGAGAAAAATGTGATATGTCCTACAAGATCCGTGACGAAGGGGTGTATAAGCAATAGAGAAAATTCTAACCTAATTACACTAATATTATAAAGGCGAAAGTTTGTGAGTGTCTGTGTGTGTATATTTGTTACTTCTTCACGCAAAAACTGCTGAATGGATATGAATGAAATTTGGCACAGAGATAGATTATAGTCTGGAATAACATATAGGCTTCTTTTTATCCCGGAAAAATGCACAGTTTTTGTAGGATATAGAAATATTAGTCTACGCGGGCGAAGTCGCGGGAAACAGCTAATACAGAATATAACATAAAGATTTACTCAACAGAGTTGATACTAGTACAAGGGAAAGCCATTTGACAATTTAATTCAAAGGCTACGAATGCCAGATGGTAGATGTTCTGTTTTAATGCAACATTTTTTTTTATTGGAAACTGATTAACTTAAAACAAATTAGTGCATTTTCAATGCGAAACGGTCACAGATTTCTATTTATTTATTAAATTACGCCTGTTATCCCCAAAGGGGTACGCAGATTCAAAGGGGCAGCAAACCCCTTTGACTGCATTCAGCCAAAAATATAACTGTGCTGGCTTAGATGTAAACACGGACAGTCTCAGATTAAACGTAATTTCCGGTTCTCTCTGGTCGCTTTGTCTGATCTATGGCTCATATCCATAGATTAGAAAGTCGGTGGAGCGCCAATAATATTGCGGCTTCTACCGATCCGTTTAAGCTGATTGGTTAATCTAGTGGTTCATTATAGTTGAGTATAACGCTTACATTAATGCTATGTATTCTAATAGAGATATTCTCGTAATCGTAGGTGTAATACTTTTAAGTAACTGCCTCGTTAGTCTATTGGCAGAAGTTCCGCATAAAGACCAACAGATTCCCTGCTTTCTGGTTTGACCTAAAATTGGTGTTGGGTGTTTCAATATTGAAATTACTTAGCAACAGCTTGTAATCAGGTCATCATCTTCCTAGCATTATGTCCCGTGCTTAGACGGGGTCCTATTAGACCATCATCCAGGATTTAGCGAGTCTGGCAATTACATTGAAGCGACTGCGATAGCTGCGGTAGCTCAATGGTAAGGACACGCGCCTCTTAACCGAGGAGTGCGGGTTCAAACTCATGCATGTACCTCTGGATTGTTCAAATCTATGTACGTATATATACCATTAGCTCGACGGTGAGGGAAAAAATCGTGATGAAACCTGAAAATTCAAACCACTTTGGCTTTGTAACCATGATCCAAAAATATCTGGTTTCCCTATGTAAAGGTTACCAGACTCGCTAAATCCTGGATCATGGTCTAAGCGGACCCTGTCTAAGCACGGGACATAACGCTAGGAAGATGATGATGAAAGTTAGCATCTGGGCGTACCTAGAAGTATGTGAAATACTTCCAGTTTAACTATACTAAACGCCAACTGTGTTCCTTGTCTAGCATGTCGTAAAAGGCGAGACTAATAGTGTATTGGGTTTTGGGTATGTGATTGTGTAGGCGACGGCGACGAGATAGCCACTTGTCACATTTTTTTTTTAATTTTCTATCTGACCCGGCACAGGTTTTTAGGGATTGCTGTCCCTTTGTCTCTGCCTACCACTTAGGGGACTACGGGCGTGATGTTATAAAAAAATATCTTAATGGAGTTAAGCCGTAGGAGCGGTGGTGGTTCAATGGTAAGAACATTCATTTGAGTCCCAGACCAACATGTGACAAATAAATTCCTTCGTTAAAAAATATGTATTTACCTTTTGACAAGCTCGATGGCGCATTCGGTAGTGACCCTGCCCCATGCGTCAACAGTTGTGGGTTCGATCTCCACCCAGGACAAATATTTCGTTTCGTGTCTGGGTGTTAATATCTAATATTTAAGTATATATTTGTAATACCACTGTTGTTTCTGATATCCGTAACACAAGTGCTTTAGCTACTTACCTCGGAGTCAGATCAATGTATGTGATGTCGTCGGATATTTATTATTTATTTATTTTACCTGGACAAAGTCACGGAAAATAGCTAGTATAGACACAATTACCCAACAACTAACCATATACATCCCGTGAGCATGTCTCCTCCCCAGTAACCTGTTCCAGAATGTCTTTGTAGACAGCTCAGGTCAGTATAATACCACCCAAGTGTGGTCCAAGGTACACTATTTATCAAGGGACTGTTAATATCAACGAAATGATGGTTGGTTAAGGAAAAGTACGTTAGGAAATAGAATTATATTATTTTTCATGTTAGTAAAAACTGAACGGAAATCCGCTAACAGATTAATCTCTTCTACGGTGGTCAAAAGATTTAGAAGGGCGTAGCTACCCAGCGCCCTCCAGGGGGGGCTCCGAACACTCCTGAGGTATCCCTGCCTGTCGTAGGAGGCGATTAAAAGGGCCTTGTGCGTCACACAGGGTCGTGTGCGCTGGCGGGAGAGCCTTGTAGCCCAACTCACTCCCGGCAATGACACGAAAACTCGTGTTATGACACGAGTTTTGCCACGAGTTTTCGTGTTCGGGAACGGGTCACACTAGGTGTCCTGGGAAGAGGTTTCCTCTGTCTCGAGATGGGTTGCAAAGCGGCAGCGCTCGCTGCCTTCATCAGTGAGGATCGCGAAAGTCTAGCGCCCGAAGAATGGCAGTTGTGAGGTTTAGTCGATAGGGAAACTGTTGCCAGCCAGCTCCGATTTTGACACCCGATTGTAGGCTGTAACTCAGGTGTACTTTGACGGTCCTTAAAGGCATTCCTGACTTACAAAAACGTGTCCCCTAGCTACAGCCCTGGACCATCTTATTTGATTGGTAGGGACGGCAGTGGCGACTATCAGAAAAGCCATATTCTCACACAGCAAATTAGCGCATGGTTTTGACTTGCGACCGATCGAAAATACACAAAGATTCCAAACATTATACGAAGGCATTGAAGGACAATAAAATAAGAAGATCTGCATATTGAATTAATTATGGATATGTAACCATGATCCCCCCCTTTATGAGTTACGAAGGTGATCATATTGGTCGTGTGATAACAGAAGGTGATGTTAGTCATCTTCCTAGCGTTATGTCCCGTGCTTAGACGGGGTCTGCTTAGACCATGATCCAGGATTTAGCGAGTCTGGTAATTACATTGAAGCGACTGCCGATCTGACCTTCGTAACCCTAAGACAGGGGAACCAGACAATTTTTTAATCATGGTTAAAAATCCAAAGTTTTTGAATTTGCAGGTTTCATCACGATGTTTTCCCTCACCGTCGAGCTAGTGGTATAAATACTTACATAGATTTAATAAAATCCAGACGTACATGCCCGGGTTTGAACCCGCACTCCTCGGTTAAGAGGCGCGTGTCCTTACCATTGAGCTACCACCGCTCTTAAGCATTGGATATACAGCCTTAATATCTACGTGACCCAGATTCTTTTAGACATTAAAAATTATTTTATATTCAAAACGTAAGTATTCGCTATATTTTCTGACTTGGACCACTTGTCTAGTTTCGAGCCGCTTGTTTTAGGCACCTTTGTAGGCACTAACGAGACCTAACCCATTATCCGCTGCAAGCCTGACGGGCCGGCCCAAAGGATTCATTCAGTGTCTGATTTGGGCCGCCTATGGCCCACTTGCAAACAAGTGTTTAGTTTAAATTGAATATCCAGTTAAAAAGATTAGACTGGTGGTAGTTCAATGATAAACCGGTTCAAACCCGGGCATGTACTTCTAGATTTTTCAAATCTATGTACATAAATGTACCACTAGCTCAACGATGAGGGAAAACATCGTGATGAAACCTGACAACTTTGAATTTGTAATCATTTTTTTTTTACTTTGTGACGTATTTTCATACGATAAATACGATATTAATATTACAATCTAGTCTAAAAAACTAATTAGTAATTTAAATTTAACTTAGATTGCTTAGAATAGTAAACTAAGAATGTGTCCGTTAACACTTATCTTATTGTCTTAATTAAGGGGATGACACATTGTTCTTGTGTTCATTTGTAACCATAATCCAAAAATTGTCTGGTTCTAAAAATCTTAGGGTTACGAAGGTCAGATCGACAGTCGCTTCAATGTAATTACTAGATCCCTAAACCCTTGATCATGGTAAGCGGACCCCGTCTAAGCACGGGACATAACGCTAGGAAGATGATTATCTAGTCAAAAATATTATTTATCGTCGTCATCATCATCATCATCATCATCGTCGGCCTACACTCGTCTACTGTTGGACATAGGCCTCTCGTAATGAACGCCTTTGGGTCCGTTAGCTTGGCTATGCTCATCCAGTCAAAGTTTATTGAGACCTATTAGGTATGTCCGATGTTGGTCTGGGACTTAAAAAAAATATGTCAACTGTGTTTCTTGCCTAGCATGTCGTAAAAAGCGACTAATGGTATATCGTGTTTTGGGTGTGTGATTGTGTAGGCGACGAGCTAGCCACTTGTCACTACTTTTCCACAATTTTCCATCTAACCCAGGTCATTGTCCCATGTTGGTCTGGGACTTAAATATAATGTGCCAACTGTGTTTCGTGGCTATGTTTGTTTATTTGTTTATTAGGTATATGGCGGAACATTTTTATCTACATTATTATATGATCGATTCCGAAAACTGTATTAATGAATCTTTCCGTTATAATAAGTATATCTTGTTAAGATCTAAGTATACAAATGTAGGACGTTAGCATACAATAATTAGGTTAGGCATTAAGTAGTAGCATATAGACAGTTACTTGAATTTTTTTTTTTTTTTTTTTTTGTGTATTTATACTGATGTACTATCCTGGTTGTGTTGTGATGTCCAAATGTAATAATAGTTTCTTTCTTTCCTTCTTTCTTTTTAATATTTATTACTATAATTAGTAAGTCGGCGTCTATTCTGAAATGTACATTTCTCAATTGGCTCGTTCATTTAATACATGTTACGAAGTACGTGTCTCAATTCCGTACTAACAGACAAAGACAAGACTCGTTAGTATGTATGAGGTAATCTCAGTGAGGATGGGAAGACGATTCTTATGCTGGACTAGCTGTGACCCGCGTCTTCGTTCGTGTTTAGCGATTTTTTGAATTTTCTACTTTTGTTCTTTTAGTAAGGATTGCAATCCAGCGGCATTCTTTTCCAACGTCATGTGCTGGACTTAACAGAGCTAAAATTGTGCTGGACTCAACTGGATTGCTTGACTAGCATTGTCATCTCTAGAGGGATTTAAATCCAGCGGAATTGAACCAGCACATGTTGCTGGATCTACAGCAAAATAGTGCTGGGCCTATCTAGATAGCTAGTTACAGTATATTAAAATAATAATAATGTCCTCCTAACCGATATCAGTCACGGCGGCCAATCTCAACGAGGATTAGGCAACTGCGCAAGAAATATTATAGTGCACAAGTGTGAGCTCAAACACTGGTGCACTCTCTGTTCCTTCACACTCATAGTCCGATGAGAAGGCAACTCGACATGACCGGAGAAGGGTCAGGCGCAGGAACAACGGCTTAACGTGTTTTCCGACGCCCGGGGTGATTAAACCGCCAACTTCCTGACTCCAGGCTGCTACTGAGTAATTTCAATATTGAAATACCCAGCCAGAAATGTTTGGTAAGACTTGGGATTTGAACCCGGGACCTCTTGGTCTTTAGGCGGTGCATGCTACCACTAGACTGCATTAGACCAACAAGGGAGTCAATTTTACAGCACACTAAGGGAGAGCCAAGGGGAAGAATAATTAGTCTAAGTCTTTGAATGCATGTATATTTCACCGTAGTTTTGTATTCGTACTTAATGGTCCCAATAATATTTTTGAAGTTAGTTAAATATGGCCTATATTTTAACCGACTTTAAAAATATGTTTTATGTCGTTGGGTTTTCATAACATCCATTTTTTTCTAGTTGTCTTCATTTCGATGCAATAACACGGCTTTATATAATGTAAATAAATAAAACAATGTATATTCAGTAACTTACTTTATATATTTTATACTTGAAAATTCTTGGTACAATGTACAAGTTTGGACTTAATCTTCTGGGACTTAAAATTAAAATTCGCATATCTATTAACAATATTGAGAGTTTAGATACAGAAGGGTAAACAATTATGAAACTAAGCCTTTTTAAGCTTTTAAATATTGACTAAAACATCCTACAACATCTTGCCTTTTTTACCGGGCCGCGAAAAGTAAAAAAGTTAATGTTTTAGAATCAAAATGGCCATAATTTATTCAACAATTCTTATGCAAAGCCTATTTAAATAGAATACAATAGGAAAAATAGTTAACTTTCATCAGTTGTACGCAATTTAATGAGAAAGAAAGTTATATACACACAAACGACACAAAATAACTATATTAATAAATACATTAGTTACATAAATGAAATTATAAAGACTTGAATCAAAAAATTTAAAATGATCATCTATTAAACATTTAAAACAGTTTTTGGTTAAATTTATTAACATCTTTTTAGTTTTTTTCATCAATCTATATAAAATAAGCTAAGTTTATGTAAGGATCTGCTTAACCACTTACTGAGAAAGACTCTGAAAGCTTATTAGAAACTTAATAGTCATAATTGTAAGTAAACAATTATTTTTTTAATATGTATAAAAACATGGTAAACGCATTTACATTTTTTTTTTCATGGATATACGTTTTTTTGGTTACAACAGCCATTTTAAAAGTAAAATAAATTAAACATCAAAGTTGATTATCAGACTATTTGACAGTTTTGAGATATACGCCTTTTAAAACAAGTTAAATATTTTACGACCTTAATAGCCGGTTCATATTTGTAGTATTTAAATTAAAAATTAACTTTAAAGTCTAATAATTAATTAGCGTTTCGACTTCAAGTAAGTAATTCCACACTTTCGCAATATCTGTACATGAAACGTTTTGTTAATTCGTAAATACTCTCAAATACTCCATTATTTTTTCATCCCTAAATTGTTGACAGAATATTAATGGGATGTACACAACATAGACGAACAATTCCAAGACAAAATTTACTTAAAACCTTATTTAAGACTATCATTCAATGACCAGTCAAATTCCATATTTTATTTTGAAACCATTAAAATAGTTAATTAGTTGATCGTGATATATAGTGATGTAATATCACACTAATGTCATACAAACATGTAACCATTCCGTGGCGTAGCTAGGTAACATTTTTTTCTTTCTAGGGGAGGGGGGCTGGTTTTAAGGCTCCCCGGGGTTGGAGGCCCCGGGGCACTGCCCCACCTTGCCCCTGGGTAGCTACGCCACTGTAACCATTGCATATTGACAGTTGATAAAAGGTCCATCAATACTCTTAAGTGTTGTCGTGATTAGGTACACTTGAAACTAGTAATCAAGGTTTAAGTGTGCAATACATATTTGTAATATACTGGCCTTGTAAATTTGTTATTTACATAGTAGATATGAGGTCTCATCGAGTCATATAACAGCACTATAAATTTTACAAGACAAGGTTCTGATGCAATTTCCGTGACCAGCCAACAATTTAGGTTATTAAATTTCGCCATTATTAATTAATCTTTCATCCAATCTACTTTTGCAATGTAAACATGTGGTATCGTTTACTGTATTTAGTGCAAGTTTACTTTATAATAAATATTAATATGTTATACTAACTGACCCGGCGCACTTCGCAACGCCTCGTTCTCGGATTTTCAATACCCATTTTTTTTCCGTGCTACTTTTTTATTTCTTTCATAAGAACCTTTACCTAATAATTACAAACACAACTTACATAATCGGTTTAGCTGTTCTAGAGATTTGCGCTTAGCAACACATTCAGTGATTTATTTTTATATTATCTATATAAATAAAACTAAGTCGTGTTTGTTACACCACTTATAAGTCGAGAACGGCTGAACCGATTTACGTTGTTTTTGATTTGTTGGATTTGTCTTCGTCCAGAATAACAGAATAACTATTAAAAACATTGAAAAATTGACGATAAAACAAAATAAAAAAATTCAGTCGAATTGAGAACCTCCTCCTTTTTTTTGAAGTCGGTTAAAAAGCAAAAGTATTTTCTCATATAAAACGGTGGGATTCGTATCTGTCAATGTTAAATGTCAATCGACAAATCAATGTCAATTTTCATTTACTGGGCGATACGAAGTTCGCCGGGACAGCTAGTAGATAATATAATAAAGTATTAATTGGATTAATCGCACAGTTTTATGTTGAGCTGAATGTGGTTAAAAGGCTATTCTTTTGACTCCGCGTACAGGATTTGCGTCAGCTGATAACTGTGTTATGTATTAATTATTTATGTGATAATTATACGGTAGCATGGATTCTTGTACATAAAGTAATGATTTACTGTTATTATATTTATCGTACACGATTAATCAACAATAACTTTATGTGAATGTTAAAACGTTCAACTGTTTTGGCTATTTATAAAAGAAACCTGTATTGATGCCTCTAATTCACATTTTATGTACTTTATCCTATTGAATTAAAGGTTATTATATATTTATGTGTAGACAATATTATGTTATGCTGTTATGTGACTCGATTGACGCTTTTAATAATGCTTCTAACAATTGACGACAAATTGTAATCTAACATTATATCGTATTCATAATACTGCACCGTGTTTTTGCTAATATATAACACATATATAAATTAATTAATTGAACTTAATAACCTCCAAAGAATTAACTACAATTTGCATTGCCATATAATACTATTCCATGAATAGGTAATGCATTTTATATCCTACATTGCATTTATATACAATCTTCTTTTTCAAGCGAATCGTATTGCTTCATACTTTTTTAGAAATAACATTATTTTATATTATTAAATTCAATTATAACTACATTTATTATTATATTCCAATATACATTATATTTTCCTATCATAAGACTATCTACGATAGCCATAAAAATAATAAATAAATTGTGTATATTTAATGTATTTTACTAAATTGACAGTAATATGTTTAATTTAGATTCGTTTTATTCCAACGCGATTTAAATACAATCCATTTTTTTTTTGCATATTTGGCAATTCCACTACTATTTCTATACATTAAATTGCATTAACTATCGTTTGTGCAAACTTTTAAACTTTAAATTACGATAATATAAAACTAAGCATAGCGCACTGTGCACATTTTTTTTAATAGTATTTCGTTTATTTACAATATATATTTATATATAATTTTGTGTATAGTACAAAACATTTTACTAAATATTTTGATTCCTACTTATATTTAAATCAATTCAAGGACAATTTGCGTTTCTCTTTAATTATTATATATTGTGTTCATTATATCCTGTTGCGTACATTTATTCAATTTAAACGACCGAATATGTAGGTCCCTTTTATGTTTTAAGTGTTTAGCGACTAGGGTTGGTTAATAATTGTAGATTATTTTATATATAAACAAAATAACCCACTCTTCGCCATACAATCATTCTTGCCATTACACACTTTAAGTCTTAAATGTCAAATTAACTTACACATAGCCACACAATAAGGTTTAAATTATCAATTGAAATGGTTTTATGGTTGAACTTAAATTAAATGTTGAAAATTATTTTAATGGTAAATAAGTTTTGTGTTAAAACTTAATTATTAGGTAGGAAACTACGTTTTGAATAGATATCGAACGTATAGAGGACTTTATGATGAAATTGTAGTATATTTTTTTATACATAGTTGATGTATTGTTAAGATTTTACAAAGCAATTTTTTGCAACTGCCGTTATACATTTTTATTTATCTTTTTGTGGTAGTCCAAACTTCAATAAATGAATTCTCTATATAAATTCTTGATATGGAGATTTTTTATAGCTAAGACAATGATTTGAATAATAAATTTATCTTCTTAAAAGAGAACGTAGAAGAGACCGTTCTCTTTTACGCAATGGTCAAAGTTCAAAGTTCTAGTACATAACAGTTCTCTAACACATTTCTCTAACGTTCATACTGATGCCACGATTAGTTGACGAGTGACTAGAATTTTTGCAACATAATATTCCGAAAATATGCATGCATATATGCACAAAAATAATAAATTAACTGCGTTGTCCTTTAATAGCTTATTATTTAAGCTTTAAATAAGGTTGCTGGCTTTAAGACAAAGAGCACAGAGTGTACACGAAATATTAAACGATAGAGAAAGTATTAACTTTGCTCCCTAAATGCAATATATGCCCAATGGTTAAAGGCCAAACATGAATTGGATATATATATACTTATACAAAAATCAGATAACAGGTTTAAGGGTACAATAAAATTGATTTCTCCTTTTAAGCAATTAGAAGCCTGTGTAGGGAGAAACCAGCTCTTCCGCCAGATATTACACCTGTACAATATGCTGTTGGTTTTGTAATATTACTTGAATAATTTCTATGACTCGTATACTTAAAACTAAAAGAAGAAAAAAAGGAAATTAGTGTTTAATGTATATATATGCAAACATATAAGTCACGTGCATATGCATATAATTGAGTCACTAGTTATAATTTTAATATGCATCTTAAGAATTATTACTTCATCGTCTCCAGTGGCAGATTTACAATCTTGGCCGCCAAGTCATGGGTCATATGGTGAATGCCAGCCCCCCTTTGTCAGTACCGAAGCAGCGGAATGCGGGCGTTTACTTTAAGTAATTTATTGTTATTATCAGTATTTTTTTTATTACTATTGGCCGCCTCTCGAATCTGACCGCCCTAGGCCCGGACCTACTGGGCCTTAGGGTAAATCCACCACTGATCGCCTCTATTTAATCCGATATCAATTCAAACTCGAATCTTAAAATCAGATCAACTCAGATCACATGAACACTATCACTTCACCTCAAAATCTTCCTTTACGGTCCAATTTGGCTTGCACTTTCCCCGACTGCCGAACTAAACTCACCCCTATCACGTTGATATAGAGTTTACGTTTGGTCGGCCTAGTCGGAGCAGGTTTTGCAGCATTGCTCTTTGTACCGTCGCAGCGCGCACATGTTCATAGCACGAACATTCTCGCAGAATCTCGATGTGTCGCGACATACGCCTTCTAAGGAAATTAAAAGCACACAATTGGTACTGGGCGCAAAAAAATAAAGAAATTCTCCAAACTGTCACACCAATTCCCTAGTTCCAAAGATGGTTTACGCTTGTACTATGGATACTAGGTGACGTTTATAAACATCCACGTTTCGAATTTTGGTACCTACCCTTTTTGTGTTTGTAAAGTATTTTCTGTAAATTTTATTTTTATTTCATTTATTTCGTTTTCACATGTATTTTTGGTACCAAATATTTTTTTCTTTCTTTCTTTCTTTCTTTCTATCTTCCTATTTCAGGTGTCGATATCTATAGACACGGCAAATTTTTTTTTATTATTTTTCGGCTAAAATTAAATATACTTAGGTGCTTTCGTATAAACATCTGTATCTGCGCCATTAACAGTCCGCACCATAATTCTAATAACAGTCAACAGATGGCGTTGATCGAACATACATGAACGCCATACACGCGCTGACGTGCTGAGTGTTTAAGCTACTCACCTCGAAGTCAGAGATATGTGATGTCGTCGGATATTTATTTATTCATTAGTTATAAGTATAGATATCGCCATACGAAATAAGGATATTTAGCTAGCGAACTAACTGCTACCTTTAGCGCAGACGCGCTCGCACGCACGCGTGACCGGCGGTCGGCGCATTCCCTCGCAAGCTGCGCCGGCGCTCCGCTCCCTGTTGCGTTTGCTGCCAGCGCGCCACACGCACCGGAGCAGGCGGTGCTGACGACCGCGGCCGCACGCGCCTATGCACTGTGAGAAGATTACATAAATTCAAAGATATTTATTACATATGCAACCTTTTGATATCCCATAACTTTAAGGTGATATTCTATGAATACAATTAATACAAAAAGTCCAAAGAACAAGTGTCCTTAAACGCATAGTTTAGAAGTTATCATCAATCTTAATTAAATTAGTTAAAAAATTGTATACAGGCGATCACGAGGACAATATGTAAGGCTTGATGTATAACATTGATGAGTAAGTCATTCATAATTTCAAATTTCAAAATACAATGTTGTCATGATCAAGTAAAGGTGTTTTATATTGGTGGTCGAGTATTTGTTGAATTATTTTGTATGAAAAAAGTAATGAATTGAAAAATAACTCAAATGCCGTTGGGTTCTTTTACGTGGTCTCGTTTATACCCTAAAGTTATGGGATATCAAAAAAAACAAGTTGTAGTTTAACTTAACTTCATAATAAAGTGTTCACCTGCAGTGTTGTTACCTAATAATTGTAGATTATTAAGTACGAAATTGTAAATTTTGGCATTTAAAAGAGTAACTATCGATTTTCTTGCCGGTTTCTTCTCTATAGATTCGACCTTCCGAACCGGTGGTAATACTTTTTTCTGTTTAAATTGACTACTTAGAAGTGCTTTTTTGAAGCCTATATAAATAAAGAGATTTTGAATTTTGAATTTGAATATCATCACGTCTGTAATCTCCATAAGGGGTTGGCAGAGACAAAGGGGCAGCTAGCCTCCTTTACCACATTCAGCCAAAATATAAAACAGGGTTGGGTTAGATAGACAATTGT
Source organism: Glyphodes perspectalis (assembly GCA_951394215.1). Lineage (NCBI taxonomy): Eukaryota > Metazoa > Arthropoda > Insecta > Lepidoptera > Crambidae > Glyphodes > Glyphodes perspectalis. Next base: position 11,120,183 of record OX596223.1, on the reverse strand, counting down.
TAGAACATAGTAACAAGTAGCTAGTTCGTCGCCTAGACAATCACGCACTCAAATCCGACATACCACATATACACCTGTCTGTCTGCAATACTACCTTACTCCAGGGTCCCACAGACCAGGCTGCTCGGCAAGAGGTCGCTTCCCTCTTCATCTTGTCTGGTTGTGTGGTGTACTCGCATTGGGAATCAGGTAGGACAGTCCCGTTCCCAGACACGCACTCTACACGACGCCTGGTCACTGCTGTTGAATAAAATGGTCATCATATGACGTTATAAGGTCTAATATTGTCTCAAATAACATTGACACTAGGCTAATCCGGTTTTTAATATAAATTTATAAATATTAAACACAATTATTCAGATTTAAAGGGCTACAGTAAAATACACTTAGGTTATTACCAAAGTACATCGGATATAAATTACTTGATACGACATTTACAAGAAAATGATATTACAACTGTATATTTATTAATAAGTACTCAGTGACAAGACCTCACATTCGCGGGGAATGGGTTCAAATCTTGGTATGTACTTTTGGATTTTTCAAATGTATAATTCCAAGTTTTTGTTAAATGTTTGTCGCAGCTTTAGTACACAGCTGTCCTTCATATTATGTTTAATAACTCGGATTTACTTGGATAGAGCCACAGAACAGAAAAAACTAGTAGAAGTGGCATGTCACAACATTAGTATAAGAACCGATGAAGCCAAACTCACCTAAACACGCCACTAATCACATACTACAGATAAGCAATGCTAGCTGATAAGCTAAACTGGATTGGCCGCTTTTATTAGAGTCAAAAACAGAAAATATTATAGTGCGCAAGTGTCTGCGCAAATACAGGAGTATTCTCTATTCTTTCATTCTCATGGTCCGGTGAGACGGTAGCCCGACATGACCGGGAAGAGGTCAGGCGCAGGACCAACGGCTTAAGGTGCTTTCCGAGGTACGGAGGTGATTAAAACCTCCAAGTTCTTGACTCCGGGTTGTTGCTGAGTAATTTCAATATTGAAATGTGATGACTACTTTGGTTTGTTCTGTGCCTGGGTGATAATATCCAATATTTAAGTATATATTTGTCCCATGTTGGTCTGGGATTGAAATACTCAGCCACAATTTTTTTTAGCCCAACCCGAAATTTGAACCCGGTACCTCTTGGCTCTTAGACGGCGCTTGCTGCCACTAGACCAACGAGACAGTCAAGAACCTACCGTCTACCTAAATATAATCGATTAAAAACTAAATTTACCGCCGTGCACAACTCGTCTGAAACCGAGATTCACTACCCGATTCCGTAATATTTATTAATATAAAATAAATTTGTTTATTATAATATAATGAAAAAACATCAAGCTCAAATGGTCAAGACAGATTATCGCACTATCAACGTCGCAAATATATCAACATTTAATATATGTTTTAACCTAACACACTGATAATTTGTTATCTGCAGTACGGACGGACAGTATACTAAAAGTATACTGGATGTCCTTGGAGTAACACGCTATTGTTAGTATTTATATAATTGTTAATGAATAATAGCTGATATATCATTTGAAGTGTGTGCAAGTGAATATATTGGAGACATATTTGCAGGTAAAAAGTAATGTACTTAATTATAATTTTTGTGATATCTCAACAATATACCTACATACAAATCTGTGATATGTTGTTGAAACTGTTTTCAGAATCTGAAAAGAAACTCGGTAGTGGCTCTTCATTACCGGGTTTCTTGACAGATTCTTCTCGGTAAAAACAACATTCCACACCGGTTGTAGAATCTTATAGAAATATCTGTATTTGACGATTTATAAGGGTTTCTTTGAATCCTATATAAATAAAGAATATTTTGATTTTGCCTACCTATCTCAGCAATGGATTGATAAGTACATTGATAGCAAACGATGCTTTTAAATGTGATTAAAAATTTGCATACCAGACGTAAAAATTTAACGAACAAGGAACGAGGCGATCTACTTTATGACGACATGTGTCGTCATACGACAAGCAAGGATCTTCAGAACTTATTTTTAAGCTTCAAACCTACATGTGACTACTTTAGTAGGTAATCTTTGTAGGCTGTCTGACTACAGTAGACTCAATATACTTAGTTTAAATCAATAAGGTCTTACAACTTATGGTTAACTTCATAATTAATTGTTCATCTGCAGTGATATCTAGTCTTAAGTGTAGATTAATTAAGTTTACAAAATTGTATAATTGGCATTTAAAAGAGTAACTATCGAGTTTCTTGCCGGTTTCTTCTCGATAGATTCTACCTTTCGAACCGGTGGTAAAATTGTTCTTTTTTTTGTATATTGACTATTTGTAAGTGCTTTCTTGAAGCCTATATAAATAAAGATATTTTGAATTTGAATTTACTACGATACTTTCTTTTACGGAATTGATATTACAAGCTTTTAATAAACTTCATTTTAAAATTTATTATTTTAGCTGTCAACATCTCCATTAAGCCGTGTGTTACCAGAAATTGACGTTAGGAGTATGAAAGGAATTGTTCGTCAAAGAAGCGAGTGAGGTGTGTAACGACCGCGCCATTCGGCGCTCGGTTCCTTATGCCTACTCCACAGGAGGAATGGCATGAAGTAACTAGTTAACATTAGTATGAAATCAATGTATGTGCGTTGTTTATATTTTGTTGAATACAGTTAACTTTTATGACTGGTTCGATAGCGCATTCGGTAACCCTGCCCTGTGCGCGAGGACGTGGGTTCAATCCCCACCATTCTGTGCCTGGGTGTTAATATCTAACATTTAAGTGTATATTGGAATTTCACTGTTGATTTTAATATCCGTTACACAAGTGCTTAAGCAATTTAGTTCGGAGTAGACCAATGTATGTGATGTTGTGTGATATATATTTGGTATTAAATTTGAAGACAAATTTCGATTATATAATAATAAAAAAAATAAATAAGTGGGGTTACATGATTTAAATGGGGTTACATGATTTTTATTTTTCAGTTACAGAACGTTGTTATGGACACGAATAAAAAATTCTACGTAGTCCAGTTACTTAAGTCAAATCTTAATATAGACCCATTTGTATGTATACCAGAGTCATGGGTCAAGTTGGAAGATAAAGAGAGAGATAGACTAGGCATTGCGTACCCGCTAGGCACTATATCATCAGCCATAGATGAGCTAGTCAGAACATGTGCTTGTCCATCCGAATGGAATTTGTATGAAGCAAAGCGCTGGTTTGTGGCCGGTAAGTAATAATAATGTCCTCCTATCCGATATCAGTCACGGCGGCCAATCTCAACAAGGATAAGACCAACTGCGCATGATATTATAGTGTGTGCTTTCTGAGGTATGAGGGTGATTAAACGGCCAACTTCCTAACTTCGGACTGTTACTGAGTAATTTCAATTTTGAAAACAGCCACAAATTTTTGGCCAGATCCGGAATAAGTCGGGACGGGTAAGTAATCTCTTAATGACCGATTACGTGGTATTCAGACGCCACTCCAACGTTCGATAAAAAATTTGTAATACCACACAAAATTGTTTGAAGGCCCAGCCTTTTTTGACAGGTGGGGAAGAAATATTATTATTTGTCCCGTGTTGGCCTCGGACAAAATATAATGTGCCAACTGTGTTTCTTATCTACAGTCCGTTTCACCTAAGAAGAGTTTCGTGACAGGTGTCAATACTCATTTTTATGCATTGTACTTTCTACAAATCAAAATATTCAGTTTTAAACATATTTAACTTTATACGCTAATATTATTGTAAAAAAATATTAAAAATCTCCATTTACTAATGTAACCACAATTTATCAATTTTCTTCTTAAATTTAGAACTAATTTAAATTTTAACAAAACATCGTACGAATTGCATACTACGGGAATCGGAAAGTTTACTCATAGAGATTGACACTACTATGCACGTCACATCATTTATTGATATGGCCGGCATCTTGTCATCGAGTTATAATATTTTACTAACAAACCCAGTGATAACAAACAAGTGTCCCATAAGACTGAAACAAAAACAAAACATCCTTAATTGAATGTTTGTGAGTCTTCCATTCGCGTGCGCTTAACACATATCTGCATAATATTTATGTGAGAATATCAGTATTAATATAAAAATAAATCATAGTTTGAAATAACTTATATTTTAATCAGGATTCATAATAATATAAATAAAAAGATTTAACTGCCCTAGAACTTTTTATCGACCTGAGAAAAAAAGCGAACGGCTGTCATACGGATGCATAACTATTAACGTCAAATTCAAAGTGTCACGGAACTCTTCGGTAATAGGCAATACTTAAATATAAATATACTACTAAGGGAGTTTGTTATGGTAAATAATTATGATATCTTGGTCGATGGCGCATTTGGTAGTGATCCTGCCCTATGCGCCAAGAGTTATGGGTTCGAACCCCACCTAGGACACACATTCGTGTGATGAATACTTACTTGTGATTGTTCTGTGTCTGGGTGTTAATATCCAATATTTAGTATATATTTGTAATACCACTATTGAATCTGATATCCGTAACACAAGTGCTTAACCTACTTAGCTCGGAGTCAGATCAATGAATGTGATGTTGTGGGATATTTATTATTTATATCTGAAATTTTTTCTTGTATTTGGTTGTAGAATCATACGATGGTGCAATGCGTTGGATAGAAAATATGATGAGTATACAATTCATGAAAACTCTACTTACACAGGCAAAAGGAATGAGTATTCACGGTCAATGCAGTTTACAATTGACAAGACTAATGCAAATTAAAAAAACATTAGATTCAACAAAAGATCAGCCTCCTCACCAACTGGAGTCACGCCCGGTAGCAGCGGATGAAATAATCAAAACACAAGCTAATGGATTTCCAGAAGCCAGCAGTAATGGAACTAAAGCAGGTAACGTAAATAATATATAATTATTATAAGCGAACCACAAGACTGAAACAAAACCACATTTACTGGGAGTTTCCGCCACCAAGGCACGAAGTGTTGGAATGATGTGCCTCCTCCTCTGCGAACGCTCCAGTCTATTATAACTTTTAAAACGAAATTGAAAAATATTTTGCTGGAATCCCAGAAGTCTAAAACTGAGATAACATTCGGACGCTTCGCCTAGGTGGCGGCCTGCTCCGCTTCTCTCTCTTCTCTCTCTCTCTCTCTCTCTCTCTCTTTATATGTACAATGTATGTATCTCTTATATTCTTGTATTGTGTCCTCTATATATACTTATATATATTTGTAAAATATGATATTTAAACAGTTCTCCATTATATATACAATCCCATAACACCCTGTAGCATATAAGTATACATATATTTAATATCAACACTTCTTCTCTTCACTACACACCACATGTCACGCTCCCTTATTTGGCTCTGTTTTATTTAATTGCGCCGGCCTCATGGTGGTAGCTGAAAATCAGTATTTGCTCTCTGAGCAAGGAAACCACTGAGCTACTACCAATTTGCAACACTGTGGCACACATTATGCTTTCCAGTTTGTGCAAATTAAATTAAAGAATATTTTTTATGTCATTTTTATATTTTATTGTTTAGATTTTTGTTTGCTCATTTTGTTTCTTTTTTTTTGTATTTTTGTGTGCCTGTTATTTGCAAATAAATTTTTTACTTACTTAAAATGACGTCATTCTAGCCCCACCACTAGCCTATAAAAAAACCGACTTCAAAAACGAAAGTAATAAAAGTGAAAGATAATTAGGCCAAAGCGTATTTGATTACTTATAATTTTGAAGTCAGTGCCAAGACTCGTTCAACATCGATCGAAAATAGTCGGGAGTGCGGAGCTTTTGAACAAAAAAATAGTGCGTTGTGACTAGGGTTTCCGGAACCGGTCCTGTTTTTGAAAACTGGGAATTTCAGTACTTTTTCGTAAAAGAACCGGTTTTTCCCGGTTGTTTCGTACTTTCGGACTTGGTGGTTTTGTTATATTATAAAACAATTTGTTATGCTTTACATACATAACATCACGCCCACGATCCCCGAAGGGGTAGGCAGAGTCGAAGGGGCAGCAAGCCCCTTCAACCACATTCAGCCAAAAAACAAAGCCGGGTTACATGGAAAATTGTGAAAAAGCAGTGACAAGCGGCTAACCTGTCGCCTACGCAATCACACACCCAAAACCCGATATACCATTAGTCGCCTTTTTCGACATGCTAGGCAAGAACCACAGTTGGCATATTCTTTTTAAGTTCCAGACCAACATGGGATAATGGGCTGGGTTGGATGGAAAGCTGTGAAAAAGGAGTGACAAGTGGCTAGCTCGTCGCCTACTCAGTCACATACCCAAAAGCCCGTAAACCATTAGTCGCCTCTTACGACATGCTAGGCAATATGCTTATTCCAGGCTTTACAATTAAGTCGCAATTAAATATTTAAGTCTTTTTCATTGGAATTTCTCAGTAAATCCAAAAAATAACAATAGAATCACATTATCTTCTCATAGACATTTTTCTTCTATTTTCTATTCTTTATCAAAAAAAGTTTGCGATCACTTTAAAAAATCGAAATCTTTTTTATTACGGTAGATTATATTATGATTTCTTATTCATTTTAGATTTTTTATTTAAAATTATAGAATAGAATATAAAACAATAAAACAGTTCTATTGTTTTTCCATATAAAAAGACTTTAAGTCCTAGCTTACGCTCATTCAGAAATCTGATTTAGTCAATTTTAACAGTTAAGCAAGGCGGGAAATCGGTGTCCTTTTGGGGTGGTGTTATGATTGGAGCTAGAACACCTTTGATCCCGTATCGACCCTTCATGACCACAGACATGTACAAAGCAATTGCTACTGATAGAATTGTCAGATCATTTCAAGTAAACCATGGGCACCAATTTGTACTAGTCGATGATAATGCGCCCGCACATCGAGCTCAACGAGCCAATGCTGCTCTCTGAGAATACGACATCACAAGGTTAGACTGGCCTGCCGGCTCGCCTGATTAAACCCAATAGAGCACACGTGTGATGCTCTTTAGAGAGCGGTTTGTGAGTGCCAGAGCTCAAGGAAGCCGCTATTCAAGAATGGGACAGGTAACCCCAAGAAATGCTGGATAGATTGATCCTCAGCATGCCTAGGAGGATCTCCGCATGTGTTCGAGCCAGGGGAGGAGTTATTTTATATTGAATATAAACCAGAATAAACCTTTTACTAATAAATTGTTATTTAACACTACGAAGAAAATGGACGCCTTTGTTTATTCGTATAGCGAGAATGATATAGGTGAACGTGTATATGTGTGACAGTTGAACTTTGAATTAATTGAAAAATCATTTAAATGAAAGGTCCGTCTATTAAAAAGTTGAAAACATAAGCTTTACCGGGCTTTCATTAATTAATAGTTAATTTCAGATGAAAACGTCACCGAATGTGCCACCCCAGAGACGGCATCCAAGACGGCACCGGCTCCTGAGGTCGGCCTATCGATGCTCTTATTGGATATAGACGGGGACATGGAGACGGATGCAGTTGCTGGTCCCAGCGGTATCAAAACATTGCTCGTGCCATGACGACTCGGCGTCAGAAGAGGCCGTATAAGCAAACTGGTAGATTCATATTATTAGTTGATTTTGTTGTTGAATTGACGTTTTGTAAGTGTTTGTTTCAAACCTATATAAATAAAGAGTATTTTGACTTTGTCTTTGACTTTGACTTTACCAAATGACGTTATTTTAGCCCCACCACTAGTTTATAAAAGACGCCGCGCACCATGGCACGCTCCTTTTTCTGCTCGCGCGCTCGAGGCGTCGACATCGGTTACGTTCCAAGCTTAGAGGTGTTATTTAGGAGTTAGGTTTATAGAGTGATATTAAGGATCGAATACTTAGGTCCTCTGTTTTTTTTGTATATGTGTAAGTTATCTTTTAAATATTAAAATAACCGTCGTATTTTAAAACCGTTTGTTTTTTTTAATCAATTCCACTCCTGTCGCCAAAAATATACATACATACATATTATCACTTCCATAAACCCTGAAGGGTTCAGCAGAGTCAAAGGGGCAGCACATCCCCTCAATAATCTTTAACCACATTCCGCCAAAAAGAACTGGGCTGGGTAAGATGAAAAAATGTGAAAAAGTAGTGACAAGTGGCTAGCTCGTCGCCTACACAATCACATACACAAAACCCGATATACCATAGTCACCATTGGAAAGCTACTTTATCAGCGAATAACAAATGCTATATTTTATCCCCTTACTCCCACGGGACCGGAAACTACGCGGATGAAACCGCGGGGCGTTGCTATCTATAATATTTTATTTCATTTCTGAGCTATATTTCATTTAAATTCCTTTCTTTACAGTTGCACAGAAGAGGAAGTTAACAGATGAAGGCCAGCCATAGGTGAAGAAGGAGGCTTACAAGACAATAACCAGAATGGAGTACGATTAGGAATTTTATACTAAATGGATTTCGTAAGGCAATTCATTTATTGTTATGTCAAAGAGAAACTGCAAAGCGAGAAATAATACACCCTTTCTATTTTACCTTAATATTTAAGTTTTTAAACTAATGTAAGTATACCTTAGTATATACTTTTGTTACTATTTAGAGTTTTTATTAACCTTAACAATTAAGTTGCTAAACTAGTGTAAATATGATTATACCTAAGTATTTTTGAGACGGCGCCAAGCAATCAATGAACAAAGATCACTTAATTAACTTATATTTAAAGTAATAATTCACCCCTGCTTTAGTATGGATTTTGCAATGTAAGTTATGATATTAAATAAGTTTTCTCTTAGTTTCCTATCGCTAATGGAGATTTTAACTATTAACTGTGAAGTATCATAGTTAAGCTGTATATCAATGTAGAATCGGAAACGTAGTTAAAGTTTAGTATCCTTAAGTTTTGTATCTTTACATTTAAGTTTTATTGTTCTAAGAGAGAAGAGTGAAAGAAGATGTAGTTGTAAAGGCCAAAGTTGTCCAGAGAACTCCGATATGTTATACGACGTCAAAGGACACGGGCGCCATACGAAGTGCATAGAAAAAACCATTTTCGTGAGAGAAATGGATGTATATTTGATTAAAACTGTTATACCTCGCTGGTCTTTTGATAAATTTTGGTTCTGTTTTCACTTTTAGTAATTAATTTTTGTATAATTTCCGATGAATGCGAAAAATTACTAAAATAATGGACTCACCAGCTCCACTGGCCAAGCATCGGATGGGTGACCACGCGCCAGCGCGCCAGCTGGCACAGCCACTACTGCGGCAGGTCTTCAGCACGCCAGGGGGAGTGGCTCCGCGGGAGATGCATTCATCCGTCTCCACAGTGGTGGTGGAGTTGTGTTTCTTGTGCTAGTCGCAATAAAGAGACGTTATTTTAATTAACTACGCTTGTTAAGTAATATTCTTTGTGATATAAACTTATTGGTAATAAATAAAAAATTATAATAAATTCTCCAGACTGACACGCATTCCCTAGTTCCAAACTAACCTTATAAGCTTGTGCTATGGATACTAGGTGAACGGATCGACTTCCTTAAATACGTTTTATAAACATCCCTGACTCGAGTACAAATGTCCATGTTCATCACACGAAACATTTGCCCCTAGCGGGATTCGAACCCGTGACCCTTGGTTTCGTGGCCAAGCCTTCGATGTTAGCGACCTTTTTACACTTTAACATCTAACATAGCTTAATTTTATTGTTAGCTGATACTGGTTGGAGGAGCTCAATGCCTCTTGAACTCTGCCTATCCCTTCGATTCCAGGCGTGACAATGTTCGTAGGTCGTAATTCTCAGTCCAAAGACTAAAACTTACCTGACACACAGCTCCCCTGACCTGATGCCCGACCTGGCCACACGGAGCGCTGCAAGGAGACCATTCTGTGGTCATCCACACGTATTCGTGGGCATCCAAGTATTTCATGACCCTGGGGACAAATAAACGTTTTGAGCAAGACACATCATCGTTGTCTTTCTAACTTTTTCTAGTATATACGAAAACTGAAAACTATTTGTACAAAATCGTTAATAGAATCACAGAGTAATAATATATTACGTACAAATAGAATTGATTGCAAATTATTTTTATATTATTTGACAAGATCGATGGCGCATTCGGTAGTGAAAATATATGTCTAAAATAAACTTTTATTGTTGGCTTAATGTGGTTAAGTATAGTTATTTTTAATGATCAAACCATTTAATAGATATGTAAATCTCTTAGCACTGTCAGTAAGGGCTTAAGCATAGCGATATGTGTATAGGAAATCATGCATTTACTTACGAGTACATATTGTAAAACAATTTTTTCTTATCCAAAATATCCTAAATAATTTTGGATATTTTTCCTTTTTTAATTTATACTAGCTTCTGCCCGCGGCTTCGCTCGCGTGGTACATCGATGAAACATAGCCTATATATTATTCGGGTGTATGAGCTATATTATTATAAAGTTTCATTAAAATCCATTCAGTAGTTTTTTTTTTGTGAAAGAGTAACAAACATCCATCCATACATACAAACTTTCTATTTGTAATATTAGTAGGATGGGACATCCAACCATTCCCAGTAAGTCGTGTATCTCACCTTTGTTCCGTGGTCGTTTCCAAATCACCAAAATCTTCCTTCAAATTCTCAGCAGTAATGTCTTCAATAGTATTCCTATTATAGTCTTCATTTACAATGATTATATCAGAATCATCATCTTCTGGGAAGACTATTTGCTTGTCTTCAAGGTTTACAATTCTCGCCTTCGTAGGGATCCCATAGTTCTGGATCATTATTATGGGGTCAGCCATCCTCTGACCCCTAGAGTTTCCCAAAGTCTGAAAATTCCAGAACATCTGCAAATATCAATTAGATGAGCCCAAATGTTAGTAGCATTCCAATTTATTGAATATTCTAGAAACATTTTGTATTTCCCAAGTTAGACTCTTAATTAGCTAAATAAAGTCGTGCAAATTTCCTTCAGTTTATGTTATGTTATGTCATGGAAATCCCAAATGCATTGTTACATATTAAATCTATGTTAAATGCAAATCATTTAATGGATATAAACTGTATCTGTGTTGCTTTATTAGACCAAAACAAATTTAGATCAAAGAGCAAACTATGAACATCATATATTTTGTGTCGACATCAAAACGTCAATCATTTTGCTGAAAGAGGTACGACAACATTAGGATCATCATCATCCTAGCGTTATGTCCCGTGCTTAGAAGGTGTCCGCTTAGACCATGATCCAGGATTTAGCGAGTCTGGTAATTACATTGAAGCGACTGTCGATCTGACCTTCGTAACCCGTAGATGAGAGAACCAGAAAATTTTAATATGATTACACATCCATAATTGTTGGAATACGCTTGTGGTATAAATACGTAGAAAAATTTTGATAAATCCAAAGGTTTTGATTCCACCCGGGTTTGATTCCGCATCTCTCGGTTATGATTCGCGTGTCCATACCGTCAAGCTACCAAATCTCTTATGATGACGTCAAGATGTCGATACGAAACAAAATACCTTCAAATTATTTCTAATTAAGGCAAAGCCAGTTTACGAATATTTTTCGTAGAAACTTTAAATTAGTGAAAATCAAAAAAATACTCATAGAATGCTTTAAACAATACACAGTGTTGGCTGAATAATCTATTTAAATAAAAAAAATGGAAAAAATCTAAAAACCATTACAAACCATTATTAACAGACCAAATGAAATAAAATGATGTGTCAGACCAGTAGATCCCAGAAAACGGTCAATACGAAGAACATAACAACCCAGGAAACCTCTATTTCAGAATGTCCTCACCTGAATTTGCATTACTATGTAATGTAGGCACGGAAGTAGACGAGTGGCGCCGTTTCGCTTCGGCGGAAGCATCTGCGAGGATATAGCAGTCTCCTTAGATCCCAAGCGGCGTGCGAAGATCACATGGCATTTGTTACGTTTTTGAAGAAATTTGGGTTAGCGTCTTTTGCGTGGTGGCCGTAGGTGGAGCGTCATTTTAGTCTAAGGCACTTCAAGAACTGAGCGTCTCATATATTCCTTAATAAACGAACGTTACAATGAATTGTATGAGGTACGAAAACAAAAAAAATATCGGTAAAGTGCGAGTGTTCTTTAGCGAAGGGTTCCGTACTGAAGTAGAAAAATATAAACTAACATCGAAAAAATTATTTCTACCGGAGTAATAATAATAATAAATAAATTCTTCAGACTAACACACTCACACACCAATTCCCTAGTCCCTAACTAAGCTTATAAGCTTGTGCTATGGATACTAGGTGAACATCCATGACTCGAGTACAAATATCCATGTTCATCACACGAAATATTTGCCCCTAGCGGGATTCGAACCCGCGACCCTTGGTTTCGTGGCCAGGGTCTCTGACCACTCGACCAACGGGCCAGTCATATAACGTAACTGCTTATATTATCATATTCATATTTATAGGGAGAATTGTAATATTCACTCTGTGAACATTTTAAGTACTTATACATTACATAACATCCCCGAAGGGGTAGCTGGAGTGGTGGAGCGATAAGCTCAAAATTACACAAAAATAAAAATAAGTTAGGTGAGATGCAAAATAAATAGCAGCCACTAGTAGCTAGCTGGTCGCATACATAATCACAAAGTCAATTGTTCATTGGCCGCCTTTTATGACACGCTAGGCAGTAAATAAATTTTGGATTCCAGACCAACATAGGACTTAATTAATACAAACTTCATATTACCAACAATTTGCAGCGTTTATTTCTTCAAATTACGAATGACTTCCTAAGCAAATCCAATTTATTATTTCAGAGAGTGCGAACCGAATAAATTGAAAATATTTTCCGTATTCCGCACTAATTAGCAAAATTAGTTTAAAAAGCGAAACGTTTTAGAAATATCGCTGAAATATAAATGCTGTCGTTGTGTGTTCGCGTGGGTGGAGGTGACTTTTAGCAAGTCGGTCGGTTACGATTTAGCAAATAATTTTACTCGCGTAAAGCAAATACGTGATAATAACGCAGTATTTATTTAGAAGTTAGAAGCATTGAATATCATGGTATATTTTTTAAAAAGACTGTTGTATTTTACGTATTTATGGTGTATTATGATATATTTATTGGGAGGAGATACTACATACATATATAGCCAACATCGGCTTAGTACCCCTTTCAATAATAATACCACAAAGTAATAATATACTACGTACAAGAGACGGTCACTGCCCATACTTGAAAAGTTACTGCGATAACTCGCGCAAGAACAGCGACAGTGGTGAGTAATTGTAACTACAGCAAAGTTTAGTCTGTTTGTCAGGAATAATACAAGATGGCGCTACAAGCACAGGTTAGTTGTTTCTTAGTAATAGTACGCTATCTGTGTAAAATTCATGGTTTTAAAACAAAGACTATTTTGGTTTGCTTTTGAAGAAAATATTTTATATTCATGTTTTTCACCTAAATTTAATAAGTTGACGTAAAAAAAATATTTTATGAAAAAAGCATTTTTAGAAAGTAAAATAATAATGTTTTTATTCGGTTTTATCTCTCAATCAGTCTAAATGATGCCTGTAGCGTCATCTGTCTTTGTCAAGTCTATACAAAATCTAAAATGTACGTGACTGCCAAGACATGATAATACTATTTTAGTAGGCGTTTCTCCCGCACGCCCGTAATATCCGAAGGGTTAGACAGAGTCAAAGGGGAAGCTAAACCCCTTAACCATATACAGCTAATAAATAAAACTGGGGTAGGTTAGATAAAAACCTGTGAAAAAGTAGTGACAAGTGGCTAGCTCGTCGCCTACACAATCACATACCCACAACGCGATATACGCGATGTGCTAGACAAGGAACACAGCTGGCACAATCTTTTTAGGTCCCCGACCAACACGTGCCTGTGGATACGGATTTTCACAAAGCAAGTGTATAAATATATATTAGAATCAAATCGATGTATGTGATAATATTTGATAGTTTAAGTTTAGAGAGCTTTCGGAATAATGTAATAATACTATCGAAATTGTTAATGATTGTTGGAAATAATTTACAGTTACTAACTAAATCCTTAAAGATTCTCTAGTTCGTAGGCAAAATTCCTAAACTTGGTAAGGATTTCAATTTGATATTTTATTTGTATTTTTTGAACTAGCAGTGCTCCGTGGTTTCACTCGCGTAGCTCCCGTTCCTGTGGTGATTCGGAGATAAAATATAGCCTATGTTACTTGCTGATAAAGTAGCTTCCTGTTGGTGAAAGAATTTTTCAAATCGGTCCAGTAGTTTCGCAGTCTATTCAATACAAACAAACAAACAAACAATGAAATCTTGCCTCTTTATAATATTAGTATGATAAAAGAAAGTGATGAGAGTAGCCAAAATAACCGTAGAGCGTGTTTGAAAAGGAGCTCGCGATATGTCGCTCGGTTCTGACTGCCTACTCCGCTAAGGATTTGGGGTGAAGTAAGGTTAGGTTACTATTTATATTATTATAATGTACGCGGGTTTATAATACTTGTTAATATTAAAAAAGGCATTAAAATTAGCCAGGTTTAAAGAAATGATTACATTTACCATAAAAAAAACAGCACTAAGGCAATGAGGGTTTTTTGAATTAAAACATCAGATAGATGGCGTAACTGCGACGTACGGTCTTGTCACCCTCATTGGTAGGTTTTCTGAACAAACTGACATGTTGTCAACAAAGAGCCAATAGTGACAGTGATAAGACCACGAGACTCCCTCGTGCGATCTAGTGGTTTTTGTATTTGTAAATTCCCTCATTAAAAACGTCAGCCTTTCGAACGATTCTCGACAAATTAGTCTGTCAAATTTAATTTAAGAAATGATCGTACTTACCTCAAATTATATTATTACTCTAAGTACGATCGTGATTATAACGATAGATGCCAAGTTCAATTGTAGAATGGCGACAGTAAAGTTTACGATCAATTTTACGACGACAATAAAACGGTTATTGCAAAATTTACTTTAAGTTATTTGCGCCGCGTTAAATCTATTTCATTGTTAAACGGCACGATGGGCGAAAGATGGCTGCTATATTTTAGATACGGCAGTATACAGATACAATAAAAGGAAACAAAGTTTTCTTAAAAAAATACACGATTTCTAAGGCGACTGTAAATTAGGCTATGAGATACCAGATTCGATTGCGCATTAGTTTCAACCAGTTGTCCGAGAACGACGCGCATAAACTTCTTATTTGCAAAAGAAGAACTTTCTCACAATTTTCCATCTAACCCAGCCCATTGTCTCATGTTGGTCTAGGACTTAAAAATAATGTGCCAACTGTGTTTCTTTTCTAGCATGTCGTAAAGGGCGATTAATGGTATATGAGGTTTTGGGTATGTGATTGTGTAGGCGACGAGCTAGGCACTTGTCACTACTTTTTCACAATTTCCATCTAACCCAGCCCAGTTTTGTTTTGGATAAATGTGGTTAAAGGGGCCTTTTGACTCTGCCTACCTCTTCGGGGATTATGGGCGTGATGCTATGTATGTATGTAGAACTTTTTATTTTGCGAAAATAAAAGAAATGTAAGTTACTCCTAGCCACACCAACTATCTACTGAACATTTCGTCAACATCGATTCAGCCGTTTTAGAGTTTCTCCGGAACAAACAGGTCAATTTCAATTTGCATTGATTGAGTGCCAAGAAACATGTGAAATTTTCGATAATTATTCAGATAATTTTTAAAGCATGATCATATATTTTTTTTCGTTTACTGGCTGATCTTATAAAACAATAATATATATAATAATAATAAATATGATAATTTTACAAGCATATCTGGCCTTCCCAATAAGCCCCAAAATTCCTCATAATACATTTCTAATCAAATAACGAGATTTTAACACATTCCCCTTAAAACGTTCCAAAATGACGCTCCATCTAAGAAAACGCTCCAAAATGACGCCCCACCTAACACCGATGTTAGTGACGTGACGGGATTTACCTCGTTCTCGTCGTAGATGTCCCGTGCTTGCGAGTTGAAGCTCGGCGCTGCCTTGGTGCTGGTGGTAGCCGTGTTGCCGTAGAGAGCGTCCCGGACTTTGTCTATTTTACCTGTGAAATCAAAGATATGCTTTCTCATCTTTCTAGTGTAATATCTGGACTATAAATGAGTGTAAAAAAAAGTCGGGGTCGGGTCATACTGAAACAATATAAAGTCAAATGCAGAGTCAGAGTCAAAGACGGTGTCGGGGTCAGAGTCAGAGTCAGATTCAGATTAAGAGCCAGAGTGAAAGGCAGAGGCACAGACAGAAACATAATCAGATATAGAGTCAGAATCAGGGCCAGAGTAAAAGCAGATTCAGAGTAAGAGCTAGAGTGAGACGCATAGGCGCAGACAGAGTCAGAGTCAGATACAGAATCAGATTCTGATACAGAGTCAGTGTTAGGAGATATAACTATTATTCTACTATCGCCCTGGAATATTGTTACCGAGAAGATTCCGTGATAAGACTCGGTAGCTTATCTATTGACTGGACCATGCTTCTACATTTACAGAGTTGATAATAGGCTATTTGACAGTATGAAAAATAATTAGTTATTTATTGTCATCCGCGTTCCTTACGAATTTTTCACAGCGATTTCCATTAATAAGTATAAAAAATATTAAATATTATCACCAAAGAACCCAAAATAAAATTTATTTATTTTAAGTACGAGCCACGTGACCGTAAACGGTTGTGATTGGCTGAATGGATTGTGACGTCCCACGTCTGTGAACAACCAGTTCTGCCATTGCTTTACGCACGAGATCCTTGTTTTCTTACGATTTTTAAGTCTATCATTGTACATTATTTGTATCGCTTCACTTGTATAATCATGGTGAATAATTTTGTAAAAGCAGACAGCGGAAACTTTCGATCGGAATTTTCGTTAAACCACTGTAACCCCTACTTTTACACTCTGGCACTGCGCACCCTTTATAGCAATTATTTTTTAGTAAAATACAGGTAAAAACTCAAATAAACCAACGAATGAGAACGATTCTACCTTCTTCCAATGTCTCCGTACTAACGTGTGACGTCACTCGACGCCATTTTGCCGAAGTAGGCGTTTTGACAGCTCAAATAATCAGTTTATTTTTAAATATAATTTTTTATATGAAATACTTATCAAAAATTAAAATAAATGTCATTTCTAGAGTCCTCATACATCATTAAATAATATAGTGCGATGGTTTTCAGAAATTAGTCAAATAGCCTATTGGAGTCTTTGTACATTGAAGTGACTGTCATCTTAGATATTGCTATCACAAATCGTATCATGGTTATACATCCGTAGTTAATTAAATGTGCAAGTTTTCTTACGATGTTTTCCCACACTGTCAAGGTATTCTGAATACGTATCTGTTCCATGTTGGTTCCATGTTGGTCTGGGACTTAAAAATAATGTGCCGATGTTCCTTCCCTAGCATGATGTAAAAGGTGACATGTGGTATATCGGGTTTTGGATATGTGATTATGTAGGCGACGAGATAGCCACTTGTCACTATTTTTTTTCAATTTTCCATTTAACCCCTCCAGGCTCAGGCCTGGATTAAAAAAATCCCTACACAAGATAACAATGCTGGTTTATCGTCTTTACTAGTAAAAAAAAACGACTCAACCCAAATCCTCAAACGTAAGACGTTAAAAAAATAAGACGCCTTTTCTCTGAGTGTTTGGCCAGCTCTTCAGGGTCCATTCGCGGTTTAATTAACAGATGAACGAGTTTGTAACGGAAGATGGTGAGGTTGGTTACTTTGCTAAACGGTTGAGGTGGAACTACACTTATGCATGCGTACAAACACCGCTTCTTAGTATGAACGTGATCGAAATATTTTCCTTGTGTAGGCTTAGAAGATACTAGTGAACAGTCAAATTGAAAAATCATTAAATAAATACGAATTTAGCACCAATTAGAAGGGACTTAGAGTAGTAGATACTTCAACATCGAGCGAGTATATATATATATACGCAGTACACTTACTATTTTCTTTTTTTACCGAAGGGGTAGGCAGAGTCAAAGGGGCAGCAGGTCCCTTTAACCACATTCAGCCAAAAATGAAACTGGGCTGGGTTAGATAAAAAAATTGTGAAAATGTAGTGACGAGTGACTAGCTTGTCGCCTACACAATCACACACCCAAAACCCGTTATACTATTAGTCGCCTTTTACGACATGCTAGGCAAGAAACACAGTTGGCACATTTATTTTAAGTTCCAGACCAACATGGGACAATTTTTATATAAAGAAGCCAAAATAACACATTATAATACACATCACACGGTGAAAGTGTTGTAAAAATAAGATTCACCGCCGAAGATAAGCTAGAATAAACGGATAAACCAATGGAGTATTTATATTATACTAAAAAAAAATTTTAGTTCGTAATTGATAATCTATCAAAAAATATTTAATACCTATTTTTTGCTTTATCTAATACTCGTACTCAAAAAATGACTAAGATACAGCGCTTCAAAGATCTGAAATTTAGCGCTTTACGTCACTTGGACGGTGAAATTTTACACACCTAGTGACGTCACGCGGTTCTTTAACGCGCTGTATCTTCATCATTTTTAATTTGCTGAACAAAAGAAATAATACGTCAACAATATTTTTTTGTAATCTCAATAGTGAACTTTTTTTTTTTGTAAATTAGCCTATTGTCAAGCAAGCTTCTGGATGAATACAGTTTCCGAACCGATAGAATTCCACACAGGTAGACCCGTGGGAAAAAGCTAGTTTATAACAATTCGAAAACATAAGAAATTTCACACCGCGTAAAAATATGTGTTAAAATGAATAATATTATTTCAAAGGTCTTTAAAAAGAAATCTAAACTTCTTCATATTACGTTGACTGAATGTGGGCGGATCATTAAGGTTATGATTTTTTATTTTGGGAGTAGAGTCGTTTTTTTTTTAACTTTCGATATGGTAATGAGATTACATACTTTCAAGTCGTTTGGTCGAATGGTTTGAGATGAAAGGTCGCGGGTTGAAGTCTCAAGAGCGCTAAGGTCGTGGATAATTATGTATGTATGTGTAATATCCATGAACAAGCGTATCAGTGTCTAGAGATTTTTTTATTAGATTGTACAAGAATGTAAATTTGCACCGAAAGTGGAAGTATTTTGGTGTTAGTAATTACATAGTTGGGACATTATTTTTAAGTCCCAGACCAACATGAGACAATGGGCTGGTTTAAATGGAAAATTGTAAAAAAGTAGAGACAAGTGGCTAGCTCGTCGCCTACACAATAACACGCCCAAAACCCTATATACCATATACTGAGCTATATTTTTTGGCTTAGCGGTTTAAAGAGCTTAACTGATCTTGGAAATCTGTCTCTATCCCTTGGGATTCATGATTCAAGTTCTGGGACAATATAGGGCTAATGCCTTGGCTACATTATCAGGCCAAGGCTTCCGGGAAGATTTTTATTTGTGTCTCTGTCCATCTACGTTTTGTAGAGCAGCATAGAATACCACATTATCTTCGCCTTGTAGCATAAGAAGTAGAAGAATATTATATCTTCTCTTTATCCCTCCTAGCGTTATGTCCCGTATTTGGACAGGGTCCGCTTAGACTATGATCCAGGATTTAGCGAATCTAGTCACACATTGAAGCTACTTCTGATCTGTTCTTCGTAACCCTAAGATAGGCAAACCAGACAATATTTGGATCATGGTTACAAATTCAAAATTGTTTGAATTTGCAGGTTTCATCGGGGTGTTTTCCCTCACCACCCAGCTAGTGGTATAGATACATACATAGATTTGAAAAATACAAAGGTGCTCTGGTTTGAACCCGTACCCCTCGGTTATGAGGTGCGTGTTCTTACCACTAAGCTACCACCGCTCTAAGAAGAATATATCTATATCTATATATCTTATACTAAGCATAAAAATACGTTGTTTATGTCTAGAGTAAATGTAGCGGTGTGATTCCAATTAAGTCAGAGATAAGAGGCGGCGAAATTAACGTTTTAGCGTCTCTGGCTTTAGCGCAAGTAAGCATAGTACAAAAGAGACGATAAGGTAAGTTACTAAAACTAATCTAGCTTCATTAATTTCCCTAGCGGGGTTGGCAGGGAAAACCGAACGCCTTGCACACAGTCCTTCACCTCACTCAATTCATTAATTCATAATCCTTTTCCTATACGCCCTACGGTTATTATGTTACTAATTCACAAATGTGAAAATATTTTCTGACTCAGTCCTATGCGCTAAAGTTATGGGTTCGATTCTCACCCTGGGCAAATATTCTTGTGGTGTTTTTATTCGTTCCGTGTTTGGATGTTATTATCTAATATTTAGACATGTTTATATTTAAAAATAAACGATGGTCTCATCGTTTATTATGATATCCATAAAACGCGTGTTTAGGCTAAAAAACTAACTAACTTCACGCCATTCTATAGTGGGGTAGGCAGAGAGAAATGTTTGATACACCTGCAAAGATAAAATTTGGTGAATCAAATATAATAATGCCAATGTTTTTCGTGCTCAATATGTACCCAAATTTATATTCGCAATAAATATTTAATTCTTTTATATCATTTCATTTTAGCAACTTTAATTCGAAATCACATCAATGTCGTTTATGTGATTATGTCTCTGTTATCTTAAAATGTATAGCTGTGACTTAATTGTGATGCTAAACTTGATAAATTTAGTATCATAGTCCAAACGGATCAAAGTTAAAACAAAAAACTAAAAATTTAAATGAGGTATCCTACTTATTTTGTCATGTGTACTATGGTGTTCCTGGCGAGATATAATCAGGAGAAACATTCGGATCCGTTAAGGGGATAAAGTGTGTCAATTTGGGTTCTTACAAGACAATGCTCCAATCATCATTATACTTATATCGGCAAATATGTTCCACCCATGAGACATCTAAACTTTAGAGTGATGATGTGTAAGTGTCATTTGACAATCATTCTCTAAAATGTTTTATAAGACTTAAGCACCAATTTAAGAGGGTAATACGGCACATTTTTGCGGAACTGATTATGATGATGTGCAGGCTGGTTTTATATCACGAACCGTGAGTGAAGAAGCACATTAATATTAAAAGGGCGAAAGTTTGTGTGTGTGTGTGTATGTTTGTTACTACTTCACGCAAAAACTGCTGAACGGATATGGATGAAATTCGGCACAGAGATAGATTATAATCTGGAATAACATATAGGCTACTTTTTCCCAGAAATCCCAGAAAAAATTCACAGTTTCTGTAGGATACAGAAATATTAGTCTACGCGGTCGAAGTCGCGGGAAACAGCTTAAGCTATATAAGTATGAGTACTAAGGTAGATTCGACATGCTTCGGACTTAGAGTTAGAGTCGGAGTCAAAGTCGGAGTCGGTGTCAAATTCAGAATCGGAGACAGAGTCGCAGTTGTAGTCCCACTCCAGAGTCGGATTGGGAGTTGGAATCGGAGTAGGAGACCTAGTCGAAGTCGGAGTACATCGTTGTCATTCGAAGTTGATGATTTCTTACCTCTAGACCTGTTCTTATAGGTCTTCCTTTGGTCCCCCGGCCGCTGCTCGTGGGATTGATCGTCGGAGGTACCTCCAATCATGGCTCGGTAGCGGCCGTCAGCTCGGCTGTATTCAAAATATATATTTTTACTTATTATATAACATAAACAAACATAACATAAACAAACATAAACATAACATCACGCCCATAATCCCCGAAGGGCTAGGCAGAGTCAAAGGGACAGCATGCACCCTTAACCACATTCACAAAAATAAAACTGGGCTGGGTTAGATGGAAAATTGTGAAAAAAGAGTTATTATATATGAAATAGGTATTTATTAATTTTCCTCATTCCAAACAAATCATAAATTGGGAATATAAATTAATTGTTTTAGTTTACTATAGCAATCTATATGTATCTATATTATATATCGATGAACATTAGAGCTACATTAGGCAGCAGATAGTATTTAAAACTCTCATTTATCATTTGAACTATCCACTAACCTGTCAGCTAACGGCGAGGAGGGTTCATCCAGGGCTTTGTGTCTCTCAATTTCCTCGCTGGACGGAAACTCCCCAGGTCTTGGCTTGACCAGCAAAGTGAGGTTGGCACTAGACCGACCCGCTACACAGGTATATACTCCGTGGTCACGAAGAGAGAGGGATGTGATGCGAAGAGCGCCCTGTGTGGAAAAGAAACGGTAAATATATAAATTCCTAATATTTAACTAAGCATTTATTTAGCTTGAACTGGGGATACTATGTAACAGATAGACATTACCTACACAAATACCTAATGGTACATACAAATACAAATGTCCAACTTCATAACACAAACATTTTCATAAATCGGGAATTGAACCCGCATCCTTGATATCTTCCGGACCCTTATTCTTTACTTTTGATACTACCCGTATAGTTAAAGGGTATAGTTGGACATGACATGTTTCACTGTAGTCTATATTTAAAATTTCACTGTCGTGCTCAAAATCGAATTTATTTCTATCTAAAATTCATCAAAATCGGGTCAGCCACTTTGATGTAGGAACTATACAACCAAACAAAAATATTTTCGAATTTATATTATGAGTAAAGATATTATATTTTAATTTCATTACAAAAATAAAATAACATTTTCATTTACGTATGGTATGTGCTAGCATAACGTCTATCTACTGAATAACGAAAGTACTCACCTTCTTAGAAATCTTATACTTTTTCGACTTGGTTATGATTTGGTGGTCTTTTGCCCACTGGATCTTGGTCCGGTTGTACCCTTTTACAGGACATTTGATTTTCACTTGCGTTCCGTAGAAAATTGTCGCCGAACCGCCAACTTTCACAGTCACCTTGACAGAAGAAAAAAAAACTTAAATGATTCTGTTTAAGTATTATAACCACGAAATTTGTCTATCCGCAAGGAACAGCAGAAACGAGTAACAACTACTCACATAAAATCACCCCCATAATCCCCAAAGGGGTAGGCAGAGTTAAAGGGGCAGTAGGCCCCTCCAACCATATTCAGCCAAAAACAAAACTGGGCTGCGTTAGATGGAAAATTGTAAAAAAGTAGTGACACGTGGCTAGCTTGTCGCCTAAACAATCACATACCCAAAACCCGATATACCATTACTTACCACCTTTTACTTTACCACCTTTTACGACTTGCTAGGCAAGAGACACAGTTGGCACATTCTTTTTTTAGTCCCCGTCTAACATGGGACAAAATGAGTAACAACCAACGAAACAAATTAGAATTGCAGTTCGTTAGTCACGCTTAAACTCAAAAAAGGGTTGACCGATTCGAATATTCATTTTAAGGTTTAGATCGCTTAAATAAAAAAGGGTGGTTTAAAAGCAAATATAATATAGAAAATATTAAGCAGTAAAATTTGGAGAACAGGTCCCGCGAAGTTTGCCCAGTCAGTTAGTATACTAGATATAGAATACCAGCGCTCCTGCGGCGTTAGTTTGACGCCGCAGTAGCATAATGCTGAGGCAGGGACCCAATTGGCGCCAATCTGTTTTCTTTTTTCTTTTTTTTACTACTGGTTTTCCTTTTTTGTACTATTTTGTCCTGTGTATGTTATTAACAATTGTGCGTCCAATAAATGTTATTTCTTTCTTTCTTTCTTATATAAAAACCCAAAATAAAAAAAATCACTTGCTTTTTTTTCTACTCTCTCTCACCTTTTTCTTCTTCGGATCATGCTGAATGTACGAAGAATTAGCTAAAGATATCTCCGGAGATGCTGTGTCCAGTAGACAGGGTCTGGTGTTGCAGGACTTGGTGGCAGCTGGTCTTGGAGAGCTGCAGAGGGAAGCTGGTCGCTCCACCACGTGCGATTGAGCCATAACTTGCTTACAATCCACCTGGAGAAAGTCGTAATGATGATAATAAAATCCTCCTAACTGATATTGGTCACGATGGCCAATCTCAACGAAGGTTGGCTAATGGAGGTGGATTAGTGCAAATGTGTCTGCGCAAATACAGGTGAACTTTTATCACCTGTATTTGCGGAAACTTTTGACTACTTTTGACCCTTCACTCCCACTCCACCTGATCTCTCTGAGGTCATCCTCAGAGAGGTCGTGCGCAGGAACGAATCAAACACTTTCTGAGGTTTGGTGCTGAACAATTGCCGAGTTTCTTACTCCTGGTACTGAGTATATCGGATTGTGGCAACACTGCTAGTAATATCTGATTTCGTTTGTCCCGGTTTTAAATTTTATTTTATATTTTAATATTAATACTATTTTATTGGCCATATAACTGTTACTATAATATTCAAGTGTGTGTATAATAATTGTGTTAAAAAATAAATTTTACAAAGTTTGTGAGACGACTTATTTTTAGGGAAGGGGAAGTTTAAATTAATGTGATCACTATAGTCCGTTTCACGTAAGATGATCCCCGTGTTAGGTGCCAATACTCCTTTTCATGCATCGTACATTCTACGAATCAAAATATTAAATTTCTAACATTATCTATCTTATAAAGATAACATTATTGAAAAAAAATATTAATAATCGCCATTTAATAATGTGAACACGATTTATTAATTTTCTTTTTAAATTTAGTAAAAATATCGTATGAATACTACGGGAATCGGAAAGTTTACTCATAGAGATTGACACTACTATTCACATCACATGATTAATCGATAAAGACGGAATCTTTTTAACGAGAATATTTACCAAAGATATTTCATAAGCGTACATTTTAACCGAAAAAAAAATCTACAACCAGTGATAACAAAGTGTCCCCTAAGACACAAACAAAAACGACACATCTTAACTTGGATGGTTCCGCTCCAATAACGTGCACTTAACACATACCGCATATTTGGGACTAGTCCCAAACTAAGCTAACTAGAAATACTAGGTGAACGGATATACATACTTAAATACGTTTATAAACATCTATAACTCGAATACAAATGTCCATGTTCATCACACGAAACATTTGCCCCTAGCGGGATTCGAACCCGCGACCCTTGGATTCGTGGCCAGGGTCTCTGACCACTCGACCAACGGGCCAGTCAAATACAAAGCTGCAATACATGACTTATACACAACATGAGACCTTTTTAACATTTTAGCTATATGCGTTCACTGTCCCCATGAACCTCGTAGGATCGGAAGTCTTACCCCCATCACGCAGTGTTAGAAGAAGCTGTACTCACGTCTCTCTGCTTGTGCCCTCCCCCACAGGTCTTGGAGCACTTGGACCACTCTCCGGTCTGCCACCTCACAGGGCAGTCCAGGACATTGCAGTACTGCCGGTCAGGGGGCGGGGGCTGAGGGCACATGCTGTTAGGCACTACAACGGTGTTTGTGCCTCCTCGGGTCACCTGGTCAAAGTCAAAGTCAAAATTGAAGTCATAATATACTTGACTTGGCAATATAAGAATAGGGATGATGGCATCATATATAAGAAATTCCTAGACATTATTCAATTAAAAGAACACATTTAAGACCCTAATGGGCTGGGTTAGGTGGAAAATTTTAAAAAAAATAGTGAATCACATAGCCACAACTCCAAATTTCACATTTAAACATACTATTTCAATGGGTGCCATTTCAGTCACATATTCGACTGCTTAATATTAGGCATTGTAAACTTAAAAGTTATTGAGATGCTATGGGTTTTAACAACGCGAACTCACCTCATGAATGCATGTCACCTCCCTTGTTTGTATCCCGATCCCACAGGACTTGGTGCATTGGGAGAATTCGGTATAGTTCCATCTGCAAGAGAAATTGGCACATATTAGCTTAAGTGTGCGATAATGTGTGTATGGGGGAGAGAGAAAGAGAGAGGGAGAAGAAAAAACATGCAGAAAAGTAAAGAATAATTTACCAAAATCGAACGCGATTTGGGCAATCCGCAGATACACAAAATTACCAACGTACAAAACACACAGCACACATACAACACATCTTCCTAGCGTGATCCCGTGATCCATGATTTAGCTCGCCTGGTTATTACATTGAAGCGATTGCCGATTTGACCTTCGAAATCTTAAGATAGGAGAAACAGACAATTTCTGGATCATGGTAACAAATCCGTTTGAATTTGCAGGTTTCATCACGATGTTTTCCCTTACCGCTGAGCTAGTGTTATAAATACGTACATAGATTTCAAAAATCCAGAGGTACGTGCTCGGGTTTGAACCCACACCCGTTGGTTATGAAGCGCGTGGTCTTATTAGTTAAGGTTAAAAAAACTTGATCCTCCTTGGACTCTGCTGCTTACATAAGAAATCTCAAGCGTGTTGGCATTATGTACCTATGTACAAGTACATTTAAAGTACCAACCATCAAATATAAATGGAATGTAACTGCATTTATGAGGGATATCCGTTATATCTGCAAGGGAAATGGCGGAATGTGTATGTTACGCTAGAGGAATGGAAACGCCGAAGGGGTGCTTATACTGAATAAACGAAAAAATTTATCGAACCGAGAATTTTAACAACCGTCTGTTAGTTTTGTTTAAAATTTTAATGGAAGATGTTAGCGGACTGTCGTAAAAATAGAATGTAATAAAAATTGTTTATTTACCTAAAATACTCACATACATACATAAAATCACGGCTATAATCCGAAAGGGGTAAGCAGAGTCAAAGAGGCAGTAGGCACCTTTAGCCACATTCAGCCAAAAATAAAACTGGGCTAAGTTAGATGGAAAATTGTTGAAACCATTTGTCGTCAGACCAACATGGGACAATGAGCTGGGTGATGATTGAAAATTAAGAAAAAGTAGTGACAAGTGGCTAGTTCGTCGCCTACACAATTACACACCGAAAACCCCGAAAAATATATAATAGTGCTAAAATACTGAGTTATATTTATATAAGTGGAAGGCTGGATGTAGTACGTACATCCTAATCCTGGCAGGATGTACGTACATCCTAACAGATTTCAATACTTTGAGCGTAGATGATTTAATGCAAATGTGGAAGGATGTAGGTGCCGCGGAAGGCCCAGGCTCACCTACCACGACCAGATTGGTCGTGTATTAAAAGAAGGTGATGTTAGGAGTCATAAAAATCGTAGAGCTTGTATGAAAAGGATTATGAATGTTGAAGAGGCTAGTGAGGTGTGTAAGGATCGTGCCATATGGCGTTCGGTTCTCTCTGCCTACCCCGCTAGGGAAGTGGCGTGAAGTTTAGTTAGTTAGTTAGTTAGAGCGTAGATGAAATCTGTACTGTACCTGGGCGGGCAAGGGTGGTCGTTGCAAGTCCTGACCCTGTTCTCAGGCTTCGTCAAGGGATCGCACATGTATGGGGAAGCGTTCTTGCCATCCTCGTCCCGAACACATTGAATTATCAGCTCCTATGGGAAAAGGGAACAATTTAGAGATAAGCCTCCTAACCAACTTCGGTC
This sequence comes from Glyphodes perspectalis, assembly GCA_951394215.1. Classification (NCBI taxonomy): domain Eukaryota; kingdom Metazoa; phylum Arthropoda; class Insecta; order Lepidoptera; family Crambidae; genus Glyphodes; species Glyphodes perspectalis. The sequence continues at coordinate 11,092,823 of OX596223.1, read as the reverse complement.
ACGGCGGCTAATCTCAACAAGAATGAGCCTGCGCATAATAAGCAGGAGATATTACAGTGTACAAGTTTTTCCGTATAAACAGGTACACTCTCTGTTCTTTCACACTCATAGTCCGGTGAGATGCCAATCTGACATGACCGCAGAATTCCGGAGGTCAACATTATTTTCAAGCCGCGGGTATATAAAATGGCTAATTTGCCAGATTCCAAATATAAGTCATTTCAGTATTGAAACAGCAACAAATCTGAACTGAAGAGAAGTCAGGTACAGGATCAATATTGCCGACGTAAGCTTATGGCATAGGGTTATAGTGCACGACAACATAACAATAGTTAACTTACCTGGACACCACTAAGACAGGAGGCACTGCAGCTGGTATAGCCTTTCTCCTTCCAAGAGTAAGATTTCCCTGGTTGTCCTGGAGCCACCCTGATGTTGCTGGAAGTTCCGAAGATTAGGGACCTGCTGGAAAACATGACTTGGTTTAGATTTGTTAAAGTAAATCTGGTGTCAAAAAATTCAACTTTAGGAAACGTAGTTTAAACAGGAGATAGGAGAGTATTGTGTGTTTGTCAGAGTCTTCTTGTTAGATTTTTTTTTTTCTCCATAATTTGATTTGAATTGCAGCTATCTTCTGTGATTTGATACAAAATTCAGCTACAATGGTGAGTGTGTGTATGTATGGTAGACAAATATTAGTTTATTCTCGTTAGAGTTAACTTTGAATCTAGCAGTGGATGGATGTTAATCGTAAAATTTCTCTTTTAAAATATAGTAAGATGAATCCGCACCGGACGGAACTATTGTGCCGCGCCGATTCAACTCCGCACTGAAGATAAATGCTATAGGACCCTGTAATGGGCCCGAGATTGCTCCCTCTCCCAGAGGATCCTGTGCTCCTTGACAAGCGTGACAAGCGTGACACGAAATTGCTCCCTCTCCCAGAGGATCCTGTGCTCCTTGACAAGCGTGACCCGAAATTGCTCCCTCTCCCAGAGGATCCTGTGCTCCTTGACAAGCGTGACCCGGCCATGCCCCAGGCGTCAATTTCGGTTGTGACCAATGTACAATTTAGTGACAATGACATGTTTATTGTCCCGCCTCTGACCATGGTCCACAAGAATGCCGATATCGACGGAGATACGTACGAAGTGTACCCAATTTACTCCAAGACTGCGCACTACGAGCTCAAACAGCTCATCCATTCGGTAGTACAGTATCAATATCTCTCTGCAAAGCTATGAGCAACTTTCTGCTAAAAAGGTTTAGGGATTTTTTCGAGATTCGCAGTTTGGTGCGGATATGGTCCACTTATAGCACCATTTTGAGAAAACGCTTGAAGTTTGTAAAGGGTAAAATGTGGGGTTACCATGTCTTCGGATTGGCGTAAAACGGGTGAACTATTGTAGTAGAAAGGTTATTGAGGGTAACCGCTGTTCGGTTTTCCTTGCTAATTGCGGCCGTTTGGCAAGTTACAATTTGCGTCGCACTTTGCGTCCGACGGAAAGCGGCTTATGCAACGACGAGTTCAGGCCTAACCATAGGGGAAATAGGGGCCAATAGGTCCACAAGCGGAAAATCATCCAGGGAAGTCTCTGTCGCTTGTCCGATGAGCTCATAGATCATTGGCTGATGGATAAAGGTTAATTCAAGTAGAATTAACCTTTATCCATAGTTCTTATTATTCCAATAAAATTTGGTCATGAATATGCCGGGAATGGTGTGGAATGTCTCGGCGATTGTCTAAAGCAGAAGGGGAATTTTGTATGCTGTGCTCCATGTGGATGATGCCTTGTTTCAACACCCTATTAATTAGACGCGATACTTATTCTCCTCTTTCCCCGTCAAATGCAGTTACGGCGAATCGGGAACATTCAGATAAAGAAATGTCTTCGTCATCAATATAAAATGAAGTATACACAAGCGTACAACGATATCCTTTGTCAAATTCTCTTGGTGAATAAGTAAATACTGATTTCGCCTGTCTAGACTAAGGTTTCTGAATTACTTGGCAGATACTGTTATTGTGCTAAATAAATAATGCCAGAAATCAATTTGTTAAACTTAGCTTAAATCGTAGTCAAGTAATCGATGATTGAAATCTTTGATTTAAGGTTAATCCATTAATCATTTTTTTTTGTCTTAGAGCTCAAGCAAAAATAAAGATTGAGTTGAGTTAAAACGGGAAATAGGAACAAATAGTGACATGTGATTATCTCACCGCCTACATAGTCCTAAACACAATACCCAATACACGATCAGTCGCCCATTGCGTTATACTAGGTAAGAATTACTGTTGATAGATACATTTTTTTAGTCCAAATCAACATGGAATTATTATTAGGCAACATGAACAGTTCATACTGGCTGAAAATCGCTAATTTTAATATATTTGTTAAGTATATGTAGTCTTTATCTTTAAACAAACTATATATAACAAAATGATTAACTTTAATTTGCATCTCACGCCTTCCCCATCTCTTTTTCATAAGTTCCTTCGCTTTAAGTGCTTTCTTCAAACTTAGAGCTATGATAAAGATTTGGCTCATTTCTGTCGTAGATTTATAGAAAGATTTTGATATGGAATAATCGAATTGATGGTTATAGGTTATATATATAAATATTGGTTATTAAGAAAGTACCAAGACTTAAGTTTATTTCAAATAAAATAATACTAAATTCAATTAACTAGTGTAAGTTTACATCCAATTATTATTACATTTGAGTAAATAAAAGTAACAAATACTTTTCCTTTAGTTTAAATTCCTTTAGTATAATTCCGGTTTCTGAACTTAACATTTAATTAAAACAGATACCTGACATTGCAGAAATGCCGACAAAAAGCTAACAGTGACTAAATATAAGATAAAAAACATTGTTATCTTATCATATTATTAAATGAGCGTTATCACAATAATGTTCGTTCACACCCAAGCAATAATCTTATCAGAAATATTTATCAATTTTCAACTAAGTATCATTCTGTTGATAACTGTGATACGTAAGAGTACCAAAAATGTCTCTAGATGTAAACATTAGTGAGCCTGAAGAGTTTAATTGCGTTGAATTACACAGTTCTCTTAAAGATCTTACAGATAAATTGGGAATCAGTGATTTTGAGTATCATGTAGACCATATAAGTTTTGACGGTTGTGATAACTTTGTCGCGAATATATTCAGGGTTGTGATAAGAGACATCGATAATGATAAAAGTGTAAGTGTTATAGTTAAAACTCTAGTTAATACTGCAAGGCAAGAGCTGTTCCACGATTTACATAAAAGGGAAGTAGAGGTTTATGAAGAAATTCTACCAGTATTTAGAGAAATACAAGACAAATTGGATGTGAACCAAAGAATTTGGTTTGCTGAATGTTTGCACTCGAATGATGAGAAAACTAAGGAAGTGATTATTTTAAAGGATTTAAATGAAATTGGTTTTATCCAAGATGATGCGTTGGCTAAATTTGAAGAATTAGACTTTAATAAGATACATTTGGTTCTAACGAAACTAGCACAATTTCATGCTCTCTCTTTCATTTACGAGAATGAAAATGGAAAGGACTTTGCGAATATCAAAAAGAAGTTTGTAGATCTTTTATTTCATGATGGATTCCTCAAAAACAATAAGCTCAGGAATTATTTCTTGGAATCGTTTGAAATGTCTTTGAATTTGGTGACAAATAATGAAGCTAAGAAGAAATTGCAGCAAGTGTGGTCAAAATTATTGGAATTGCTGAAGATGTATCATGCGCCATCTAAGTACAATGTGTTGTGTCACGGAGATTTGTGGATTAACAATATTCTCTTTAAGGAGGTAAGACTTTTAGTACATAATGTATTATTTTATATAAAAGATGTTTAAATGGCCACATTGGCTGGGATCTGTCGAGAAATCTGTAATGATTTAGATAGTCCTGTTTGAATTTGAACGCAAAGAACGTGGATTTGATCCCCGGACTGGGAATTTGATAAACAAACATAAATATGAATGAAAAATCAAATTAAAACTAAGCAATATAGCATCAATAACCAAATACAAATGATCGTATCCATCCCATATAAAATGCTCCTAGTTGGATCCTAAATTCTATTTATATCAGAGCCAAAGTCTCCACCCAAGGAGATATCAAATTTAAAGCTTATATTATTTATGTTACAGGAAAATCAACAGCAGAAAGTTTGTTTCTTGGACTTTCAAGCGATGCGTTACACCAGTCCCGTCACGGACATCTTCTACTTTATGTATCTCTGCACAACATCCAAATTCAGATCCGAGAACTTCCAAGCTCTTCTAACAGCCTACTACGACAGTCTAAATTCGTCTTTAAAATACCATGACATAGATGTTAATGTTGTTTACCCTAAAGAGGGTTTTGAAGAGGATGTTAGAGATAAGAAGCCTTTTGGCATGCTTATGGCTTTAGTAGAGTTGAGGATTATAAGTATGACGCCTGAAGATGACGCTATATTGGGCAGTGCAATAGTTCCGGGATCTAATTCAACAGTGCCTGGTGAGATTGAACTGTACAAGTTCAGGGTCAATGACCTGGTTCAGGAGTGTGTTGACAATGGTGTGTTGAATCAACTCATGAGCAAGATAAATGCGTAAACTGCAAGTTTGTTTTCTTTGATTATTCTATACTCATAATAAACATTTCAGTATAAAATGTAGCTAGCTAATCTGAAAAACATTGATCTGCCATTAAAAAATAAAACCATTGAAAAAACGGGGTATGGTTACAACCATACCGGGGTCAAAAATATATTTTTATGTGATACAAAAATAAAATTATTTAAATTTGTCGAGCCATTTCGGAGCAATCAGACCACAAACACCGTGATAACAGATTGTCAGTATTAGAAGATATCAGATTGGAAGAAAATTGGCGTCTCAACTTGTTACGGCGACACTGGTATATAAAACCGACTAGGTATGACTGATAACCGAGATTTAGATATAACGCACCTGTCTCCTCCACTGTACGATGGCACACTCGAATCTCCGAACGAAGTTCCATAAGCCATAGAGCATGGTTCCATCACGCATCTCTCCGTTTCTTCGGCTGGCTTGGGTCCCATACATTTACTGTCCGGCAGTTTAGCGATGGTCCTGCTAAATTCTAGAAAGATCTTGCAGTGGACCTCCTTTTTCCTCCAACCCTCACCACACGTCACACTACAGGGACCCCACTCGTCGTCCTTGATGTAGCTATTAGGAAAAAAATTACATTATAACAATTTTCAACACTTCATCTTGTTATAGGAAAATCTATACTATTAAGTATATGTAGATATACACTATTGTAAAATCACGCATGGGGATTTTATTATGTCATGCGAGGTGCTTAGGTTCTAGATATAGGATTCCTAAGATATCAAATTCTGGCTGGTTTATGTAGAAGTATGTGCACCAGTGTTACGAGTATGTATGTAATCTACCGCCAATTCACCTGGAAACCTGTACAAAAGTCATTTATATGTATAATAGAGAATAAAAGCCATATTCCTGTAGAATTTTCGAATTTTTTTTTTTGATAAGATAATGTAGCAGTGTCAAGTGTTTGTGCCAGTTTCAGTAAAGTTTCTTCAAGAGTATCGGAAAAGTGTTTGGAAGCGAAACAAAATGATGCAAGACAAATTTTACAGTGTAGTATATGTGCAGAGAAGTTAAAACTTTATTGTGCAGTGCAAAGAGTAGAAAAAGGCAAGTCAGTTGGAGAGTAGATGAAAGAGATGGTGTGTGAGTGATGGGGTCATGTGATTACGGGGCATTTGTGCACAGGTACCTACTTAGGAGGAGAGGTATTGTTTTTCACTACATTCATTGCTCTGTCCTCAAAACCAAGACTCAGCTAAATTCTAAGGCATCTCCAGGGACGCATTCGAAGTCACGTACACTCAGGTTCTGAATCTAACTTTACTGCCACTATAAAACGTGGGATTGTGGGCATCAAAAATGAATCTTAACTCAGCGTGGCAGGGTCTACAGTCCCTCTTAGAGAAACGGTTCAACTATCTATAAAATAAGCCAACAAACAAAATATCTAAGAGCGATACGTGTCGGATGGGAGGGGTAATGTCATTCCTTGTAATAAAATGTGTGATGTTATTCTGAATCCAAAAGTGAAACCTTCAATCAAAACTTGAGTTTTATTAGGTACAATACCTTACATACAACCAGCCACACGCAAAGAATATTTTGAAATTGCTGAAAGAGACAACAACAAAATACTCTGAGCTCTCGGACGGATAAACATGGAAGAACTAACCTTAACAGTATCAAATAAGGTTGATGTTCGTGTAACGTTAACAGTAGAAATAGCAATAGGTGAAGTCAGTACGATAGGTTAGAAAGGTATACATTTATCGACGATCACAATCTACGTATTAACTACGATAGTGGAGGCAAAATTTGTGATTGATTAGACTAAACAATGGTTATTGGTACTTGACTGATTAAACTAATTAATTAGACTGGCCCGTTGGTCGAGCGGTCAGAGACCAAGGGTCGCGGGTTCGAATCCCGCTAGGGGCAAATATTTCGTGTGATGAACATGGATATTTGTACTCGAGTCATGAATGTTTATAAACGTATTTAAGTATGCCTATCCGTTTACCTAGTATACATAGCACAAGCTTATAGGCTTAGTTTAGGACTATGGAATTGGTGTATAAGTCTGAAGAATTTATTATTATATTATTTATTAAAATGATTTCTAATACAAACGTCAATGGTGGAAGGCTAGTAATATTTGATGACTTAATTGATTCGTTTAGAGCTAAGGCATTAATGCTAAGAATCTCTATTTATTGATCGGTACCTCGGTATCCAAAAACCATGAATGCATATTCACTTTATCCTTCTCATGAGTCAAATATGACTCCAACAACTCAAATCGTTTTGATCCTTTGAACTGAACATAAATCAAATTAAATGCTCCTAAGAAGTCAATGTCTTCAGACCATACACCAAAGTTACTAAAGCTCCAGATTTCAGTGCTTAGAGATGCTAGTAACAGTGTCTCAAGTCTCTGATAACGCCAGGGGCAAATCTCGCCAGGAACATCTATACTTGGATGTATATATAATACCTATGTTTATATGTTACAGAAAGGAAACAGATATTTGTTTGGTAGCAAACTGGAGAGCGGATATCTACCAAGACATAGCTCCACCGTCAGTGTTGTAAGAAAAAAATAAAAATAAATACGAATTCACTTTCATTGTTCAAATTTAAATTTAAATTCAAAATATCTTTATTTATATGGGCTTCAAGAAAGCACTTATACAATTTAATACTACCACTTTTTTTTTACAACTTCCTTTATTTTTTAAAACTTCTTTTTTGCACCCTCATTATGATCATTGGTATTCTATGCTGTTCCGGTGAAATATCAAGGAAGTATTTTTTTTTATTAATTAAAATCATGTTAGAAAGTTCACTGGCTCTATTTTTTAAAACTTCTTTTTTGCACCCTCATTATGATCATTGGTATTCTATGCTGTTCCGGTGAAATATCAAGGAAGTATTTTTTTTTATTAATTAAAATCATGTTAGAAAGTTCACTGGCTCGTCATGTATTATTATTCTGATTATCTATACCAGCTATACTCAATGTGTGTTCCGCGGAACCCTGGGGTTCCGTGAAGCCTTTCTGGGGGTTCCACGAAAATTGGTACTGATCATAAATATCATAACTCCTGGGGGAACATCCGTTAAAAGTCGATTATTACACCCCCCTCGCCACCCCCCCGCACTCCCGCCCGCGCTGTTCTAGGGTCCCTAGGGTAAAAATAACTATTGGCACAGAGTATTATTATACGTTATGTACGTAGGTACAACAGAGGGTCACTGCCCATACTTGAAAAGTTACTGCGATAACTCGCGCAAGAACAGCGACAGTGGTGAGTAATTGGAACTACAGCAAAGTTTAGTCTGTTTATCAGGAATAATACAAGATGGCGCTACAAGCACAGATTAGTTATTTCTTAGTAATAATACGCCATCTGTGTAAAATTCATGGCTTTAAAACAAATATTATTTTGGTTTGTTGCTGAAGAAAAAAAAAATATATTCATGTTTTCCACCTAAATTGAATAAATTATCTAAGAAATGACGCAAATAACTTACTTTTGTGAAAAAATCATTTTTTTTAAGTGAAAAAATAATGTTTTTATTCGGTTTTATCTCTCAGTCTAAATGATGCCTGTAGCGACATCTGTCTGTGGCAAGTCTATACGAAATCTAAAATGTAGGTGACTGACCAGATATGCTATTGGCAAACTTATCAATAAAAGTTGACTGACGATGAAAGAACAGTCCTAACTACTGGATCTAGGAATCCATACACTGAGGTTAGTCACATAGTAAATGGGCACTAAAGGGTTTTTTAATTGTATCCCCTAAGAGTGTGAAATGGAACGTCACTTATTTATACAGATTTGTTATTAAATTTTGCCTCCACACAAACTAAGATAATGTTTCGACATAGAACTTACGTTGCCTCCACTGGGACGTCAGGCTCCCCTATCAGGCGTTCGGTCTTCGGCTGAGGAGGTGGATATGGCTGGATCAGAGGCTGGGTGTGGTATACCACTCCTGGTAGGAGGTCTTCTATGTCATCCTGTGGAGATTATTGTGTTAATGGGCTATATTTCTTTAGGCACTTGTAACTAGTTTTTTAACGAAGCCAATTTTTTTTTGGCTAAATGTGGTTTAAGGCTGTGTTGGATAAATTTAAGTAGCGATACTCCTTAAATTTTCCTAAAAACTTCAAGGATTGCAAGCGTTGTAATATTCAAAGATATTATCTCTCTCTCACTCTCTGAGTAAATATACAAGGACGGCTTTGTATAAGTCGTAGGATAATTTGATAATTTGAATTTTCGCGAAAATTCTAGGGATTTTGCGAAAACACGGATAATTAGACAATGGTGATTATATTTTTCTATTTTACTGAAAAAAGTTAGGTTTTTTGCGAAAACGCGAATTGCCTTAGTAACATTGAACATTCTTGACGCTGATTGGCTTGATTTTTACTTGCTGGCCAACTCTTACTTTGATTGGTTCCTATCTTTTCCCATGTAGCTTTGAGGTATTATATCATAGAGTTATAAAAGGTAAGAAAGGACAATGCCTATTCATAAGAACTTGACTTTTATTTAACCTTTTTTGTCTAATTATCCGTGTTTTCGCAAAATCCCTAGAATTTTCGCGAAAATTCAAATTATCAAATCATCTTACGACATAATATATAACATGTTATAAATAGTTTAAGTAGACATTTATTTTCATAATAGTTTTGTTCCTGTTAGTTTCGCTATTGCATTAAGTTTACGCTGCCAGGGTGCTGAGCCAAATGCGCGCTGGCGGTTTGATAACGAACTTTGCTATCGCTCGTATCGCGCCATTATTATAAAATTGAATAAAATTGAATTTGATGGAGGGTTGTAAAAAATTTGCTAACTTGTTCCGTTCATAATCACAAAACCTAAAAGCCCCTATACCACTAGTGGCCTTTTAGATATGCTAAGCAAAAAATATTATTTTTGAGGCCCAGACCAATATAAAACTTCATTTAGTTATATGTACAATAGTATTAATGTATTACATACATACATATATAACATCACACCCATAATCCCTGAAGGGGTAAGCAGAGTCAAAGGGGCAGCAGACCCCTTTAACCACATTCCGCCAAAAATAAAACTGGACTGGGTTAAATGGAAAAAAAATATTATTGTATTGATTGAAATAACTGCTCACCAAGAAAATAGAAATTCGCATTAAAATATTTAAGGACTATTGTGCTAATTAAATCCATAATATATTAGTTCATAAAAGAAAAACTCTAACTGATAATCTCAAGGTCCCGCATAATTAAAAATATACATACGCATAACTTGAGTCTAACTTAAATACTTACCTCGGGCTCATCAGACTCCCTGTAGGCCGGACAGCTGATACCAGTGGAGCAGGGACGGGATATCTCGGGCCTGTTGATGGGGTCGCAGCCGCCTCCCGCGGGGGTGCATTCAACCCCTCGTACTTGTACGCCTTCCCCGCAGGACACTGAGCACTGGGGGAGATTGGGAATTGTTAGATTTTGACCTAACAGATAATATAAAACAGTCAAATTGATTACAATATGGACTATTTTCAATGTTTGTTGATTTGCTAAGTGAAGTACCTATTCATAATTCGACTGGCTCCATGGCGCATTCGGTAGAGACGCTGCCCCATGCGTCAAGAGTTGTGGGTACGATCCCCACCCAGGACAAACATTGGTCTGATGAATACTTGTGTTTTTTCTGTGTCTGGGTGGTAATATCCAATATTTAAGTATACATTTGTAATACTACTGTTGTTTCTGATATTCGTAACACAAGTGCTTAAGCTATTTACCTCGGAGTCAGATCAATGTATGTGATGTACTTAGTCTGATATGCACTGGGTTGGATGGCACATTTTGAAGATATAGTGACCAGTGGCTAGCTCGCCTATACATAGTCACATAACTAATACATCATTAGTCGCTATTAATAATATGTTAAGTAAATAACAACAATAGGTACAAATCTTCACGATAATTCCCTGGCGGGGGAGGCAGAGAGAACTGAGTGCCATATTACGTCAGCCACAACACACCTCACTTAATTCTTTGTTATTCATTATTCTTTTCAAGCATATAAAGTAAAAACAATATCTACAAAAATCATTATAAAAGCCCTTAAACAATAAATCTAATTAACTAATTCATGAAATCATTTAGGTACTCAGTTACATTCTTCATAGTTTCTGAAGAAAGCTATTTAAATCTAAAAACTAACTAAACTTCACGCCACTTCCCTAGCGGGGTAGGCAGAGAGAACCGAACGCCACATGGCACGATCCTTACACACCTCACTCGCCTCTTCAATATACATGTTCCTTTTTATACAAGCTCTACGGTTTTTATTACTCCTAATATCACCTTCTGTTAAATTTACATATTTAACTCTGTAATTATTATTAAAGCTGAAGAGTTTGTTTGTTTGCTTAAGCTCAGGAACTGGTCCGATTTAAAAAAATATTTCAGCGTTAGAAAGCCCATTCATCAAGGAAGCCTATAATAGGCTATCTATATAACATTATACATAAACGCGAGTGAAACCGCAGACACAGCTAGTGTCCAATATAAAGGAAAGGAAATGAACCAGTCTAGATTATCTTGTTCCAGTCTAAGATAATACAAAATCTTCGTACTACGCTTACCTACAATTGTGTTACCGAGTTTCCCAGCTAAGTAAATGCACACCTTAAGAGACGCCCTCCATTACTTAATGAGATTTGACCCAGATTTGCCCTAATTCGCTAGATTACATTATTTGTTCTAATCAACCAGAATCTTTAATTAATTTTGCTTAAGATATAATTTTCATGAAATATCATTATTAAATAATATTTGAGTAAAATTACACTATTGTTTACGTTAAATAACTTTGAGTACAGACACATGTATTATGATTTATATATCAAACATTGAATTTTTTTATATTTTTGTTTCCTCACAACATGTATACCAAAATGTATAATCATTGGTCAAGCAAAGAAAGTCATTTATCCGACTACATCATATACATTGATCTGATTCCGAGGTAAGTAGCTTAAGCACTTGTGTTACGGATATCAGAAACAACAGTGGTATTACAAATATATACTTAAATATTTAATATTAACATCCGAGAGAGCGGTGGTAGCTCAATGGTAAGGACACGCGCCTCTTAACCGAGGAGTGCGGGTTCAAACCCGGGCATGTACCTCTAGATTTTAAAAAATCTATGTACATATTTATACCACTAGCTCGACGGTGAGGGAAAACATCGTGATGAAACCTGCAAATTCAAACAACTTTGAATTTGTAACCATGATCCAAAAATTGTCTGGTTCCCCTATCTTAGGGTTACGAAGGTCAGATCGGCAGTCGCTTCAATGTAATTACCAGGCTCGCTACATCCTAGATCATGGTCTAAGCGGACCCCGTCTAAGCACGGGACATAACGCTAGGAAGATGATGATTTAATATTAACATCCAGACACAGAACAAACACAAGTATTCATCATACGAATGTTTGTCCTGGGTGGTGATCGAACCCACAACTCTTAGCGGATGAGCCAGAGACTGACGAAGGAGTAGTAGAGTCCAATAATCTCGCTATAAGATTTTTGTAACTAATATTAGGTGTTATATGTTGATCTGGGACTTAAAAAGAATGTGCCAACTGTGTTTCTTGCCTAGCATGTCGTAAAAGGCGACTAATGGTATATCGGGTTTTGGGTAAGTGATTGTGTGGGCGACAGGCTAGCTACTTGTCAACACTTTTTCACAGTTTTCCATCTAACCCAGTTTTGTTTCTGCCTGAATGTGGTTAAAGGAGCCTGCTGTCTCTTTGAATACGCCTACCCCTTCGGGGATTATGGGCGTGATGTTATGATGATGATGATATTAGATGGTAAAATTTAAAAAAAAGTTATATTACCAATATTCGACTCTTACAACATGACACGCAAGGCACATAGTTGATATTTTATTAAGTCTTACACCAACATGGAAAAGCATGTCTTGTATTTCTCCCCTTTTACGAAGAAGCCTTTTACGCTAACATGGAAAAACATGTATCATAAGCAGTCTTCTACCTTGTAACCACCCATTACCATATGGAACTAAAGAAGGCTTCACACTTATGCTCTCCGCCTCAGCACTAATGAATGGATCGCCTTGAAGTTGCTAACAAGGCGAAGTTCTACGGTGCGACGGAGATTGAACGTTGTTTTGTAAGTATTTCAGTTAGAGACTGCTGTAGGAGATGCCTGTTATGCAGTTTGACCACAAATGTGCACCAAACTCAACACCCATTACTATATTAGTCTTTTACGACGTAATCAAAGTCAAAGTCAAAGTCAAAATACTCTTTATTTATGTACGTTTGAAACAAACACTTATAAATTGCCAATTCAACAGGAAAATCAACTAATAATATGAATCTACCACCGGTTCGGAATGTTGCTTCTACCGAGAAGAAACCGGCAAGAAACTCGATAGTTACTCTTTTCAACAACATTGTTTACAGGGGTGTATAGATCATATTTGCATTTGAACCATGTCGTGAAGCGGGCTTGTCAGACACCAAAATATAAAATAACGATGTTTACAAAATTTAAACATAAATTAACCAAACCAGAGCAGACCAGTCCCCCAATTATTAGCCAAGGAATACAGTTGTCACATTATTTTAAGTCCCAGACCAACACGGGACAACAAACACATCATGAGTGCTAATGAACGGATCACGGCACGCTAACAAGGCAAAGTAGTTCACTCTGCTCAGTACGAGGGAAGATTCAGCATTGTTCTAAGTATTCCTGTAACAACTTAACAAAATATAGAACTTCGCACTCATATTCATATTTCATGGAACTTCATAAGGTTGAGTGCAGTGTTTCTTGAGAGAGCGAGAAGGGAATAATTTTTACTTTGAATGCACTCATGCTGCGTCTTTGATTTATACTAGCTTTTATCCACGGCTTCACCTGCGTGATATTTGTTATGAGATTCTATTCTGGTATGTAGGATCCATCACTTTTTCCGAGGTATAAATTAAACTATGTTTTTTCTCAGGATCCAAACTATTGTCGTTCTAAGTTTCATGGTAATATAATGAATAGTTTAAGCGTTAGAATGTAACAGACATAGAGTTATCTGTCTGAAATTTTGTACTTTTATGGTTTGCTTTCTAAGAAAGAAAAATGTTGTTTGTTATAACGGAAACACTGGAAAATGTTTCAAGGTATACGATAGACTCTGAAATAGAACGAATTCTTTATTGACGGGCAAAAGTTAGAGTATAATTTTATCACAATTGTTTTAGCTACGAAACCTCAAACTCACCCTTACTGAAGACGAAACTTGAACACTAACTGTATAGACACAAGTTTCAAATTACATAACTATTCCGAACCCCTAAAAAAACAGTTGTCCAATTAGGGAAGTTTCACGTTTTTCAGAGGAGCGTCCGCATCGTTAGCAACTGGCAACTGTTGCCTGCAGTTGCCACATGGCGGGCAACTTTTACGTTTGTGGTACTTTATATCTTACTAAAGTCGGCGACGAGAAACTTTGAATTTTGTAAACAAACATGTATGTTTCCGATCCCGAGCATAGAAGTAGTTCCATGTTGGTCTGGGACTTGAAAAAAACGTGCCAACTGTATTCATTAACTATCGTTTCAAAAATTTGTTATTTTTGGCTTAAAGTGGATACAAGGGCTTATTTCTACTTTGACTTTGCCTACCCATTCCCAAACGATGTGTCAAAGGAGGTATTAATATGATTTCATCACGTTTAAAGGACAAACGTCTTCTTAGTGTTATGTCCCGTGCTTAGTCGGTGTCCGCTTAGACCATGATCCAGGATTTTGTAAGTCCCGTAACGCTTAGGGACTGGCTCGATGGCGCATTCGGTAGTGACCCTGCCCCATGCGCCAAGAGTTGTGGGTTCGATTCCCACCCAGGACAAACATTCGTATGATGAATACTTGTGTTTATTCTATGTCTAGGTGTTAATATCCAATATTTAAGTATATATTTGTAAAATAATACCACTGTTGATTCTGATATCCGTAACACAAGTGCTCAAGTTACTTACCTCGGAGTCAGATCAATGTAAGTATGTGATGTAGTCGGATATTTATTTAGGAAAACTAGACAAATTAGATCACGGTCAGACATCGTAATCATAAAAAAAAACTAGCTGTCCCGGCGCACTCGTAACGCCCCGTTCTCGGATTTTCTTTTATTATTTTCCTCGCAATGTTTCAGTATTTTCTAACCATACAAACCTACCTTAGAAGATTGTCAATATTTTAAAACTGAAAGCAGCCAGCAATTAATTACTACAGCAATTAATCCCTACTATCCCTACTAATATTATAAATGCGAAAGTAACTCTGTCTGTCTGTCTGTTACGCTTTCTCGCTTAAACCTCTCAACCGATTTTGATGAAATTTGGCACAGACAATCTTTAGACCCTAAGAAAGAACATAGGCTACTTTTATTGCGAAAAAAAAAGCGCGATATAACCGATTTCCACGCGGGCGAAGCCGCGGGCGGAAGCTAGTTTATTATATATAAGATGAAGGATATCGCAACAATATATTAAAAATCCCACCTCAATACAAAACTGAGAACCTGAGCGCGCTCCAAGAAGGCTTTAACCCAAATGTTGTTACACAAAGTAGGCCACTACCTGAACATTGTCTGCACTTTTCAATACTTCGACATCCACTATAACTTTTATGTCCCGCGATATATTTTCGTGCGAGCAGACTACTTCTCGTGCGCTTGAAGCACGTATATTTTCAATTTGTACCGTAACTAAGTGAATGGGGAGGAAATATTGAAGAATGGGTTTAACGGATACTAGTGGATGCCCGTGATTTGCTCGCGTGAAATTTTGAGGAGTATCTATATATTTATAATAAATCTGTAGAGAGGTCAATTCTGTACATGAAATATATTTTCAAAATAACTATAAGGAGGTGATTAGTGATCGATACTGATGCCAAAAATGCAATTAGTAAAATTTTTGTCTGTCTGTCTGTATGTTCCTTATAGAAACAAAAACTACTCGACGGATTTGAACGAAACTTGGTAAAATTATTCTTCATACTCCTGGGCAGGTTATAGTATACTTTTCATCACGCTACAATCAATAGGAGCAGAGCAGTGAAGGGAAATGTTGGGAAAACGGGAGAAGTTACTCCATTTTTTAAGCTTCCGTCGCGTGTGCAGCCTTAATGGTTAAAGTTACATAGAAATCATGTATGACGGAAAAATTCCTTATAATATTAACCATAAACGCGGGTGACACCGCTGGCACAGCTAGTTCTAAATAAATATCGGACAGCATCACATTTATTGATCTCTATGGTACGTAGCTTAAGCACTTGTGTTACGGATATCAAAATCAAAAGTGGTATCACAAGTATATACCTACTTTATCTTCCTAGCGTTATGTCCCGTGTTTAGACGGGGTCCGCTTAGACCATGATCCACGATTTAGTGAATCTGGTAATTACATTGTAGCGACTGCCGATCTAACCTTCGTAACCCTAAGATAGGGGAGCCAGACAATTTTTGGATCATGGTTACAAATCCAAAGTTGTTTGAATTTGCAGGTTTCATCACGATGTTTTCCCTCACCAGTAGTGATGTATGCGTACATAGATTTGAAAAATCCAGAGTTACGTGCCGGGTTTGAACCCGTACTCCTCGGTTAAGAGGCGCGTGTCCTTACCATTGAGCTATGTACCACCGCTCTTGAGGTTTAAAGACATTTTATTCTCATAAGAACTTACAATGATAGTTCATTTAGAATGAAAAAAATATATATATATATATAAAAACCAAAATAAAGTACATTACATGGCGCAGCGCAGCTAAGTATTTTTTTTTACAATAGGTAATAGTCTCTTTACAAGTATATACCTACTTAAATATTATATTATTCAGATGCTCAATCGTACTATATCAGTAACACACGTAAGTCTCTGTTCATAATGCTCATAGGGCAGAGTAGTTTAATACCATCAATCAATCATCATCATTAGACTAAAAATATCAATAAGATACAATATGACTGAATTTGAAATGACAAAATGTGTAAGAACCGTATCTTATGGCGATTAGTTCCGTTTGTCTACACGCAAAAAAAATGTCATAAAGATTATTCCCCAAGTTCTGCAATAGACGCTCATAGACAATATCAAGGAATTTGACAATCAGACCTTAGTGATATAAAAGAGAGACCACATAGAATATAGAAACTGATACTTACCCCTGACCAAGGGCCAGCTACCCAGGTAGGGCAGTGGTGTTCGTTGCAGGGTTGGGACGACCGCGGAGCGGGGGAGACGCAGCCTGGCTCCGAGCTTGACCCTGACAGAAGACAATACAATTAAGAGGAGGCTGAAAGAAAGGTTAAGACTTCTGGGATTCAGACATAATTATAACAAAACAAACATAACATCACGCCCATAATCCCCGAAGGGGTAGACAAAGTCAAAGGGGTAGTAGGCCCCTTTAACCACATTCAGACAAAAACAAAACTGGAGTGGATTAGATGGATAATTGTGAAAAAGTAGTGACAAATGGCTAGCTCGTCGTCTACACAATCACATACCCAAAAACCTTTATACCATTAGTCGCCCTTTACAACATGCTAGGCAAAAAACACAGTTGGCACATTATTTTTAAGTCCCAGACCAACATTGGACAACAAATATACCTTAGATTTTAAGTGTTTTGAGTGTTAAAACTTCTTCTGCTTCACATTTTATGCTACTTATAAACTTACATCTTCTATGCATCAGCTATTGGCATTCTCGAGCTGATCTTTTTGTAAGACTTTTTGCAATTTATTTATGGATCCCTTATTTCTATAACGGAACTCAATATTATTGTAATTTGATATTTAAATCGTAAACAAACTGCAATGTCCTATTGCTTTTATTCGATTTTTAGGAAATGTTTGGCGCATTTCCACTGCTGGTGGGTTCAGATGCGAGCAGAACTTAAAATTTGATATGAGTTTGTCGCTGGGAGATCAGCGAGAGTAATATTGAGCTGCCGATTAAATAAAGTCGTCTACCGTACCCGGCTCGTAAGTGTCCGCCCTGGTGACGTTGGCAGAGCGCGCGCAGAGCACCCTGCGCGAGCGCACGCCGCCGCCGCACGTCACGCTGCACGACGACCACTCGCCCACGTACCACCTGCGAAAGACGCATAAAGAAATCGTTATACATATATATACAATATACACATTCCATACCGACAGTCGTGCTCTAAATTTTCGAAGGAGTAGGCAGAGCCCAAGGGGTGGTAAGCTCTGTAAACCACAATCTCTCAAACTTACACACCAATTCCCTAGTTCCAAACTAAGCATACATGCTTGGAACCTACTTGTTGGATCCATGTTGAAACCTAGTTAGCAGAAGGATACATGCTTGTACTTATACTAACTTATTATGGTAACGATGGGCATATTTGAAAATGTTTATATAAACATCCATAACTCGGATGTCCATGTTTATTATACGAAACATGGAGAGATGGATGGATTATGTGAAAGATGATATGAGTGAAGTGGAAGTGGATAGCTTGATGACGGCTGACAGGGACGTATGGAAGAGGAAGACATTCTACGCCGACCCCAGATAAACTAGGAGAAGGGCAAGAGAATGATGATGTTTATTATACGAAACAGCTGGTCTTATTTGGGCAAGAAGCCAAAATCCTTGTTCTCGTGGCAGATTTCTACAAGCGACTGTATTGGACTACCAGATTTTGGGTGTCTATGCCACTTCTTGGTTTAGTGAACAAAAAAGGAAAAGTCTTCCTTAATGACGTCATACGTTAGGTTCTGCAACTTACTTGAATGGACACGGATGTGTGTTGCACCGGACGACAGACGCCTGGGGCTTGCTGGATGCGTCGCAGAGCTGCTCCGGCGCATCGGAGCCAGTGAGCCGGTCGCGGCACACTGCCAGGGACATCTTGTAGCCTGTAGATAATAAACTTAATAAGTATTGACAAGAATAATTCTATGTCCCATGGTGTGGGACTAAAAAAGTATATACGAAATATGTTCTTAGCATATGGCGCGATCCTCACACCTCACTTGCTTGTTCAACATTCATGATCCTGTTCATAAAAGATCTACGGTTTTTATGACGCCTAGAGATTCTCTCTGCCTACCCCGCTAGTGAAGTGGCGTGAAGTTTAATCAGATAGTTAGTTAGTATTAAAAAAGTACGTCTATTTTGACTAGTCAAAATATAGGTAACTATACTGCCAGTGAGATTATGCAATCTAAGCAAAAGTCATCATCTGATCATGTTTATCTATACTCATATTATAAAGTGGAAAGATTTGTATTTGTGTGTGTGTGTATGTTTGTAATGAATAAACTCAAAAACTATTGTGCCGTTTTCAAAAATTATTTCACCATTAGAAAGCTACATTATCCGGAAGTAACATTTATCCCCATATTCCTACAGCAACGGGAACTATGCGGGTGACACCGCGGGGCGCTGCTACTTCTAAATAAATAGCATCACGCCCGCAATCGCCGAAGGGTAGGTAGAGTAGTAAATAACATTGCATTGCATTGTATAAAATATCGATAATCAATAAATATTATCGTGGCCTTGAAATACAGACACAATATCGATAAGACTATAGATAGTATCGACAGTATCAATAGTAACGATAGTATCGATAGTCAATAGATAGCAATACTATTGATGAAGCCTAAAACAATCGATAGTATTGATGGTACCGGTACTATTGCTACTATTTGTATGAAAAACTATTGATAACTAAATCATAATATCAATATTCGATAGTTTTTATCACTAGTAAGCTTCTTTGACCACTATCCAATATAAAAATTTTGTTGTATTAGTTATAGAATTATAATATTAAATATAATTTGCATTTTACGACTGCAAGGCAAAGAACACAGTTGGCATATTAAACATGACACTAACATAGGATTATACTTAGATACTAATTTGTAATAAATAATGTATGTTTAAAACACACGACTAGAAAAAAAAGATGGACTCCGCACTGTCATACTACAGAGTGAAGCCACATTTAAGCATGTGTGAATGAGATTTATATGGATACCAGATATCAGAATTTAATTATTACTAATTTACCTGTGAAATGTGAATCCGTCGCACTTTTTTTACTCTTATGTGATAATTTTTGCAGAATTATATCGCACACGTCGGCATTTTGATAATTTGATAAAATTTGAACTACGATGTGACTATACAAAACAAAACTGACAGATGCTGTCATTTGGAGCATCGGAAATGCCCAAACGTGTAGTTATTGGCCTGGAGTCCTTCTTTTTTTTCCCAGTCCGTGGTTTATATCAGCCAAAATAATATATATATATTTTTAAATTTTTAGGCTTGTTTAATACAAACACACAAACCTCTTCACAATATTAGCGAACGATAAATGTTCCTCTCACTCGACTACTTTTACAGTTGTTTAAGATCGGAGAGTACTCTAGCTTAAGTCGTGGCTTAGCCGATCTCTGATTCACGAGCTGTTCAATCACTGTCTAAGCGGGATTTGAGCCACAGATCGTTGTAGACTGAGGAGTCGCTTACAGAAAACTCAAGTATTTGAGCTTTGACGTCCTGTGCAAATAGTAGAGAGTGGAACTGGGTCAGTTTCACTCAGTTTATGAGCAGTAGTCTACTGCAAACATGCTCATGCTATATCACTAAGTGATATAGGAGACATGGAGTTGCCTGCTAGAAGCTAATGGAGAATCATGGTGATTTGGGGTATACGAAAATAGGATAGCATGTTTCAACTAGCTGTGCCCGTTCTTGAGATAGATATGCGGGGTGGGGGTTAGAAGAAGATATATATTTAACGACCTCATACCTATCAAATATACATAAAAAAAATCATCAAAATCGGTCATGCCGTTTCGGAGGAGTTCGACCACAATTACTGTGACACGAGATTTTCATATATAAAGAAGATGTCTAGTTTAACGCCTGGTATTTTACAATTGATTGTTTTAAGCTGAAATATACATCAAATGTTCCATTTCACTCCAGAGAGGTTAGAGTACGAACAAACTCTTTCCTGTAAGAGTTTTTGTAATTTTTTTTAATTTCGAGCGCGAAAAAAGTTCAAACACTTAAACAACCTTTAGCCTTTAGGAGGTCAGATCGGAATTACTGAGCCAAATACAATAGGGTTGGTAATTTTTTAGTAGAGGACTAGTTCAGACATGCGCGCGTGCTCGGTACTGTGCATCCGACGACTAACGACTGTGGGCTGCACAACATCGACCACCGTCGCACGAGGTAGGCCGGACAGCGCGGCATGCGCACAACGGAGGAGTTTTCGTATAGTCCCGGCAGTGAGGATGCCGGCTCCTTCGAAACTGCGCCGCGGGAGGCCACGTTGGGGTTTTAGTCGGTTCGAGTCCACACCACCCTCTGTTTTCTCCATGGCTTTTATGTCATCATGTTGGTCAGGGACTTAAAAAAATGTGTAAACGCTTATTTTTCTGGAAGTGTTTTTGGGCGCTTATCTCTCCTTGAAGTCTGCCTACTCATTCAAGGATTACGGTCGCGATGATATATATGTAGGTATGTGTGATTTTCTTGCGAATATATCGCGTTTGCCAACCCTAAAATGCATCGGATTCGAATTTAAAAGTAAAATAAAAAGCAAAATATTTTGATATCGCAACTGCGATCCGGATCGCTCGACAATGCGGGATTATTTGCAGATCAGCGCGGTTTTCTTTTTACTCTTTGCTAATTTGCTGAGAGAAAGGTTTGTTTCCGATAAAGATTGCTCTTAACCGGTATTTATAATCGGTGGTGTATTTTTGAGATAATGATTTGTTTTCTCATTCATTTTATTCTCTACTAGTTTTTGCCCTTTCGCTCAAGTAGAACATCGACAAAATACAATGAATGAGCTGTTTCAGTCTATAATCTATATTTATGCTGAATTTCATTCAGAATCTCTATCAGTTGTAGTCAGAATCAGTTGAATTTACGCGAAAGAGCCATAAACATCCATACATCCATCCACACAATTTGCATTTACAATTTTTTAAGATGTCTGTAGAGATGCAACATGTACTATTATTATAAACTACATAATACCAAAATCAACACTCAAAATTATTAGACACCTTCAACATGTTAGCCAAGGAACACAGATAACGTTCTAAGTCATATACTGTTAAAATTATAAACTCTTGGTATATCTATAGTCGACTGGCCCGTTGGTTAGAGACTCCGGCCACGAAACCAAAGGGTCGCGGGTTCGAATCCTGCTAGGGGCAAATGTTTCGTGTGATGAACATGGACATTTGTACTCGAGTCATGGATGTTTATAAACGTATTTAAGTATATCTATCCGTTCACCTAGTATCCATAGCACAAGCATAAGCTTAGTTTGGAATTAGGGAATTGGTGTGTCAAACTGGAGAATTTATTTATTTATAGTTTACTAAAGAGGTAGCAATCCAGAGATACTACGGTGTTTCAGCTACAAAGTGAACGACCGCAGGTGCGTGCGCGGGGCGGGAGGCTAGATCAAACTTAAGCATTTCTAGCAAGTCGCGCGAGCGAGTGTAGTACCGCGCGAGCCACCGCGCCCGCGCACGCGGCCGTCTAGTTTGCAGCCTGAAACACACAACTGAATCTGGTCGTGGTAGGTGAGCCTGGGCCTTCCGCGGCTCCTACTTCCTTCCACTTTCGCATTGTATATCTGTTTAGTCAATTCTTTCCACATGCAGCCTAAGAGGTGACGTTATGACCCATTATAACCGTAAAGCGTGTATGAAAAGGATGTTAAAGATGCAAGTGAGATGTTTGACCGTGCTGTATGGCGTTTGGTTCTCTCTGCCTACCCCACTAGGGAATTGGCGTGAAGATAATAATAAATATAAATATCAGACGACATCACATACATTGATCTGACTCCGAGGTAAATAAATAAATAATAAATAAATTCTCAAGACTGACACACCAATTCCCTAGTCCCAAACTAAGCTTATGCTTGTGCTATGGATACTAGGTGAACGGATAGACATACTTAAATACGTTTTTTATAAACATCCATGACTCGAGATCAAATGCCCATGTTCATCACACGAAACATTTGCCTCTAGCGGGATTCGAACCCGCGACCCTCGGTTTCGTGGCCAGGGTCTCTAACCACTCGACCATCGGGCCAGTCGAAGGTAAGGTAAGAACTTGTGTTACGAATATTAGAATCAACAGTGTTATTATTACAAATGTATACTTAAATATTGGATATTAACACCCAGACACAGAACAAACACAAGTATTCATCACACGAATGTTTGTCCTGTCGCGTCGCTATCGAATGCGCCATCGAGCCAGTTAAATTGGCATGAAGATAGTTAGTTAGTTTTTTTTAGCAAGGCTTGCTTTTAGTTTGCTAAGGAGAAAGGTGGTAAATGGCGTGAAACTATTTAGTTTTTTTATCTAGAGATACACTTTAGTATGCTGGGGTAAGTACACGTAAATTTTTACCCTAATCGGGTGGTGTAGCTTAAGCATTCACAGGTCATTTGTTCGCCACTTGAAGCGAAGATAGGGGGGATATCCCTCTTCTAAGTTTACTACGGATTTTCGCTTGAAATTTCCTACATAAAAATCAACCAAGTATGTTTAACAAGGAAGCAGTATGCTTTGAAAAGGGAACTTAAAAAACTTAAGTACATAAGGCGGATTAAACCTAGAATAGGGTTATCCCACGTTTAGCCCAGTGAATATGTTGGTCTGGGACATAAAAATAATATGTCAACTGCGTTCCTTGCCTAGCTTGTTGTAAAAGTTGACTGTTGGGTGAAGTACCCAACAGTCAGTTAATAATTTTAAATGTAAATAGTAATATTAATAATTATGTAGGCCATATAAAAGCACTTATGAATAGTCATAAATAATACATCTAAGTGATTCTACCGACAGGTCAGGAATGTTGATTCTACCGAGAAGAACCGGCAACTCGGTTGTTACTTCATTAAATCGCCATGTATATAATTACTAACCTAAATCCATGTTTTTTTTGGATGAATGAGGTCTAAGGAGTTTATTGTTCCTTGGACTCTGTCTACTCCTTCGGGGATTGCAGGCGTATGTAAATAAATTTAACAAAACCAAAATTACGGGGTTTGAACCCTAATCCGACGCATTTAAGACGCGAGCTACCATTGAGCTACTGCTCAACCCTATTGCCTGATATCTAAGGTTAATAGGAATCACTTACAATCCAAACGCTCTGATCAAATAGGCCTATTGTTCAGGGCCCACAAACGGAACTGAGACCTCGGTCTGAGCGACCCAAACCTTAGACATCTCAATTGTTAATTCGGAATTGATAAATGGGGTCTGTCAGACCCCGATGGATTACAACGGTTGGGCTTAATGATCGTGTGTTTTTTCAGCTGATGATGTGAAGGGTTAATATTTTAGGGTTGCTGAATGATTTTTCTATACTCGTTTTTTTTTATATTAATGTGGAATATATAATTTAATATTGCGGAAGTAGTTTGTCTGTCTATGCTGTGGATTACGAAGTACGCTAAACGTTTTAACCCTAATGAATACCCTAACACACACAGGTCATACTACAGCGTAAAGCCACGTATAAGCATGTGTGAGTGAGATTTATACGGATATCAGATATTGGAAATCTGTCATTTGGAGCGCTAATGTCAATGAGTGGCGTAAGTTGTGTGTAAAGTTGGAGCACTAGCAGAGCTTCAACGTCTAGTTAGTGGCGTGGAGTCCTTTATTTTTACTAGTTCGTGTATGTACCTAATGAACAGTTTTACTTGTTTCTTTCAAATTGTAAAACGTTATTAGTAATGTAGGAATTACATAATTAAAGTTTGCCGTGTTCCGCCTTAACAGGGGTATACATAATAAGAATAATGACGGCATTAAAAAACTATAATTTTATTTATTCTGTCAGTTAGATTATACAAAAATACTAGACTAAAAATTACAAAGCTAAACAGCATCAAAGTTTTAGAGTGGGGTTTGCGACGTCACTATTTAGTAAAAATTATACGAAAGTGTGACGTCACGCGCAACTTGAATGCATTGTATCTTCCTAAATAAAAAAAAGAGTTCAATATTTTTTTATAATCTAACTGACGGACTAAGCAGATTTTTTTAGTCACCTTGCCTATTGATGCCATTGCTTCAACATTGTTCGTCCATGCATTAGATAATTAATCATTTGTGTCTATTCTACCATAAGACTAGGAAATCTAGACATACTCGGTACATTACTTAAGTCCTAACTAACGCAGAACTGGTATTTAAGTCCCAGACCAACACAAAACTAGTGTTTAAGTCCCAGACCAACACGGTTAATAAGGCCGAGACAAAATGGCGTATCGATTAAGGCACCACAGAACAACGCCAATACATTACAGCAACATTGTTAATTGCGAGCCAGCCTTGTAATTTATATCGCGAAATCCGACATTAGTCGAAGCCTACCGATAAATCAGAGGAGAAATTCCTTTTGTCTCCGGCGAGGCGCAAGCAACAGTTACTTGAGGGGGCGCGACTGACCGACGACTTTGGTTTGCGATTAATCGCAGAACGATTTTTTGTGTCAACTTGTTTGTTGCTTATTCAGGAGCAATCGTGACGGAATCTGACGTTGAAGAGATATAGAGAGGGAGTTGATCTCCGGACACTTTCAAATTCAAATTCAAAAATTCAAATTCAAAATCTCTTTATTTATATAGGCTTCAAAAAAGCACTTATAAATAGTCAATTTAAACAAAAAAAAGGATTACCACTGTATTTAACACTAATTGAATTTGTCCGTTTGTCGAGTGGTCAGAGACCCTGGCCACAAAACCGAAGGTCGTGGGTTTGAATCCCGCTAGGGGAAAATGTTTTGTGTGATGAACATGGATATTTGTACTCGACTCATGGATGTTTATAAATGTCTATCCGTTCATAATATCTATAGCACAAGCATAAGCTTAGTTTGGAACTAGAGAATTGGTGTGTCAGTGTGGAAAATTTATATGAAAAAAATGTCTGATCAAACATTGGCAGCTTCATATTGTCTGCGAGCTAGGATATTAGGTGACGACTGACGATGGTTTTATCTTAATTTTCAAACTTTGGCACGTATTTTGCAATGTAAAAATAAAAACCGACTTCAAAAAACCCCGCAAAAAATGTTTATAAAAAAACACAAGTAAAAACTGCCTTAATAGCTATTTAAATGTCCAAACACTAAAAAGTATAAAATAAATTCTATCGACTGCTTCGATGAAAGTATTAATCTTTAACACGTATTTAAATATTTACAATAATCAGTTAGTTTTGGAGTCGGTGCCAGCGCGCGTAATTATATCATCATTTCGGAATTTGCAATTATTTGTTTCTTGGTGAAGGGTGGTAAAATAGGTTTTGAATATACATAATCAATAGTAAGTTAATACTCATATTTTAACTAATTTGTTTCATATTGTTATTAGTAAGGTAATTTGTTATTAAGTGTCTACTTTTTTTTTAGTTTGGCTGGCACCGACTCCAAAACTAACTGATTATTGTAAATATTTAAATACGTGTTAAAGATTAATACTTTCATCGAAGCAGTCGATAGAATTTATTTTATACTTTTTAGTGTTTGGACATTTAAATAGCTATTAAGGCAGTTTTTACTTGTGTTTTTTTATAAACATTTTTTGCGGGGTTTTTTGAAGTCGGTTTTTATTTTTGTTAAAATTTAACTTATTTGTTACTTTTTAGTGAAATTTATTAATAGGTAGGTAGACCAAATCAAAACGAGCTGCTTTAATGAGTCAGTGCCGGTCTTATGAGACTAAAGACGAAAAGGTATAACGAGCCTTTAATGTTTAAAGAATTACTTAAAACTACTAATCTTCAAAGAGTTATACCTTTCATCATCAGCTAAGCAACATAACATGATGAGTACGAGATGCAAATACTGGAATCGTTTTAGAAACAATAAATAAAACACTTAACATGTCGTTAAAATTTAAGAGTGGCCCTCGCTTTCATGGAACCCCATCACTAGACCAAGACTTGGTGAAATTGAGACTATCTCGAGAATAACATTCAATATGGCCCTGTAATATTGAAAGAATTATCCACGAACTCCTAATCGTTAAGGAGTTGCACCTTCCATCATCAGCTCAGCAACATGAGATTATGAATACCAGACGTAAATACTTGAATTGTTTTAGAAAATAACTAAAATAGATTGTACGCGCCTATAATACTTGAGGGTTTCCCTCGATTTGCCTAAGATTCCTTTATCAGATCCAGATGTGGTACCAATAGGACCAACTCCAGAATATACCCTTTTGAATAAAAAAAAGAACTCTAAAAATCGTCTTACAATTCTCGAAGATATCAATATTTAAAGAATCATAAACTAATTCCTAATCGTTAAGGATTTGTACCTTCCATCATCAGCTCACCATCATAAGATGATAAGTACCATACGTAAATACTTGAAAAATCTTAGAAAATGTCTGAAACACATTGTACGTGCCTATAAATTTTGAGGGTTGCCCTCGATTTTCCTGGGATCCCTTCATCAGATCCTGACTTGGTGGCAATGGGACCAATTCGGGAGTAAACCCTTTCGATTAAAAAAAAAATTTTGGAAATCGGTTAACAATTCTCAGAGATATCAAGTAACAAACATACAAAAAAAAAAAAAAAAAAAAAAAAAAAAAAAAAAAAAAAAAAAAAAATTCAGTTGAATTGAGAACCTCCTCCTTTTTTTTGAAGTCGGTTAAAAATAGATTGGTCGCAGTGCATTATTCGAGTGCATTCGCTTGTCCAATTAAAACTTAATTTAGATTTATGAATAGAATGGCTTGCCAGAAGGACCGTATTTTTAACCGACTTCAAAAAAAAAGTTGGAGGTTCTCAATTCGACTGGATTTTTTTATTTTTATGTACATAATGACTTATTTAAATCTATAGAAATACATAATTTTGAAGTGCATATTACTATATACTTTTTTTTTTTTTTTTCTCTAACCTTTACTGTCCCACTGCTGGGCAAAGGTCTCCCCCATGACCTTCCAACGCCCCCTTTCCAAGGCCAGAGCCTGCCAGTCCCTTGAATAGTTGGCCAGGTCTATATATATATATATATACTATATACTTATAACAAAAAAAAGTCATAGACTTTTCTAATCTATCTGTCTGTTTGTTCTAGCTGTGTTCTGAAACGGCTGAAGCGATTTTAATAGGACTTTCCAGTGAAAATCTGCCGGTGCAGATGGATGGTGTTACAAAAAGTAAATTAAGATAATTTTATTTAAAAATATAAATCAAAAGGATTCAGCTTAAAATAATCATATCATAAAGTAAACCTACTTAGGTTTCTATTATATTCTCTGTTGTTGAAAATATTTTTAACCATAACAGTTAGGTCATTTATTTTATAATGGATCATCTACAATTTTATCTTACGACCCAGTAACTCTTTTTATCTATCTTACATCTCAGCAAACAAAATTTCCACCATCAACCAACATAACGTCATATCCGACAATCTCCATCATTACAAAGGCCAAATTTCCATAAGAAAAATATAAAAAAGCACTCCCCAAAAAGCCCAATTCGTCCTGACCACCATAAAAAGATAACATTTAAAAAGATACACAAAATAAAATGACAATCGCCCGTCTATCCCTTCACCAGCTAAATTTGCGAGGCCCAGTTCTAATTAAGAACCCCTGAAAGATGGATACCCCGATAAGAATTAGCACTAGCGAGCTTGGGGAGTAATTTGTACGCAGCCTGTAGTTGGTGAGACTAGAGATTCACTTAAAAATTGTCTTAAGTGAAGTTTTTCTCATGACAAATAATCTATAACAATATTATAAGGAGGAAAGAGTTAATTGTTTGTTTGTTTGTATCGAATAGGCTCCGAAACTACTGACACGATTTGAATAATTCTTTCACAAATGGGAAGCTACTTTATCAGCAATTAACATAGTCTGTATTTTATCCCCATATTCCCACGGGAACGGGAACTACGCGGATGAAACCGCGGGGCGCTGCTACGACATATAAACGCACCATTTAGCTCAACTCAACGCTTTTTTTGGCCATCATTTATGTAAAAGAATAGTGAGTGACAAGTGGCTTAACCGCACGTCGGTTTTGGAATTTTTTATGTCTTCCTATCAACTTCACCCAAAAAGCGATAAGCTCTTTAAAACCACATTCAGCCAAAAATAAA
Organism: Glyphodes perspectalis; assembly: GCA_951394215.1. Lineage (NCBI taxonomy): Eukaryota > Metazoa > Arthropoda > Insecta > Lepidoptera > Crambidae > Glyphodes > Glyphodes perspectalis. Next base: position 11,063,932 of record OX596223.1, on the reverse strand, counting down.
ATAAAGTTGGCTTAGATGGAAATTCCTAAAAAGTGACACGTCTGTTGGTACTTATTTTTATCTTTGACCATCATCTTTCTAACATTATTTCCCGTGCTTAGACGGGGTCTGCTTAGATCATGATCCAGAATTTTGCAAGTCTGGTTATTAAATTGAAGCGACAGCCAATTATAACTCTTATACAGGGGGATCAGACAAAGGATCATGGGTATTAAATATTAACTCCTAGACCAACATGGGCATATTAGTATAGATTAGAATTAATACAAATCATTAGCATAGATAAACTGCCTTTCCAAACAACACCTAATTCGTGTTAATTGGACGTGAACTATTTACCAAAACCACCAATTTAAACGTTAAACATCAAGAGAAGTATTATTCCCACCTTATCAAACAAGCTAATTTTTCAACCCGACCTAGTGCAAATAAATTAGCACAGAAAAACACCCACTAGCCGACACAAAACGGTTCATGTAATAAAGAAAATGGAACCGGGAATTGGAATATAACACGAAAGAGTATTAACAGTACACGGTGTATGCAATAGAAACAAACGTAATATTATGCGGTGTTTTTTAAGTAGAAGTACTGCATAATATAGCGTTTGTTAGCACAAGATGAATGGTGGTGAGTAATGCAAGTATTTATGTAAAAATTAGTGTAACATTGACAGATTAGCGGTAAAGATAAATCTTGACCATACACATCAAGTCACATAAAAATAAAAATAAAATATTATTTACCACATTATTTAAGTTGTCCCATGTTGGTCTGGGACTCAAAAATAATGTGCCAATTGTGTTTCTCGCCTATCATGTCGTAAAAGGTGACAAATGGTATATGGGGTTGGATATGTGATTGTGTAGGCGACGAGCTAGCTAGCCACTTGGCTACATTTTCACAATTTTCCATCTAACCCAGCCCATTGTCCCATGTTGGTCTGGGACTTCAAAATAATGTGTTGAATCTGTTTCTCCCCAGCATGTCGTAAAAGGTGACAAATGGTATATCGGGTTTCGGGTGTGTGATTGTGTAGGCGACGAGCTAGCCACTTGTCCCTACATTTTCACAATTTTCCATCTGACCCAACCCGGTTTTATTTTTGGCTGAATGTGGTTAAGGGGGTTCCTGCCCCTTTAACTCTGCCTACCCCTTCGGGGATTATGGGCGTGATGTTGTGTATGTATGTATGTATGTATGTACATTATTAAAGTGGTTTTCGGTCCCAACTGTCAATTTAAGTAATACTGGATTATAATCTGTTAGTGACAGCTTCTCTCACTCAAATTAACACAGCCACACTAGACTCTTAGCAAGTAAAACCAGAATTTACTTGCTAAGACTTATCAAACATATTCATCACAATTAGGGTCTCACCCGTTGTAATAGATATGGAACCAATCAAGTTAGATGTGGCGAAGGTTTTTGCAAAGCATCAGTAATTCATCTGGTGTTACAGTTGTCAATGAGCAGCGGTACCTACCATCAGATGACCCTAGCTCATATGTTTGCCGCTTCAAACATAACACACAATATTACTCAATACTGACCACCACCGCACGTAGCCGAGCACAGAGAGCCAGGGGTGGCCAACCAGTGGTACCGCGGGCGCGAGCACGAGGAGCCGTCGCCGCCGCACACGCCGCACTCGTCCACCCGCCGGGTGGAACCAACTCGCAGGTCGCAGCCGACTCGCTGTGAACAACATTGAGGAATGAGTCGACAAGCTTTCCGTGATCTTTTATTTACATCTGACAATACAACCCGTGCAATTTAACTGTGCACCTCGCGCTGTGACGTCATCTAACACAGATGCTATCGCTACTGAGCGCTTGCGGCGAATGCGGGGCACCGCGCGGGGCAGCGGGAGAGGGGTCGCATTCCAGCGGAGTGCACAGTTGATTCGTACGGGTTGTATGTCATGATCGGTGAAGTAGTTTTTCCATACAATTATATTATCACGTTAGTGATCCCCAATGGAGCAATCCAATGATCTCCTTCGACCGCTTTTATCTAAAATAATATTAAATTTCCCACCTTAAATTATGAAATGAAACTGAAAAGAGGCTAGCTTGTCGCCTATACAATCACAATCCCAATAAATAACTTTTTTGACATTCTAGAAAGAAAAAAATACAGAAAACTAGACGTTGGCGTTCAGTTCTCTCTGCCTACCCCACTACGGAAGCAGCGTGAAGTTTAGTTAGTTAGTTAACTAGACTGTCTTGGCTAACGGTGGCTAACAGGCGTTTGATTTCAAGCGCCTGTTAGCCACCGTCGAAAGGTCAAAAGGTCGGCAACGTATGACAACTCTTGTGTTTACAAGAGTTGTCATACGTTGCCGACCTTTTGACGAGCCTTCACCTCACCGATGGCATGGGGGATAAGAGAGCCTTAAGTACCTTATGTTCCAAGCCGACGGTGCTTCAAATGCTCAGAGTTTGGGATTGGTACACCCAGTCAGAGAACAAAAAGCCACTACAATCAGTTATCTTTAAAAAATCCTACAGCGGTCGAACCGGCTCAGTCATGCTTTAACATGACTCCACCGCTTCGTAATCCTTAAATTAACTTCATACCATATCTCTAGGACAAACAGAGAAAACCAAACGCCAATGTCTAGTTTTCTGTGTTTTTTCTTTTTAGAATGTCTAAATAGGATGTCATTTATTGTGATTATGATTGTATAGGCGACGAGCTAGCTACTTTTCAGTTACTTTTCATAATGTCTCTAGGTGGAAGACTCCACACGGCACGGTCCTTACACACCTTACTCGCTAATCCTTAAAATAAAATAAAAATAAGCCTCGTCAATAAACCCCACAATTAGTTAATAAGACCCTGGTTAATTCACCGTTCAGCAGACACGATTTCGCAATTTCCCCATTTTTCATCAGCCACAAACGAAATGGCGGACCTTAAAATTCCGGGCCACATAGTTTTAATTTTAAAAACGGGAGCAAACATCGTGCCTAGACAAAGGAACAACGAGCACCAACGACGTGGCCGGTGCAATAAGGCATAGGCTGAAGCGATGAGTCTGAAAAAATAGCACGTAGCGAATCCAGGATTGGATTGGTTGATTGGATTGCAGTCTGGAAGCTTGGGGAAATACCCGATTGAGTAACTTTCAATTCTGAGCTAGGTACCTGTAAAATGTTTCAGAACAATAAGATTACAGACAGGTTAAGATTATGGTATAAATTAATGTATGCACATTTTTGGCAGACCAGTTTTTATGTTACCAACAATCAAGTGATTAAGTCATTAAAAATAAACAGCTCATCATGCTGTTTTGGCAAAATAATGATGATAATAGACAATATATGTATGATAATAGTTTTTTTCTACCATACGTCCCGATTTGTAAGGATAACAAGGATCAAACTTAGTGCTTATCCCACCGCTTCCTCTCGCCAATTGAGCCAAATCCAAGCCTTATTATTTCGCGTCCCCATTCCCTGATGATGTCAGGTCTCTTCCGCATTGTGTCACTAGGTTTCAATACCCATTTTTTTTTGTTCACCAAGAGAAAGCTCTTTGTTTGCTTGAAGGATTTTCAGAGTACGCTCCTTTATAAGTACAGCGGTTGGAGTGCCAAGGCAAATTGAAAAATGAGCTTGAAGTTCTAAATTTGGGCGTCTATTTTGGTCGCTTATTGTCCGAAACAAATGGATGATAAAGAGACTTTGTCGGTCCGAAAACGGGAATAGATGTGAAGGATTTGGTGGGTAATGGATTATTTTTGGCGGAAAAAGGCTCTCAGTTTTGATTGAAATGATTGGAATGGTGCTATTTTGTTTGGATACGTCAGGACGATATTTTTTTTTTTTTGGTGTGTGTATGTGTGTATGTGTGGGTTTGGGTGTGTGTGGGTGTGTGTTTGTTTGTTTTATTCATTTTTTTGCATGATTTTTGATATATATATATAATTATTTACGTGAATGTCACTTCTCTTCTGCTCTTAACTGTCTGTAGGAGTTACATTATAACTGTATTATAACTGCAAATTAATTGTATGTCTTTAATGTGTACACGCTTGATTCATTCATTCGAATTTGTAATATTTGTAAAGAAATAAGTACAAGTGTATAGTATGACTATTAGGATTGGAAAATAGGAACCAGACTTCTTGCAGAACACTCAACTAGCAAGTTTCGTGACAACCACGTGCTTTTAACAATTAACTTTAACTCAACTTCGAACAAGCCAAGTTACAAACTTCCAAGGAATTAGTATTCCCGGGCCACAGAGAGGAGATTATGCAAACGAGATGAAAAGTTGCCACTTAAATAATATATGAAATTATGCAAAACGCGGGAGACGGCCATCTTTGACTTTTCTTCGACTTTTATCACTTTTTGAGTGGTCCGTCTTTGAGCTACGTGACTTGGCGGGTTCGCTGCCGAGTCCCGTATCGGTTTTGATATAGGCGAACTTTGGAGTCGTTCGAAAGGTTTTCGAATATACTTTGGGGAAGTTTTAAAGCGGATTTTTAGATAGCAGTTTTCTTTTGCGTTGGCGATGGAGAATTTTTTACATCATCCAATACTTGTCAGACGTGGGAGTTTATTGACATTTTTGCAATGGACAGTAATTGAGTTCTGCGCATAATAAATTAATGTTATTAAAACTGGGAGACAATAAAGAAATTCTTAATTAAAAGTATTTTGTTAATATGCATCTTAAAAATAGCGTCTGCACTCCTAACTATTGTACCAATCATGACGAAATTTAACACGCTTGATGTTTACGCCTGGGAAAGAACATAGGTTGCTTTTATTCTGGAAAAAAAATCATTACACACACCATCTAGCTCACAATCCCCGAAAAAGTACGGGGAATACAAGGTGTAATTAACTTACGGGTAAGGACTTATTACTAAAGGAGGGGAACTCCTTTCTGTCAAAAATATAGTTGAGTTAGATTACTGGGAAAGTTGTAACCAAGTAGTGAAATATGCTATGGTAGACCATATAATTGAGTTAGGTTAACTGGATAAATGTTTGCCATTCAACATACTACGCGACAAACATAGCCACATTATTCTTAAGTGCGAACGCAACAATATTCAGAATTACAAACTAAATATGAGCTTATTCATATAACCACGGAGTGAAGTCTCCTCCCCCCCCTCCCCCCTCCATTGTGATACATCAGGTGTACGGATCCCGCCGCCCGTTGTACCGTAGTCATGGAATATTCATAGACATTGTAGACCCCTCATTCTTCATGCATGACCATCGCCTTGAATGTATTTTGAAAATTTTTGTATAATTTTTTTCGTTTTTTTGCTGATCCTTTCAGGTGTACGATAATCTATTTTGCAGTCACATTTCCTGCAAAATGTAACAAGAAAAAACTGTCTTTGGTCGGCATTTTAATCATTTTTCTGATAACTCAGGCTATCTGCTAGTGAAAGTTTCATCCGAATCAGTTAAACCGTTTCGACCACTACAATAAATATGTAGACAATTTTTTCTTTTTTATAAATGCCGTATATACACTTCTATTATTTTAATAATAAGCTGGTTTTACATTACAAACAGATACTTAAGTTTAATTTCAATTATTAAAAAAATGCTATCTACTGAGATTCTTGCGGCACCTCGTTATATTAGCAGGCCACTCACGTCGAGGTGCTGGGTAAAAAATATCTAACGTGCAAAAGAATTTGTTATGAATCCATTTGCAGAAATAAATCATTTCATAAATCATTTATTTTATAAATAAATATCAGATTACATCACATACATTGATTTGACTCCGAGGTAAGTAGCTTGAGAACTTGTGTTACGGATATCAGAATCAATAGTGGTATTACAAATATATACTTAAAAAACTAACTAAACTTTACGCCACTTCCCTAGCGGGGTAGGCAGAGAGAACCGAACGCCACATGACACGATCCTTACACACCTCACTTGCCTCTTCAACATTCATGATCCTTTTCATACAAGCGTAACGGTTTTTTTGACTCCTAACAGATATATACTTAAATATTCAATAATAACACCCAGACACAGAAAAAACACAAGTATTCATCACACGAATGTTTGTCCTAGGTGGGGGTCGAATCCACAACTCTTGGCGCATGGGGCAGGGTCACTGCCGAATGAGCCATCGAGCTAGTAAACATTTTATTTCATTTCATTCATCTGTAAAATAGCTACTCTGCTACTACGTGAAATACTCTTACAAAAAGAAATATTACACAAAACACCACGAATGAAATGACACTATATTCCCGCTGAAATCACAACCAGATGTCGAATACTCACACATTACCATAGCCATACTTTAATTTAATACCAAATTCAAAATACATGACTGTCCCAATAAGCATATAAAAATAAAAGCAAAATCAATATTCACCTATCTCTTTCGCACTTAAGAATGAGCGGTTAGTGGGAAGAGGACGGGCTACCCTACTTTATTATGATAATCGGGAGATTCGCCACATTTGTGTGAAAACTGCTCTCAACTCGATTTCCAGTCTAGGAATAAATGATGAGGTACGTCATTGCGACGTATAGAGGCAATTTATAACTCGGCATCGGAACTGATTCGTATTTTCGCGTGGAAATGCGGGAACGGAGTTTGGTAGTGTTGACAGGTTACGGATTTAGATGATTCTTAAAGTGTTCTTTAAAGGTAAGAGGTAACAGGTTGATGTTAGAAATTTGACTACCCCGTTGGTCGAGTGGTCAGGACCCTGGTCACGAAACCAAGGGTCGCAGATTTGAATCCCGCTAGGGGCAAATGTTTCGTGTGATGAACATGGACCTTTGTACTCGAGTCATGGATGTTTATAAACGTATTTAAGTATGTCTATCCGTTTACCTAGTCTCCATAGTACAAGCATAATCTTAGTTTGGAATGGTGTGTGAATCTGGAGAATGTATTTATTTATTTAGAATGGAGTTGATTATGGGATGGTAAGGCATGAAGAGATTATATTATTACTAACCAGTGCCTGCGGTTTCACCCGCATTTAAGGCTAATATGTCGTAGAGTGGTAATATATAGCCTATAGCCTTCCTCGATAAATGAACTATTCAACCCACAAGTAATTTTTCAATAACGACCATTAGTTTTAGGGATAAGCGCGTTCAATCAAACAAACATACAAATACTTCAGCTTTATATATTAGTATAGATATAGAGGTTGTTAAAGGGGGATCGGCAGTCTCATGTAATTTCTAGACTTGCTAAATTCAATCATGGTCTCAGCGGACCCCGACTAAGAACGGGATGTGACGCTGGGAAGAAGAGTAAGATTAAGGGAAAATGTTTCGTGTGATGAACATGGGACATTTGTACTTGACTTATAGATTTTTATAAACGTAGATATATCTGTTATCCAGTATCCATAGCACAAACATACATGTTTAGTTTGAAACTAAAGAATTGGTGTCAGTCTAAAGAATATTCTTTCTTATTTATTATTATCAAAATAGAAAAACACTTAGTAGTATATTTACTTTATATTATCCCTTGCCTAGCATGTCGTAAAGGGCGACTAATGGTACATGGGCTTTTGGGTATGTGATTGTGTAGGCGACGAGCTAGACACTTGTCACTACTTTTTCACAGTTTTCCATCTAACCCAGCCTTGTTTTATTTTTGGCTAAATGTGGTGGTCCTGCTGATTCTTTGACTCTGCTTATTCCTTCGGAGACTATGGGCGTGATGGAGCGGAGGGCTAGTTGTAACAGTGGCAAGTAATAACAAACATTTTTTACCTAGATAATAGAAGAATACTTATTTGATTTTCAACCTAACCTACTATTTGATACCCATTCTATCATATGAGCGCGATCAGTATCCTGCTGGATGACGCAGGAGGCGTTTATTTTTACAATAAAAAATTGTTAATTGTTATAACTAGCCCCTCGCTCCCCTATGTATGTTTAAGTCCATAGTTAAAATATATTCTAATCAGTATGCCACGGATAAACTAAACACAATATATCAATTTACAGATCTATTTTAGACACTAAAAGCTAAAACTAGGCTTCTATTAATTACGAACACTTCATTGTGCAGTCCATATCATTCCAATTTATCTTATTATAGGTTTTAACGAACATAAATTAGTCAAACATTGAAATATCATATTCACAAAATTCGATTTTCATATTGATATAACATTGTTAGCATAACTATAAATGACTTGATTGGAACAATAAAAGAATTTACAATAGATTGTTGTATTAGTATTACATTCTTTATTTTATTTAGGCGACTAATTGCGAGGATTTCTATGTGATAGTTCACAATTCGTCTCATTATAAATAATAATAAATAAATATCAGACTAAATGTATGTGACATTGATCCGACTCCGAGGTAAGTAGCCTAAGCACTTGTGTTACGGATATCAGAATCAACAGTGGTATTGCCAATGTATACATAAATATTGCATATTCACACCCAGACACAGAACAAACACAAGTATTCATCGTACGAATGTTTGTCCTGTGTGGGGGTCGAACCCACAACTCTTGGTACATGGGGAAGGGTCACTACCAAATTCGCCATCGAGCCAGTATGTGCTAACTTCGTTCCTTGTCTAGCATGGCGCAAAGTGCGTCTATAATAACTGCAATCACTGCATGGCAGGCTCACTTGTGCATATTTTTATTTTCTATTAAAATTATGAATCTCAAATGGACACTTATATTTAGCTCCAATTTAGATGATGGATTATGAGAAAGATGATATGAGTGAAATGGGAGTGGATAGCTTGATGACGGCTAACCGGGACGTATGGAAGAGGAAGACATGCTGCGCCGACCCCAGGTGAATTGGGAGAAGGGCAAGAGGATGATGATTCAGCTCTAATTAATAACCCTAAAAGTAACACCCGACACCGACATTAGTTAACATATTGTTTTCTCTGCTCGGTGAAAATTCAGTAAATTTTATTAAAGGAAACTAAACACATCCGCAGGAATATTAGAACGTGCAAATCTGCAATAGTTTTTAGAATAAAATACGAATTGAGTCCAGGTCTAAAATGATACGGAACTCTGAAAGGAGAAAATGTAGGTATTATTACAACCTTCCTAGACATATTGTGTTCGCAACTTGATGGTTCCCAAGAAAAACAACCGGCGGTATGCAATATTGGCCCAGTTTCCGAGAAAAACCGGAGAAAACGCGTTTCTTAGCCGGGCATGTTTCAGAATATGTAGGAAATGTACTGACAAATAAAAATTGATGAGAGGAACTTATCTACGCTGGTGTTTTGAGCGGTTCTTAAGACTTTCTTTTGTAAGACTTTTCTTATTACTGGAGACAACGATATTGTATTTATTTATTGTAGACACTTAATACATTTTAAGTTGTCTTAGTTCTCAGTAGGGATTGCAATCCATCCAGCACATGATACTGTATCCAGCAGAGCTGAAATTGAGCTGGACTCAGCTGAATAAGGGTTTTCACAAATACAAAAACCATCAGATGTCACAAGGGAGTCTTGTGGTGTTATCACTGTCACTATTGGCTTTTTGTTGACTGCATTTCAGTTTGTTCAGAAAACTTACCAATGAGGAGGGTGAAAAGACTACGTCACGGTTACGCCATCTATCTGATGTTTTAATTAAAAAAACCCTCATTGCATGATCGAGCATTAAAATCTCTAGTAGGGATTGAAATCAAGTCGCACTTAACCAACAGATGTCCCTGGATCTAACACAGCTAAAATTGTGCTGAGCCTAGCTAGATTGCTGGATCCTGCATTGCAATACCTAGTTATCAGGTAATGTTCTCAGAAGATGTTTTAGTGTGACGTCATATTGTGTGTATAGTATGTTCAGTCACCAGTGTTCAAAGTCAAAGTCAAATTCTTTATTTATTTAGGTTTCAAGGAAACAATTATAAATCGTCAAATGCAAGTAAATCTATATGACTCTACCACCGGTTCGGAATGTTATATCTACCGAGAAGAATCCGGCAAGAAACTCGGTAGTTACTCTTTTCAATACAATTTAAACCAAGGTGTATGAATCATAATTATCTTTGAATCATGTTTTAGTGTGGGCCTGTTATAGAGTATCAAAGTAAAAAATTATAAATTACAAACTAAACATTAAAACTAAAGTTATGAAGCTTTAATGACAGAAAATACTTTTATTTTATCGAAAAAAAAATGTTTAAAAATATTATATTTTCTGTTATTACTGATTGAAATAGATTTTTACCATTTCCTTCACTGATTTCAGCTTATTCATTTTATGAGTGAGAAAGTAATTTTATCTACGACTCACTAAAGTCCTGACGTAAAACCATAAGCTTAACGAATTTCGATCCAAACATTAAAAAAGGATATAGGCCTCTTTCATGATACATTTGACTTAAGTTCATTTATATTATTATCTATTTTACAGAGAAAATTAACCAAATACGCACATTAAATTTCAGTAACATAACCAAAATTAACGCGTGCATCGCCACAAACGCCAGTCACTTTATATTCAGACGTCAGCCTTATTAGGTCGCTCGTCTAAACACCAGCTCGCTCGCAACTTGTAACGAAGTTGCGCGAATTATTTGCTCGTCTGCAATCCCCAAGTTGATTCGCCGCGGCAGAAACAAATCTTTGGTTAGTCATTCCGCAATCAAGTCATTTGAGATGCGGCTTTACTTTGAGCGGAAACGGACAGGACTTTAAAGATTTACTATTTGTTTGCGTGAGTAAAAATATTTTCCTTGTATTTCATGTTGGTCTGGGATTTAAAAAGTATGTAACAACAGATGTTGAAGAGGCGAGTGAGGTGTGTAAGGATCGTGCCATATGGCGTTCGGTTCTCTCTGCCTACCCCGCTAGGGAAGTGGCGTGAAGTTTAGTTAGTTAGTTAGTTAGTTATGTAACAACAGTGTTTCCTTGCCTAGCTTGCCTAAAGTTCACTAATAAAGAGTTGGGCGCTGGATTTGTGATTATGTATCAACATTTGACAACCTAGTCTAGTTTGTACTTCCTCACAATTTTCCATCTAACTCAAATCTGGTATTGGCTTAATGTGAGATAGAAAGAGCTCGCCGAAACCTTCATTTCATTAATTGACTGAGGGTACCGGAGGTCCAAACTATGATGATTTGAAGCAGGAAAGATATACTGCTGATAACCTTTTCTAGCTGCTGGTGGAAGATCAATATCATCATAAAGGAGAAAGTCCATGTATTAATGCGAAGTATCTGGTACTAACTTCTGCCCGCAGCTTTACCCACGTTAACGGCCTGTTCCAGAATTTCTGGTATGTTCACTGTGATCTATAAATTTTTCCGGGATTAAGGTTTTAAGATTCAAGGTTATGTACTTTAGATAATACAAAAGTAATTATACTTTTGTATTATCTTACTTATAAAATAAACGCAAAAACCTTTAAAAAAAAATACCATGAATTTTTAGTGAAACTTTGGAAAAGTATATTTAATACATTAGAATAACACATAAGCTATGTTTCAATAATGTACCGCGCGAGCAAAACCGCGGGCAGAAGCCAGTGAATATTTATTAATAAGGCTTCTTGTTAGCCCACTGTCCCATGTTGGTCTGGGACTTAAAAAGAATATGCCAACTGTGGTTCTTGCCTAGCATGTCGTAAAAGGCGACTAATGGTATATCGGGTTTTGGGTGGGTGATTGTGTAGGCGACAGGTTAGCCGCTTGTCACTGCTTTTTCACAATTTTTCATCTGACCAAGTCCGGCTTTATTTTTGGCTGAATGTGGTTGACCCTGTCTACCCCTTCGGGGATCGTGGGCGTGATGTTATGTATGATTCTTGTTAGGATAACGGGCGTGATATTATGTATAAGTTGGTATGTATGATTTCCTGTTATGTATATTTATGTTACGCATCTAACCAAAATTTTCCGACTGAAACGATAACACGTGATATAAAAGATCGCTTGACGCCCACAAGTTTTAGGGCTAAAGCCTAACAAAATTCAATCCAAACAGTTAACTTTCAGACTCTAAGGCTAGGCTAAATCAGTTTACCCCAGAATAAGCCCGCTCCCCACCAAACTGTAGCCACGGGAAGCTTAAGATATTAGCATACCGTCAGTAAGCAGGGAGACATCGGCAAATTTGATTATAATTACCAACTTCGGCAACTCCCCCACCCATGTTTGTGGTGTTAAAAAGTTGGCAACTCGGGATCCGACGCTAATGAGCCTTAGGCGATTGAATGTTATTTTTAATTATGAATTGCAGTGGAATCTTACTGGTCTGCTGCTGAAGTTGGTTAAGTAACCAAGTAGACATACTTTTACTGTGTTAGGACGCCCACAATAGGGATGAATACTGGGTCAAAAAACCATTCTATATTGACCCGTCAGTTGGATAACACAAAAATACAAGACACAAACACAAACACAAAGTTTTGGAGTGAAGGCTTGTGAAGTCATTTTCAATTAAAAATTATACTTAGCCGTGACGTCACGCGCAACTTGAACGCACTGTTCCTCACTGTTTGTTTGACAAATAAATGACAAAATTCGTGTTCAACATTTTTTTATAACCTACTGACGGACTTAACAGATTGTTTAGTTGCCTAGCCTATTTTCGAAAGGTAAGGCAAAATCCTAAGAGCAGTAACCTCTTTTAACCACTTTAATAAAAAAAAAATGGATTAAATGGCAAATTGTGAAAAATGTCAAGTGGCTTGCTTGTGCGCCTTCTCAGTTATAAGCCCAATACTAAATACACTATTAGTCGCCTTTGACGACATTTTAGACAAACAATTATACATCCAGTCTGTTAATAAGCATAATAAGCATAATAAGCATAAGCATCGCTGTAGATTATGTACCTAAATCTGCAAGAGGCAGCACAAGTAGGTTTGTTTGTATGTAGGAGCCGCTCAGACTATAATCCAGAATTTAACTAGTCTGGTAATTACATTGAAGCGACTGCCGATCTAACCTTCACAACCCCTAAGTAAGGTAACCAGACAATTTGGATCATGGTTATACATCCATAGTTGTTGGAATATGCAGATGTTTTCCCGTACCGCTGAGCTTGTGGTATAAATGATGACGTGTGATGTTGAATGTATGTATGTGGCATTTGTATAAAAATAAACTAGTTAGCGAACCACGCGACTACCTTTCAGCGTCACTCTGTCCCGTGCTAGGAATACTCAATGACTTTTGTAGCTTAAGGCAGGAGATGAAGCGGTTAACACTTTGTCTATTAAAGTATTTAGAAATAAGACTAATTGGGACTGCCTACCCCGCTAGGGAAGTGGCGTGAAGTTTAGTTAGTTAGTTTGGGACTAAACGCGATATGCATTACGTAGTATAAAATTTAGTCGAATAGAGAACCTCCTCCTTTTTTTTAAGTCGGTTAAAAAATGGTTGCGAAGTGGCCTAGTCTGGTTGTGACGAAGGTAATTACAACATTAAAGATACGTCAAAAGTCTTTTTTATGCAATTTTTTTGGCTATTAAAAGTCGAAATAAAGCTGTAATTTTTTTTTTTTTTACATTTCATAGACTGACTGCTATGTGACATTTGTAATTTGTTTTGGCAATTAAAAGTCAAAATAAAGCTGTAAAAATATAAATATATATTTTTTTATTTTAAAAGACTGACTGCTATGTGACATTTGTAATTTGTTTTGGCATTTAAAAGTCGAAATAAAGCTGTAATTTTTTTTTACATTTCATAGACTGACTGCTATGTGACATTTGTAAATTTTAAACAGGGAACCAAACAGACAATTAAGATAATTGTTACATATCCATAGGAATTAGTAGCATAAACCCATACTTATTTTTCAAAACGCCGTGGTACCAATTCAATTTTAAACCCATTGCTCCCGCTATTTGTATTTTATCATCCGTTGCGCTACCACCACTCTATAAGTGACCATTTATGTACTTACAGCATTGAATTATATATCAATAACTTACAGTAATTTATTCCCAAAAAGCCATAGTCCGTAACTTAAATCACCAGTGCTGTATGACGTCACAGTGCAGTAATTCAGTTACGTGCGTCCACCGGTGGAAATAACAAGCCCTTTCTGTGACCTAACAATGTTAAAACGCCGTGTAAAAGGCCAAATGGACTTGGCTATGATACTCGTAAATCCGCTGAAATGTCCAAGCCAACACAGATTAAGGTGGCGAAGACTCGTGATCCTAATTGCAACTGAATAATTGCCAAGGAATGCATTTAAATATGAGATGTTGTTGTTTATTGTTTTTTTTACATGCATTGTGCATACATAATATGACGCGCGATATCTCCGAAGAGTCGGGCAGAGTCAAAGGAATAGCAGGTCTTTTTTTTTTTTTTTACTTGAGGAATGCATTTACGCACTATCCAAACAGAGTCCTGGGTGGACCTATAAGGGTGAGTCGGGCTCGAAACCGGTAGCAAACTCCGGAGACCCTACCGACTAAACCTCAAGGCTGTCGTTCTTCGGGCGCTAACGCAAAACCAACGGGATCCCCACTGTCGGGATTCATCTCGAAAAGTCTACGCAGCGTGCGCTGCCGCCTAGCGGCCCATCTCGAGGGAGTGATATTCTCCCCCAGAACACCTAGGGTGGTGTTTCACGACCACATAGACAGCTGTGTACCCTATCCTGACGGACCGGGTGTAACACCTGCAGTCGGCTTCTCCGGGGACGATAGAGGGCCAGAGGACCCATCCCCTAACCCCCACGACCCTAAAGGTCCTTTTAGTCGCCTCCTACGACAGGCAGGGATACCTCAGGAGTATTCGGAGCCCCCCCTGCAGGGCGCAAGGAATAGCAGGTCTATTTTAACCCCATTCAGCCAAAAATAAAACTGAGTTAGATTCAAATTCAAATGTTCCATTGTCACTAAGGAGGTTTATTATTATATTGCACTTGCACGGGACATAACGCTAGGAAGATGATGACACTAGTTGATATATTAGGAGCTTCCAGGGTTTAAATAGTTACAAATGTGTTAGTTATTAACACAAACATTTGCTTATAAAAGTTGTGTGAAGTTGCGATATCGTTATCCCTAATCCAATTTGACTGGCCCGTTGGTCGAGTGGTTAGAGACCTTGGCCACGAAACTAAGGGTCACGGGTTCGAATCCCGCTAGGGGCAACTGTTTCGTGTGATGAACATGACATTTGTACTCGAGTCAAGGATGTATAAAAACGTATTTAAGTATGTATATCCGTTCATCTAGTATCCATAGCACAAGCATAAGCTTAGTTTGGAACTAGGGTCAGTCTGGAAATTTTATTAAATACCTACTTAGAAATAATTGATACAGCTTGAAGTTTCGGCCGAAAGCCGATAGATGAATCCTTACCTATCTAAAGATATCCACTATAAATGACGGCACAAAGACCCAATAGCAAATATCCCAAATATGACATTATCCTAACATTATCCAGTCCCTATTGTACGCAAACAGCCGACGAAGGGCACAATGTATTCAGTGGACCCGCGAGTTGAGGGAAAAATCCGTAGTTTACTTAAACGGGACGGATCCGAATGTAGGGACAAATCGAATCACTGCTGTCGTATTTATGTTACTATTGACACGGGTGCGTATTGGGCCTTTTAGACGGCCGTGTGTTACACCGAAGCGAGCGGGCGAACGTAGTACACATGTTATGGGAACATAATAGAGGAAGTATACTATGAGTTGTAGTGACAATCGGTGAACAGTGTTGAGATCAATGTTAAGACACGCGTGTCGTGCCCCATGTGTGTTGGTTCAAATTGGAGCACTTACCTACCTCTGGATTTTTAAATCTAATTACTCAATACTCAATAATTTTGATACATATGTGGGTTTACCTTGAATTTTTTTTTTGTTACGCGAAGAAATGCTTTACGCACCGTCACCCTACCCGGGGGGGCAGGATGGTGTGTGAGACTCCCGGGGACCTTTGAGCAGGGGGTCCCTGCTCCGGCCAAAGGTATAAGTGGCCGAGTACCTATAATAAGTATAAGAACAATAGCCAATATTAGTTAGCGTGTAACCAGCCCTTGAATAGACACCATGCGCAGTATACGTTGTTTTATTTCTTAGTGGCGACAGCAGGTGATAATCGTCATAATCATTAGTGATGTAATTTATTAGAAAACAGATATGTGTTATACATCGTTGGATAGGTAATTTTATGAATATTCTTGCGTTGCATTATTTTAATTTAGCCTCGGAATGTTTTTTTTTACATTTCATGTTTTTTTTGCGAATTAGGCAATTTTGCGGTTGTCATCGACATAGATGTCAGATTTTTAGGATGGCTTCCATACACGGTAGATTTTTTCACGCGGGAGAGGAGTTATCAAGAAACATGGTTTATAATTTATTTTATAAGAAAAAATTTAAAATAACGATTAAAATGCAAGTTGGAGAGAGAGGGTAAGATTACAAAAGATATTGTAGCTTTTCAAAACTTACTTACTAAAATATAATTTACGTTTTTCCCGAGGCTACAGTGTAACAGTCACCCGTCGAATATAACAAAGTTATTCAATTCGTACATCTTCAAAATTGTCACTCAATATCATGCTTTATGTCTAGCGGAAAAGAGTTCAAAGCAACTCAAATTTAATTTGCCACACAGAATCGAGAGTGTAATGCAAAGTTCTGCTTTTATGAGTCTCGGCGCCTTTATCGTTTTACTTCGTATCGAGACAAAGGCTTGCACTGCGAGATTGTTGCTTACCAAGGAATGTTGGCTCTGCATGAGAAATTTTAATATTGCGACAAAGTTTAAATATTTCGGTAACTGATTAAATGACAGTTCTGAATGTCCCTAGATGCACAATAGCGTGTCCGGCCAAGTTTGATGAAAAAAATCGTAGAAAAATGCACTGCCCGTCTGTATTAACAGATGGCCTTTCATTAGACTATTATTGCATCCCATAGTTTTCCCATCACAGCTAGAAGCGTGGTTTTTTTTACGGGAAACTTAAATTATCCAACAAATCCATGAAGGATATGACGTTCGTCATTATGTGTATGTCTTAGTATCAATATATTTCGCCTAAAAAACCACGCGACAACAATAAAAGTGTACACCCACTATTTATTGTCAAAACTATTTCAATAATTCACTCGGTTTTGGAAGAAATGTATCTTGCAAAGAATTTGATTGCCATCAACAGAAAAAAATATATTTATCTTCGAAGAGAGAACCAAACAACCTGTTTCAAACACACTAAGCCAAAAATATAATGGTATTTAATGAAAAGGTACTTGATTAGTTTAAAATATATGTATAAATTACGATTGGGCATATAAAATTAAATTATATTCGTTATTTATGTTAACTCGCATTCATGCCATTTGTAAAATTTTATGTAATTGCTTTGGAAATATTAATTAGGTAGTCAGCGAGTTAAATATCACATAGAACGCATTGTTGCTTTAGGATAAGTCGTTAAAATAAATAAATAAATGTCCGACGACAGATTAATATCACATAGAACGCATTGTTGCTTTAAGAAAAGTCATAAAAACAAATAAATAAATATCCGACGATAGATAACAGTCCTCTTTAATCAGATAGCGACACATTTTATTGGTCTTTCCCTTTGGCTTTTACATACATATATACATATACATACATACATATATAAGCTGTTAACGCAACTTGTTGGCATATTATTTAAAAGTCCCAGATCAAAATCTATTGATTGATATTGACAAGCTCGATGGCGCATTCGGTAGTGACCCTGTTCCATGCGCTAAAAGTTGTGGGTTCGATCCCCACCTAGGACAAACATTTGTATGATGAATACTTCTGTGTCTGGCTGTTAATCTATACTTATAATAAATCTGTAGAGAGGTCAATTCTGTACATGTAATATATTTTCAAAATAACTATCAGGGGGTGATTAGTGGTCGATACTGATGCCAAAAATACAATCAGTAAAATTTTTGTCTGTCTGTCTGTCTGTCTGTATGTTCCTTATAGAAACAAAAACTACTCGACGGATTTTAACAAAACTTAGTACAATTATTCTTCATACTCCTGGGCAGGTTATAGTATACTTTTCACCACGCTACAATCAATAGGAGCAGAGTAGTGAAGGGAAATGTTGGGAAAACGGGAGAAGTTACTCCATTTTTTAAGCTTCCGTCGCGTGTGCAGCCTTAATGGTTAAAGTTACATAGAAATCATGTATGACGGAAATAATCTTTATAATATTAACCATAAACATAGGTGACACCGCTGGCACAACTAGTATCAAATATTTAAGTATAAATTTGTAATACCACTGTTGATTCTGATATCCGTAACACAAGTGCTTAAGCTACTTACCTCGGAGTCAATTCAATGTATGTGATGTAGTCTGATATTTATATTTATGTATTATCAAGGTATTATATACAAAGGGTAAGTGGTACAATAAACAAGCCTCTCACTTGATGCACAGATGTATTGCTCCGGAATTATCATCGGCAATCATTAATTTACCGCTTTCATAACACCGTCTTTTCAAACTTCACAATCTATTTGGGGGTCTTCCTGAAGAGATTTCGGCGAGACTCACGGACGACGGAAGATGACAAGTATCGATTAATCTATACTTATAATAAATCTGTAGAGGTCAATTCTGTACATGAAATATATTTTCAAATTAACTATCAGGGGGTGATTAGTGATCGATACTGATGCCAAAAATGCAATCAGTAAAATTTTTCTCTGTCTGTCTATCTGTCTGTCTGTCTGTCTGTCTGTCCGTCTGTCTGTCTGTCTGTATGTATGTTCCTAATAAAAACAAAAACTACTCGACGGATTTTAACGAAAATTGGTACAATTATTCTTCATACTCCTGGGCAGGTTATAGTATACTTTTCATCCCGCTTCAATCAATAGGAGCAGAGTAGTGAAGGGAAATGTTGAGAAAACGGGAGAAGTTACACCATTTTTTAAGCTTCCGTCGCGTGTGCAGCCTTAATGGTTAAAGTTACATAGGAATCATGTATGACGAAAATAGTCTTTATAATATTAACCATAAACATAGGTGGCACCGCTGGCACAGCTAGTAAATAATAAGTTAATATAATGAATAATTTCATTGTAATTAAATAGCTTAAGCACTGTGTTATGAAAATCAGAATTAATGAATGGTTCCTGTGTTACTGAGTATCGAGATAAATATCTGTTTTATAATTTTTTTGTATGATGCGGAGATCAATTTGACTAACGAGGCTTTGTGGTTTTAAATTATAAATGTAGGTTTTCACTCATCAATGTTTTTTTTTTTATTATACTATGAATGTGGCTAACAAACATACGGCTGATTAGATAGTAAGCAGTTTAATTAAACATCATATATTAACACCCAGACACAGAAAAGATACAAGTATTCATACGAATGCCTGTCTTTGGTGGGGATCGAACCCAAAACTCTTAGCGCATGGGGCAGGGTCACTGTCGAATGCGCCATCGAGCCAGTCAAAGTTTTAGACAAGTACGGTGGACTAGGTCAAAACCTAGGTTGCGAAGAGACAAAGTGGTTAGCATACCTGTATCTGCTATAGATAAAATATCATATAAACCTTATTAAATCTAAGTCCCATTAGGTGTCCCATTAACATCACGATAATGACGTCATGTAATAAAATGATCGGATTAATAAATTAATAAATTTTTTTTACTGGTCGGCACTTTTGTTTTAGATCCCAAGTTAGTATGAAACGTGAATCCTTTAACAAGTCATTGTCTATGAAATTCACACATAGACACAGAAATCACAATTATACGTCAACTCAACGAAACATTCTCAGTCCAGAAACGGCACAATCATCGCTCTCCGGGCAACCCTTCCGTGTGTCAGCCAGCTTCCCGCGCCACCTAATGGAAACCTATTTTATAAATGGCTGCCTCAGTTTTGGTTGCTCAAAGGGTCTGGAGTGGGCTTTTGTTTACCAACAGCGGCGCGGACACGCGATTGGTTGCCCCTGACAATTATTAATTACCCATTGCGTTTCTTGTCTTATTGAGAGTTCCGGTTATTGGAGATATCGTCTGTGAATTGTGCTCCTCGGATTGGGAGGCTGAGGGTGTTTGACAGTGAGTAATGGTTGCGTTAAAAGTTGGACTTAAGCGGTTCTGTGCGGTTATAACTTGTTGCTGGTTTTGAAGACATTAAAAAAAAAATTCAGTCGAATTGAGAACCTCCTCCTTTTTTTGAAGTCGGTTAAAAAATGGAAGTGCACCTGCGAAAAAATCGACCGGAGAGTGATTCCTTTTTTTTAATTGATAATAGTTATTTCAAAGTGAATCATATATGACTCGTTTGATGAGTCAAATGTGATTCATAAATGAGATAGGTTGCTCCTGACAATTATTAATTACCCATTGTGCGTCTTGTCTAATTGAGAGTTCCGGTTATTGGAGATATCGTGTTTGAATTACGCTTCTCGGATTTGAAGGCTAAGGGTGTTTGACAGTTAGTTGTATTAAAACTTAGAGTTAGACTTAAAGAGGTCTTATGAGATTAATACTTGTTGCTTTTATTTTAAACACAAACTGAAATACAAAGCCTAGAATAATAAATTCACTCTAAATAGTAATTTCTTCTTTAAATTGTTAATTGATTTTCATTGTAAATAACATTTGATTTATAGAATGAGTAAGTATAATAATATATGACTTATTTGATGAGTCAAATGTGATTTATATTATACCACGCTAGATATTATAAAGGAATCCTCTTAAGGTCTTATTACTTGTGAATTTTAGCTAATCTCGAAAAATGTTCAGGCTTAGTATAATGCATTTCTGGTCCGTTGGTCGAGTGGTCAAATACCCTGGCCACAAAACCAAGGGTCGCGGGTTCTAATCCCGCTAGAGGCAAATGTTTCGTACCTATGATGAACATGAACATTTGTACTCGAGTCATGGATGTATATAAACGTATTTATTTTAAGTATGTCTATCTATATTTACCTAGTATACATAGCACATGCATAAGCTTAGTTTGGAAGTAGGGAATTGGTGCGTCAGTCTGGAGAATAATCTGATTGTAGATATTAATTGAAGTCCGTGCGGTATTTATCCGTCTGCTTTGAGCTTAGTAAATACTGCGGCTCTGCTCGCTTGGTTGAACGCGCTACAGAACATTAACGGTAACTAAGTGAATGAATAGAGAAACTTAATGTTTTGTGTATTTTATTTTGAATTATTTCTGCCATTCGCTAATGGATTATGGTCTAAGCGGACCCCGACCAGGCACGGGCATAACGCTAGGAGGATAATGATATATGATTTACGCAAAATATATGAATGTTATCATTTATGATGCATGTATCCATCAAATGTGAGTCATAATGATATTATATCAAAATAATAATAATAAATAAATAAATAAATTCTCCAGACTGACAAACCAATTCCTTACTTCCAAACTAAGCTTATGCTTGTGCTATATATAATAGGTAAACGGATAGACATATTCAAAATAAATACGTTTATAAACATCCATGACTCGAGCCAAAATGTTCATCACACGAAACATTTGCCTCTAGCGGGATTCGAATCCGCGATCCTTAGTTTCGTTGCCAACGGGCCAGTCCAAACATGGACATAATTAGGCAAGTGAGGTGTCCAAGGCCCGTGCCGTATGGCGTTCGGTTCCTTCTGCCTACCCCGCTATGGAAATGGCGTATTGCTAGTTAGTTTGTTTTTGACTTATATTATGTTTTAAAAATACAGCTCGATCGACTTTTAAATGAGTCAAATGTGATTCATGGTGAAAGTATCCTATGAGGCACAAGAAAAACTTTTTCTCTCCTAACATAAACGGAATCGTCATCTCATAAGGACTTCATATTCACCATAATATTGCTTTATACACAAGTAATTTTCGCGGGTCTGGGAAAAACGGGAATAAAACAGGAGCGTAAGGAAAATTCCCGCTTCGAATGTGCGTTGTGTTGTGTTGCTTCATCCCATAACTCGGGAACAGTGGCTTGTGTACGCCGCGGAATGTTTCGCGTCAACACGGAATGTTCGGGCGCACGGCAGTGCAGCCAGCTAAGTTATTGAAGAAATATGTAGTTGTGGAATTTTCTGATATTGTAATCTTAAAAATACGGAGAAGTATTTAGGCTTTGGATTTGTTAGATGCGAAGAGTTGACCTACGCATTGTGTGCTGTTCAGGATTCCTTGACAATCTCGATGGCGCATTCGATAGTGATCCTGCCTTATTTGCCAAGAGTTGTGGGTTCGATCCACACCCAGGACAAATATTTTTATAATGAATACTTGTGTTTGCTCTATGTTTGGGTGTTAATATCCAATATTTAAGTATATATTATTTGCAATGTAATACTACTGTTGTTTCTGATATCCGTAACACAAGTACTTAAGCTACTTGCCTCGGAGTCAGATCAATGTATGTAATTTAGTCTGATATTTATTTATTCTTTGTAATGCATTGAAATAACTTACATCGCATTATGGTCGATGTTTTTACACAATACTTACCAGATGTACGAGTATTATGCAATGATTAATTCAGTCTTTGTAATGTTAATTTTCAACATTCCTAGTGCGTAAGTGTGCTTAGGTGTTTAATACTATAGAACATACTTTATACAACATACATTTTTGCTCATTAATACAAAAGCGTGAAGGAAAATTTCCATCTCAAATACATGTCTCTTGTTTTACGCCGCGGAATGTTAACGTCAACTAAGGATGTTACAGGCGCTTGGTAGCTGGATGAGCCAAGTTGTGTGTTGTAACTATGATGGATATAAGGATTGGGAACTATTGTTTTTATATTTAAACTCCTTGATATTTATATAGAAATTTAAAAAATCAAGCACCAAAAAAATGTCAAACAAGAATTTAGTTTCAACGCGATTAGTTAAGTACATTTACATTGCAGAATGATTTTTACATAACTGTTTTTGTCAAGAACTTGGCCCAAGCTCTATCAATTTCGGTTCACGGCCCGATGGGCGTGTATTGTCTATTATTACGAGAAACCATCATTATTTACGCGTGCGCGTTGGTGTAACAACGTTAATAATGTTTAATGCTTCGGCTTAATTGGCGAATTGTAGTTAATGTAATGGGATTTCTGGATAGATAGCTAAATAAATAAATAAATTCTCCAGACTGACACACCAATTCCCTAGTTCCAAACTAAGCTTATGTTTGTATTATGGATACTAGGCGAACGGATAGACATACTTAAATACGTTTATAAACATCCATGACTCGAGTACAAATGTCCATGTTCATTACACGAAACATTTGCCCCTAGCGGGATTTGAAACCGCGACCCTTGGTTTCGTGGCCAGGGTCTCTGACCACTCGACCAACGGGCCAGTCAATAGACAGATGTTTAGTTGTTGGTTATGTGGATATCTTCGGAAATTGATATACGTTACACCTAAAAAGTACGCCTGGAACTAAAAATAATGTGCCAACTGCGTTCTTTACCTAGCATGTCTTAAAGGTTAACTAACGAAAATTCGTCGTAAAAGCGATTAATGATATATGCAGAGGTTTGTGATCGTACAAATGACAAGCTGGCGAATTCATAAAGTTTTCACAATTTTCTAATTTAGTTAAATCTTATTTTTGGTGAACATTTGTGTTCCATGTTAATTTGGGACTTAAAAAGAATGTGCTAACTGGTGCCAACTGTGTTTAGAGAATGTGCCAACATCGGGTTTTGGGTATGTGATTGTGTAGGGGACGAGCTCGCCACTTTTCACAACTATATATCTAGCCCAAATCAATTTTATTTTTGAATAAAAAAAGTGTTTAAAGGACCCTTATGGGGATTACCGGATATGTATGTATACATATATATTTTAAATAGTTTTTCATATAGTTCTGATTGTATACTATATACAGTAACATGGCCTAGTAAAAATGGAGGATTCCATGCTGGCATACTATAGCGTGAAGCAACGTTTATGCATGCGTGAGTGAGATACTTATAGATACCAGATATCGGATATCTGTCATTTGGAGCGCTTATTGTGTGACGTAAGTTGCGTGTCAAGTTGGAGCACCTGAGGAGTTTCAATGTCTAGTTAGTGGCGCGAAATCCTTCTTTTTTTAAGAGTCCGTGGATAGTAACTAACTAACAAGCTATATTACAAGTATATAATTAACTAACTAACTAGCTTTACGGCATTTCCCTAGATATGCAGAGAGAACCGAACGCCGGCACGGTCCTTACACACATCACTCGCTTCTTAACTTAAGACAGTCATAATTTCAGAATTCTTTACATAGATTTTATCCATTTCCGCACTATACTATAATATCTACATTCACAGTCAAAATAATATTTCAAGAACTAAAGTTTTAAGATCCCAGTCCTCTAGGTACAGACGGCCTGAAAATTAATCTGAATATAATGGAGTAATTCAGACACTGTGGCCTGTTTCCTGCCGAGTGTAATGGAGGGGATCTGTGCCCTAGTTGGAAACGCTAAGGTTTTTAATAAAGAAGTCGGGATCTTTGGGCTTTTTGTGATTTTTCGTAGGGTTTTGTATCCGTATAACTAAGCCTCCACTGTCTGTTCGTCCGCGGATCTATCTTTCTGTTTGTTTGAGGTCGTGTCTAATGAGTCGTAATGAATGTAAAAACAAATACTAGTTGGCCCGGCGCACTTCGTAACGCCCCGTTTTCGGATTTTCAAGACCCATTTTTTTTTTATTTACCGCGCAACTTTTTTAACTTTCAAAACCTCCTATTCTCAGACTTACCAAGTGTACAAATTACATCAAAATCGGTTAAGCCGTTTTGGAGGAGTGACGCAAATTTTATATATATAAAAAGAAGAAATATACCTACGAGTAGTTATTGCTGTGAAAAAGTAGTAATTTACAGAAGTAAACATTTTTACAGGAATGTTTTTAAAGGAATACTAGTAAAATTACTCGTTCTAGAAGTACGATGGTTGAATTGCAAGACTAACAGCACGGTCATAGTCAAACATTCCACTGGAACGGAAGTAACGCTAGGACCATGTTGAAAATACTGGTGGATGCTAGCTCTTGATAAAGATATCTTACCTGGCACCTTCCATCTATGCACATGTCCAGACTGCCTGGTCTGCACCGGGTGCCGTCAGACACTCTGGCTGCAAGCACAGCTACCACCACCCGGTCTTCCTCGTCCAGAGATACAGTCTGAAACAATAGCTACCTTTTAGCAAAATTTGCAAAATTTTATGAAGATATGGCAATGTGGGAGACGTCTTTCTACTATCTTAAGAGGATAATTAAACTAGAATGTAATGTCCTCCTAACCGATATCGGTTAGGGCGGCCAATCTTAACGAGGATTAGCCATCTGCGCAGGAGATATTGCATACACACAGGTGCACTCTCTATTCCTTCACTCTCACGACGGCAATTCGACATGACCGTAGAGAGGTTAGGCGCAGGACCAATGGCTTGACGTGCTTTCCGAGGCACGGGGGTGATTAAACCGCCAACTTCCTGACTCCGGGCTGTTACTGAGTAATTTGTATATTGAAATACCCAGCCACAAATTTTTGGCCCGACCCGGGATTTGAACCCGGGACCTCTTGGTCCTTAGGCGGCGCATGCTACCACTAGACCCACGAGGCAGTCATTGTTAATTAAACTAGAGTGAGTAAGCGAAAGTGTAACTGCGTCATTGTTATTGACACCCTTGGATTCGGATCGAATTTTATTGAAATTCAGGGGCTTGCCGGTTTATCCATCTTCTTGGTCTTTTGCTGGCACTGAACCGTTCAGAGCGCTGTGGTGTCCAGCAGCAGGTGAACAACTAATAAATGGCATGAAGGGGCTGTCGACTATTGGATGTTGGGGTGTTGAAATACGCCTTGCGTAGAGAGCAAAGTCTGGTTGACTGGTGGTTAGACCTGGTGTGTGTCCAGAGGAACAGCTCGCCGTACGGGGTGCTGTCGTGCGCACTGCACTGCTGCCCGCGTCAGACGCCTCACCTAATATGGGATACTGACCGGCTCTGGGCTCTGCCCGGAGTGCTGCGGCGCGCCCCGGCAGGTGAGCGCGCACGGCTCCGCGTCGTCGCGGTGCGCGCGCCAGTGGAACAGCTCGCCGCCGTACGGCGTGCTGTCGTGCGCGCTGCACTGTTGTTCTCGCCATATGTCTTCTTCAAGTAAGGAGATGTTGCCGCGGCATGGCTAGAAAAAAGGACAGCTGGTTAGTTGATTTTGTAGGAATTATGAGCTGCTGTGGCATGGCTGCAAGATATTTCAGCTAATGAGATGATTTCTAGTGACGAAATGCTGATGTGGTATGGCTGAAAGAAATTACAGTTGCTGAAACTATTTGTATCGAAGAATTCTTTAAAATATTGTTTAAAGTGAGATAAATTCTCACAAAGAGAAGTATATCCGTGTTAAAGTTGTATTAATAATAATAAATAAATATTAAATTCTTGAGACTGGCCCACCGATTCCCTAGTCCCAAACTAAGCTTATAAGCTTGTGCTATGTATACTAGATGAACGGATAGACATACTTAAATACGTTTGTAAACATCCATGACTCAAGTACAAATATCCATGTTCATCACACGAAATATTTGCTCCTAGCGGGATTCGAACCCGCGACCATTGGTTTCGTGGCCAGGGTCTCTGACCACTTGACCAACGGGCCAGAAAAAATATTGCAAATGATTTGACAATTTCTAGTAATGAGATGTATATGGATTAGCATTCAAAATTATAGCTGTATATATAATTTACATTGCAATAGGTATATATACTTTGCTTGGTATCCAAAGCAATCAACATGGCATCAAGTTTCAAAAGACAATCTAGATTTCTGATCTATCTGATTTAAGTTAGTGTTTAATTCAAACTGAATAGTTGTTTTACATGACGTTCTATTATATTGTACTTGATTGCCTCTCACTTCCTAATATTATCTACTTTACGATATTGCAAGGATATTTCAGATGATTTTTTGTAGTCATATAATTATTTTCGGTAACAAACACACGGTTTTACAACCATGCATCATTGAGCGAAGTAAATTCCCAATCGCTAGACCGTTTCAATAACTTTGAAGCTTCACGTAACATTTGAAAGAAAAGAAACAATTACGTTCTCACTTGGCTAGACCGCTTCAAAGAGACAAAGGGTTTGGAATGTTTGTGCTTAACGATTCGTCTGTAATGGTGCAGTAAATATACGATATAGTAGGTTAATTAGCGACTAAAAAAAAATTATTATCATACTCCTAGCGTTGTTTAGTAATTTTAAGTGATAATGTAAGGCGTGTTTGGGCAGGACTAAACGCCCCGCTCTCTAGGCATCCGCTGAAAACCAGAGTCGCGGTGAGGATGGTGCCACCGCGACATGTGCTGAGCGGAGACCTTTTAGGTGCTACATATTTCACTTCTTTTAAATTATGACAGTCTGTCATTTTGTATTTGTTATGTGTATATGTCCGTTGCCTAATAAACATTTTTCTTGCTTTATGTCCCGTGCTTAGTCGGGGTCCGCTTAGACCATGATCCAGGATTTAGCGAGTCTGGTAATTATATTAAAGCGACTGCCGACCTGGCCTTCGTAACCCAGATAAATTTGGATCATGGTTACACATTCATAGATGCTGGAATGTGCAGATTTCATAACGATGTTTTCCCTCACCGCTGAGCTAGTGGTATAAATACGTACATATATTTGAAAAATCTAGATGTACGTGCCCCGGTTTGATCCTGCGCCCCTCGGTTAAGAGGCGCGTGCTTTAACTACTAAGCTACCACCGGTCTTCACTAAAAAAAAACATACAATATGACTAAACTAGAAATAAGCACACTGTTGAGTTTGTTGAAGCACCTCTACTCAGCAGGCCATTCACGTCGAAGTGCTGGTAGGAAAAAAAATCAAGTGCAACCGAATTTGTTATAAATCTATTTGCAGAAATAAATAATTACATGTCATTGTAATTTTTCTATGTCTTTAAAAAAATGTGCCAACTGTATTCCTTGCCTAGCATAACGTTATAGGCGACTAAGAGTGACATATAAAAAATTTAATTATCTTATTGTGGTCCTGTAACTTAAAAAGAATTCCTTGCCTAGCATGTCGTAAATTACATTTATTATATATTGGGTACTGGGTTTGTGATTATGTAAGCAAAGAGCTACTTATCACTACAAATAAATAGTAGCAGTATTGTCTACCATCAACATAATATGCACAATTTTTTTCCTGACAGCATGTGACTTAATTTCCCATTTTACTATGGTGTTTCGGCAATATCCTGTATCTATGACGTCATTATGTAAGGCTTTACGGAGTCCCAGATTATTTCTAACAAAGAATTTCCTATATACAAAAATAATAAGTATTTATCTTGCGATTGACATAACTTTACTTCAAAGTGGTAGGAAACTGATTTGGGTTATAAGGATATAAGAATTTCATTACTAACATTGGAAGCAACGTCCATATTTTTGATAATCAAGCGATTCTGTTCCGGGCGGGATTGGGATGGATGACCTTAAATAGAATAAAATCTCCCAATTGTTCGTCCTTTAGCCACGTTAACCAGAAACATATTTTATACTTTACAAGCTTCTGTCCGCGGCTTCGCTCGCGTGGTACATCGATGAAACATAGCCTATATGTTATTCGGGTGTATGAGCTATATTATTTTAAAGTTGCATTAAAATCCATTTAGTACATTTTTTGTGAAAGAGTAACAAACATCCATCCTTTCGTCTTTCGCATTTATAATATAAGTAGGATTTATTTGTCGGTTTATGGGAAACCTACAATTACAATTCACTTGTAAATATACAAATATAAGTGATACAGAAATTAAAAAAGTTTCCACAGTACAAAAAAACCTCATTAAAAAGAAGAATAGATCATAAAATAAACCAGAACTTACATACAACCGATATTTAAAGTACTCCGAGGTCTATGACAATGAAAGCTTTATAAATCTATTCAATGAAAAGCTGAATGCAAAAACGAATCTAAGTAACCTGGCGGAGGCTTCTCATTACCATTCCCCCCACGGGCCAGGGGGGGGGGGGGAGGGACAGTCTTATAGAAAACTCTAAGACGATTAAACTCATAAGTGGTACTTTGATAATACACTTGGTATCGAAAAAAGTCCCAAATAAAAAATACTCTTATTGACAGGAAGACACACTTTGGGTCGTTCAACCCATCGGAGTAAGTTAGTTAGTAGGGTTTTGTAAATGTTTACGAAACTGTAGCATTATCTGATACTAACTGTGCCCGCGGTTTTGCCTGCGTTTATGGTTAATGTTATATAGACTAGCCTTCGTCGATAAATTAACTATATAACACAAAACTATTTTTTCAATTCAGACCAGTACTTTCTGAGATTAGCACGTTCAAGCAAATAAACAAACATCATCATCCTAGCGTTATGTCCCGAGCTTAGACGAGGTCCGCTTAGACCATGATCCAGGATTTAGCGAGTCTGGTAATTACATCGAATTTACGATTTTACGATTTTTTCCCTCACCGTCAAACTAGTGGTATAAATACGTACATAGACTTGAAAAATCTAGAGGTACGTGTCCGGGTTTGAACCCGCACTCCTCGGTTAAGGAGCGCGTGTCCTTAACATTGAGCTACCACCGCTCTCTATATAAACAAACTCTATATATTATCTATAGTATTTATTATACACCTGCTATTAGGTATATGTAGTTTACTAGATAGAGAGGATGCATCCCGCAGTTTTAGAAGTTATACCTGGGTACCACAATCTTGGTCGGAGAAGGGGCCTCCTGGTTTAGAGGCCCCATATAACCACTTCGCCCTCCCGAGCAAAGTGGTATGCGTAACGCATCCTCATTTTCCGGGTTAAAAAAAGGTTATTAAGTCTTAACCTTGTATATAGTTTTTGTAATAAGGCTACCTACTAAAAGCCTACTAAATAAAAACTAAGTTGGCCAAGTGTTTTTTTTATTTTTATTTTTTTTTAATTTATTTTTTCATTAATAAAAACAATAAACAGTTGTAAAATAACAATTACAATTCAAACAATAGCAAACAATATATTGTTTTTCGTGACAGGTAGTTTATTATTATATTCATTATAATATAAAAAAAATAAAAATAAATTACATATATATATTGAGATAGATACACAGTCATCTTCCTAGCGTTATGTCCCGTGCTTAGACGGGGTCCGCTTAGACCATGATCCAGGATTTAGCGAGTCTGGTAATTACATTGAAGCGACTGCCGATCTGACCTTCGTAACCCTAAGATAGGGGAACCAGACAATTTTTGGATCATGGTTACAAATTCAAAGTTGTTTGAATTTGCAGGTTTCATCACGATGTTTTCCCTCACCGTCGAGCTAGTGGTATAAATATGTACATAGACTTTTTAAAATCTAGAGGTACATGCCCGGGTTTGAACCCGCACTCCTCGGTTAAGAGGCGCGTGTCCTTACCATTGAGCTACCACCGCTCATTAAGAGATAGATACACAGTATAAGTGTTAAAACTACAATTTGACCTCAAACAAGAAAACGCTAAAAAGAACAGTTTTTTCGCCGCCGAGTGTAGTTCCCCGGACAATCGACCGCAAAAAGAAGTATTTGTTCATAAAACCGAAGCTACGTGAATCCATTTGGGTTTGAAATTAAATCGTAGCGGGTCTCTCAGTAGAGTTACAGGGCTTTATAGCTTTTATTCTGCAAGCGTAAAATAGTAGTTCTTTAAAGGTGAATACGTTTGACCCATGTTGACAAGCTCGATGACGCATTCGGTAGTGACCTTGCCCCATGCGCCAAGAGTTGTGGGTTCGATCCCCACCCAGGACAAATATCGTATGATGAATACTTGTGTTTGTTCTGTGTCTGGGTGTTAATATCCAATATTTATGTACCTATATATTTGTTATACCACTGTTGTTTCTGATATCCGTAACACAAGTGCTTAGCTACTTACTTCGGAGTCAGATCAATATATGTGATGTAATGTGATATTTATATTTATTTATTATTTATTTATTTATGTTGGTCTGCGACTGGAATACAATGTGCCAATTGTGTTCCTTGTCTGGTAGTCGTAAAAGGCGACTAATGTTTATCGGGGTTTGGGTGTGTGATTGTGTGGGCGACGAGTTAGCCAACTGTCACTATAGTTCGCACTTTTCCATCTGGACTCGCTTGATGGTACATTCAGTGACTCTGTCATAAGCGCCTAAAAATTATTCGGCAGATCCCCGCTCAGGACGAGTGATGAGTGTGTTTGTTCCGTGTCTGTATGTTAATCTATACTAATATTATAAAGAGGAAAGATTTACTTGTTTGTTTGTATCGAATAGGCTCCGAAACTACTCGACTGATTTAAATAATTCTTTCCCCAATGGAAAGCTACTTTATCAGCAAATAACATAGGCTATATTTTATCTCCGTATTCCTACGAAAGCGGGAACTACGCGGTTGAAACCGCGGGGCGCTGCTAGTATCTAATATTTAATTACATATATGTAATACTGTTGAATCTGACATCAGTAACATAAGTCTTTAAGCTACTTAACTCAGAATCAGATTAATGTATGTGATGTTGTCTGATATCAACCTCATCAAAAATGTATTCTATGCTTAAAGTGGTTAATGAAGCTGACTATTCCTTGAACTACCTCTTAAGAGATTGCGGGCGGAAAGATATTGTACGTAAGCTACTTAATTGGGAATCAGATTGATATGATGTACCAACTTACAGATATACTTAATTAGGTGGCAGTGGTTAACGGTGTTTTGTGTGAGATAGGTACTATTCCTTAATCTCTGACTAACGCGAGCATGATATTTGTAACTACATGCCCCATGTTGGTCTGGGCCTTAAAAAGATGTACCAATTGTGTTTCTTGCCTATTATGTCGAAAGGCGACTAATGGTATATCGGGGTTTGGCTGTGTTATTGTGTAGGCGACGAGCTAGCCACTTGTCATTTCTTTTTCACAATCTTCCATTTAACCGAGTTTTATTTTTGGCTAAAAGTGGTTAAGGGGGAAGCTGCCCCTTTGACTTTGTCTACTTTACAGAGATTACGGGCGTGTTGATATGTTTGAACATAATAGTTATTTGATACCGAGGATCCTGAAATTGCCTCTTTGATGTAGCTACTAACAATTGTCCCAGTCGGATTTTGTTTCAACCGGATATATTAGAACTGATTGAAATTGGAGCTACCTGAATAGTCATGTCAACATCACCGCATACAAGTAAGTGGGACTAGGTTTAACACGTGCACGTTTTAACTATTGGACCCTAAAGATTAACTATTTCGACATAATTTCTCTTAAAAATAATATACTAATAAATTTACGTAAAATACGCTATTCTATTAGCACATTTTTAGTCCATTATGAAGATTACAAAAAAATATTGCTTATGCATTTTTTATTTTGTTTAGCAAACGCAACTTAAGAAAATACAGCGCGTTAGAGTACCGCGTGACGTCATTAGGTGTGTAAAAGTTTACTGTCCAAGTGACGTAAAGCGCCCTATTTCACATCTTTAAAGCGCTGCATCTTGATTATTTTCGAAGTGCAACCCCGATTCTAGAAATCAAATCATTCTAGAGTCAAGCTAGTAACAGAAATTGTATACGGTACCTACAGAAATCCGTACCGTTGCAAAATTAATATGTAGGGGATATACGAGTCTATTTGGATATTATATAACGTAAGATAGATTCCAGTGTAGGTCTAGGATTTAAAAAGAATATGCCTAGAATGTCGTAAAAGGCGACTAATGGAGTACTGGGCTTGTGATTCTGTAGGCGACGAGTTAGCCACTTGTCACTACTTTTCCACAATTTTACCATCAAACCTAACTTAACTTTATTTTTTAGCTTTTTGTTCCTTGGACTGAAATCAAAGTGTCACAAAAAGGTTAGCAACCACTGCTCTGGAGGGTCGCAATCAATCTTACTAATATTATAAACGTTTGTATGGGTCGAAGGATGGATGTTTGTTACTCTTTCACGAAAAAAATATGGAATTAATGGATTTTAGTCCCATATTGGCCTGCGATTGAAAAATAATGTGCCAACTGTGTTTCTTGTCTAGCATGTCGTAAAAGGCGACTAATGGTACATGGGGTTTTGGGTATGTGATTGTGTAGGCGACGAGCTAGCCACTTGTCACTACTTTTTCAAAATTTTCCATCTGACCTAGCCGAGTTTTTTTTTTGGCTGAATGTGGTTAAAGAGGCTTGCTGCCTTTTTGACTATGCCTATCTAATATAGCTCACACCGAAATAACATAAAGGCTATGTTTTATTTAAGTACCACTTGAGCGGAGCCGCGGGCAGAACCTAGTTGTATATATGATAATGCCAGCAACTAGTGTGTACGTACATGCAAAGAAGATAATCAATGTTACTACATCTAGTTAGCTCTCCCTAGAACAATCAGACCAGCTGTTTTAAAGTTAACAGAGCGAGTCGCAATAAAACTTGTCCGTAAAACTTATATCGAACTTCATGTAGAACTTGCGTTGCATATGAATACGTTATGAGCTCCTTCTGTGATTTCGGCAACTTCGAATTGAAATTACCATTTTAAAAAGACGACATGAGGAGTTTGAAGACTTGATGCTGGTGGTGGGGGACGTATGCGAGGCGTGTTCATATCCTGCTCAGATTATATTGTTGATATAAATTTTTAAATATCATGAAATATTATTACTAGCTTCTGCCCGCGCCTCTGTTCGCGTGGTACATTGATATACCATGTCCCATATGCTATTCCAGTCACTAATCTAGGTCTGAGCCTAATTTCAACCTAAGCCCCTCAGTAGTTTACAAACATACAAAAATATAAATTTCCTCTTTATTATATGAGTGTAAAAATTTGATTATTTATATAAAGTGTTTGTTTTTATTTATTTCTTATACATTTTTACCGAATTTCCTTATATTTTTTTCTGACTTCCGAATGGTCTACCATAACCCATAACAATGGGTCACTTGATTCGAGTTATTAAGACCTAATTACGTAACTAACCCAACTTTCTTTTACATAAATAAGTGAAAAGTCAGTTTAAATACAATAAAATATCTCTGAATATCGTTTGCGTGGTTTCTACATCCCAATTCCTGTCGACTCCATCCTCCAGGATCGCATGACCTGACTATGCACTATGCTTATGTGGTAAATAACCACCAAGAATGGTTCCTTGGTTGTGGTTTAACCGTTCTCTACGGTTTTTTTTTCAACCGGACAAATGCGTTACGCATTCCACCTCGCCTCAGCGGGACGAGATGGTTATGTGGGACTCCCAGGGACCTCTGCATCAGGAGCCCCCACTCCGGGGAAGATGGTAACGGCCGGCAGCAGTAAGATCTGCGTCAACCACTTTTAAGCAAAACTCAAGAACGGGCTCACCTATCCAAACCAAATGTTTAGGCTTTGTTCGGACTATTTAGTAGATAGTTTATGTGAAGTTTGCACAAAATCGGTTGAGCGGTTCTTCATTTATCACATTTTTTGTAACAAATGAATTCAATAAATGGCGGATCATTTTGTTAATGGGGATTTTGCTGTCAAATTGAAACGTTTTTTAATATTTCACTTTATACGTAGCGAAGCATGTACCGGGCCGCTAGTTGAGACATATGAAAAATTATAAAATTATGTAAAATCGTCTAGCTCGTCGCCTACAGAAATGAACCAAATACACTATAAGTCATCTTTTACGACATGCTTGATAAGCAACACAATTGGCACATTATTTTGAATCCAGACCAACATGTGCCAAGAAGATTGAGAAGACGATTTTAAGTACTACTTCAATATAATACAAGACAACTACCACATCTTCCCACAAACTTCAAACCAGCCCGGCACTGAATTCAATATTTACACCGTAGTACAGTCAGCCGCATTTATTTTATAACTACAGGAGGTACACTGCGGAGCAATAAAATGTTATTACTTGAGTCATTAAGCGCCATTACCTTTTATCCTTTACTCGACAAAGCCAAAAGGAGAGATATTTTAGTCTGGGTGAGTATACATACATACATAACATCACGCCCACAATCCCCGAAGGGGTAGGCAGAGCCAAAGGGGCAGCAGGTCCGTTATAGTCCAGTCAATAAATAAAGCTTTAACTTTGTCATTTTGAGTTGAAAGGTTGAGTTTCAACAAAGGGAAAATTTGCGTGAGTACTAGATATTTAATATTCCAAAAAGTCAGGTATCTGACTCATCAGGTTAGCTAAAAAAAGGGGATGATAAAAAAAAGCACTTTTTTTAAATTACTCATGAATGGTTCAAGATATCAAAAAATGTTTAAAGTAAAAGTTATAGATAATAAAATTTCCTATACAAAGGTCGTGTAACATTTTTGTATAAGTGCGATAGTTTTCGCAAAAAACGCGCCCATTTAGTCACATTTAGCCAAAAATAAAACTAGGCTGGGTTAGATGGAAAATTGTGAGTATGTTTGTATGTATATTCTACCGTAGCGCCCAAAATATTAGTTCGATTTGAGGATTGAGATTTTAGTTGGTTTGTATGGTAAAGATAATATTATTTTGCCACTGGAATGTTGCCACTCTAAAAATGGGTCCCGCCAGAATACCAGCGCTCCTGCGGCGTTAGTTTGACGCCGCAGTAGCATAATGCTGAGGCAGGGACCCAATTGGCACCAATCTGCTTTCTTTTTTCTTTTTTTACTGGTTTTCCTTTTTTTGTACTATTTTGTCCTGTGTCAAATTTCGTTTTCCTGTGTATGTATTAACAATTGTGCGTCCAATAAATTTTATTTCTATCTTTCTATTTTTATTTTAACCGATATAAAATAAGTTTTAAAACTGCGATTTTTTTTACAATGGGGCTTTAGATTTGAATCCTTTTTACATTTTAAGGCATATTACGTATACAGACGGTATATCGTTGTCATAACATTGCACAAAATCTATATTGCCGAAAGAGGTAACTGGTTTAATAGTCAATAAAAAAACAAAAAATCATGCTATGAGTATCAGATTTAAATTGCCTGAGCCCCTACTACCCTATAATAATGGGATTTAAAATCTTAGTGTTATATTAAAACATAAAGAAACATACATGGCATCACGCCCATAATCCCCGAAGGGGTAGGCAGAGTCAAAGGGGCAGCAGGCCCCTTTAACCACATAGCCAAAAACAAAACTGGGCTACATGGGACGATTAAAAACATTGCACTTATTACTAAACGGTATTAAACGCCATATACCTACACTTTATAGTACAAGAGTACCTACTTGACGTTTCGGCCGTTGCAACGACCGCAGTCACAAGCGTTAAGTCCCGTTAGTGTTATTTCTAAATACAAAGACTAGTTCCACCATTGAAAAGTCCCGCAAATAAAAGGCGAATGCACAAACGAGACATTTAATAACGAACAGTAACCTAGCCTCGGTTTCTATTTAGTTCTAAGAGGGTTTACCGCGATTTAACTTCTTTGAACCCGAGCCAGTTGAAGTTAGGGATGCGGTGTTATTACGATGTCGATAGTTGAGAAAAACGGGACATTGTGCTAGGAGGATGTTTTTTTCACTTTATCCCATATTTTGTCGTCCGCTTGATCTATAATGCTGTGTTAAGGGAAATAAATACATGAAGCGATGCTTGACCACCGTAGCCGTAAAGTTGGGAAAACTGACAAATCGAATCATGGTTACTTAAATAAAAAAATTAAAGCGAAGGTTTCCTATAGTTTTCCTCAACTCCGAGCTAGCTGATGATAATCTTCTAGATAAAAATCTCTTCGACGAAAAACAGAGGAGGATCTCAAGCCGACAGACGCGTTTATTTTTTTTATGTATAACGCATATTCATTTGATAACTATGTATTTGAAAAAATTCCCTGCCCTAAGTGTGGGAAAATAGGAGTTATGTATTGTTCACTCACAGATTTGAATGCTAAGTTGTACAGATAATAGCTAAATAAAATAAAGTAGCTAACTATTTTATATGTAATCAAAAATTGTGCATGTAGTAACTAGTAGATTTTAGCTACAAGAAGTAATAAAATGAAAACTTTTAAACAAAAAAAAAAATTAAACCACCGAAAAAACTGAAAAGTGGAAAACAATAAACATACCTGTTTTATTTAAGCTTAATAAAGCTAATTTAAGTATATATTTTTTTTAATTTTTTACTTTCAAGTTCATAACTGGTGAGCGGTGGTAGCTCAATGGTAAGGACACGCGCCTCTTAACCGAGGAGTGCGGGTTCAAACCCGGGCACGTACCTCTAGATTTTTCAAGTCTATGTACGTATTTATACCACTAGCTCTACGGTGAAGGAAAACATCGTGATGAAACCTGCAAATTCAAACAACTTTGGATTTGTAACCATGATCCAAAAATTGTCTGGTTCCCCTATCTTAGGGTTACGAAGGTCAGATCGGCAGTCGCTTCAATGTAATTACCAGACTCGCTAAATCCTGGATTATGGTCTAAGCGGACCCCGTCTAAGCACGGGACATAACGCTAGGAAGATGATGATGACTTTCAAGTTCATAACTAATGTAAGTATACCTTACATCTACCTACATGTAATTTTGAGTCATCGCCAAACAAGCAATGAATAAAGATCAATAAATTACATTTTTTTCTTTAAAATAACACCTTTTTGGTTTATTGCCTTATCTTTTATATCAAATGAAGACTTTTTATTTACTTATCAAATTCCACATTTAATTATCTTGAATTAATTAAACTCAGTGGTTTATCAGTTGATTATAACTTTCAGTGAAATCACAATATGCCAATGATATTTAAAATCAATAAAAGCACGTCTTGTCTGTTAAAAAAATTTAGTCCAAATTTTACGTTACTATTGTAAATAATCGATATTTCATTCCATCGATAGTCTTCCCCGACACAACACTAATTCGAATTAACAACTTGCCAGTAAAAGGACGGTAGATTTCCATTATTAAGATTGGCACTGACAAGAATTATCTTCTTCATTGCGCGTTTCCTTCGAGACTTCTTTTCCTGTTTCTAGTGAACTTTTCAACGAATGATTAATGAAATAGTATTAAGCATTTGTGGTAATGGATTTTACCGTAGGAAAAGTTCTCTTGGCGTAATTATTAATTGTTAAGGAAGATTTAAAATTTTTATTGAACAAAATGGACGTTTATAAACTAATCAAAAAAGTTGGAATTTTTTGCAGATTTTATGGAATTTTCGGGTTGAAATTTGACTTGCCTCATAACATTTTTAACCTAACATTAATTCTTACTAATAATTTTTTTTTTAAGATTGCATACTAAAATCAACAATATAGTTTTATTAAAACAATGTCAAAATTCGTTGATTGTCAATATATTTTATTACATAGTTCTATTAATAATGAATTTTATTTAACTAGTTTAATTTACTTTCAAGAACCGTGAAATGGAGCATCAATATAATCATATACTTATATATCCTTCAAAATTATTTTAACACATTAGCATAAACTTCAGAGCATCAATTGTCTCGCTCGCCAGTGTACACGGAACCAATTATCGTGAACTCTGGCGGGACAGTTTGATCGCTGCCGTTATATTGTTGCCCAGGT
The DNA here is from genome assembly GCA_951394215.1 of Glyphodes perspectalis. Taxonomy (NCBI): domain Eukaryota; kingdom Metazoa; phylum Arthropoda; class Insecta; order Lepidoptera; family Crambidae; genus Glyphodes; species Glyphodes perspectalis. The sequence continues at coordinate 11,025,385 of OX596223.1, read as the reverse complement.
TGTTTGCAAATAAGTAGATAAGTGAGATCGTTTGTAGGCCGCCCGCGCCGCAGACGTAATTTAAAATAACAGTGGTACACCTTAAAAAGTGACGGTAGCTCAATAAAATAAATAAAAAATAAATATCCGACGACATAACATACATCGATCTGACTCCGAGGTAAGTAGCTTAAGCACAGTGGTATTACAAATATACACATAACTAAACTTCACGCCACTTCCCTAGCGGGGTAGGCAGAGAGAACCGAACGCCATATGGCACGATCCTTACACACCTCACTCGCCTCTTCAACATTCATAATCCTTTTCATACAAGCTCTACGGTTTTTATGACTCCTAACATCACTTTCTTTTAATACACGATCAATCTGGTCGTGGTAGGTGAGCCTGGGCCTTCCGCGGCTGTTGAAATGTTGTGGGTAGGAATCCACTCACAACTCTTGGCGCATCGGGCAGGGTCACTACCGAATGCGCCATCGAGCCAGTCAAGTGATCAATGGTGAGATGATGCACCTTACATGCTAAGGTTGCTGGTTCAAGTCCGGGCAGACAACTTCTGCATTTTCCTAATCTACCCATCGAATATCGTGATGAAACCATGAAGGTTTTATAGATTTCATTAGTGTAATGAACATAGTGTGTATAACTACTGCCTCATTGGTCTAGTGGTAGCATACGCCGCCTAAAGACCAAGAGGTCCCGGGTTAAATTCCCGGGTCGGGCCAAAATTTGTGGCTGGATATTTCAATATGGAAATTACTCAGTAACAGCCTGGAGTCAGGAAATTGGCGGTTTAGTCACCCCCGTGCCCCCTCGGAAAGCACGTTAAGCCGTTGATACTGCGGAGTGCGGCTGACCCCTCTCCCGTCATGTCAAATTGCCGTCTCACCGGACTATGAGAGTGAAAGAATAGAGAGTGCACATGTGTTTGCGCACACTTGTGCACTATAATATCTTCTGCGCAGATGGCTAATCCTCGTTGAGATTGGCCGCCGTGACCGATATCGGTTAGGACATTATTATGTTTTACAATTTTTTTGAAAAACTATGAGTATTTGGGTTTTTTGGTTTCGTATCCATAACACAAGCAACCAAGGCTTAGTTAAGAACAAGTGAATTTGAAATGTAAGTGGAGAGAAGAAAGATTTTTCCACACAGAAAAGCGTCCTATTTCCATGCTCGCCAGTGTACACGGAACCAATTATCGTGAACTCTGGCGGGACAGTTTGATCGCTCCCACTATATTGTTGCCCGGTTTGTTTGCAACTAACCGGCTAAGTGAGTTCGTATGTAGGCCGGCCGGGCGGGGAAGAGATGAAGTAAATGCTATTGAAAATAAAAGTATATGGTATAAGGTCATATTTCTTTCACATAAAAATTACTAGCTTTTACCTGCGGCCTTGTCCGTGTATATTCGGTTTATTACAGAGACCTATCTAACATATGTTGCGAAAAAAAGTATAAATAAATAAATAATTATTCAACAACATTACATAGATTGATCTGACTCCGAAGTAAGTAGCTTAAGCACTTATGTTACGAATATTAGAAACAGCAGTGGTATTACAAATATATACTTAAATATTGGATATTAATACCCAGACACAGAACAAACACAAGTATTCTTCACACGAATGTTTGTCCTGGGTAGGGGGTTGAACCCACAACTCTTGGCGCATGGGGCAGGGTCATTACCGAATGCGCCATCGAACAGTATAATAATATGTCCTTCTTCAAGGTTGCAAACTTTAGGCGGTACAAATTTCATTACAATCGGTTAAGTTGTAAAGAAAAAACAATCAGATTTTTTTGTTAGCATTTACAATGTAAGTGTGGATACAAGCACCGCATATATTGAAATTGGCGTTGACTCCCGTAAATTTTGGTCTGGGTCGAAAAAAAATCAGTGCATCCCGCATAATAAATACGTCCTACTAGGTTAAAAAAATCTTAACTGCGTCTTTTCTTTTAATTTGGACTTAAAAATATTATCAAAATCTGTCTAGTATTTTACGCGTTAAAACATAGCAGAAGCCTAAAATTTTCAAAGAAATAAAACGAATTATCTTTTACAGTTGTCATAAAAAATTAACGGTAATAGTTTAGAATCAATAGAAGAAAATGTAAAATTTTAGGTCATACAATTTAATAGTTGTGTATCTTTAATGCATTTTATGATATTTTAATACATTAAAGAACGTCCCATTTCCATGCTCGCTAGTGCACACTGAACCAATTATCGTGAACTCTGGCGGGACAGTTTGACTGTCGTTACATTGTTGCTCGGTTTGTTTGCAACTAACTGTTAAGTGAAAGGTAGAGCTATGTAGAGGCCGTAAGAGTTGTTATGTAGATTTTGGGAAGAATATGTAACACAAATAACGTTTGTTTTGCATTATTACTTAATAATAATATGTTAATGCACTCTTTAGTCTTTACTTAAAAAAAATAAATATTGTACCGTGCTAGTCTGGGAGTTAAAAGAATGTGTTAACTGTGTGTCTTGCCTAGCACATCGTAAAAGGCGACTAATGGTATATCGGGTTTTGGGTATGTGATTGTGTAGGCGACGAGCTAGCCACTTGTCACTACTTTTTCCATCTAACCCAGCCTAGTTTTATTTTTGGCTGAATGTGGTTGAAGGTGCCTGCTGTCCCTTTGACTCTGCCTACCCCTTCGGGGATTATGGGCGTGATTTTATGTATGTATGTAATAATATGTATTATTTCTATTACTCACTAATTGTAGTGATAAGTACTAAGAGCGGAGGTAGCTCAATGGTAAGGACACGCGCCTCTAAACCGAGGAGTGCGGGTTCAAACCCGGGCACGTACCTCTAGAATTTTTAAGTCTATGTACGTAGTTATACCACTAGCTCGACGGTGAAGGACAACTTCGTGATGAAACCTGCAAATTCAAACAACTTTGGATTTGTAACCATGTTCCAAAAATGGTCTGGTTCCCTAATCTGAGGGTTACGAAGATCAGATCGGCAGTCGCTTTAACGTAATTACCAGACTCGCTAAATCCTGGATCATGGTCTAAGCGGACCCCGTCTAAGCACGGGACATAACGCGAGAAAGATGATGAAGTACTAAGAGCGGAATGGCGAGGACACGCGTCTCGTATTCGAAGGTTTAAATTCAAGCAAGCACCTCTGATTTTTTCAAACCTATGTTAAGTGAATCTGCAGAGGTATCCAGAGTTTTATGTAGTTAATAAAAAAGTTTTCTAATTAAAAAGAGTCAAAACTCCGATATTAAACCTAGCGACTATCTTCGGCCCTGAAAGATTTAAGTCTTCGGCACTCACGGAATTTCTCAAAATTGTACCCGTAATTTTTTTTTAAATACACTGCAACACTAATGTCAGTCCGTGGACTCACCTGCATATTACAGATCTTGTACCGGACCGGCTCCCCCCGGCACCCCGCGGGGGAGGAGCATGTCCGGAGTTGCCGGGACACCCCCCCGTCACAGGTCCGGGAGCAGAGGGACCACTCGCTCCACTGAGACCAGCCGCCTCGATCCTGGAACAAAAAGAATACTGTTAAGGCACCGGTATAATTCTAAGACAAACATAATTAAAAAAGTTGTGGCTGAGTATTTCAATATTAAAATTACTCAGTAACAACCCGGAGTCAGGAAGCTGGCGGTTTTATCACCCCCGTGCCTCGGAAAGCACGTTAAGCCGTTGGTCCTGCGCCTGACCTCTCTCCGGTCATGTCGAATTGCCGTCTCACCGGACTATGAGAATGAAGGAATAGAGAGTGCACGTGTGTTTGTGCACACACTTGTGCACTATAATATCTCCCGCGTAGCGGGCTAATTCTCGTTGCGATTGGCCGTGGATTGATATTATGATTGAAAAGAATATGTTTTTTTTCAGTTAATGGCAATCAAACTTCTTAACTAACTATCTAAATTCACGCCACTTCTCTAGCGGATAAGCAGAGAGAACTGAACGCCATATGGCACGATCCTTACACACCTCACTCGCCTCTTCAACATTCATGATCCTTTTCATACAAGCTCTACGGTTTTTATGACTCCTAACATCAGCTTTTGTTAATACACAACCAATCTTGTCGAGTTTAATCATCATGAGGTTAATACATATCTTAATGCCTCTCCACTCTAAGGGTTTGGTAGAGTCCAAAGAACGATTTGCTTATTAAAACACATTCAGACAAAAATAAAATCAAGTTCGGTTAGATGGAATGTGTGCAAAAGTAACACTAGCAAGTGGGTAGCTTTTTCCCTGAAGCAACTAAACCCACTTACTAACACTGCTTTTGTAGTTTATCTAAATTTGTTACGTATTACATTACGTAATACTTCAATACGTAATACTATAGACACATTCTAAGTCTATGCAATAAAAGATCCATGAAATGTATGATGGATGTGTGGAGTGACGCGAATGAACAAGACAATATATAAGAGGAAGTACAAAAGTGGCACCAGTGATAGATAAGATGAGAGGAAACCGTTTAACTTGGTATGGGCATGTGATGAGAAAAGAGGAAGGACATGTGACAAAGAGAGTGATGAGTATGAATGTTAGTGGATGGAGAGGAAGAGGAAGGCCAAATAAGAGATGGATGGATTGTGTGAAAGATGATATGAGTGAAATGGGTGTGGATAGCTTGATGACGGCTGACCGGGACGTATGGAAGAGGAAGACATGCTGCGCCGACCCCAGATAAACTGGGAGGAGGGCAAGGTGATGATGATGATGAAAATGTATGGACCAATTATACCAAGTGATAAAAATCCCAGAATCGTGTTTAACGTCGAACCAAAACCCCTCACAAGTGAGTTACGTGACCTTACTATCAAGCTTACCATCTTAAAAAGCGGCAAAAAGATAGTATACCATAAAAGAATACACCAGGGACTGTCTCTTCGAAGCAACCGCATTACTATTCTCGCCCCGCGCAAAAACAAATCTAGCCTAAAAGATGGCTGACCAACAATCCGTTCGAACTACAATTATATATTCCGGTCAGCCGTATGCAAAAACGGCACGCGTCGGGCGGAATCTCTTCCTTATACGCTCAGAGGAGCGTGGTAAGGCTGCGGCTTCAATGACAGCGGCGAAAAAGGCCAGAAGTTAAAACATAACATCACGCCCATAATCCCCGTAGTACCAGAGTCAAAGGGGCAGCGGGCCCCTTTAATCACTGGGCTGGGTTAGATGGAAAATTGTGAAAAAGTAGTGATAAGTGGCTAGCTTGTCGCCTACACAATCACATACCCAAAACCCCATATACCTTTAGTCGCCTTTTACGACGTGCTAGGCAAGAAACACAATTTGCACATTATTTTGAGGCACCAGACCAACATAGGACAAATGGCCAGAAGTTATCTCTATAGTTACTGTAGTCCGTTTGAAATTTGCGGAGAATAAGTTTAATAAGTGTACGTATATAGACTATAATTGTGTTATCAAGTATAGTATGATCTTGCAGAGTTACAATGTGAATATTTTTTACTGCCCAAATGATTCCAAATCTAATTACTCGCCTTTTACAACATGCTAGGCAAGTACACAGTTGGTACAATAATTGTAAGTCATGGACCGAAGTCGGAAATAAAGCGATTTAAAACACCGCTGACTTAAAGCCCCAGCTCAATATAAATATGATAAAACTCCCCACAGACAGGCGCGTGCGCGCTCGTGGCGAGAGCAGCCTGGTGCTGTAATTAGGTTACGACTGGTATTTAGAGATGTATTTAAAGAAACCCATATTATAACTATGTCCCATGTTCGTCTAGGACTTACAAAATAATACATCAACTGTGTTCCTTGTCTAGCATGTCGTAAACGACCATTATTGATGCAATAGGTTTGTGATTATGTAGGCAACTGGATAGTCACTTGTTACTACTTTTATGGTTCCGTACATCACCATCTTCCTAGCGTTATGTCCCGTGCTTAGACGGGGTCCGCTTAGACCATGATCCAGGATTTAGCGAGTCTAGTAATTATATTGAAGCGACTGCCGATCTGACCTTCGTAACCCTAAGATAGGGGAACCAGACAATTTTTGATCATGGTTCCAAATCCAAAATTATTTGAATTTGCAGGTTTCATACGATTATTTTTCCTCACCGTCGAGCTAGTGGTATAAATACGTAAATAGATTTGAAAAATCCAGAGGTACGTGCCCGGGTTTGAACCCGCACTCCTCGGTTAAGAGGCGCGTGTCCTTTGAGCTACCACCGCTCCTATTTTATGGTTCCGTACCCAAATGGTAAAAACGGGACCCTATTACTAAGACTGCTGTCCATCTGTCTATCCGTCTGTCGCCAAGCTGTATTTCATGAATAAAGTAGATTTACATTGGTGAAAGAACTATTCAAATCGGTCCAGTAGTTTCATAGCATATTGGATACAAACAAACAAACAAAGCTTCTTCTCTTTATAATATTAGCATGAAGTATGATGAGTGGACTAATGTATGAAACTAGAAACGCAAGGAATGCAAAATAGATCATCATCATCCTAGCTTTATGTCCCGTGCTTAGACGGGGTCCGCTTAGACCATGATCCAGGATTTAGCGAGTCTGGTAATTACATTGAAGCGACTGCCGATCTGACCTTCGTAACCCTAAGATAGGGGAACCGGACAACTTTTGGATCATGGTTACAAATCCAAAGTTGTTTGAATTTGCAGGTTTCATCACGATGTTTTCCCTCACCGTCGAGCTAGTGGTATAAATACGTACATAGACTTGAAAAATCCAGAGGTACGTGCCCGGGTTTGAACCCGCACTCCTCGGTTAAGAAGCGCGTGTCCTTACCATTGAGCTACCACCGCTTTCTCATGCAATGCGAATGCAAAATAGATGGTGATCACAATAAAATTTCAACCACATTCAGGTCACGCAAAAGAGCTATAGGACATTTAACAGCCCATTGGTACTCAAACCACAGCGTCACATATCCCTTTGACCACGTAGACAATGGGACGATCACAAAGCTTCCTGTCCATTCGACAATTCCAGTGTCATTCTGATTCCGGTCGGCAGAGCCGAAATGGATTCAAATACGTATACACATGGTTCACAATTGCGTGACCAGTCTTGTTTTGACTGGTCTTTTTCAAATGTATAGAGGAATGAATTTTAATTATACGCTTTTATAGGTCACAATTGTGTAATCAACCGCCTTTCTACAGTATATAGTTAAGAGTACAGAGTGAGTGAAATCTGTATTGTAAAAGGCATCCGTTACAAACTAACTGATTATATATACACAGGTCAAACCACTCAATGGATTGCACTGAAATTCGACACGCAGTTAGTTATTATGACCGTAAGCATTCACTAAGAAAGTTAGCGAACACTAAACTAAGTTAAAATTAATTGTCGCTGACCCTCGGGGTCAAGCAGGGATAGTAGGAATAATCGTCCACCGGAGTTGTGAGCGAGTTAAAAATCGACCAATATAAAATGTTCTCTAAAGAAGAGCGGAGATTTTGTGCAATCCTATTGGTTAATATTTCTCCGCTCCGCTGCCTCACTCCGCACCGGTGGACAGGCAGCTTTTCAGTAGGGATTTTCCAAAATTCACCCCGGGTTCAAAGTTACCAGGCCAGATGCGAGCAAAACCAAGATGGGAATGGGAAAAAACTTATGATATATATTAAATTAAGTTACTAACATGACTCTTTAAATTACTTTTCTTCTTAGCACGAATTCAGACCGATAAATTTCGTCGGATATCTCTTAATTGATACGTGAAACAAAAACTTTGTACCCCTTTTTATGAGAATTACGCGGACGGAGGAGTATGAGATTTGGCACAGTTAAAGTTTATGTGGAGAAGGAGTGCAGAAAGCTAATATTTCAATAAATAATGCATGAGAAATACTTTAAATTAATAAAAAAATCAAACTAATAATGGAAAAAAATTCGACCATGGGCGATTACTAGTTTAATATTATTATGTAAGCTTACCTTTGTACATACATACATACAAACATCACGTCCATAATCCCCGAATGGGTAGGCAGAGTCAAAGAGGCAGCAGGCCCCTTTAACTACATTCAGCCAGAAACAAAACTGGGCTGGGTTAGATGGGAAATTGTGAAAAAGTGGTGACAAGTGGCTTGCTTGTCGCCCACACAATCGACACCTTACCTTTGTGTGATTACAAAAAAAGATATCAGCCCATATACAGCGACCTATTAGGATATGCGGAGCCGTGGTAGCTCAATGGTAAGGACACGCGCCTCTTAACCGAGGAGTGCGGGTTCAAACCCGGCCACGTACCTCTGGATTTTTGAAGTCTATGTACGTATTTATATGCAAATTCAAACAACTTTGGATTTGTAATCATGATCCAAAAATTGTCTGGTAGGGTTACAAAGGTCAGATCGGCAGTCGCTTCAATGTAATTACTAGACTCGCTAAATCCTGGATTATGGTCTAAGCGGACCCCGTCTAAGCACGGGACATAACGCTAGGAAGATGATGATACAGCGACCTATTAGCCAAAAAGGATACCAGCATGTTGCTATGCTACAGTGTCCTGTATATATAAAGTACCCGTTGACCGCTTTTGAATCGTTGAAGAAAAAACGCCACAGCCCCGCCCGCAACGGATTACCGAATGTTTCCACTCCCATCGCACAGGATCTGTCCACTCGGAAAATACGATAAAATGGCTCGCACCACTCGTCTGTTGACGATGCTAAGTGATTCACTTCACAGGAGCTGATCCTCCTGTCACCATCATTGTGGATCCTGAGTAGGGTATTGTCTTTTCCGGAGAAATACTTGAATTGACTTTTGATATAAGATAGTCTTTGAGGTTTGGTCGAATGAATGTAATTTTTTGATTTATTTTTAAAATGTTTATATCTTTTTGTGTATAACTATTCTTATTATTTATATTCCATACCCTTTAGTCTTGATTGGTCAGGGACCCAAAATTGTACCAAATGTGTTGACATAGGCCGAGCTTGTAGTAAAAGGTCACTTTTTGGTACCTTTTGGACTAATGTTATAGGTACTTGGCAATTGGAGGAGTGGTGGTAGCTCAATGGTAAGGACACGCGTCTCTTAACCGAGGAGTGCGGGTTCAAACCTGGGCACGTAACTCTGGATTTTTCAAATCTAGTGCTAGTGGTATAAACCACTAGCTCGACGGTGAAGGAAAACATCGAGATAAAACCTGCAAATTCAAACAACTTTGGATTTGTAACCATAATCCAAAAATTGTCTGGTTCCCTTATTTTAGGGTTACGAAGGTCCGATCGGCAGTCGCTTCAATGTAATTACCAGACTCGCTAAATCCTGGATCATGGTCTAAGCGGACCCCGTCTAAACACAGGAAATAACGCTAGGAAGATGATGATGGTATACTTGGCAATTGTGTTAGTGTCGAAACATACTTATTTTATTAAACAACGAAAAGAAAAATGGAGTTCTCAATTCGACGCATATATTTTTTTTCAGCGTCGGAGTCAGGGTAAGAAGTGGCGTGCTCCGGTGGTTCGGGCATGTGGAAAAAATGGATGACGAAAGATTGACAATGCTAAAGTGGAAGGATGTAGGAGCCACGGAAGGCCAGGCTCACCTACCACGACCAGATTGGTCGTGTATTAACAGAAGGTGATGTTAGGAGTCATAAAAACCGTAGAGCTTGTATGAAAAAGATTATGAATGTTAAAGAGGCGAATGAGGTGTGTAAGGACCCTGCCATACGGCGTTCGGTTCTCTCTGCCTACCCCGCTAGGGAAGTGGCGTGAAGTTTAGTTAGTTATATATTTTTTTATGTATGACCACGCATCGCTTTTTACAGAACGGTCCGATTTAGATATTTCTTTTTTTATTGGAAAGGGTATAATCCTGAAAAATTTGAGAAACTCTTACTTAAATTTTTTTGACATTCACTGTTTTTCCCGTGGAGTCTTCCAGTCAGCCAATATTCTCTGAGCTAGCGCCTATGTCATCACATATAAGTACACTAGCTGTGCCAGCGGTGTCACCTGCGTTTATGGTTAATATTATAAAGACTATTTCCGTCTTACATGATTTCTATGTAACTTTAACCATTAAGGCTGCACACGCGACGGAAGCTTAAAAAATTGAGTAACTTCTCCCGTTTTCCCAACATTTCCCTTCACTGCTCTGCTCCTATTGATTGTAGCGTGATGAAAAGTATACTATAACCTGCCCAGGAGTATGAAGAATAATTGTACCAAGTTTCGTTGAAATCCGTCGAGTAGTTTTTGTTTCTATAAGGAACATACAGACAGACAGACAGACAGACAGACAAAAATTGTACTGATTGCATTTTTGGCATCAGTATCGATCACTAATCACCCCCTGATAGTTATTTTGAAAATATATTTCATGTACGGAATTGACCTCTCTACAGATTTATTATAAGTATAGATAAGCAACTACATTCGTTTTGAGCTCCCTCGCGATTGTAAATATACACGTCCCTCCTCCCTTTGAGCCTCTGTTCCCTTGTTACTCACTGTTTACTTTGAACTGTTCCAATGCGGGAGGAAATTGACAAATTGCTCCTCCAACAACGGAGTGACAAAAGGCTCCTTCGCTTGTTTTAGTGCTCCTGAAGGCTTTCTCAGATGTATCGTGATTTACATGTGACTGTATGTTAAGATTAAAATTGTTTCTCATATGGTCTGAGACTGAAAAATAATGCCTGTAGAATTGCAAAAAGGGTTCAAAGGGACTTAGAAGTCTTTTGACTCTGTCTAAGTCTTTGCCCCGAAGACTTCGGGGTAACCCTCTGGCGTGATAATATAGTATACTAATATACTTGACGTAATTAATTAAAATACTTTTAATTAAGTCCCATGTTAGATGGGGACTTGAAAAGAATGTGACAAACGTGTTGAAGATGCTGGGCAAGCATCTCTAAGAAGGCGACTAATGGTGTAGGTACTGGGTTTTAAGTGTGTAATTGCGTAGGTGAGGTAGCCACTTACTATTACTTTTTCACAATTTTACAACTATCATCATCTTCCTAGCGTTATGTCCCGTGTTTAGACGGGGTCCGCTTAGACCATGATCCAGGATTTAGCGAGTCTGGTAATTACATTGAAGCGACTGCCGGTCTGACCTTCGTAACCCTGATAGGGGAACCAGACAAATTTTGGATCATGGTTACAAATTCAAAGTTGTTTGAATTTGCAGGTTTCATCACGATGTTTTCCCTCACCGCCGAGCTAGTGGTATAAATACGTACATAGATTTTAAAAAATCCAGAGGTACGTGTCGGGTTTGAACCCGCACTCCTCGGTTAAGAGGCGCGTGTCCTTACCATTGAGCTACCACCGCTTCCACAATTTTACAACTAACCCTACCCAAATTTTATTTAGTAACTAGCTGCTGTCCCGGCGCACTCCTTAACGCCCCGTTCTCGGATTTTATTTAATTATTTTTCTCGCAATGTTTCCATATTTTCCTACCGTACAAACCTTCCCTAGAAGATTGCCAATATTTTAAAACAAAAATCGGCCAAATTGGTCTAGCCGTTCTCTAGTTTTAGCGAGACTTACGAACAAAAATTAATTTTTATGTTTAAGATGAATTTATTGTTACTTTAAAAAAAATTTACTGGAGAATGATGAAATTTAACAAATATTTATTACCTATAAATAAATAAATAAATTCTGCAGACTGACACACCAATTCCCTAGTTCCAAACTAAGCTTATGCTTGTACTATGGATACTAGGCGGATAGACATACCTAAATAGTTTATAAACATCCATGACTCGAGTACAAATGTCTATGTTCATCCCACGAAACATTTGCCCTTAGCGGGATTCGAACCCGCGACCCTTGGTTTCGTGGCCAGGGTCTCTGACCAGTCGACCAACGGGCCAGTCTATGCCTACATAATCATAATACTTGATAATCAATTAACCATTAGTCGCCGTTTACGACATGCTAGACAAGCTACGCAGTTGGCACATACTTTTTAAGTTCTAAACTAATATGAAATAATATAATATTTAATACATCCTCCTATAATCTTCTACTTTTTGTTTTTGAGCGTCAGCTATGGCAATTTTGGCTCAGCATTCATAGAGGAATAAAAACGAACAAAGAATTTCCGATTCAAAGACCAAAGGATTTATTCATTCCAACTGGTAGGCATTGATTTCTGCGAAAACCTGATTGGACCGGGTAGTTTGATATCGTATACTAGTATTCCAAGAATCATATCATAAATGGTTAAATCCGTATGAACGTCGACCTGTTTTCAACACGAAGGAAGAATTCGACGAAGTCGATTTGGAAAACAACTTTTATAATTGGACTTAGTGATTTTTAGATGTCTGCACGGGCTACGAGTAATTTCTGCGCTAGAGACTTACAATTGTTTTGGTGTGCATTAAAAAAAATATCGCTAACGTCTGAGGGCACACATCCTAAATAAAAAAAAAAATATCAAGACTATTTGACAGGCCCGTTGGTCGAGTGGTCAGAGACCCTGGCCACAAACCCAAGGGTCGCGGGTTCGAATCCCGCTAGGGGCAAATGTTTCGTGTGATGAACATGGACATTTGTACTCGAGTCATGGATGTTTATAAACGTATTTAAGTATGTCTATCCGTTCACCTAGTATCCATAGTACAAGCATCAGCTTAGTTTGGAACTAGGGAATTGGTGTGTCAGTCTGGCGAATTTATTTATTTATTTATTTAACCACGTATGGTACTGGGGTAATTGAGACAACAGTTGGTATGAGTCTCAACTACCCCATCACGTCGGGTTCGCCAAATATAACCGCGAATGGGACTGGGGTTATTGAGACAACAGTTGGTATAAGTCTGATTTAATTACGCTCATATCACAGTTTATATATCTCTCAATCTGTTAGTGTATGCTTTTCATGTTAGGTCCACTATGTGGAATACGTGCTGTATTTTACTACGTGCGGCAATGCGGCACAACTACATCACATACATTGATCTGATTCCAAGGTATTTGTAATACCACTGTTGATTCTGATATCCGTAACACAAGTGGTTAAGCTACTTACCTCGGAATAAATAATAATAATAATAAATAATAAATATCCGACGACATCACATACATTGATCTGATTCCAAGGTATTTGTAATACCACTGTTGATTCTGATATCCGTAACACTAGTGGTTATGCTACTTACCTCGGAATAAATAATAATAATAATAAATAATAAATATCAGACTACATCTCATACATTGATCTGACTCCGAAGTAAGTAGCTAAGCACTTGTGTTACGGATATCAGAATCAACAGTGGTATAACAAATATATACTTTAATATTGGATATTAACACCCAGACACAGAACAAACATAAGTATTCATCATACGAATATTTGTCCTGGGTGGGGATCGAACCTACAACTCTTGGCGCAAGGGGCAGGATCACTACCGAATGCGCCATCGAGCTTGTCAAATGGAATCAGATCAATGTATGTGATGTAGCCGGATATTTATTTATTACTAGCTTCTGCCCGCGGCTTTGCTCGCGTGGTACATCAATGAAACATGGCCTATATGTTATTCGGGTGTATGAGGTATATTATTCTAAAGTTTCATTAAAATCCATTCAGTACTTTTTTTCTGAAAGAGTAACAAACATCCATCCATACATACAAACTTTCGCATTAATTTTTATAATATTAGTTATACATAACATACATAATATTAGTTGGATTTATTTATATTTATGTATGTGTAGTGATAAGTTTGTTTAATTTATTTTAAAAAGAGCGGTGGTAGCTCAATGGTAAGAACTCGCGCCTCTTAACCGAGGAGTGCGGGTTCAAACCCAGGCACGTACCTCTGGATTTTTCAAATCTATGTACGTATTTATACCACTAGCTCGACGCTAAGGGAAAACATCGTGATGAAACCTGCAAATTCAAACAACTTTGGATTTGTAATCATGATCCAATAATTGTCTGGTTCCCCTATCTAAGGGTTACGAAGGTCAGATCGGCAGTCGCTTCAATGTAATTCCCAGACTCGCTAAATCCTGGATCATGGTCTAAGCACGGGATATAACGCTAGGAAGATGATGATTGATAAGTTTGTTTAATAGTAAGTAATTTCTAAGTAAAGAACAGAGTAAGTTCCACAGCAGCATTACAACTACCTTACGTATCTATAGGCCTGGCACCCGCTCATCAAGACCTCAGTCACACAAGGGGGATATTTCTCGCGCGGCACACACTTTGTCGCTGGTTTTTCATGCAAAGAGGGAAACGTCCACATGTTGCGTTTCACCGGTGGCGCGTAGCGACGCCACAGGCTTGCGATTAGTCGCGAATGTATTATAATTTATTAAAAAGTAGCAGCGCCCCGCAGTTTCACACGCGTAGCTCCCTTTCTAGTAGGAATAAAATAATTATAGCCTATGTTACTCGCTGATAAAGCAGCTTTTTATTAGTGAAAGAATTGTTCAAATCGGTCCAGTACCGGAGACCTTTTTGGCGAGTTACTAGTCTATAGATAATAGCTGTATATAATATGCTCACTAAGCGGTACAAAATAAATGCAATTATATTTATAATAATGTCCCAATGTTGGTCTGGGACTTGGCCCATGTTGATCTGGGACAAAAAAAAGAATGTGCCAACTGTGGTTCTTGCGAGTTTTTCGTCATCTCGCCCGACAAAAACTCGCCCCACTGGGCGAGTTACCTTTCGAATTTATATAATATTTCTGTCGTCAACTCGCCCGACCATAAAATGTGAGGTAAATATGTCAACTACAGAAATCCTTTTTAAAAACGTTAAATATTTTATGATTTGACTTTAAAATTAAACAAAATTATCTGGGACAAATAAAAAGAATGTGCCAACTGTGGTTCTTGCCGTGCATGTCGTAAGAGGCGACTAATTGTTTACGGGATTTTGGGTATGTGACTGAGTAGGTAACATTTTGTTGAGTAAAATCGAAACATGAGACGTTACGATTAGTCACCGTGACCGACATCTATTAATAGGACATTAATTAGTTAATTTTAATAAATAAATAAATATCAGACTACATCACATACATTCATCTGTAAATGCTTAATGTTTGTGTTGTTAGTGAGACTTAATAAATAATTAAATAAATCTGACTCCGAGGTAAGTAGCTAATGTACTTGTGTTACGGATAACATAATCTACAGTGGTATTACAAATATATACTTAAATATTGCATATTAACACCCAGACACACGAATGTTTGTCCTGGGTGGGGATCGAACCCACAATTCTGGGCGCATGGGGCAAGGTCACTCTCGAATGCGCCATCGAGCCAGTGACTCAGTCAGTTATTTATTTAATATTATTCAAGTGTACGAAGTTTGTTTAAAGTACCTACGAATATGATTTCCAAGTCGCAAGCTTATCGACACCCAGTAATGTGCCACTGTCTGTACATTATATTGTATTCTTTGCAACACATTCACATTTCATGTTCAACCCATTTTCCCCATTGTCGTGTATCCCCCCTTTATTATCGGCATTGTTGAAAATTTCCGTGTTTTATGGAAATACAGCCTTATTTTCGCTGTTACGGGCTTTTTCTCTTTCGTTTGGGGAGATATGACGTCATTGAGTTAGTCGATGCGGTAAATGAAGGCTTATGAGTGCTATTAAAGTACATGAGCAGCTTTTCGTAGTCTTCACTATTGAGGGAACAGATAAATGGAGCGGTGGTAGCTCAGTGGTAAGAACACGAGCCTCATAACCGAGGGGTGCGGGTTCAAATCCGAGCACATACCTCTGGTCTTTTTAAATCTATGTCCGTATTTATACCACTAGCTCGGCGATGAGGGAAAACATCGTAATGAAACCTGTAAATCCAAACAACTTTGGATTTGTAACCATGATCCAAAAATTGTCTGGTTCCCCTATCTTAGGGTTACGAAGGTCAGATCGGCAGTCGATTCAACCAGACTCGCTAAATCCTGGATCATGGTCTAAGCGGACCCCGTCTAAACACGGGACATAACGCTAGGGAGATGATGACGACTATTAAGGTAACAGATTTGTATGTTTGAGTTTTTGTAATGAAAAGGCTCAAAAATGTTGGTTAGGGTCCTGAAAAAAAATTTAGGTACCAATTGTGTTCCTCGCATGCCGTAAAAGGTGACTAATAGAGATGATGACTGCATTAAAAAACTATAATTCTATTTAGTCTGTCAGTTAGATTATACAAAAATACTAGACACATACATTTCGCTTTATCAAATTAACAAAAAATCACAAAAATAATGAGCATCAAAGTTTTGGAGTGGGGGCTTGCGACGTCACTACTTTGTAAAAATTGTACGAATGCGTGACGTCACGCGCAACTTGAAAGCATTGTATCATCGTCAATGTTTGTTTGACAAAGAAATAAAAAAATACGTGTTCGATATTTTTTTATAATCTAACTGACGGACTAAACAGATTTTTTTGTCATCTAGCCTATTGCATATTACGTGCCAAGTTTGTTTAGGCGACGAGATAGCCACATGTGACTACTTTTACACAATGTTCCATCATACAACTAAATTTTATTTCGGTTGAATATGGTACAAGAAGCTTAACCCGAATTGGACTCTGCCTACCCCTTTGGGGATTACAGACATTGTTTTGTACCTTTTCATTCATTCATTCATACCCAAATGAATGAATGAAAAGGCTCAAAAACCACTGAACCTATTTTCGTTTGCTATTAGTATTATTAGTGGCAAATTCAAAATTGTTTTGTATTAATTGATGATTTATAAGTGGTTCTTTGAGGTCTTCTTTAATAAAGATATTTTGAATTTGAATTTGAATTCATAATAAAAAAAAAACTCACCAGTTGGTGCATTCATTTTACATGCACACTTATTATCTAAACACTCAGTCCCAGGAATCGTAATCCTCAGGGCATGCATCACAACCTAAGTACGCCACTAAAAACAACCCCGTGCTACCCTGCTCCGCAATTTACAATCACTACAAGCGTCAAAGGGTGAGGGTGCCCGTCAAAAGCTTTGAGAGGTTCCGTATTGCAACTGCACCTACGAAATTCTCTTGGATAAAGGAAACTGACGTCACAGCACTCTACTGACGCGGTCACTGTTGATCCTTGTCGAATGTGAGTTGAAGTTGGCGCGTTTATTCTAGATAACAAACTGTGACTTTGTTACAATGCTCTTCATCCATTTAGGATTGAGTTTCAATACATATTATCTATTTACAGAGGAATATTGCGCCAGCTTAGTAAATTAAACGGTAACTTAATGGTAACAACATGCGCCTCTTAAGCGAGGAGTGCGGATTTTACAAATCTATTTACGCATTTGCTAGTGAGCACTAAGAGATAAAATATAGCCTATGTTTATTATCGATAAAGTAGCTTTCCATTGGTGAAAGAGTTTTTCAAATCGGTCCAGTAGTTTCGGAGCCTAATCAATGGAAACTTACAATACAATATTTCCTCTTTATAATATTTGTATGAAGTATGGTAGTTTTTTCTTTGTAACGATGTTGCTTATAAACCACTAAAAAATGGGTATTGAAAAGGGCATATTATCGATTTTATTTATCTTTTACATAAATTCGATTGACAAAATCTGCTTTTACTAGACCAACGCCGACAGCCAAAGCTAGTCCACAACAAATTCTCATAATCGCCCCAACTCTTAGTTTAAACCACTTCAAATTGTATCATGAAACAACAACTGCATATGCAAATTCGAACCCAGACTACCTCCAATTTGTCAACTGGCATACCTTGGCTTTTTACTGCACCTCTATCACTAGAGCTTAAGGTTCCAAGTTGCATAACTTTAAATAGGATGTAGTAGTATTTTCTTTGGTTTTTGAGGTATTTGATGGTTCAGATTTTACTGTCTGTGCTAACTTCCTGGCGGAAATTGCGGGCTTCTGAGGAATCGCGCTTCATACCGAACGCCTGATACACAAGTATATGTAATTCTGAACAGTTTAAGGTAAATATATACTTACTAATATTATAAAGCTAAAGAGTTTGTTGGTTTGTTTGCTTGAACGCGCTTATCTCAGGAATTACTGGACTGATTTGAAAAATTATCTCAGTGTTAGATAGCCCATTTATCGAGGAAGGTTAGGCTATAAACATTAACCATAAACGTGTGTGGAACCGCGGGCTCAGCTAGTAATAAATAATGATATTAAATTCTCAACAGTTCACTGTAAATAATAACTCACATCTTCTAAATTAAGCATAATCATATGTTATGCTTTTGACCATACTTAAATGCAGTTTGAGTTTGTCTATTGGTTCGTAGCATGCAGCCTAATACCAAGAGGTCCCGGATTTCAATCTTGGGTTGCGTCAAAAATGTAATAGCTAAGTATTTAAATATTGAAATTACTTAGTATCATCTCAGAGTTAGGAAGTTGGCGGTTGGCGGTTGTCTCTTCCATGCCTTGAAAAGCACGTTAAGCCATTGGTCATATGCCTGATCTCTCTCCGGCAGTGCCGGTTCACCAGACTATGAGAGTAAAGGAACAAAGAGTACATTTGTGTTTGCGTAGACACTTGTGGACTTGTGTATAATATATCCAGCGCAGTTGGCTAATTATCGTTGAGATTGGCCGCCGTAACCGAAATCCTCCGAACCAATTTCTGCTAACTCCTAAGGTTATGCTTCATAGTTTCAGAGGCAGTACCAACCTTCCCATGGTGTGTGGAGTTGTCAAGCGCCTCGATCAACTCAGGGTCTTCGGTGGACATGTCATGCCCATGACGGTGGCTGGTCGCAGTCGCGATCTGAAACAATGGATAAATATTTAGCAATTTTTTTTACAATCATCACGCCTGCAATACCCGAAGGGGTAGATATAATTCACGATGCAATTAGCTCCTTAAACCAAGTTTAACCAAAAACCGAGTTGGGTTAGGTGGACAATTGCGAAAAATAATAACAAGCATTATTTTGAAGTCCCAGACTTCAAAATAATGCACCAGGATATAGGCAGTACACGGGCTGACTGGTCACTTGATCGTAAATAATCACCGTCGCCCGTGGACGGCTGCAACACCAGAGGAGTTGCTGATGTCTTGCCGGCGCTTATGGAGTAACGCCTCCGGCACTCTCACTTACCGAGAAAAATAGCGCACAGGCTGAGGCAGTTGTGAAATGTGTCCATTATAGAGTATTGAAATAGGCTTATGATAATCAGCACCATCTTATCTTAGGCCTATTTTCAGTGAGAGAGTAGGTACTTCCTCAGTAGATCTGGCTCTGTTCATGTAGCTACCGAAAAATGGTTACTGCTTGGCCCTACCATGCAAAGTTTGTTTGCCACATCTTAAGAGCTTAAAATGTCATTTCTAGGGCTCTCTTATAATTGTAACCAGAAGCTCTCTTACAAGTCTTAAAATAGTAACCAAAAGCTCTCTTATAAGCTCTAGATAATATAATTATATTAGAGAAGTCAGAAATATTGGCTACTTTTAGAAAAATAAATATTATAGGTCTTGTTACCTTAACATCAGCTACAGCAGCTAATTCAATAAAAGCCTACCTTACTTATGTACCTAATTCTTTATCAACTTTGACGTTAGCACATGAAACACAGCATTATCTCGTGCTACGGAGAATGCTGGCTGTAAGCCAACTACCTTTGTTTGCGGATAAAGTCAAATGCAGTAATTTATTTTTATTTTAGTAGACTTTTATAAGCCTGCTGAGATATCTTGGTGCATCGTGAGATTGTTACAGCGAATGTAGTGTTTTTAAAGTGGGTTCTGCGAGAATTTTCCTCGGTATTCCAGTTCATAATTTGACTGTATTTTTAACTTAATTTCACGCCAAATTTTCTAGCAAAGTAGGCAGACTGAGCGCTATATGAAGCGGTCCTTACACACCTCACTCGGTTCTTTAACATTCATAAATTATACTAGCTTTAGCTTAAGGTTCCAGGTGCAATTTTAAATCTGTCTTGAAATTCAGAAAGGAAAGATGATGATGTTCATTTCTTTCATTTTTTAAATAGTTATGCACTATAATACCAGAGTTATGATATTAAATTTCTTAAAATTAAGGTTACTCATAAAAAGACAAAATATTTTTTTTTTATGATTCTATCTACCTATTGTATAACACAATATCACGTTCACAATTTGATATTCAGCACCTATCAAAAACTGTGTCATGATAAAGTAATTTATAAATAAATAAATAATAAATAAATAATTCTCAAGACTGACACACCAATTCCCTAGTCCCAAACTAAGCTTATGCTTGTGCTATGGATACTAGGTGAACGGATAGACATACTTAAATACGTTTATAAACATCCATGACTCGAGTACAAATGCCCATGTTCATCACACGAAACATTTGCCCCTAGCGGGATTCGAACCCGCGAACCTTGGTTTCGTGGCCAGGGTCTCTGACCACTCGACCATCGGGCCAATCAAATCAAATTTGATAAATACAAAACATACATAAAACTACTTAGACTGAAAAATTCTGAAAAATTTGCTTTTTGCAAAATGACACTTACTTTTTTAAACTAAGTTACCTATATAGTGTCGCGTAAATCCAGATCATATTAAGAAATCGATTGATATCTCAATCGTCAGAATCGGATACACCTATTTATATCGAATTTAGGCGCGGAATACACTAAATACAAGCATACGCATTTAGATTGCTAAAATTATAACTAACTTACTAACTAAACTTCACGCCACTTCTCTAGCGGGGTAGGCAGAGAGAACCGAAAAATCATCACCCATGTATTAGTCTGCCGCAGTTGGGTAAAATGGGTATTGATTTGAACGTTTTTCATATTTTTAAGTAATCGTTTGAAACCCTTTTTGTCAAGCCTCTTGTAACTGCATTTTCACATTTTTCTATCTACCCCAGCCCAGTTTTATTTTTGACTGAATGTGGTTAAAGGGGCTTGCTGCTACTTTGACTCTGCCTACCCCTTAGGGGAATAATCCCCTAAGGGGCCCGCCCATAAGGGCGTGATGTTATGTACGTGCCTTTTTTAAGCGTAGAAAATAAAGAAATGTAATATTCTTCAACATTGTTAATGTTTTATAATGTATATTCGTTATTATAGTGTAGTGAAAAATAACAAGAAGTTCTTTGAAGAGCATCTTGCGTGAAAAATAATATATTACCGGTTTATTTTCCCACAATACGAAGATATGAATAGGATAGTTCTGCGAAGAGCTTTTGCATACTTCTTACAAAACAAACGACCAAGCAAGTCCTAAGTTTATAACACAATTCTATTTTAAAAGCTGCGAAAGCTTGCAATTCGTTAATGTAAAAGCTACTACGCCTTGCCTTTAATAATCAAAGCAAACGAAAAGTCCTTCTGTTGCTATTTTAAATACCAATTAGTCCCATGTTGGTCTGGGACTTAAAAAAGAATGTGCTAACTGTGTTTCTTGTCTTTTTTTTGTTGACGGGGAGGTGAAAATCCGTCATCGACCGCCGTCGTAAAGTTTCAAAGCATGTATGGCTTGTATTCTGATTTTTAATTTTCTCATTGTAACCGTTTATCTTGGTATGGGCATGTGATGAGAAGAGAGGAAGGACATGTGACAAAGAGAGTGATGAGTATGAATGTTAGTGGATGGAGAGGAAGAAGAAGGCCAAATAAGAGATCGATGGATTGTGTGAAAGATGATATGAGAGAAATAGCTTGATGACGGCTGACCGGGACGTTAGGAAAAGGAAGACATGCTGCGCCGACCCCAGATGAACTGGGAGAAAGGCAAGAGGATGACGATGATAGGTAGGTATAAGTATTTGATTTAGATTACCTGGAGTAGATAAGAATAAGAATAAGAATAAGAATTTAGACAATAAGAGTACCTGGTTGGTACTCTTATTGTCTAAAATACTAGAAGATCCTAGCTTATTACATAATATAAGCTTAATTTTGCTCCTCTTGTAATAGACCGGGGTTAGACCGAACTCAATAGACAGATTTTGCCCGATCAATACTTTCATAAATTAACTAACTTCTAGGAAAGGAGAAAACGACTAAACCGTACCTATTTTCTCTTTTTACGTCTACTTACTATGCAAAAGCTGACGTGCCTCAAACTTCAAACTATGTTGAGAACCGTTCGAAACGCTCAAACTATTTTGTTCAGCTAAATCATGGAAATTGGATGATGTACATCTAATCTATTGTCTATGAGACCATATCTCTCTTATCTTCACACTAGGGAGGCCATCTCCACCGATCCACTTATCAGCGGACCGGCAAAGGTCCGACTGGATCACACGGACGAACAACCCTTACGCTACATTAACCAAGGGTGGTGCACAGCAAAAATATAGCTTTATTAATAAACAGCTCGTTGCTCGATAAACAAAGAGAAAGGGAACGCCTGTTACGTTTAGGCGACTCTTTGGTGGGAGTTTGAAACTTTGCTATTTTATTTTTGGAGGCGCTTTAGCAAAATTTGTTTCGGGAGTTTTTAACTGTTTAAAAGGTCGGCTATCAAAGATTTTTATTTATAAATACTTAAATAAGTATGCTTCGTGAACACTTAAACTTATTTGTATTAATTACTTATAAAAATTTACATTATCATGTATTCCTGCCCTTTTCCCAGATCGTGTGGGGTCAACGATTTTTAAAATTACATTTTTATTAGTTAAAATCTCGTCTAAATTGTTGATAGATATGACAGACAGGCCGGCATGACAGTATGTATGTATGTGTTACGGACTAAGTGTATAACTGCGTGCGTATGGTTGTGCATATGGTTAAAGGGTAGAATATTTAAACGTGTGTAACATGCCTAATACTGTTTTAAACCCACATTTTTGATGTACTCGAAATGTATCTTTGAAAATATACTTTCCATTAAATCACACTGGCAATCAGTAATGAGCATAGCAACGCTTAAGCTGTCATAGCAATTATAAACAACCGTCGCCATAGCAACCTAGTTTGTTCAATAACGCTTGGCAGAACGCGTCTGAAATTTTGTTCTCTCTCCAAAATGGTCATTTTACTAGTCAAAAGAGGGGATGAGAACCAATTCCTCTACGAAACTGACGTCAATTACGAAGTAGATGAAGTGGTGAAGGATATAACAGCTATATTCAATGGGCGGCTGAAGGTGACGAGGATTTGCTATGAGATGGATGAACTGATGAAGCATGGGACGTTTCTGCCACCAGAGATGCAAGGGCTGAATGATGATCAGGTAAGTTTTCTAATTAAGACATACATAAATACATAACATCACGCCCATAAACCCCGAAAGGGTAAGCAGAGTAAAAACAGCAGCAGGTCTCTTCAACCACATTCAGCCAAAAATAAAACTGGGCTGGGTTAGATGGTTTTCTAATTCACATGGTTTTAAAGAGAGCTGCCTTTTTATTGACTCATTCTCTTTCAATTCTGAATATATTTTACATGCACTCATACATACTAATACACCCATTATGCTTTAAAAAGGAAGCTAGAGGTTAAAGCCATACATTAATTTGAGAAAGGATAGATGAGAATTGTAAAAAAGTAGTGACAAGTGGCTAGCTCGCTTACACAATACAAACCCGAAACTAATACACCATTACTAGCCTTTTACGACATGCTAGGCAAGGTCAGTTGCTACATTATTTTTAGTCCCCGTCCAATATGGGGTGCCAAGCTCAGAGGCTTAATATACGATGGAGCGGGGAAGATGTATCCTTAGGGTTAGAGGGTGTTTCTTTGTTTACATTTAATAATGACTTTTGATATAAATAAATATCAAAACGCAATGTATCATGATGATAAAAATACATTGGAAATTTCCATTGGTGCAATAATTAATGGTTCAGACTTCGCCTCGGACCCAATTGGCGCTGGTTCGATTCCCGCAACGGGACGAAATATTGTTGAAGCTAGTATTTGTTCCGTAGCTGGATGACTGTGGCTTGTACCTTGTACCTTCATTGATTCTGATTTTCATACCACAAGTGCATTAGCTACCTTGGAATCATATATATTTATATATTCATATCATATTTATATTCATTATGTGATTTTGTCTGTCTGTTGTCACTAAGTCATAGCCTAAATGCCGTAAGAGAAACCGGCAGGGACCATGATGATAAATTCTGATCCTTCATTTTCCAATCTCCAGATCAAAGAGCTGAAACTCGAAGATCCATGGGCGAAGCGCTGCGCCCCCCCTGGCCACGTATTCTGCAAGGACGATATGGGGCGCCGCTGTGGCCTGGCGCCCCCGCCGAACCTTCAAGAAGTGTTAAAGAAGGCAGCCGAAGATGCTAAGGAGTTCATTAGCAAGAAACATGTGAGTTTCTTATAAAGCATCGCAATGGTATACAACTATTCAGTAATAAAAGGACCACTATGTTATGGTAAAAATAGGTAAACTTTAGTATGGGAAATGTTAGGAATATTTTTATTCAAACTAATTAATTAGATAAAGGTAGAGCCAATAGTCCATTTCACACAAGAGTTCCGTGATACTTTGAATGCATCCGTTTGTCAGCAATTAAGTGGCAACACATTGCCAAAAATTTGAATGGCCGATGGAGCCAAAAACTACTGGATTGGCAACCACGTACCGGAAGACGCGGTGTGGGTAGACATCCCACAGGCTGGTCTGACGACCTGGTCAAGGTCACAGGAACCCGCTGGAGGCAAGCAGCGCAGGACCGGTCGTTTTGGCGATCTTTGGGGGAGGCCTGTGTCCAGCAGTGGACGTCTTTCCCTGAGATGATGATGATGATGAACAGCCATTCGATTTCATTTTTATTCGATAAAAAGTTCTAGGGCAGTAAAATCGATTTTTTTATTTATTTTATTTTGAATCCTGATTATGATAAAATAATTTCAAACTATGATTTTTGAAACTGTAGAAAGTACGATGCATATAGAGATGTATTGAGACCAATCACGGAAATCATCTTACGTAAACGAACTATTAGTAGTATTAATAAGTGGAGCTATGTTCAGCACTGGTTCAATGCATAGTAATATTAATAATTCTCACACTTTTGAATTACTGTATACTGTATACTCATTGGAGATTTAGTACCACTAAAATATTAGGCTATACCTAACCTAGCAATTTGTAATATATGATTGACGAAAAAGGAATCTGTCTCACCCCCTTAACTAATACAACCCAGGGCGGAAAAATTGGGAAGAAACCCACGCCACGCCACTGAGTCCTACCCCAGTTGGGTCGGCCTAGTCATGCCGAAATAATACGGCTTCACCGTGAAACTACCATCTATTAGTTTAACCTTTTTGAATTATTTACGCGAAAAAGCTATCCGTTAATTAAAAACAAAAGAATGTTTTCCGGAGTAATCACATAACACTCGAGTGAAGTGTCATTGAGATCATCATCATCTTTCTAGCGTTATGTCCCGTGTTTAGAGGGGGTCCGCTTAGACCATGATCCGGGATTTAGCGAGTCTGGTAATTACATTGAAGCGACTGCCGGTCTGACCTTCGTAACCCTAAGACAGTCAATTTTTGGATCATGGTTACAAATCCAAAGTTGTTTTGAATTTGCAGGTTTCATCACGATGTTTTCCTTTACCGTCGAGCTAGTGGTATAAATACGTACATAGATTTGAAAAATCCAGAGGTACGTGTCCGGGTTTGAACCCGCACTCCTCGGTTAAGAAGCGCGTGTCCTTACCATTGAGCTACCACCGCTCTGACACGGTGAAGTGTCATTGAGGTAAAATTCCCAATTATGAAGATTTCACTTCAACATATAGGTTGATGGCGTACCTAGGCGAATTTTGTAAATATTTTTAGAGTACCGTATTTAAAGTACCGTAAGACCCTTATAGGAAGTAAATAATAAGTTAAGGACCCTTCCTTATCGTATCGTTCTGCGCATCTAAGAGCATTTGTTTGTGTTGATACAAACAATTTGCTAATATTATACTTAACCGAATAAGTTTAAAGGTCATATCAATTTCTGTAATCTTTGCACGGTCGTGTAACAAGTATTTTCAAGTTAACGAACTAGGTGGTAGACTTATGTAGCTTTAAGGATCACCTATGTAAATTTGATGATTTATAAGTTCTTTATTGAAGCCTATATAAATAAATACATTTTGAATAGGACATATTTAGTTATTTTTGGCTGAATGTGGTTGAAGGGGCATGCTGCCCCTTTGACTCTGCCTACCCCTTCGGGGATTATGGGCGTGATGTTATGTATGTATGTATGAATTGGACATAAATAAAACAATTTTTTATAATGGAAAGTAAATTAAAACATTTTATACATATAGGTATTTTGCAAATTGTATTTTGAGATCAAATGAAAGATAGTGTTATATTGATGTAGATCAGAAATTAGATAAAAATATAACCATTCATATAAAAAATATTAATAGTATATGACCAAACTACATCATGAACAAACTCCACTAACCTGTAAATAAGTATACATATTTGTAGATACACATACATGCATATACATACATAAATGATCATAAGCCATTACCATTTATCATATTTTTTTTTGTCAACGCAATTCTATTGTAAGTTTATATATATATTGTAGGGAATTATATTTCGTAAATACCTATTTTATGCATATATATGTTAAATCTCTCAATAATACATACGGAATCCTTCACCCGCAAGTGAAAATGCACTTGTCCCGTTTTGATTGAAAAGATAGGAAAATGGCGGCTTATTGTTTTTATAGTGGTACCAATTATTTCGAAACGCCAATATCAGAGGCTAATTCCGGTTTCGTTTGAAAGCTTTGACACACAAAGCGGTACTTCAGTGAAGTGAAGGACTGTTGCTTTTTTTTGAGTTTATAAGATAGCGAGATCATAGCCGATGCCAAAAAAGTCCTGGATTTTATAGTGACCATTGGGCCACCATGGTGTTCATCCTCCTAGTGAAATGGTCCGTCCTTAGTCGGGGTCTGTTGAGACCATGATCCAGGTTTCAGCGAGTCAGGCAATTACAATGAAGCGACTGCCGATCTGGGGATCCAGACATTTTTTTTTAATCATAGTTCATTGTTTTGGATAGCACCAGTATGGTGTTTTCAAGTTTATTTATTTTTTACTTATTTTAATTAGTTCCTTCGATCGATAAATTCTGATACAAAGAGATAATCCATCATTAATTTTCCGGATCTATGAATTCTTTCAGGATAGTCTTTGTTCTTTCTGAGGGTTCTAACTTTAGGCATGAATTTTATTTCAATCAGTTCAGTTTCGATGCAAAGATGTAACAGACAGACAAAGTTATATTCGCATGTATAATATTAGTAAGGATTATTTATATGTCTTGCATACTTTGTTTATATTAAGCATGTCGAAGACATTTAATACAAGTAAGATTATCATTCCAAAATTGTTTATAAACATTCGAATCGCCAAATTGTGAAGATCATTCCTTTGCATTCTAGGTGGACCTTCGTAAGTGCCTCACCCAGAAAGACGTCGCCAGAGCGATGGACGAGCTCCTTGGAGCCACCAAGATCGTGTTCCCAGCTGGTCTTCCACCTCACGACCCAGTGAGGATGGAACTGGACAATGTAGAAGATTTGACCGGGACACAAGCTGCTACCGAAGTCATTGACCCCTCCAGAGCGTGTCTTTGGGCTTGTGGGAAGAAGATGATCAGTGGAAATAAGCTGAGTGACCATTTGGGTAAGGTTTTTGCAATTTTTTTTAATAGTTAGGTACCAAATAATAATAATAATAAATAAATAGTAATCTTTTGTCCCATGTTGATCTGGGACTTGGCCCATGTTGATCTGGGACAAAAAAAAATTGTGCCAACTGCGGTTCTTGCCTAGCATGTCGTAAAAGGCGACTAATGGTTTACGGGCTTTTGGGTATGTGATTGTGTAAGCGACAGGTTACCCAGCCCGGCTTTATTTTTGGCTGAATGTGGTTGAAGGGGCATGCTGCTCCTTTGACTCTGCCTACCCCTTCGGGGAAAATAGGTGTGATGTTATGTATGTATGTATGTAGTAATCTTTTACTTAGCACCGGACATGATTATAGGAAGAGATGACAGACTCTTTCGTAAATTGTAAAGGACCTATAAATGAAAAAAAAAATATTAAGCCTAGTCCCTTTTGATAGTTAAATCTGGCGTCTCCAATTTCATGACCGGTTAAGTTTAGGTTTAAACAGACTGTAGAGGATAGGAAAACAAAGTCACATCTGCATTTATAATATAAGTAATATTATATTGTACATCTTACCTTTATCGTCGAAGGAGACAGAAAGCTATTTTCATCACGTTGCCAAAAAATATATTGAGTACGGCAAAATGAAAATATAAAAAAATAAAAAAAAGTAGCTAGCTCGTCGCCTACACAATCGCAAACCTAACACGCGATACACGATTAGTTGCCAGGCAAGAAACGCCGTCGGCACATTATACGTAAATGTAAATATTGTATTTATATACGAAAACTTAATTCGCAACGAAACCTTTTTCTGCCTACACAAGGCTGAAATAAGTCCTATGACACCCGAAGATGGATGGGACATAATTATATTCCGATGATAGATAAATAATATTTTCACTGCCAGCTCATTTCTATTCTATTAATAAATTACAGAACTCACGCTTTATTTCAGGTATTTTTATTTATTTATTTATTAAAGCACTCACAACAGGTTATTATCATAACTAATTCTAAAAAAAACAAGTTTTAATAGAGCTAGATTGGGACCCAAAAGCGTACAAAGCAGGATTAAAATATTGCACGTAAGCAAAGTAAGTAAAATGAAAGTGTCATTTAGGTTAAGCTAAGGCAGAAAACATAATAAGTAGATATTAAATAAATTAATTTTTAACCAAAAAAAAAACAAGGAGCGGTGGTAGCTCAAGGACACGCGCCCCTTAACCGAGGAGTGCGGGTTCAAACCCGGGCACGTACCTCTGGATTTTTAAAATCTATGTAAGTACGTATTTATACCACTAGTTCGACGGTGAAGGAAAACATCGTGATGAAACCTGCAAATTCAAACAACTTTGGATTTGTAACCATGATCCAAAAATTTTTTGGTTCCCCTATCTTAGGGTTACGAAGGTCAGACCGGCAGTTGCTTCAATGTAATTTCCAGACTCACTAAATCCTGGATCATGGTCTAAGCGGACCCCGTCTAAACACGGGACATAACGCTGGGAAGATGAAAATTATGGTATTTTTAAACAAAGTTAAATCTAGATAATCTTTTTATAAAGCGTACTCCTAATTCTGAAATTAAACCTACGTACAATGTTAAATTAGTACTATTTTCGCTTTAGCGGTAAACGGAAATAAAGTCAAACACGGCTGGAAGTTGGCCGGTTCCTTGTAAAACCCCGCCACCTCCGCGAAGGAAATTCATTAATTCTCTTTGGAACTACGTGACAGTCAATACAAGTACTCGTACTTCCCGAGTTTCCCCAATGGCCGTCCAGACCGCTTCCCATCTTCATTATTTGGCGAGTGTCATCAAAGATTTGTTTGACTCGTATTTTTGACTGTGGAGTCTTTTCAACTCGAAACTTTGCTAAGTAAACATCACGTTCGGGGTAGTCTGATGTTGTCTGGTAACAATTAAAAAGTTTTAGCCAGTTTCAGTCTTTAATTCTAAAGTCTCTACTCTAGAGTCTTGCTAGAAATTGCTAGAAAAATCTATGCTTCTTCCTATCCTAATCTCAATCTCAATCGGCAACATCCTACATTTAGTAAGATAGTTATCTTTAAATTAATACGTGAAACAAAAACTTTGTACACCCATTTATGTTAAATGTTAAAAAAACATAATATGGATTCTAGAAACACGAATAAATTTTGCAAATGTGAAATTTGGAGAAACAAATATATTATGTTCCCTGAATGATTACTAAAATCGCTACCCGATATGAAAAACAAAACAAATGAATAATTATTAAACTGATCCTTCAAAAGCGAATAATGAAGAAAAATATGATTTCACGTATCATATTTAACATATTTTTCCAACAAAATGTTAATAATTATAGCACAAAGTTTATTCATAAATCAAATCTTGCGTATACTTTTTTACATTTTCTGATAGAAGTACTTCAGTTTCCTAATTTCAGAATTTATTATGAGGAGGTAAGTAAATGTCGGAGAAAATGGTTGTTATACTTTACTGACATATTATGTTAATAATCAGTGATTCAATAG
This sequence comes from Glyphodes perspectalis, assembly GCA_951394215.1. NCBI lineage: Eukaryota > Metazoa > Arthropoda > Insecta > Lepidoptera > Crambidae > Glyphodes > Glyphodes perspectalis. Next base: position 10,995,223 of record OX596223.1, on the reverse strand, counting down.
GAGGAGGGCCAATGTCCAGTAGACCTCTCGTGACTGATGATGAAAAGTAATATTTTGATGACAACAATGATGATAGTTATGATATTGATGATGATGATGCATTACAGGTAAAAACAACAAGACGAAGGTGACTGTGAAGCTGTGCTCGTCGTCGGAAGGCGCGCCGGGGCGCGAGCCAGTGCTGTCTGAAGACGAAAGGAAACAGCTGATGCTGCATGCCTATAGGTTCGTAACACAATTAAGCAGTCAAGTGTTTCATTTTAAGTTACAAATCGTTACAAATCTATTTTCTGTTAGCCGACTTATAAGCTGAATTCTTTGTTTGTAGATAGGTGTGAGAGTACTTAACATCAATGAACGAGGGATTTGAAAATAATATATTCACCTCTGTTTAGTTGATTGGTTAAGTTGATTAACAAAAAAATACCTACACTGAAAGAGATATTGATGGTTGTGAACAGGATTTTGATTGAAGGGAGGCTGTAAGAGGTGGTAAGGAAAGTGAAAGGAAGTTTGAATGAGGTTTAAGAAACTTTAAATTGTGCTATGAAGGTAGGGTATAAATAATAGGGGAGTAAGGTTTGGCCTAATCTAAAAAAGCATTGATTTTATAGCTTCCTCATATTGTCTATGAGAGCAAAATAAAATACCCATCAGAGTGCGTAATTGTGAGGTAGATTTTTTTTTATTTATTTATTAGGACAGCCAGAAAAAAATAGATGCAGATAATGATTGGCGTTACAGCCACAAGTTTATTTTAGAGACATTAACCATTTTATTTGAGGCAACCCCTTAAAAAAACCAATCAATTGTACAGTAGTAGATATTTTATCCTCAAAACTCTCGTTCATTGATTTTCAATACTGTCTCACCTATCTGCAAACAAAAGATTTAGCTTAAACGACGATGGGTAACAGACAATAGATTTGTATCTCAATATGAAACACTTGAATTCATAATAGCTTATACATAGGTACAGAGATTCATAGTTGTCATCAGGCAACAGTTGAAGTGGTGGATCTGAGACGAACATATATTTAATGTATAGGGCAGACTGCCACCTTCCAAGGCTGATCTGCTCTGGTTTACCTTTTACTTATAATGATACTCGAATAAATCTCCCGACGAAAATTAACTCTGTGACTTGGTATAAATATTAATATAATCTATACTTTACATACTTTTCTGTATCATATAATCTGGCAGTGGAGTACGTACGTAAGAGTACTCTGTCAACCGAGAGTAACTGCCGAGTTTCTAGCTGGTTTCTTCTCGAAAGAAGTGACGTTCCGAACTGGTAGCACTTACATTGTTTTTTTTGACGATTTACAAGTGCTTTTTTAGGTCTACGTGAATTAATATATATTGACTTTTACTGAGATTAAATATTTGCGGTAACACAGTGACTCACGCGCAATGAGTCGTCCAATATCGTGCTTTTTTAGCAAATTTTAAAGGTGAAGTTTTTAGACATTCCCAATTAACACAACGTATTTTTATACAGTATAACAAATATTTCAAATTATTATTTTAGGTGATATAATGTTTCATTTGGTGTTTTTATGTTGAGATTATAGAGATGTCCTGTCGCGTTTTTGGTTATGCATCCCCTTATAGATATTACCTTTTTAACTAAAATTCCCCCCTCTTCCCATGTGACATTTTTAGATATTTCTGGAGCTCATTATCCCTTTTAGTCGTTCCTCGGGTAACTGAATAGATTTATTATAAATTTTTCAGGAAGCAAGAAGAATGGAAGAAGTTGGAAGCAGACGATGATGACAACTACATGAACTCGAAGTGGGCTGACGGGCAAAACCTGAAGAGAGCCTTCCATGGCCTCAACGACATCTCTTGGAAACCAGTCTTGAGGAAGTCTTAAGAAGTACTTAATAGAGTAATAAATACGACCATAATTTTACGTACTTGTCAAACTGTCCATATGGAATGTTTCCACATTCCAGCACGGTATGACGTCACGTATTCTATGCTTAACAAATACCTAAGTTGTCTTTGAAATCTTACTTGTCTACTTGTGCCGTTGCAACGCTTTTTTTAATTTGGTGTGGCATTAGCATTACAGGTGTTTACAGACGGATTAAGTCTTTAGACTAAGGTCTAGTTATAGTCTACAATACATCAGGTGCATTATATTTATTAGCGTCTGATGTCATAATTTATATATTATAAATGTAATTTTTTTTTTATTTGTTACACTTTTTCTTCCGTACTATTATATCAATTATTTTGAAATGTTACATGTGTCTGTATCCATAATATTTTAATAAGCCTAACGCAATGTTAATGCGGTTTTTCATGCATCACATTTTGACCATGTTTTGAAACTCTCAAGGGATTCAAAACTTATAGAGTTGCTATTGACTTAGTCTTGAACTTTGACAAGAAGCTTTGTCATACACCATAAGTTAAAAGATAAATCTAGAAACTGTATTAAAGCTATGTTGTCAGCTTTTTCCCGCGGATCTACTCGTTAAACCTAATTTACTTTCATACATACATAACATCCCCGAAGGGGTAGGCAGAGTCAAAGTGGCAGCATGCCCCTTCAACCACATTCAGCCAAAAATAAAGTCGGGCTGGGTTAGATGGACAATTGTGAAAAGCAGTGTTTCATAGTTTCATATTTTATTAAAATAATTCTTTCATTGAATGCTAATTACAATTATGATGCAAACAAAGATTAATTATGACAATTTAGTTACTAATTTAATCCAAAATAAATACTAATTGGTAGACGAGACCTATTGTTTCATTTCCTAATTAGTGTATATGAATCAGGCTGGCACCTGAGTATGTACGTGACCCATTGTTTGAATTAATTAGATTATTAGTGTACATTAGTGAGATGAGTTAGTTTGTTTAATTAACCTGGAGGGCTGTAGATTTTCGGGTATACGTCATGTAATCTACTTAGTACTACGACCAAATATATTTATCTACTAGTTTCTGTCCGCGGCTTCGCTCGCGTGGTACATTCATAAAGCATAGCCTTTAGGTTATTTGGACATGAGCTTATTATTCAAAAGTTTCATTAAAATCCATTCAGTAGCTTTTCGTGAAAGAGCAAAAAACATCCATACATCCCATAGATTTAGAATTTTTCTAAATCTATGATACATCCATACACAAAGAGTTTCGGGTTTAAAATATTAGTAGGATTAGTAGGATACTAATAATAAGATTAAGAAGAAGAGTAGAAAGACGAAATATGTAGTTTAAAGAAATTGAAAGAAAAATAGGGAGAAAAATTCTGATTAAATTTCGGGCGTTTCCAAATCAAACTCCTTAGCTCCTAAACATCATTTTTATTAAAAATATAAAAAAGTTCTGAATTACGCTGAAATTAAAGTTATTTTTAATATATATACGTTTATTTTTTTGCACATTGGCCTATATATTTGATTCACTACTTTAATATAGATTATTAATAAAAAAGTATATATCAGAAAATAATCAGTACTCTTAAAGAAGATATGTCTTTGACGTATAACAACGAGAATTTTATGTTTCAAAATATTACAAAAGACATGTCATATGTCTGACATGTGACCACAAAAGACAAAGTTACATTATTACAAAGAGACAGCAAATATTTGACTTAATTTAAACAGAAAAAATGATGGATTCTAGCTCAAAGATATCAAATAGAATAAAAATTGTAGTAGTGATACATTAGGTATGAACATTGATATTATAGGATACTAGCAGCGCCCCGCGGTTTCACTCGTATAGTCTCCGTTCCCGTGGAATACGGGTATAAAATATAGCCTATGTTACTCGCTGAAAAAGTAGCTTTACATTGGTGAAAGATTTTTTCAAATCTATTCGGTAGTTTTGGAACCTATTGAATACAAACAAACAAAAATCAAATCTTTCTTCTTTATACTATGAAAAAGTAGTGTAGTCTTCATGAGATGATAATTCTTGTATTAAACGTAAGTTTTGCTCTTTAAAATAAAAAAAAACTAACTATACCATGTTGTTCTGGGACTTACAAATAATGTGCCAACTGTGTTACTTGCCTAGCATGTCGTAAAAGCCGATTATTAGTATATGAGGTTTTGAGTGTGACTGTGTAGCCGATGAGCCACTTATCAACTCCTTATTCACAATTTTCAATCTCATCTCACCTAGTTTTATTCTAAGCCAAAAATGGTTAAAGAGACTTGCTGCCCTATTGACTCTGCCTACCCTTTCGGGGATTGAAGGCGTGATGACATAATAAATAAATATCCGACGACATCACATACATTGATCTGACTCTGAGGTAAGTAGTTTAAGCACTTGTGTTACGGATATCAGAAACAACAGTGGTATTACAAATATATACTTAATATTGGATATTAACACCCAGACACAGAACAAACACAAGTATTCATCTCAGGAATGTTTGTCCTGGGTTTGGATCGAACCCACAACTCTTTGCGCATGGGGCAGGGTCACTACCGAATGCGCCATCGAGCCAGCCAAATATGAAACTAATCTATTAAATTAACAAAAACCATACCATCGCATTTATAATATCAAAAGATAAACATATAATTGAAATGTTCTGATCCGTGAAAACATTATTTCGGCGCCGTGTAAGCTACCAACAATGCAAGCCTATCTACATTGCTTGACAAGGCTCACAATAGTCACAATGCACTATTGTATGTGTCTGTCTGTCTGTCATGGATCGAAAGCCTTTCAATCGGCGTACGGATTATAATGTCCTTTGTAGACGGTGGTTAAATGAAAAGCATTGTTGTGTTCCCATAGTTAAGAGTAACAAACTGGTATATCATACGGCCAATGTTTTGGCGAAAACTAGATTGGTTCAAACGAAATAATTTATCGGCTTTTTGTGATTGCCAGAATGTTCCGGTGGTTTGGACATGTGGAAAGAATGGATGACGAAAATATGACTAAACAGATATACAATGCGAAAGTGGAAGGATGTAGGAGCCGCGGAAGGCCCAGGCTCACCTACAGATTGGTCGTGTATTAAGAGAAGGTAATGTTAGGAGTCATAAAAACCGTAGAGCTTGTATGAAAAGGATTATGAATGTTGAAGAGGCGAGTGAGGTGTGTAAGGATCGTGCCATATGGCGTTCGGTTCTTTCTGCCTACCCCGCTAGGGAAGTGGCCTACAGTTTAGTTTAGTTAGTTAGCCAGAATGTTTTATAGGAAATTTTAGAAGAGTCTACTAAAATTAACAGACGTTTTTTTGATGTACAATATAAACTTAAACTAAGTATATAGGGGTCCTGAGAAAAAAATCACTTGCGCGTTCTGATAGCGTACAGTGCCATCTATTGATAATGTTTAGGAACTAAATTTACTCAGAAGCCATACGAAACAATCTCCCTTTTTTGATAATCATTATCATGATCATTATATTATCTTTTTATAGTCGTTTAAAACTCCGGCAAAAATTGTTCCAACCGATTAAAAAAAAAACTAGTACCATAACTTGAGCCAAGTTTAAATAATAACCAACAAATTTTTAAATGTTGCACACTATAATTCTTTTAGGATTTACAGTGACACCATTACAAATTGTCCGGCTATTCTTTAGTCCAGCTTTAAAGCGAATGGCGACTTTTTTTTAATACTGCTACTAAAGTTTTAATTATTGGTACACGGCGGACGCCCAGAGCGGTCCATTAATTTATAATTGCGTTTTCAAATTTGGATTCCTTCCAATTTCCAAGCCTGAAAGTTTCGGGGGTTCTCACTCAAACTGGGTGAAACTCGAAAATGGGGCAAAATGGCCTACATAACATTCAATAACGAGTCACACTCATCCATCCAACCTCATAAACTTTCGCTTTTATTCATTTTGACAGCTGCGTTTGTTCAGATTTCACATTCAGTTCATATTAAACGCATGAGGTGCAGTTTCTGTCCCCAGATCAGGACATATTTATGATGAATAAAACAAATTGTACCTGGAGAGCGGTGTCAATGGTAAGGACACGCGACTCTTAACCGAGGAGTGCGGGTTCAAACCCGGGCACGTACCTCTGGATTTTTCAAATCTATGTACGTTATATCACTAGCTTGACGGTGAGGGAAAACATCGTGATGAAACCTATAAATTCCAATCACTTCGGATTTGTAACCATGATCCAAAAATTGTCTGGTTCCCCTATGTATTGGATTTGCCTACCTTTTCGGGAATTGCTAGCTTAATAGTATGTAGATATGTATTATATGAACTAGTTAAAATACCTCTCCATTTGCACTGCATTTAGCGAAGAGATTAAAACTCTCACTGCACCGACCATAGTTAACCTAGACTCCAGACTTGTAGCTATTAAAACAACATCCAAGCAATAGAATTTGGGAAAGTTTGTGAGCTGGGTACCACTCACTAATCACTGACTCAAAACAGTTTAATCCGGCCTGTTTAACTGGAGCGCGACTTTGAGAACGGTTTAGTTAATGAATTAGGTTGAAGTTAACGGTTGCTAGCCGTTGGAAGTGTAACTAGAATATTGCAATTGGTTAGGGATATGGATAATATTTAATCAATTAGGTTGTTGATGATTTTACTTTCTGGCTTGATGGCGCATTCGGTAGTGACCCTGTCCTATGCGCAAGAGTTGTGGGTTTGATCCCCACTTATAACAAATGTTCGTGTGGTGAATACTTGTGTTTGTTCTGTGGATGGGTGTTATTATATTGTATTATTAAAATAAATAATACAACTATATACGAGTAGGTATGTTATTTTGTTTGATATGATATATAAAATGTGAAAAATTACTTTCTACAGACAAATTTCTAGAAAAATATAGAATATTGACTGGCCCGTTGGTCGAGTGGTCAGAGACCCTGGCCACGAAACCAAGGGTCGCGGGTTCTAATCCCGCTAGGGGCAAATGTTTCGTGTGATGAACATGGACATTTGTACTCGAGTCATGGATGTTTATAAACGTATTTAAGTATGTCTATCCGTTCACCTAGTATCCATAGCACAAGCATCAGCTTAGTTTGGAACTAGGGAATTGGTGTGTCAGTCTGAAAGATTTATTTATTTAAAAAATAAAAATAAAAAAAAATAACTGTAAGTCACCTGCTATATGTAAATACGCTTGTTCGCTTTTTTGAAGCACAAATGTAGTGCGCGTTCATAAGCGCGTATGTAGAACCAAGAATGAAAAAAATTGAAAGTGGTGAAAAAATCCAACAGTCTAGTGCATTCATTGTAAAAGGTGGCTCCTAAGACGCTGACTGCTTTAAAAAGTTAGGCCAAGTAGAAACCTAGGTAAAGTAAAATAGATTTGGCGGGACTGTTCGAGTTTCTGATGGAAATTCTTTGTTGAGAAAAATCGAATGTGTATTGAAGTGAGTGAAAGCGATGAATTATAGGATCCTAGTAATATTATCAATGCGAAAGTTTGTATGGATGGATGTTTGTTACTCTTGCACAAAAAAAAACTACTCAATGGATTTTAATGAAACTTTATAATAATATAGCTCATACACCCGAATAACATATAGGCTATGTTTCATCGATGTACCACGCGAGCGAAGCCGCGGACAGAAGCTAATATTTTATATAGGAGAGATATTAGTATTGTGGTCGTTTTTATGTTAGTTATTTGAAGCTGTCGAATTTACATTATTATACCAATTCATTGTAAAATAGTTTTCGAATAAAACTCCGACCGCAAATTGGCATAATTTGGTCTGTCATTGTATGTAACATCAGTCCTATTTAAAATTTTGCCACAATCAGTTAATTGTGGAATATGAAAGGCTCAAAAACAGGTTAGTGGTATAAATACGTACTAATATGTCAAAATTTCAAAAGCCCAAATTCAAACAAACATTCTTGAAGCTGCGTGCCTCAAGCATTAAGCTACCACACCACTTTTTTAAACAAAATACGCATTTGAATATTTCACTCGACCGTGCCAAATAAACGAAACGTTCGAAAACAACAATCTCATTATCTCCGCTTATTTGCAATTAAGCTAGAAACAGTACCAGAACTCTTTGTACAATTGTTGCTCCCTAACAAAGAGACGCAAAAATGCATTAACTAAATGCAAATTCTCTAAAATTCCTCTAAAACCGGAGTTGCAACAAAGAGGTGGCGACAGAAAAGTTTCCATTGAAACAACGCAACGTGGCGAGCGACAATTGTTGTTAAAACTAGTTGTAGAAATAACAGCTTGGCAGCTATATTCAGAAAGACAGTTTAAACATCAGCAGCAAAGATTGAAATTTCTCAATTCAACACTTATACCGCAATAAATAAATTAATATATATCATATACTTAACAAATCAGTTATCCTTGATACATTGGTCCCAATGTTGGTCTGGAACTTAAAAAGAATATGCCAACTGTGTTCCTTGCTTAACATGTCGTTAAAGGCGACTAATGGTATATCGGGTTTTGGGTGTGTGATTATATAGGCGACAAGCTAGCCTCTTGTCACTACTTTTTCACAAGTTGCCATCTAACCCAGCTCAATTTATTTTTGAGTGAATGAGGTTAAGGGTCCTAGCTGCCCCGTTGACTCTGCCTACCTCTTCGGGGATAGCGAGCGTGTTGATATTTATGTATGTACCTACATTAAAGATAATTAAAAAAAAAAAAATTAAAATTATCCCATTTCAAACGAAGTAGCTTCCGCAATATTAGAATCAACAGTGGTGATACAAATACACAGCCTGTCCCATGCATGTAGCTAAGAAGCATCAATACCCATCGAATCGAGCATAATCTATGATTTCTTTTAAGTTTTTTTCTTTTTTGCAATTGTTTCTGATTATATGTAGGTATTTTAGCTGTAACTTTTATTGTTTGATGGTTCTTTCAAATTTTTTTATTAAAATTACTCCCAAAAGATAGATTCATTAGTAGGAAATACAAAAAACGCTTAGAATTTGATCATAAAATTGAAAATTATGTTTGAGAAATTCACACTTCACCTCAACACAAAATCTTACAAACATCTGACTGATCGACTTATAAGTAATTCATAAACGCTGTTACTAATACACATATTCCACTCCCAGGTCACAGCCGTTAAGCCACATTAACTTCCTCGCTTATATAACCCTGAACACGGCTCCTATTCATCATCAGATAACGGAGCCAACGAAACATAAAAATCACCTGTCGTAATGACTGTGCTAATAAATCTGCCTGACACCGATGAATATTGATGCCGCGTGCCGCCGCAGGACAGACAGACGGAAATTATGTTAATACTAGTGACTGCTCGCGGCTTCGTCTGCGTGGATAAACCGCGTAGCATTGAAGACCGAGTATAGTCTATATTCGGAACGGTGAAAGCAATGTTTCAATTCCATGTACATAAACTATTTTGTGCAAATTTTCGCTTTTTCCCCTATATAGATTTTTCTTATGTAGAATAGAATAGAATAGAATAAACACAAGCTACAAGAAAAATATAGAAACACAGAAACATAACAAATGTGTGCCAAAACGGCGCTCCCTCAGTGAGACTTCCTGATGTCAGGCAGAATACGACACTGGTTCTCAGCGGGTACCTGTTCTGCTCCGCGCATCCGCCCCCATCCACGGTACCTGTCAAGCTAGACGAGGTCACGAAGCACATGACAGAAGGAGGCAGATGCGCGATGAATTGTTCCAGTATTTTCAAGTCCGCGGTCTTGAAAATAATGTAACTATATTCCTTGCCTAGCATGTAATAGAAGGTGACTATAGTAGTAGATGGTATGCGACAAGCTAGAGCTTGGGAATAATGGTATGTGCAAATGTGTATAAATATCTAAATAAAGTGTAACATTATTATTACATACGTGCATATGTCGCAGGCAATTTGTATGATTCCGCCGTTTACATACGGCGTCGTCAGTTTAAAAACGCTCGTAGTTATGTATTATGCCGAAGGCTATAACTCGATCAATTGTTATAATTTCGACGTTGGTTGGTCTTCTTCGGTTCTGGCTGTAGGGTCGCAGTTGTACCTAACACTCCTCCTCGCTTCGCTCGTCGTCGTACCTATTATTTTAACTACTACCTAACCTGACCTAAACTAAATACTTGCGGCATACTATATAATGACCGCAATATACATTTTACCTTCTGCATAATATATAATTGCGAGCGTTTTTAAACTGACGACGCCGTATGTAAACGCGAAATCATACAAATTGCCTGCGACACATACATAACATCACGCCCATTATCCCCGAAGGGGTAGGAAGAGTCAAAAGAGGCAGCACGAAAATTACAAAAATTTGTTTCAAACTAAAAAACTAACTAACTTCTTGCCAATGAGGGTTTTTTTAATTTAAAACATCAAATAGATGGCGTAACTGTGACCTACAGTCTTGTCAACCTCGGTAAGTTTTCAGAACAAACTAACATGCTGTCAACAAAGAGCCATTAGTGACAGTGATAAGACCACGAGACTCCCTTGTGCCATCTAGCGGTTTTTGTATTTTTGAAAACCTTCATTGGTAGGCAGAGAACCAAGCGCCATATGCCACAGTGCTTACGCACCTCACTCGTTTCTTCGACATTCATAACTCTGCAAACACGCTTTAAATATGAGCGTGTTTATTTGTCCCCACATGACATTTACAAAACATATTCATCAACCACAAAAAACAAAAAGCATAATGATATGGTACTAATAAATCTCCGACAGCAATGAATATTGATGTAGCCCCGTTAGCAGAATGAAGGAAAAAATGCTTAGAATAACGTCACAGGGAGAGGATGAGCGATCGGGATTGGCTAGATAATGGATAGGAGTGAGGTGATTTGAAAAAAAAAACGGTCAAGTGTGAGAAGTATTATGTACAACAGGTATACAATTTAATTTCATATGAGTGTAGTAGGTTGATATAGTTGCGAGGGAGCAAAATTGGTAATATAAAATGGTTAGGGCGATTTCTTTTTTAGATTTATCTATGTATCTTCTATTGAACTAATGTTTGTTAACTATTTATTTAGATACCTAAACATTTTAAATACGTTTAAAAATATTACTAACAGAAAGTAAATAAAATAATAAATATAAATATCTGACTACATCACATACATTAATCTGACACCGAGGTAAGTAGCTTAAGCACTTGTGTTACGGATATCAGAAACAACAGTGGTATTACAAATACATATTTAAATATTGGATATTAACACCCAGACACAGAACAAACACAAGTATTCATCACACGAATGTTTGTCCTGGGTGGGGATCGAATCCACAACTCTTGGCGCATGGGGCAATGTCACTACCGAATGCGCCATCGGGCCAATCAAGACAGTCAGACAGAAAGTAAAAAATAAAAAAAACCTCCACCTAAAAAGTCTAGTGTTTTCGGAGATGTCTCTCACTCATAAACATATTTACAAAATCATATTTCTCTATACATTTTAATATCAGTACACGTACGATTTACTATACTTACAAAATAAACTTTACCCACAAAATCGTTCTCCGCCAAAAACACACACAGACTTACCCGCTACGAAGTAACGACTCCATAGGAGAAGCGAAGAAGATAATTTATACCTTATAAGTAAAGTTGGGCGACAGGGCGTCGCCTTAGATAGAGGCCACAAATTCGGTCCGAATAATTATATCACAGTAAGTACTGAGACGTGATAGTGGGACGTGCCAAGAAATTGTGGCCCGTTTGTCCGGGAGAGTTGCTGGAACGATTGATGGCATAGTAGCAGTTGATACTCTTCAGAGGGTTGATGCTTTTTCAGGGATATATTAGATTAGTATCATTAGTTCCATGTTCATATGGCGTTCGGTTCTCTCTGCCTACCCCGCTAGAGAAGTGGCGTCGCAATATTGGTATTTGTAAACTCATTATATACGGAGATACGGCTTACCCTTTGTGAGAACTGTGTGAGCACACATTTCATTAAATACCTTTGGTTCTATCATTTTACAAATTGCAAGATTGTATATACAATTGTTATAGACCTTTTACTAAATGGTGGATACATTTTTATTCATTTTTAGAGGGTGCTCACCCAATGCTCACGCACGTGCCACTTGTCACTCCGTTTATTATACAATTTTTCATCTTTTATTTTTTGGCTGAATGTGGTTAAGGGAGTCTAGATGCCCCTTTGACCTTCGGGGATTACGGGCATGGTGATATATATGTATGTAGTATCATTATAGATTGATATGGATGAAATGGATGCAAGTGTCGGTCAATTTCACTAGCCCGTTGGTCGAGACCCTGGCCACGATACTATAGGTGGCGGGTTCGAATCCCGCTAAGGGCAAATGTTTCGTGTGTCGAACATGGACATTTGTACTCCAGTCATGGATGTTTATAAACGTATTTAAGTATGTCTATCCGTTCACCTAGCGTCCATAGCACAAGCGTGAGCTAAGTTTGGAACTAGGTAAATGGTGAGTCAGTCTGGAGAATTTATTTATTATTTTCAAGCACTTAAAGCTTGCCCTAACAAACATTTCGACAACCCAGGACAGACTGTCCCGAACCCGACCGCAGAACGAGGAGAGCCGACCCATTTATTACTAGGACAATGAAAAAGAAAATATGATTGCCTATGTCTAAGCGGATTCCGAATAAGCACGGGACATAAACGCTAGGAGGATGACGCGATGGTTAAAAGAACTTGCTGCTTTAGGACTTCCCCTCGACGCAGCCCACCCTCCACACCCCACCCAGACTGCGAAGAAGGGCTTTACGTCTGCTTGTATGCTTGACATGCTCCGAGCATGACAAAGTCAAAGTCAAAGTATTATTATTTATTTTCAAAAAAACACTTATAAATCGTCAAAATCAGTTAAAGAAATATGTATGATTCTACCACCGGTGTCGGAATGTTGCGTCTACTGAGAAGAATCCGACAAGAAACTCGGTACTCTTTTTAACATTAACAAAGTTAAATTTTAACTTTGAACCATGTTTCAAAGTGGGCCTGGTGTAAAATGAGAAAATAAAATGTATATTTACTCAGGTTAGTCGGGGAAAGATGAAAAAAAAAAAAATAATAATAATAATAACAAGCCAAACCAATGCTTCACGCCACTGTCCAATCTTTCAGACCTTGCAAGGAGAGTACTTAATCCTTTGCATCTAAACGGAGCACCATCTCAGTTATTGGCATCACGTGCGGAGTGCTGACTGCAGATTTTTCCCCCTTTATAAGATATTGATAATTTGGCCTGACCCCGATCGGCAATCCGCTGGAGTCCGATTGTGATCTTAAATAACGGGATCACTTGATAACTGGGTTAGTTATGAGTTGGCGTTTCATTCAACCATTTGAGCAGATATCTAGGGCTGGTGTCAGTCATGCTAACACCGGTGTGGTAAGCGACGCGGGCCACGAGCTAGCTGTTGCCTTGACATCATCCTAGCGTTATGTCCCGTGCTTAGACGGGGTCCGCTTAGACCATGATCCAGGCTTACATTGAAGTGACTGCCGATCTGACCTTCGTAACCCTAAGATAGGGGAACCAGACAATTTTTGGTCTACAAATCTAAAGTTATTTGAATTTGCTGGTTTCATCACGATGTTTTCCCTCACCGCCGAGCTAGTGGTATAAATACAAACATAGATTTGAAAAATCCATAGGTACGTGCCCGGTTTAACCATTACCATACCATTAGGTACCCGGGTACCATTGAGCTACCACTGCTCCTAAGTGTTGCCTTGTACCGTTTGAAAGAAAAAAAGAAAGAATTAAGACAAAGGAATTGTCACATACATGCTGAAGTGGTCACCACTCAGCTTATGTCGTGCCATCAGGGATGCCATGACGCTGGTATTCTGTGGCACCAGTGAAAAAGACGCAGCTTACACTTTTACCCACGCTGATTACAATTCGGACGGTTACGAGACGCGCTGGTCACCCGCGCAGCGATCAGTGTGACCCTGAAACCAGTCTACGATTGCCCTTTACTTTTAAAATAGGCGATAGCTTTAATCGCTCGAAAGAAAACCTTATGTGTCAAAAATGTGCCTTAACAACCCTTCAAAATCTTTTAAATTTATAACTAGAAAAAAGTACTTAAACTATATAACCAGAAAAATAAAATTAGAATAAAAAAGGTAGACAAAAGAAACTTCGTAAGCCAAAAATAAAAATTCAGTTATGTTCGATAGAAAAATGTGAATTAGACAATATTTATTCACTTATTCCCAGAAGTCTGTACTTTATTCTTTGAGTTCGGTAAGATGAGATTATAGTATAGTAAAATCATCATCTTCCTGGCGTTATGTCCCGTGTTTAGACGGGGTCCGCTTAGACCATGATCCAGGATTTAGCGAGTCTGGTAATTACATTGAAGCGACTGCCGATCTGACCTTCGTAACCCTAAGATAGGGGAACCAGACAATTTTTGGATCATGGTTACAAATTCAAAGTTGTTTGAATTTGCAGGTTTCATCACGATGTTTTCCTTCACCGTCGAGCTAGTGGTATAAATACGTACATAGATTTGAAAAATCCAGAGGTACATGCCCGGGTTTGAACCCGCACTACTCGGTTAAGAGGCGCGTGTCCTAACCATTGAGCTACCACCGCTCTCTTTATAGTATAGTATAGTCAAATACCACAATGTAAAACACCTAACTTATTTTTTTTTTTTTAAGTGACTTGGTAACAATGACTATTTCTCTCTTAAATCTTTGTGGTCTTGGTATAAAGGTTATTAAAAAAGAAAAATTGAATGACATATTTAGCTAATAAATACCTTCTGCATTATTTATTTTATTACATCAGGAATAAGCTGGAGAATGCAATATTTATTTGCCTTTTCCCAAAAGTCTGTAGTATAAAGTCAATGCAACATTGAGTTACACATTCCGTTTCTGCCATTTCAGAGCTCATCCCGTGTGCAGGACGTGTTGGGGGGATTTAAGGGGAAAGTAACCTTTGAAGACGTGATGTTACTCCGAGAGGAAGCGCGACTATTGAATTTCAGTTCAAAAATATTAAGTTCAACTTAATATTGGAGAGCTGTTGCTTCCATTGTGTTAAGTGCCTTTTTAAAATTGTGTTGGTTGGGGAATATAGAGGAAATAGGATATTGTATATTGATTTGAATCATTGGTTGTGATGTGAAGTTTGCAAATCTGAGTCATTTACACTATCTACTATCTTAATAACAATAAAAAAAAATGAGATAAAACCTGCTCCATAAATAATGTTTGAATTACTCCTTTTAAGCAGGAAGTAAAAATAAAAAAAAAGAATTAAAAAAAATATCTGACGACATCACATACATTGATATGACTCCGAGGTAAGTAGCATAAGCACTTGTGTTACGGATATCAGAATTACCAGTGGTATTACAAATATATACTTAAATATTGGATATTAACACCCAGACACAGAACAAACAAGTATTCATCACACGACATGGGTCTCTTGGCGCATGGGGCGGTATCGGTAGTGACCTTACCGAATGCGCCATCGAGCCAGTCCAACTGCTATTAAATGGATCTTCATGAAATTATAGAATAATATACTCGTGCATCAAAATAACATATAAGCCATGTTTTGTCGATGTGCAAGCAAAGTCGCGGAAAAAACCTAGTAAAAAATTAAAAAAAAAATACTTAAGTATACCTTTTTTACATCTTTCATTACAATCGCGAGTTTAGGCGGAATGATGTATAGTCTTCAGGCGGTTCATGCTACCATCCGTTTAACGAGGTCATCCTTTCTTCTACATTGTCCTTGCAATATCCCCCATCCATATTACATTCATCGAAGCATAGTGAGTTACAGTTGACTACATCGAGCTACAAGCGCTCGCGAACAGCGCAACGTGTCACCGACTAACACTCGGCTTGGATGGTGTGATGCAACCTTTGAGCATCAACCAGTCCCATGTAGGTCTAAAACTTATTAACCTCCTCCGTTTTTTCGTCGGTTAAAAAATGTGCCAACTGTGTTGCTTGCCCAGCGTAGAAGGCGACTAGTATACTGCGTTTTTTAGACAACTTTCCATCTAACCCAGCGCAGTTTTGGTTTTGGCTGAATGTGGTTAAAAGGGCCTGCTGCCCCTTTGACTCTACTTATCCCTTCGAGGATCATGCGCGTAATTTTACATTAAAAAAATCCTTATCGACTAGCATAGATAACACGGTATGGTTAATTTATGGTACTTGAAACAAAATTATCACGTATTGGCTTGGAATTTAAAAAATAATCTTGAAAAAATAACAACACATTTTACTTTTTCCTTGTTTTTTATAAAAGTGTATGTTACACTCCTTTGATTCCTCGTAAATAAAAAAATAGAGGAAAGGCAAAAATCAACAGTCATTTATAAAAAAATAAACATAACATTAAAAAAATACCTGATAAAATTTAATTTTTACGAAGTGTCCGTTAGTTCTAAGATATCATACTAATATTACAAAGAGCAAAGATTTGATTCTTTTTTTGTTTGTATTCAATAGGCTCCGAAACTACTGGATTAATTTAGAAAATTCTTACACCAATAGAAAGCTACTTTATCAGGAAGTAACATAGGCTATATTTTAACCTCATATTCCCACGGGAACGGGAACTACGCGGGTAAAATCGCGGGGCGCTGCTATCTTGTATAAATTTAACTAACTAACTAAACTTCACGCCACATACCTAGCGGGGTAGGCAAAGAGAACCGAACGCCATAATCCATATGGCCCGATCGATACATCCTAAAATGTATTTATTGTATTAAACCTTGTACCACTGCTACATGACACGGTCCACAGAAGAGCACTACAATAAACAGTGGCGCGAAGAGCGCAATAAAACGACGCTGCTCGTTCGAGTGCCGGCCAATTTCGCGCAATCGACAACCCCCACCCTCGGGGGGTTGAATACAAGGGCGTTGTCAAAAAGACTGAATCCTGTTGACCCTGGATGCCTTATTAAGTTTAACTTTAAAAAAAAAGCTTGGCTTATTTAGTACATACTCGTACTATTTACTTATATTATAACAAATTTTAATGTTAAAACTAAGCACGAATTTTGGTTCTTTTTTATTTTTAGTTTCATTCAATTACGACTGGCTCGATGGCGCATTCGGTAGTGACCCTGCCCCATGCGCCAAGAGTTTTGGGTTCGATTCCCACCCAGGACAAACATTCGTGTGATGAATACTTGTGTTTGTTCTGTGTCTCGGTGTTAATATCCAATATTTAAGTATACATTTGTAATACCACTGTTGATTCTGATATCCGTAAGACAAGTGCTGAAGCTACTTACCTCGGATTCAGATCAATGTATGTAATGTAGTCTGGTATTTATAATTATTACTTATTTATTATCATTTCTATTTTTGATTTAAGGATTTTATTGCGCCTTAGGCTCTGCCTACTCTTCCAGGGATTGCAGGCGTGATGATATACCTATAAGCAGAACTACGACGCTTATCATCCAATACCTTGACATCCAACATGATCCCAAGCCGACCTATGGCAAAGTTTTCGTCTTCAATACGATGCCCCCACCCCTACGTCCGATGATAATAGAGGGGGGACAAACAAAAAAAAACAACTTTTTAAGTCCAAACAAACTTGTTTTGTCCGAAGGTGCTCCTGTCTGCTCCGTCCAGATTATCGGGATAACAATGAAGTTAATATCTGAATGGACATGGAAAAGTTGGGGTACTTATACTTGTCTATTATTTACATATCTATGTATAGATGTATCGTTTATGAGAGGTAGTTGTGTAGAAGACGCCATATTTCGGGTGTAACTAGGTTAAAATCTGAGCAGGGCAAATTAAAAATGGATTTATGAACAAACACACCTATGGAATTGTGGTAGCTCATTGGAAAGGACACCTCTTAACCGAGGAGTGCGCATTAAATAATTTAATTTACACGTGTTTTCATGCGATGGCCGAGTCTCAATATATTTATATAAAACATTAAAGATTTTTAATATTGATATGCATCACTATAAGATGCTGTTAATTATTACGTAACAACTTAATGCTTCGAGTACGGAGATTCCAGACACATTTGATTTTCAATTGTTATGGACCACGATCGTGGTCTTAGGGACTGGACGTATTAAGACAGAAAGTCACTTAAGTAGAGACTGAATATATTAATAGCCGACTTGGTATTACATGGATCTCACAACTTTTTACCCTAGAACAACTGTGTTGCGATACTTGGTTTTTTTGACAAGTATTGTTTTTGATGGGATACACTATTACAAGTAAGGATTGCAATCCTGGATCCAGAAATCCTTGAGCCCAGCACAATTTTAGCTGAGACGGATTCACCAATATGCTGATGCATTACTGCTGAATTTCATCTCTACTAGAGATCAGAATGCTGGATCAAGCAATCCAGCTGAGTCTAGTACAAATTTAGGACTGCTGGATCATACATACATACATACATAATATCACGCCCATAATCCCCGAAGGGGTAGGCAGAGTCAAAGGGGCAGCATGCCCCTTCAACCACATTCAGCCAAAAATAAAGCCGGGCTTGGATAGATGGAAAATTGTAAAAAGCAGTGACAAGCGGCCAACCTGTCGCCCATACAATCACACACCCAAAACCCGATACACCATTAGGCGCCTTTTACGACATGCTAAGCAAGAAACACAGTTGGCACATTATTTTTAAGTCCCAGACCAACATGGGACCGGGACCGCTGGATCCAGCAAAAAAAACCACTGAATTGCAATCCCTAACTCCAATGGCTTTTACGACATGCTAGGCAAGGAATAAAGTTGGTATATTAATTTTAAGTCCAAGACCAACATGGGACTTGGACATGGGAAAGACTAACATAAAATACATTATGTTTCACCACAGATACCATCTCACACCATGTCGTTCGTCTGCCACAAAAATAAAACTTTTTTCGTTTCATGTCAGTTTCGCCGCCGCTGTGTACACACAGACAACTTTTAATTAACACCAGTTTCTCTCGATTCCTGGTGTTTTTGTACGGAAAAATAATTATATCTGTATATGCAAGTACTTAGATCAGTAATTAAACAATTATATCAAATTTAATCTGCCTACCTCTTTAGGAATTACCCGTGTGGTGTTACAAAAAAAGATATATAAGTATATCAAATAATGTTAAATTAATGCCAATGTGTTTTTTTTTGTATTATTATTGTTATTTCGACAAGCTCGATGGCGCATTCGGTAGTGACCCTGCCCCATGCGCCAAGAGTTGTGGGTTCGATCCCCACCCAGGACAAATATTTGTATGATGAATACTTGTGTTTGTTCTGTGTCTGGGTGTTGTTAATATTGAATATTTAAGTATATATTTGTAATACCACTGATTCTGATATCCGTAACACAAGTGCTTAAGCTACTTACCTCGGTGTCAGATCAATGTATGTGATGTAGTCTGATAATTATATTTATTTATTTATTTTATTTATTGTTCCGTGTTAACTTGGGAGAGAAGAATATACTAACATTGTTCCTTACCTATCATGCCGTAAAATGTGTATCAGATTTGTGTTTGTTTAAGCGGCAAATAAAATAGCCCCTTGTTCACAATTATCTCGCAAATTTAACATACATTTATATTTAGCTGGATAATAATAATTAATAGTAATAAATATAGTCATATGACAAGCTCGATGTTGAGGGTGTGAACTATCACACCCTCAATATCAAGCTCAATATTGTACATACTAATGTACAATTGGACATGTGTATCTAACCTAAATAGATTATTAAAAAAATATATTATTATTATATAATATAATATATATTATATTATTATATTTCTGGTTCAATGTGGTTTAAGGAGCTTATCTCTCCATTCTGCCTACGAAGATTGTGGATGTTATGATATGATAATAATCATGTATTATTTTTGACTTTCTAAAGAGTTTTTCTTCATAGGTTTCTATAAAAAAAAACACTTGTTTACCTAATTAGCAGTCTGTGCATGTAACTTTTACAGTATCCTCAAATATCTTCAGTCCGCTACCCGGAAACATCACCACGTACGTACACACAGACAACTTTTAATTAACACAGTCGATTTTCGTTTTAACGACGCGACTACTCCCTCGGCGATCGTTGGTACTTTTGAGATAATAGTTAGTCTGATTTCAACGGGAGCTTGCTCTTAAACAATCAGCCGTTAGATGTATCATACTTGGTACTAATGTGTTGGTGTGTTATTATGTTTGTCCCATGTTGGTCTGGGACTTTAAAATAATGTGCCATCTGTGTTCCTTGCCTAGCATGTCGTAAAAGGCGACTAATTGTATATCGGGTTTTAGATGTGTGATTGTGTAGGCGACGAGCTAGCCAATTGTCACTTCTTTTCACAATTTTCCATCTAACCTAGCTCAATTTTAACTTCGGCTGTGCTTGCAATTTACTAATTCTTACTTAAAACTAAGTACGTTTAAGTTAACGTTTGAGTGATTACTATTTAGCTATGAAACGAGTATATTAGTCTCTTATAGAGCAAAAAACATAACGGCAGCACCCGAAAGGGTTTTAAATAAAAACACTGCGAACTGAGACTGGGGAGAAGTTATTGCTAATTAAAAGTTGTCTGTATGTACGTAATGAAAAAGTGTGCTCCAAGTAACTTCTTTAAAATGGATTTTAAATTTTTGGCTTGGTTAGTAAAGTAAAATTATGTCTGCAATCCTTAAATGGGTAGTTAGAGTCCATTGGGCAATATAATAAATCTGTAGAGATGTCAATTCTGTACATGAAATATATTTTTAAAATAACTATCAGGGGGTGATTAGTGATCGATACTGATGCCAAAAATGCAATCAGTAAAATTTTTATCTGTCTGTCTGTCTGTATGTTCCTTATAGAAACAAAAACTACTCGACGGATTTTAACGAAACTTGGTACAATTATTCTTCATACTCTTGGGCAGGTTATAGTATACTTTTCATCACGATACAATTAATACGAGCAGAGTAGTGAAGGGAAATGTTGGGAAAACGGGAGAAGTTAACCCATTTTTTAACCTTCCGTCGCGTGTGCAGCCTTAATGGTTAAAGTTACATAGAAATCATGTATGACGGAAATAGTCTTTATAATATTAACCATAAACGCGGGTGACACCGCTGGCACAGCTAGTTGAACAATAAGTTCTTAAATCTCATTTAACCAAAAATAAAATTATGTTTTTTAAAGTAGTGACAAGTGACTTGTTTGTCGCCTACATAATGACAAATCCAAAACCCAGTAATCTAGTAGCCACCTTTTACGACAAGCTAGGTAAGGAACACAGTACATACATACATAACTTCACGCCCATTATCCCCGAAGGGGTAGCCAGAGTCAAAGAGGCAGCAGGCCCTTTTAACCACATTCAGCCAAAAACAAAACTGGGCTGGGTTAGACGAAAAATTGTGAAAAGTTGTAACAAATAGCTTTGTCCCATGTTGGTCGGGGACTTAAAAAGAATGCGCCAACTGTATGTGCCTAGCATGTGGTAAAAGGCGACTAATGGTATATGGGGTTTTGGGTATGTGATTGTGTAGGCGACGAGCTAGCCACACAGATGGTATATTCTTTTTAAGTCCCAGAGTCCCCAGTCCCAGCAAAAAACACACTTGGTAGATTATATTATAGCCCAGACGAACACGCTTGTATTTCGTCTCATCATCTTCCTAGTGTTATATCCCGTGCTTAGACGGGGTCCGCTTAGACCATGATCCATTTGAAGCGACTGCCGATCCGACCTTCGTAACCCTAAGATAGGAAAACCAGAAAATGTTTGGATCATGGTTACAAATCCAAAGTGGTTTGAATTTGCAGGTTTCATCACGATGTTTTCCCTCACCGCCGAGCTAGTGATATAAATACATGCATAGTTTTGAAAAATCCAGAGGTACGTGCCGGGTTTGAACCCGCACTCCTCGGTTAAGAGGCGCGTGTCCTTACCATTGAGCTACTACCGCCATTTTGTAAATCACTGTTGATTCTGATATCTGTAACACAAATGCTTAATTTTCTTACCTCCGAATCAGATCAATGTATGAGATCTAGTCAGATGTTTATTTAATTAATTTATTATATAACAGGTACAGGTATTTCGCGGCACATTCGCAATCGAATCGAATAAACTCGTCAATTACGCTCGACAAAAACAAGCCACAGTTGAACCGCGTCGCACGAAACCCAATCTGTTTGCGAAGAACACAATGCGATGACGAATTTCATTTCGTGCCCCGCGCTTTGATTGAAAGTAAATATGGATGGATAAAATTAAAATTTACCGAACCGATGAGAACAGGCCGAAATAATTGGTGCGGTATGAATGCGTGTTATTTGGGTTCCATAAGGAAAGTTAAAAGAAACCCTTATATGTAGTACTAGCAGCGTCCCGCGGTTTCACCCGCGTAGTTTCCGTTCCCGTGGGAATATAAGGATAAAATATAGCCTATGTTACTTCCGGATAATGTAGCTTTCCAATGGTGAAAGAATTTTTGAAATTGGCACAGTAGTTTTTTAGTTTATTCATTACAAACATACATACACACAAAAATAAGGAATATTCTTCTTTATAATCTTAGTAAGTATTAGTATAGATATGAGCAGTTAATATTTAGTCCTAATAGGCTTTCTATCTGTCTGTCAAGTAAGATTAGTTTCCTTAGAAACGTATGGAGGGTATTGAGTTGAAATTAATGTCAAGTAATCATGACTGCAATATTTTAGGCTATGAAAAATTGTAAGTGAACGAAATCATAAATACTTATAGCATAAATGCTTCGTTTGCCGACCATTATTTTTAACTTACAACGGAATCATCACGTAGCGTAGGTATGCTATGGAAAAAAAATATCCTCCTAACCGATATCGGTTACGGCGGCCAATCTCAACGAGGATTAGCCATCTGCGCAGGAGATATTATAGTGCACAAGTGTGTGCGCAAACACAGGTGCACTCTCTATTCCTTCACTCTCATAGTCCGGTGAGACGGCAATCCGACATGACCGGAGAGAGGTTAGGCGCAGGACCAACGGCTTAACGTGCTTTCCGAGGCACGGGGGTGATTAAACCGCCCAATGCTATGGAAAACAGTTAAACCGTTTTGACGTCTCATTACAAGAAAACTATATTTTATACATTATTTATTTTTATTTTCTATGTAATATATAAAGATAACTGTACCCACCCCAAATAAAATTGGTACTTAACAATACTGCTCGATCTTTTTGTCCCCTCTAAGGATAAATTTTCCAATTCCCTAGTTCCAAACTAAGCGTAAGCTTGTGCTATGGATACTAGGCGAACGGGTAGACATACGTTAATACGTTTATAAACGTCCATGACTCGAGTACAAATGTCCATGTTCATCACACGAAACATTTACCCTAGCGGGATTCAGACCTGCGCCCCTCGGTTTCATGGCCAGGTTCTCTGACCACACGAACAGTGGGCCTGTTCGTACTGAACCCTCCGTATGCGAGTCGACTCAAACTTTCCCAGTTTTTCAGTAATGTGATATTCTATAACAGTATCGTCTTAATTGGTTTGAGCATTCTGATCAATACGACGTGGGCAAATACTCAAGAAAAACATTTATGCATACATTTCTCATTTCATTTAATGGTCTTTGATGTTTAGATAAGTACACATTTATGCTTGTTTATACAACTGGCATTCCCGATATGTCGTGAGTTCTATATATAGAACAATATATATTAATACATGTTCCTGAACATATTTGGACGGGAGCTCAATGGTAAGACACGCGTCTCAAATGCGAGTGATTTAGGTTCTTAACTGTGCATATACTTCTGAATATTTAATTCTAAGAACGTATTTGTTACACTCGGTCAGCGGTGAATATTATAAGTAACTATTATTCAACTTCCAGATTCCTCTGTCTAAGGCAGTGGTTTTGTAACCGGTGATCCGCAGACCTCTGGTGGTCCCTGAAAGCATCCCAAGTGGTCTGCGAAGCCATCCATAAAAATCAGTAAATAATACCAATACATAGCGCATAGTTTACGGGCTTTTGGGTATGTGTCTGAGTAGGCGACGAGCTAGCCACTTGTCACTTCTTTTTCACAGCTTTCCATCCAACCCAGCCCACTATCCCGTGTTGGTCTGGGACTTAAAAAGAATATGCCAACTGTGGTTCTTGACTAGCATGTCGTAAAAGGCGACTAATGGTATATCGGGTTTTGGGTGTGTGATTGTGTAGGCGACAGATTAGCCGCTTGTCACTGCTTATTCACAATTTTCCATCTAACCCAGCCCGGCTTTATTTTTGGCTGAATGTGGTCGAAGGGGCATGCTGCCCCTTCGGGGATTATGGGCGTGATGTTATGTATGTATGTATGTATGTATGTACATAACGCGTCAGTGCGTGGCGTGAGTCCAGGCGAGGTGTACGAGTGTGAGGAATAATCCTTTATTTCTATTCAACTATATAATACCTCTAAAACTAAACATGAATTAGGTGGTCTATGACTAGTCTGAAATTTACTTATGCAAAAATGTTACACGATCTTTTTTGTAGGAAATTTAATTATCTATTACTTTTACTTACAACATTTTTCGATATTTTGAACCATTCATGAGTAATTTAAAAAAAGTTATTATTTGATCATCCCCCATTTTTTTAGCTAACCTGATGAGTCAGAGACCTGACTTTTTGGAATATTAAATATCTGGTACTCACGCAAATTTTCCCGTTGGTCTTTCAACTCAAAATGGCAAAGTTAAAGATTTATTGACTGGACTATTAGCGGTCCCTTGTGTCTAAAAGGTTAAGAACCACTGGTCTATCGGTTGCGGAGGATACGAATATAAAACGAATTGGGTGATAGTTACATTCAAATGTTTGTTTGAAGGAATTTACTTGCCGCCAATCTAGTGGTTAAAATCCGTATTTAGATTTAAGAGTCTAGAGTTATGGTCTTATATTTAAATCAACACACTTCACATGTAAGGTTCCTCTTCATCTCTTGAGCTTTCTACTCTTCAAATATGGCTTCAGTAATACCAGCTTTTGATCGCAGATCTGATGTACACAAATCTTCTTATATATAAAATTTCAGTTGGTTAGTGTCGCTAAAACTGGAGATCGGTTAGACCGATTTGGCTGTTTTTGATTTTAAAATATTTGTAATCTTCCAGGGAAGGTTTTACGGTAAGAAAATACATTACGAGGAAAATAATAAAAGAAAATCCGAGAACGGGGCGTTACGAAGTGCGCCAGAACAGCTAGTAATCACTAAAATCATTCAAGCCGTTTCGGAGGAGTTCAAACACAAACGCCGCGATAGGAGATTTTTAAAGACTCAAAGAACAATCTTCTTTCAGACGCATCAAGGAAAAACAATGAATCAACTCCATTCAATCGTCACGAACACTTTTATTCGGCCATGAAAATCAATAAGATCTAGAATTCAGAGACGGTGCAAACGAAATCCGAAGTGGGCAATCAATGGTCTGCGCAAAGGTTTGCTCAGCCGAGGCGCGCAACGTTTTATGTAATAATTCAATATTTGCACGACGTACCTTCTGCGCCTGCAATCAGCCGGCAAACCTGATTTGCATTTTTACAGATCGCTGTGCGAATTCTCGGAAGGCTAAGTGGTAAATTTGTGGATACAAAGTCTTTTCAGCAGTGTTAAGATAACTGTAGGAGTTTGAATGGTAAGGCAGTGGATTTAAGCAGGTAGATTTAGCAATTCAATAAATAAATCAATTCTCCAGACTTGCACAAGCATGTGTTTTAATGAATACTAGGCGAATGGATATACATACTTAAATACGTTTTATAAACACCCATGACTCGAGTACAACTTTCCATGATCATCACACGAAACATTTGCCCCTAGCGGGATTTGAACACGCGACCCTTAGTTTCGTAGCCAGGGTTTCTGACCACTCGACCTACGGGCCTGTCAATAAACAAGCATAATTATACTGTATGGCGATGTATTATCTCGAGCTACCATACATACTAATACCTCAAATATTGTTGAAAAAAAAAGTCAGAATTCTTTGAGTAGGTATATGTCAGTTTTCACATACCAATCTCGATGACGTTACACCATCAGAAATCACTAGCACAAGAGCCTTTTATCCTAATATTATTGGTTCATTTGAATTCAAAATTAATTTAACAATATTCAGTACAACTCTATCATTGTTCGTTGCAGAACCTATTTCGCTAAACAACGCTAGCATTGTACACTAAAATTTAACTTCAGATGGATGGGTATACCGACACAGACTGAGACAGCCAGACATGCCATAAAAGGCTGTGACCTGGATGTCTAGTCTAGTATATCTTGAGTTGAGTGTCTATAAAATGTCAAAGGTATTGCAACGTTGTATTTTAAAAAGCATTTGAAATGCTGAATACAAAATGCAGTTGTTATTTAAAAGAAAGTGTCTAGAATTCTAGATATTTTGTGGCAATTTTTTCAACGTTTTTTTTTAAGTAAAGTTTATTGATTCGAGCAAATTTGACTGGCCCATTGATCGAGTGGTCAGAGATCCTGGCTACGAAACCGAGGGTCGGGGGTTCGAATCCCGCGAGGGGTGAATGTTTCGGGTGATGAACATGGACATTGTACTCAAGTCATGGATGTTTATAGATGTATTTAAGTATGTCTATCCGATCACCTAGTATCCATAGCACAAGCGTAAGCTTAGTTTGGGACTAGGGAGTTGATGTGTCAATCTGGAGAGTTTATTACATACATACATAACATCACGCCCACAATCCCCGAAGGGGAAGGCAGAGTAAAAGGGGCAGCAGGCCCCTCCAAACACATTCCGCCAAAAACAAAACTGGGCTGGGTTAGATGGAAAATTGTGAAAAAGTAGTGACAAGCGGCCAGCTCGTCGCCTACACATTTACATACCCGCCACACCATATACCATTAGTCGCATTTTACGACATGCTAGGCAAGAAACACAGTGAATTTATTATTATTGTTATTATTAGAACGATATTTTCATAATATGCATCGATATTAGTCCCCGAAAGTGTAGGCAGAGCCCAATCGGCAGCTAGTCCATTTATCCACGAATACTTTTATAATTTATTTAAATTTAAATTGATATGGTTCTGATTGTGTAGGAAACAAACTAGCCACTTGTCACTTTTTCACAATTTTCCATCTAACCCAGCCCAGTTTTGTTGACCTTTCGTTGGTCATGCTAAGCTTGTAATACAGTTAGTACATTCTTATTGAGTCCCAGACCAATATAAGACCTATATCTTCATCTATAAAATTTTACATACACATCTCTGACTCTTCAATTTAATTTTTCCCGTCTTTTCTTTTCCCCTTTTAATGTTATTTCACAAGGAGCTTTTCTTGTCTTGCATTTTGCATGCGGAACAATTCAGAGCTATCGAACAAATAATGGAAGAAAATGTCATTCCTAGAAAGCTGAAGTTCAGGCCCGACATTGCACGTTAGCAGGAAGTGGGTTTAAGCTTCGCCGTAACAGTATTGGGATTGCATTTTGCAAACTGAAGTTTACTAGGTGTACAACAACCTCATTACAGTCCATTTCACTTAAGAAGAGATTCGTGACACTTTGAATTTGACGTTAATAGTTATGCATCCATAAGACAGCCATTCGATTTTTTTTCAATTCGATAAAAAGGCAGTTAAATCTACTTTTTTATTTATTTTATTTTGAATTCTGATCAAAATGACTATTATTTCAAACTATGATTAATTTTTACATAAAACTTGCGTGAAACAGACTAAAATAGTAATAACTCTTTGGCAATAAAAACTCATTAGTGTACAGAGGAATAAAGACATCAAGTTTAAAATTAATTTTTTAAACTTATAACGATAGAATACGGGCGTATTCTATTGTTCTATGTTTTAAAGGAGTGGCAGAGGTCGAGGCGAGCCTAATATAAATTATGATAAATCAAAAAAAAATTGTGACAAATGGCTAGCTCAGCCAAACCCGATATACAATTAGTCGCCTTTTACGAAATGCCAGGCAAGGAACACAGTTGGCACATTGCTTGTAAGTCCCAGACCAACACGGGACTCGATTAATTTATGAAATTTAGTTTGGTATCAAAATATTTCTTCAGATTTAATAGTCAGTGTATTCAAAACCTGCATAAAGCCTAGTGCTTTCAAACACGATGTTTCTCTACTAATGCCAGCACCTAGCGCTCTATGCTCTGTAGAGGGCATTACCGCTTAATTAAAACGTGTTTCACCGAGCTAATGTTGCGTACTAGGATTGAGTTGTTAATATTATAACAAGTGCTTGTATGTAGCGGTTTCGGAATATGTGTAGAGCAGCGAGCATAACGTATATTAAATTGAACGTTCTAGAAATTATTATCTTCCTAGTGCTATGTCCCGTGTTCTGGGGTCCGCTTAGACTATGATACAGGATTAAGTTAGTTTTGTAATCACGATAAAGCGGCTGCCTTTACAACATTTGTAACTCTGAAATAGGGTTAACAGTAAATTCGCTCATGGTTTCACCATCGTAGTTCTTTGATGTGCATATTACATCAGGCACGACGATTCCCATGCCGGTGGTCATCATCTCCCTAGCGTTATGTCCCGTGTTTAGACGGGGTCCGCTTAGACCATGATCCAGGAATTAGCGAGTCTGGTTATTACATTGAAGCGACTGCCGATCTGACCTTCGTAACCCGTAAGGGGAACCAGTCAATTTTTGGATCTTGGTTACAAAAAAGTTGTTTGAATTTGCAGGTTTCATCGCGATGTTTTCCCTCACCGCCGAGCTAGTGGGATAAATACGTACATAGATTTGAAAAATCCAGAGGGACGTGCCGGGTTTGAACCCGCACTCCTCGGTTAATAGGCGCGTGACCTTACCATTGAGCTACCAACCAAGAGCTACGGGTAATATAAAGCCTAAATAAGGAAATAGAATCCCCCTCTCACCCCATTTAAATGCATTCTCACCCGATTCAAGCTCAATCCTCCACCCTACAAAGCCTTGAGTGACACCACCGCGACCGTATTGCAAATATCATATCCATGGATTTGAATATTTTCTACGACACACTAAAACCCATATCATATGCAGCCTGCACTTGTCATATCACCACGCGAGCTCAATATAAAACCACCCTGCATTTTCTTCAGACGTGCGTACTAGCAGACTCAGCTGATCTACCTGTCGATAGAACGTTTTTACAGCTACCCTCATAAAATTGAGTTTATAGTTCAAATAAACGCGAATGTTAGTCATATAGCTAATACGTTTGCCGGAGAACTGGGGTCGTTGAATCAGTTTAGTGTTACTGTCTAGACCTAGCAGGGAGCTGAGTGACTATTGTATTTGTGGTATTATGTTGTTTTGGGACTATTACCAGACTCGCTAAATCTCGGATCATGGTTCAAGCGGACCCCGTCTAAGCACAGGACATAACGCTAGGATGATGATGATTATGATGATGTAGTTTTGGGACTTCAGAATAAATAAATAAATAAATATCATACTACATCACATACACTGATCTGACTGCGAGGTAAGTAGCTTAAGCACTTGTGTTACGGATATCAGAAACAACAGTGGTATTACAAATATATACTTAAATATTGGATATGAACACCAGACACAGAACAAACACAAGTATTCATCCCACGAATATTCGTCCTGGGTGGGGATCGAACCCACAACTCTTGGCGCATGGGGCAGGGTCACTACCGCATGCGCAATCGAGCTTGTCAAAAACTTCAGAACTTCAGAAGAAAGTAGTCTATGATGTTGCATGAGTCGACTGTGCATGGGTGTCACCTTTAGGGCTGATGTGCTCTGGGTAATTTTGCACTTTTAATTGTAATCACATTATGTCATCTCCCACAGTAATTCATTGTATGATTTGGTTTAGAACTTAATAAAAACTGTTTAATTACCCATGTATATTTTGACGCTGAAAAGAGTAACTAGCGAGTTTTTTTGCCAAGAAACAGGCAACATTAGAATCAACATTCCGAACCGGTGGTAGATTCACATTGCTTTATAGATTTTTGTTAAATTGACGATTGTTAAGTGCTTTTTTGAGGCCTAAATAAATAAATGTATTCTGAATTTGAATTTGACATAAAGTAAAATACTTAAATTCAACTGGTGTTTTATGTTTGTGATTGTATAGGTGACATAAGCTAGCTACAATTTTACAATTTTCATCTAACACAGTTAAATTTTGTTTGTGGCTAACAGCGGATTAAGGCCCTTACTACGTGCAAAGTCTACTGACACTTCAAGGATTGCGGGCGTAAAAATCTTTCTACCATAGATAAATATGTCTGAAAAGTTGCGCATGTAAATTTACCAAGCCACAAAATTGACAATAACCTCTCCTACCAACCAAGGATGAGGAAAGATTAGCACAATCCTACTTCTCTCACACGACATCTTAAGCATTGATGTGAATTCAAAATTAGTTAACCTTAAACGTTTGTGTCATGGAAATCGGAATCAACGCAAGCAGCTACGAAAAACCAATACCTGTTCCACATGACCTTTTGCCTTACCTTGGGTTCAAAGCCAAGACTAAACTACTGCACCAACTGGCTGTCAAATATACCATCTTGCTTACAATCTGTGCAAAAGAACAACCTCATCAAAGTCGCATCGTTTAAGCGCTGCAACAAACGCTCATGCATGATTACCACCACCTACGTCCGTGTAATCACGAACATCCACAGTATACACGCGATTGCGCAAGCGATGAACTGATAGCGGAAAAATATAAAAAACTGCGGCCATATTATCTCATGTCTCTGTAAGTCTATGTCAGGATAAAAATATATCCTGCTCTACAATTCGTAAACTATGTTTGATCCCATGGGTCTTGAGGTATTCCTGAAACATACTACTCATATACTATGCTACCATGTTGGAAATAATCGGCGGAATTGAAACACTTGGCAGGGATTACATTTTTTATTTTATTTTATTAATTAAAAGAATTCACCAACGAAAGTTTACATCGTATGCATTATACTGTTACAAATAATTGACACATTTATGATGTAACATTCACTTATAGGTAAACACAACATTTAGTAACTAAAGTGTTTTAAGAAAATGAAAAGTACTTAACAAAAATATATATAATAAGGTATTAAGAAAAACACAAAGGTGATAGACATATCTCCATTACTCTGACAGATGTTCATACAAAATTCTAGTGAGACTTTTTATAGTGTCACTATTTAGATCAATTTGCTCATTGCAGCCATTGACGACTTTACACATTCTGAAGATAGGCGAGTTACTCCCAAGAACAGTATTTCTAAAAGGCAGTGAGAACGGCACAGCCGGTTTGCGTGGATTTCTACGTGGTATACGAAAAGGTAAGAGTTTTAGTATTTGAGGGCAATCAATTTTGGTCTTAATGATTTTGTACAGAAAAACAGCATCACTTACAGTTCTACGGGCAACTAATGTCTGCATCTTGAAATACAAAAGTCTATCTCGGTAGGACTTAAGTTTATTGGCCATACCGGCCGAGAACGCCAAGTGCCAAAGGATCCTCTTTTACAATCGCTCCAAGCGAAGGCAATGGGTAGAGTAGTGGGGCCACCAAACTACACTGCAGTACTCCAAAATGAACTCCAAAATTACATGAAATATATTGAAGAGAAATTTTTAAATGTACATCACCACACGATTGACACGAGCCAAGAGACAGATACCATATTACAGTTGACATACGTCATATTAACTTGCGTTCATAATCACATAAATTCCAACAAACTGACAGACTGCATCTTCAAACCATCGCGGTATTGCACTATGCTATGGTAGTGATATAGACATCTATCTATAACGCCACAAGATAGTCAAGACTATAGTTTCAATGAGTAGGTATGTCAACAGATGGATACGCATGAACAACATACATTTTATAACGTGATGACGAAGTTATTTTCGCAACTATGTATAACAAGCCGTGACGATTAGTCAGACCTTGGTCCACGAGAATACGAGTACAACACCTAGCTCGGTGGAAATACTTCCACTTTGATGTAGGTTTTAATTTTCCTATAAGTAAATTAAATTATCTAGCTTCCAATTAAGCTTGCTTTTTGCTTTTTATGCTAGTGCTTTTTGGTTATTCTTTATTGAGATTTGAAATTTTGTATGAAAGAAGTATTAAATACATACATACATACATAATATCACGCTCATAATCCCCGAAGGTGTAGGCAGAATCAAAGGGGCAGCATGCCCCTTCAACCACATTCAGCCAAAAATAAAGCCGGGCTGGGTTAGATGGAAAATTGTAAAGAAGCAGTGACAAGTGGCTTACCTGTCGCCCACACAATCACACACCCAAAACCCGATATACCATTAGTCGCCTTTTACGACATGCTAGGCAGGAACCACAGTTGGCACATTCTTTTTTTTGTCCCAGATCAACATGGGCCAAGTCCCAGAGCAACATGGGACAAACATTAAATAATTGCCATTTAGGAAGCCTTTTTTTTAAATACGTCTCGAATGGACAATTATTATCGCCACCTCTCTTTTCTTGGGCCACAGCCGCAAGAAAAGCTTACACAAACTCAATTTGCGAGCCGAGCTCGCTAAGTCGCCGCTGCACTTGAGAACCCCTTGATTTATATGTTCCTTCGATGGACTAAGACGAACTTTGATAGATTCTCTTACGTCTGAGTACATATCTCAGGACTCTTTAGGGTTGCAGTTTGATTTCGGAAATATGAATTGATTTTTCAGTAAATTCAAACAACTTTAAATTTGTAACTATGATCCAAAAATTGTCTGGTTCCCCTATCTTAGGGTTGCGAAGGTCAGATCAGCAGTCGCTTCAATGTAATTACCAGATTCGCTAAATCCTGGATCATGGTCTAAGCGGACCCCGTCCAAGCACGGGACATAACGCTTTATCACGATGATTTCCTTCACCGTCGAGCTAGTGGTATAAATACGTAGGTACATAGATATGAAAAATCCAGAGGTACGTGCCCGGGTTCGAACCTGCACCCCTTGGTTAAGAGGCGCGTGTCCTTACCATTAAGCTACCACTGCTCTCAATAAAAAGTGATAAAAAAACTGAATTAAAAAATGCAGTGACAGCAACTAATTTGTCGCCTAAACCAAAAACAAATTGAGTTGTCTTATACAAAATGTTAGACATAACTACTATATCTACAGTTGGTACATTTTTTTAAGTTCCAGACCGCCATTGCGCTATAGCTAGTAAGATGATGATTAGATGCCGCGTTTACGCATTCATAAATATTCAGACAAAACGCAACACTTCTAATTCAGCTTCCATCGTTTTAATCTTCCTTGTACCAAGCACCTAGACTTGTACGGTGTGAACTACCCAATTGTCAAATAAATTAGTTACATAATTTACAATGTTTGGCTAACGCGCAAACATTTGTGGTGCAAATTGAAACGTCGGCCCACCCGAACATTTGCATAGTAAACAAATTAACAAGACCTAAATTAGCTCCAGCGAGTTATAACACGCTAGATTGGATACTTTGTAGTAAAATATTAAAAGTAACTCCGTCTGTCTGCTGCGTTACATTTATTTATTTATCGAGAAAAACAGCAGCGTTACAAATTGCCTTAAAATACAAATTGGCCGAGTAAAGCTATTAATAGGTTTCCCTAAATATAGTACATATAATAGTAACTAAGTTAACGTGAGGTAAGAAATGTTACTTAATCAAATAAAGATTTAAATGATAAAAATATTTTAGTGTTTAAATTTATCCAAATTTTCACATAAAAAAAAAAATAGAAAACATTTACATTTTTAATTAGTAAATGCTATGTTATGGTGTGCTATTATATAAGAATATCCATCTATCTGTCAATATGTCACAAAAAAAGTTGAGCTTGAGACTTACACTAAAAATTATACCGACATATATTACGGGACTATATCCCGGGAAATTCGTTGGACGCACGATTAGATCTTAGTAATAGACCGCATTCACACACGTAAAGCCCTAGATAATTTAGAAAGCGACGTATCTCTGAGTGTTTTCCTCACATCTGAACTGCTTCTACCCAGCTCATTTTTTTTTTGGCTGAATGTGGTTAAAGGGGCTTGCTGCCCTATGGCTCTGCCTACCCCTTCAGGGATTGTGGGTATAATATGTTTGTCTGAAAAATATTTTACTGAAGCTGATATTTATCCCACTAGGGGAAAATATTTCGTGTGACGAACATGGACATTTGTACTCGATTCTTCGACTCGAAACTTTTGATTATAAAAGTTTCAACACTGAAAATCAACATACTTAGTTATTTTTTCTGGAAAAAAATGATAAAGCCGACCGTATAATAGAGTCAAAATTTCACAAGTCTAGTTCTAACTTGGAAACGACAGCCTATTGACATTTCTAAGCCTTAGATTGAGTCTCTACATGGACCAAATAGTTGTAACTATTTCTGATTAAACAAAACATTTTCGGTACGAAACAGGTATTCTGTGTATTGCAAATATTAAAACTGCATTAACAACGCTTTTGGCGCAGCACGGTCGAGCTGCAAGCTATGCAGTAACATTGCTGCAGTTATAATAAAGCGGATATATCGCTGCATTTTTTGTCCTATGTTGGTCTGGGACTAAAAATAATATGCCAACTGTGGTTCTTGCCTAGCATGTCGTAAAAGGCGACTAATGGTATATCGGGTTTTGGGTGTGTGATTGTGTAGACGACAGGTTAGCCGCTTGTCACTGCTTTTTCACAATTTTGCATCTAACCCAGCCCATTTTTTTTTGGCTAAATGTGTTAAAATGGGCCTGCTGCGCCAATATTAGGGCAGAAATGTGACGTAGCATTTAACCTAAGAAAAACAATGCCTTTTGTTATATATTTCTTATGAAATTTTACCTTTGATTAGTGATTTGTAAATAGACGATACACATTATTGATTGAAATACGTCAATTCTATTGGTGAGGTTTGAATTTCTTTAAATAAACATGGGGTAATTTCTATTCTGGAAAATTTAGTGAATCCTATAAGACGCATGATAGAAGTCTCTATGAGTAATCGACTCATACGCAGGTCAAGGACACGGTTAGTAAACGCAGTCAAGACAATCATCTGTATTATAGAGTAAGTATTCAGCGTAAATAGTAATGGCTATTTTAATAACTGCAATACATGCACATATTAAAATGAGACTAACAGCGCTTTCGTCGCTGCACGAATAAGCTTTATGTTACTTAGTAACACGGCTGCAGCTATAATAAAGCGAAATTGGCGTCTGTGTGCTACTGAAAAACATAATTGACATTATGAGTCACGTAACACTTCATTAAGAGACAAAAACATAGTTTACTTTTAAATTTCCACTAAAATATATACATACATACATAAAATCACGCCCATAATCCCCGAAGGGGTAGGCAGAGTCGAAAGGGCAGCAAGCCCCTTCAACCACATTCAGCCAAAAATAAAGCCGGGCTGGGTTAGATGGAAAATTGTGAAAAAGTAGTGACAGGCAGCTAACCTGTCGCCTACACAATCACACACCCAAAACCCGATATACCATTAGTCGCCTTTTACGACATGCTAGGCAAGAAACACAGTTGGTAAATTCTTTTTAAGTCCTAGCTAAGTTTTTTAAGTTTTTAGCTGAATGTGGTTAAAGGGGCCTGCTGCCCCTTTGACTCTGCCTACCCCTTCGGGGATTATGGGCGTGATGTTATGTTATGTTATAAGAATAAGTCGTCCAGACTGACACACCAATTCCCTAGTTCCAAACTAAGCTTAAGCTTGTGTTATGGATACTAAGTAATAAAATTTATTTATATTTTTCTGGTATCTTAAGATACAAGCTTAGCTTAGTTTGGGTACCCCTGGAAAAAATTGTGAGATGTATTTTAAATATCACCTGTAAGAATTGTAGTACTTAAGTTTTTTAAACAATAAAAAATATTATTTCATTAATTGATTCAGTTTACTCACCACAGCGTACAATATTAATCCCACGAAGATTTTCGCCGCCATACTGTCAGAGCACTCTGACGTCAGTTGGCATATTACTGGGCTATTGCGTTGTCATCTGAAACAAAAATAAAAACATTTGAATAATAATAAATTGTTGACCAAATTTGGACCTAAGCAATTATATTACTTAAACCATTAGGTAAACAAATTATATTTAGATAAGACTGCTAATTTGTTGTATACTAAAAAAAAATACCTACCATTTATTATTTTATATAATTAACTTAATAATTTATCTACAAATAGGCTAAATAATATAAAAATATTTATTCGCAAATGATGCAGATCATAACTATCGTATAAATAGACTTTTTCGCTTTATCATTTCAGTATGGAAAATGCAGTCTTAAACAAAAACATGGGACTAAAAACATACATACACAACACCACGCCCATAATCCCCGAAGGGGTAGGCAGAGTCAAAGGGGCAGCAAGCCCCTTTAACCTCATTCAGCCAAAAATAAAGCTGGGCTAGGTTAGATGGAAAATTAAGCGGCTAACCTGTCGCCTACACAATCACACACCCAAAACCCGTTATATCATGCTAAGCAAGAACCACAGTTGGCATATTCTTTTTTAAGTCCCAGACCAACATGGGACAGTAGGCTGGGTTGGATGGATAGCTGTGAAAAAGGCTAGCTCGTCGCCTACTCAGTCACATATCCAAAAGCCCGTAAACCATTAGTCGGCTTTTACGACATGATAGGCAAGAGCCACAGTTGGCACATTCTTTTTTTTGTCCCAGATCAACATGGGACTAAAAACCTGCGTAAAAAATAAGTTTTGTAATATGTATTCAGTTAAATTTGAAAAAGTGAACAATCGTTTACACTGCACCAAAATTTCGAGTGTTAAGTAAAACTAAGAAACCAATTTCAACTGCACAAAGCTTTAACTAAAAACGGAACGCGACAAAGCCGACACAAAAAAGGTTGGTAATTTTTTTCCAACGTTTACTTTGTCATAAACCGTGATTCTGAAAACCCATTTCACCACCCTAAACCACCTATTTTCACTACGTAGCTTCAAACAAATAGGTTATTTCGGGGCAGACACAGAGGAACAATAAAAAGTTTACCGGCGACGAGCGATTCGAATCCGGGGCCAATATACGTTTAACTCGGCGATAAAATATTTCCCCCCTAACCTAGTTCCTCGTGATACAAAACTTTTTACCTACCGATCACATCAGCGGAAAACAAGAAGGTTTTCGATGATTTGATTTAACCTTTAATGTGTAGCGACATCTATGTCTTAAGGGAAGATTTAGGGAAACTGAAGTTTATCAATAGATGGCGGTATCAGCGCGGTTGTTTTATTGTATCATTACGCTATCATTTCTGCATCGCGCTGACGATTTTTGTTCTCATAACATAATAGTAATAACAATACCACTAAAGGTAGCGTTTCTTAGGTTTCTTTCACTATTGTAAATTGTAATAAGCAAGCCTTTGCCTGCGGCTTCGCCCATATGAAACTCTGTTACAGAGACCCTATCCTGTCTCCAGTAGGATGTAGCCATTTTGCGTTCAAACTTTAGAGGTAGGTACCAAATTTTATTGCAATTAGTTAAGTAGTCTCACGCATGAAGATATAACAAACAGTCATCATCATCATCATCATCATCATCATTATCATCATCATCATCATCATCATCATCATCATCATCATCATCATCATCAGCCTGTTGCAGTCCACTACTGAACATAGGTCTCTCCAAATGTTCGCCACTCAGTCATACCCAGGTACATTTAAATTTATAATTTTATTAATTAAGTAATACAAAATATGTATGGTCCCATGTTGGTCTGGGACTTAGCCCATGTTGATCTGGGCCAAAAAAAAGAATGTGCTAACTGTGCTTCTTGCCTAGCATGAAGTAAAAGGTGACTAATGGTTTACGGGCTTTTGGATATGTGACTAAGTAGGCGACGAGCTAGCCACTTGTCACTCCTTTTTCACAGCTTTTCATCAAACCCAGCCCACTGTCCCATGTTGGTTTGGGACTTAAAAAGAATATACCAACTGTGGTTCTTGCCTAGCATGTCGTAAAAGGCGACTAATGGTATATTGAATTTTGGGTGTGTGATTGTGTAGGCGACAGGTTAGCCGCTTGTCACTGCTTTTTCACAATTTTCCATCTAACCCGGCCCGACTTTATTTTTGGCTGAATGTGGTTGAATGGGCATGCTGCCCCTTTGACTCTGCCTACCCCTTCGGGGATTATGGGCGTGATGTTGTGTATGTATGTAATACAAAATAATATAAGTTTTTTTATGTTTAGGTGTAGGTATTTGACAGGCTCGATGGCGCTTTCGGCAGTGACCTTGCCGAATGCGCTATCTATCTATGTGATGGTATCAACGTGAACTCAATGACGATTCAACGACTGAACATTTCACGTAGAAATATTGCTCAAACTTAAAACATAAGCTATCTTTCAAATAATTTTTGTACTCGCTTGAAATTTTATCCCGAAAAATATATTTTTTTAACTTAATTCTAAAGAGCAAAATCGCCGGCAGAGCTAGTATTCATATAAATAGGCATTCGCTGAAAGACATTTAAACAACCTTTTTCGTTCGCATGCCACGTGATCATAAGTCTATAATAATATGTGTAAACGAGTGGTATGTATTTACAAAGTCTGACTGTCTTCAGCACGGTATGGTACAAGTTATGAAATGTACGCGATAATTCTTTGTAGTTTTATAATGCAGTATTTTAGCATAGTGCAGTATTGAAAAGCTTTATCGTAATACAGTAGGGTTTGTTGTTTCATGAACAACGTTTAAGGTATAAAATTTCATTTAAATTATTAATAACGGCTAATAAATGTATGGTCTGCCGATGGTAAGTAGTTACCGTAGTCAATGGTCATTTTCATAGCCAAA
The DNA here is from genome assembly GCA_951394215.1 of Glyphodes perspectalis. Taxonomy (NCBI): domain Eukaryota; kingdom Metazoa; phylum Arthropoda; class Insecta; order Lepidoptera; family Crambidae; genus Glyphodes; species Glyphodes perspectalis. Next base: position 10,956,378 of record OX596223.1, on the reverse strand, counting down.
AATATCACTTGTGCATTGCCGACCTTTAAATTGTCCTTTTAAAAATTTTTTTTAGCTCTTTTTGAACAAGTTCTGTTGGGTTACTTTGTATTAAAGTAATAATCAGTTTTACTTAAACACTTTTTTATTTTTCCTTTATTGATCTCAGGAATATAGCAACCAATTTTGCGAAAACATTCTCAATTAAGCTCATTAAATTTTAAAACAAAAAAAAAAAATACTTTAGTTGCATTATGAAAACGGCTGCTTATCATATTGCTAGTTCGATTACATACTGAATATAACTTAGAGAAACCACGGGTTGTTTAATTCACGGGTAAGTAAACCAGTTGTCGGAAAAATTGCTGACATTTCCAAGCAATATTTCTTATAAATAAAGCATCCAACGTTTATTTATGCAAATTTCATTTTGTTCAAACAGTTCGTCACTTGCGGCACAACACTTGACTGCCTTGCATTTTATATGTGGCTATAACAATCGATTGGGTCACGCTAGACCCAGCACCACGATCGCCCAGACACAACCCACACCCCGCGACTATTCTTAAATTTACGATACATCGCCGTTTTTTCCCCAAACACTTCCACAACGGAGCTTAGGCAGCAGGCAACGAACACGTAAGAAGTAGTTCTGTCGAGAAAATTGTGAATTTTTGGTACAATATCAACCCCATTGGAAGAAAGGCATCGATTTATTTTTCCGTTTTATTTATCCTTCGTGTAACGTGAGGAGAAATGAGTTGGGGACTGCGTGGAATTTCGAAAAGAAGTAGATTTAGATAAGAATATTTGATAAGTTATGTAAGTTTGTTGTAAGGTCATGTGGAAGACACAGGAATTCTAGATTTGTCTATACCGATTGCGTGGTGCCGCTTAAATTATGAGACTGGTAGACAAATAATAAATTGAAAAACACACCAATTCTCTAGTTCCAAACTAAGCTATAAGCTTGTCCTATGGATACTAGGTGAACGGATAGACATACTTAAATAAGTTTATAAACATCCATGACTCGAGTAAGAATGTCTATATGTAAATCACTCTGACTACTCGACCAACGGGCCTGTCAGAAATACAAGAGTCAGTTCCATTTTAGGAATAAATAAATAGTTTGATACGAATCGGTATTTATTTCGTTATTTTTAGCTACTGGGTTGTTATGACCCATCTTCAGTCGAGGTAAAATTGGCCCATTCTTAATATTTGAGTGAAAGAATAGACCTTCTTCGATAAGAAGATCAGGTAAATTGGATTACGGTTACTTATCCATAGCTTTCAGAATGTACAGAGTCTCCAAGTAAAAAAGTTGTTTAAACTATCGGTGGTGACAAATAAGTTTACCTACTACATATAATGAGCAGACACCGTGGCATGTCTGAGTTATCACAAGTGCGTCGCCGACCTTATTTATTTATTTATTTGCACAAAATCTACAGCTCTTAATTAATTTTACAAGAAACTTTAATTCTAATCTTAAAGCTTATGACGGATTTAAAATATGTTTGTATCACATAAAAATAACAATGACAAAGAGACAACTGCTTTTTCGGAGACCTCCAAAGGTTCCTCACGAAGGGCAGTAAAAACATAACATAACGTTTCACACAAAATCTGCGCACGCTCAAACATGCATCGCGTCCGTGTTTCAGCGAAACAATCTGTGCTTGTACGTGCCACGGCTGTGGCTGAGCCAGTGTCTACTAGCGACGAGCGATGGCGTGCGATGTGAAGCGATATTCTTGGCCTCACGCATTCTGTTTATCAGAGATGAGCGATGTCGTACGATGTTAAGCGATGCTTTTGGTTGTTTTTTTTAGCAAGAACAATGGATGTTGTGCAATGGTATGAAATGTTTTGGTTGTCTGTTCCAGGAACGAATTATATTGTACTATGTTTAGTGATGTCTTTGCCTGTGATTTGCTATTTATTTATGGGGAAGCTATCTACGAGCGATGTAATGCAAAGTTGTGGCTGTCACATTTATAATATAATAATAATAATAATATCAGACTACATCACATACATTGATCTGACTCTGAGATAAGTAGCTTAAGCACTTGTGTTACGGATATCAGAATCAACAGTGGTATTACAAATATATACTTAAATATTGGATATTAACACCCAGACACAGAACAAACACAAGTATTCATCATACAAATATTTGTGCTGGGTGGGGATCGAACCCACAACTCTTGGCGCATGGGGCAGGGTCACTACCGAATGCGCCATCGAGCTTGTCAACATTTTCGTGATTCGCTTATTTTCTTGGGGACAAGCTGACGAGAGACGAGCAATATTGTGCGATGTTAAGCGATGCTGTGTCTATTGCATTCTGTCTAATAGCGACGAGTGAGGTTGTGTTAAATCATGTGTTTTGGTTATGTATTTCGTGGTTCGTTTGTTTTTTTTTGTTGTGGACAAGCTGTCAACGAGGGGCGAAGGGTGTTATGCTATCATTTTGGCTCTTGTTATAATTTCATGGTTTGTTTCTTTGTTTAATTTAAAGACTGCTCAATGCTTTGTGCTGTCAATAAAACAAATGTTAATGCAATACCTATGAGTGTCACACAAACAGAAACTCCCACCAAATAGTGAAATTAGTTTATTTATTAACACAGAAAATTATCTCAATGTCATTTATATAGATAACAGTTTAAAAATCATATTTAAATAGCTTTCTATCGCTTATAACTAGCATGTCCCTAGTAGACACAAAGCCTGGCTACACACCGCTTTTTACAGCGACTAGCGCGGAGATACTCGTTGTAACTGAAACGGAAGCCGAATACTAATCCCCCCACTTATCCGGACTTTGGGAGTTCCGGATGCGTGATACGAGAGACGCCGCGAGTTGATTCTTTATTTGAATGTTGTTCTTTTTCAACTGTAGAATTTTCAAAATTGCAGCAGATATTCTTAACAAAATCGTTTAAATAAATGTGAATGTCATATTTTTTTTCTTCACGGAAAATAGCGTGATTTATATTTGTAGTGATGATCTACTACAGCCATTAGATTGAATGTCTGATATTTTATATCAAGTTCATTTGAAAGCAAAGAAAGGTACTAAAATATTACTTTGGTTATTAATCCATCATATATTATTCTACATAAAAATTTTATTGTTACAAATTATTTTACAGTCATCTTTTCTCACGGTATTATATTTATATATATTTAACTGCTATATATTATATTTATACATATTTTTCAGAAATATAATAAGAATAATTAAGTTGGTCGAACTCATATCATACTCAGTAATAATTGACGTGAATCTGATTAGTCAGTTTTCAATTAATTTTAAAGCTATAAAATGCTCATTAAAAAACACAGACATATATTTGCCACATGAACGATACAACTTCTTTACAATGAATATCCCATCGAATAAATACTCCTTTCAAAGAATGCCTATTACGAATTCGAACAAACGAATCCTCGACACAGTTTACGGATGCGCACTTCGCGAACGCTACAAATCCGATGACGTATCGGAGGCGGGGCGGAGCGGAGGGAATCCGCCGAAATCCTCCGGGGGAAGTTTTGCAAATCTCCGGAGTTCTTTTGAGTTGGGAACTTCGCTGTTGGGAGGATGGCTTGGGCCCGTGAGTGCCCGAACTTTAATAATATAAAGGACTGATCTGTAAGAATAATGGTAGGAGAATCTTATAGTATGGAAACTGATTTTTAGTACAGATAGTTTTTTCATACCTTTCCATCTAACCCAGCCCAGTTTAATTTGGCTGAAAGTGGTTATAGAGGCTAGCTGCCGTCTGCCCAGTGGTGGACTGACCGGATGGCGGAAGGAGCGGTTCTCCCCAGGCATCTAGGCCTGGGGGCCTTATAATATCTCCAACTTCTCATCATCCTCAATCAAACAGTGGAACTCGGGGGCCTCGTACAGCTCTTTGTGGCCCCAGGCCTACAACAGGCTTAGTCCGCCATGCCTATCCGTTCGGAGATTACGGGCGATGTGAATGGTGTTATGAATGTATGTGAATTAGGCAATATTCAACGGCTTTCTCTAAATTGTCATACAAATGTCTTTACATGCTTTAATAAATTTTGCACACTGCTCCGCTTCTGTTATATTCACATACAGAAGAAATGAGGATCATGAATGTTAAAGAAGCGAGTGAGGTGTGTAAGAACCGTCCCATATGGCGTTTGGTTCTCTCTGCCTACCCAAGTGGTACCCAAGAAGTGGCATGAAGTTAAGTTAGTTACATAAGAAATATTAATATATCTAGTTCTTTCCTTGGATACAAACTTTTGGCATCCATTAGCCCATTGATGTCACTAATCAAGCAACAATTCTTGCCATCACTCTAGACTCAAAATTGTGGTCGCCGCATATTTCTGTTCTAGCAGGAAGACCTAGCTCAGCTTCGTATGGGGTTAGGAATATAAGGAATCTTACTGACATAGCAGAGTCCAATAAGCAATAAACCCATTTAACCACATTCAGTCAAAAATAAATTCATTGGTCAGATGGAAAATTGTAAAAATTGTTATAGCATTTATATTAGCGTGTGTTATCTAAGATTCTTTCGTCACCGCCATCAAAGATAAAGGTCAGAGCACGTAGCTATAAGCGCCATATCAATACACGCGAACCGCCATACACCATTGCGTGTGCGCGTCGCGTGACAGTCCTATTGCTTAGCAGAGGTGGTAAACCTTTACAATGAGCACTATAACCGCAAATGCTGAATTTACCTACGTGCGGCAATCCGGCTCATTTTATCTAAGTCTGACGAATCTTGTTTGTGGTGAGATGACAGCTTCGAATTGGGTGAATTAAAGACGGGGTTGAACCTTCCAGAATTCCGGAATGTGGAATGTGACGGCGGTGTGGCAGCGACTTCTTGTGATCACACGACTTGCACGGAGTTCCAGTGTCAGGGTCGAAGTCACCATATATAACTGCGAATGGGGTGGTGTGGAATGAGACGAAAGTTAGTGAATGTCTGACTTTATTACCGTCATATCAGAGTTTATATAATAATATCGCTAATCTGTTAGTGTATGCTTAATCTGTTTTTTTTCCTACGTGCGGTATGTCCTGTCTTTTCCTACGTGCGGCAAACCGGCACAAGCACTTTTTTTTTAATTTTCAGACAAAATAGCAAATGGTAATCAGCTGAACAACTTTTGTATGGAAAGTAAAAAAAAATATTGCTTATTTTTTAAAATCCTTTAAACTACTTCCTTAGAATAATGAATTAAATAAGTAGTAAGTGGTTTCGCATAAATTAAAAATATCCTTGTAAAGACTAAATACTGGCCACATCCGTAAGTAAGTCTCCAATGGGATCGCGAAAAGCTTCACCACTGTAATTTAAACAACTTAGTCTTCATGCCAAAGGTTCACGACCCCTGACTTAGTGGATTGGAAGCTTTCTTTATACAGTTTCTATTCACGATTGATGAATTCCCTTAATGGTATTTGTTAGAGCCGCGTTTTTATTGTTCTTCGATGTTTTGAATGTTCCAGTCTTTATTGGCTAATCGATGGTTAGGTTTGATGTTATACTTTCATGTAATCTTCGTAGCAAAGGTAACTACTAAAAATAAATTCATAATGAGTTTGGGGTTTTAAAATATACCAAGCTTGGTGTTTTAAAATACGCCAATATACCATACAGCAAGTGTGCTCGTTGCCTAGCATGTCGTAGAAGGCGACTAATAGTGTATTGGGCTTGGGCGACGAGTCAGCTGGGTACTTTGTTTAGTAGTTTGGTTTAAGTTTTAAATTAAGTATAAAAACTAAACTAAACTAAACTTCACGCCACTTTCCTAGCGGGGTAGGCAGAGAGAACCGAACGCCATATGGCACGATTAACGATTAATTAATTAAGTATAAATATATTCAAATAGTTTTAGAATTATACAGCACATTAACCTACTCCTCTAAAACAATATTTTACTTATTCTTAGACAAAACAACCCTTTTCTTTATATTTTTCAACTTGGGGAACTGAATTATGCATACATAAGTACCACATCACATCGGATCTCCAAAGTGGTTATAGTGGACTCTTTTCCAATCAAGACAGCCGGTAGTATACTTACTAACTAACTAACTAAACTTCACGTCACTTCCCTAGCGGGGTAGGCAGAGGGAACTGAAGGCCATATGGCACGATCCTTACACACCTCACTCGCCTCTTCAACATATATATATATATATATATACTAAAACCCAAGAATCCCTTATGCCAAACGAGATAGGATCCTGTTTGTAAGAAAACACCATCTCAACAAAAATAGTAGGTCACATTTTTTTACAAGGAGATGTCTCCTTTCAATTGCCTATACTCCGGGAGGACCAGAGCAGCATATATCCATGGACAAAAACTATGATCAGCGCTTTGTTGAAGTACCTGCGATCCCCAAAGTATTTAACCCGGCCAGGAAAAGTTCAATGTAAATAGTTCTCTGCAGATCTGAGCAAACACCGAATTCGACCCGCCGTTTGCTACTCGTTCACCCTGGCGTTCGCCAAATTAACCTGGTAGGAGAGACCTTGCTTTAGCCAAGACGCCTACAGTCAGGGTATCCATTAAACCCAGCATGAATCGTACACGCCTTAGGAAACGCGATTTTCTAAGTAATCAATAATAATAATAATATTCTCCAGACTGACACACCAATTCCCTAGTTCCAAACTAAGCTGTAAGCTTGTCCTATGGATACTAGTTGAACAGATTGACATACTTACATACGTTTATAAACATCCATGACTCGAGTACAATGTCCATGTTCATCACACGAAACTTTGCCAAACGGGATTCGAACCCGCGAACTTCGGTTTTGTGGCTATGGTCTCTGACCATTAGACCAACGGGGCTGTTGAAACGAAAGTAAACACTAACTAACTAATTTCACGCCCTTTCCCTGGCGGGATAGGTAAACAACTATAACATACGGTGCTTACATCACTCGCTTCTTTGACATTGACAATTCTGTTTGGTCTGGTTAATTTATGCTTAAATTTTGTTAACATCGTTATTCTATATCTTGGTGTCTGACAAGCCGACTTCACGACATGGTTCAGATGCAAATATGATCTATACACCCTTGTAAAATATATTGTTGAAAAGAGTAACTACCGAGTTTCTTGCCGGTTTCTTCTCGGTAGAAGCAACATTCAGAACCATTCCAATTCATATTATGAGTTGATTTTTCTGTTGAATAAATAAAGAGTATTCTGACTTTGACTTTTACTTTTGTACATACTGTAATATCTGGCTGATGGTTTAATGATACCGGTTGATGTTTTGATGATATAAGTTATTTAATTTAATTGTAGTACACAGGTTGGTTACATTATAGGAGCGTGTCTATCGAAAACAAAAGTTACACGAAGCTATCGATCTGACTTGCATCACAGCTGATTAAGGACTACCCTCTTTAACTACGTACAGACGACTTTATACCTCAGTTACCACCCCCGGCATCGGTCACACTCGTACACCATCCTTCGTTCTCACGACCATAAAAATATATTTACTTATAAAACAATTCTTAAGACAGTCATCTGCTGACTAAATGGAAAAAAACAAAACATGCCCCTAACCTAACCCAAACTTCCATTTCATTGAAGCATTCCATTGAATTTCGCCAAGACCTGAGATGAAGATCACATTTTCCAATTTCGCGTCTGGCACGACTAACCTTGCCGTCGGATAAAAGACGTCTCCAGACTCCACCCGAGTTTATCATTAGATGCAACTAGATAACCGTCGCGAATTCGATAGGATTTGGCACCGCTCGAAATCTAAGAAATAGGTCGGGAATTGAAATAAATTCATTATGTGTAGTGTGCTGCGAAATTCGATAAAGTTTGGCAGAATGTTGAAAATAGTAAAAAGGTTTACAAGACTGGATAAGTGCAAGGAAAAAAGTGTTTGTTTTTTTTTTGCCGTCATCATCATCTTAGCGTTAACTTCCAAACAAAATATTGTAGAGTAGCAGCGCCCCGCGGTTTCACCCGCGTAGTTCCCGTTCACGTGGGAATATGGGGATAAAATATAGCCTTTGTTACTTCCGGATTATGTAGCTTTATAATGGTGAAAGATTTTTTGAAATCAGTACAGTAGTTCTCTCTGCCTACCCCGCTAGGGAAGTGGCGTGAAGTTTAGTTAGTTAGTTAGTTAGTACAGTAGTTTTTGAGTTTATTCATTACATACACACACACAAAAATACAAATCTTTCCTCTTTATAATATTAATATAGATTGTTTAGTTAGATAATAAATATATCTTAATTTTCCTTGCAAAAATAATATAATCAGTTTCAAAAATAATTTGCCTATTTAGCAAATTAGGTTACAAGGTTTTAAAGCAATCAATTTTTAGAAAACAGTGTAGGTTGTTTTATCGTTATGACATAACATCTCTATGTGATATATTTGTTCAAAAACACTGTTCCGTCATTCTCGCACACCTACATTTATTTGCGCTCAACCATTAAGATTTCAAGGCAATATCACAATCTCATCAACATAAACAAAACCCTTTGCAAAACAGTATCTGAAATTAGAAACCAGTATCAATTTGATCATTTCAAAGCATAGCGTGTCCGAAAATAGAATACCCAATAAACATTTCGCTTGTGCTAGGATAGGCGTAATCAACGGCCTATAGGCCTGGCCTGTGGCCAATAGGCCTGCGAGCAGTGACTGACGCGGCTATTCCCCGGCCTATTACCGGTAATGTGCGTAATTGAGCTCGTATCACGTTACTGTGACACTGTGACAGAGATATCTGGTATCTGAATCGAATGACGTAATGTGATTTGCTTTCGGATGCAACGTTGTTCCATGATTTGATTAGCGTCGGTGGTGATATTATGTGCATTTAGACTGAATTAAACTAGATATCGCAAATAAATAAATGCTTCAGACTGGACCAATTTTCTATTTTTCCAAACTAAGCTTTATGCTGTTACTATCAATACTAGGTGAACGGATAGACATGCTTAAATACGTTTATAAACATCCATGACTCGAGTACAAATGTCCATGTTAATCACACGAAACATTTGCTCCTAGCGGGATACGGACCCGCGACCTTTAATTTTGTGGCCAGGATCTCTGATCACTCGACCAACGGGCTAGTCAAAGTTGAATAGTTTTCTTTTAGGACGAAATATTCAAACAAGCCAGATATGGAAACGCCATTCAGAACTTAAAGACTGGACTATACATTTAGCCAAGTTGAATAACTTTTTCAAATTATTGAGCATATGTACATACATAACATCATGTCCCTTTAACCACATTCAGCCACAAATTAAACTGGTGTTAAATTATAAAATAATAGATTAGATAATAATTTTAAAATAAGTAAAACCTATTTTTGTCATTGGCCACTCATGGCATTTAGAATGCTTAATAAAATGTTCACAGCAAGGCTGTATAGGCATTGATGTCATAGCGTAAGTCATATTGTAAAAAAGTTTATATTACGAAATTACATTTTCAATGGTACGCCGTGGTCTCCGCTGTATTATTTTATTTAATCTTCCTCATCTGGCTCATCTTTATACAGCTGGGCTGTGTGAAAATTGGGGAAAAAGGTGGGTGAAGTAGCACACCACGTCGTTTCCCCCGAACAGCGTGACGATGCGTAAGGCATTCACCTCGTTAAAAAAGGCAAGGAACACAGTTGGCACATTCTTTTAAGTTCCAGGCCAACATGGGAAATTATTGTTTACTTTTAGCTATACTACTTTATAATGAAGATTCATTTAGAATTAAAGGAAATAATGTAGGTACTAAGTTTATAAAGAGAAACTAAGAAAAAAATTATGATTAAGAGAAGTTGTAAAACCAGGAGGAAAGTTTCTATATTTATTCTTTCATTTAGAGAAAAATCAATACTCCGTATTGTAATTTTTTTTATGTTTATTCATGTTTTATATTTTATTTGTGATATCACTGTTGATTTTAATATCCGTAGCAGTATTTCTAAAGTTACTTAACTCGGAATTAGATCAATGTAGGTATGTGATGTTGTCTGATGAAAAATAACTCGATCATCCATTAGAATTTCAACCTCCAAAAACACAACTCGCATCACTACAGTTAAATCACGCTGCGAAACTACGGCTCACTTGAAAAAGAATTAAACAGTACCAAACTAATTTTAATACCGTCACAATTGATTCCGAGCGACGACATTTAGTCACAGCTACACACAACGAGACAACTGCAGTGTTCAAGTATTTAATGGCGGTCGTTAAACGCAATCAACATAGCAAAATGGCTGCCCGCTGGAAATATTTCAGTTATTAGGGCTGCGAAGGGAAAATGGGGCCCTTAGTGAGATCACTAACTCATTCGCATGTAGTTGCTGTGTAATTCTCGCAGATATCATCACGGAACCCTTAGCAACGATTATTTGGTCCTGTCCCAGGTCCCTATTTTGATAAGGTATGTTAATGATTAGGGGACGATGTATTATTGTCCCATGTAAAAAATAACTATTCCTTGCATAGCAAAGATGAGAGTGATTTGAATTTTGTTATTAACGTTTGTGATTATTGACGAACTACCTTCTCGCGCCTTCAGTCAGTCTCTCAGTATGTCAGTATCAGTTTACAATCTCGTCAAAATATTCCGTCTAAACTAACTTTTCAAAGATTTTTTTTTCTGCTAAAAGTGGTCGAATGAGCTTGCTGCTCATTGAACTGGGTGTACTCATTGGTAATTGTTTCAAAACAGGACTTATTATTAAAAAAATAAATATAAATATATCAGACTACATCACATACATTGATCTGACTCCGAGGTACGTAGCTTAAGCATTTGTGTAATGGATATCAGAAACAACAGTGATATTACAAATATATACTTAAATATTGGATATTAACACCCAGACACAGAACAAACACAAGTACTCATACGAATATTTGTTCTGGGTGGGGATAAAACCCACAACTCTTGGCGCAGTGGGCAGGGTCACTACCGAAGGCATCAACGAACTTGGCAAAAATATACTCTTATACTGTTTGTTTTTGTTAAATTGCAAAATTGTACTGTTTTTCCTGCATTACATCTGTTTTCATTACTAATCACAGACTAAACTACATCTTGCTTGTAATGTAATAAAACCCATTAACAAGATGAGGAAATATATCAACAAAATATATATTGACAACAAACTGAGCCATCAGAAACAACCCAATTCTGTTCGCAAAAATTCAAAGGCTCTCTATAAACTTCGTTTATTCAGACACAAAAGCTCTCAAACGTAGGTATCCTTTACCCAACAAAATTACCGGCTATGAGCGAATGTGATAATCTGAAATATGAACAAAGAAATGATTCGGACGGCAACAAAGCGGATCGCTTCGGCCGAAACACGTTTTAATTAAACTAATGAAGTAGCGAGCGCTGCGCTTCTTTGAGTTCTCTACCTGGCTACACAGTTTGCAGGAAAAATGTGGGAATGATCGAGCTAAAAAGTGTAGACGGCAAATTGTGTGTACACTTTTTGAGATAAAAAGTGTGTAGATACTAGTTATGAAAACTACTTTACAACAACTTACAGATAGGTAAGTGATTTTGAAAATATAAACGAAAGTCTTAAGAAGAAATAACAATGTGAAAAACTATATATAGCAATTTATATACTTTTAAACATATTGCTTTGTATAAAGTATACTGTTAATAAAAAAATCTGTACTGTTAGGTCTATCCTATACATTTTTTAAATTCCACGTCGAAAAAGTCACAGCTAGACAAATATTAATATTAAGTGATATGCATTTAATGTATTGTATTAGATTTTGACCAGCTCGATCTTAGAATAAATCAATTAATCTATGAGCTCGATGGCGCATTTGGTAGTGACCCTGCCCCATGCGCCGAGAGTTGTGGGTTCGATCCCCACCCAGGACAAACATTCGTGTGATGAATACTTGTGTTTGTTCTGTGTCTGGGTGTTAATATCCAATATTTAAGTATATATTTGTAATACCACTGTTGTTTCTGATATCCGTAACACAAGTGCTTAAGCTACTTACTTCGGAGTCAGATTAATGTATGTGATGTCGTTGAATATTTATTATTTATTTATTATATTTATCACCAGTTCTTTAATAAAATACTTGACCAAAACTGATATGCTTTATATCGTATATTCTGCGGTTTCAATATAAAATACTAGTTACTACTTCCACTTATTAATTACAAGAAATCCACGTCGTTACTCCAAGAGAAGTCTCCATTTGCCCCATCTATATCGAAAAAAAAAAATCTCCCAAGGAACCCCACAAAGCAGAAACGTTCCACAGATCTAGTTAATGGAACGGCATTGCCTTCATTGCAATGTAAAAGTCTCCCCCCTTCCCACCACTTCTATTTCTACCTTTTTTTCAATTAATCGCGTCTAGTTGGACCGATTTAATTGAATGCTCAGTTCAAACTCTGGACAATTGGATTCCTCAGTAACTATCGTTTTAAGATAATTGGGACGCCGCTGATTAGAAATTTAAATGTGGCACGTAGTAACAATATTTGCTTGAAACAGTCTAATAATTCAAATAGATGGTCTTACAAGTTGTGGCTTAGTGGATAAGATGATGGCTCTTATTTAAGGAGCGCTAATTCAAACCTTGAGTCTCGTTTACTTTTACATGATCTGACTCCGAGGTAGCTTAACCACTTGTTTTACGGATATCGAAATCAACAGTGGCTTACAAATATATACTTACATATTGGATTTAGACACAGAACAAATACAAGTATTCATCACACGAATATTTGTCCTGGGTGGGGATCGAACCCACAACTCTTGGCGAATGGGGCAGGGTCACTACCGAATGCGCCATCGAGCCAGTCATAGTTCGATGGCACATTTGCTAGTAACTAGCTGGGCACATACAAACAAATCATCACGCCCGTAATCCCTGAAGGGGTAGGCAGGATGACAGGGGCAGCAAACCCCTTAAAAAAAAAACAAAACTAGGCTGGCTTAGATGAACAATGTAAAAAAGTAGTGACGAGTGGCTAGCTCGTCGCCTACACAATCACATACCAAAAACCCGGTATACCATTAGTCGCCTTTTGCGATATGCTAGGCAAGACACAGTTGGCACATTCTTTTTAAGTCATAACCGAACATGGGACGTTACAATATGTTACTATAATTCCCATTCAAACTATTGCATGTCCCGAAAGCTTATACCAATAAACACTCCGCTTGTGTTGTAGCACCGAATAGGCGTAATCAACGGCCTATAGCGCTGGCCTGTGGCCAACACGCCTGCGAGCGAGCTGTGATTGACGTCGCCTATGTGGCAGACAACTTTAGTTGCCAGAGAGAAAGAAACGCTCTTAACAATCTGCGCTATGTAGCATTTAAGTTCATAAGAACTTTATCATCAATGCAAGACAATGTCCATAAGTTAGATTATTTATCAAAATATATTAAACACGTATTTTTTAAAATTGTACGCACCTAGTGACGTCACGCGGTACTTTAACGCACTGCAGCCTCATCATTTTTGGTTTGCTGAAGAAAATTAAAAATAATTAAGCAATATTTTTTGTAATCTCAATAATAAACTAAAAAATGTTTTTGAATAAATTAGTCTACTGTGCATGCTATTTTATGCAATAACGAATCTATATTGTATAGGCAAATAACTTACGCAAATATTGACTGAGGCGGCTACATATTTAATCTTGGGAAAGTTCCCCGGGTGGGAAATTTCCCAGTTACCTACACCGCTTTATGGTCTGATCGTGACTTGGCACTCGCTAACAAGGATATTAGGGTGGGGACTGGTTGCGCGGGAAAAGCGGGTAACCATAGACAAATTAGAGTCTTTGATTGTCGCCGTCTAAGTTATTATTGAAATATCCGTCAATAAACAATCAAAGATTACAAAAAGGTAACTGTTTTTTATTGAAAAAAGTAAAACAATTTGCATTAGGTACATTTGACTATGAGGTATCTATATATTTATCTTATCAGTCTTTACATATAATACAAGCAGCGCCACGCAGTTTCACCCGCATAGTTCCCATTCCTGTAGGAATATGGGGATAAAGTTTTGACTAAGTTACTTCCGGATAATGTAGCTTTTCAATTGTGAAAGAATTATTAAAATTATCACTGTAGTTTCTGAGTTAATTCAATAAAACAAACACACACACACACACACACAAATACAAAAATACAAATCTTTCCTCTTTATAATATTAGTATAGGTCTAACTACTTGAATACTTAGTTAGATACATTTATTTTGGCGGAATTGACATAGAAAGTGTAACATCCGCCGAAAAAGTCCATTGCAGTAACTATGATCTAATTTGTCCAGTTCTCCTATCTAATTTTTTTATTTTAATTTATGAAGGGAATGTAGACAGTCGCTTTAATGTAATTACCAGACTCGCCAAAGACTTGGATCATGATTTAAGCGGATGGATTCTGGTCTAAGCAGACCCCGACTAAACACGAGACATAACTAAGTAACTAAACTTCACGCCACTTCCCTAGACATAACGCAAGGAAGAGGTTAACATATTCCTTATTTTATACTAGGAATTTTATAACATATTTCCAGTTATGTCTCGTACTTCCCGTTTTAGCGTTCTAATTAATATTGCGACAAAGTTCAAAAATATTGAACCCGCTCCCGCGCCCGCCCATCACCAAGCCCGCTCGCTGTTCTCTAGAACTAAAGTAAATTGCAGAGCCGCCGTGATTTTCCATTAATCTTCCCGTAGCACTTCATTATTTATTATCCAGTCCTTTCTGCTGCTATTGACGCTAACAGGAGCTCTGATGTTCGCAACGTGACGGTGGCTGTATGGAATCTGATTCCTTTGCCCCTTTTGATATTTGAACAAACTCTGAGCTTGAAAGGTTAATAGTCATCCTTCTTATTCCAGTGTAAGGCTTTACGAGTACGATTTCTTTGCTTAATACTTTATGATTCGAATAAAATTCAATTTGAGCGGTAAAAGTTATTTAACCGAACTCTGATTGCTGTGTAAGGCTGTATGAAATAAGATTTCCTTGCCCCATAATTTGATTGAGAATGAAAAGTTATTATTAATTTGTTCTTCTTAGCTACATACCTACCTAATGAGGTTGTATTAATTATTTATTAGTACTGTGCTTTGTTTTTTAAGGTTTTATATCAAATAATAAACTCATCAATGGGTAACTTGTCAGTATTCCCTTCCATCGTGGTTCTCTTTCAAGTTATTACAAAAAACAAAAAAAAGGTTTTAATCTACATGCTTTTAAATATGTAAAATAGGTGCTCAAAATATTTATAAGTCATTGTTGGCAATAAGCAGATTACTTTAATGATTATTATCTAAAAGTAAGCTTTACATTACATCTAATAAAATTTAGCTTAATTAATTTCACGATTGTGCTGTCTATTTAATACAAATGCGTTGAATTATCACGTAAAAACATTTCTTCAATGCGGTAAATATTATGTTCGAGGCAAATTTATTAATTTAGGTACAATAAAATATTAAATTAAATTTCTTGATATATTTTCCAATTTTCGCATCCGATGTTTTGAATTTTGTAATATGTAGGTATAAAACCAAGAATGATGTTGTAAATTAAATATATTTTATAAAACTGATCATAATTAAATCTGTAAGTAGTTACTATATTATAATAATGATTTGGTCTTTCTTAATTTTTAAGCTCAATAGTAAATTAATGATACTACTAGGCACTTGTCACTACTTTATCACAATTTTCCAATTATGTGGTATAAGGAGCTTTTATCTTCTATGACTATCTATTCCCTTCGGGAGATTGCGGGGTGATATTTATGTATTTATATACTTTGTTAAAAATAAACTCTTTGGCAATGATAGTCGAATAGTTAGTCTAAATCGATATATCTATGTCTTGTATATATAATTTAAAGATAAGCTAAATATTAAAGTCGCGGACTGCAAATATATCAATACTTTGGGTCACCAGCCCAAAAGTTTAAAAACCTCTGATATAGAGGTACATATGGGAAGCCTCCCTTACGTGGTTTGAAGAATTGCTCCCAATACATGTCAGTTCGGTAGTTCTATCCGTTTGTATCCTGCGAATCCCTCGGGAGTTCGTTTAAAGGTAAAACCTCTTCGCATGTTTGCAATCTAGAAAAACAGCGAACATTTTGAGTGCGCGATAGGGATTGTATAAATAATAACAAATGCTACCTAAAAACTATTCAGGCTGCTTAAAGCACTTAATTTTTTTTTAAATAAATCTTTATTTCTCCCGTTCACATGATACATATTATTATAATTCTAAGCATTTAGTACAATGACCGGAAGATTAAATAAATAAATTCTCCAGACCGACACACCAATTCCCTAGTTCCAAACTAAGCTTATGCTTGTGCTATGGATACTAGGCGAATGGATAGACATACTTAAATACTTTATAAACAACCATGACTCGAGTACAAATGTCCATGTTCATCACATAAAACATTTGCCCCTAGCGGGATTTGAACCCGCGACCCTTGGTTTCGTGGCCAGGGTCTCTAACCACTCGACAAACGGGCCAGATTGGTGCCTTAACTAGGTAATCTTGTGTCACGCGGATGGTGGGTGCGGGGGCACCGTCATCCGCATTGCACACGTCTCAGCGGCCAGACGGGAAAAGTACGGTACCCACTGCTATTCCCGTCGCCCCCCATATTGGGGGGAGGGTCATGTGGTGCCCGCCGTGTAGGGCGGGCCGGTCGCTGGAGGGCGTCATGGATGTAGAGGCTCAGCCATACCCGCAACGTCCCTCCGCTCGAGTGATGAGGGGTAGGTACCGTGGGATTTTAGTGGGTATACCCCCACTACCATCTTGGCCGGACCAGGGCCTTTAATTCCAGAGGCCCTTGGGAGTCCCCCGTCCCCCCCCCCAGGGCAGGGTGACGGGGCGTAACGCATTTTCCCGCGACAAATAAAAAGGTGTACCTTGTGTCTTAGGTCACCAGGAATATATATCTCAATCTGAAACTTGACGGATTAAATCTTAAGTAAACCTTCATCTTTTGTATATTACTAAAAGTATATTCTTGCCTTAAAATAGTCCCTATTATTGTATCTAGAAACATATCGTCATTATGTTTCTAGACATCTACATTCTACATCACATATATTGATCTGACTCCGAGGTAAGTAGCCTAAGCACTTGTGTTACGGATATCAGAAACAACAGTGGTATTACAAATATATACTTAAATATTGGATATTAACACCCAGATACAGAACAAACACAAGTATTCATCGCACGAATGTTTGTCCTGGGTGGGAATCGAACCCACAACTCTTGTCGCATAGGATAGGGTCACTACCTAATGCGCCATCGAGCCAGTCAAATATGCCTTATATTCTATCACACATGAAGGCACCACGCTATGGCTCAGGAGTTCGCCTCCAAAACGAGGTTTTGACGGGTTTGATCTATTGATAATTTGGGATGTTGACACCATTTATATTTAATTTGGAAATATCAATTCCGAAAAAGAAAGTATCGTCGTATCCTGTTAAGCCTTATTGATTTGGAGTCATATTGAGTCTAAGATCTTTAATATTACAAAAACTGCTTAATATTAAGTCATTTGACTATACAAACTACTGACGTCACACGTTGACAAGCCCATACAAAATCTATATAGTGATTTCGTTTTGACAGCTCCTAAAAAGTATCTCAATTGACTAGCCAGTCAACATCCCTATTACTTTGATTTAAAGATGTTACAAACCAGGCGATTAACAAATGTTTTCTTAGAGCCTAATTAACATAACATACAACAATTGACATTGGGCATTACACTAGGCTAAATAAATACAGACATTTTGGAATTTGATGGTGGAAAATGGTTTGGGTGTTTACAGTCAGATTTGAACCAACACACTTCACGCGTATTTTCATTTATTTATCTAATAATCGCGCCACTAATCGTTGACATATATTTTTTTCAATTATCAATTAAAAAGTAGTACCTACATTTACTACTTTTTAATTGTCTGATGTTGGTCTGGAACTTATAAAGAATGTGCCAACTGTTTATTGCCTAGCATGTCGTAAAAGGCGACTAATGGTATATGGGGTTTAGGATATATGATTGTGTAGGCGACAAGCTAGTCACTTGTCACTACTTTTTCACAATTTTCCATCTAACCCAGCTCAGTTTTATTTTTGGCTCAACTTAGACTCTCAATTGATTGACAATTTAATGAGTTCGAAACAATAAAAAAGAGGGTTTGAATAGTAATTAAAAACGATTAATAAAAGCTGTTTTAAAAAGATTTAATTTCAAACAAGACCTTTGTGTATATATAAACCTTTCCACTAAATTAAAATGTTTCAAAGAACATTCTTTAACTTTGGCTAAAAGATTTTAAAATGACAAAAAACTCGGCCACCCATCTTTAACCTAATCACTTCTAATACACCTTCTCTCAAGACTCTTAAAACTCGATCCGATCAAACCACAACCGCGTTTCTGACACTTGTCAATTTAGTCGCCGCTTGTTACGGAGACCAACGAGCTAATAACTTCACCTACCCAGACCGGTAACGCTATAAATTCTGGCCGTGGGTACACTCACGTTGATGTATGTAATCGCCAAGTCAAATGTGTAATTTAAATTCACATAAGTTAACTCTCGGACGCTCTTACTAAAGTTTATTTGCATTTAGACGGAATACATTATTACGATGGCCTGAATAGCGTGGTAGTTGAAAGCTTGCGTTCGGGGTCAAAGGTTTGAAGTTGGTGGATTGTTTTTATACACAGTGATTCTTAATGTTAAAAATGCGAAAGTAATTTAGTCTGGCTGTTACCTACCATAAGATAGATGGAAATTAAATTAGCGCTAAAAAGTTAAATCCTTAGAGAAGAACGTAGACTGCGTTTTATTTTGAAATATTTATGATTCTGATCAGTCAATATTTTTTCTTAATGAAAATGTTCACCTATTGGCAGCCCACAGCAGTAGTTAACTGGTAGACAAAGTGAATATTAGCGCAGGGACCTCGTAGGTATGACATACATTATCTTTTTTCAATTCATATCATAATACCATAATTATATGAACTTCCAAGGTCCAGCCAAATTGCATAAATACAAAATTACGCCAAGAACATTAACAAATACAGAAAAACGTCTTCACAATTGGCTTAGCCGGAAACTGAACACAATACCGTCCATTTCTAAAACTTGAACCATAGTGCCAACCTTCATTATTAATCTTCCAACTATTGTCACAGTAATTTGATACTCACGAATCGCTAATATACATAGTACACCCGATGTAAAGTAAGACAATTAAGCCATATAGAGTCACAGCCGTGGCCCCAAGGTCAAGTCGTGAAGACCTATTGTTGTAACCTGATACTATGGGTTCTTTATGGTCTATTGTTGGCTATGGTCGTTTTGAAAGCAGGTGCGGACCATAGATATGTGTATATCAATTTCAAATGATTGCTTGAGGTGAATCGGAATTTATGCAGCTTTCAAATATCGATTGACAGTTTGATGGGAAAGGTGAACATGTGTAGATTAGTTCAAACGTTGGCTTGTCAAAATTTTCTTGTAGGTAACTATTGCAATTATTCAGGTGTATTTTCTATTTGTTATCCAAACTAACGATTGATTTATAAAACATATAATTTGGACTGGCTCGATGGCGCATTCGGTAGTGATCCTGCCCCATGCGTCAAGAATTGTGGGTTCGATCCCCACCAGGACAAATATTCGTGTGATGAATACTTGTGTTTGTTCGGTGTCTGGGTGTTAATATTCAGTATATATTTGTAATACCACTGTTGTTTCTGATATCGGTAACACAAGTGCTTAAGCTACTTACCACGGAGTCGGATCAATGTATCTGATGTAGTCTGAATTTAATATTATATGTATTTTTATGCAGATTCTACGCAACAGAAAGAAACTTTACGACAAACATTAACAACTAATTTAAGTTACATGAAAAATTGCGAAAAAGTAGTCACAAGAGGCTAGTTCATGCTATAACGCAATTTTGCCGGCATAGTTCCCGTTCCCGTAGGAATATGGGGATAAAATATAGCCTATGTTACTCCCGGATAATGTAGCTTTCCAATAGTGAAATATTTTTTTAAATCAACAATAGTATTTGAGTTTATTCATTACAAACATACACACACACAAAAATACAAATCTTTCCTCTTTATAATATTAGTCGACCAGAAATACACCATTAGTCCCCTTTTATGACATGTTAGACGAGGAACACATTTGTCACATTTATTTTGAGTTCCAGACCGTAATCATTAACCTATTCCTACCTAGTTCTGAAGTACAAATAATTCCGTTAAAATGCTATTTTGGCAGAAGATAATAAACACTTATTTTTTATCACATAACCATAACTATCATAACGAAAAAATACTCTATGTTGAAACATTTACCATTTACTAATCGTCCAACATGTTGTCCCCAACATAGCTCATTGTTGCGGGCCGGAAGCGGAAGTCGCGACGCCATCTTCCGGCGCCGGCGTCACTTAGCCGCCATTGTGTGTTTTGGCGGGAAAATGCGCGGGAATTTATCGTCGGCTTTGCTGTGTAATTCATGCATATTATTAGCTCCATTTATCAGGAAGGATAGGGAGTGTGGGAATCTTTGTCGGTGTTGGACCTTTTTGGTACGTGTGTAATATTTTCCTGGCATTATGTCCCGTTCTTAGTCTATGACCTGCTTGGACTATGATTGACGATTAAGTGAGTCTGTTTATTATATTAGGAGAACTGCTATATGACCTTAATAACCCTTAGAAAAGGGAAACAGATGAATTGGATTTAGGTCCGTAGTTATTCGAATAGATATGCATGCATACATATATAACATCACGCCCATAATCCCCAAAGGGGTAGGCAGAGTCAAAGGGGCAGCAGGACCTTTGACCACTTTTAGCCAAAAATAAAACTAGGCTGGGTTAGATGGAAAATTGTGATAAAGTAGTAACAAGCGTCTAGCTTGACGCCTACACAATCACATACCCTTGACATAAAACATTTGCCCCTAGCGGGATTCGAACCCGCACCCTCGGTTTCGTGGCGAGGTTCTCTGACCACTCGACCAACGGACCTGTCATGTATGTATGTTTTAGATGGAAAATTTGTAGTATTGGTAAATATATAAAATATGCGAAATACCACACCCGTTCCGACTAAATCATTTATAGAAATACAGAATTTCACTTTTATTTCATTAATAAAGCAAATGTTCTTTGGAAAGTAATTCCTATTGGAAAAATAAACAAATATTTTATACAAACAAAAATTCAATTTCATAACATCAAACAACTTTGGCGTTGGAATAAAATTGTTAAAATAATTATAATATCGAGCCGTATGTACTGGGTAGTCGTTTGTGGTACAGTCAGATAAAAAAATATGATAAATATAATTCACAAAAATATTTTTTTTTGGTTAGTTTTTGATTAACATACAATTAATTACCTACACACGTGTAGGAATAAGAAAAATATTATTTAATCCAAATGAAAAGCTAATATTTTTAAAACGTTAAATGGATGACTGATATATTTACTAACATTTAACATTAATGATATAATTATCTTTCATAAGTAAATTCCTATTATTAAATACTCGTAGACTGACGGAAGAAAAATACCTACACAGAATAACTCATGCGAACGCACGAGTGAATTGATTAATAATAATATTGTTTTGTTGATTAATATTAAATGTTGATTAATATTACTTAAAAACTGATTTTTATTTATAGCGTACCTCCATAAATTTCGCTTTCCTGGATGTAACTTATAGATTTAAATCCCAGACTAACATGGAACAAGGCGAAAATAGTTTACAAAAAAAAGACAGCGGACTGTACCGTATGTAGATTTGGGAGCGAACGAATCGATATCTCCAGAAGAATCTACCAATTAAATTGAGACGAGCAAACGAGGGCCATAGAGCTATGGAAACACTAGAAGTGTGTGATGATTATTATCAGTATAATGTCGGTCTGTAAATTCGAAAATAAAAGTGTGTGTATATATATAGGTAAATATTAGACTAAGTCTGCGGGTGATCCTGTGACGTTTGGTAGGAAATACCTAGGCTAGGAAATACCTCATCAGGAAAAGAAGTATCGTATAGTAATACTAATAATTATATTTAATTCAAAACTTCCTATGACGATTATTAAGTAGTAAGTACTGTATTGTATTGCATTATAAAAAAACCTAATTTAAATATCTAATCAAAGTCTGTGTTTTCCTTTTAGGAAATTCCTCTTGCGAGTCTAAATAATAATAATAATATCCGACTACATCACATACATTGATCTGACTCCGAGGTAAGTAGCTTAAGCACTTGTGTTACGGATATCAGAATCAACAGTGGTATTACAAATATATACTTAAATATTGGATATTAACACCCAGACATAGAACAAACACAAGTATTCATCATACGAATGTTTTTCCTGGGTGGGAATCGAACCTACAACTCTTGGCGCATGGGGCAGGGTCACTACCGAATGCGCCATCGAGCCAGTCTAACATATTTATTATTATCTGTTCCACTCTAACAGCTCTTACACCTACACCCATACATCAAACCAGGCAACAATCGTAGGCTCTAATTAAAATAGATGACCCATTTACATTGTTGCTGTAACTTCGCCGAGGGGACGAAAGTTCACCTATTAAGTGGTATCCGATCGAGATATACGTAAAGTAAGGAGCATTGCTGTATTCTTTAATAGAATTGTATCTATTAAAATTTCATAAGTTTAAAAATACATACCCATGTTGGTCTGAGACTTAAAAAGAATGTGCCAATGTGTGCCTTGCCTAGCATGTCGTATAAGGCGACTAATGGTATAACGGCTTTTGGGTGTGTGATTGTGTAGGCGACGAGGTAGCCACTTGTCACTACTTTTTACTTAAATATTGGACATTAACACCGAGTCACAGAACAAACACAAGTATTCATCACACAAAAGTTTGTCCTAGGTGGAGATCGAACTCACAACTCTTGGCGCATAAGGTCACTACCAAATGCGCCATCAAAGTCAAATTGGTCAGACATTTTGTAGGTACATTATACAGAACAACATGGGACATATTTACGTGTCCCATTTTGAAGACAACACGATGTATAATTAATGCCACCTGTCAGTACGAGGAACTAATTAAAAACAAACAAAATAAACTTTTTGTCAGCGTCAATGCGCTAACGAGAAAGGGGAATGTTTTAATTGGCTTAATTCAATTTGGACCAATCTACACCCTTGTTAATAGACAATGACAGTTGACAAAAGATTAAATGGATGTTATCATGATCAAGTGAGATGAATTGATATTGAAAAATGCTTTTACTTTTTATACACAGACCTGTCTATGTAAATAAAGATTAAGCGTTATTTGTGTTAACGAATAACTGAACCTATATAATTACTCAATGGAAAGATTATAAAGCCATATTCTGTTCATATTTTTTTTATCTACGTCACACGAGAGCGGTGGTCAATGGTAAGTTAACGCGCCTCTTAACCGAAGTGCGGGTTCAAGCCCGGGCACGTACATCTGGATTTTTCAAGTCTATTTACATATTTATACCACTAGCTCGACGGTAAATAAAACTGCAAATTCAAACAATTTTGGATTCGTAACCATGATCCGAAAATTGTCTGGTTCCCCTATCTTAGGGTTACGAAGGTCAGATCGGCAGTTGCTTCAATGTAATCACCAGACTCGCTAAATCCTGGGGCATGGTCTAAGCGGGCCCCGTCTATATACAGGACATAACGCTAGGAAGATGATGAGGGAGTAGGATTAGTAGGATTAGTAGGATCTAATGTTTATAAAAAATTTGTCGCTCGGTATTTCAATATTGAAATTACTCAGTAACAGCCCGGAGTCAGGAAATTGGCGGTATAATCACCCCCGTGCCTCGGAAAGCACGTTAAGCCGTTGGTCCTGCGCCTGACCTCTCTCCGGTCATGTCAAATTGCCGTCTCACCGGACTATGAGAGTGAAGGAATAGAGAGTGCACTTATGTTTGCGGATACACTTGTGCACTATAATATCTCCTGCGCAGTTGGCTAATCCTGTTGAGATTGGCCGCCGTGACCGATATCGGCTAGGAGGACATTATTATCTTTTTTGTTCGCCTGTCTAATTGTGAGCATAATTTCATGACGATCAATTTAATAGTAAAACATGTATGAGTAACAAGCCACGACAAGAGTCGACCGCCTCGTTAGTCTAGTGGTAGCATGCGCCACTTAAGGACCAATAGGTCTACGGTTCAATTCCCAGGTCGGCTCAAAATTTGTGGCTGGGTATTTCAATACTGAAATTACTTAGTAACTGTCTGGAGTCAGGAAGTGTAGTAACCCCTGTGCCTCGGAAAGCACGTTAAGCCATTGGTCCTGTGCCTGACCTCTCCTGTCATGTCGAAATGCCGTCTCTCCAGACTATGAGAGTGCAGAGGAGAGCGCACTTGTGTTTGCGCACGCACTTGTGCACTATAATATCTCTTGCTGTGTCAACCCTCGTTGATATTAGCCGCCGTGACCGACATCGGTTAAGAGGACATTATTATGTAATGAGTAACAAATATATTCATGCACAGACACTAATAATAATAGTTAGAACTCCTAAATTTTCCCGGTAATAGATATACAGTAACAGTAGATGTATTATCCACTCGTTTGAGCGAGAAGGTAAGCTGAACTCGTGTCTAGATCTAGTTTAAGGTCCCTAGAACGCAGACTTAACGACATTACTTATTTAATTTCTAAACACTGGCATAATATTCTCATCATCTTCCTAGCGTTATGTCCCGTGCTTAAACGGAGTCCGCTTAGACTACAATCCAGGATTTAGCGAGTCTGGTAATTACATTGAAGCGACTGCCGATCTGACCTTCGTAACCCTAAAATAGGGGAACCAGACAATTTTTGGATCATGGTTACAAATTAAAAAGTTGTTTGAATTTGCAGGTTTCATCACGATGTTTTCTCTCACCGTCGACCTAGTGGTATAAATA
Source organism: Glyphodes perspectalis (assembly GCA_951394215.1). Lineage (NCBI taxonomy): Eukaryota > Metazoa > Arthropoda > Insecta > Lepidoptera > Crambidae > Glyphodes > Glyphodes perspectalis. Next base: position 10,931,303 of record OX596223.1, on the reverse strand, counting down.
CATACATAGATATCTACATATGTATTGGATCAAAAAGTTGCAATGCTAGCAAATAAATTGTACTCCTTATCCCTCCTTCCAGACAATAATATATAGAAGATGATGACGAAATAATATTGCCTCTGTACCCAGAACTACCCGTAGCTCTAAGCCATTCTCAGTTTAATAGAATAAGTTTGTTACTCGGACCGGCTCGTACATGTCTCTCCCATCGAACATTCAACCTATGGAGTAGCAATTTTGGTGAAAAAACTCAGAAATACATCAGAAATTTGCTACTGGAAACTTGTCATCTTCTTTCACCAATCAATATCTTGATTGCCATCAAATCTGTCGAGGCAATCTGTGCAGAGATTTCAAAGATTTGGTGCAATCATTTCGAACTAATTTATTATATTTAGGAGTGTAGGAAAATAATTATAATACATCTTTGAACCAATTTATCTGATTCCCCTATTTTAAGGTAACGAAGGTCAGTTAGGCAGTCGCTTCAATGATCTTGGTCTAAGCGGACCCTGAGCACCGGACGTAACACTATAAAAATGAAGGAGAAGATCTATAGAAGCTATGTACATTGTTCTCTATGCGATCATATTGCCACTCTATTGGTTGTATATTCCATGGTCTGTATCGACACGTCTGTAGAGACTGTACTTAATATGAAGTACGCGACAACTTAGCAGTGCCGGTCAATTGAACAACTCGATGTTAAACATGATGTGTAATACTGCGCTATGTTATTGCGCTAACTTAGTTTAATGCGCTGGGTGTTTTAACTCAATTGTTTAATTAGTTTTTGGTCGAATGGATAGAAACCCTGGCTACGAAATCAAGGATCGCGGGTTCGAATCCCGCTAGAGGTAAATGTTTTGTGTGATGAATATGTTTATAATCTTAGTTTGGAACTAGATAATTGATGTGTTAGTCTGGAGTTCGGTTCTCTCTGCCTACCCCGCTAGGAAAGTGGCCTGAAGTTTAAATAAATAAATATCCGACGACATCAGATACATTAATCTGACTCCATGGTAAGTAGCTTAAGCACTTGTGTTACGGATATCAGAAACAACAGTGGTATTACAAATATATACTTAAATATTGGATATTTACACCTATACACAGAACAAACACAAGTATTCATCACACCAATGTTTGTCCTGGGTGGGAATCGAACCCACAACTCTTGGCGCATGGGGCAGGGTCACTACCGAATGCGCCATCGAGCCAGTCAGTTTGAAAGTAAAGTAAAAAAAAGTTGTATTCATTTAAATGTTTGCGAAAAGGGCTCTGCGCAGAATTTGGATTCGTCAAGTGAAGCGCTTAGATTTCTAGCTAGCTTTCTTTGTGCTGCGCTATGGCGCAAACTGTAATTAAATCAAAGAACTGATGATTATAGCTGCGATTGAGTTAGCTACGATTCGTTCTGAGTTAGGCTCGATGTAGAATTTGAGTTTGAGTCAATATTGGACAGGAATCGATCCACCAACTGTGCTTTCATATTATTATTAGTTTTATAAGCCTAGTACTTTAAGATTGTTATTTTAAAAGTGAAGCAACCCTTACCGCTGCCAAAATTGGATGGGTAACCAAAATTTATTTGCTATATGTATTTTTTAAAATTTTTGTTTGTAAATAAGCTCATTGGTAGTTATGTCAAGATGAGCAACTGATGAGCCTCATTCATTCGGATTGGTCAGATCTCAGCACTATTCGTCAGATAAAAAAAAAGTAACGTCACAAATAAACCACTTAAATAACTTTGTTCAGAGTTTTTAAATAAGTCATGTACCTGTCCTATTTTGATAGTAGATTAAGCTACAAAATTAAATGACAACAGAGAAAAAATAACGAACAAATCAAACTTTATTTCCAAAACACCAGCGCAAATTGGCGCTTAAAAATTCAAAATGGCTGCCAACGTCATAATTTACGCGCTACAATTATTTACGACTTTATGACACCAGTAGTTAAATACACATAAAACTAATTTAATTTTCGAACACAAAAGTTTAACGACGGGCGATAATAATAGTAATTTCGAGGCAAAGGAAACGCCGACGAAGACATTCGTTCGTATTTCAGGGGTTTAAATTATGATGTTTTATAAGCAGCTCGGTTTAAATACTTCTTCATTTAAAATGGAGACGTGTTCATTTAATTTTTTTTTTCACTCGACGATTGTAGCAGACTTTGGATGAAGATTTCTTTCATAAAATATTGTGTTTCAGATATTCATACGGTTAATGTTTGTACCTATACATTTAAAAAATATATTGTTCTAAGTTGTGAAAATGACATACTGTCTGTCTGAACTAGAATACTAAGTACAAAGTACTATAAAATAATGCTGATCCCGCTGGTTGAATGATAGCTTCTGTCTATTTGTCTGAATTAAAACTTGTTGATGTTTTGTACAGTAACAAATAAACCAAAAAATAACGCCGAAACAATTCTGTATTTCTATTTAATGTGATAAATTTGGTAGGTACGTGAATAGTAGGCTATCCTATAGGATAGCCTACTTTTCAGGTATAAAAGAGAAAGATATAATGACCTATTTTGGATATGTCCCAAAATGGTCATTACATCTTTCTAAATAGTATCTGTAACAAACCTTACACCACCCACAATAATCCCCTAACTATACTACATTATAACACCGGTCACCCATCAAAACATCTACCACGCAACTGTCGCTTCACTTAACGGACACACGTGCCTCAGCACCCGTTGAATTGTTCCACATAATAAAACAAAACAAAGTAAAGAGAGTTGTTTTCAATAGCGCTTAAGTGTTATCAATCAGGAGATCTCGCAACTACCTGCTAACATTGACCTGTAACAATGGGGTTTTCATTAGACTTCTACTACACTGAGACACACTTCTACAGTAGTCCTATACACTATATCTATACAAATATTATAAAGAGGAAAGGTTTGATTTTTTGTTTGTTTGTTTGTTTGTATGAATTGAATAGGCTCCGAAACTACTTGGCAGATTTGAAAAATTCTTTCACTGTTGGAAAGCTACATCATTCCTGAGTGACATAGGCTATATTTCATTTTCAAAAAAAATAGGCATCCTTACTAAAATTACGATAACGTAATCCAAGGTGTGAAAAAAATATCAAAAAACTACCTTACATCGCGTGCGCTGCGAAAACTATTGATGATAGAACAAAATGATATACTACATTTTTTTAGAACACACCATTATCTACAAAAAATCAGCGGCAGCATATCTCTAACTATTACAGTCATGTCACAATAAGCGTTTTTTTATTGAAAAAAAGAAATTAAAATACCACCGCTACAAAAAGCTCTTTATTTGTACCTTGGTATTAACCCTTATCAAAATAAATGATGTATTATTTAAGACTGCTTCAATATCTTTATATTACTTTTTGAATTATTCGATTCTGACAATCCATTCAAAAGATATCACGAGTTAAAAAAAAATTAAAAAATAAACTGTATTCGGCTAGCTATGCGTTGTAGGCGTCACTCGGGCAGGGGTACGGGAGGGGGGTTAAGATCACGAAATAAACTTGCCGCGCGGCTCACTCGCGCGGTCGGCTCCCTACGTGATGGACGTGTGCGGAATTTACGCTTGATAATAATTCGTTTAGTAAGTAACTAAACCGATTTAAAAAGTTCTTTTCAGAACTGAACCCATTTATATAATATATTATAAAGAGCAAAGATTTGATTGTTTGTTTGTATCGAATAGGCTCCGAAACCACTAGACCGTATTAAATTATCTTTCACCAATGGAAAGCTTCTTTAATAGCGTGTAACATAGGCTTTATTTTATCCCCGTATTATTACAGGAACGGGAATTACGCGGGTGAAACCGCGGGGCGCTGCTATAAATAAATAAATTACAAATTCTCCAGACTGACACACCAATTCCCTAGTTCCAAACTAATCTTATGCTTGTGCTATGGATACTAGGTGAACGGATATACATACTTAAATACGTTTATAAACATCCATGACTCGAGTACAAATGTCCATCACACGAAATATTTGCCCCGAGCGGGATTCGAACCCGCGACCCTTAGTTTCTTGGTTAAGGTCTCGAACCACTCGACCAACGGGCCAGTTAGATATCATTAGCTAGTAATAATTCATAATATTCTTCTAAATTAAAGTAATCAGGCATTTGGATCATTTATAAAATTATGACTTGATCGTTTTTTTAATTTTGGTTCATATTTAAATGCAACTAAATAAAAAACTCTAAAATATATTATATTTTAAATGAAAAAGTCCTTTACTGTCTGTCTTTGGATTACTTTAAATCTCAGACCAGAATGGGGTAATAATGTATATTACATATAATGCTTCCTTTAATTACATACAACGTTATCTCAAGATATAAGGCTTTCCTAGAGTGGCACCCATAGGTTTTTTTTAAGTATAGTCTTATTTTTTTGTTGCGAAAGGTTTTTTTAGGAGTTATTTTGTAAAAAAAAATATTTTATCTGGTTTAATTGTAAACTAAAATTTAAACCATAGGTTTCGATATTCAGTATTGTTGCTTCAGATCTACTAAAGCCAAAACAAAATGACTGTACCCAACTTAAATATCATAGGCCAAAAAACTATAATTCTATTTAGTCCGACAGTTAGATTATACAAAAATACAAGACACATATTTTTTGCTTTATCAATATAACAAAAAAATACAAAGATAAAGAGCATCAAGGTTTTGGAGTGGGGGCTTGCGACGTCACTTGTAAGTAAAAATTACCTACGTGTGACTTCACGCGCAATTTGAATCCGCTTAATCTTCGCCAGTGTTTGTTTGACAAATAAATGAACAAATACGTGTTAAATATATTTTTATAATCTAACTGGCGGACTAAATATTTTAGTCCGCTCCTGTATTAAGTTTAAATAAGAAATTATATGTTGTAGGTAGCTTACAGTGAAACAGTATGTATTTGTACATTTTCGTTTTGATTGTATCTTTACAAAGAGAAAATTCAATGGTTAGTACCGCGGTAGGGCAGAGCCCTTCAACCTCAAATGTGTTCAGGGCACGCGAAACAAACATTCTGGCGCTATTTGGAACGCCATTTGCACTTTTTGTTCGGCTAACGGATCTGTGTTAATCAACTGTGGTCTGTCTTCGAGAACAGTTTTAGAACTTGGATGTAGCTTAGAATACGTTCAGTATTGATTTAGCAGACGGAATAGGTTTCTATATAATATCGGGTCGGAGGCAGTTATTTTTGGCGTTGTATCCCGTTCTAAGTCGAATTCGGTTCGATCCCCACTTAGGACAAACATTCGTGTGATGAATACTAGTGTTTGTTCTGTGTCTGGGTGTTAACTTATGATAGGTGTCTATAATATAAAAATGAATCGCTGAATGTGTTACTAAGAGCAAATCTTTAGAATTATTTTTAGTTGTGTTTGTTATTATCAGGTGAAGGTTCTTATAAAAGAAAAAAAAAAGTTGCACGGAAAAAAAATGAATATTGAAAATCCAAGATCGGGGCGTTACGAAGTGCACCGGGTCAGCTAGTTTAAGAATGTATTTGTAACACAAGTGCTTAAGTTACTTACCACGGTGTCAGATCAATGTATGTGACGTTGTCTGATATTTATTTATTATTTAATTCCGCTTTGTGTTGTATGGAAATATGATAATGTTGGTACGATGTTGGTCTGGGACTTAAATAGAATATGCTGAATTCCTTGACTAGCATGTCGTAATGGTGGTTAATGGTGATTCGGACTTTCGGATTCGCGATTCGCAGAGCTGACAAGCTAGCCTCTTGTCACTGTGTATTCACAATTTTCTATCTAATCTAGAACTATTTTATTTTTGAGTAATAGTGATTTGAATCCAAGAAGCAGTATTATTACGGATTTTACTGCTTATTACAGGAAATTGTTCAAAAGCAGACAAGCTCGCCAAAATCGCCTTTTACAAAATGCCTGTTGGTCGAGTGGTCAGAGACCCTGGCCACGAAACTGAGGGTGGCGGGTTCGAATCCTGCTAGAGGCAAATATTTCGTGTCATAAACATGGACATTTGTACTCGAGTTATGGATGTTTATAAACCCTTTGTTGCATAGAGCTTAGTTTGGAACTAGGGAATTGGTGCGTCAGTCTGGAGAATTTATATATTTATTTTACGAGATAATAAACAAGAATGTGTTCCATGTCGGTATATTATTTTCAACTCCCAACCTAACATGAGACATAACCGTCACTAAACACTAGTTAAGTGCCCCCATTCTTCTCCCACGTAACCCCATCTACATGCTCCAAACCATTTCACTAAACGCATTGTAAAAACCGAACTTGCAAATCAACTTCTCATCCACATCATCCTTAACTCCTCTACATAAGGTTCAAAATAGCGAACCTTAAAGATATTCCTGCCTAACTACCGCTTGGATCTTGTGACGTACTAAATCCTCTTCACAAACTGTGACGTTTATGCTCTACGAGATAATTAAGGGGCTTAGCCGACTGAAAATGGTTTAGGGAGGTTATGTGTTCACTTTGAGGTACATAAAAGCTGTTTTTTTTTCTTCTGGCATATATGACGGTTTCAGAAGCGGTGGTAGCTCAATGGTAAGGACACGCTTCTCTTAACCGAGGAGTGCGGGTTCAAACCCGAGCATTTACCTCTGAATTTTTCAAATCTATGTACGTATTTATACCACTAGCTCGACGGTGAGGGAAAACATCATGACGAAACCTAAAAATTGTCTGGTTCCCCTATCTTAGAATTACGAAGGTCAGATCGGCAGTTGCTTCAATGTAATTACCAGACTCGCTAAATCCTGGATCATGGTCTAAGCGGACCCCGTCTGAGCACGGGACATAACGCTAGGAAGATGATGATCTATGACGGTTTCAGCGTTCGTGGTAGCTTTAATCGTGGATCTCACGGCGTCTCCACTCTGGTGATGAAGGGTGCCGTGGGGTTCAGTGGGTTTACCCCGGCCACTCCATCTTGTCCAGAAAAGGGTCCTCCATTTCAGAGGGCCCTGGGAGTCTCACACAGCACGTCGTCCTCCCTCGGATGGCATGTGACTAATGCATTGCCCGAGAAAAAGTATTAAGCGTTGAAAAAAAATGCTTTTTTTAATCTTTGTACCTACTTGTAAAACCGTAAAATGGGCTCTTAGGTGTTAGCAAGAATTCTCTAGCCTAGTTAAGTAGGCTGAAAGATTTGAAGTTATAGATAGCGTCAACGCCTTGCATGAGAATTATGTTAAGTTTCATGCTTTCTGTAACTGACTTAAAATAGGAAGCTATTATTTTTATGCATGTTTCAAGGATTCTTATTACGTGAAGTTCCATAATGACTTTTAATGTTTACATTAGTGTGGAGTAATAAGACTTGATTCATCTTCCTAGCGTTATGTCCCGTGCTTAGACGGGGTCCGCTTAGACCATGATGCAGGATTTAGCGAGTCTGGTAATTACATTGATGCAACTGCCGATCTGACCTCCGTAATCCTAAGATAGGGGAACCAGACAATTTTTGGATCACGGTTACAAATCCAAAGTTGTTGGAATTTGCAGGTATCCACGATGTTTTCCCTCACCGCCGAGCTAGTGGTATAAATACGTACATAGATTTGAAAAATCTAGAAGTACGTGCTCGGCTTTCAACCCTTACCCCTCGGTTATGAGACGCGAGTCCCTACCTACCTACCACCAATTTTAAAACTATATTTTCAGCCAATAAATAATATAGCCTATATGTTATCCCTGTATTGGAAATAGGAACTACATAAGCGAAACCGCGAAGCGCTGCAGTCATATAAAATTCAAATATGTTCCCAAATTTTATTTCTAGTCTTAACATGACGACTATTACTGATAGAAACTGCCAAGGTGTGAACAGACGTATATTTACAAAGAGACTACTAGAAAAACAATAGGTGATTTTTTTTTTCTTGGCTTTACACGGTTTTAAAATAGGTGCTTTATATCAAAATAAAATTAGAATTCTAAACTTGAATACAAAAATAATAAAAGGTCTAAAAAGTATATACAAGTAATGAGGCCAGCGTCGGCAACAACGGCATAAGTCAAAAATACGTAGCGGGAGGTGTACTGACTCGTACTATTTATTACATGCGTCGCTTTATACGCAAAAATATCTCTATAAAACCACCTTCCACACAAACAGTCTGTCCCTTTTCAAAGCAACAATAGCTTTTGCTGTCCGTACCCAGTTGAAATATCAGTCGGCAGATAAATCAGATAGTACCTATCGTGTGTGCCGTCAGCAGAAACGTGCGCCGACGACGACCTAGTTTTTGAGCTGTATTGTGTTTAAATAAAGCCTATTTGTGTTATGTTGAGTTGAATTTTGATCGACAGTAAAACATGCTTGCATTATTTCATCACACATGTAATTGGGTAGATGACTAAAAAGGCTGTTTAGTCCGTCAGTTAGATTATAATAAAATATTGAACACGTTTTTTTTTTTTTTTATTTGCCAAAAAAACATTGACGAAGATACAACGCATTCAAGTTGCGCGAGACATCACGCTTTTGTACAATGTTTACGAAATAGTGACGTCGCAAGCCCCCACTCCAAAACTTTGATGCTCTATATGTATATGATAGTAATCTTTGTGATTTTGTGTCCGTTTGGTAAAGCAAAAGTTAAATGACGGACTATAAAGAATTATAGTTTTTTTAAGCAGTCATCGTCCCTATTCTAGGGGCAGGTAGAGCTAAGAAGCAATTAGCTCTTTTAAATTCAAAACATCCCCTGAGTTATGTGATGTGTGCTAAATCATGTTACTCAGCAAAAAACAAATTGAGTAGATTTAAATAGATTATTTGTAATAAAGCAGTGACAAGTGGCCAGTTCGTTGCCTTAATAATCAAAAATCCTTAAAGAACTTTTTTTTTTGTTCTCTTCTGTATTATGTTACTCCCAACAGAGTCCCCTCTTCATTTGTAGAGTCAGACTTCAAAGGGACTATTATTAGTCAAAGATATCTCGCCGCTACTTCAGTAGGCGAATAGTTTCCGGAATTGTCCTGCAAGCCGGTTAGAGTGTCCTTGCAAGCGTGACTTGTACCTGTCAAGAACTATTATTAATCACCTTTTACGACATGCTAAGCAACAGAAAATAGCTGTTATATTCTATAAATCTCAAAACAACACGGGTAAATATTTAAATTCCATACTCAACATTCTGCAAATGCAGTAACACACGCTCAAATAAAATCAGCACTATAAATATATTGTAACACAAAGCAAATTAATAAATAACTCCGAACTTTGACAGGATAGATAGCACGCGTGAATTATAACACATCGTTACTAGAACCAATTACATCCCAAGCTAAATGAGATGAGGAAAATAGCCTTAAAATAACCATGTAACGTGATTTAAAAACCTCAATTAACGTTACGGAGAGGCGTGAAAAGACTTAAACGCCACTTAAAGAGCGTAAAAGATGTTTTAAAGCTCCGCTAGGTCAAAACAGAACGATGAAGGACCGACTTCGTAATTCGGATCAGCGGGAGGTGGTGCAGCCTGGCTGTGAGACGATGGGTGCCATAGAATTGCGATTGCAGCGCGACATTAAAGTCCGATGTCTGGAGTGCCATGTTGTAACGGTGGTAGCTCAATGGTAAGGACGCGCCTCTTAACCGAGGAGTGCGGGTTCAAACCCGGGCATGTACCTCTAGATTTTTCAAATCTATGTACATATTTATACCACTAGCTCGACCGTGAGGGAAAACATCAGCTGAAACCTGCAAATTTAAATAACTTTAAATTTGTAATAAGGTCAGATTAGCAGTCGCTTCAATGTAATTACCAGACTCGCTAAATCCTGGATCATGGTCTTAGCGGACCCCGTCTAAGCACGGAACATAACGCAAGGAAGATGATGTATTTTATACATATACCATTGGATACCTTAACTCATTTCACTATTAACTAAATGATAATAACTAAGAAAGCACATACAAAATACAATTATTTGTTTAAAAAATACAACTTCTTTTAACATCAGTCGCATAGCGGTCCCGTATACGACTAATCGCAACTCTGTGGCATCCCAAACGACACAGGTAATCCTTTACGCGCTCAGCAGGGCGCCGCGGAGTGTCGAGGCGTACAAATTGGCGCCCCGATACGACCGCCTCGATTAACCGCGCCTTCCACGGGCTTGTTCTTGAATTTTAATAGCTTGTAACGTATCAGTAATGGTTTTAAGAATTTTGGATAGTAATATAAATTACTTTGTATAATATGAATTGGAATAAATAGTATATAAGAGGAAGTATGAAAGTGGCACCAGTGATAGATAAGATGAGAGGAAACCGTTTATCTTGGTATGGGCATGTGATGAGAAGAGAGAAAGGACATATGTGACAAAGAGAGTGATGAGTATGAATGTTAGTGGATGGAGAGGAAAAGGAAGGCCAAATAAGAGATGAATGGACTGTGTGAAAGATGATATGAGTGAAATAGAAGTGAATAGCTTGATGACGGCTGACCGGGACGTATGGAAGAGGAAGATATGCTGCGCCGACCCCAGATGAACTGGGAGAAGGGCAAAAGGATGATGATGAATGTGATTTGTTTACTTTTTGACTTAGAATAGTTTAAACTAAACTGCACAAAAAAGTCTAAATGGAGCCCGAATTAGAATTAGAGGAAAGACTAGAGAAAGTTCACAGTACTGTAGGAGCCATGCCAGAAGTCGTCGGTCTTCCATAACAATAAATAGTTGGTATTGATTCAGACTTTTCCTAATGATGATGATGATGATATTTGAATAATTACACATAACACGCAAGATTTGTGGAATTAAGTCCATCAATCATCTACATTTATAAGTTACTACGTGTTTTTTACTACAACAACGCGCGCGGAGGCAACGAATTATGGTAATTAATTACGACACTCAATTAAATATTAATACTTGTTTTTGGTCATTACAACTAATTTCAGTACCCGGACATGAATGTTTCCAATGTTATACAAATTTCATTTCATTTGAGATTAAATTATCTTTATTTATTAATGCTTCAAAAAAATCTATAATATATAAATCCTCTTTTAAAATGGAAAATGACAATTAGAATAAAGAATTGATTATGATAAGACACTGGAAATAAATTATTATGCCAAGATCCCAGAAGTAACGCCTTTAAAAAAATAAGCAGAAATACCGCAGCCTTATTTTTATTATCTTAGCCCATTTATCTCAGCTCTGTTGATATTTGCTGCTACTGTCAACTGTCAACGACTAATCGCAACTCTATGGCGTCCATTAAATGATACAAGGGCTATCCTTCACCCCCAGCAGGGAGCCACACAGAGTGTTGAGGGATACAAATCAACGCCTCAAATATTAGAGGCTGCCCGCTGCGAGATTTTGTTCTTAAATTTTAATAATTTATGAAGAACAGTAAGAGAACCGGTCGAGTGGTAAGAGATTTTGGCCTCAAAACTAGAGGGTGCAGGATCGAATCCTGATGTTGTCAAATACACGTTCGTTGAACATTGAATGCGTCATATGTACTCAGATCGTTATGTGTTTAGAATGGTATTTAAGTATAAGAATAACTACTGTCGTCTAGTATCTATAGCACAAATATGTTCAGCTTAGAACAATGACATGTGCTAGTATGAAAAATTTATTAATATACTAGCTTTTCCCGTGGACCCGTTTGCGTGTAATTCAGTCAGTTAAAGAGTTTATTCCGCAAGGTCTAGATTTTTACGAATGAGAGATGAGATTCCTTGTTTGTTGAAGATTGTATTTCTTTAGGTTCAATCTTCTGATGTGCTTGTTTACCAAATTTCATCATAATCGATAAAGCGGCTTTGTTGTCAAGCTGTACAGGTAGACTAGCAAATAGACAGGCAGACAGACAAACGGTGGTATTTTCGTAATTAAAAGCAATACTTCATTCTACACACACATTAAGGAAAAACAATTACGAGACAAACAGAAACAGAAAAAACAATGTGTTTACCCATACATATATTATTAGAGCTAAAAATCTATCAGATAGAATCCATTTCGTATATATAATTCGTGGTCAGTTTATAATATAATGAATAATGATCTGACTATTCATAATGCAGTTCTTTATCTAAAATGCATAGCTTAGATACGCCGCATCGATAAGTCTATATCATTCGATAGCGTCGCTCGTATTCTGACACGTTCGCTAATTTTACAGGACACTAATTCCCAAACTGTTCTCTTAAAGAGCGTCACTAGACAGAATAAGTACGTTTGAAAGTACTTTCAACAATTAACCTAATTACATAGCAATAAGATGTCACAGTACTGTAAGAATCATTAGTTTATGATCTATTTCGCGATATTATAATATGTCAATAAATGTTAAACAGTATTATAAAGCCTAAATCGTAGTGATCTATAACATTTTATGGTTTATCCATGTCAAACCGTTAAAGTTATTACTAAGCCAACACTTAATTTCATTACTCGTGAAATTGTCTTTCATATTGTATCTCATTTCAGAATATTTCAAGTGTAGCACCGGTTTATTAGCACGCATATATATATTTATTTTTATACCAGACTACATCACAAACATTGATCTGACTCCGAGGTAAGTAGCTTAAGCACTTGTATTACGGATATCAGAATCAACAGTGGTATTACATATATATACTTAAATATTGGATATTTACACCCAGACACAGAACAAACACAAGTATTCATCATACGAATGTTTGTCCTGGGTGGGAATCGAACCTGCAACTCTTGGCGCATGGGGCAGGGTCACTACCGAATGCGCCATCGAGTCAGTCAAAGAGAGCTAAATTGGAATATTGAAATATTGATATATTAAATACTGTTAAAAACGTATACGTTACAATATAAGTAGACTAGCACAGTTTACAAATTATCGACAGTTTATCTATACTTATAATAAATCTGTAGAGAGGTCAATTCTGTACATGAAATATATTTTCAAAATAACTATCAGGGGGTGATTAGTGATCGATACTGATGCCAAAAATGCAATCAGTAAAATTTTTGTCTGTCTGTCTGTATGTCTGTATGTCTGTATGTCTGTATGTCTGTATGTCTGTATGTCTGTCTGTCTGTCTGTCTGTCTGTATGTCTGTCTGTCTGTATGTTCCTTATAGAAACAAAAACTACTCGACGGATTTTAACGAAACTTAGTACAATTATTCTTCATACTCCAGGGCAGGTTATAGTATACTTTTCATCACGCTACAATCAATTTCAAACGCGGGTGACACCGCTGGCACATTTAGTTCCAAATAATCCTTCTCAGTAGATAGATATAAGCCTTTTTAGTTTATGTACTATGTTCGTTTATTGGTTTATAACTTCGAACGATTGCACCAACGGTTTTCAAAGTTGGTGTGTCTTGCGTTATTTCTCGACGAAGTGTTGTCCCCTCGCCCAAATTTGTCGACGAACAATGACCAACTCGAACTATCGACAACGGCCATTGAGCAAGTTCGCAACTAGCGCCGCCGTTCTTTTGTCCACTATTCTTATTATTGAAAAGTTCGGTAGGGTTGTTAGTGATGGGTGTAGCTTCTAATTGAAATATCGATAGTTACATGCAACAATATTGGCTGATATTTTTTTCGTCGTTCCATTTCAATACATCTATTATAGCCGACATACACTTTATGTCGGCTATAATAGATGCAAACACTTTTTTTTTGTTTTTGTTTCATCACATGTCTTAAAATTAAAGATTCGTCTAAGACACACAGATACTTAATACTATCAAAAACATTGATCAAATATATTATTCACTCTTTAGGAATTGCCTTCATTAAGTAAATACAATACTGATAATTTTAACATGATCTATATCTTATACATTTATTTCAAACCCCAATAGTTTAATACAATTTGCATTCTAAAACTTCCAAGTGCTTTATCGATAACTTTAAAATATTGGTTCTAAGCCTAAAAGTTCGTCATATTTCATCGATAACTTTCCCCGTACACGTCCCATCACTAGCTAAACCCACCTCCCTGAGCGACCCGAGAAATTGAGTTATAGAGTGCTTATTGTGGGCCAACAATGTTGCTGAGATGAATGGCCTCTCTAAAGGCCATAATTCATGGGCCCGCTAAATATGGACAATGTCATTAGCGATCGCTTAACAGGTTTAAAACTAACATTTTCATCTTGAAACTAATATTATATATGAAAAAGTCACTCAGTCTATCTGTGACGTACATCTATTAATGCTTGATCGATTTTGATTAAATAGGTACATGAAAAGATTGCACCTTTTGACATACATAACATTACGCCCATAATCCCCGAAGGGGTAGGCAGAGTCAAAGGGACAACAGGCCCAATTAACCACACTTAGCCAGAAATTAAACTGAGTGGCTGGGTTAGATGGAACATTATGAAAAGTAGTGACAAGTGTAGCCACTTGTCACTACTTATCTCGCTCGTCGCCTACACAATCACACACCCAAAACCCGATATACCATTAGTCGCCTTTTATGACATGCTAGGCAAGAAACGCAGTTGGCACATTATTTTTAAGTCCCAGACCAACACGCGACAATAAATATCCGACTACATCACATACATTGATCTGACTCCGAGGTAAGTAGCTTGAGCACTTGTGTTACGGATATCAGACTCAACAGTGGTATTACAAATATATACTTAAATATTAGATATTAACACCCAGACACAGAATAAACACAAGTATTCATCACACGAATGTTTGTCCTGGGTGGGGATCGAACCCACAACTCTTGGCTCATGGGGCAGGGTCACTACCGCATGCGCCATCGAGCTTGTCATTGCCCTTGGGTTAGATGGAAAATTGTGAAAAAACCACGTTTTGAAAGGATAGTTTATCGGTTTTCCGAGAGATAAAAAGTATTCTTTATGAAAAATATGTAGTTTCGGAGTGAGAACCTCCTCCTTTTTTGAAGTTTTGAAGAAAAAGAGCCCTAATATCTCGGAATTTTTCGAAAGAATTAATATCTTATGAGTCGTATAAATTCATCATATTGACATAAATAACGTAACTAAATATACATACATATATAGCATCAGGCCCGTAATCCCCGAAGGCGTAGGCAGAGTCGAAGGAGCAACAAGTCCTTTCAACCTCATTAGCCAAAAATAAATCTAGACTGGGTTAGATGTTTAAAACATGGCTCAAAGTTAAACATGATTCATACACCTTTATTAATACTGTTGTTGAAAAACTAGTGAGTTTCTTGTCGGGTTCTTCTCGGTAGATGCAACATTCCGAACCGGTGGTAGAATCATATTTCTTTATCTGTATTAGACGATTTATAAGTGTTTCTTTGAAACCTGTATAAATAAATAATACTTTTGACTTTGCCTTTGTAAAAACCTGCATAACTATATCATACATACATAGCCGCATTTTTATTTGCTACAGTCAAGTTAACATTTAATAAAGTAGAAATAGCCTTTCCATCGAATAAGCAGCATGATTATAAGCCTTTTACCCCAAAAGTCATTATTTTTTATACTTCAGAGTAATATTGCAGGGTACAATGAATTTGTAACTCAATTTGTACCCTTAGGTCTTAGAATTAGGGGTCTCAAAGAAAAAGGGGAACTTTGAAAATTATTTACATAAAGCCGGACCGTTTGTTCTAAATATAACGATATTGTATGTAACTTCTATGTCGCAAATAGGTTTGGGCCATATAAATACGTAATTGCGTAATTGCTTTAATACATATAAAGCGATGGTAGTTTAATGGTAAGGACACTCGCCTCTTAACCGAGGGGTGCGAGTTCAAACCCGGGCACGTACCTTTTTTTCTAGTTACGTATTTAAACTACTAGCTGAAACCTGTACATTCAAACAACTATGCATCTGAAACAATAATTCACTTTGGCTCCTCTCTTATGGTTACGAAGGTCAGATAGGCAGTCGCCTCAATGTAATGAAACCAGACCAGTTAGGACTTAAAAAGAAAGTGCCAACTGTGTTCCGTGCTTAGCATGTCGTAAAAGGCGACTAATGGTATATCAGGTGATGCACTAATTTTTCACAATTTTTCATCTAACTTAGCCCAGTTTTGTTTTTTGCCTGAATGTGGTTGAGTGGGCTAGCTGCCCCTTTGACTCTGCCTACCCTTTAGGGGATTACAGGTGTAATGATATGTATGTATGTAAAATAAATTTAAGTTATCTTAACTTGAAAATCGCTAAAAATAATAAAAAAATACTCCATAAAAAAAACGTATTAGAAGCCTAAACTTTGAGAGCCATCGAAGAATAGCGAACGTCGCTAAAACCATAACAATAAATTCCAAACACAGACAAACTCAGTGCTTGTCCGTCTGCCCGTATAAACAGTTGCATTTTCTATGCGCGCACTTATGACACCGATATGGACTACCTGCGCGGGATTCTCGTCTTTGTATTATGTGGTATAAGTGTCATTACTGCGCTCACCGGTAAAGGTTAGTGCATATTTTAGTACCTATATTTCTTATGAGTGTTAATATTTCGCAATTTCCTTTGAAAATTAATATTTATGACTTCATATGAACTATCTTTGGCCTGAGGCTCGGTCCGTTACTATTAAATTATATTATTTGTTACTTATCCCGGTATAAAAAAAAGGATCTCTATCTTCTTTCCTAGTATCAAGTTTCTTGACAATCGGTCAAGCAATTAAGATGTTAAAATGTAAGATAATAGTTACTTAGCATAAACATATATTGTTTATGTTAGTTAATGGCTAAAATATATATCTATATATATTTAGTTATTCCTAAAGATTAACATTCACATGCTTAATAGTACAGTGACCTAACTAAAAATGTGTTGCATATTTAAATTAATATTAAAGTGTTAAAACATTTAGGTTAATTTCCATTAAGAGATTTTGAGTTAAGTCACTTTGCTACTAAGCATGATATTATATGCACATTTAAAATAAATAAATAAATAATCAGTAGACAAAACTTGTACTTGAACCAACATTTATTTAAGACTAGCTTCTGCCCGCGGCTTCGCTCGCGTGGTACATCGATGAAACATAGCCTATATGTTATTCGGGTGTATGAGCTATATTATTCTAAAGTTTCATTTAAATTAATTTAGTAGTTTTAGCGTGAAAGAGTAACAAACATCCATCCATCCATACATACATACAAACTTTCGCATTTATAATATTAGTAGGATAGCAGCGCCCTGCGGTTTCACCTGCGTAGTTCGCGTTCCCGCGGGAATACGGGATTAGAATATAGCCTATGTACTTGCTGATAAAGTAGCTTTCTATTGGTGAAAGAATTTTTCAAATCGATCCAGTAGTTTCGGAGCCTATTCAATGCAAACAATTAAATCTGTTTTGTATATTTGTATAATATTATAAACATGAAGACATGAATTTCGCAAATTAATAAGCGTTATTTTAATCTATTGTGCAGTCATAAACTGTGATAAATTGTATTATATACTTACATATTATTTTTATTGACTGGCCCGTTGGTCGAGTGGTCAGAAACCCTGGCCACAAAACCAAGTGTCGCGAGTTACTTGAACGAGCTAATCTCTATAAGGGGAAGGCTATAGGATAACATTAACCATAAACGCGGGTGAAACCGCAGGTAGAGCTAGTACCGTATATATAAACAATTATAAGAAATAACTTTGTTTTAATTCTAAGTAGACTAAGTAATTAATAATTTCACGTCTTTTAATTTTCACCGAAATATATTTTGTACACAGTACGAAGTGATTCTAAGTGAACGGAAATTAAGTTTTCAAGTATATTAATAATTTAGATTTCAAAAGACACAGTCTAAGGGTTGGCTGGGTTAATATTTAGTTTGCGTGATACTGATAAAGTTGACCAGTTTCAAGAATACACATACTTTTCCCAATACACGTGTTGTTTTAATAACAACATAAATTATTTTAAAATTATAACATTATATTCTAAGCTAGTTTCGTGTTATTTACTTAGCGGGTTTGACAGATAGAACTTAACGCCTAATGGCACTTTGTAAACAGTGAAAATCTCCCTTTTTGTAAAAAAAAAAAGGTTCCCTTGGTATGACATTTGAAAAAAATTCAAATCCTAAAATTACAATAACGGCATTCTTTATTACGACAATTTTAAATATAAGAATTAATATTTGTGAATGTTCGTAACTTACCGTGTTTAGTTAATTAAAACATTTTGATTTACATCTTAACCAAATTATTATTATACTAAAAAAAATATTTATATTTTATAATCAGCTACTTATTATTATATTAGCTACCACCAAATCTTAGTGAATTCATAAACATATATCTTGACGGCTTTCAATGTATATACATAAATAATATATAAGTAAACAGATATGTATAGGAAAAATACACTAAACTAGAATATTACGATGTAAATCACTCCCTTCCAAGTACCAAACTAACACGCTCTTTGATGTTTGTATACCATGTACAAACTACCTTGTATTGTAAGATCCTAAATAAAACTTCACACGCAGCCTACATACATAAAATATTAACGCTCATTGATGTTACTCAGCCTGAACTACCGTAAAAAGAAATTTATGGAAAGGTTTCATTATACTTAGATACAATTTACTACATACTTCATACATCATAACATCACGCCCCTAATCCCCGAAGAGGTAGACAGAGTCAAAGAGGCAGCGAGCCCCTTTAAACACATTTAACAAAAAATAAAGCTGGACTGGGTAAGATGAACATTTTTGAAAAGCAGTACAAGTAGTTAGCTCGTCGCCTACATCTGATGGTGTAGTACACCAAAAACCCAATGTACCATCAGTCGCCCTTAACTACATACTACATAGATAAGGAACACCTAGCGTTATGTCGCGTGCTTAGACGGGGTCCGCTTAGACCATGATCCAGGATGTAGCGAGTCTGGTAATTACATTGAAGCGACTGCCGATCTGACCTTCGTAACCCTAAGATAGGGAACCAGACAATTTTTTGTTCATGGTTACAAATCTAGAGCTACTTGAATTTGCAGGTCTCATCACGATGTTTTTCCTTACCGTCGAGCTAGTGGTATAAATATGTACATAGATTTGAAAAATCTAGAGGTACATGCCCGGGTTTGAACCCGCACTCCTCGGTTAAGAGGCGCGTGTCCTTACCATTGAGCTACCACCGCTCTCAACATGGGACATACAACAACATAAGATCTTCATTGCAGGACAGAGATAAATTCAAAGTCAAAGTCAAAGTCAAAGTCAAAATATTCTTTATTTATATAGGTTTCAAAGAAACACTTATAAATCGTCAAAAACAGTTCAAAGAGATATGATTCGGAATGTTGCATCTACCGAGAAGAATCCGGCAAGAAACTCGGTAGTTACTTTTTTCAACAACAGTATGTAATTAGATTTACTAAGTTATTACCTATCGCATGAATAGCTTCAAAGACCAGTGTTTGACTGGTCCTGGTCCTAAATAAAAATATGACGCATTCGCTAAAGACAATAGATGCATCAGCAACAAATAACACTGTTGTTTCGTACACAATAGCTAGAAACACTAAACAATTTTGTCATGTATTGTCTAGCACCATACAGATTAGATCTGACTATTTATAAATAAGGAAAAGATAATAATCCCCGTTCCCCATGTTGGTCTGGGACTTAAAAGAATGTGCCAACTGTGTATTTTGCTTAGCATGTCGTAAAAGGTGACTAATGGTATATTGGGTTTTGGGTGTGAGATTGTATAGGCGTCGAGCTAGCCCCTTGTCACTGCTTTTTACAGTTTTCCATTTAACGCAGCCCAGTTTTATTTTTTTGGCACATTAATTCAAGGGCGCATGCTGCCCCCTTGACTCTGCCTATCCCTTCGGGGATTATTGATATTATGTATGTAATAGATAACAATATTGTAAACTGCCATTTAGAAGAATTACAGTATGTTTATTATCACAATTAGCATATTTGTAGGTTCTGTAAACTTATTTTAGAAGCAAGAGCACATAATACTTTTAGAATGAAAATGATTTCATTGAATATCTCAATTTTTATTTGTAATTTCAGGGTACTACTGCAGAGACCCTGACACTGGTTATCTGCACCCTGCAAATAGCACATGGCATTCCACAACATTCTGCGGCAACTATACTTGCAAATTGAGGAAACGCGATCCAAACCAAGTCCAATTACCTTTGAGAGCTATAAACATTAGCTATGTTAATATGACTCAGCCCAGCCAAGCTAGAAGTGATATGGACGACACTTTACCAAAGACTGAAGATGCAAATATACTTCAAGTTGATAAAGCAAAAGCAACTGAAAATGTATTATCCTTGGATAGTCCTGAGCTAGCTATTTTAAAAAGTCTGCTACCTACAGGCCTAACAGATTTATCGAAACTGAAAATCCAAGAAAGACTTAAGCATCATGAATCTTTTAATGATGGCTCTGAAAATGCTGATAGATTTTTAACAGAAGAAGAAATCAAGTCCATATCAGAGTTATTGCATACTGTTAAAAAGAGTGACTTGGAAGCCATTGTGGATATTTATAGTCTAGCCCAAGACATTTATAAGGAAATGGATAAGATGACGTCGGAAAATATAGTTGAAGAAACGATGAGATTTGCAAATGTTCTTAATGATAAACCCAGCGATAAGAAAATATCTTACTGGTACGAACCGTCGTATCGTCTTAATAAGCCAGATGTTAAAGTAGACATGGACCATCAAGGATCTAATGTAGTAACCACTACAGCTCCTATGAGAACCACGACAATCCCTGGTTCGTACTTCAGTGGACCTTTGACGAAGACTGATTTTGGAAAACTGCCTTATTATTATCCAATGTCGAGCTTCCAAAGGCAATCTTCATACATTCATCCCACTTACAATTCACAACTACACTTTCCCTCTGTAAAACCTCCTTGTAATACCCAAGTCAATAACGCACCTCCAGCAAGCCCAGCCCATTATCCACCCCCAGCCCCTTACAATTATGCAAATCCACCACAGAATTACGGAGGAGTTATAAAGAGGCCTTTCACCGTTGAAACCCAAAAGCAAGTACCACCTTCAAATCTCCTACCATATCCTTTCTCTTATATTCAACACTACAATATGAGCGCTTATCCTTTCAATAATTACTATGAAGAAAACCCATGGGCTCGATTTGACTTGAACAAGAATCACAACCAAAAATCTTTCTACAAATCTCAAATCGTTCACAGTCAAAGTAATGCGATTCCAGCAAATAGTGAAAAAAGAGAACAGAATATGAAGACTGATGCTGAAGATAAAAAGCCTGATACCAGTAACTTGCTTGATACTCTCCTAGCTAATGCTAAAACGATTACTAAAACTAAACCGGAATGGCAAACTGATCCTCTACCAGTTAACATTTTAGATGAGGTTAGAGCACATTTTGCAGAGAAGGCTAAACTGTTGAAACCGTTTTCGTTGAGAAAGAAAGTAAAATTAGAAAGAGTGGGAAAAGTTGTTAAGTTGGATGACTTGCATAGAGAAAAGAGGAGTTTAGATGACGGAGAAAAGCTTAACGGAGAGGAAGAAGAGGATGTAGAAGCTTACATTGAAAAAACTACGTAAGTACTTTTTCTTATTTCATTTTCATATTTTTAAGTACTATTGTAAGAAATATAGTTATCATTAAACTATATTAGTTTAATACCTTCAGTTAGCGAAAAAAGTTCAGGGTATCGCGCCACAAAAATTGTTTACTAAGAACTCATAGTGCGGAACTCGGGAGTTAGTTCCCCATTTGTACACCAGAATAAGTCTTTGGAGCAATAGCAAAGTTCGTTATAGAATCGCAGGCGCGCATTTGGCTAAGCACCCAAAAATGTCTATAGTGCATGAATTTTGAGTACACATATTTATTCTTACTAAGTGTGTGGCTTTCTCGTTTCTTGTTTCACTTCTTCACTCTTGCTTTTTTTATTTTTTTATTTATTAGTTATTTATTAGGTAGGACATTTTTTTTTTATTTATTTATTTATTAGGTAACACAGCAGATTCCATGATGACTTAAAGCTATAACTGTCATTTCTAATGGTGTGATACAAGATATAATCCTTAGAGTTATTCACCAACTCGACACAAGAGACTGGACACAAACGTGTGTCTAATTGGTGAAATTGAAAATTAGTATAACTTATTATTTCGTCATCTGGACATTAAAACGTGTTATCACGGCATGCAAAGAATGAGAAACAATTATTTTTTATTAAGTTGCTTATAATAATAGCTCATAATCCAACAAATTAGAAACTATAATGAATATCAATGGAAGGTAATTTCCTTGAGGATGTCTTTTAAAGCATTTCTAAAGCGAATTAGGCTAGAGTTAACGATGTCAAGGTTGATTAAATATAATAACTACATAATTAGCAAGTGATAGGACCCTAACTTTTTAATTTTCTGTCAATATCGTAGAAATAATTTACAAATCTAAAACACGTGAATCATTTACCAACCTTGTCCATCATAAATAAAGCCCATAACAGCAATTAAATTCGAAACGGCGAATAAATAACGGATCGGAAAATACTAAATATCCCGCTTAGTCCTCGCAAATCAAACAGGTGAAACATTTGCTTTGAATCAGGGATGCTCAAGCCGCACATCCCTAGGGCTGCATATAGGAATTGCAATCCAGCGGCACTTCCTACTGGTAACCTCCACAGCTAATATTGTGCTGGACCCGGTTGGATGGCTAGCATAGCAATCCAGCGGCATGGAACCAGCACATGTTTGGTTAAATGTAGATTATGTAGCAACTGCTCCTAGGACTATGCCAACCCTTTCGGGTATGCGTGCAGAATCATATGAGTAGAAATAATCCACGACAGTTTAATGGGATGTTTTTGCATATTTGATTAAAACTAATGGATAACGGATTATAAAAAGGTAAAAATTAATTAAAATATATACAACAGAAGTCAAAGTCAAGTCAAAGTCAAAGTCAAAATACTCTTTATTTATATAGGTTTGAAACAAACACTTATAAAAAAAAGAGAAAAGAAAATCCAATTTCAAAAAGTTTATTTGATTTAGGGCTGATTTTTTAATAATCCGGTTAATTGTAAAATGTCATTGACTGATTCCTAAGTGAAATACCGTATAACATCTTTGCAAATGGATGACTTTACACTTTATCAGTCGGTTAATTCTTATCTGACCAATAAAAAAAAGTTATGATTTAATATTTTGTTCTACTTTAATATAATTCGTAACTGATTATTAAAATTCCATATAAAAACCTATCTATTATAAGCAATGTCAGGTCAGAAGGAGAAGCAGAAGACGTTTTATTTAAAAAAATATAGGTGAATCATTCCATTCTATTCACACTATATAAAACAAAATATTTAAAATAGTTCAGCCGACCGCAAGTTGTTAACCACTGCAGTAGAACGCCAGCCAAAACGCAATAGAATGTAACGAGCTCCAGGAACGTTAAAAACTGAGTGAAACTTGGCAGAATCCGAGGAGCAGTAGACTTCTTAAGCCACATTCAGACAAAAATTAAATTGATTTGCGTTAGATGGAAAGCTATGAAAAAGTGGCCTACATAATTGCAAATCAACAACTAATACACCATTAGTCGCCTTTTACGACATGCTAGATGAGAAACATAGTTGGTGCATTATTTTGGAGTCCCAGACTAACATGGGACTGTTAATTATATAAGAATATGTCGATAGCTCTACAATAAACAAAATAAACTTTTAATAAAGTTCAAATTTACATTGAAAATAAAAAAATATTAAAAATGTATTAAAAAGAAATAACTATATACATATTTACGATAAAGGGTAGTTGTCCGCCTCGCTGATCAAGGTAAAGAAATATATTTTCTCTACTTTGCAAATATTGTTTGTCGAATTTTTGATTTTTGTAAATTCTCTTTTTCCTTATTATTTGATATAAATCAAAATAGCAAAGGAAAAATACAACGCTATGTAAAAATAGAATCGCAATAAACCTAGCTTCATAAATTTGTCTCCGCCAAGAAAATCGTCGGCGAAAGATTTATTTGGCAACAAAGAGATTTATCTGATTGTAAATGTTGTGTTTGTAAATGCTGTTTGGTTTTATAATCTGACTAGTCATGCTAGCGGTTTCACACGTGTTTATGGTTAATGTTTTATTAACCTTCCTCGATAAATGGTCTATCTAACACTGAAAGAATTCCTCAAAACGGACCAGGACAGGACACTTAACAATTATTATTATTTATTTTTTTCTTTATTACTATCCCTACATTAGACAATGTCTAATTCCAATGTCACCTCACTTAAAATACTTACAGGAAATAATCTAACTAACCAAAAAAACGTGACAAATCGGTGTCAAACTGTAGAAAAAAACTTACCCTTTTGAGAGCACATGTGGACAGCCCTTCTTCAGTTTTTTGCTTAAAAATCTCAGAAAGAATCTTAATGAGGACCACAAACATCGCTTTTTATGTTTTTTTTCTTTCTTTTGCTCACAGATTCTGAATGTTTATGTCTCTTTGTTAATTGTTATGAGATATGAATTACTTATTAGTTCATCATTTTCCTAGCGTTATGTCCCGTGCATAGACGGGGTCCGCCTATACCATGATCCAGGATTTAGGGAGTCTGCTAATTACATTGAAGCGACTGCCGATCTGACCATCGTATCCCTAATATAGGGAAACCAGACAATTTTTGGATCATGGTTACAAATCCAAAGTTGTTTGAATTTGCAGGTTTCATTACGATGTTTTCCATCACCGCCGAGCTAGTGCTATAATTACGTGCATAGATTTTAAAAATACATCAAAACTTCTTTTTTATTTCTAGATGCCTGTCAGACATTGATCCCGGATACTTCCGAATGGGAAACCTCTCCGAGCCGTATCCCGCCTGCTGTCCACAGAGGATAGCAGATAACAGCCGATAATGATCTCTAAAGCCATACTAAATTGTACAAATTGGCTTGTCGACAACTGATTTATTTTATAAAGCCATGACTGAGACGGCAGCAATGATGGAGAGAGACAAATGCATATTTAAAATGAAGGTGGCGTGTTGCTTCTAAAAACTTTGTATAACAATAGCAAACTATGACGTCATGATGTAGGAACTATAGCATAATATCATGACTAAACGGAGACTCTTAGAATTAACCGTCTAAATACTGATGTAAATATTTTATACTTTGTGATAATTATAAATAATAAATGATCTAATAATAAAAAAATGGTGCGTTCTTTCGTCTTAGTATAATAAAAATTATAAGCATGTCATCACTCCCGTAATCCCCCGTAGAGTCCAAAAAGTTCAACCTCCCACCATTTTTAGCCAAGAATAATATTGAGCTGGGTAAGATGCTAAATTGTGAAAAAGTGGAGATTCGTTTGTAAAAAAAAGTAGTCAAAAGTGGCCACGTCGTCGCCTCCAAAATAATTTAACCAACCAAATTGACCAAAACACAACTCGCCTTTTAAATCAAGAAACAGTTGGCACATTATTTTTCAGTCCAAGACCAACACGGGACAAATTACTTGTTAAAATTGTTAAAATTACATTTCATTCATACTACCTACCTACCATCTATTAGCATTCCAACGTTCATCTTGAACTAATCAGACGCTTGCGTCATAAATTGGACTGGAAAAAATCTCTTACCATTTTTTATGTAAAAAAATATCAGAATGCATCCTCAACCGCCATGTGGGGCGAGACGTGCTATCTGATTTATTGGAACGTTTTTTTGGTGATTAATTTTAAATTAGGTGTTATCTTGCGGATGGTAATTGGGTATACGGATTGACTAATGCATTTTAAACAAACTTGTTTTTACCACTGCGGACGTAAGAACAGAGATTAAGGGGTTTATTCATTTCGATTGAAAAAGTAAAAGTATTGTATTATTATAAATAAAAAAAAAACAAAAAGGATCTGAATTAATAACATTTTATAATTTGACTAGCATAAGTATTTCACTTCAAAGGGGACAAAAATACACATTTTTATTAAGAACCGGTTTAAAAACTTAACAAGAAATAGGGGAAAAAACATTTTTTTTTATAATTATTAAAAAAATCGTATCGTAATCATATACGTTAATAGTTGACGTCTGTGTAAATTGTAAGTTCCATATATTTACTGTCAGTATCAATCTACAGAAAATAAGGTAGGTAGTTGTAAGATACATATTATGTAAGTGCGATTTTAGGATATTTTTAAACGTCCTAGTATATCAGTACAAAGGTCAATAATACAAAATACCAGATTAAAATGCAATTTTACAAGAAAGAACAAAGATGTTATACAAGGAAAAATAAATTATTATTTTACATACTACTACTCTACTATACTCAAGTTATACTATACTATACTACACTCAAGTTATTGCATATCAAAATAAACACTACGAATGCACATGACCGCCGTTGTAGTAAATAATAATTAATAAATAAATATTAGACTAGATCACATACATTAATCTGACTCCGAGGTTAAGCACTTGTGTTACGGATATCAGAAACAACAGTCGTATCATAAGTATTATATTCAAATATTTGATATGAACACCCAGACACAGAACAAACACAAGTATTCATCACACAAATATTTGTCCTGGGTGGGGAATGTACCCACAACTCTGGGCACATGGGCCCGGGTCACTACCAAATACGCCATCGAGCCAGTCAAAAGTAGTACCTATTTATTTACAAATCCATCACAATACACCGTCAAAATCCCCATCAGTCATCAAATTAGTGACCACCTAGCCCATTGAACACCTCCCATAAAACCCCCATTGTTCTAATGGGGCAAACCCCATAAAAGTCGTTACATTTTGTTAGGGAAAAAACGCCCCAAATGTTGTAGAGCTCACTTAAAAAAGCATTTAGTTCGCTACGTCTCTCTGACTTATCTTCGCCCGTTAAAAAGGGACAGCGCTATATGAATTCCCCTAAGTTAGAAAGAGAGGGGGAGCTACGTCAGAAATATTTAAATTAAGTCCTCCCCTTAATGTTGGACATTATTTTTTTATCGGCGGCTCCAAATAAAGATATGTCGCGTCTTGGCCCCTTTCGGAAATGGCTTCTTTTGGGTCGCGGGGTTTTTGTTAAATTGCGCGATGGGAGGCGGTGAATCTTCGCACGTAATTTGGTAAATTTAGTTCGCGACCCGCATTGGATGATGAAATGACTTTAACTTAATGGCAGAGTAAGTAAGTACTGAAAATTACGTTTCTTTTTTCAAATTATAACATAGTAGTAGTTTAACAAGCTCGATGGCGCATTCGGTATGACCCTGCCCCATGCGCCAAGAGATACTATAGATAGATGATATATATCGATAGAGTTCGATCCCCACCTAGGACAAATATTCGTATCATGAATACTTGTGTTCGTTCTGTGTCTGGGTGTTATATCCAATATCTAATATATATATTGAAGTATATATTTTTAATACCACTGTTGTTTCTGATATCCATAACACCAGTGCTAAGGTTTACCTCGGAGTCAGATCAATGTATGTGATGTCGTCGCATATTATTATTTTTTTTTTTTTGTAACTGGTGATATGTATGAGCGATCGTCGACTACGTCACATCAGGACTATATAATTTCTAAGGAATGTATCAATAGACAACTTTGTCTATATCATAGTATACCCTCTACAATAGGGATGTTGACTGGCTAGTCAATTGAGATTGACTGACTTTTTAAGAGCTGTCATAACGAAATCACATCATAGATTTTGTATGGGCTTGTCAACGTGTGACGTCACTAGTTTGTATAGTCAACTGACTTAATATTAAGCAGTTTTTGTAAAATTAAAATATCTTAGACACAATATGATACAAAATCAATAAGGCTTAACAGCATACTACGATACTTTCTTTTTCAGAATTGATATTTCAAAATTAAATATAAATGGTGTCAACATCCCAATTCGCTAACGAAGTTATAATTTTTTGATAATTATATCATATAACGAACCACGATGGTTAAATAGTGCAAGATAGACCAAGACGGAGGCTCTTATTATATCGGAAGCCAATACTTACTTTAGGTCAGTGCGCCAACTCAGATGGACATATTTGAAAAAGTAGCGACAAATTCGTCCCCTGCATAATTAAAAACGCATCACCTAATTAACCATTAGTTTCCTTTTCTGACATTCTAGCCAAGGAACACAGTTGGCACATACTTTTCGAGTCTCACACCAACATGGGACACCTCTGTCACCTTTGTTTATCACGTTTTAATAGTATAATAACCGGCCAAGTGCGAGTCGGACTTGCGCACGAACGGTTCCGCACTTCCGTACCATTATATTTACAACATAAGACACTAAACAACTTAACATTCTGTGAATATTTCAAGCGTCTACCTGTTGCCATTATTGATATCGAACAAAAAACAGCATAAATATTACGTTTGTTATATGGAAGCCCCCCTAAATATTTATTTTATTCTGTTTTTAGTATTGTTGTTATAGCGGCAACAGAAATACATCATTTGTAAAAATTTCAAAAGTCTAGCTATTATGTATCTGCATCATTGGTTCATGAGATACAGCCTGGTGACGGACAGGCGCACAGACGGACAGCAGAGTCTTAATTATTACTTAGAACTAACTAACTAACTAATTAAACTTCACGCCACTTCCCTAGCGGGGTAGGCAGAGAGAACCGAACGCCATATGGCACGATCCTTACACAGCTGACTCGCCTCTTCAACATTCATAATCCTTTTCGTACAAGCTCTACGGTTTTTACGACTCCTAACATCACTTTCTGTTAATACACGACCAATCTGGTCGTGGTAGGTGAGCCTGGGCCTTCTGCGGCTCCTACATCCTTCCACTTTCGCATTGTATATCTGTTTAATCAATCTTTCGTCATCCATTCTTTCCACGTTTCTGGGTACGGAACTCTAAAAACATCCCGACACAACTTTAAGCTTCGCCTCACGGCTAATCCAACTCTAGCTTTTAAGTACCCCCAAACATTTGTTTTTTCACATTAACGGATTAAAGCCCGGGATATTTGAACAAGTTCATTGATAAGTTGAGATGGGTCGCTTACCTGTGTTGCCTCGTCTTTTTGTCAGTAACAATGTTTGGGTGAACTAGTTAACAGGAAGAAAGTATTTGAAGATGATAATTGTTATATTAAGGTAAGTCTTGGTTATATTTTTCTAAATCTTAAGCTTCGTTTGGTGAATTTTTCTCGTGTTGATCCTGGACTTGAATTTAACGTAATGAGGGTTTTCAAAAATACAAAAACCGCCAGATGGCACGAGGGAGTCTCGTGGTCTTATCACTGTCACTATTTGCTCTTTGTTGACAGTATGTCAGTTTGGTCTGACAACTAACCAATGAGGAGGGTGACAAGACCGCAAGTCGCAGTTACGCCATCTTTTGGATGTTTTAATTTAAAAAACCCTCATTAACAACCGTTGTGTAGCATAGCTTAAAAGACGACTAATGTTGTATTATCGGGCATGAGGTTCGTGATTCTGCAGCTATTTATTTGTAACAACTTTTTCACAATTCGCCATCTAACCCAACTTAAATTATTTTTGGCTAAAAATAAAAAAAATTAGGTTACAGCTCCTTGAACTCTGACTACCTGGTAAATGTGGATGTACGTATACTAACATAATATCAAATCAAATCCAATAAACTGGCTGGCTAGATAGCGCATTCGGTAGTGACGTTGCCCCATACGCCAAGAGTTGTGGGTTTGATCCCCACCCAGAACAAACATTCGTGTGATGAATACTTGTGTTTGTTCTGTGTCTGGGTGTTAATTTCCAATACTTAAGTATATATTTGTAATACCACTGTTGATTCTGATATCCGTAACACAAATGCTTAAGCTACTTATCTCGGAGTCAGATCAATGTATGTGATGTAGTCGGATATAATGAACTTAATATATAACAGACACATAAGCCCATAGAATAACTACATTACACCATTGTGTTACCATATGATAATATACCCACTACCCAAACAAAGCCGCAGCCAAAAGCTAGTTCTACTAATTAACCCACTACCCACAAGCAGATATCTTAAGTGACGCTTCAAGTTTTCAACGTCTAATTATTCTTTATCCCTCTCAGAAATAGCCTTGTAAATATGAGCAGGAATGCGACACCACCTGGGAGGAAACAGAATTATCATAAATCTCCCGAGAGCAAACAGAGCGATTTGTCCGACAAACACGAGACGAGCTCTGTTAACACGAGGATCAGAGGCAGGTTTTTGAATAAATTTTGTTGACGACCGTGTGTGGTAGAGGCTGGGAGTGTTAGTGATGTGATGGGTGTCCGTGTTTTTGGATATTCTCGGAAGAGAGATCTATCATAGCCTGTTCAAGGTATCCAGTTTACGGATTTGTTTTGGATATAAGAATAGAGATCTATCAATGTCTGTTCAAGGTATCCAGTTTACGGATTTTTTGCGGACCTTGATTGGCACTTTGAATAAGTGAAAATCAATGCATCATCTTTTTAGCGTTATGTTCCGGGCTTAGCCGGGGTCCGATTAGACCATGATCCTGGATTAAGCTAGTCTGGGTTAAATATTAATAGGACTGCTTATGTGATTTACGTCATATTTAGATAGGCGAAAAAAAGAATATCATGGTTAAGACCATTAATACATACATAACATCACGCTCCAGAAGGGGTAGGCAGAGTCAAAGGGGCAGCAGGCCCCTTTAAGTACATTCAGCCATGGTGATAGATGGAAAATTGTGCCTACACAATCACATACCCAAAACCCGATATACCATTAGTCGCCTTTTACGACATGCTAGGCAAAAACCACAGTAAGCACATTATTTTTTAAGTTCCGGACCAACATGAGACAATGGGCTGGGTTAGATAAAATATTGCGAAAAAGTAGTGACAAGTGGCTAGCTCGTCGCCTACACATTCACATACCCAAAGCCCTATATACCATTAATAAATAAAATAATAAATTCAGACTACATCACATATATTGATCTGACTCTGTTGTAACTAGATAAAGCACTTGTGTTACAGATATCAGAAACAACAGTGGTATTATTACAAATATATACTTAAATACTGAATATTAACACCCAGACACAGAACAAACACAAGTATTCATCATTCGAATATTTGTCCTGGGTAGGGATCGAACACACAACCTGTTGGTGCATGGGGCAAGATCACTACCGAATGCGCCATACAGCCATTAGTCGCCTTTTACGACGTGCTGGGCAAGAAACACAGTTGGCACATTCTTTTTAAGTCCCAGACCAACATGGGATCGTTAATAAGTGATATTATAAAGATGAAAATTCATATGTACAGACGGCAGCACATCAGGCTAAACATTTTTGTTGCGAAACAGCCCTTATCACAACGGAATAAGAATCTGCAGTATTTAGCCTAAAGTGCTATCGTGTGTGCATACTATTACTCTCTAATCCGTTTAAAAATAAAAATAGATTGGGTTAAACCAAAACTTAAGAAGTAGTGACAAGTAGTTAGCTCGTTGCCTTCGTAATCACATAACCACTACGTGATTAATCGCTTTTAACGACATGCTAAGCAAGGAACACAGTTGGTACGGTCTTATCCCAAACCGACATGGTAAAAAAGTCTTACATAACTGTTATTGCTTGTGTATTTGAAGGGCAAAGATCTTGGCAAGACGCCATGTTGTTAAATTTCCAAGTCTGCAGCACACAATAAAACTAATAATAGTTGGAAACAGTTTTACAATCAAAGAAGTTACGGTAATTGCCTTGTGAATCGGGCACTGGTGAACGAATGCAATTTTTTAACGATAGAATCATAGATTCAAAAAATTCTAAATCTATGGATAGAATAATGTCCCATACTGGTCTGGGACTTAAAAATAATGAGCCAACTGTGTTTCTTGCCTTAGCATGTCGTAAAAGGCGACTAATGGTTTATCGGGTTTTGGGTGTGTGATTGTGTCGGCGACGAGCTAGCCACTTGTCACTACTTTTTCACAATTTTCCATCTGAGCCAGCCCAGTTTAATTTTTAATGTGGTTAACGGGGCTAGTTGCCTTTTTGACTCTGCCTACCCCTTCGGGGATTACGGGCGTGATGATATACTGTGTGTTTACATATATACATATGTATAGAATGAAGGTGGAATAAAGTCATAAGCCTGATCTCTCTCCATTCATATTGGATTGGTATCTCACAAGACTATAAGTGTGCACCTGCGTTTGCGCAGATACTTGTACACTATAAAATCTCTTGCGTAGTTGGCTAATCCTTGTTGAGGTTGGCCGCCGTGTCCAAAATCGGTTAGGAAGATATTACGTTATTATCTATAGATGCTAATATTATAAAACTGAAGAGTTTGTTTGTTTGCTGTAACACCCTAATCTCAGGAACAACACATCAGATAAAAAAAATTATTTCAGTGTTAGATAGCCCATTTATCGAGGAAGGCTATATAACATTAACCATAAACGTGAGTGAAACCGCGGGTTCAGCTAGTTCTATAATAAATAAGGAAGTTTACATCGAAAACCACATCCAAATTTCAATTCAACGAAAAATTGAAATCACAATGAAGTAGTTAAGTGATTTTTTCACCAAACTCGGTCGTAAATTAGATGTTTTCTGTTGTTTAATGAACTTGAGCACAAAGGCCACAATTAATGTTCAAACATGGCTCATTGTTCAGCGCACAATAGATTTTAACAAGATATAATAGCTTCAATTACGTGAGGCAGGAATTTCATTAACGCTTTGCGAGTCTCAGCGTGAGAGTACGGGCGGTGGTTGACGAATTTCTTGGGCTTTTCGTGACTGGTTTACTATCGTAGTAATAATGAAGGATAAAGATGCAGTTGACGTCGTACGAGATATATTTAGCATGTCTGGTAATCCACATTAGGGATTGCATATTTTCGAGAATTACGAATAAATGTTGGATGGACTGTGAAAAATAGAGCGATAAATAAATATTTGATCTAATTAGTCGCTCAAAATATTTCAGCTCTTGTAAAATATGCTTTGGATAATGGAATAATAGAAAAGACCGAAGAAGACTAATAGACTGGTGACGTAATGTATTATATTAACTTACTTATCTTTGCAGCTTGTATGTTATTCTAGACATTGACGTCTCACCACGCATGAAATTAATAATAATAATAATTTCTTTATTGCCATAAAATATAGGTACATTGAATTATTAAAACTAGCGACTCTGCATTAAGCAAAATCGCTTGTATCGCAGCAGCCAATTGCACGGTTACCATAATGAGAACATTACTGACGACACTAGGCTAATTACTATCTAACTAATACCGTTGACCGTTTCTTAAAATCAAACTCAACTTAAAACCCTGTAAAAAACATCTGCCGCCGCCCGGTCTAATATCAAAACACATGATTTACGCGGTTACAAAATTAAGCCATTGTAAGCGATTCCGGGGCGCCGCAGCAGCGAAAAACGATATCGCCTCCGAACAAACGTGTACAGTCAGCGAGGAAAAAGTGTGAAAGTGCATTTTTTATTGTGATTTTTAGGTATTTCCCTCCCGATCTTGGTCTTGTAGAATTAAATCTAAACTAATACATAAAGTTGAAGAGTTTGTTTGTTTGCTTGAACGCCCTCATCTCAAGAACTACTAGTCCGTTTTTTTTTTTGTATTTTATAGTAAATTTATCGAGGAAGCCTGTATGCTATAAGCCTAAACGCGGTCGAAACCGTTACAGCTAGCCACTGGTATACGTATACTCACAAAACTTAAAGCATTGATTTAATCCTATACATCTTTTAAGAAACCCTTACTAATATTATAAAAGCGAATGCTTGTTTGTTCAGTTTATACGTCAATACAGCTAAACTAATCTTCAGTCGATCTGAAGATTAGTTTAGCTGTATTGACCCACATCTTAAACATTCGACGCTAAGTCTCGACTGATGTATCAAGGGGTTTTTTAAACTGACTCAATATTTTTATACTTTAAGGACGAACTGTCCATTTATTTGGGGATAGTAAAAATATTATTTATCCCGATATGACCCATTTATTTTTTTCATGTAAAAAATTTTAGGAAAATAGATTCTGCGTTAAATTAAAACATTTATCACTAAAATAATTTTCCAAAAACTTTTACGTATTAAATAAAAAATAGTAGTATTTTTATTTATAAACGGACAAAGACGGACTCACGAACTAGTCCCATAAATGAAACCAGTCCCAGAGCAAGTGGCACTGAATTTATTTCACAAATCCCTAGTAAATCCCTTCTTGTCCTTTTCTCAGTAAAAATATTTGCTTGGCCCCGATATCGTTAACATTTTGACCTTTTTATAGTTATTTATGTGGCCTCCTGTACTTTACGCTGATTCGATTTTGGACCTTATTGACAGTGACGTAAGGGCCACGTGTGGGGTGTACTGACCCCTCAATCTGAATTTGTGTTTGGCTTTCTTGTAGAACAAAATGTATATCGGGCTAGAGTCTTGGGGTACTAGCGCCACACCGAGGTTTTTTCTTGATCTTAATATTATCTTTTTAATAAAATATATATTATCATTAATTTAATAAGATATTCGTTCCTACTCTTTCGATTAAAAGTAATATCTGTTATCTTTCAGACTCAAATTTGGCACTCAATTGGTACTGTCGACTAAATCGATGGCGCATTCGGTAGGGTCCCTGCCCCATGCGCTAAGAGCTGTGGGTTCGATCCCCACCTAGAAAAAACATTCGTATGATGAATACTTATGTTTGTTCTGTGTCTGGGAGTCAATATCCAATATTTAAGTATATATTTAATACAAAACTCATTAAAAACTATTATGAATTGTAATTCTGATTCTTAAATTTACTCGCCTAAACCGTCTAACTGATTGTGATAAACAATGGTACTCTAAAAATTTCAACGTCACGGAGATTTTTAAATATTTTTGTCTCAAATTATACAGAATGTGTGACAAAGTCTCTAATCGGATTCTACACGTATTTACAGAGCCGCTGGCAATCGCTAGTGTGTTATAAATAACAAATATTAGCGCTAGTGCGCCCAAGACAGCTTCCCAAGTTTATTCCTTAGACCAAATGGAATTTGCATAATACACGGTCAAATAGTATTAGAAAAACAACTCGAATCCAGCTTGGATTTCACATCACGTTTCAAACATCCATAGTAATCTGCAACAAACCAAATTAAGCTAATACAATTATGTATGGATGTATGTATCTATATAAATGGAAATGAGTCGTCAAAATGTATGTACGCGAATAACTCTAGAACGACTGCACATCATTATCTTCTTAGCGTCATGTCCCGTGCTTAGACGGGGTCCGCTTAGACCATGATCCAGGATTTAGCGAGTCTGGTAATTACATTGAAGCGACTGCTGATCTGACCTTCGTAACCCTAAGATAGGAGAACCAGAAAATTTTTCGATCGTGGTTACAAATCCAAGTTGTTTGAATTTGCAGGTTTCATCACGATGTTTTCCCTCACCGCCGAGGTCGTGGTATAAATACGTACATAGATTTGAAAAATCACTCCTCGGTAATGAAGCGCGTATCCTTACCAATGAGCTACCACCGCTCTCTAGAGCGACTGTACCAAATTGGATAATTATTTTTATATTGTGTTTGTAATTTTCAGGACCAGGTTTGTACGAGGAAATTTGTATGGAAAAAAACCGCATGGTTATATGCAGATAGGCAACATATCACGCCCATAATACCCGAAGGGGTGGGTAGAGTCAAAGGGGGGGCTAGGTAGTTAAAAGGTTAGAGACCCAAGGACGTAATTAAAACGGTAACGGGATAAAATTTGACCATGTACCCGGGCAGAGTCGGGGCGGGCTATTAGTAAATATTTAAAACAATGTTGGTTCCAGCTCTTTTTGACAGCCGTTTCTTTTTTGAGCCGATTACTGCTAAGACGTTTTGTTATTATGAGAGATTCGATGGCAGAATCTTAGTCACCATAATGATTGACTGGCTCGATGGTGCATTCGGTAGACCCTGCCCCATGCGCCAAGAGCTGTGAGTTCGATCCCCACCCAGGACAAACATTCGTGTGATGAATACTTGTGTTTGTTCTGTGTCTGAAAGTTAATATTTGATATTTAAGAATATATTTGTAATACCATTGTTGATTGTGATATCCATAACACAAGTGCTTAAGCTACTAACCTCGGAGTCAGATCAATGTATGTGATGTCATCTGATATTTATATTTATTAGACGAAAACCTCATATAAAGATTAAACTTACAATGTGAAAGTATACTATTCCTCTATTACTCATACTCAGATACTCGCATGTAACTTTCTAAGTAAAGCACGCATGATCCATTATACTTCATATTATGACATTACTTGGCTACCGTGGCTTATCTAAGTAACGTCTTGTTCTGAGTGTTTTGTCATTTGTTAATAACTTATCTATTCGATACAGCGATACGATGTAGCTATGAGGCTTGAGTTTTATTTAATGGA
Source organism: Glyphodes perspectalis (assembly GCA_951394215.1). NCBI lineage: Eukaryota > Metazoa > Arthropoda > Insecta > Lepidoptera > Crambidae > Glyphodes > Glyphodes perspectalis. Next base: position 10,894,802 of record OX596223.1, on the reverse strand, counting down.
TAAATACTTATTTATTTGGATGGACGCATGGGTTGTATAATCCCATGTTGATCCGAGACTTTAAAAGAATGTCAAGTAGTAGGCAGCGTTGAAAGAACTATAACTTTGACTGGCATGTTGGTCGAGTGGTCAGAAACCGAAGGTCGCGGGTTCGAATCCCGCTAGGGGCAAACGTTTCGTGTGATAAACATGGACATATTTTGTACTCGAGTCGTGGATGTTTATAAACGTATTTAAGTATGTCTATCCGTTCACCTAGTATTTAAAGTTTTTTTTTTTTATTATTATTTATTTGTAACCATTTTATTCAAAGATAATATTGCGCTTAAATGGAAAATCATAAACTATAGAAGATAGCTAATCGCTTACATGATCCCAAACTCAAAACCTAAAACTCGTACACCATTTGTCGCCTTTTACGAAATGCTTGACAATAAATAAAGTTACCACTTAAAGTTCCATGTTATGATGTTGTATGTTACTTTAAAATATCAAAAAAGGATACAAAAATGCTTAACTGTAAAAGTCAAGCTACGCTTGAATTTTCCGAGACCTGGATGGGTTATTAGATGAAGTAACAAAGGTTTTGATAGAGAATAAAAATACACGTTTCGATAAGAAAAAATCATCTACCATCTTCTAACATTGTAAACGCAATAATTTGTATAGATAGATGAATGTATGGATGTTTGTTATTATTTTACGCAAAAATTACTAAATGGATTTTAATTAAACCTTCCAATAATATAGCTCACATATACACATACATACACATAGGATATATATATTATCTAAGCTCCGCGCAAGGAAAGCCGCGTGCAAAGGCTATTTATATAATGTTGAGCTATTCGTCCCTAACGACCAGTGAAGTAGCCGAATCCAGGTCAGCAGGCGGCTCGAGACGGCTGAGTCGGCTTCACAGAGATTATGCCCTTTGTACAACTGCTTATAAGCGAGTTACATGTTATTTAATCATAATACAGGTATTTATTAAAGTAGTCTAATAGGCTACTCAAACACTTCTTATATTCCATTATTGTAATCACAAAAATATTGCATGCGTATTTTTTTTTTGTTTAGCAAACCAAAAATTATGAAGATACAGCGCTTTAAAGGCAAAGTCAAAAGTCAAAGTCATAATACTCTTTATTTATATAGGTTTGAAACAAATACTTATAAATCGTCAATTCAACAAGAAAATCAACTAATAATATGAATCTACCACCTGTTCGGAATATTGCTTCTACCGAGAAGAAACCGACAAGAAACTCGGTAGTTACTCTTAAAAGTACCGCCTGACATCACTACGTCCGTAAAATTTTACCGTCCAAGTGACGTAAAGCTCCCTATTTCAGATCTTTGAAGCGCTGTATCGTTGTAATTTTGCAAGTTTAAGAGGAAGCAAAAAATATGTGTTCAATATTTTGATTTATGATATTGATAATCTAACTAATGGACAATAAAAAAAATGTTAGTAAACTAACCTATTTCGATCTTTTTTTTACGTACGCATGTAAGCGTTACTTAATTTTTACATTATACCTTTGTACTCATCAGTATATTGGTAATTTACTCAAAATACTTTATAGTATTTTAACATCATGAAATTGTCGTCCAGTATTTACATTTTGAAAAAAATATTTATGAACAAGAAAATTCTTTCCCTTATATTTGAAATAATCATGATATTAAATTGTCCCGTGTTGGTCTGGGACTTAAAAAGAACGTGCCAACTGTGTTTCTTGCCTAACTTGTCGTAAAAGGCGACTAATGGTATATCGGGTTTTGGGTATGTGATTGTGTGGCGACAAGCTAGCCACTTGTCACTACTTTATCACAATTTCCCAGTTTTATTTTTGACTGAATGTGGTTAAAAGGGCCTACTGTCCCATTGACTCTGCCCACCCCTTCGGGGATTATGGGCGTGATGTGAAGTGTGTGTGTGTGTATGATATAATAGACATCATTTCACATTCTATATGCACCTAGAGAGATATTAAGATGTTGTTTTACAAAAAAATAAATAACATTATTCCCGAGACCTGGATGGGTGAAAGGGTAGAAGTATAATGTCAGATTGAATAAGAATTAAATGAGTTACAGCTCGCAAAATTTCGTCTATGTCGAACCATCCCCTAACGACTGTCGCTGGGTGAAGGAGCCGTATCCGGGTCAGCTCGCGACTCGGCTGCACTCCTTGACAAGAGATTACGCTCTTTGTTCACAACGACCGCTAAGGTACCTGAAGTATCTAACTATCTTTTTGACTGGCTCGATGGCGCATTTGTTAGTGACCCTGCCCTATGCATAAGATTTGTGGGTTTGATCCCCACCCAGTACAAACATTCGTGTGATGAATACTTGTGTTTGTTCTGTGTCTGGGTGTTAATATTTAATATTTAAGTATATTTTTGTAATACCACTGTTGAATCTGATATCTGTATCACAAGTGCTTAAGTTACTTAGCTCGGAGTCAGGTCAATGTTGTGGGATATTATTATGTATATTAATATTTATTTATCTACTTTAGGACTTATATATATCTACATTAGAACTTGTATATGAGAGTATTGACTGAAATGTACTGAAGAATTTGTGTGCGCAGATACAAGAAGGTAGAGGAATCGTCTCAGCGTTATGTTCCAGTTCCTAATAATTTAGTTTTGTTGCAATTTAATAAGTTTAGTAATAATAAATAAATAGAAAACTATTTGTTTTACTAAATTCTACTGTACTAATCACAGTGAAGAATCACGTGTGAGAAAGGCTGTTTTTAATAACACAAGCATGTTTATGATTCAGGGAACAAATATTTGGGCCAGGTCGTGTGGTCCCATCCGACAGATAACGCTTACATAATCCAAACTATAAAAACAAAGCGACTATACACTTATGCCGTTATCTATGTCGTTCGATGGGAACAAGTTGGAGTTAGTTAGGCGAATGATTTTGACGGCTTGTATCTGGTTTTTTTAACCATTAAGGCAGAAAAAACCTATCCGGCCGGTCAGTAGTCACCACTGGCTTGTTGATCTAACGGTAGCTGCACCGTCTGAGGGCCAAATAGTCCCGGCCTCGATACCCAGGTCAAGCCAAACAATATTATATTTTTTAAGGAGTTTCATTTTTTTTGCATAAATGTTTGGTCTTTCTGCTCGTTTAAGTCCGCTTATGCCTTCAGCGATTGCGGGTATGACATGTATTATGTATTTAATCATAATAATAATTCGACTGGCTCGATGGCGCAGTAATGAACCTGCCCCATGTCCCAAGAGTTGTGGGTTCGATCCCCACCCAGGACAAACATTCATATGATGAATACTTATGTTGGTTCTGTGTCTGGGTGTTAATTTACACTATTATTATGGAGAGGAAAGATTTGTATGTATGAATGTATGTATGTAACAAATAAAGTCAAAAACTACTGGGCCGATTTTAAAATTATTTTACCGATAGGCTGATTAACATAGGGCTAGAATATTTCGGAAAAAGTTAGGTTAGATTAGAAAATAAATGTCCACCCCTGCGAAGCCGGGGCAGGCCTCTAGTATCCAATATTTAAGTATGTATTTGTAATACCACTGTTGATTCTGATATCCGTAACACAAGTTAATATTTATTATATAAAATTAATTATAATTTATTATATAAAATATTTATTATATATTGAATTGAACTTATTAATATTTTATTTTGCACTTACCTCACACCTAAACGAATCCAAACTCAAACACCCCAGGACTCAAAACAACCCATTTACCTATTTTACACACAGGATCAATTCCAAAGTACTACCTCTCAAAATCAAGTTACAGGGACGGGCTCGGTGACAGCGCAATTAAAAATGCATGCCGCCCTAATGAGCCTGCGACGAATGAATTATTCACCGCCCTGTCGCCACCCGGCTCGTAAGGATTCAGCCTGTTTTTACACCTCTAAAGGTGCAAACAAACGGTTTCATTGTAAGTTACCTTAGCTTAGGAAATTTTCATACAATAATGTACTCGTGATCCATTTGATTTTATTTGTCCTTAACTAAGTCACTAAATTGGCGCAGCGACCCGAAGTGAGTCTTGGCCTCCGATAATAATAATAATTTGTTTTTGGATTGTCTTTATTTCTAATTGGTAATGTATAGTAACTACTTACCTGCATGTATTATAAATACTATATCTATGACTTTGTAATATATATACTATCACCATCCATTACCCTCAAATCCCACGGAGAGTCAGAGTCAAAGAAATAATGAGCTCGTTAAACTTAAAAAAAAAAATTGTTGGAGTGACATAGAAAAAAAAAATACCCGATTAGTTATCTACACCATTAACCGCCTTTTACGATAAAGAACACAATTGGTGCATTATTTTAACATACATGCTTAACCATGTATCTAATAATAATAAGAAGTAGGTAATTAAAAAAAAAGTGCTAGTAAATTGACGCACTAGCAAATCCCGAGTGTTTTTTTACTATTATTTTATATATAAAATAAATCAGCTGATCTATGTGATCTCTACATTGTAGACGCCTCCCATACAACGTCTAAGTACCTGTCCTGGGTACTACCTCAGTACCTATCAGCGGTACGCAAGGGCGCAGACGCCGACACAATTAAACATGCATGGCGGCCGTAATCAGCGCGCGATCAAATATTCACCGCCCTCGGTCCCTCCCTGTGCTGAGTCGCCAATGAATGTTAAAGTATCGGGCGCGTAGGTGTGCTGTCTGATATGCTTGGTGGAGGACAATAGTTGGTAAATTATATTTCTATATCCACCTAAGCTAGCCCATTTTTTTTTGGCTGAATGTGGTTAAATGGCCCTGTTGACTCTGCCTACCTCTTCGGGGATTACGTGAAGTTTAGATATATTTTAATACAATCCTGTACATAATTCAATTATACTACTAGGTATAGGCCAATATTTACTATTATTATATTTAAATGTAACTTAATCCCTGTGTGTACAAACGGCATCAACGAAACAGCGAACGTACAAAAAAATATTTCAGAAATTTAATACATTACAACAAAATTCATCTTTTTCACGAGAATTATTTTGTATTTGGATTTGCGGATCTTTGTCTAACTAAGTCAATGATCAGGACACAGAAAAAATCATCCATATTTGTTTACCAATGCTAAATAAGTAGACTTAAACAAATAAATAAAAAAAATCATGCATAGTCCATTTTAAATATGCATGAAGCCCGTAATAAGCGGTGCCGAATGAAATATTTACCACCCTCGGTCCCTCCATGTGCCGTTACCGTATAGTAGCCAATGAATGTTATAGTATTGAACTTATAGTTTTGGTATCAAATTATAGTCAATATTTGTTATTTTGTTTTTTTTTTTTAATTTTGGTCTGGGCCTTAAAAATAAAATATCTACTATGTTTTTTGCCTAGAATATCGTAAAAGGCGCTTTATTGTGTATGGAGTTCTAGATTTGTGAAAAGCAGTGACAAGTGGCTCTTTCGTCGCCAACGTAAGGCGACGAGCAAGCCACTTGTCACTGCTTTTTCACAGTTTTTCATCTAATCGAACTTAATTGTTGGCTGGATGTGGTTTGAGGATATTATCGCTATTTGGACTTTGCCTACCCCTTCGGGGATTACGAGCGTGATGGTATGATTGTTTTTTAAGACCGCGTAGTTAAAAATAAAGTTTTAGCTAACATAAGCAGTTTGAATCCAGCTAATGGCTCCGTTTAGCGCCTTTGGTGGATTTTTTATATTTTATTCACACACTTATCAGACACATAACAATACTAAGCTATTTTTTTTATTTCGGTATTGAGATTACAAAAAAATTATGCTTACGTGTTTTTTCTTTCGTTTAGAAAACTAAAAATGATGCAGATACAGCGCGTCAGTACCGCGTGACGTCACTAGGTGTGTAAAATTTTACCATCCAAGTGACGTATCTTTGTCATTTTTCGAGAGTTAGATAGCAAAAAATACGTAAGTATTCAATATTTTTTGATAATCTCATATAAAATAGCCCATTACATTGTTTTCGCTTGCAAGCTGTCAGTTTTACTCAAGTCCTTTTAATATCAAATAAAAAGCAATGTTCTCACTATTTACATTTAATATTTATGTAAATAGTGAAACTTACCAAAAACAAGCTCTTATAAATTCTTATTTTAAAAGGTAATTTTTAATTAAATTCTAAATAGTTTACATATTTTATGTTTATACTCACAATTCTCACAACTGGATCGTTTTAACCTGAAAAAAGAAATAAATGTATCATTTAATAAATGTTAAAAGCTTTTAAATGTTTTTAAATTAAATTAATCTCAATGTACCACTCCCGATGGACTGAGAGCAGGGTAAGAAGGTAAATAAATGTTAAATTATTGCATTAAATCATGATTACAATAAAAAAAATCGTTATATTTATATCACTAGCTCTGCCATCATAAATACGTAGGTATATACATTTGGAAAATCTAGAATATATCATCTACCCGATATTGAACCATACCACTCGCAAATGGGGTGAAGAACATGATCATTCACTTCCCACCGCTCTTTACGTACATAATTGTTGCAAAAGTTCATTAAAATAAATACATTTTTCAATCTAGCACGCCAAAATCCTACTAATATTATAATCGCGAAAGTTTGGTAGAATATAGGGATGTTTGTTACTCTTTCACGCAAAAAACTACTGAATGGATTTTAATGAAACATGACAATAATATAGCTTATACATCCGAATAACATATAAGCTATGTTTTATCAATGTACCACGTCAGCAAAGCCGCGGGCAAAAGCTTGTAGCTAACATATAGAGAAACTTAAAAAAATACGTAATGAAATAAATGTTCACCACATGAATATGTCCCCCTAGCGGAATCTAAAGGTACCTTGCGGATTTTGGTTCACGAACAGCGTCTAACCACAAGCACAAGCAAATAAAATATCATCAATCGATAGTAAATACCATTAAGAAAATAAATATCAGACTACATCACATACATTGATCTGACTCCGAGATAAGCTTAAGCACTTGTGTTACGAATATCAGAATCAACAGTGGTATTACAAATATATACTTAAATATTAGATATTAACACCCAGACACAGAACAAACACAAGTATTCATCACACGAATGTTTGTCCTGGGTGGGGATCGAACCCACAACTCTTGTCGCATGGGGCAGGGCCACTATCGAATGAGCCATTGAGATTGTCAAAAGTTAGAGTGTCAATTAAAGTGACAAACATAATACTGCTATCATAAACGATATAACGCTATTTTTATCAACAACTTCTTAGATTTTCCTGACTCCCACGCGGAAACATGTTCCAACAAAACATTTAAGAGCTAGGTCCCACCGCAAAAGCCAATTACAAGCTTTCATTTATTCCCAAAACTCAGATGAAGGTCGAGATCCTAATTTGCCCATTAGAATGCCCACTCCCTCATAATTGGGCCTCCCAAATTATAATAATTCAATTTAAGGTGTCAACTGATTTGATATTACTGCTCCAGGAAAAAAATTGAATTTCCGCGAAATTAATTTTAAATCGTCCCAAATTAATAGAGAGTGGACCCCTTGTGTCGGCGGTAATTACACCGTGCTGTAATTGAAAGTAAGTGTTTTGTTTTTTAATCTTAAAAACAAATGGTTAGTAATAGAGCGGTGAGAACATGGTCTTCAGGACTTCGCAAAAACTACCACACCTACAGTCAACTGTCCATAGAAACGGCCTGGTGTTACCGTAGCATCCTCAGCTCACTTGATCACTACAGTCACTGATCACAGCCATATAGTCCCTTCGATTTCTTCAGAAACAATTGTAAACAGATAATATGTACGACAAACTCATCTCACAGATGCGAGGTATGCAGTTCAAAGACCGTCTCATATGGCGCTCAGTTCTATGCCTAATCCCGCCAGGGAATCAGCGTAAAAACAGATTAGGTCTTAAAGGCTCTAAAACAATGGAACCATAGCCTATGTAGTGTTTAATAGATCCATTTCGCCGCAGAAGCGCTGCTTCTGGCGGACCCTGAAAGTTTGTCATCTTTAGTATTAAGAATTGCTCGCTTCGGTGTGATTAAGGCGCTGTTAATTTGTAATTCGTTGTTCGTTTGAGGTCGGGGTCTATTTGGGCTCGGACCTACATTAAGACGCGTCACCCGCTCCCCGTTCGGTTTTACGATCCTAATTTTTGGGGACAATTCTGGTCCAGCCCTGTACTTAGTTATATAAGGGTTCGGTAGTTTGGGGTATAGTAAAGTTAAGTAGCGTATTAATCATGGGTTGGTCATCAAAAGATGGCGCCGTAGCGGTTCGTTAACGATGTTGGGTTAAGCGACGGTGTCACTGGCGGGTGGTGGATGGGTGACCGTTTTTAGTAAATTTTTCGTGTGCTGGCAAATATATGTTTAATAAAATCGTATAAATTTATATCAATATCGATTTTTCCCAGAAGGAAGGCGGATAAATTTGTGTATAAACATTTTTGTCTCTCTCAACTAAACTGGATTTCTTTTGATTTCATTCTATATAGCAGCGCCCCGCGGTTTTACTCGCTAGTTAAAACATAGCTTATAATACTCGCTGATAAAGTAGCTTTGTATTGCTGAAAGAATTATTCAAATCGGTCTAGTAGTTTCGGAGCCTATTGGATACAAACAAACAAACAAATAAACAATGAAATCTTTTCTCTTTATAATATTAGTAGATATAGATTTTAAATATATCCTGCTAATATTTGATATTAATTACGTGATTTGTTTTTTAGAATTAGTATTGTTGGTAAGAACCAAGCCGAAAATCAGCTCAATGTCGATTATATGTGCTCCAATCCAAATTTAAATTGACAAAAGTTAACGTAAATCCTACTACCTAACCGATAATAAAAATAACGAGGTTTTTTAACAAAAATACTGGGTAAAATTAAAAAAATATTCCCAAGATGGCGGCTATGACTATGACGTCATTCCCCACCAAATCTAATTCCAGTAGTTCCAGAGACAAATGGCATCTCAGAACTACCCCATTTTGTAGATAAAAGAGAGAGAGCATTAAGACGACAACACCAATCTTCGCCGTGACATTTGTCACACAAAGAGATATTATCTGTGGAAATTGTGCTTGGACGTCATAATGCCTCGGAGGGTAACTGTAAGAAAAAGTGAGTGAGTGAGTGAGTGTAAGACCTTAGAGAGTTCTCGGCCGGCGAGTTTTTTGTTTTAATAACGGTTTTAGTTCCGAACATTTACTGTGTGTTCTATCCCTATGAAGGGGTAGGCAGAGTCTGATGCAGTAGGCTAATTTAACAGATTTTCGCCAAAATTACAATTTGGATGTTAACACCATTTAAATTTAATTTTGAAATATCAATTTTGAAAAAGAAAGTATCGTATTATGCTGTTATGCCCTATTGATTTTGTATCATATTGAGTCTAAGATTTTTAATTTGACAAAAACTGCTTAATATTAAGTCAGTTGACTATACAAACTAGTGACGTCACACGTTGACAAGCCCATACAAAAACTATGAAGTGATTTCGTTTTGACAGCTCTTAAAAAGTATCTCATTTGACTAGCCAGTCAACATCTCTTGGAAACACAACGTCCCTCCACTCCGGTTTTAGTGGGTATACCCCGGCCACTTCCCATCCTTGGCCGGAGGAGGAGCCTCCAGTTCCAGAGGCCCCCGGGAGTCCCACACACCACCCTGCCCCTCCAGGTTGACGGTGTGTAACGCATTTCCCCGCGTCAAAAAAAGTCGCACACACGCTATCGTGTGTTGACTATTAAATACACGATTCATCGCCTTTACGACATAATACGCAAATAAAAGCTACATCGACATATGATAAATTAAAATAGGCCCTAATTCCAGGTGTTATACAAGTAGCGTGTTTATTTATTGATATACCAACAGTGTACAAATTAAACCATTAAAAGTAGACATTTCCTGGACAAATTCTGAAATGTGCCCCTATTAAAGGTATATACGACATTTACTTTATCGTTGACATAATACAAATACTAAAATATTAATAATACTAATAATACACTATGTGTCATACTTATTTTAGTCTTTTTTTTTAAAAGAAAACCAACTTTCCAGTAATTTAGGTCAATTTTGTTTTTGGCCAAAAGTGATTGAAGAATTATATTACACTTTGGACTCAAAGGACCTTTGGGAATTTTTGGTGTGATAATGTTATAAGAAAAGATCGAGAAAAACTCAAGGGTCCCCTACTCAGGCACTTAGGAGTTGTTGTTTTGAAAACGGTCGTCGATTCCGTGACATACAGACAGACTAACAACTGGGACTGAACTACCAAATAACGATAAAAGCTATACCGCTTATAACCATGTTATCCGAAGTCAAATATTCACGACCACTTAGTAAATTGGTTTGCTCGAAAAAACATTCCCCAAATTGGCTAGATTGATTGGACCTAAACATTTCAAAGTTGGGCTTAAACTATTTCCACATTGACTTTATCCTTCGCTGATTGAAAGGATGCTTAGATCTAACCCGAATCCTTCAGAATTTGGGCTTTGACCAAATCGACATTAAAATAAAACTTATTAATTAAAGATGATTCAACATGTTCCGTACATACATGCATTATATCATCACGCGCGTAATCCTTGAAGGGGTAGACAGAGTCTAAGAGACAGCAAGCCCCTTTAACCACATTCAGATAAAAATAATACTGTTCTGGGTTAGATGGAAAATTGAGTACAAGTGGCTAGTTCGTCGCCTACACAATCACTTTCTTAAAACCCAATATATTAGTCGCCTTTATGACATGCTAGACAAACAAACGCAATGTGAACATTCTTTTTAAGTCCCAGAAAATATTAGAAACCAAAATGCTACATCATAAAATTGGCTGACATAGTTCAAAACGCCCATCATCAAATTACATACATAACATCACGCCCATAATACCCGAAGGGGTAAGCAGAGTCGAAAGGGCAGCAAGCTCCTTCAACCACATTCATCCAAAAATAAAGCCGGGCTGGGTTAGATGGAAAATTATGAAAAAGCAGTGATAAGCGGCTAACCTGTCGCCTACACAATCACACACCCAAAACCCGATATACCATTAGTCGCCTTTTACGACATGCGAGGCAAGAACCACAGTTGGCATATTCTTTTTAAGTCCCAGACCAACATGGGACAGTAGCTTGGTTGGATAGAAAGCTGTGAAAAAGGAGTGACAAGTGGCTAGCTCGTCGCCTACTCAGTCACATATTCAAAAGCCCGTAAACCATTAGTCGCCTTTTACGACATCAAATTACAAAAGCAGATAATGTCGTTATCACCCAATGCCTGCACCGGTAGGCTTGCGGGTTGCAGGTTAAGCTGGATCAACAGCGATGCAGGTCTAAATGCAAGCTCGCATTGTCAGAATCGCATTGTCGGCGTAGGATAAAGGGATTTGAATCAACAATTCGCTGCGTTAATACAGATTTATACTATTTTCTGGGTTAGCCGATGAAATGTACGGTATAGGTTGTTAGGCTTATCAAATGTGCCGTTATTTAGGCATTTTTTAACTAACTGATATATTGAAAGTCGATTTTAAACGTTTTTTTAGCTTACCCTATTTTACACAGCTTACATTTTTGCTATTAAAAGTTGGTCTGACATTTTTATCCCTTTTTGGTATCTATACTTATAATAAATCTGTAGAGAGGTCAATTCTGTACATAAAATATATTTTCAAAATAACTATTAGGGGGTGATTAGTGATCGATACTGATGCCAAAAATGCAATCAGTAAAATTTTTGTCTGTCTGTCTGTCTGTCTGTATGTTCCATATAGAAACAAAAACTACTCGACAGATTTTACTGAAACTTGGTACAATTATTCTTCATACTCCTGGGCAGGTTATAGTATACTTTTCATCACGCTACAATCAATAGGAGCAGAGTAGTGAAGGGAAATGTTGGGAAAACGGGAGAAGTTACTCCATTTTTTAAGCTTCCGTCGCGTGTGCAGCCTTAATGGTTAAAGTTACATAGAAATCATGTATGACGGAAATAGTCTTTATAGTATTAACCATAAACGCAGGTGACACCGCTGGCACAGCTAGTAATAAATAAGCCAATATTGCTCAAATGTAATGTAAAATTGTAATAGTCAAATAATTTATTTAATTTATTTATTTATTCTATAATTGTTACTGTTCTGTTTGTTTTGAAGTTTCAGAGCAACATGACATCTCATTAAAATGTTTATTTTTGTAAATATCGACTCTCCCCTTGAACATTAGTCATTGTGTGGGCAATAAATTATTGTTTAGACCCAATCTGCTTTTGTAGACCGCACAATACGACCGAAAGCTAATTGTGCTGTCCAAATGAGATATGGTCTGCTATTGTTTGATAGATAATATATTTTATTGGAAGGAGTATTTAGTTCGAATTCGTTTTAATATATAATTAAATATTCGAGGACATCATATTCATTGATCTGACTCAAAGGTAAGGTAAGCTTAAGCACTTGTGCTACAAATAATACTTAAATATTGAATAGTAATAGTAATACCCAGATACAGAAAAAACACAAGTATTCATCACACGAACGTGGACATAGACCTGTGCCCGTGTTGGTCTGGGACTTAAAAAGAATATGCCAACTGTGGTTCTTGCGTAGCATGTCGTAAAAGGCGACTAATGGTATATCGGGTTTTGGGTATATGATTGTGTGGGCGACAGACTGGCCACTTGTCACTACTTTTTCACAATTTTCCATCTAACCCAGCCCAGTTTTATTTTTGGCTGAATGTGGTTGGGGGGCCTGCTGTCCCTGTAACTCTGCCTATCCCTTCGAGGATTATGGGCATGATGTTATGTATGTGTATATATGTATAGACCTGTGCGACTTTTAGGCTGTAAACTGGACGAACGCGGATGCGTGCGCGGTGGCTCGCGTGGGGCTGGCGGCTAGTACAAACCTAAGCATTTGTATCAAGTTGCGCGTGCGCATGTAGCACCGCGCGAGCCACCGCGCCCGCGCACGCGGCCGTCCAGTTTGCAGCCCAAGATTTATTTGTGAGAGGCGTTGTTATATTATGTATGTATGTATGTATTTTATTATTTAATATGACATAGGTACAGCCAGCTTCATTGTAGGGAATCACCATAAGTTATTTTATTGTCTTTCTCCACTTTTTGTCTGATATCAATCATATTCCTACCTAGCTGCCGTAGTTAAATTTTGTACCTATTCTAGATCCGACAAAGTAACCAAATAACAGTCCTAATCTAGACCGAGCAAAGTGTCAGCCAAGACCAACCCTCTAATCTCCTTAAATCAAATCTATCGCAAAATTAAAACCGCTTCCACAGCTAATTAGGTAATTAATTCATTCGTCCGGTCCGATAATTAGTATTCGGGAGGCGAGGAACAGTAATAAAGGGCGTCTGTGCCATCCCCGGACAGTAATAAATGTCCGGGAGGACGGGATCAGCGCATTGTCCTTAGGGATCATTTTTAGTATTGATCTTTTATTACCCCGGTTTCAATTAGCCAAATTAATGTGGCGAAGGCTTTTAAGGGTCGGTTTTGAATGTGCTTTACTAATGTGGATATTTTATTTTATTTACATTTCTTTAATCACTTTAGCAAGCGACACTAACCCGATAAATGGAAATGTTCATGGCGTTTTAATATATGACCCATGTTGAACTATATAAAACAATGTGCCAACTATGTTCCTTGCCTAGCATGTCGTAAATGGAGAATAATGATCGGGTTTTGGGTGTGTGATTGTGTAGGCGACGAGCTAGCCACTTGTCACTCCTTTTTACAGTTTTCCATCTAACCCAACCTTGTTTTATTTTTTTTGACTGAATGTGGTTGAAGAGGCTAGTTGCCCCTTTGACTCTGCCTACCCCTTCGGGATTACGGGCGTTATGATATGTATGTATGTATGCGTGTTTGTATCAAATAAGATATAAGCTTAAGGCATCTACCCAGCCCGTCAACATTAGTTTTAATAAAATAAATATCAGACTACATCACATACATTGATCTGACTCCGAAGTATGTAGCTTTAAGCACTTGTGTTACGGATATCAGAAACGACAGTGGTATTACAAATATATACTTAAATATTCAATATTAATACCCAGACACAGAACAAACACAAGTATTCATCACACGAATGTTTGTCCTGGGTGGGGATCGCACCCACATCTCTTGGCGCATGGGGCAAGGTCACTACCGAATGAGCCATCGAGCCAGTATTATATATTAAAGTACTACCAGCCAGCCAGAATTACATATATGTAATATAAAATTTAGTTCGGCAGACTCAAGACCTATATTTTCCGGATGGGATTACGTAGGATGTGAAGCTAACAAGCTGACCGCGTCACGAACTACTAATAGGACACATGTGGGTCGGGTCGCATACTAATTTAATTCGCTTCAAAAGTTACTTTGGACCTTTAAAATTTCGGGTCATATTTGACCCGCACTTGTATATAGTAATAGGCTACCTAACATCCATATCTCTCTCTCTTCAGTCGGTCCCTCACTGCTGAGGATCGTGACTCCTTTTAATTCCGTCAATCAGCTGTCTCCATTTGTCCCGTTCTGTAGCTTGGTGAAGTGCGTTGCTGACAGGTATTTTTAACTCCTCTGTTATTTGGTCCGACCATCTCTTGGGACTTCGCCCTCGAGGCCTTTTCCCCTCAATTTTACCGGTTACTATGAGGCGTTCCAGATTGTCGGTATCCCTGCGTGCGACATGGCCAAAATAACGTAGTATTCTTTGTAGGCAGGTCGTGGATAGCCGCTGAGACTTTTCCATCTTCAGCTGTTTGAGGATAGATATGTTGGTGCGGTGGGCCGTCCATGGTATTCTCAGCATACGACGCCAACACCACATCTCAAAAGCGTCGATTCTTTGTCTGTCTGCTGCTTTGAAAGTCCACGTCTCTGCACTGTATAGAGCAATGGAGAAAACGAGGGTGCGGACCAGGTGTATTTTGGTCTTGTGGGTGATGTTGCGGTCTCTCCAAATTTTAGTGAGTTGGGTCATCGCAGATTTTGCCATGCCAATCCGTCTACGTATTTCCGGTTCGCTACTTCCTTTGTTGGTGATCTGTGAGCCAAGGTATTGGAACTGGGTAACGGTTTCATAGTCCTGTAGGAGATTGTCGCATTGTACAGCAGCGAAGCGATCAATAATCATGATTTTGGTCTTGGATTTATTAATAGCAAGCCCCATTTCCATACTGATGGCTTCAAGTTTGTGTAGTAGCTCCGCCATTTCTTTTTCCGATGTTGCAAGAAGGGTTGTATCGTCCGCGTATCTGAGGTTAGATATTTTTACCCCACCTATCTTTATGCCACCTTTCCAACCATCTAGGGTTTGTCGCATGATATATTCTCCATATATATTAAAAAGGATGGGAGAGATCACGCAACCTTGGCGAACACCCTTCTGGAATTTGAAACGGCTTGATGTTGAGTCTCCTACAGTCACTGTGCCGTATCCCGACTCATACAGCTTGCGAATGAGCATTATGAGGTGGGCTGGCACACCTGCCTCGGAAAGGACTTTCCATAGTTTCTCCCACTTAACGCAGTCAAAAGCCTTTTGGTAATCCACAAAACACATGAAAGTTGGGGTATTATATTCATAGCACTTCTCTATTATAAGGCGAAGGTTCAAAATTTGCTCTCTGGTACCTCTCCCTTTCACAAAACCGGCTTGCTCTTGGAGTATTTGCCAGTCTAGGAAAGATCTTAGTCTCGCATTGATGATATAAAGTAGAATTTTACTGGCATGAGATATTAGTGCGATGGTTCTGTAGTTATTACAGTTTCGTACGGAGCCTTTTTTGTGAAGAGGAAGAATTGATGAGTGTACCCAGTCAGATGGCCAGTTTCCCGTCTGCCATATCTTATTGCATAGATTGTGCAAACAGTTTATTCCATTCGGGCCCAAACCTTTCAACACTTCCGCTGTGATTTTATCAGGTCCTGGTGCTTTGTTGTTCCTGAGCTTCCGGATTGCGGCTTCTATTTCTGAGCGGAGTATGTAGGGTTCTTCATCAGCCAGGCCCTCGAAAGATGGAGTAGCCCGAAGTTGAGATACTTGATCCTGGTATAGTTCCTCACAATATTCTCTCCATCTTTCAGTTACTTTTGCAACTTCATGTATAGGGTTCCCATTTTTGTCATCTATCACCCAAGAAGATGGTTTGAACCTTCGCGTTATCTGTCTGACTTTACGGAAGAGATCAGCAGTTTGATATTTTCCTGCGTGATGTTCAATTTCTGTGCAGATGCCTTCTAAGAAACGATTTTTGTCTCTTCTGCATTGTCTTTGGATTGTGCTGGTAAGTTGTGAGTACTCTTCCTCAAAATTTCTGGTTCTTACTCCACATTTAAGTTCCTTGCGTAACTTTATATTAGTCCAGACTTCTTCCGACATCCAGTCCTTTTTGTCTATGGGTGTTTTGATCATAGACTTAAGGGTATTGACGACTTTCTGACTGAACTGTTGCCATTGTTCTTCTGGGGTCATCTGTGCTACTTTATGGGCTAATTCCGCTAGTTCTGCTTCTGTTTGTTTTTGGAAAAAGTCATATTCAGGTACTGAGAGTCTTGCTAAAGGTTTTGCTTTTTTACCACATGACTTTAGACGAATTCGTACGTTAGCCACTAGCAGTTGATGGTCAGAGCCACAATCCGCGCCCGGAAAAGTTCTGGTGTTCGTTACTGACGACTTCCATCTGTTTGCAATCGTGATGTAGTCTATCTGGTTACGGTAACGGTCACCAGGAGAGGACCATGTATATAGCCTTCGCTTGTGGTGTTTGAAGCTGGTGTTAGTTATGGTCAGGTTGTTGCTTACACAGAAATCAATGAACATTTCACCCCTTTCATTTCTGGTGCCTAGTCCATATTTCCCAAGTATGTGACGGATGTGGTCATCTTGCTCAGTGTTCCCCACTTTCGCATTCCAGTCTCCCAGAATCATTAAGATCTCACGTTTAGAGATGTTCTCTATGGTGGTCTGTAGGATGCCGTAAAAATCTTCAATATCTTCTTTAGTGGACTGGGCTGTTGGTGCGTAAACTTGGATGATGTTTACGGGGAGTGGGTTACAGTTTATGCGTATTGTCATAATTCTGTCGTTAATGGGGTTGTAGCCGGTGACAAAACTACGAAATTTACGTGACACTACGATACCTGTACCGTTTTTGCTTTCGATGTCGTGACCGGAGAAAAACATTGTGTTGCCGTTTAATGTTGTGAAATGGCCCTGGCCCTTCATATGAGTTTCGCATAATCCTAGTATGATGATCTCATGTGCGCTCATCTCTTTTTCTACGACTGCAAGTTTCCCTGGTTGTAGTAGTCCTCTTACATTCCACGTCCCTATTCTGTGTTTGGTGCGTATCGAGGGTTTTTTGTAGTCTTCAGTAATGTTAACTACTTCGGTAGCCTGATGACCTACTATCGAAGAGTCTTCGGTCACATATTTCACACTTGTCAACCCGGGTATTGACAAGCGCCGGGGGTCGGCCGGGTCATCCGACAGAACAGCATTTTTATCGTTAACCTTTATCATCATCATGGAGTTCTCTTGGGAGTTTAATCGTAGTGGGTTCCCATTGCCTTCTACGTCGGTTTGTTTAGGGGGTATTTAGTCCCCAAGGCCTCCGGAGCCTTTACAATGGAGTAGGTTATATCACCGCCGCCTACTACTCGGCGTTAGCGTATTTTACGGCTGTCCTTGATGGTGTTGGGTGTACGCCGTTCACTAGCCAACCCTCCTCCTTTCGCAACCGGGCTTGGGACCGTCTATGGCGGAGTTAACATCCATATATACGATTCAAATTTGATTTTCGATTACGTTTCAGCAACACTAAAGTTACGATAAGTGCTGAAGTTTAATTCGTGATTGGTGACCGATTCAGTGATTCCAATCTCATTGGTCTGGGACTTAAAAATGATATGCCAACTGAGTTCCTTACCTAGTCGTAAATGGCGACTAATAAGGCGACAAGCTAGCCACTTGTCACTACTTTTACACAATTTACCATCTAACCCAGTTATATTTTTGGGGTCTGCTTCTCTTTGAATCTGCCTACCCCTTCGGGGATTGCGGGCGTAATGTTATGTATGTATGTAAAAAAAACCTTTAGGCTCTTCAATTCCCCAGCGTCTATTTAGTGGCGCGGAATCCTTCTTTTTTACTAGTCCGTGTGTGATATACAAATGATGCTCATCACATGAACATTTGTCGTAGTTAAGTTGGAATATTGAAAAGCGAAACCTTTACATTTAATATCTTATCATTCCACAAAGCTCTGCATCTATTCAATAACAAATAATATTATTTTATTTTGTAGACTAATTTCCACCCGCGCAAAATCACAACTTGAGCTATTCCACAGATCATTACAAGTCAATGGTCAAAGGCCATTTGTAAACCAAGGTCGCAGTAGTCAATAGCAGACAGCCTGATAATGGCTCTTCATAACTCATCCGACATCGCCACAGAACAGGATTGAATATAAAGCGCATTGTCTAAATCTTCGAGTTGATTAATTAATTTGTATAAGGCCTGATTTTTCGTTAATTTATTGAAAAATAATAGTCGAACGAATTGGAATAATACGAATCATTTTAAGATTTTATCGTTAAAATCGTTTTCAGTCCCGCTGGTCGAGTAGTGAAACACCCTGGCCAGGAAACCAAGGGTCGCGGGTTTGAATCCCGCTAGTGGCAAATGTTTCGTTTGATGAACATGGACATTTTTACTCGAATCATGGATGTTTATAAAACGTATTTAAGTATCTCTATTCTTTACCTAGTATACATAGCACAAGCTTATAAGTTTAGGGAAACACTTGACGATTTATAAGGAAGGTAAGGAAACACTTGACGATTTATAAGTGTTTCCTTGAAACCTATATAAATAAAGAATATTTTGACTTTGACTTTGACTTTGACTTAGTTTGGAACTAGGGATTGTGTCAGTCTTGAGAATTTGATATCCATAAATTAGTGACTTTTTATCATCTGTCGTTTTTGCCTGACCATTGAATAATCAGCCCTCTATGGATTGATTTGTCAATTAAAGAGATTAATTGGTACGTGTTACACTGGCAAATAGCTAAGGTTCCAAAAGCGTTCTTTCAGTTCTTTATTTTTAAAATCTGTTCCTGTTTTTCATCCCATTATAATTTTGTATTTAAAACCAATTTGTATTTAAATAGGAAAACGCGATATTGCAGTCAATATGCAAGAATGTAATTCAGAAATCCAAAGAAACAATTAACGCCCCACAAACGATTAGACACGCAATCACAGCGCATCGGTATTATTGAATCGCTCCAGTTTCGCTCAGCCCGCTTCGCTCGCTCCGCTTTGTACGCTTAGCTCGGAAATATGATTGAATTATGGCCTCAGTTTGCACTGTTACAACAAAAGTCGTTTGTTTCCTACGTCTAAGAGGGATTTGTATTTTCTAGATTCTAGTTATAAGTTTTGCTGGAAGCTTTACAAATAGGCCATTTTTATATCAATCTAGGTTTTACGTACATATAACATATTATACAGACGACAGCATATCAGGCTATACATTTTTGTTGCGAAACAGACCTTATCACTACAACATAAGGCTCTGCAGTATTAAGCCTAAAGTGCTGACGTGTGTACTTAGTAAACGCATCGGTAGTACTAGTATTAGTACTTCAGAAAAGATACCGGCGTAATCTACCAACTACAAGCTACTGCATTTCGTTAGACAACGAAGAATACCCCATAGATATTGAAGAATACCCCATAAATATTAAGGATTCGCAGCGCCGACTACAGGGGACACGAAGTAATCCCTAATGCTTCGTTCAAAGTTCAAAGTTGCTACAACGTTGTTACAACGTATGGCCGACAACTCTTGTGTTGCAAGCACATCTATACTTATAATAAATCTGTAGAGAGGTCAATTCTGTACATGAAATTTATTTTCAAAATAACTATCAGGGGGTGATTAGTGATCGATACTGATGCCAAAAATGCAATCAGTAAAATTTTTGTCTGGCTGTCTGTCTGTATGTTCCTTATAGAAACAAAAACTACTCGACGGATTTTAACGAAACTTGGTACAATTATTCTTCATACTTCTGGGCAGGTTGTAGTATACTTTTTATCACGCTACAATCAATAGGAGCAGAGTAGTAAAGGGAAATGTTGGGAAAACGGGAGAAGTTACTCCATTTTTTAAGCTTCCGTCGCGTGTGCAGCCTTAATGGTTAAAGTTACATAGAAATCATGTATGACTGAAATAGTCTTTATAATATTAACCATAAACGAGGGTGACACTGCTGGCACAGCTAGTATAGCATAAAGCTTTGGCAAACGCTATCTTTTTGAAGTTTAGTTAGTTATATTTTTCAACACCAAGGTATATGAGATAGTATCAATATATACGTACCTACTTTAGATTTTTAAATAGACTGGCTCGATGGCCATTCGGTAGTAGCCCTGCCCCATGCACCAGGAGTTGTGGGTTCGATCCCCACCCTGGACGAATATTCGTATGATGATTACTTGTGTTTTTTCTGTGACTGAGTGTTCATATCCAATATTTAAGTATGTATTTGTAATACCACTGTTGATTCTGATATCCGTAACACAAGTGCTTACCTCGGAGTCAGATCAATGTTACTGATGTAGTCTGATATTTATTAAATAGGCGTATTTTATACTACCAAAGCGACAAAAGAGAATACTTCCTTAATATAAGCGGTTGACGAGAAAATACCGACTATATGGTTAGTAAACGTTGGCCAAGTTCATTTGTAAATAAATTTACTTCGCTTAACAGTTCCCGTTTGTGGACCGTAACAAACAGACTGACGGACATCGATTACAAAGCAAGAGCAAAATTAATTTTCCGCCGGGCGCGCGGCTGCGTTTGACACGTGATTCATAACGTTATAGAAAACAGTGCGAGCGGGCCTGGGGGAGGAGAACAAGCGAGAGCAGGCACAGGCTCAAGATATAACCTTAATAATATGGTAGTGGACCACCGCTTCTTTAAGTACTAACCTCAAAGATTAAAACAAGTGTCGTGTTTGCAACGGATGTGGTTTCAAACTCAACCACTGGAATTTTTGCCGTGAGATTTCTCACATGACAAGGAAATTTTCTGCCGAATTTTTTTTTATCTTTATTTACAATCACAATTTTATCTTTATTTATATTTACAATTTTTTACAATAAAAATAAACAAACTTTATTTTTAGATAAAAATTGTGAACTGTTTTAAAAAAAAACGCATGCGTGAATTGTTTTAAACTTTTAACATAAGATTTTTATTTATTTATTATATTGCTAACGTTTCTAAAGAAACGTTAAGTGTACTACACTAAATCACAATATTCATCGATTTTTAACTTTGTTAAGTTCCTTAGGTAATCAAAAAGGCACGGTGTATAAAATGATACAAAAATATGATAAAATCCTATGTAAAATCAAAATACGGCTCAGCACTTTGCCAAAATAAAATGATGTATGCAAGCCAAACTATGTCAGAAGCAGTGGCGTAGCGTGCCTTGGCGGGGCCCCGTATAAAAAATATTTGGGGGCCCTTATAAAGGGTAAAGATTTCTCACAAAAGAAAAAAAAATGTTTGCATAAAATTAATATAAATATTTATTCATCATAATTATCTATCTGTCACTTTTTTCAAAATGTTTGACAAATAATTCAAAATCCAATTAAATATACACTCTCCTTGCCTTTTTTTAGGAAAACTGATTTATTAATTTGAAGTTTTTCTTAATTTTTGCTTACGCCCTTCGGGGGCCCCGTATAATTGATACGGAAGATACGGCGGTAGCTACGCTCCTGGTCAGAAGAGAAGGCTACGTGCCACTAATAGTCCGAGATCCGGCTGCAAGATACTACTCGCCTATTTGATTTAATGTTTGTATCAAGTCAAAGCCAAAGTCAAAATATACTATATTTGTATATGTTTCAAAGAAACAGCTATAAATCGTCAAATACAGATAAAGAAATATGATTCCTACCTTTGTATTGTAGGCATAGGTTAATATATTTTCACGGGTCGACGTCGTCGAAAAATGTTATCAAATTTTCTTTTAAAACTTAAAAATATTATTTTTGTATTGTATCTTGAAATACTTCTGCATCTTAATGGAGTCAACAAGGTTGTTAGCGGTTAGAGGAAGATAATAATAGCGCGCTACATCACACGTCAGACGAGAATAGCGATGAATAATGCATTAGCATTTTAAATGTTGAAGTCACCACCCATATACTACCACACTGGGATATTTACAAAATAAATTTATTCAAAAAACCGTAGAGCTTGTATGAAAAGGACCATGAATGTTGAAGAGGCGGGTGAGGTGTTTAAGGATCGTGTCATACGGCGTTCGGTTCTCTCTGCCTACCCCGCTAGGGAAGTGGCGTAAAGTTTAATTAGTTAGTTAGTTTTTTAAATTCATGCATTTTTTTAATTTAGTCTACTCTGTCCTGTTCTGCTAGGCAAAGGCATCTCTTAAATTCTTCCACGCACTTGTGCATACCATATGGTATTTAATGAAATGTCAATTAATATTATTTTAATTATAAATACTAACTACACATTTCAATAGACAACCCAATGAAAGTGTATTCTCCCATTTATAAATATAAATATAAATAAAAAAAGGAAACACGATTCAGATCAATTCGTTGTATAAATAGTAAACTTGCAGCCGGAACTCGGTCTATAAAGGCAAACGCTACTAAAAATAAACATCTTATTCAACTCCAATTTTCATACAAAAATAAGTTAGGACACTTCCGAGGAGAGCTTTAACCGAAATAAATATTAGCATCGCAAATATTGTGCGAGTTGATATTCTCGCTACATTTAGAGGTGTTGGTTCAAAACCGAGCACTACACCTTTATGGTAAAATACGACTCGTAGCCTTTTTAATAATTATGTAAAAAATAACAATATGATAAACTGCAATACGAATGATTGTAAAACTCATCTATTTTGTAAATAAATACCCAACGATCTTCTCAATTTGGTTTATCCTATAATGGACTATTATTATGTTCCAACTATTAAAAAATCATCTATAAAGACCAATAAGCACGTACCTTGTCTTATCTATACTAAAATTATAAAGAGGAAAGATTTGTAATTTTGTGTGTGTGTATGTTTGTAATGAATAAACTCAAAAACTACTGTGCCGATTTCAAAAATTCTTTCACCATTAAAAAGCTACATTATCCGGAAGTAACATAGGCTATATTTTATCCCCATATTCCTTCAGGAACGGGAACTTTACGGGTGAAACCGCGGGGCGCTGCTAGTTAAACATATAACTGTCTTTATACAAATTCAGCTAACATCCACTATGCCGCACAAATCTGAAAATAGTCTATGCACGCCGAAAAATGCACAACACCCTTTTGCATTGCAGATAAAAATGACAGCAACCCGCTTAAAAGCGAGCTGCACTAAAAATAAAAAACTTATTCAACTTCCATTTTCATACAAAAACAAGTTAGGAGGACACTTCGAGGAGAGCGGAAACTGAAATAAATATTAGCATCGTAAATATTTTACGAGATTCGTAGTTCTAGCCAAGTTCTAGCCTCTGTTATGGCCGTTCGTTCAAATCCGGGTAGTACTTATGGTATTTTATTGACTGGCCCGATGGTCGAGTGGCCAGAGACCCTGGCCACGAAACTGAGGGCCGCGGGTTCGAATCCTGCTAGGGGCAAATGTTTCGTGTGATGAATATGGGCAATTTTACTCGAGCCATGGATGTTTATAAACGTATTTAAGTATGTCTATCCGTTCACCTAGTATCCATAGCACAAGCATAAGCTTAGTTTGGGACTAGGGAATTGGTGTGTCAGTCTGGAGAATTTATTTATTTATTAATTATATTATATTTTATGTAAAAATCTTTTAACTAGCCGTTGACGAATACATACTGATAAAAATAATAATGACATTTATGTTATTGAAGGTGGCAAATGATGAAATAAGACTCTTATTGAGAAACCGCCGCAGCCAAACATTTGTAAAACTTTGATAATAATAATAAAAAAAGAACTGTCAATATCTAACATATTAATTTACATTTGATAAATACTACTGTTGAATCTGATATCCGTAACACAAGTGCTTGAGCTAATTATCAGATCAATGAATGTGATGTTGACGGATATTTATGTTCATTTATGTTAATTTGACTGGCTCGATGGCGCATTCGGTAGTGACCCTACTGCATGCGCCAAGAGTTGTAGGTTCGATTCCCACCCAGGACAAACATTCGTGTGATGAATACTTGTGTTTTTTCTGTGTCTGAGTGTTAATATTCAATATATTTAAGTATATATTTGTAATACCACTGTTGTTTCTGATATCCGTAACACAAGTGCTTAAGCTACTTACCACGGAGTCAGATCAATGTATGTGATGTCGACGGATATTTATTTATTTATTTATTTAATTTATTTATGCTGTATTCCCAACTTAGTTTGAGAACTGGACATCCGGAACTCACTCATCATGTAAAACTTTCCTTTTTTTGACTGCCTCATTGGTCTAGTGGTGGCATACGCCGCCTAAGGGCCAAGAGGTCCCAGGTTAAATTCCTGGGTCGGGCCAAAATTTGTGGCTGGGTATTTCAATATTGAAATTACTCAGTGACAGTCCAGAGTCAGGAAGTTGGCGGCTCAATTACCCCCATGCCTCGGAAAGCACATTAAGCCGTCGGCCCTGCGCCAGACCTCTCTCCAGTCATGTTGAATTGCCGTTTCACCGGACTATGAGAGTGAATGAACAGAGAGTACAACTGCGTTTGCGTACAGCTTGTGCATTATAATATCTTCTGCGGAGATACCTAATACTCGTTGAAATTAAAATAAATAAGAGAGACTGACACACCGATTCCCTAGTTCCAAACTAAGCTTATGCTTGTACTATGGATACTAGGCGAACGGATAGACATACTTAAATACCTTTATAAATAGTCCAAGATCCCAGAGCCCCCAGACGTCACTCATTTTCTGATGGACAAAATATATACGAGTGAGTAGTGGTGGGGTGTACTATGATCATATGACTAGTTGCTACCTTGGCCAGACGGCCAATTTTCAGGTAGCAATTAATCAAGGTACATAAAAACACTGCTCACCTCACTTAAATTCTGATAGTTGATTTTAACATATATTTTACACTATATCGTTAAAAATCAGTATTCATTACTCCCAGACACATGCGGTCGGCGGTTTTACCTTACAGACGCTTCAAAGCTCTGAGAAAAATTAATTTAGGTCACTTATTTTCTGATGCTTGATTTTTAAATATGTTATTCAGACAACTATTCTAAAACGTTTTGCAAACGGACAGACCAATCCAAGGGGCCAAACATTCCCCAGACCCAATTTTAATGTCGCTGAGAGTATGAGCGTGTTATATTTATTGATTAAATATAATGAAGTGTAAGCAAGATACTCTAATTCGTTATAGATTCTAGTCCTAATCCTATCATGGATACTAGGAAATAAAGATAAAACAAAATTCCATAATAATCTCATAATATTTATTCTCTAAATATATTGAAAAACACAACCACCGGTTCGGAAGGCAGATTCTATCGAGAGAAAGCCTACCCTCTGACCAGGAACTGGTCAGAAACTCGATAGTCAGTTTTTAAAATCACAATGTACGATTTTCACACTTTCAAATCAACAAAATATAGTTAGCATATGTTATCATCATATTATACCAAATATGTACGATCCTAACACAAAATATATTTTCTCAAAGTATCTAATATCACAACTATTACTAAGACAAATTACTTAGCTTGTATAGTCTCGTGGTCGATGAACAACTGACATTATTTCTGTAAACACCTTATTTATACGATTGGATTCCCGCCATTTTGAACACAAAATATTTGCACAATATTTGTTAATATTGTGCAGTTTCTAAAATACATTTTAAGTTCTACTTATTATACATCTATTAATTAGAACTTGTGTTAAAACCATTTGCCCAATGATTAATGCCTATAAATACTTTTGGACAATATCCTACGGATTTCTACAACATGTTTTACAAACTCACATTTAGAACGTCGCGCAACATGATGATACGATGTTAAAAAATGTTGCTATAATAATAAATATTTCACAAAATAATCTTTAAAATCTATTTGAAAAATTGTTATACATTTTAGTTATTTATTAATGATTTACGAATAATCTATCAAGCGCGGGCATTATCCGTGCGCATGAGTGCGAGTGAGACATACCTGAGTGTTATTGCGCTCTCTCTTTCTCTCCTTCGGTTTACTCTTACTCACTAGTCAATGTATGGCGTCTGTTGTATAAAATATTTGTCCGATTTTTTGGAGTTTTGTAAGGTTCGTTAGCAATAAATAATTATTTGAAAAGATTAATTAACAAAATTATATAATAAAAATATTTGTCCGATTTGTTTGAGTTTTGTAAGGTTCGTTAGCAATAAATAATTATTTGAAAAGATTGCTGTTATTTAATTAAATTATTAATACTTTGTAAACCTCTTGATATTTACTTTAAAAAATTAAAATTAATTCGATTAAAAAAAATGAAAATTCATAAAACAGTTTGTAAGGCACAATTCTATGATTATTGCGGTCAGACGAGCACTTTTCTCAAAGTTAATCTTTGATTATTTACGTGATTTTCTAATTATTCTTTTTAAAAATTAATTCTCTATTAAATAAAACAAATATGAAAAAGTAAATTTTAAACTGACAGGCGTTAATTACTAATAGGTATGCATTTTTATTTACATTTCAACATTAATTCCGACTTCTACATACACGCATAATACGCACGGATAATGCCCGCGCTCATACTCTCAGCGACATTAAAATTGGGTCTGGGGAATGTTTGGCCCCTTGGATCGGTCTGTCCGTTTGCACAACGTTTTAGAATAGTTGTCTGAATAACATATATGAAAATCAAGCATCAGAAAATAAGTGACCTAAATTAATTTTTCTCAGAGCTTTGAAGCGTCTGTAAGGTAAAACCGCCGACCGCATGTGTCTGGGAGTAATGAATACTGATTTTTAACGATATAGTGTAAAATATATGTTAAAATCAGCTATCAGAATTTAAGTGAGGTGAGCAGTGTTTTTATGTACCTTGATTAATTGCTACCTGAAAATTGGCCGTCTGGCCAAGGTAGCAACTAGTCATATGATCATAGTACACCCCACCACTACTCACTCGTATATATTTTGTCCATCAGAAAATGAGTGACGTCTGGGGGCTCTGGGATCTTCCTCTAAAACATCCATGACTCGAGTACAAATGTCCATGTTCATCACACGAAACATTTGCCCCTAGAGGGATTCGACCCGCGACCCTTGGTTTCGTGGCCAGGGTCTCTGACCACTCAACCAACGGGCCAGTCAAATTATATTAGCCGGCGTGACCGATATCGGTTAGGAAGATATTATTATTATGTAAGACTTAGCAGTAGAGCTGATTTCATACTTGACGCTAAGCTTCTGTTATACTTTCCTAGTTCAGTTGTTAAAATACATTTTTGGCTTAGGCCAGCGTGGCGCTGAAAATCTACAAAACCATTTTGCATTGCAGATAAAAATGACAGCAAACCGGCTTAAAAGCGACTGATTCAACTCTCATTTTCATACAAAAACAAGTTAGAACACTTCTGAAGAGAGCTTGAACCGAAATAAATATTAGCATCGCAAATACTGTACTCGATATGAAATTTTATAAAAGGCGACCTAAGGTATATCGGGTTTTGGGTGTGCAATTGTGTAGGCGACGAGCTAGCTACTAGTCACTACTTTTTTTAAATGTTCTATCTAACCCAGCTCAGTTTTATTTTTGGGTAAATGTGGTTAAAAGGGTTTTCTGTCAGACTCTGCCTGCCCCTTTGGGAATAGCGGTCAATAAAAAAACAGACAGAAACTTGCATGAGTTTCAATTCAAAGCACCTATATTAAATTCTGAGATATTTATAGAGATAGAGAGATATATCTGGCTGCAGATGATAGATATATAAAAGTTCGAATTATGTATGTAACATCCTTGGTGGTAAGTTTGCTTGTAGTACGGGAGGCGGTAGCGGACTTTTTGAAGGTAATGGCAAACTGAATCTTGTGCTTGTAGATCGGATAATATACCTATACCACTTTGGAATATGAAAACATATCAAATAGTGCAAATATGTTTATGTATTATTATGAATTTAAAATTAAGCGAATAGATAGTAAAAAATATATAAAAAAATCCAGTAAATTGGATCAAACCATTCCAGACTTTTGTTGTTTTTATTGCTAAACTAGCAACGTAGACCTCTATTTTCAGCGCAATTTACTCCAAATGGCGCATACAAAATTTAACCCGATCAGTTTTACTACTGACACTACATTTGTCTAGCACCTCCTGTACTATCGCCCTTATATTTCTTGAACGCAAAACATCCCGTCTGTAAAGTTTTTATAACTTCTTCCGTTTTCGTTCGGATTTAGCTTCCTCTGGACATTTTAAATGTACGAATGATATATTTCATAACTAAACTTAGCTTACATTGTACTGAAGAGCGAAGTTGGTAGCTGAAAAGTATTTTATGTGTATATACTTGTTTGTAAGTATAGATAAGTTAGATTTTCACTTTAGTTTTAGCTGATTTGATTTATTTTTGGCTAAATATGGTTTAAGGAGCATATTTGTGGTGCCGCCTTGGGGGACTGGTCTGCTCTGGTCTGGTTAATGTAGGCTTTAAATTTAGTAACCATTATTATTTTATATTTTGGTGTCTGTTAATCAAACTTCATAACATGGTTCAAAGGCAAATATGATCTATACACCTTTGTAAAAGAAGTTGTTTAAAAGAGTAACTACCGAGTTTCTTGCCGGTTTATTCTCTGTAGAAGCAACATTCCGAACCGGTGGTAGATTCATATTATTAGTTAACTAGCTGTGCCAGCGGTGTCACCCGCGTTTATGGTTAATACTATAAAGACTATTTCCGTCATACATGATTTCTATGTAACTTTAAGGCTGCACACGCGACGGAAGCTTAAAAAATGGAGTAACTTCTCCCGTTTTCTCAATATTTCCCTTTACTACTCTGCTCCTATTGATTCTAGCGCGATGAAAAGTATACTATAACCTGCCCAGGAGTATGAAAAATAATTGTACCAAGTTTCGTTAAAATCCGTCGAGTAGTTTTTGTTTCTATAAGGAACATACAGACAGACAGACAGACAAAAATTTTACTGATTGCATTTTTGGCATCAGTATCGATCACTAATCACCCCCTGATAGTTATTTTGAAAATATATTTCATGTACAGAATTGACCTCTCTACAAATTTATTATAAGTATAGATTTTCCTGTTGAGTTGACGATTTATATGTGTTTGTTTCAAACCTATATAAATAAAGAGTATTTTAACTTGACTTGTCTTGACTTGCTCCTGGAACTCTTCTTATCCCCAATTGATATTACGGGCGCGGTCTGGGTGTTACTTAGTTACAAATTCATGTTATTCCTTTCGGATAGCAACGTATGTCTTCAGAGTCAAGAGTCCTAATTAGGAACAAATTTAGCAAAACATTATTTTTAACCCCGGAAGAAGCATTCTCTTAAACTAAAGTTTAATTTAACAGCCAAATGGACTATGATATACCAGTCGAATAAATTACAATACAAGATTCTTCTGTCAGTATTAAGGACATTACATGTTTTGGCTAAAAATATAAAGTGATGTATGATATTGATATTAGAACGAAATGTAATAATATTAGTCATCTTCTTCCTATCGTTATGTCCCGTGCTTAGACGGGGTCCACTTAGACACATGGTCCAGATTTTAGCGAATCTGGTAATTATATTGAAGCGACTACCGATCTGATATTCGTAACGCTTAGATAGGGGAACCAGACAATTTTCGGATCATGGCTACAAATCCAAAGTTGTTTGAATTTGCAGGTTTCATCACGATGTTTTCTCTCACCGCTGAGCTACTGGTTTAAATACTAACATAGATTTGAAAAATCTAGAGGTACGTGCTCCGGTTTCAACCTGCACCCGTCGGTTATGAGGTGCCTGTCCTTACCAATATTAGTGTCTGGCAATAATGGAGTCCGATCCCGTATAAACCCAATTTTAAGACAAAACACCAGACACTAAATCAGTGCCCCTCAATAGCGCACGCCTGACTTTTCTCTCCTCTTCAAACGAGTTTATTCTAAAGAGAGCCCACTTTAAGAAGAAACAAATGGCGACAAAGAACAATGCGAAATAAACAACGAAACGAACTCGGTTAATTATGGCCTGGTTATTTATCACGGCGTATCGCGACCGGGCTTAACAAGTTGGCGGTTTCGCTTTTAAGTGCAACACTTTATGATAGTGGTTGATGTTCGCTCGTGTGTGTGATGTTGATGTTCGGCGTGTTCGACTGTGTATGTGTGTATTAATGTTAGACGTTTGATTGTGCGTGGTTTGATATTCGATTGTTTGACGTGAGGTCAATCGTAACAAGTTGGCGGTTTCGCTTTTAAGTGCAACACTTTATGATAGTGGTTGATGTTCGCTCGTGTGTGTTATGTTGATGTTCGGCGTGTTCGACTGTGTATGTGTGTATTAATGTTAGACGTTTGATTGTACGTGGTTTGATATTCGATTGTTTGACGTGAGGTCAATCGTAACAAGTTGGCGGTTTCGCTTTTAAGTGCAACTCTTTATGAAAGTGGTTGATGTTCGCTCGTGTGTGTGATGTTGATGTTCGGCGTGTTCGACTGTGTATGTGTGTAGTAATGTTCGATGTTTGATTGTGCGTGTGTTGATATTCAATTGTTTGACGTGCGGCTTGGTCGATTGTGTGTTGATGTTCATTTGTTAAATGTGTGGCATGTTATATCTTATGTGTGGTGTTGATGTTTGTTTGTTGTTTTTGCACCACTACAATAGTCTATACACGTTATACTGTTATTCGCCCCATAAGACGTGGAAAGCAAGAAAAACAATTAGAACATTATTTTCAAATAATATGTTTACCCAATCATATTCACAAAACTATATTCGCAAGGCGATGTTTTTCCGCCAATCTCAGCCAGTTTCCTAACAAGATTTCTTGCTCCGCGAATTGATCTTAATATTTCTCGTTAATTGCTATTCGCTGGGCCTCTTGATCTATAGAGTTGTGTAGCCCACACCAAATTAATTTGTAAGGAAATTCGTCTCGTTCAAAGCGATTGATGTACATTGTTTCAGCTGAAATATTGCGGTGGATAAATAAACTAATTAATATAACGTTACGTTTGGAACGGCGTTGAAGTCTGCGTGAGATGGTTTGGTTCCATTCTCTTTTGAAGGTTGATCCACAGAAGATGTTTAATTTTGAGTTTCGGGAGCTAAGTTTACAATTTTGTTCCGTTTTATATGTTATTGACACGGAAGCTGTATAAAATTAATCACAGATTTTGTTTTTTTTATAATATGCGTCTTAAGAGCGAAGGGTGTAGTCCTGGGGTTAAATCCCTGCACATGCATCCTTAGATTTTTAATATCATGACTAAGAACGGGATAAATATATCAAACATGTATAATATACAATTATTCGGAATATTTTGTAAAGAAAATTATTAAAAAAAAATTTTTATATCTATTATTATAACATCACGCCCGTAATCCATGAAGGGGTAGGTAGAGTCAAAAGGTCAACAAGCCCCTTTAGACACGCTTAGCCTAAAACAAAACTGAGCTGGGTTTGTTATATTTTCATCGTGATTATGGACAAAAAGTGGCTTCATCATAAAACAAATCACCTTAAAAACTTAACTAGCTTCACAGTATTCTTATAATCTATTGTACTTTAATACGAATCCGATTTCAAATAATTAGGTACCTACGATTTCATGGTTATCGTTAAACTGTTTCCAAAATTCAATTTTTTTTTTTATTTTTACAAAAAAAACAAATAAACCGTTTGCTTTTCATTCGAAATATTTACAATTTCCATTAGCGAAATGTTTTCAAACAATACAATTCCTCGGCAATAAAAACGCTCGCAACAAAAGCATTCCATCAAATTAATCTAAGAAAATCTCCGTAACAATTAGTATTCTATCCGCGCGTTCACTACATCTGACTTTATTCTTATTTACCCACTTTAATCACCAATACAAATTAGACCTTACACCTAACACAATTAAGCATATTTCAGATTACGCTGCTAACTGAAACTGTCCGTAACAAACCAAGTATAATAATAACACAAGTCCGTAAGCCCGAATTAGGCAATTTCAACTTTATGTGTTGCACGTCAAGGCGTATTTTAGTTTGGAGTGGCTTCGAGCACGGAATTAGAAAGGGTAGCTAAACATTTTATTCCCGCGTTCCCTTTTAGTCGGAATTAATTTTCTTTCCTCGCTCGCTATAAAGGTGCTAAACAAAAATAATTGTTTACGAATCCGTTTAATGAAATCCCGGGCTCTTAATTAACGTGTCTAATTGTAAGGAAATGTTTGGAATTATTACAATGGGCCGGGATTCTTTTGTGCGAATTGCTATTGGCGTGAGGTGAAGGACGGGTGTGGGCTGTAGGCTTAACAGTAATAAGGGCTTTGTATTTATTTCAAGAGGAACATACCTACTACTTAGTGTTTTTGCTAAAATTAAGATGTTTACGAATGAATCTGAACAGTTAAATCAACATGTTGCGTGAGCCGAATCATTAGCTCAGTTAATCTCTATTTATGAATAAAAATGCGTAGCAACTATGATTCTTGCCCAGCATGTTGTAAAAGGTCACTAATAGAGTACTGGGTCTGTTATTGGGTAGGTGAAAACTCACTTGTCATTCCGCGATTTCTCACGTAACAACTAACTAACTAACTAAACGTCACGCCACTTCCCTAGCGGGGTAGGCAGAGAGAACCGAACGCCATAAGGCACGATCCTTACACACCTCACTCGCCTCTTCAACATTCATGATCGTTTTCATACAAGCTCTACGGTTGTTATGACTCCTAACATCACCTTTTCTTAACAAAATCTTACTTTTTGGCTAAATGCAGTTTAAGGAGCTTTATTGCTCCTTGGACTTTACCTACCTCTTCGGGGATTATGGGCGTGATGATGTGTACCAGTAT
Organism: Glyphodes perspectalis; assembly: GCA_951394215.1. Taxonomy (NCBI): domain Eukaryota; kingdom Metazoa; phylum Arthropoda; class Insecta; order Lepidoptera; family Crambidae; genus Glyphodes; species Glyphodes perspectalis. The sequence goes on along the minus strand of OX596223.1, from coordinate 10,861,595 downwards.
TTTTTAAACCTCAATACCTCGTACTATCACTCTACTTGACTTCTCAACAATTACAGCCTAACGTTAAATGCACAATACACCATCGAGACAGATTTCAGCGATGCGGTCACGCCGACACTCGAGCGACAGGTCGCCGATGTGACAGGTCGGGCGTGACGCGGTCGGCGGTGTGACACCGTCAGTAGTGATGTCTGCGGGAGACACGCTTGTGGATGCTCTTGTTATTGCTGTACATACAAACATATATACTGTCACGCCTACAATCCTGAACATCATTTTCCTAGCGTTATGTCCCGTGTTTAGACGGGGTCCGCTTAGACCATGATCCAGGTTTTAGCGAGTCTGGTAATTACATTGAAGCGACTGCCAGTCTGACTTTCGTAACCGTAAGATAGGGGAACCAGACAATTTTTGCCTACAATCCTAAACAAGTAGACAGAATTCAAGGCAGCAAGCACTTTTAACTATAAAGCCAAAAACACAGAGGTTACATAGACAATTATGGAAGGGTATTGAAATGTGGCTAGTTTCCACTTGACTGTATAGATAACTTACTGCACAACAAACCACCGATAGATTTCAGCGATGCGGTCACGCAGATACCGGCGTGACAGGTCGAGCGTGACACGGTCGGCGACGTGACACGGTCGGTGGTGATGTCTGCCAGAGACAAGCCTCTGGACGCTTTTGTAATTCCAATGCATAATAAGCACGGTACTAGTATTAAATAAATAAATATCAAACTACATCATCTAACTCCGGGCACAAAAGCACTTATGTTACCGATATCAGAACCAGCAGTATACTTAAATATTACATATCAAACACAAGTATTCATCATACGAATGTTTGTCCTGAGGGATCGAAACCACAATTCTTGGTGCATAGGACAGGGTCACCGAATGCGCCATCGAGCCTTTAGCGAATAGTTCGAACAGTTCACGATAGTACCTGCTCCAATATACCCAAATGTTTAGATACATCATATGCTAGACCTATAGCCAAAATAAACTGCCCCAGTAAATCCTACGCCCATATCTCCAGGGGTCTATCCAGAATTCCTGATACAAACCCTTATAGTTTAGTGGGTGCTGCAAGTTTATCGTTAGTTTTATTGCCATACGCCACCCGATTCGAGACTGGCTGTTTATCGTTACGCTAATTGATGGGGTCGGGATACCCGGGTATTACCCGTCGGTAATGAGGTGAGGGTTTTTGTGGCTATTATTTCTGGTAAGGGTGGAATTCCGTTAGTTCGAACATGGGGGAAAAATTGGTGGGGATATGCTGAATGTTGTTTATTTGATGTTTTGTTCGTTATAAGGGCTTGTGACGTCAGTAGTTGGGGTTTGTTATCTATACTAATATTATAAAGAGAAAAGATTTGTATTTTTGTGTTTGTGTATGTTTGTAATAAATAAATTCAAAAACTACTGTGCCGATCTTAAAATTTTTTTCACCATTGGAAAGCTACATTATCCAGAAGTAACATAGGCTATATTTTATCCAAATATTCCTACAGGAAACTCTGTAATTTACATTTCCTTTAACTTAGACCGCTTATTTCAGCGGTTCAATGACCTTGGTTATCAAACCAAAAACAGCGGGTTTGAATCCCTCTGGGGGCAATCGGTCAAGTTATGTACACGGTTATTTGTACTCGAGGCATGTGCATAGTACAAGCTCAGTTTGGGACGTGGGAATTGGCGCATTAATTTAAGCAGTTTATTATTTATGTATGAAGATATAATAAATAAATAAATTCTCCAGGCTGACATACCAATTCCCTAGTTCCAAACTGAGCATATGCTTGTGCTATGGATACTATGTGAACGGATAGACATACTTAAATGTGTTTATAAACATCCATGAATCGAGTACAAATGCCCATGTTCATCACACGAAACATTTGCCCCTAACGGGATTCGAACCGGCGACCCTTGGTTTCATAGCCAGGGTCTCTGACCACTCTACCAACGAGCCTGTCTAAATAATATATCCTTAGGACTATATTTATGTATAAGATATAAATGCACTGTTGATTCTGATATCCGTAACACAAGTGTTATAGTTACATAGCTCAGAGCCAGATCAATCAATGTATGTGATATCGTCGGATATTCATATTCATAACAATTTGTAAATTCTTGTTCACAGTTTGTCTGGCTCCACGTGGGAACTCGACACGCGGCAAGACACAAACACATTATTGGTAAAAATGTTCCGAGAGCGAGCACTCTCCGCCGAGATTATGTGTGTACAGACAGCATCGCAAACGTAGTATAGTAGAAGAACTTGTAGTGTTAGTAGGAAAGCGACTTGTCTATTTGACTAGTCCATTTAGTATACTAGTAAGATCTGACTAGTCCGTTTTAACGGTTTACAATAACGGTAACTACGTTTAAGCAAAATATGTAAATAAAAAATACAAAAATTACAGCTTTGTGGTAAAGGCATATTGCATGCACTTAAGGGATGATGTGAACTATGATATCTACTAAACCAATAATTTATTAATCTGACTTTCAAAAATTACTATTTAAGTTAAAGTTCTTATTTAACTCAGAACCACCTCCTTTTTTAAAGACGATTAAGAATGAGACACGGTTAAAGTCTTCATACCTACCAACCAACCAACCAACAATCATGATAATTCACCATTCGTTACTTTGAATTTACTAGAACTACATTTCAATTCATTGGACTATTCCTTCGACTCCAGTATCCAAGTGTTACTTGGCCTACCACTTATCAAATTTTTTACAACTCCCCCGCATCATACACCGTTTAAATCATTACCCGTCCTCCGATAGTCCAAACCCGACCCAAGCAAGACTTAGCACAAAATATATTACTCCGAATCCAGCATTATCCCGAAACTAGTTTCGGCCAGTAAAATGTACACAAATCGGTAATTCATTCCCATTTGTACCGGGCGGGTTGGCGTCGAAAAAATATTCCCATAAAATATCCCCATATCATCTGCTGGCTGTACCCTAAGGGAAAGGCAATCAGGACCTGGATATAAAGGGATAGCACAAGCCTCGTAAAATGTCCTGTTTCGAGATTGCAAGAGATTTGTACTTGGGTTATTTTTTTTTTAATATGATTTTTTTTCTCGCTTTTCCAGCTAAGAGGTTGTTAAGGTGACGGCTTGTATAGATATTCGTTTCATTTCACATTTCGGAAGACGCGAAGATCTGGAATATGATTGGAATCGAAATTGTGTGGGTGTCAAAGTGTTGGATGAAAGCGTTTAGGTTTTTAAGAGGATTCTGGAATCGTAAAAATGAAATCAAAGATAATGATGTTATGTCTGTAAGGGATGAATTTATCACTATTTTTATAAATAAATCATAACTTTCTTCACGTTCAAAGCAATTGCTCGTGTATTTTAAGTTTATATGTGGGCAAACCTCATATCTCTATAAACTAAATACATTTCGGAGTGAAGAAGTAGCTTTTATGCTTTAAGAGGTTCCAAATTTTCTCCGCACTGCATCATAAGAATGAGTGACGTCTGATTTTTGACCTTTTCTAAATCTAGATCATTTACTAGTAAGCGTATGACCAATAAATAAGTTTTATTGGACTATAACAGTTAATATCGATCTAATTAATAAAACTGTGTGAAGCAATACTTGAAGACAAGTCATACATAAAGTAGTTTAATTTTTGAAAATGAAACAAATCTGCCCATTTTACTTTGGGGAAGCCGAGGTAAAATTGGGGGGTTACAGGCGATAATATATATGTTTTATATTAAAGGCAGTCAAAATGCTATCATATACATATATGTATGTATGAATCATATATGATTCACACATGCACAACTAACCACGTACGAAGTGGCTTCCCCCCACGAACAAACCCGAAGCTTCCACAAACTTCTATCAATAGATCGTTCCATTGTGCACCTAATTGGGGCTCAGATCAAGTACTTAGTTCGAACCTAACTTCGGAGCTATTGGAAATATTCAATGGACTCCAATCCTATTACGGGTTGTTAAATTAGCGGGTATTATACTAACTTTTAGGAAGAGCGTGTTATGAGACGAGGTTTTGCGTGCGGTTTTGTCTGTGTTTATTTTAATAGGAACGTCATCATTGTCCCATTTTGATTTGAGACTCGAAAATAACGTACCAACTGTGTACCTTGCCTAGCATGTCGTAAAAAGCGACTAATGGTGTATTGGCTTTGTTATTGTGCAGACGACAAGCTAGCCACTCGTCACTACTTGGTCCCAATTTTCCATATACCTTGGCAAGAATTAAGGAGCTTATTACCCACTTCCAATATGTTTTTTGTAAAGTCATATGCTTCATTTGTGCGGTGTATTGGTTCAAAAGCACGAACCGTTTGATTTTCAAAATTTATAAAAAATCGCTGACCCGGCGAACATCGTTCCGCCTAACAGCCAATGACACATAATCGGGTTAAATAAATTGAGATCTAAGCTATCCAATCTTTCAAGTTGGATAAAACTGCACAAATTTGATTAAAATCGGTTAAGTAGTTTCGGAGTCCATCGCGGACAAACAACGTGACGCGTAATGTATATTTATTAAGATAAATGCCCTTTAAAGTCTTTGGAACAGACCAAGTGCAAGCAGAGCCGCGGGCACATGCTAGATTCTAACATTACTTACTTAGTAACATCCTCATGTCTTAAAAGGTAAGTCTACAAACAAACATTTCATAGTTAAATCAGGCGCATATAAAGTTTAACAATCCGCCGGCTGGTCTGTTAGCCATCTCGGTAAATGATGATATACAGGGTGATTATCACCGTCGTAATACCGCTCTAATGTAAAATATTGCAGCTCTTTATTTTCAATGCCGACTCTAAACTCCATAAATTATTTTAATTTTTACGGCTGGCGTAAGTGATAAAAGAGAATATAAAAAACTAATGTGTCTTTTCTGATAAAATAACTTCCATAATCCATAAGGTTTTCTGAGATTGCATTATATTCAGAAACAATATTAAACTATTGTATATTGCATTTCAATTTTACATGTGTTTGTTTATACTATTATGCCTACAATTAACTAAGAGGTTAAATGAAAAATTGTAAAAAGTAGTGACAAGTGGCTAGCTTGTCGCCTACACAAACACATACCCAAAACCTGATATACCATTAGTCGTCTTTTACGACATGCTAGACATGAACCACAGTTGGCACATTATTTTTAAGTCCCAGAACAACATGGGACAATGGGCTGGGTTAGATCGAAAATTGTGAAAAAGTAGTGACAAGTAGCAAGCTCGTCGCCTACACAATCACATACCCAAAACTCCATATACCATTAGTTGCCTCTGACGACATGCTAGGCAAGAGACACAGTTGGCACATTCTTTTTTTGTCCCCGACCAACATGGAACAAAAATAAATTTGTAAAATAATTATAGCTGGCTCGTTGTCGGTTCACTCCATTGAAGTCCCATGTTAGCCTATTATGAGCATACCGTAAAAGGCGACTAATTATTTTTCAGCTAATTATTATTATAACAATAATTTGACCAGTTCCTATTATTTTTTCGCAATTTTCTATTTAGCCTAATTCATTTTAATTTTTGACTAAAAGTGGTTTGATGAGCATATTTCTATTAGGATTTTTTTGTAGGTATTGTATTTTAACTTAAGCTATGTATGGACAAAGAACTGTCATGCCATTTGTCGCAGTTTTTACTCGCTTCTTCCTATAACTTGCGCTTATAAAGATAATGCGCTTGAATAATAAATAATATAATTCCAGAGGTACGGGACCTCGGCTTACCGCACAGATGATTACTAAGTGTTTATTCGTATTTATGTGAGATAATGACCCTGTGGGATACACAAGGCATTATAATACACACACGCCTTTCTCCAATTCTAGGTAGCGAGGGTAAATTTGACGAGATGTGTGGTGTAATTTGAGATATTTATTGGTCTTATTACGAAAAAAGAAATACAAAAAATTTCCTAAAGACAAAAATATTAACCACCTTTAATTAGTTACTTTTTAAAAATTACTTTTTATTTTGAATGATAGAACCATTAGCTCGACAGTAAGGGGAACATATACGTTCAAATAATAATTACCGTTGTCTAGCCATGTTCCATTTTTGTAGTAGATTTTATTTTCTGCTTCAAATTCAAATTTAAATAAAAATTGTCATAATTTATGTAAGCTTCAAGAAAGCACTTATAAATCGTCAAATTTACATAGGTGATCCTTAATATAATATATAATATAATAATATAATATCAGACTACATCACATACATTGATCTGACTCCGAGGTAAGTAGCTTAAGCACTTGTGTTACGGATATCAAAATCAACAGTGGTATTACAAATATATACTTAAATATTGGATAATAACACCCAGACACAGAACAAACACAAGTATTTATCATACGAATGTTTGCCCTGGGTGGGAATCGAACCCACAACACTTGGCGCATAGGGCAGGGTCACTACCGAATGCGCCATCGAGGTTGTCGTTTTACAGTGTATTTTTTTACTATTGTTATGATAATTGTGAAAAATAAATGACCTGTGGCTAGCTCAATCACACACCCAAATCCAATATACCATTAGTCGCTTTTTACGAGATGCTAGGTAAAGAGACACAGTTGGCACATTATTTTTTTAAGTCCCACATCAACATGGGACTGGGATTAATACGATTTTAATTATGCCGTTCGCTGTCAAATGCAAGTAAACTCAAATAGAAACGGATGCAAATACAATTCCGATTATATCCAAGCCGGGTTTGGGTCGAAGTGCCAAGCTTAACCAGACAGCTGATATTTGGGGAAATATTTGTAATCGTTGCGAGGGTTAACCTGTTTCCCGATTGGGTTAACTGTGTCAAGACTAGCTTTAGATAACGGAATCGTCTGCATTACAATTAGTATCTTATCTTTGTTGGTTTTATTAAACTATTGTAGATCAATAGAGATACGCGTTTTACATTAAGGATTTTTTAAATCTATAAACATCTTAAATTTTACATACGGCCATGCCTGTTATAATAATAAATAATAATAAATAATAAATTCTTCAGACTGGCACACCAATTCCCTAGTTCCAAACTAAGCTAATGCTTGTGCTATGGATACTGGGTGAACGGATAGACATACTTAAATAACATCCATGACTCGAGTACAAATGTCCACGTTCATCACACGAAACATTTGCCCCTAGCGGGATTCGAACCCGCGACCCTCGGTTTCGTAGCCAGGATCGCTGACCACTCGACCAACGGGCCTGTTAGCCCTAAAGGGGTAGGCAGAGTCCAAAAATTGACAAGTTCCATCTATACTTTTAATTAAAAATAATATAATAGAACATGCTAGTAAAATTGTCCAATGGCCCGATGGCAAGAACCACAGTTGGCATATTCTTTTAAGTCCCAGACTAACATGGGACAGTGGGCTGGGTTGGATGAAAACCTGTGAAAAAGGAATGACAAGTGGCTAGCTAGTCACCTACTCAGTCACATACCCAAAAGCCCGTAAACCATTAGTCACCTTTTACGATATGCTAGGCAAGAACCACAGTTGGCACATTATTTTTTTTGTCCCAGATTAACATGGGCCAAGTCCCTTTTTTTTTTTTTTTTTTTTTTTTTTTTTTTTTTTTTTTATTTTTTTTTATTTTTTTTTTTTTTTTTTTTTTTTTTTAGTTGGGGAAACTCCCACGAGCCGTCACCCTCTGCTCGGGGAAGCAGAGGGCGGTGTGTCGGACTCGAACCGACTAAAACCCCAACGTGGCCTCCAGCGGCGCAGTTCCGGAGGAGCCTGTATCCCCACTGTCGGGACTATACGACTGCTCCTCCGGTGATGCGCGTGCCGCGCTACGCGGCCCACCTCGCGCGGCGGTGGTCGATGCTGTGCAGCCCACGACAACAGTCGTCGGATGCACAGCACCGAGCACGCGCGCGCGTCGAGACATGCCAGGCCACCCAGCATGTCTCAACCACTCCGCCCAGTATTCAGACGCCGATCATCCCCGTGACCGGCGTCGTGGGCCCACTCTCGCGCTGTGCCCTCTGCTAAGCCAGAGGGGCACGCGGAGAGCGCCTCGTCGAAGGGGCCGCCTTCCACCCGGCGACCCAGATTGAGGGCTTAGCCCTGTCGTCGCAGAGGGAGAGCATCGAGACGCTCAATCCCTCTGCGACCCACCACAGCGCGACCCAGCGCGCCCCTGTCGGGTTGCCGAGGATAGGGAGGCGAGCAACGACACACTCAGCTCCTCCTCTTCCTCGGCAATCCTAGTCCGGCCGCAGGGGGCTGCGGCCGGTGCCGCAACTGCTCGGTGGGAAATGCCGAGCAGTCGCAGCTCACCTCGGGGTCTCTCTTAGCTTCGGCCCTGTCCTGCACCAGGGCCTACTAAGCCCCCCCGGTACGCCAAACCGAAGACCCCAGCGGGGGGGATGGGCCAAGTCCCAGACCAACATGGATATCCCATGTTAACAATAGTAAAAAATTCCAGTACACTGCAAGTACTTATGATTCGTTTATCTCAATAAATCAAGCAACCAAAACTATGAATCACAAAACACAATACATTGTAATAGAAGAATCAAAAACCGGATCAGAACTTGGTACAGAATCCCATTATGGTCCGAAGCGGGAATCGAATCCCGACCCTTTTCTCAAAAGCGCAGCGCTCAATCCATTATTACAAATGAATGGAGAGATAAAATCGTCCGTCTGTCCAATAATAGCAATAAAAAGTAATATACTATCGGATATTTCCTTATAAGGGCGCTTTATAAACCGACGTTTTGATTTCGAGTGTGTACAATTCTATTTTGGTATGAGGGCATAAAATTGTACAAAAGATTTTCAATTATTCGTGTCTATATATATATTCTGTTGTTGACATTGATCCCAAACTGGCTTAATATAGTATCTCTAGATATTTGCATATTTACGACTGGTCTGATGGTGCATTCGATAGTGATCCTGCCCCATGCGCCAAGAGTTGTGGGTTCGATCCTTACCCAGGACAAACATTCGTATGATGAAAACTTGTGTTTGTTTTGTGTCTGGGTGTTAATATCCAATATTTAAGTATATATTTGTAATACCACTGTTGATTCTGATATCCGTAACACAAGTGCTTAAGCCACTTATCTCGGATTCAGATCAATGTATGTGATGTAGTCACATATGTATTTATTATTTATTTATTTACGCGTGGTGTTCAAAAAGAAATGAGAATGACTTACTTAATGAGATCAATTTCACAAAATTATTAATGCAGTTCATAGATAGGGATTACATTAAATACTCATCAAGAAACGCCGAGGATAACTCGCAAAAAAGTCCTTTCCATCAAGACAATGCACCGGTACAAATCTGCAGTTGCTAATGCAGCAATCCAAGAAGGCTGGCTTCATAATTCTCGAACATACGCCATATTCACCAAACTTAGCTCCTAGTATTTTTTTTATTTCCTCAGATACAGGAATTTCCTCAGAATACACAAGAGGCATAAATATGTAGATGCAAAAACAGCTGTAATACTGTAAGAGACGATTTATTAACCAAAATAAAAAATATATATTATACCTAATTACTTACTTTACTACTTACTAACGTTTCCGTTTGCTTTTCATAAAAACTTTTTATCACTTAATAATCTAGTCTATTAAACTTAGATGGGTTTCGATATTCTAACTTGATGTTAAAGAATAACAAAAAGTTTTACCGAAACTAAACTACGTTTTAAAGTTTTTATTGAGATATAAACTTATTTTAACTAAATACATTGCTAAATATGTACGTTATCGTGTTATATGTATTATGGGCGTTATATAAAATTCTAACTGATTACTTAAAAAAAAGTGATTTTGACGTGTATTTGGTTTTCCGGTGTCTTATCATTCCTGAACTGACATTTATCTCATTCACGGCCGATTTTTTTTTTTAATTTTCTGACAAATATTCTCAAAATTTTTAAGTAAGTACGTCTAATAAGCAACAAACTAAGAAGCTGTACAAAATAAAATAACTAAGTTACATTCCTACATTTAAACTCCTACTTTTAAAAATGCTAATTCAAATCCTACAAAGAACTTTCTCCAACTAGTGAACCATTTATCCATTACGGACAGAGTAAAAAATTCAAACGTTTGAAATAGGAGCAATAATTTGACCCTAAAATGTTTATCGGCGTGAATTGATTACGAACGGGTGAAATAAATCGCTTATCAGATGCGTGGGCGTTGAACCGATGGTATCTTAACACGTGGTAAGGTATGGGGATACGGACCAGCTAAGCTTTTAAACGGGTATTTTATTAGTCTCACTTCTCTAGTCTCACTTGAGGTGGTAGCTCAATGGTTAGAGCAGGCGCCTCTTAACCGAGGAGTGCGGGTTCAAACTCGGCACGTACCTCTAGATTTTTAAAATCTATGTACGTATTTATACCACTAGCTCGGCGGGCAGGCTAAACCTGGTGATGAAACCTGCAAATTCAAACAACTTTGGATTTGTAACCATGATCCAAAATATGTCTGATTCCCCTATTTTAGGGTTACGAAGGTCAGATCGGCAGTCGCTTCAATGTAATTACCAGACTCGCTAAATCCTGGATCATGGTCTAAGCGTACCCCGTCTAAACACGGGACTTAACACTTGGATGATGATGAAAATTGTGAAAAATCAGTGACAAGCGGCTAACCTGTCGCCTACACAATCACACACCCAAAACCCGATATACCATTAGTCGCCTTTTACGACATGCTAGGCAAGAACCACAGTTGGCATATTCTTTTTAAGTCCCACACCAACATGGGACAGTGGGCTGGGTTGGATGGAAAGCTGTGAAAAAGGAGTGACAAGTGGCTAGCTCGTCGCCTACTTAGACACATACCCAAAAGCCCGTAAACCATTAGTCGCCTTTTACGACATGCTAGGCAAGAACCACAGTTGGCACATTCTTTTTTTTTTGTCCCAGATTAACATGGGCCAAGTCCCAGACCAACATGGGACTAAATTTACTTTTTTGAACAGTCAAAACATTTATTAAACAGCTTTATACATATTGAGTGGTGCAGTTTTTATAAGTAGAATCTTTATAATTGAAAACACTTAATTATTACACAAATCAAATTAAATTTACACTATTATAATTTTTTTTTTAAATCTCATTTACAGACATCTGTCTACTAAGTCCTAAGACAGTCAAGCCTGTCTTTTCAACCAAATCACTTTGTACCAAACATGTTTCACAAAACATCCAAAGTAACATAATGCTTATCTCAGAACAAATTCCCTTACTATCAAATAAGTTGTATAAATCTGTCATTAGAATTGAAAAATCCTTCATCGGCACACATATTCTTGACTCAGAATCATTTGAACCAATACTCCTCGCATTTGAGATGCCTATCTACACCACTAAGCAACCGCTTTCAAAAAGCATAGCACCGTCTCTGCGCACAAGCTTACCTTACTACCGGCAGAGCAAAGCAAATAGTAGGCGTCTGAGCTCAAATTATTTGAACACACGCGTCTATCGCTTGTCAATTAGAGATACTGATAAACGGTTCATTGGTTGCGTAATTAATTCTGTATGGGAGATGCTGGTTCCTTCCTCGACTGGAGCGGAATTCGACTGAAGTTTTATGGGTGGTTTCTTGGGTGAAGAATCGGAATGGACTCGGATTTAATTAACATATAAATTGTGAATTGGATCTGTGGAACGTTGTACATTTCTGGGATATACGTTATACGTACATCACATGCCTGTATTCTCCGTAGAGTATGCAGAGTCCAAAGAGAGGAGTCGCTCAGTTGCATATTATAACAATAAAATTGAAAAAAAAAAATCAAGTTGGATGGAGAATTGTTAAAAAGAAGGCAAGTTCTTTAAAAGTCCCGTGGGTCTTCCGAGGTAAAAACTAAACTAACTTCACGCTAAATCCCTAACAGGATAGGCAGACAAAACCGATCGCCATATGACGCAGTCCTTAAAAATGATCTAATCCAGTTTTTACAAGGAGAATTTCATCCAAAGTTTAATAATCATCACTCAACTCAAAGTTCCCGCATTTCCAACATAATCACCTCTAAAACCACCACCGCAATCACAACAAAAATCCGGGGAAATTTAAACGCGAATCAAAACCAAATCTCAGTCTCCCGACCCGTCATTACTATTTAAAGGCCCGCTGAAGCCCACGTTACTCCAATCTGAGTGGGTGTTAACCGTTACTGTGGGTTTTTCACCTGAATCCGTTCGTATTAATATTACATTAGAAGTACGAACGTTCCGGCGCACGAGAGAGGTGTGGCGAAATCGCTGTAATAACATTCAATCTAGTAAAAGCCATCAAATTTGCTCGGGTCAAGTTGGAAGAGTTAGCGGATAAGGAAGAAAAAATAAAATAAAAATGTAAATTGCGTTGCGCCATGCTGTTGCGTTAACTAATTTACTGTGCTAAACGTTGTTACACTTGTTCAAAATGTGTTGACGCCTAGTATACACAAGGTCGGAAGAATTCGTAAACTGCTTAATTTTATCATTTGTAGGTATAGACACATCTGTTTGTAAAGTTATAAGGATATCGGTAAACTTGCAGACATTATTGATACAACTTAATTTTTGGCTGAATTTGGTTTATTGATAATTTGACTCTGATTACCCTGTCAGGTATTGCGGAAACAATAACACGTGTACATGTAATTATTGTAACAGGAGACGCTTCAAATCGATTCGAAATCAAAATTTTAACAACTCAAGAGCAACTGACTGCTTATACTCATTGAGATAACTCCAAATTGCGGAACCAAAAGCGTGCCGACTGAGCTGTTAGGTGCTAAGGCCGGTACTTTTTGATTTTGTCAGTCGATTTGGTGCAAAGAGCCACGCGCTAATACATTTGAACTGAGGAATTCGATATTCGGGGAAAAAACTGAGTTTGACATATGTATGTTTTCGGTCTAAGGACTACAAGGGGCAGATCGGCAATCACTTAAATAAAACCAGATTCGCTAAATCAAAGATCAAGATCTAAACACTGATTCGACTGGCCGTTGATCGAGTGTTCAGAGACCCTGGCCACGAAACCGAGGGTCGCGGGTTTGAATCCCGCTAGGGGCAAATATTTCGTGTGATGAACATAGATATTTGTACTCGAGTCATGGATGTTAAGTATGTAATCACCATCAAGTATCCATAGCACAAGTTTATAAGCTTAGCTTGGGACTAGGCAATTGGTGTGTCAGTCTGAAGAATTAATTAATTATTTATAAACAGACCCCGTCTACGATTGAAACATGCTAGGAAGACACGTTTAGATTTAAAAGCTTCTAAGAACCCGCTATCCGCTTCTTACTCGAACCCCACACTGACCTCTCTGACCAGGTTATTCGCGCAGTAATCATTGGTATAACTCGGTAATGGCGATGGGGTTATGACCAGCAGAGGGCGCTGCCTTCGTCCAAGATGACATTTCTTTTACAGCCAGACCGCGGTTAATGGAAATGGATCCCGAGTTTTGGATTTAGCAGATTGGCTTTCTATTACAGAAATGATTTTGCGTTGTATTCGTTGCCGGAGAATGGTTAGACGAAATTGATGAAAATATAAACGTACCTATTATAAGATCTAAATTTAAAAACGTGGCACGTATTTTTTATATTTTAGTTGTATACGGATTTATCGGATAATGTATGATTAATGTACGTTATTATTCCTGCAATTTCGTTTATCTCATACTTAGTCTAACATGGGACTTTAAAAGAAATCGAACATGCTCCTTTGAAGGAGTTTTCTGCTCCTTCGAGGATTGCGGGCAATGTGATGGTATGTATGTATGTAATTTTGCTAATTATGAAATTATGAATTAATTTTGAATGTTGAATTCAAACACTCTTAAGTTGATGATATGAAAGTAGTTATCAAAAAAAGTGAATCAAATCAAATCAAATCATTTATTGCGTGTCACATTACATAATACATAAGATGGTCAAACAAAGTCGGTCTACATGGGACGCCCTGTTAGGGCATAGCAATTTCAGAGGACGCACTAAGCGCCAAATTAACAATTTAACTAAATATCTAGTATTGCAGCAAACGTTTCTTAACTTCTTGTTTGCCGACTGAATTTACTATTATAGTATCAATTCAGCAATAAACCCCTTTGGCCACCCATCCATATATTTACGCCAGTAACATGTACTTTTTGACAATTTTCCATCTAACCTAGCCCAGTTTATTTTTGGCCATATTTGGTTAAAGGGACTTGCTGCCCTTTTGACTCTGCCTATCCCTACAGGGATTATGGGCATGATGTTATGTAGGTATGTAACATGTAATCTGCAATCATGGCTATCATAAACCACATAACACAGTCAACTAAATTATCAAGCAAACCGCCTCAAAAGGTTTTGAAATCATCAAAAACATACCTTTTTACGATCATTCCGCATCTGAAAATGAATACTATACGCATATAAAAAATCGGAGACGAAAATTACGCGAGATTGGAGGAAAAATGTAAATATGGCCCGGAGGAAAGTGTGTGGGTAAACACGGGATTTTTACGAGAAGAATGTAGCGGTGACGGCGAGGAGTGGGGCTTAAAAGGTAATAAGTTTTTTTTATCAGAGAGATGATTTTAAGTGATTCATCTGAGAAGCTGTTTAGAATATAAACGGGTGTTTAAGCTTTATAGGTCTCTTCAGTATTCAGTGTGTTGTATATTCTAAGAATGGCAACAAGTCTTTGTATATATTTGTCATTGACGGTTTTCTGAACAACATACGACATACTGTGACAACGCGTCTGTAATTCCCGAATAGACTGAGGAGTAATAAGCTCCTGAGTCCGCTGTCTGGCTAAATTAAAAAAAAATACAAACAAAAAATTTAAAGTCCCAGAAAGAGCTTGAGTTTTGCGCTTCGTCACAGAGTTGGAAATTCATTTTTATTTCAACGAATTCATTAGTTTGCTGGAACGATTTATTTATTCAGCTTATTTTGGCTAAAATGGGTTAAAGGGCTGCATGACGCTTAAACTCCCTCCCCGCTTCCGTGAGGTTATGTATCAATTTCGATATTTTTACGTTAAATAATAGGTAAGACAGCGTCGGAGTCAATGTAAGTTCCGGTGGTTCGGATATGGGGAAAGAATGGATAACGAAAGATTGACTAAATAGATATACAATGCGAAAGTGGAAGGATGTAGGAGCCGTGGCAGGCCCAGGCTCACCTACCACGACCAGATTGGTCGTGTATTAACAGAAGGTGATGTTAGGAGTCATAAAAACCGTAGAGTTTGTATGAAAAGGATCATGAATGTTGAAGAGGCGAGTGAGGTGTGTAAGGATCGTGCCATATAGTGTTCGGTTCTCTCTGCCTACCCCGCTAGGGAAGTGGCGTGAAGTTTAGTTAGTTAGTTAGTTAAATATATACCTAGGCAAGTTATAGCATAAGTAGACAGGCCCGTTGGTCGGGTGGTCAGAGACCCGGTCACGGAGCCGAGGGTCACGGGTTCAAATCCCGTTAGGCAAATGTTTCGTCTGATGAACATGGACATTTGTAGCGGAGTCTTAGATGTTTACAAAAGTATTTAGGTAAGTATGTTTATCCGTTAACCTAGTATCCATAGGACAAGCTTATAGCTTAGTTTGGAACTAGGGAATTGGTGTGTCAGTCCGGAGGATTTATTATTATTAATAATAGATTAGATTGGTGAAAGCTCAGTGGATTATCGAAGTCATAGCTCATTGCTTTCAAAAAGGTTAACGACCTACGGCAGGGTAAAAACCAATTTCCCTGCGAAATATACTTTGGGAAGTATTTCGAAACAATTGCCGTGTTATTTTAATTTTGTGGTCTTAGCCCGCCTTTATTATAACAATGTTGAATAAGTTTAATTTCGTTCGTTTCTGGTTTCCATAACACAATGCTTAATATCATATTTTGGAATCCAGGTCAATGTATCTGCTATTGTCTCCCTAAATTTATTAATTTTGTGTTATCAATTATGTATATTATTAATATATTTACTACCTTTATTACATAATCATCATCATCGACTGGCCCGTTGGTCGAGTGGTCCAGACCCTGGCCAAGAAACCAAGGGTCGCGGGTTCGAATCCCGCTAGGGACAAATGTTATGTGTGACGAACATGGACATTTGTACTCAAGTCATAGAGTTTATAAACGTATTTAAGTATGTTTATCCGTTCACTCAGTATCTGTAACACAAGCATGCATGCTTAATTTGGAACTAGGGAATTGGTGTGTCAGTCTAGAGAATTTATTTATTTATTTTATTTTATCTTCCTAGCGTTATGTCCCGTGCTTTAGACAGGGTCTGCTTAGATCATGATCCAGAATTTAGCAAGTCTGGTAATTACATTGAAGCGACTGCCGATCTGACCTGCGTAACCCTAAGATAGGGGAACCAGACAATTTTAGATCATAATTACAAATCCAAAGTTGTTTGAATTTGCAGGTTTCATCACGATTTTTTCCCTCACCACCAAGCTTGTGGTATAAATATGTACATAGATTTGAAAAATCCAGAGGTACGTGCTCGGGTTTGAACCCGCACCCTTCGGTTATGAGGCGCGTGTTCATACCAATGAGCTACCACCGCTCTAATATAACATAATTCAACATGAATTAATAATAGTATATCTTCATAGACTATAGACTGTTCGTTATATCTGAACTCAGTACATAGCTTCGGGCTAGCTGAATGCTCAAACAACTAGGTCTCAGTCATACTAATATGCCTAATATTAAACGCTAGACCTATTTAGGCAGTCTGTTTACACAGTCATCTATGAATATTCTCAGCGTACCTAGAGCTTTTATAACTAACTAGCGGCCCGACATTTATTTTCTAACCTAAGCTAACTTTTTTTTGAATATTCTATAGCCTATGTTAATTAGGAATAATATAGCATTCTTACGGTGAAAGAATTTTTTAAATCGATTGAGTAGTTTTTAAGTTTATTCGTTACATACAGACAATTCAATCCTCTTTACAATAAAAGTGTAACTAGATCTACTTTGACCTTTTCTTTGAATGGATCTGTTAATAGAGGGAAGATATATTTTACTTAATTAATCCCGTTATTACAGAATCTACGAAGATTAATATCTACATAAACATAAGCAACGTTTAATCTAGTCTCTGGGGTAGTAATAACATTCTGGTTCGTAACTACTTGTAAATATTTAATGTTATCGTTATACACGTTAAAAAAATTATCTTACTTGATACGTTTCTCTAAGTAGGTATATGTTAATAAGGATAAGACTAAATTATGTTTAGATCATCAATTAAATACACGGACAACTAAAACAAGAAGGACTCGTGAAGCCACGTTTATGCATGTGTGTGTATGTCATTTGGAGCGCGTGTATCGTAAATTACGTGTCAAATTGGAGCACCTTCGGAGCTTGAACGTCTAGTTAGTGGCGCGGAGTCCTTCTTTTTTTACTAGTCCGTGATTAAATATTATATATCTACATTACTTGTGCCATAAATCTTTAGTTCTTTTCAAATATCATGATTGGTAAGAGAAATGTTTTAAAGACATTTGCATCTTAAAATATGCGAGTGTTAATATTATATAGTGCTATATTGATCAGGGACTTAAAAATAATGTGTCATTTAATACCTTACCCGTTCTTAAAAAAAAAAATATTCAGTCGATCTGAGAACTTCCACGTCTTTTTTGAACTCGGTTAAAAAAAAGTGTATTTACGGACAGATAATAGACAATACCCAGAAAGATAGACAAGCAATTAATTCTAGAAGGAGTTTTTCCTTTCGAAGTCTGCAGCCTTTAAAAGAAAATAGAACTGAATAATCCATTTAAAAAGTTAATCCGAAGAATCCTTTCAAACAACCCAGTTATAAAAACAACACTTCCATAAATAAGAGTAGATAGATATCGTCTACTTTGTAGCTCGTAGCCCTGAATGGAGGAATTATATGAGATTGAAGGAAAATGCAAATAGACCTTTTAGGGCGGCGGCGAAGTCACGAGACACTTTACGAGGTGTCGATGGCTGTGACGTAACGAATCGACCTTGGGGTAGTTGTCAAAGTGTGAATAGACGGTGCCTAAGACCCGGCGATTTATATTTCACAGCATATTTACGGCTATGTGATAATAAGTTCACGCCCATAATCCCGGGGTAGGCAGTCAAAAAGGCAGCAGGTCCCTTTAACCACATTCAGCCAGAAACAAAACTGGGCTGGGTTAGATGGTTTTTTTTTTATATTTCAGTCATTGAGCAAGCGTTATTGAATGGTATACGCATAAATAATATGTCAATACTAGTTTTTAAACGTGACTCCGCTCCTTCCGTAGTTTGAGTGTGCATGTATCCTCCCCATGTTTATACCCAGACCACAGAGAAAGTGGTTTAAGTCCTTACTTCAAAAAATTTAGAGACCAGGTTTCAATCGAAATACCTTACATATGTGATAAGCATCTGAACTATTGAGCTACGACCTTCTCTCTACAACTTACCTTATACTAAAAACCAAATGAATCAATAGCCGCATTGTGTAAATCATCCCTTTCTGTTCCAACCCCGAGACCAAGACTCCTACGCACTTACTACAGTTATTAAGCCTTACACGATCAATCATACAAATAATACCCCGTTACCTCACGACTCCACAATGACCTTTAAAGGTACTGTACTAAGGTTGAAAATAGGGAGTCGTTATGGAAATGTCACAAGCATATTTAGGAGAAAAATACGGTCATTTGCAATAAATATTTATAAATAACTATTGGGTTGCGTACGTACGCGGGTTTTCAGTGATTTATTTAATGTCCTACTGTCTAGGGGCTTTAAGGGTCTACAGGGAAATTGGTAAACGGAAAAAATTGCTTAGGAAATATGACAATACTGTAAGAGGTCGTAAGATAAATGGATGCATGCATATTTATATATAGATACCAGGTTTTACCTGCGACTTCGTCCACGTAGAAGACAATTGTGTTAACGTGTATACAAAATTTGAAGTATAATCTAAAGTACTTAGAAATCATGGAATCACGTTGTCCCATACAAACTTTATGCCCCATTTTCAGCGTCTTAGGGGTAGAAGTTTTGAAAATCCTCTCTTATTGGATGCCTACGTCATACAAAGAATACACCCTCCAAGTTTCAGGTCTTTACGATCAGCGGTTTAGGCTGTGGCTGATCCGTCATTTAGGCATTCAGGATGAAGCATTTTATATGTATAGGTAGATTTTTAGGGGGGTTTATAAGGCCTACCCTTCCAGAAAAATGGCGGAAAAATAAGTTAGCATACAAGGGATGACCATGTTGCTTCTACCGAGAAGAAAACGGCAAGAAACGCGGTAGTTACTCTTTTCAATAACATCTTTTACAAAGGTGTATAGATCATATTGCCTCTGAACCATGTCACGAAGTCGGCTTGTCAAACACCAAAATATAAAATAACCATATTTACTAAATTAAAGCATAAATTACCAGACCAGAGCAGCGAATCTCAGAAGTCCCCCCGACTTTGGGGGACTGGTCTTCTGTGATTCGATTGACAATGGGTGAAGGTAGATGTTACTTCGGATACTATACTAAAATAAAATACTATGATGCACTACTAGTAGTAATACTAGCTCCAGGAACGGTCGATATTTGAAAATGGAATCTTTTTTTTTTTCAAAATTAAATTTTTTCAAAATTAATACGTTATCGAAAATAATTCGACATATCGATTCACTTCAAACTCGATGTTTTTAAGAACTTTCAAAAGCATGGTGTATGGAACCACTGATTACCATGATAAGAAATAGGCTGTTTAACAATCAGTTCCTTTCACCTCTAATTTATAGTCTAACTTGTTTGTGGTCTGTATCCGACCTTTTTTATTTATTTAACATAAAGGGAAAATTCTGCAATAGAAAAAAAAACTACATATCTATGTTTGAAGTTCTTCACAATGTTAGTGTTGCCAGTACTAGCCGCAAATAAAATTAGTTAAAGGATCTTACTGATCCTGTACTCTGGCTACTCCTTCGAGTGTTACGATAAATATACATATATGTAATATGTAGCTATATATTTACTCTCCGTACCTTTTCCGATGTATGATTTTAGCTAATTCTGGGAAAATATATTTTTGGGTCATTGCCTCTTCCAATTACTGTAGATAATCTAATTGTCAGATTTGGCCAGAAATACGGTTTTCAGATGACGAGTTTCTCGTATTCAGACCTGGTGAATTCTGGGTACGGCCCGTACCGTAAGCTAATATATCATAATATTGAAAAAGTAGTGACAAGTGGCTAGCTCATCGCCTACACAATTACACACCCAAAAACCGATATACCATTAGTCGCCTTTTACGACATGCTAGGCAAGAAACACAGTTGACACATTATTTTTAAATCCCAGACCAACATGGGATAATTAACATTGATATGTCAATTTGCAATTTCGAAATAACAGCACTATTATTAAATGAATAATGAATATTAAATGAATCATCATCTTCCTAGCGTTATGTCCCGTGCTTAGACGGGGTCCGCTTAGACCATGATCCAGGATTTAGCGAGTCTGGTAATTACATTGAAGCGACTACCGATCTGACCTTCGTAACCCTTACATAGGGGAACCAGACAATTTTTGGATCATGGTTACAAATTCAAAGTTGTTTGAATTTGCAGGTTTCATCACGATGTTTTCCCTCACCGTCGAGCTAGTGGTATAAATATGTACATAGATTTTTTAAAATCTAGAGGTACATGCCCGGGTTTGCACCCGCACTCCTCGGTTAAGAGGCGCGTGTCCTTACCATTGAGCTACCACCGCTCTTTAATGAATAATATTATTAAATATGTAACGGTACTAACACAAAAAAACTGTAATGTTTTTTGTCTGTAAATCCGTCGTACGAGGAGGACTCCTTAAATATCAGAAATCAAGAAGTCACAAGGTTAAAGGGGACTGCTGCCCCTTTGACTCTGCCTACCCCTTCGGGGATCACAGGCGTGATGTTATAATGAAGAAGTTACAAGTCACATACTTGAGGGGTGAGAGCTTCCCGCTCCCCCATCAGTCCGGTAGGTAGTAAAGGCCGCCTTCGGCCAGTTACCGATAGTCCTCTCAAAAAAAAAAATCACATACCTGAAACAAACAAAAAGTTTATTAAAATTTCCGCATCAATTATCGGACATCTAATAACCTAAAATATTATATTTTACAAACTTATATATCAGGTTATTATGTATGTATGTATGTATATATCAGGTCGTCATTGAAGGTATCCGATAAAATAGATGTGAGATTGTAACGATAATGCAATCTGTCTATTTAAGTTTACGAAAATCAAATGGCGGTTCGTTTACGGTGATAACTAAACCCGCTAATATCGGGAATGCCGATGCCGTCCAGGAACTTGCTAGAAAAATTGTGAATTTCCAACTGAATCCTAAGTTATGTTATATGCGAAAGTAACTCTGGCTATTTTGTAAACATGTCTAAACTACTCAACCGAATGAAATTGAATTTGGCAAGTCTAAAGTATGAACCTTGAAATGGGACGCATGACATATGATTTTTTTAATCCCACGGACTAGAAAAAAATAAGGTCTCCCGCTGTCATACTACTGCGTGAATCCACTATTATGCATGAGTGCGCGAGACTAAGGAATACCAGACATCGGAAATTTGGAGCGCTTATGTCAATGTGTGACGTAAGTTGAGTGTCAAGTTTGATTTCCGCAGATGCCTGAACGTCTGGTTAGTGGCGTAAAAAAAGAAGGACCCTTTTTTTTAGTCAATTGATAAACGCAGACAACATGATACATCTCTGCTATAAATTTCACGCAGATAAAGCTGCAGTCAAAAACTAGTATAAAATAGTTACTTCTTCAGTTGACTTTTCCAAAGTTAGAAACTTAAAAGCTTTTAAAATAAGCTAAAGATTCCGTTAAAACAATATCCGTAAAAGGCACCGCAAAGATTATCACACTAATTCTTTATCGTCTGAAACAGTCGTATTCTGTCAACAAATACTGCATTTTCACACTCTCTGTATGACACTTAAAGCAAACATGCCTCTTAATAAAAACCTGTTAAACAAAAATACACTCAAAGACTTCAACCTCAGAGTTGATATTGAATCAACCAGAAACGTCACAAGGCATGCATATTTGGAATTTTGAACGGAATGTTAACAGGAATGTGGACTTTGTTTTTGAAGTGGTAGAGGTGAAATTGGTTTGGGGTGCTAGATATTTTTGAAATTATAATTGCTTTAGAGTTCCGTGGCATTTCTTGGTAAATTTCCAATTGATCTTAATCGAGTTTACGTCACCCGTTACCGGAACATTGAATTTCGATCTATTAGATTCCGTCTATTAAGCAGAATTCAGGAGCGAAAATTTCCGAGTATATTAATTACAAAGGGGAATGACTACGGATTTCATCGCTAAAAATTTTATAGTACCATGGAATGGAACTCAATATACCGAAAACTCATGATTCATGATTTTATTTAAGACAATTTTTTAATTTGATTTTGCCACTAATAGAAAAAAAAAGTTTTTTTTTATTTAAATATGTCTGTATATACTAGGCCCCGTTACTAGGTAAAACACCGGACTTCTAGTGAACTACTTTAATACATTGTATTTATATTTTAGGTCTAATTTGAACTCTATGGCGTTGGGTAGGTATATATGTATTCGGTAAAACGAAATGCCACCGCGTAGCAATCTACACCCAACGCCATCTGTTGGTGAAATACGAGCACTACACAATCTGTAGTAGCTCGAACAATGTCACATAAAATTATATGAAAATATTAATGAGTGCAGAAGAAGAAAATGTGTGAGCCACGATCGTAGCAAATGAAATGAAGTTATCTTTGCTGACCTCTTACAGGAAAAATGCGTGACACCTAAGGTCAGTAGTGTTAACCAAAATACATTTTAATACCGAAGTAGCCAAAGCCTGCAATAATATAAATATAACTCAGCTGGGTCAGATGGAAAACTGCTCAAGCTTTGACAAGTGGCCAGCTCGTCGCCCACGCAATCACTAATACAATACCCAAAACATGATTTAGTCCTCTTTTACGACATAGCAAGTAACACAGTTAGCTCATTATTGTTAGTCCCAGGGTCCTCAACATGGGACAAATCATCATATCACCAGTAAAATTTTCAGCGATCTTATTTTTTGATTGTGTAGGCGGCAGGTTAGCTGCTTGTCACTGCTTTTTCACAATTTTCCATCTGACCCAGTTGAAGGGGCATGTTGCCCCTTTGACTCTGCCTACCCCTTCGGGGATTATGGGCGTGATGTTATGTATGTATGTATGTATCTTATTTTTTAATACACGGAACCCACAGCAAATTTACCTAGATACAAACAACACTCATTACAATACAGATACAGTTGTACAAACACGGTGGGTGCGTGTTAACTCAGCTGCAGGCGGGGGCGGGAGGCGCGCCTTGTATAGCGCTAATGCGTGGACAAATTATAATGGCGCGGATTAATGGTCTTAATTAACCTCGGATGCAAATATAGAATCTGTCATGGAGTACAGTGGGCGATATAGCCGTCTTTAAAAAGGGAGCTCGTATATTTTCGTAATGATTTTTTTATATTTTTTGCCGTAAAGTAAAATTAACCGACTGATTAATTATAATAAAAAAAGTAGTTTATAAGGCTCTTTCAAATCAAATTCATGAAATGAATATGTTTACATATCACATACATACAGAATATTTACATAGAAAAGATAATTACGAAAAAGAGTTCTATCGTTTATTAAGGGAATATTCCTGGAATATTGTAATTAAAACAAGTATTTAATAAAACAAACATATTGACCAAATTCTGTTTTTTTTGCCAACTCTTTTTATAATACGTTAAATGTAATTCACAAAAATTACTCATTGTGAACAAAACTTTCAAGGTATTTTTTCAATTACTATTTATTTAGGTTTAGCAAATATGTTTGTTGATTAACAAATCTACTGAGGTCAAATTAAACCTCATTACTCATAATAGGCTAGATGACTAAAAATTCTGTTTAGTCCGTCAGTTAGATTATAAAAAAATATTAAACACGTTTTTATTTATTTATTTGTCGTTAATATTGACGAAGATACAACGCATTCAAGTTGCGCGTGACGTCACGTTTTCGTACAATTTTTACAAAATAGTGACGTCGCAAGCCCCACTCCAAAACTTTGATGCTCTTTATCTTTGTAATGTTTTGTTCATTTGGTATAGCGAAAAATATGTGTCTAGTATTTTTGTATAATCTAACTGACGGACTAAATAGAATTATGGTTTTTTTAATGCAGTCATCATCTCTATTACCTACCTTTAAATAAAAAACTCGGTTGCCCTTACTTTTAAATTTGAAATGCCAAGCTACGTTATTAACACTAAATTATTTTAATCTTTGCGTTGCATTGTCACTAGAATCAATACTAATGGAACTAAACGCGATATATGTAGTATATCAGTACTTACAGCTTGATGTCCCATGTTGGTCTGAGACTTAAAAATAATATGCCAACTGTTTTTCTTGCCTGGGATGTCGTAAAAGGCAACTAGTGGTATATCGGGTTTGGGTATGTGATTTTGTAGGCGGCAAGCTAGCTACGTGTCACAAATTTTTCACAATTTTCTATCTAACCCAGCCCAGTTTTATATTTGGTTGAATGTGGTTAAAGGGGCATGCTGCCCCTTTGACTCTGCCTACCCCTAGTGGGATTTTGGGCGTGATGTTATGTATATATGTACAGCTGGATGTTTAGGCCGTGGTGCAACGTCCGTGGTCACCAGCGGTTTTATTACATTTTAACAATTTTTCGATAAAATGTGTCGCTTTTTTAATAAAAACACTAACACTGGTAACCGAACACTATATATTTTTGATAACCATACTAATGTTGTAAAGAGGAAAAATTATTTGTTTGTATTGAATAAACTCTGAAACTACTGGACCGGTTTGAAAAAATCTTTCACCAATGGAAAGCTACTTTATCAGTGAGTAACATATTGAATATTTTTTCCCCGTATTCCCACGGCAACGAGAGCTACGGGTACCGCGAGGCGCTGCTATCATGTTATAAAAAGTTCTACCAGCCAATTTTCTTGAAACATGTCGTAAAACGCGACTAAATGGTGTGTTAGGCTGTGGTTATTTAGGCGAGGAGCTAGCCACTTGTTCACCATTTTCCTTTTAACCCAATATAGATAAAGCCGCTCATTGCTCCTTAGACGCCTACCCCTTGAAGGCGTGACAGAATATATTTATGAAAATAATTCACCATTGATTTCTTGGAGTTCACAATACCATGTGTAGGTATGTGATTTTTCGTTAAAGTTTATCATATTTTACGTCATGAATTACTTTAGCGACCGGACTCACTATACTGAAAGGATATGTACATAAGTCAATGGCGGACTAGTCATATGGCAGAGGGCAGCAAATGATACGGGCCCCAAATTTCATTTGTAAACGGAGACGCCATTGAACAAAGAATCAAAAAATAGCAATTTTTTATGCAAGGACCTTTTGGTAAGCATTTTCTTAGGGCCCTGCGCTGGCTAGATCCAGCCCTGACATAAGTATATATATACTTAAAGGGCAATAAACTTTGAATAGGCGTATCGTCTTAAGGGCTTCACACCTACAAATCGTTCAACGAGCTCTAATGACTTACATTTCCGTCTTCAAACTGTTCAGCGAATCAAATATAATTAGAGCACTTTTTAGTTGCGCTTGATTTCCTGTGTGTCAGCGGTTTCCGGATCATTTGATTCTATAGATTTTCGAAAATATGTCGAAGTCTCGTCGAAATATCAGAGATCTACTCTCTAAGAATTCTCAGCAACAATAATGGGGACATTATGGGGTTATGAGAGAATATAGCTTGAACGCCGAGACCTCTTTTTATCTAAAAAGCCATATGTTTGATTTGTCCAACACAAGAATAGAAGTTCATTTGCAAGGCTTATATAGACCGATAAAAAGTGCAACGACAAACTAAGTGCTATAAATTATAGTAGATTATTAAAAGGTCTCAATTATCGACCTACAGCAATGTTAAAAAATTCGCAACAAAAATAATTACAAATCCAAAAAATAATAATGATTTAAATGAGCCAGACGTTATGTCACACACAGAGATAACAAATTAAATACCATATTTTTTAATATTCATGTTAAAATATATTCGTGTTCGTGATTCTACTTAAATGCAGCATAATAAAATAAAATGGAACATACGAGTGGGCTATATCGAATATTGTATAAATAAATGAATATAAAATATCCGACTACATCACATACATCTGACTCCGAGGTAAGTAGCTTAATACTTGTGTTACGGATATCAGAAACAACAGTGGTATTACAAATATTTACTTAAATATTGGATATTAAAACCCAGACACAGTTCAATCAATTATTCATCGAAAGTTTGTCCTAGGTGGGGATCGAACCCACAACTCTCTTGACGCATGGGGCAGGGTCACTACCGAATAAGCCATTGAGATTTTTTTTTGTTGTATCATTCACTACACTACTTATTGCAATCTATATTTTATTAATATTATAAAGCTGAAGAGTCTGTTTTATTTACTTAAACACCCTAATCTTAGGAACTACTGATTCTCTCCGATTAAAATTAAGATGAGTGAAGATTAAAGTGCTTGGATTAAAAGCAAGTCACTTCTTTAACACAATTTTCCATCTAAGTAACTAACTAAATTGCCGCATCGCAATCCAAAGTGAGTCTTGACCTCCGATATTTAGAACCTTCATGTTGGTCTATCCGTGTCCTCGACCTCCCTAAGACAGCACCTACCCAGCTCTCACAGTTGCCACAATGTAACTCCTGGTAGCCACTCATGCCTCATTTTGAGTTATTTATGACGTTGCAGCGGCTCAACTCGACCGCCGAGTGAAAATAACTCGACCACTACCCGGGGCCATTACTTAGATGAATGCTTTACCCGGACTGTTTACACTGTTCGGAGTCAGAATCAACTATTAGCCGATTTAGACGAAATTTGTCGTATTCGTAAATCAAGATTTTTTGAGTTTCACAGAATGTTATATTTTTGCAAATAATTATAAAAGAGAAGAGAGTTGGTCTGAAGGACAGCGTCGGAGTCAAGGTAAGAAGAGGCATGCTCCGGTGGTTCGGACATGTGGAAAGAATGGATGAAGAAAGATTGACTAAACAGATATACAATGCGAATGTGGAAGGATGTAGGAGCCACGGAAGGCCCAGGCTCACCTACCACGACCAGATTGGTCGTGTATTAAAAGAAGGTGATGTTAGGAGTCATAAAAATCGTAGAGCTTGTATGAAAAGGATTATGAATGTTGAAGAGGCGAGTGAGGTGTGTAAGGATCGTGCCATATGGCGTTCGGTTCTCTCTGCCTACCCTGCTAGGGAAGTGGCGTGATGTTTAGTTAGTTAGTTAATTATAAAAGGAAGAGTTGTTCTGAATTCAAATTAAAATTCTCTTTATTTATATAGGCTTCAAAAAAGCACTTATAAATAGTCAATTTAAACAGAAAAGAAAACATCACCACCGGTTCAAAAGTTAGAGTCTATCGAAAAGAAACCGGCAAGAAACTCGATAGTTACTCTTTTAAATGCCAAAATTTACAATTTCGTAAATAATAATCTACACTTACTAGGTAGCTTCATTATGAAGTTAAAAATATATGCGTACGAATGACAGCGTAGGAGTCAAAGTGAGAAGAAAGAAGAAGAAAGGTATACTGTAGGTGATTTTTACATATGGAAATAATAAGATGAGCTATGCCCAAAAGGGTAACATAATGTACTGGCAACTTGTATCACCAATTAATTTAAATTCATGAATGCAATAAACTTTTTGACTTTGACTTTGATAATCTCTCAAATATAAATAAATAAATTGGGATGTTGACGCCATTTATATTAAATTTTGAAATATAAATTCTGCAAAAGAAAGTATCGTAGTATGCTGTTAAGCCTTATTGATTTTGTATCATATTGAGTCAAAGATTTTTTATTTTACAAAAACTGCTTAATATTAGGTCAGTTGACTATACAAACTAGTGGTGAGCGGTGGTAGCTCAATGGTTAGGACCCGCGCCTCTTAACCGAGGAGTGCGGGTTCAAACCCGGGCACGTACCTCTGGATTTTTGAAGTCTATGTACGTATTTATACCACTAGCTCGACGGTGAAGGAAAACATCGTGATGAAACCTGCAAATTCAAACAACTTTGGATTTGTAACCATGATCCAAAAATTGTCTGGTTCCCCTATCTTAGGGTTACGAAGGTCAGATCGGCAGTCGCTTCAATGTAATTACCAGACTCGCTAAATCGTGGATCATGGTCTAAGCGGACCCCGTCTAAGCACGGGACATAACGCGGATGATGATGACTATACAAACTAGTGACGTCACACGTTGACAAGCCCATACAGAAACTATGAAGTGATTTCGTTTTGACAGCTCTTAAAAAGTTTCTCAATTGACTAGCCAGTCAACATCCCTATTGTGGTTACGTCTCCGATTCCGAACCGCGCAAAACCCCGCTTAGCTTTAATGCCGATAGCACCACTCCATTTTGCAACAAAATTTCAGTAATCACCCATGAAGATTTTGTGCAACAAATTACAAAATATCTTTCCGCCTATGCAAATTCGTGGCACCCCCAAATTAAACCCTGAAACACCGCAACGTGCCGTGTAAAACCACCCCTGTATAATATATCTCGCCTCCCCTACCTTCTAATAACATCCCGCATGTATATTTACCCCAAAACTAACTCACTGCCGTGAATAATATATATGTAAAAGCTAAAATCCGTTTGGCGCATAGCTAACGTTTATGTGGTATGGGGAAGCTATACTTAACTACGTTTTGCTCGTGACTTCGACTGTGGTATTTGGACTATTAGTTCGTTGTATTAATCTGTGTTCTTAAAGAGACTATCGTAGTAGGACATATTTTTTTTAGGAATATGCTCATTATAACGCCTGCAATCCCCGAAAAGGTGGGCAGAGTACTTGTACAGAGTACAAGAAGCAATGAGCTCTTTAAAACGTATTTAGCAAAAAAATTTGTTGGCTTACATTGAAACTTTAGAACACTATACACAATACGGTGCTGATTCCTACGCTAACATATGGAAGTGAGAGTTGGGTATGGCAGAAAGAGCATGAAAGTAGAATAAACGCGATCGAGATGCGTGCGCTGCGGAAAATCTGCGGTGTATCGCTCACAGACTGCGTTCGGAATGATGATGTAAGAAAGAGAGTCGGTCTGAAGGACAGCGACGGAGTCAAGGTAAGAAGAGGCATGCTCCGGTGGTTCGGACATGTGGAAAGAATGGATGACGAAAGATTGACTAAACAGATATACAATGAAAAGTGGAAGGATGTAGGAGCAGCGGAAGAGGCAGACTCACCTACCACCACCAGATTGGTCGTGTGTTAACAGAAGGTGATGTTAGGAGTCATAAAAACCGTAAAGCTTGTATGAAAAGGATCCTGAATGTTAAAGAGACGAGTGAGGTATGTCAGGATCGTGCCATATGGCGTTCGGTTCTATCTGCCTACCCTGTTAGGGAAGTGCTGTTAAGGTTAGTTAGTGATAAACTTAAGAATAAATGCTATTCAAGTCAATCAATTCAAGTAGCATTTATCAAGTCAAATTCAAGAAGCACGTCGCCTACCTATTGCTAAAGCAAATACAAAATACATCATTTTGCGACATACTAGGAACACAGTTGACTCGTTCTTTTCGAGTCCCAGACCAACATGTAACACTGTATTCGCTTTTGAGAATCATCAGTGTTCATTGAGTAGTCATACTGATACTAGGCTACCCCTAGAGAGCTAGTTACTTGCAGTTAGGAGGAGATATATGTATTAACATAACAGTTTCTGTAATCTAATGCCACCAATGTTATTTAATTTCAAAGTAATAATGTATTAGTACTTAACTTCTAAACTCAAGTCTACCAAAATAAAAATTAATTTACTTAATATATTTCTAATACGTTAATTATCAAAGACCTTATGCTCAGAACTAATTTCTGTACTAATAAGATTAGAACTAATAAGATTGATAGACTTACCTTTCATAAAATACAAACCTAATAATCTCCCACCTACACAATTCGCACCTTGCAAAACGTTTCCAAAAATTGCCTAAGCAATTAGGGTTTTTGAATTAAAACACTTTTCTTCTAGTCTGAATTTGGTTGAAGGGGCCTGCTGCCCCTTTGACTCTGCCTACCCCTTCGGGGATTATGGGTGTGATGTTATGTATGTATTGTATTACATTATGAAAGGTCCTGTAAACAAAGAGCCAATAGTGGCAGTGATAAGACCACGAAACTCCTACGTCCCACCTGGCGGTTTTCGTATTTTTGAAAACCCTCATTAATAAAAGACAAATAAAAATAAACCTTCCATTATCTAATTGGAAAACCGTGTAAATTGGCAACCGGAAAGAAAAACATGAAAGCACTCTTATTTGAAAGCGGACACAAAAGCTCGGAGCTTTATAAGCGTAATTCACTAAGTAAAAGCTCGGACAGACGGGGAAGTGATAAAGTAAAGCGGAATTCACATTAACGTCCCAAACGCCGGGCTAACGACCCGGGCTGGGACACGCGGGCGGGTTTTTGACGGAACTTTTACTGAAGGCTACTTAACAATACATCCTACTATATAAAATAAAATAAAAAATATGGAAAATCTTGAATAAATAGTTGATATCTCAACAGTAGAGCGGTGGTAAGAACACGCGCCTCATAATCGAGGAATGCGGGTTCAAACCTGAGCACGCACATCTGGATTTTTCAAATCTATGTACGTATTTATACCACTAGCTCGACGGTGAAGGAAAACATCGTGATGAAACCTGCAAATTCAAACATCTTTGAATTTGTAACCATGATCCAAAAATTGTCTGGTTCCCCTATCTTAGAGTTACTAAGGTCAGATCGGCAGTCGCTTCAATGTAATTACCAGACTCGCTAAATCCTGGATCATGGTCTAAGCGGACTCCGTCTAAGCACGGGACATAACGCTAGGAAGATGATAAACCTTTTCAGAGGTCGCTTATTTAAAAAGGTTGAAAGGCACTACCGTATCGCTACAGACTCCACCTATCGCAATTCCCATCGTTCCAACCGCTTGTCTGCCCGGCCCAGCTAACGAGCCGGTGTTTGTAGGAGGACGGAGCCCAAGCGTCAAATGTTTGTCGCGAAGAAACGCTGTTTGAAAAGCGTTTGTTTATGTGACTGCGCACCTGGCTGTGGCACTGATGAGTTTGGGCAATCAATGCCTACTAGTCACTATTATGTTATATGAGAATTGGGCCATTTTGGTCTGAGACTTAAAAATAATGAGCTAGCGGCGTTAAATGCCTAGTTTTATGTAAATGGCAGCTAATGTCGTATTAGAATTGTAAATAATATTCTTCTCAATGAATTGCTGTTCGTTAGTCTCGCTAAATCTGGAGAACGGCTGGACCGATTTGGCTGGTTTTGGTTTTAAAATATTGGTAATCTTCTAGGAAAGGAAATATGGAAACATTAAATAATAAAAGAAAATCCGAGAACGGGACGTTACAAAGTGCGCCGGGACAGCTAGTATAATAAATAAATTCTCCGGATAAACACAACAATTCCCTAGTTTCAAACTAAGCTTATAGGCTTGTGCTATGGATACTAGGCAAACAGATCGACATACTTAAATAGGTTTTATTAACATCAATGACTCGAGTACAAATGTCCATGTTCATCACACGAAACATTTGCCCCTACCGGGATTCCAACCC
Source organism: Glyphodes perspectalis (assembly GCA_951394215.1). NCBI lineage: Eukaryota > Metazoa > Arthropoda > Insecta > Lepidoptera > Crambidae > Glyphodes > Glyphodes perspectalis. The sequence goes on along the minus strand of OX596223.1, from coordinate 10,829,739 downwards.
GCGACCCTTGGTTTCGTGGCCAGGGTCTCTGACCACTCAACCAACGGGCTTGTCATTGTGATTGTAAAGACGACGAACTGGTCACAAATCACAATTTTTTTTTCAAATTTCCCAACTTTATTTTAAGCTAAAAGTAACTTAATGTGCTTACTGTTCCTTGGACTCTGCTTACCTCTTCTTGGGGAGTGCGGGAATGATTTATGTATATCGTATAGAAATTAAATTAAACAATTATTTTATTACTGACTAGCTGTGCCAGCGGTGTCACCCGCGTTTATGGTTAATATTATAAAGACTATTTCCGTCATACATGATTTCTATGTAACTTAAACCATTATGGCTGCACACGCGACGGAAGCTTAAAAAATGGAGTAACTTCTCCCGTTTTCCCAACATTTCCCTTCACTACTCTGCTCCTATTGATTGTAGCGTGATGTATGAAGGAGTATGAAGAATAATTGTACCAAGTTTCGTTAAAATCCGTCGAGTAGTTTTTGTTTCTATAAGGAACATACAGACAGACAGACAGACAAAAATTGTACTGATTGCATTTTTGGCATCAATATCGATCACTAATCACTTCCTTGATAGTTATTTTGAAAATATATTTCATGTACAGAATTGACCTCTCTACAGATTTATTATAAGTATAGATAAAATCTTCCTACAATGTTTAAAAAAATATAAACGCGTATAAAAGCGGTTTCGAAAACTCGGTTTTATAACAAAACGCTTAACCAATTGTCATAGAAGTATTGCATACATTTCCCGAAAATGGTTGCATATATTTTTTGAAGTAATCCTAATATTGATGTTCATTCAAAACCAAATACGATATATTACGTCAACAGCATCATCACTTTACTAACTAAACCACACCTCTGGTTTAACTTACCTTAGATTACAAATAATATAATCTAAAAGTCAATGTCAATAACATCTTACTGAATAAGTATACTATAATAGTATCTTCCGCTAATATTCCACTTAGACACATCCATCGTTGATGTCGAACCAGTACTGAGAGTTATACACTTTTCAAGCTTATGTAGAAAGTATGAATGTAAACACAAATAAATAAACGAATGTAGTGTAAATAATGTTGCCAGTAAAGTTCAAACTGCAGTAAGTTAAAATGACTACATTGCTTTATCATCTTCCTAGTGTTGTATATCTCATCGTAGATAGGATCCCTTAAGCCATTATTCTGGATTTAGTAAGTTTGGTTTATATTGCCTATCTGATCAACTACCTATCTGACCTTTGAAACCTTTAAATAGGGATTCAAGACAAATTTCGAGAAAAAAAATATGTAGTCCATTCATAGTTTTTTCTATTATTTTATTAATATTATAAACGAAAAAGATTGTGTGGGCGTGTGGATGTTTGTTACTGTATCACGCAAAAAGTACTGCATGGATTTTAATGAAACTTTACAATAGTATAGCTTATACATTAGAATGACACATAAGCTATGTTTCACCGATGTACCACGCGATCAAAACCGCAGGCAGAAGCTAGTCTAACCATAATTAGTTTTAACATTAGTTTTCCCGAACCACGGAGTTAATTGTTCTAATCCGTACTTAGACTTATTAAAAAACCCGGTGACGTATCTCCGGGCTTGGGCTTGCATCAAAGTCAAAGTCAAAGTCAAAGTCAAAGTCAAAAATATCTTTATTTACGTAAGCCTCAAAAAAGCGCTTGTGAATCACTCGCTTAACAGTCTCACTCGCTTATGTACTTACTTGGTTCGATCCCCGCACTGGGGCATAAATTGTTATTGAAGTGTAGATTCTGACTACCATAACTAAAGTGCTTAAGTTACTTACTTGGGAATCAGATCAAAGTTTACTACTTATATTTATTTATTACTGATACAGCTACCAACAGTCTACTAACGCTTATTAGCACCCGACATAAAACATTACGTCAACATTTTCCAGAACTGTATCACCCACTTTTGAAACTGCCACTTCATTTCGAAGGCAATATTTGAACTGCCATAACCATCTCCATTGCAATCGACATACAACATTCATGTGCTATGTTGGCGTAGCTCCCTGCATCAACTATGGTGTTTGCTTTGAAGATGTCAGTTTTAACAGCACATGTGTTCCTTTGACAAGCAAGCGATAAGTTTACGACACCAATTATGTTTTCTGTTCGTAAATTATTAGGAGCTACTAGAAATTATATGCGCAATACTAATTTAATGCATACTAGTAGAGCCCTGTGGTTTCATCCGCGTAGATCCCGTTCCCGTGAGAATACGAGGATAAAATATGGCTTTGATTATTCTCTGATAAAATAGCTTTCTATTGTTGGAAGAATTTTTCAAATCGGTCCAGTAGTTTCGAAACCTATTCAATTCAAACAAACAAACAAATCTATCCTCTTTATAATATTAGTAAGAATAGAATTACTCGATGATATGAGTGAAATGGAAGTGGATAGCATGATGACGGCTGACCGGGACGTATGGAAGAGGAAGACATGCTGCGCCGACCCCAGGTGAACTGGGCAAGAGTATGATGATAGACGTACTCGTGCGAACATACCTCACGCCTGCAATCCCCGAAGGGGAGGTGAGAATGATATTAGTAACTTGATTATTATGTTATTTAAAACAAACTTTGACTTGAGTCTATGACACTATATCATTGTATCCTCCCTTCAAGTACCTCTTCTTCTTACGGTTTTATTACGCGGGATCACCATTGAAAATGCAGTGTAATGTCTTAGAAGACTTCAAAATAAATTCGTTTAATCCATTTTTGCATGTTATAAAACGGTCTTATGTAATAATTCTCATTATTCTTTATATAGTCCTTTTGATAAAATGAGAGGCTTATTAGGTAAATATCATGAATGTTAGAAATAAGCTATACAGACGAACTAAGTATTTCAAATTATGTTGCACAGAGAGCAATTCACTAAAGCATGATCAATTTTCTTATTATTTTAAAATTCAGTTATTTTTTATTTAAAAATCCAACAACGGCTAATTTTTCATCCATACGCAGGCCGAATAACTTGCAGTTTCTCAAAGAATTATTAATAACACAAATGTTACAGTAATTTAATTCCACAATCATTTAACTCAACCCGTTAAAATGCGTTAAAAGCACGACAAGGAAATTTCAATTAAATTGAATGAATTCTCAACTTAACTCCGTAACTTGCAAAGAATTTTATAGTTCACTATGTACGTATTTCTATCTTTCTTTTGAACGAATCTCGAATGTCTCGGGAATCTAACCCACAACTCTATATGTAATACTAATCACTAGCGAGTGACCCTGTCCTATACGCCAAGAGCTGTGGACATTCGTTAATGGAAGGTACATTACAAGTACAAGACAGACAAACTTCAATAATAATGTCTCCTCTTATCCGATATCGGTCACGGCGGCCAATCTCAACGAGGATTAGCCATCTACGCAGAAGATATTATAGTGCACAAGCGTGTGCGCAAACACAGGTGCACTCTCTGTTCCTTCACTGTCATAGTCTGGTGAGACAGCAATTCGACATGACGGGATAAAGGTCAGGCGCAGGACCAACGGCTTAACGTGCTTTCTTAGGCACGGGGGTAATTAAACCGACAATTTCCTGACTCCGGACTGTTATTATGTAATTTCAATATTGAAACACCCAGCCACAAATATTGGCCCGACCCGGGAATCTTTATAACACACCTATGGAACATAGCACGAATTATACGGAAGTCCATACGTATACACCATCATCACACCTGTAATCCCCGAAGGGGTAGGCAGAGTCCAAAAAACAATAAGCTCCCTAAACTACAGTCAGGCAAAAATAGAATCGATTGAGTTGGGTCCGATGGAAGATCGTGAAATAGTATTGACAAGTAACTAAGTCAAAGTCAAAGTCAAAGTCAAAGTCAAAGTCAAAGTCAAAAATATCTTTATTTACGTAGGCCTCAAAAAAGCACTTGTGAATCGTCAAGTAATAGGTACAAAGTAGAACAATTTGAATCTACCACCGGTTCGGATCTACCACCATTCGGCTAGCTCATTGCCTACATGATCACGAACCCAATATTCAATACACGATTAGTCGCCTTTTACGACATGCTAGCCAAGGAACACAGTCAGCACATTATTTTTGAGTCCCAGACCAACATGGGACTAAGTGAACTATATGAAAGTGAAGTGAGAAAGAACAAAAATATCCCCACTTTCAATTTCACTACTAGAAACCACGTGAGGACTTATTAATAACGGGATGTTACACAAAGCGGCCGCGATTTAACTCCTCAAATCCCAACCCGTTAAAACGGGTCAAAATAAACAAAAGTTAAATAGACCCGTTTATAACGGAGTTGACCGGCACTACCGAGGTTCACTCCACATAATATTTTACCTGGTCGTATTAAATTTGCTGCTCCAGTACTTTCAACGTATGAATTTCTATGTGAAACCTCTGTTTCACTGGAAGCCGTGGTGTCATAAATTTTCTTGGAGATCCAATTTATTTTTGAAACTGTCTGTCTTTGTGCACTTTTAATATTAAGATCTAGGGTCTAATACGAAAGCTCTCTCATTTTTCAGTAAAACTAGATTAGGTGCTTTTCTTTTAAAATGTTATTTTGAGGTCAGAATTATATTTTAATATGTCTCGTCTAATATGTCTTAAAAGGCGACTAACGACGTAGCTAATTATGGCAATAATTTAACAATTTTCTATCTAACCCAGGTCCATTTTATATTTGTCTAAGTGTGGTATGGTAAGCTTATTGCTCGTTGGACTTGCATTCCGCTTACCTATTCGGAAAAGGCGGTCTTGTTGGTATGCATACATGTTAAAAGCATAAACTCTAAAATACTTAGTACAGGAACACGCTTCTTATTTTAAAATAGTAGACGGTTCAGTAAAGAGACGGAGTATTTACTTGCATTTAATTTAGCTAATTAAAGCGCTGCGCAATTTCCATGGACACGGAGAATGTAAGCTTCTATCCCAAAACCGCTGTCTCCCAGTGTCACCACAACCGAGATTCATCTCCTATACAAAATGTACAATGTAAATCCTAGTCGACCAAATAAAGTAGGTCGTTACCCGCTCAGTAATAAACTCATAAAACTAGCGTCGAGATTACCTCTCTATTTGGCTAGCTTATCTCTGTCTCGCAGGAAAATGGGTCATAGATTACAGACGCAGAGGGGACAAGTAATGGATTTCAGCTCGTTTCGTACAGTTTAATATTTAAATGTAGTGAAATTACGAGTACATTTGTGTGATTTAATGAAGTAAATTAAAACTGTTATGAATATTGTGTAAATTACGAAATTTTTGGGACAGTACACTCTTCTATAAAAGCTGTACATTTTTAATCTTTATTGCTAACGACTTTATAACAAATATGTTAAGCTATTTTTACATTTTATTTGCAGTACTGCTTCGTTCTGGGAGTTTTTTATGTTTTAATTTAGATGTTGACACTATTTATATTTAATTTTGTAATATCAAATTGCGTAAACGAATCTCCAAAGTCAAATCTAAGCAGGTATTTAAATATTACTAGGTTGGTGGTGAGAGAAAACATCGTAAACGGACAAGCACCTTTAATTAACTAAGGAATATTGTTTGAATAACTTATCTGTTGCAATAATTATGCATGACTGGCCCGTTGATCGAGTGGTCAGAGACCGAGGGCCGCCGGTTCGAATCCCGCCAGGGGCAAATGTTTCGTGTGATGATTATGGACATTTGTACTGTAGTCATCGATATTTATAAACATATTTAAGTATGTCTATCCGTTCACCTAGTATCTATAACAAAAGTACAAGCTAAGTTTGGGACTAGGGAATTAATGTGTCAGGCTGAAGAATTTAATTATATGTTATTTAAAACGTCATTCATTACACATTTTCATTTGTTTATAAGCGCCCTGCAGACTACTGCCTATATAATATTATTAACATTTATCAGATTGATAGCATAGATTTTTTTTAATACTACGCATTAAAAAAAATCTACAATCTATATATAGATCAATGGCGCATTCGGTAGTGACCCTGCCCCAAGCGCCAAGAGTTGTGGGTTCGATCCCCAGCCAGGACAAATATTCGTGTGATGAATACTTGTGTTTGTTCTGTGTTTGGGTGTTAATATCCAACATTTAATACCACTGTTGATTCTGGTATCCATAACACAAGTGCTTAATAAGCTACCTACCTCAGAATCGGATCCATGATGTGATGTAGTCGGATATTTATTTATTTATATACATGATAAACACTTTTAGGAACCTAAGTTCTCTAAATCTTCACCTGAAAAACTGTTGAAAATCCATAAACAAAACATGTTTACTGCCACACAAATACATTCTACTGCCAAGTCAGCTGTTACGTTTGGTAGCAGTCAAAATTACGGGTGCATGAGAGCCGTAAACATTTTACGGGAACGCGTAACAAGTAATGGAATTCTTATATACTTTTTACGGGAAAAATATGGGTCAAACATTCGATGGGGTTTGGTACTTGGCGCGTATGCGAGATACTTGTTAACTTTATAGTGATTTTTATGGCTTAAGTTTTTTATGGGTAGAGCGCCTTGTAAATACACCGCTAGGGTATTTCCATGGGGACGTGTTAACTACCTTGCTAAAAAAGGGAAATGTTATTTATTTTGTTCCATCTATCTACCTCTCAAATTTAAACCTCTTTCTAATCACGAACCTCTGTGAAAACCTCAAAAATATGGTCCAAAATATGGTTATAATATAAATATTTTTATATACATTTTAATAACTAGGAGCGCAGGTAGCTCAATGGTAAGGACACGCGCCTCTTAACTGACAAGTGTGGGTTCAAACCCGGGCACGTACCTCTGGATTTTTTAAGTCTATGTACGTATTTATACCACTAGCTCGACGGTGAGGGAAAACATTGTGGTGAAACATTCAAAATTTAAACAACTGTGGATTTGTAGGGTTATCAAGGTCAGATCGGCAGTCGCTTCAATGTAATTACCTACTTCTTTTTTATATTTTAGATATCTATAGAATATAGGTACCTCAATTGGCTTATTTAGTATCTGTATAAATATTCTGTAGAAATACACAATAATTTACAGACATATTAACATACCATCAAGCACACAATCCCCAAAAGATTTAAGACATGCTAGGCAAGGAACACTGTTGGCACAATCTTTTTAAGTCCCAAATTAGCACAGCACACTTAATTTTAAATATTTGTCTTTGTATACTACTCTTTTCAATATATCTCAAATATTTAACCTACTACACCAAACACCCCCTTCTGTACCTCTAAATCTTTGCACCAGACACAGCCGTGTCAAATTAAACAAATCCCGGCGGAGTTATGACAATATTTGTGTTTGTGCTGCACCCCCCTGCACCCCTGGGCAAGGCGGTGCAGGGTTGCCGACCTACGACAAGCTGTGTTGGAAGATAAGCATTAGGACTCGTAATATAATCTTCTGATTAGAGATGGGTTTGAGTTTAGACATTCTGAGCGTATTGTTTAAATCTATGCGAAAGTTTAGATAGTATAATATAATATAATATAATCTATGCAAAAAAGAATAGGCTAGATGGCTAAAAAAATCTGTTTAGTCCGTCAGTTAGATTATAAAAAAGTATTTGAACACGTATTTTTTTATTTTGGAAACAAACTTTGGAGCGGTGGTGGTTAATGGTAAGGACATGCGCCTCTTAACCTAGGAGTGCGGGTTCAAACCCGGCACGTACCTCTGGATTTTTTTTTAAATCTATGTACGTATTTATACCACTAGCTCGGCGGTGAGGGAAAACATCGGGATGAAACCTGCAAATTCAAACAACTTTGGATTTGTAACCATGATCCAAAATTTGTCTGGTTCCCCTATCTTAGGGTTACGAAGGTCAGATCGGCAGTCGCTTCAATGTAATTACCAGACTCGCTAAATCCTGGATCATGGTCTAAGAGGACCCCGTCTAAACACGGGACATAACGCTAGGTAAATGATGTCAAACAAACTTTGACGAAGATTCATAAGATTTCAAGTTGCGCGTGACGTAACGCTTTCGTACAATTTTTACAAAATGGTGACATCGCAAGCCCCCACTCCAAAACTTTGATGCTCTTTATCTTTGTGATTTTTTGTTCATTTGATAAAGCGAAAAACATGTATCTAGTATTTTTGTATAATCTAACTGACAGACTAAATAGAATTATAGTTTTTTTAATTATTTTTTAGTTTGATATGTACGTATGTATGTGTAGTTTTTTAATGCAGTCATCATCCCTATTTAAAAAATGTATGTATGCAGAAAAAAAATGTGTTCTATAGTCTCGCTAAAACTTGAAACTAACTATCTTATTTTTTTTTTTTTTCAGTTTGTTAAGTGTTATTTAAAAACGTAATACTTAATTTTACGCTAGGTAAGGCCCAGTGTCTAATAAAGATCACACTTTAATAATAACGTTAATCAATTTAAAGTGGCCTGCTGCCCTTTAACTCTGCCTACCCCTTCGGGGATTATGGGCGTGATGTTATGTATGTATGTAAGTATGTATAGGTACTCTATACTCGTCGGCTTAAACCGTGACCCAGATTTGTCAAATCTGAACTAATATTGTAGCAACTGCTGCCTAGTATTTGCAATCCCTATACAAGAGAACAAGATGTAATGGACCATGGATCTAAATCTTACTGATAATAGAAACGCGAATGTTTGTGTGAATGGATGGATGGATGTTTGTTACTCTTTTACGCAAAAAGTACTGCATGGATTTTCATTAAACTAACTAACTAAACTTCACACCACTTCCCTAGCGGGTAGGCAGAGAGAACCAAACCCCATATGGCACGATCTTTACACATCTCACTCGCCTCTTTAACATTCATGATCCTTTTCATAAAATTTTCTTCTCTTCTTCGGTTCCCTCTACCCTTCCATCTCAGCCAAGTTTATTTTTTAGCTTAATGCAGTTTAAAGAGCCTTTTAGCTTGGTCTCTAACCACCCCTTCGGCTCTTGGGGACACAATGTTAGGTATGTATGTATATCGATTTGACTAGCCCGTTGGTCGAGTGGTCAGAGACCCTGGCCACGAAACCAAGGGTCGCGGGTTCGAATCCCGCTAGAGGCAAATATTTCGTGTGATGATCATGGAAATTTGTACTCGAGTCATGGATGTTTATAAACGTATTTAAGTATGTCTATCCGTTCACCTAGTATCCAAAGCACAAGCTTAAGCTTAGTTTGGGACTAGGGAATTGGTGTGTCAGTCCGAAGAATTTATTTATTATTCATTTATATATATACTATCACAACAATAACTGTATATGGTACTTTCTGTAATAATAACAGGAAATTATTAACGTGTAAAATACAAATATAAGCTTTTATCTGGCCGCCTTGTATGGTCAGATAGCGTATCGTAAGTGCTCTAATGCCATTCCTGTGTTGTTAGCAGATAAAACGATTATCGGAATAATTTATGTGCGCAATACAACGCTTTTTGCAAACACGTTAGATTGTAATCTGTTCCAGAATAGAGAAAAAGACAATGAAATGATATAGGTGGTTGGATAGGAAAAGTTAATTTTGAAAGAAATAAAGATTTACTACCATAATGTGATTCAACCCCGTAAATAAAATAACAAGGTTAAGAAACACATATTTGCCACTTATTGGAAGCAAAATATCAATTTTCCATCTAACCCAGCCCATTGTCCTGTGCTGGTTTAGGACTTAAAAATATTGTGCCAACTGTGGCTCTTGTCTAGCATGTCGTAAAAGGCGACTAATGGTATATCGGGTTTTGGGTATGTGATTGTGTAGGAGACAAGCTAGCCACTTGCCACTACATTTCATAGGCAAGAAAGAAACACAGTTGACAAATTCTTTTATAGTCCCAGACCAACCCAGGACTATGATATGATCGATTTATTGTACGACAAAGCGATTTTCGTTCAACAAAGTTGACAAGTTGTTAATTTCCATAAAAAGTTTCAATATCGCTATCTTCCAAAGAATGTGTCTAGTCATTAAACAAAACGCATTCTTGTATACACTTAAGCGCATTATTTTGGGTGTGAATTTGTACACGGGACTCAACCTAAATAACTCGGATTGTCGCGTTTGAAGATTTCCTGTCCCGTGTTTGTTTAAAATCTTTGTCTTTTACATTGACGAGAACGGATGATCCGTATTCCGGGATTGTTCAACAAATAAGAGGTTCGGTTATGTTAATGGGGACACCATATTGTATTGAAATGCACCATTATGAACCGAATAAATAAGTTTTCTTCCTTTCTTTCGAATGCTGCTTTTTTATAAGTGATTATTTTGAGTTATTTGTAAAGTAAAAATTATGAGTATTATTACAGGAATGTGTAATTCGACTAGGCTTTCAAGGATTAACCGAACTTATTCCAGTTTCCTACAAATTCGACTTACCTTTAATGATTAGTCGAATAGTTAGTTTAACATATATCTATACTAATATAATAAAGTTAAAGAGTTTGTTCGTTTGCTTGAACGCGCTAATCTCAGGAAGTACTGGTCCGATTTAAAAAAATATTTCAGTGTTAGATAGCCCATTTATCGTACAAGGCTATAGGCTATATAAAATTAACCACAAACGTAGGTGAAACCGCGGGCACAGCTAGTACAGATATAAGATCCAAAATAAATTCAACAAAATTTTCTCCACGGTCCCGATGAATACAACAATTTATTCTTAACTTGCATTTATAGTCATAATAATAAATAATAATAGTTATAAATAATAAATATCCGACGACATCACATACATTGATCTGACTCCGAGGTAAGTAGCATAAGCACTTGTGTTACGGATATCAGAAACAACAGTGGTATTACAAATATATACTTAAATATTGGATATTAACACCCAGACACAGAACAAACATAAGTATTCATCATACGAATGTTTGTCCTGGGTAGGGAACGAACCCACAACTCTTGGCGCATGGGGCAGGGTCACTGCCGAATGTGTCATCGAGCCTGTAATTTTTTTATTTAATTTCTAGACTAATGTCCTATAGGCACTTTCCACATCACATACCTACATCTGATAATTTTTTTTATTGAAATAAAAATGACATTTGATAGTCACCCAAAAATGGAGGGCGGTGTTGGATATGAAACCTGGTTGAGTGGTGATGTACGGCTCCCAAGAGAGTGCTGAAAGTGCCTGATATTTGGCCGTTTGAGCTCCAACGTTGTTTATTGCCTGAATTTCTTTGAAATCCTCATATTTTATTCAAATAAACATTGAAGATATAATACTTTAAAGTTTAAACATTTGCATCGCATTTTACTGAGAAAATAATATTTACGCGTTGAAAAGCGATATTGTATTTGCATTGTGTAGTACATTTATACTTAGGGCTTGACATTTCGTATTTAAGTACTAACATATAAATATATCGGTTTTCCATTATGAGCACAAGTATCGCGCATTTAATTAACTAATCTATACTTATAATAAATCTGTAGAGAGGTCAATTCTGTACATGAAATATATTTTCAAAATAACTATCAGGGGGTGATAAGTGATCGATACTGATGCCAAAAATGCAATCAGTAAAATTTTTGTCTGTCTGTCTGTCTGTATGTATGTTCCTTATAGAAACAAAAACTACTCGACGGATTTTAACGAAACTTGGTACAATTATTCTCCATACTCCTGGGCAGGTTATAGTATACTTTTCATCACGCTACAATCAATAGGAGCAGAGTAGTGAAGGGAAATGTTGGGAAAACGGGAGAGGTTACTCCATTTTTTAAGCTTCCGTCGCGTGTGCAGCCTTAATGGTTAAAGTTACATAGAAATCATGTATGACGGAAATAGTCTTTATAATATTAACCATAAACGCGGGTGACACCGCTGGCACAGCTAGTGAAAAAATAAATGAAAATAACCGAAAATGTGGTTACGAAAAGGTCATATGCATATACATATACAAATATACAAGCACCATATGCATATATATAAACCATGGGGCTAAAAACTAGTGTGCTAGTCTGCAATATAATATTTTAATGTAACCTACTGTTTTGAGTGGTAGCTCAATGGTAGGTAAGGATACGCGCTTCTTAACCGAGAAGTGCGGGTTCAAAATCGGGCGGGAACTTCTGGATTTTTAAATCTATGTACATATTTTATAGCATTAGCCCGACGGTGAGGGAAAATATCGTGATAAAACCTGCAAATTTAAACCACTTTGGATGATCCAAAAATTGTCTGGTTCCCCTATCTTGGGGTGACGAAGGTCAGATCGGCAGACCCTTTAATGTTATTACCAGACTCGCTAAATCCTGGATTATGGTCTGAGCGGACCCCGTCTAAGCAAGGGACATAACGCTAGGAAGATGATGAACACTGAAGGAGATTAGATGAGACCTTTTTTGATTTCCAAGTGTCATACATCATCATTCTCTTCCCCTGCTCCCAGTTCATCTGGGCTCGGCGCAGCATGTCTTCCTCTTCCATACGTCCCGGTCAGCGGTCTTTCCAAGTGTCATATACCATATCTTAAAAAGGATATACTTAAACTTCAATGCGCTAAGTTGACAATGTATCTCATTGTTATGACTACCTCGACTGCGCATTGCTTCACGCTACAAGAACCCCCTCCCCTACGTATAAATTGTATGTCCCACTCTAATTATGCACCAGATCACGTACTTAATCATCGTTTACGTTGTATCCAGTTTATTTTATTTGCGAAGAGAAATATTACATAGTCCACTGAGAATCTTTAGCTTGTGGACTAAGTTATATAAGTGATATACTTTTTAGTTTACTCTACAACAGACCCTGACTAAAACATGGTTCAAAGTTAATTGTCCCATGTTGGTCTGGGACTTAGCCCATATTGATCTGGGACAAAAAAAAAAGAATATGCTAACTGTGGTTATTGCCTAGCACGTCGTAAAAGGTGACTAATGGTATATCGGGTTTTGGGTGTGTGATTGTGTAGGCGACAGGTTAGCCGCTTGTCACTGCTTTTTCACAATTGTCCATCTAACCCAGCTTGGCTTTATTTTTGGCTGAATGTGGTTGAAGGGGTATGCTACCCCATTGACTCTGCCTACCCCTTCGGTGATTATGGGCGTGAAGTTATGTATATATGTATGTATGTAAAAAGCCTTGCAATTTATATATTTGTAACAACGCTCAATAGCACAGAAAGGAGACGTTTTTCCTGATGTAAAGGTACGAGTAAACAACGTTTTTTCTATTAGTTACACGTGTCTGAAACATAAATGAGTCAAGTGCCGTGAAATTACTTACCTAAGGCTGAACAGATACTACTAAGAAAGAACGAAGCAATAAGACGGCTCTTAAAGGCTCTTAATTTAAGATTACAATTCGTACTTAAGGCAACAAACTGTCTTGGTTGGTAAACGATGGATGTTTTTATTACATCTGAGAAATTAAATAACAAATTTCGTGGACAGCTAGTCTAAATAACAATTGTCACATGCACGACCTAAATAAATAAAATAAAATGTCCAACTACATCACATACATTGATCTGACTCCGAGCTAAGTAGCTTAAGCATTTGTTTTACGGATATCAGAAACAATACCAATTTAATAATCTTCATCTAACTTATGTAAATTTGTGGCTTAATTGACTAAATTTCTGGCTTAATGAAAAAAGATATGATTTATGCAAATAGTTACTAGTGGCTAGCTCGCCTACATAATACTTACATACATACATAATGTCACGCCTTTTTCCCATGGGGGTAGGCAGAGATCACGGAAGACCTAGGCGGACTTTCCATGACCAGATTGGTAATGTATTATCAAAAGGTCAGGTAAACAGCACTCTTAACCGACGAGCGTGTATGAAAAGACTTATGAATGTAGAAGAAGCGAAAGGTGTATCAGGATAGTAGCAAATGGAAGTACGTGATCTCTGCCTACATAATCACAAACAATACCCAACACCCAATACACCAGCGCTTTTGCGACGGCAGACGTCGCCATATCTCCTGCATTACGCCGGCAGCAAGCTACACAGACACGGTTCGTTACACATTTTTTCCTTGAGCGAGCGTCTGTCGAGCCCCTAATTATCTGCAGAACACGTTTCCTTTGGCTCGCTTCTACATCTGTCTGCAGGACTAGGTATGTCTTTTTGAACTGATACGCCTTTTAACATATTTTATTATTTTTTAACATACGTGTGTACACGGATGTTAATGTTAAAAGGTAATCAAAATTGAATAACAGTAATGTTTGACTAAATATGAGAGATTTCTTTAATTCCAAGAGTTGTTTGTTGATATGCGATACAGTTTTAGTGCGATATTTCCATTGACCATGATTGTAAATAGTTAGTTAGTCTGCAGGCATACTAAAGACATCGTACCTACCATACTGCAACTTATACTAATGTATAAAGCTGAAGAGTTTGTTTGTTTGCTTGAACGCGCTAATCTCAGAATCTACTGATCCGAATTGCAAGAATATTTTTTTTTTGTATGGTTAACTTATTGAGGAAGGCTATATAGGCTAAATAAATATAACACTTACCATAAACGCGGGTGAAACCGCGGGCGTAGCTAGTCTCGGATAAAACATTTAACATGATGCTTGAAACCAAAAATTGAGATTAGATTAATTTAATACAACAATAATTTATTTCAGTGCGTTTTGTACCCTTGGCGCAGCGATAGCTTAGTAGTATACACGTCTCATATTCGAAAGGTACTAATTCAAACTTGGACATGAACCTCTATATTATATTTCAAAACTCTACGTTTTTATGTCCAGCTCCGAGTTTAATGAAAAAGTCGTGAGAAAACGTATACTTACACATGCAAAAACTATAGATGAGTAATTTGATCCATAAGATTGAATTTGTCTGGTACTCCTATTCAATAATTACAGAAATCATATACACACATACATAAGATCACACCCGTAATCCCCGAAAGGGTTGGCAGAGTCAAAGGGCTAGCCCCTTTAACCATATTAAGCCAAAATAAAACTGGCTGAAGTGGATGGAAAACTATGAAAAAGAAGTGACAAGTGGCTAGCTCGTCGCCTACACAATCACACACCAACCCGATATACCATTAATCACCTCTTATGATGGTAGAGAAGAAACACAGTAGGCGCATTTTTTTTAAGTCCCAGACCAACATGTAACCACATACAGCTTGCAATAAGCGGCAAAGTTTTTCAAACAACCCATAAATCTGCGTGTGCTTGTAAAAATCCCGCAGGACCATAACCGAAGTTCAAGTCAAAATGTCGGTAATTCCAGAAAGCGTTCCCCAAATTTATTCCCTTCGTAAGAGCCTTAACAGCTTCATAACTGCAAAGTAACATTTATCAACTGGAATCTCTCCTACGGTTTTTGTGACAAATTAAAAAAATATGGCCAAGTTTCGGTGGACATCAACTGTAAAGGCTCCGTACTTGATTGAGTAAAATATTTAAGAAAGTTTTTTTTTATTTATAGCTAACTAGCAGCGCCCCGCGGTGCCACCCGCGTAGTTTCCGTTTCCGCGAGAAAATGAGGCTAAAATATAGCCTATGTTACTCGCTGATAAAGAAGCTTTCTATTGGTAAAAGATTTTTATAAATCAGTCCAGTAGTTTTTGAGTTTATTCATTACAAACATACACACACACAAGAATACAAAAATACAAATCTTTTCTTTTTATATAATTTTAATATGAAAGCTTCATTATATTAATGGCTTCAAGAAGAGACCTTCATTAGCCAATCTCTGAAATAATGCTCTTATGGCTCTATGTGTAAATTTATCTAGTTTCCTTGTTTAAGGTAGTGACGTTCCGGATATCTGTATTCGTATTTACGGATCTTTTACCTTATGAGTTTCAGTCAACTATCGTTTCAAAATCTCGCGCGTCGACATCGATTGAGTAAGCAAATAAAGATCCCTATCCGTATCTATATCCGAGGATCTTGACACCAAATATCCGTATTTAGATCCCTATCCGCGGATATACATTTTTAACGATCCGACATATCACTATTTGAAAGTGATACACTTCCGATGATAGTCGCTTTACTATGACAAAAAGCGACCATCGATTTTAAAGTCATATGAAGAACAAATTATTTTTGTCTTTGAATGGATTTAATGAACGATTTTAGAAAAAAAAATGTGTTCCTATCATTCGCATTTCAGAATCAATCCATATTCAGCAAGTTACCGATATGTGTGAGTACTCCAAACTACGGTTTTCAACCGCAATCTTCATTAACGGACCCCCGAAAGGACATTCACCAAGTTACGCCACAAATCTCGAGGTTAATCGCTGAACAAAACTCTGATATTTTCTTCCCATGTATAATGTGAGTTATGGGAGTCCCCACTGAGATTTCCAATGAATTTTCCCCCGGATTTCCTCGTATAAGCTGCTTGTTGCCCGCAGATACTGAAAGCAATGATTCTTGGTCTTTATGGCTGCAGAAATGCCATGGATTAGCTTATGACGGTATTTTTTGTCCCTTTATTGGGGTCCATTTTCCTATAATACAAATTGCTTTTGTTATTTTTTCTGTTACAAGCTATATTACTGTGGGAACGGCTTCTTAAATATGGCGGACGTGCTATTAATAACATTGAATATTTACTTAATTAAATATTTGGAAGATGAATAATTGTAAGAGTTTATTTCCCATGTTGGTCTGGGTCTTTAAAAGAATGTGCCAACTATGTTTCTTGTCTAGCATGTCGTAAAAGGCGACTAATGGTATATCGGGTTTTGGGTATGCGATTGTGTAGGCGACGAGCTAGTTAGTCACTTGACACTACTTGTTCACAATTTTCTATCTAACCCAGTTCAGTTTTAATATAAGCTAAATGTGGTTAAAGGGGCTTGCTACACCTCTGACTCCTCAGTCCCCTTCGGGGACTATGGGCGTGATGTTATGTATGTAGGTCTAAGACAAACGAGTGTGTTCAATTTAAAAAAAAAACAGATGTACCTATAATTCAAATTTCCAAAACAAAAATCACCATGTTCATTTCCAAATTAGATACACCAGCTCAAAGCCACGAGATGACATCTCTATGAATGGTAATATTAAACTGATTTCATACCTTTTTATTCGTAGGCCCTGTGGCAGTCGTTTCATTGTAATTACCAGACTCTCCATATCTTGATCTAAATTGACCCTACCATGCGCGGGACATTATACTAGGAAGATTATGTATAAACATATAATCACATAAAAAAAAAGAAAGAAATTAATTTATTTGACGCAACAAAAAAAACAGAGTGTGCCAAAAGGGCGCTCTATCTTAAAAACCTATAAAAAAATTATGAAAAAAAATCTGAAATTCACAAAACTAGCGCAAGTTAATTTATCTTTTCCAAGAACAATAGGTTAAATTTAACCTCCTCAACTAATTTGCCTCACCTGAGAAAGCCGACGAAATTCGCGATAACCTCCCTGAGCCCTTCCTACGCACCCCTCCCCCTTAAGTGTCGAGGCATCTTTTACAAATCCTTACACGAGGTGAGAGCAATCCTCCAGTATTATACGGGGATAAGACGGGAAGGAAAAACAGGAGGACTTCCGATATGTTTTTTTGGCGATTTTTGTAGGTTGAGGTAACCTTCCTTAAAAGTTTTCAACGGCGATTTTTGCATGTAATGTTTTCTAGCTTTTAGCTAGCGACTTTAGAATTCTACGAATATTGTGTTTCAACCTTTTTTGATATCTTTATAAATTATATTTGCTTGTCATCGCTGTTGTTTTTGGCTTGTGCCACGTATTTTTTTACTTCTTATTATTTTTTTAATTATATTATTTCAATTCTTTTCTAAGCTCTTTATTTCCTTATTCCCTTCCACCCTTTCACTCTAAGTATTTGTTACAATTAAAAGCCCGACGGTCGAGTTGTTAGATTGACTAAGAAGCAGAGGTTTCAACCCACGCTATCCCGCTTATTAACCTGTATTTATTAGCATGGCCGTGAATTTTTTGAGTATGTTAATCGTAGCCTAGCCGTTAGCAGCGTAGCCAAAATAGTATTATATTTTACTTAGATACTGTTTGAGGGTACGCTACCACTTTTCTAGAAATCTAAAACAACGGGACGAACGTGATTATTACCTTTTAGTAAATAAAGATTTAGATACATACATACATAATATCACGGCCATAATCCCGAAGGGGTAGGCAGAGTCATTGGGGCAGCATGCCCCTTCAACCACATTCAGCCAAAAAATAAAGCGGCTAACCTGTCGCCTACACTATCACACACCCAAAACCCGATATACCATTAGTCGCTTTTTACGACATGCTAGGCAAGAACCACAGTTGGCATATTCTTTTTAGGTCCCAAACCAACATGGGCCAAGTACCAGACCAACATGGGACAAAAATAAAGATTTAAGTAGAATATTTTATTTCATTTATATCTCGTTAATTTACGGATGTGATGCAACATGGAAGCAAATGGAGGGATGTGATCTCTGCCTAGCCCCATGGGAAAAAGGCGTGACATTATTTATGTATGTATTTGATGGAACATTCCTATCGGCGCTACCAACCCTAACTCTCAAACCTCCGATTTGAGGAGTGAATTTCCCAATTTAAGAGGATATATCCTCTCCTGATATGCCGGCATTTATCGGAAGCCACAATTTATTTAACGCTCTCTGTTAAGGGAAAGCTTCTTAAAATATGACCTTAATAATTTTTGCCCGGGGAGGTCTTGAGCAAACAATTTGTCCATAAGAAGCGAAGATCGTTTTAATAAAGGCGTCGTAGGCTGCTCCTGTTTTTAAATGAACAAGCTTAATTAAAGTAGATTGGAAATTTTGAGTGAAATTTGGGAGAACGTCATAATTCATGATATCAGGCAAGTTGTGGGTCTTGCTTTTATATTGGTTCTTCAGTGTGGCCTTGTTGGTATTTTCGACAGTATAATTGAACTGTGTTTCACAGGAACAGAATAAAATGCGCCAAAAAAATATAAAAAAGTACGAATGTCTGATATTAAAAACTAGTTTCGTTATTCGTCAGTAAATTCAACTATAAATAATCACTACATATTATAAAACAAAGTCTTTCAGCAGCGTCTGTCTGTCTGTCTGTCCGCGATAAACTTTAAAACTACTGCACGGATTTTCATGCAGTTTTCATCAATAGATAGAGTGATTCTTGAAGAAGGTTTAGATATATAATTTGTTAAGTTTTTGTATATATTGGCTCAAATATAATGATATTTGTTGGAGGTGTCGGGAAAAATTTAGCCGCCATGCCATAGTAACCGCGGGCAAAAGTTAGTGATAAATAATAATACTACGTATAATAAATTACTCCTGGGTTAAACAACTCCCCTTCCAAATAGGTTTCAGCTTTCAATATAACAAATCGAGGTAACCTGAATAACCACTCCCTTAAATGATACCGAATCGATACCCGTTGCCTACAGGATATGACGTAATTATAGCTATCGAGCTAGGTATATACACAGTGGTTTTCATATACTAAGTATATACTTAGTTTTAGCACGAATAAACACAGGAGGATTTGTAGAATATTAATCAATAAGTATAAGTATAAACTCGTGACTTAAATAAAAAATGTCTGGGTTAATGTGAATACCTTGTTAAAGAGGTTTCCTTACGGTTACCCCGTAAAACTGCTTACCTGTGAAGCAAAAATAACGATCATTTTAATACGATTAAAAAGTAATTATTATTATAAAAAAATGATAATAAATAAATTTTTCGAACTAACACACCCATTTCCAAGTTCCAAACTAAGCTATAAACTTGTCCTATGGATACTAGGCGAACGGATAGACATACTTAAATACGTTTATAAACATCCATGACTCGAGTACAAACGTCCATGTTTATCACACGAAACATTTGCCCCTAGCGGAATTCGAACCCGCGACCCTCGGTTTCGTGGCCAGGGTCTCTGACCACTCGACCGGTCACAGTCGGACCTGTCAAATTGTTCATTATATGTACAGCAGTTAATATTTAACGGTAAAAATATTGGGTTTTGTGATTATGTTGGCGTCGAGCTAGCCTCTTGTCACTTCTGTTCACAATTTTTCATCTAACCCAACTCGCTTTTTGGTCAAATGTGGTTTAAGGAACTCATTGCTCCTTGGACACTGTCTACCCCTTCGGGGATTACGGGTGTGATGATATGTAAGCATATAACGATTATCAAGGCCAAATATCAGTTACTTCAAAATAACCAGACCAGCAGAATCAAGACCAGAAGACAAATAATTAAATATCCGACTACATTACATACATTGATCTGACTCCGAGGTAAGTAGGTTGAGCACTTGTGTTACGGATCAGAATCAACAGTGGTATTACAAATATATACTTAAATATTAAATATTAACAACCAGACACAGAACAAACACAAGTATTCATCACACGAATGTTTGTCCTGGGTGGGGATCGAACCCACAACTCTTGGCGCTCGGGGCAGGGTCACTACCGAATGCGCCATCGAACTTGTCAAAGAACATCCAGGATCATGACATAAACGGACTCCGTCTAAAAACGGGACATAATGCTAGAAGATGATGATTCATCATCTTCCTAGCGTTATTTCCCGTGCTTAGACGGGGTCCGCTTAGATCATGATCCAGGATTTAGCGAGTCTGGTAATCACATTGAAGCGACTGCTGAACTGACCTTCGTAAACCTAAGATAGGGGAACCTGTAAATTTTTGGATCATGGTTACAAATCTAAAGTTGTTCGAATTTGCAGGTTTCATCACGATGATTTCCCTCACCGTCGAGCTAGTGGTATAAATACATAGATTTGAAAAATCCAGAGGTACGTGTCTGGGTTTGAACCCGCACCCCTAGGTTAAGAGGCGCGTATCCTTATCATTGAGCTATCATCGCTAGAAGATGATGATTTTAAATGTGAAATTCGCGTTAAGAAATCCTGTTCCGAACGTCCCCCAATACGAATAAAAGCGATCTCCCTCACATTCTCATGAAGCAAGTTAAGATTAAGTTACTCTAAGCTCCCAAGTTAAGCCCCAACAGGGTTTAATATTTTCCAATTTCCCGGCCATTTTTATATCTGAAGCGCAAAGTTGTTTCATTTCTTAGATTGCATTTATGCTTCGTTGTTAGATAATGCTGTTTGTGGGAAATGCATTGGGACTTTCAATTGGTGTTTAGAACAAACGTGGGACATGCTATGTCCAATGTTGCACTGGGATAATAAACAAAACGTTTCAACTGTTTATCTTGTTGTAAGAGGCGATAATGTGTCACTTAGTCGCCATTTTCTGTTTACCCCAACTCATTTTTGTTTGGTAAATGTGGTCAAGTAATCTAATTGCTCTTTAAACCTTTTCTACACCATTTGAGACTGCAAGCGTGATTATAGACACTACCGAGGTATGGTACAGCTGTTGTAGGCAAAATAAATAAGTATATATAACTAGCTTCTGTCCGCGGCTTAGCTCGCTTGGTACATCGATGAAACATAGCCTATATGTTATTCAGGTGTATGAGCCATATTATTCTTAAGTTTCATTAAATCAGTTTAGTAGTTTTTATGTGAAAGAGTAACAAACATCCATCCATACATACAAACTTTCGCATTTATAATATTAGTAGGATTCTTATTTATCCTTTATCTTGAGTCTGGGGTTCCGAATGAATTTTTAAACATGTGAAAGAATCACAACGGATTGAGTGGTGATACTGTAAATGAATAGTATATTAACTAACTAAACTTCACGCCACTTCCCTAGCGGGGTAGGCAGAGAGAACCGAACGCCATATGGCACGATCCTTACACACCTCACTCGCCTCTTCAACATTCATAATCCTTTTCATACAAGCTCTACGATTTTTATGACTCCTAACATCACCTTCTTTTAATACACGACCAATCTGGTCGTGGTAGGTGAGCCTGGGCCTTCCGCGGCTCCTACATCCTTCCACATTCGCATTGTATATCTGTTTAGTCAATCTTTCGTCATCCAATAGTATATTATGTACCTTTAAACGTTTTAACCTCAATAACTATCAAGTGGATTCAAAAAACTTATACCTATCTCATTTTTGACAGGCCCGTTGGTCGAGTGGTAAGATACCCAGGCCTCGAAACTAAGGGTAGCGGGTTCGAATCCCTAGAGGCAAATGTTTTGTGTGATGAACATGGTAATTTCTACTCCAGTCATGGTTGTTACTAAACGTATTTAAGTATGTCTATCCGTTCACCTAGTATCTATAATAAATAAATAAATATCCGACTACATCACATACATTGAACTGACTCCGAGGTAAGTAGCTTAAGCACTTGTGTTACAGATATCAGAATCAACAGTGGTATTACAAATATATACTTAAATATTGGATATTAACACCCAGACACAGAACAAACACATGTATTCATCATACAAATGTTTGTCCTGGGTGGGAATCGAACCAACAACTTTTGGCGCATGGGGCAGGGTCACTACCGAATGCGCCATCGAGCCAGTCATAATACAAGCATAAGCTTAGTTTGGAACTAGGGAATTGGTGTGTCAGCTTGGAGAATTTATTCATTTATTTATGGGTACTATATCAATGCGGACAAAGTCGCAGGCGGCTAGTCTTCTACAATACTAAGAATAAGTTCTACAATCATAATCATCCTAGCGTTATGTCCCGTGTTTAGACGGGGTCCACTTTGACCATAATCCAGGATTTAGCGAGTCCGGTAATTACATTGAAGCGACTGCCGATCTGACCTTCGTTACCCTAAGATAAGGGAACCAGACCATTTTTGGATCATAGTTGCAAATCCAAAGTTGTTTGAATTTGGAGGTTTCATCACGATGTTTTCCCGCACCGCCGAGCTAGTGGTATAAATACGTACATAGATTTGAAAAATCCAGAGGTACGTGCCGGGTTTGAACCCACACTCTTCGGTTAAGAGGCGCGTATCCTTACCATTGAGCTACCACCGCTCTCTACAACTACTGTACTACAGTACCAGCACTTTAATAGTAGCGTATCAAACGACAATGCCCATAGTGGGCTGGCAATTTGAAGTGTCACGGCACGAACTACGGCCGGCGAAGAATTTAATTTAAATTTAAACCAAACAGGAGCAGAGCTGGTCTGTCGCACCTACACAGTCTAATTAAAATACTATCGGCGACAGGTTCTCGGGTAGGGCTGGCAGTAAGTAGAAATCGACGTCAGTAAAAATTTAAATAATAACCGTTATGAAAATGATGAAATTATGAATGTTACTTTAAGGAAATGGCGAAAAGCTAGTTTGCGTGACGAAATAAACCAAACAAACTTTCGCATTTATAATTTTAGTAGGATGATACTAACGGGACTAAACGCAAAATGCATTATGTGAGTGAGTGCTTACAGCTTAACGTTTATTGGGTTAAACGGAAATGACTGGCCCGTTTGTCGAGTGGTCAGAGACTCTAGCCGCGTAACCAAGGGTCGCAGGTTCGAATCAGGCTAGGGGCAAATATTTCGTGTGATGAACATGAATATTTGTACTCGAGTCATTGATGTTTATAAACGTATTTAAGCATGTCTATCCACCTAATATCCATAGCACAAGCTTATAAGATTAGTTTGGGACAAGGGAATTGGTGTGTCAGTCTGGAGAATTTATTTATGTATAAAAAAAAAATTATAAAAAGTGCTAGTCCTTGTCGCCTACATAACCATAAACCCAAAACCTTAATCTATTTTAGTCGTCTTTTACAACATGCACGACAAAGAATATAGTTGCTACATTATTTTCGAGTCACAGTTAATTTAAATTTAAAGCAAACAGGAGCGGAGCTGGTCTGTCGCACCTACACAGTCTAATTAAAATACTATCGGCGACAGATTCTGAGTGGGCAGGGCTGGAAGCAGACGCTGAAAATAGACGTGAATAAAAATGCTAGCAGCCCAAAA
Organism: Glyphodes perspectalis; assembly: GCA_951394215.1. NCBI lineage: Eukaryota > Metazoa > Arthropoda > Insecta > Lepidoptera > Crambidae > Glyphodes > Glyphodes perspectalis. Next base: position 10,805,794 of record OX596223.1, on the reverse strand, counting down.
AAAGGAAAGATGACAGTCATAAGGATGGGAGGCGAATCGTGAAATTTGGCTCTTCAAAAATGCAATAATCCGTATAGGATTTTTAAGATTTATAAGAAAGGTATTCCAAGTCATTTTAAAATAGAAAAAAAGAAACAAAAATTGTACAGAAGCAAAGAAAATATAGAAAAAAACCTGTCTAAGTATTACAGACTTGTATAATCACAGACAAATTAATATCCCGCGGGACTTAAAAGACAGACAGAAATGGTAAAGGAGCGAAGTCACAGGCAAAAACTAGTACTGACAAATTATTTATGCTTATACCATTCAATAATGCTTGCTCAATAACTGAGATATTAAAAAATAAAGAACATTCAAAAACCCATCACAATAAAAAAAAATACCAATATTTCAACCCTAACACCAGCTGCTTATCTAACCGTCCATCGGCTACCGATGTTACTACACCGGAATTTCTACGGTTGGTACTTTTTGTCCCAACAAAAAAGTATCGATAACAACGCAGGATGCGACATTTCGGGACAAAATGTCCCTATCGAAAATAAAATATTTTTGTTCTACACTGTCCTCTGTTTCGGTTTTTCGTTGGGGCTCGGTTTTTACAACTTATGTAGGCGTTGGATTGTTATAACATTGGCTTGATTCACAATATTTCGTATTGGACAAACTAAATTTTCATATAGTTTACGTATACACAAGTATATTTCAGGCATGTTCCAATACAAATACGTTTTGTTTTTAATATCGATGTACGTAAGTGTACGGACATTTTTTTATTTGACGCTGTTCTCTTTATTTATAAACAGACAATAGGATGTTTGAGAGCACGGGCAATTGATTTGATTTTTGTGAATTCTCATACCGTTTTACTATTGAGTAAAATGCACGATATTTTTTGTTTGTGACAATATCATTTCAATACAATATAATAGATTATAAAGTTTTGTCTTCTATACTTTAAAATCTATTAAACTTTTAAATATTATTTTAAAGTTTAATATTAACGTGATTTTTACTTGAACCAATGTTTAATAATACAAATGCGTCTGTACGTGTTTCGGGACTCGCCGAATAGGATCTTGGTTCAACCTGACCCCGGGGCATAACGCTGGGAATATTATACTTACGCATCAAAAAAACTTTACCAAAAAAGAAAAAAAAATAAGCAAAACCATCATCAAACTTGACATTGACACCAAATAAGTTATTTGTTAATAACTATCTTGAAAAACCACTTAAGACCTTGGCCACGAAATCAATGATCGCAGTTTCGAATCCCGTCAAGAGCAAATGTGCATGTCATGAATTGTCACTTGCAATCGAGACATAGATAGTTCTAAGCATATTTAAGCTAGGAAAATTTAGAGCTAGGAAATTAGTGAGAGTCTGAAGAATCTTACACCCAAGACCCAATCGCAAACTCGAAAGTATTTAACGTCGAACCATTTACTCCTAAAGTGAATTTTGGAAGAAATTCTTAGGCACGTCAATTTTTTCGCACCAAATGAAATTACGGCAACAACTGTGATCCAAATAATCATTACTAATCAAAGGACCTCACAATTTGCTCGTAAAAGAAAATCTTTTTATACACCCCTCCTCTTTAGCTGATGGAAAAACCATTCATCCACACTTTGAAGTGTCGAGCGAAATTATAAATATTCAGCCCAAATGGCGCGCGGGAGTATTCTGAGACATTTACGCGCTCTCAAACCCTCGATTGCTAATATTTAACATCTTCTTAACGTTTTGTTTGCGGGCATAGTCGGAGTCCGCTTAGACTATGCTCCAGGACTTACAAGTCTGGTTTTTACCTGATCTTCGTAATCCTAGATGCATCTATCTAGACAAAATTTTATATTCTGTTTTTTTTTTTTTATTATAAAGTTATTGTATAACAGTTCCAAATAAATGTCCATTCATTTATTAATTCAAATTGGCTCAAAGCTAGTTTACAAACTAATGTTTGATTGACTGCCTTGTTGATCTAGTGGTAGCATGCGCCGCCTAAGGACCAAGAGGTCCCGGGTTTAAATCCCGGGTCGGGCCAAAAATGTTTGGCTAGTTTTTCATTATTTAAATTACTCAGAAAGAGTCCAGAGTCATGAAGTTGCCGGTATAATTACCCCCGTGCCTCGAAAAGCACTTTAAGCCGTTGGTCCTGCGCCTGACCTCTCTCCTGTCAAAATAAATTGCCGTCTCACCGGACTGTGAGAGTGGAGAAATAGAGGGTGCACCTGTGTTTGCGCACACACTTGTGCTCTATAATATCTCCTAATTAAGTTAATAAATATTCGTTGAGATTGGCCGCCTAGACCGATACCGGTTCATCATCCTCTTGCCTTTCACTCATTTCGTCTGGGGTCGGCACAGCATGTCTTCATGTGACCGATACCAGTTAGGAAGACATTACTTAGTAATGTTTGTTTTAATTAGACAATATATTAGACAATATCACATACTTTAATCTGATTCCAAGGTAGGCAGTTAAAACACAAGTATTCACCGATATTTGTCCCGAGGGAAGTCGAACCGAATGCGCTACAGAGCTAGCCGGATTGAATCTGTCGATGTACAAATAGACATGAATTCTAACGTTTCATAGGTCTTCGATGGCAGACCTAAGATGCTTGTCATACACTTGACTCGCCAGGACGGCGAATCTTCAACAAAACCTTCATAGGGTCTGTAACGGACAAGCGACACCCCTTGCTACCCGTCGCTCCGACCAAGCGCTCATATGACACAATGACTTATCATCAAGTCCACACGCTTGTTTGCTACCTTCCTCAATCTATAATATAAAAATGAATCGCTGAATATGTTGCTAAGCGCAAATCTCGAGAACAGCTGAACCGATTTCGCTAATTTTTTTTTAGCTGTGTTTGTTATTATTACGTAAAGGTTCTTATGAAAGAAAAAAATTAAAAAGTTGCTCGGAAAAAAAATGGCTATTGAAAATCCAGAACAGGGCGTTATGAAGTGTGCCAGGACAGCTGGTATGTAAATAAAGTAAAATTTTAGGCCTTATGCTTAGTTAAAACTAGAGCTTTGCTTTTATTAATACCAGATTTCAGTTTGATTACAATTAAATCTAAGATCGCTGTCAAAATGAATACAGACTAGGAACGAGACATGATTAAATTGGATTATAATTTCATAACTATCCAGTTTTACTTAAATAAAATGAGTTGCGATAACCTATAGCTCACCTAAGTACGAATTAATCACTTGTTATAGTCAAAGTCAAAATATTCTTTATTTATAAGGGAATGTTGTTTCTACCGAGAAGAATTCGGTAAGAAACTCGGTAGTTATTTTCAACAACAGCATTAGCAAAGGTATATGAGTCATGATTAACTTTGAACCCCGTTTCAATGTGGACCTTTTGTAGAATAAAAAAAAAATTATATAGTTATAGATACTTAGTAAATAAGATGAGTAGTCTCTTGAAAATTTTCCAAAACCATTTGGATTGCTTGCAGATAAGCACTGATTGATTGATATCCACTGAATTCTCATTACTGTCTATCATTATTCCCTCTCCAAACCTATCACCGTATGATGACTCAAGCCCTTCCAGTAAGGCGACGTCAAGATTCTGTCCCAGAATAAGATCTCGAGAAAGAATCAAAGCTAAACGCAACTCAAAGGCGGATCCTTCAAAACGCTTTCCGTGTTTGCGTCCAAATAACCGTCGCAATATTTTCCTATTCGAGAAATTTACGATTTGCGCGAATTCTGTATGTTTTTTTCGCACCTACAGATAGGGTTGACGGTGGCTTACAAGTAGATAGCAATTGTATAAGGAATGTCAGTCATATAAATAACTCATCATTTATAGAGACTTTTCTGACTGTATGCCATTAACACAGTCGACACTTACAGTCAGGAGAAGTCTCTGAATCAGTGAACAAGATTTCACATTTTACACACTTATAAATTCATACCATCAGCCCCACAATCCAGGAAGGAGTTTGAATAGCACATTAAACCTCATACATGCTTATCATAATGCTTGAAACCGCGAAGAGGTAGACTTTAAAGGCTTCAAATTAGTCCAGAGAGCCTTAAACTACAACCAAAACCTCATTCACACACACGAGTTATCAAAATTAAAAAATAAATGGGTTGCCAATATCACACATTACCAACTTCTAAATATAATCTAACATATCTTTTCCAAATGTTGTCATAGTAAAAAACCACTCGATTCACGAACGCCCTTGTTCCGAATTATACCTTCACACTCAAACTGACACCATTCAATCCGCTGACAAATCGACTGCTCGCCAAAAAAACAATAAAAAACAAACGATCGGCCATCCATAATCTCAGCGCTGTCAACCCTGCAGACTCTGTTTACAAAATGTCGTTTTTCCCTGCTATTGAACAAAAGCCATTTGTATGAAAAATCCTATTGTTGCCAACACAATATGTCAAAGTGGCCAGGCTTTTCGTAGATTACTCATTTATCCAGAGTTGTTTACCGCAGCTGGCTTGGGACGGGATTAAATGTGACATTACTCATTTTAGGGTTGGCAGGTTTCGGGAGGATCAATTTGGAGGCGTTTTATTGGGGATAATTATCAGCGGAAATTCCGGCAGGGTAGGGATTGAAAAGCTTATTACATCGAGATAAAACCGGTAAGTGATATCACCGGTAATGATGTGAGGGTAAATTTTTTGGATGTATAAAATGAAAGGCTTGCGAAATTGTCAAAGGACTTGTTTTGCAAAGTATCTCGGTAATTTAACGAGTTTTCAACGGGTCGATTGATATTTTTAAAGTAATTATTTTAGCAAATCTTTACGTAAGCATATTTTGGCAAATATAACATTTCGTTTAAAAAAGATAAAAAAGACGTGATTTTATTAAAACAATTACTATCATGCATTCATTGACCGATCAGAATAAAGATAGCAATGGCAACTATTTTATGTGCCTTTTTTAAATTTTTTAAATTATTTTGCTCTCCAGTAAAATAGGTATTTTACGTACACACTGTTAAAACTTTCTGCTAATATTTTACTTTGATATTTGACTCTGAGCATTGGTTGCTCAGTAGATAAAGACATCGTCTCAAATGATTTGAATCTGAGCTGCCAGATTTTCAATACGTAAAATTAACTTCAATACAATCTTTGTACCTGCTTACGTCTTATAATAAAAATAAATAAATCTTTGCATTGAATACAACTGACCATCTTACTAATATTTATAAAGACAAAAGCTGGTAAGTTTGGATGTTTGTTGCTCTTTCACGGCAAAACGGCTGGACCGATTTGGCTGAAAGTTGAAACGATGATAGGTTATACCTTGGATTAAGACATAGGTTAAATTTTATCCCGAAAATTTCAAAGTTCCCACGGGGATTCACATTTTCAAACTCCACGCTGGCGAAGCCGCGGACAACAGATATATATATTATATTATAAAAATTTAAACCACCGTTGCTATGCACTGTTACAAACCGCAGTAATAAAAAGAAACCAAAACCTAACACGAAGCTTAACACCAAAATACAAAATAGACCTACAAAATAGAATAAAACCCTTCTCGCTTTACAGTTAACCACTAAGTAAACCCAGTGTCAAAGTTCTCAAACCGCCCCATAGCATTTAGTGTACCGGTAAAAACCGATAACTGCCCGTAACGACCGGTAGCGACCGGTAGCCGTACGCAAATTACTTCACCCCACTTCACCCTTTGACCGCTATAACGTGACCGCATATTACGTATGAATTGTATGTGGTACCTCCTTTTAAAATTCATACGATCCCGCAAAAAGTTTTGATTGAAAAATGTAAAGGATTATTTTATTGGACCGAGGAGGACGGAGGTGATAAGGGGATTCTGATGAGGTGGGAAACTCATTTTAGTTTGAGACGCTGAGAGCTTAAGTTTTAACTACGTTTAACGTATTGTTATATTTTTATCTTGAGTCTTGTGAAACTATTAAATAGCGAAACTGTAAAAGTTTATACAAAATCCTTAGTCTGCTTCGGTTTATTAATGATATTACATAATAATAAGAGGCAGATATGTATATCATAAACGCGTGCGATGTGAAGACCCAAAAGCGTCCCAATTAGGACGTTTTGTTTTTGTACTTGTTTTCATTTAGGCATGAAAGATGCTGGCTGTCTTTTTGCGTACTGTTTAAATTACGATATCCTTTTTTGATTTGTCTGTAAAATATGAGTGAAAAAAGTTTTTATGCCTTGTCATTGGTCGCGAACATCTTTGATTTAAAATGTAAGGATGGTTAAACGAGAACGAGATGGAATGTCCATATAAAAATACCTCCTAGGTTAGCAGTAAGGTAAGAAGCCAAAGAAAGCGTAAAGCTTAATTTTACAATCAGAATTGAGAACAAAGTCACAATACTAAGCTAGTCTCCACGGCTTCTCTTAGATTAGTGAATTTTTGTGCTCAATATTCTATATTATTAAGGCTTTAGACGCTCAAAAGCAAAAAAAAACCTTTTCACAACCATTCCACTCGAAATGTAATATCATTTGGTACATTCGTAGTAATTGCGGTTAGGCAATAAAAGCTATGACTAGCAAAAGACAGGACCCAAATTACAAAGTCTAGAACTCATTTGCAGACTCTAATAGGGAGTGGAGTGACCACCTGGGGTAAATCTGGTTTTTAATTTAGGGAGTGCTGAAATTAAATGACTGAGCTTATTGGCAAAAAAAATATGTATATTATATAGAAACTCTCTAGTGCTGTGCGCAATACAATTTTTTTTATCGGTAACATTTCGAATAGACTGATTTAATTTCCATATATAATCGTATTTTACATTCTAAGAAAAATAACGGTCATATGTATGTGTTCGAACTTTGAAATAAATAGCGTTATACCTGATGTTTTCAATGGGATTTTACAAATAAAAAGTTCTATAGTAGACAAACAAAAAACAAAGAGCCCTACCATTGCACACCCAAAATAAGTATTAAAACACAAATAATAAGCAAAAAAAAAAATAAAAAAAAAGTAAAAACATGTAATTTCATAAAAAAACAAAATATAATAATAAAGTGGGTACATTTGAATCCATTATTTAACCAAACGGACCCAAAAAGGAATGTCCCCATGTAACGCATAATGGAATGTCCCTATAAAAATAGCCCCTAGGGCGGTACCCGTCAGCGACCGTTAACATATCGACACAATAATATTTAACCCGCGCGGTCGTATATTCGCCCCCTTGAGGGGCGTAACGGGACACAGGACGCCACTGCAGAGAAACTGATAGATACAAAATAAAATATGTATGTACTGAGCCTTTGACAATATTAACGGCCGACGGGAATAATATCTAATTATGGTCTTTTGAAAGCCGTCATCATCTTTTAGAGTTATGTCTGTCTTTTAGACTTATGTATTTTAGAGTTAGTAATCATATTATGTCACCTCCCACAGTCATTGATTGTATGATTTGGTTTAAAACATAAAAAAAAGTGTACCTATATTACTCAATACTCATGTATATTTTGACGCTGAAAAGAATAACTACCGAGTTTCTTGCCGGTTTCTTCCCGGTAGTATCAGCATTCCGTACCAGTGGTAGATTCACATTGCTCTAAAGATTTCGTAAAATTGACGATTTATAAGTACTTTTTTTTAAGGCCTACACAAATAAAGACATTTTGAATTTGAATTTTAATATCAGCCGTGTTCATTCAGTTATTCGCTTCCTCGAGAGGCGTAGCGGCGCATAGGACGATGCAGATGATGGATACCAATAAAATCTGTACAGAGTGATTGACAATGTTAGAGATCAGTCAGTGGGAATAATTTCTTATAATGGCTTTTTAAGGATCAGCATTACTTTCCTAGTGTTATGTCCCGTGATTAATAGGAGCCCGCTCAGAAACTGTGTATGTAAGTATGTACGTCCCGTTTTTATATCAAAATGGCTGAACTGACTTTAATGATGTTTATCATAGAAATAAACTAGACCTTATTTATTATTTATTTATTTATTTATTAGGTTTACCAACGTTTATGTACAATCATACTTAAAATATAATATACAAGACATACATATCTAATTAGCCTATTGCCATAAACTATTATAGGCAAACACAGCATGCACTAAAAAAAGAAAACATTCAGGTTAAACTGGAAAAAAAAAGAAAAAAATAAATTATAGAGAAACAATATTACTTATGATATGTACCTACTCATGGATCTTTCCATGAGTCTTTAACTGTTCTGCAGAGCTTGGTAGGTGAGTCGTGGTGAATGTCCACAATATCACTGCATTCATTAAGCAGCTTGCACAACCTAGCAATCGGGGAGTTGGAACCAAAGACAGTTTTCCGTAATGGAGCTCTAAGGGGTGTTATAGCGTTGCGGGGATGTCTTACTGGTACACGGAATTTAAATTTCTTTAATAGTGGAGGGCAATCTATCTTATGAGTGAAAATTTTTGAGGCGAAACCTAAATCCAACACTTTCCTACGGTTGCACAATGAAGCCATTTTAAAATGTATTAGGCGTTTATTATATGAGGGCAGTTTTTTCTTAGGTATATAGCAGGAGTACATAAGGTGCCACACAAAACGTTTTTGTACACGTTCTAAACGCAAAGAGTGTGTGGCGTAGTGCGGCCTCCAAACTACACTACAGTATTCCAAGATACTTCGGACAAGACTATTGAAAAGAAAAATTTTTGTTATATAATTTCGAAATCCCCTAACGGTACGGAGTACAAATCCCAACATTCTCGAAGCCCGGCTTATTATGCCTTCAATATGCGGGATGAATGTTAATTTATTATCAAAAACTACACCCAGATCACGCATTTCACCTTTTTCCTGTATAACAAAGTTGTTTATGTGATATTCAAATGGAATTACTGCGTTTCTTCGACAAAATTTCACAACACAACATTTAGATGGGTTAAGGGCCATCTCATTAACACGACACCATTCAATGATTCTGTCAAGATCAGACTGTAGCAAACGAGTGTCTTCAGTCGATTCAATTACTCTGCAAAATTTAAAGTCATCCGCGTACATGAAAGTTTCCGAAAACAGTAAGCCACCAGGTAAGTCGTTAACAAAGATATTGAATAGGATTGGTCCAAGGTGAGATCCCTGTGGCACACCTGAGGTAACTTGTTTTAGTTGTGATTGGAAGCCATTTACAACTGTGCAAAATGACCGATCTATTAGGTATGAGCTTAACCACCGCACCAAAAGATCACCGAAGCCATAAGCTGCGAGTTTCTGCAGTAATATTTTATGAGATACGCGATCAAAAGCTTTACTGAAGTCCGTGTACACAACATCCACCTGTTTATTAGCATCAAGTGCCTCGAAAAGAGTTTCAGAAAAATCTACTAGGTTTGTGGATGTAGATCGATGTTGAGTAAATCCATGTTGAGATTCACTTAGAAACAACCTGACGTGACGCTGTATACACGGACAAATCAGAGCCTCCAGTACCTTCGCGAAACAAGACAAGATTGAAATGGGCCTGTAGTTATCAATTTGATTTACATCGCCTGATTTAAAAATAGGCACAATTTTCGCTGTTTTCCAGATAGCAGGAAATATTCCAACGGCAAGAGATTTACTGTAGATCACAAACAGAGGTTCCACTAAGCATTCTGCACACTTTTGTATAAATATAGGCGGGATTCCGTCAGGTCCAGCACCAACCCTGCCATCGAGACCCCTTAATTTTTTAAGGATAATATCATGAGATATAACGGGAGGCGACATTTGAACACTATAATTATGCATCTGCTCTAAGTAGTTTGAGTTTTTATAGCAAAGAGCCCTATCATCAATAAATACCGAAGCAAAATGAGATGAAAAAAGCTCACATATTCTAACACCGTCTGAAGTGACCTCGACACCATTTGTCATTGTGACAGGATAACAGCTAGTTCCCCCGCGCCTTGATTTTACAAATGACCAAAAAAGTTTAGGATTCTTGATAAGTTCTCCTTCCAAACCTGTAATGTAACGATTGTAACAAGTTATCGCCAAACGTTTACCTCGTGAGCTCAAGAGTTTCAGTTCAATTTCATCCATTGGATTTTTATACTTATTGAAACGACGTCTTAGCTTGTATTTCTCCTTGAGGACTTTAATTAGACTACGATCGAACCACACTGGATAATTACTCCTATTAAGTTTCTTTTTAGGCACTAACTTATTGATAGTACTATAAAGTATATCATAAAAAGAGCCTAAAATATCGTTTACGTCTTCAAGTCCACTAAACTCTTCGTTCCAATTGCACTTCAATAGCTCTTTACGAATGTTTTCGTAGTCCGCCTTCCAAAAATTTAGTTTGTGGGATTCACTATTATAAGGCAGCTTCTTTTTGGTTTTTACTAAAGAAATATTAATGTCTAAGGGAGGATGAAAAGCATCGATTTTACTAAGGGGATTGTGTGACAAATTTACAGTACAAGTCGGTAGGTTAAATAAGACCAAGTCAAGTATTTTGTTAGAAGTATTTGAGATATTGTTATACTGTTTTAAACCGCTCAATGATATGAAATCGATTAAAGGTTGGCAAAGCACGGGAACTGCGTAGTCATTTGAGGCACCTACCAAGCTCCAGTCGATACTAGAAAGATTAAAGTCACCAATAATACAATAACAGGCGGAATGTTCCACCACAGAACTACACATATCTATGAAATGCTCCAAAACCGAGCGGTTTACAGGTGGAGGTAAATACACAGCGCAAAGGTCTATCTGGCGAACAGTGTTTGAAGTAGGTAAGTCGAGTGAAACCCAAAGATCTTCACATTTGGATTCCCATTTGTACATTCTCTTTGACTGGTATCGTTTAGCAACTGCAATTAAAACTCCACCTCCATCTTTTTTAGAACAAAATAATTCTGAAAATGATCTATCCCTCCTATACACAACATATTTCTGATCAAAAAGTTCATAGCTAGAAACGGAAGCGTTTAACCACGTTTCCGTTAATATTACAACGTCATAGTCGTTACAAACAAGCTGGCAATAAAAATCATGAGTTTTTGTTCTTAAACCACGTACATTCTGGTAGTAAATTTTCAGTTTATCAAACTCTTTTGAAATTTTAATGACAACTTGCAATCACTTTTACGTATAAATATAAAAAATAATGTTATAAATTTAAGCAAACACACATTACGGTATATTTTTTAACGTGTCCATATTCCGTACCAACATATAATCGGTTTCTTCACTTTTACGCATAAATATTTTCCCATTCCTTATCCAAACAAACTTGTATCCTTTTTCTTTAGCTGATCGTCGGGCAGCAGCATGTAAGGCCTTATTCATTGGGGATAAGTGTTCAGATACGAAAACCGGGTTGCTGCCATCGGACAATCCAAGATGTGTGCTGTTCAATTTGTTTCTGGGATTTGCTTTATTGTATTTGATCACCGATGAGAGAAGTTGATCACGTAATCGCGGCGCAGCCAACTGCACCACAATAGATCGTGGCCGGACGCTGGAACGATCAATCTTAGCAGTGCGAGTGCAATTCATTATGTCATTGCTATTAAGCATACAACCTACTGTTTTCCCAAGTTCGGAGATAATATGTGTTAAATTTTCATTTTTATGCTCAGGTACACACTGTATCTCAATGTTATTTTGGCGTGACTGTTGCTCAATGTGGTTTAAGCGCAAACTCAGATCATTCACAGTAGAATTCAATTGCGCATTTTCTTTTTCAAGCTCGGCAATCTTTAATTTCGAGGCTTCATTATACATACATACATACATAACATCACGCCCATGATCCCCGAAGGGGTAGGCAGAGTCGAAGGGGCAGCAAGCCCCTTCAACCACATTCAGCCAAAGGCTTCATTATCTCTCTTCATATCCTCATACTGAATGCTAATGAAGCTCATTGACTCATTCATCTGAGATAGTTCATTCTTTATCGGTTTCAGCTCCTCATTGAATACATTGATCATATCCCTGCGCATTTTGGCAAAGTTATCGTTCATATTTTTTTGCATAATATCGAGAGTATCTTTTAAGTCGACCCCGGTTAGTGCAGTCTGTCCTTTATCCATAGGCGGAGAGTTTAAAGCTGGTCTTTTGCTACCTCTGCTAGTTGAGATGTTCCGGACCGGTGTACTATCCTTATTTTTTGACTTAGGGGCGCTGCACATGCATTCTGGGCAACTCCATTCAGCACACATGTCACTAGTGAGCTGGGATTCATCGACAGAAATACAAGCAAGATGATACTGTTTTTTACATTTTTTACATGCTAAAAATTTTTCAACCCTCTTATCCACTTTCGGTGTACAACAACCCCACCCAGCAACTGGCATCATAAAAAGAATAAAATATTCAATACTAAACTCCAAGATCCTGAGGCAGGTAGGCAGTAAAGCGCACAGTCCCTGCGCTTCTGCGAGTACGTAGTGCTTGGCGAGTACAGCAGCGCTGTGCAACGGATTAGTTACCAGGCGCAAGTTACGCAGCTATAGGCCCCACGGTCGCTAGAATAAGGCGGCAAATTATGTGCACACACTCACCGTTGATGTGTCATACGAGCGGCCGGCGATACAACTATTCAATTCAATCTTCGATTGATTTCCAGTAATTCACACTTTGTTTCGCCACAACTGTGTCTTCCAGTCACTCATTGCATCCTAGTAATGATTTGGTACAAATATCATTAAATTCCAATCGATATAAATTGCACTAAATAATATTTTCTTCCGGAGAAATAACGTGTCACTGTTTACTTTTGGGCGGTCGGCCAAAGACCGGCCTTATTGAAATCTATCTGTTAACCCTTTCACACCTAAGCCACTTGGCCGATTGTGAACAAATTTGGTACTCAAAAAAGTTTAACCGTAAAAAAGGACTAGGTTGCTTTTTATCTCAGAAAAATCAACAGATCCCGCAGACGCATTTAAACATCTATATAAACAACAAGACAAGTTCAGTCAAGAAGTTGAACTTTATATTAAACAATTTGACGAGTTGTCCTTTAGTCATTTAATTAAACGTCGTCATTCAATAAACGCGCTAGTGATCCAATCAAATAGCTGATTAAACCAGATGACTGCGACATATATATAGCGTGCACGAAGCCGCGGGTAACACTTAGTGTCCATATAAAAACATCCCCCGCCCCTAGGGCGGCGGCCGTCAGCGCTAACATATCGACACAATAATATTTAACCCGCGCTCCCTCGCCGCGGCGCAGGCGGCGCCACGGCGCGGATTTGACAGATAAGGGATCTGCGGAACTTGTGTGACTGATGTCTCTTATTCGAGTTGTCCGGTTGCGGGTTAAAAGCGGCCAGCGGGTAGTTTTTTTTTTTTTAATAATAAAAAGCCGATTTTTGTTACTGTCACTAAATATAATGATAAATTTACTTTATTTAACTCCACGCCACTTCCCTAGCGGGGTAGGCAGAGAGAACCGAACGCTGTATGGCACGATCCTTACACACCTCACTCGCCTCAACATTCATGATCCTTTTCATACAAGCTCTACGGTTTTTGTGACTCCTAACATCACCTTCTGTTAATACACGACCAATTTACTCTATTTAATTGTTTCGTAATTAAAATACTGGAAAACGTTCAGAAATTTTAATGTTTTCACTTTGTCGCTCTATCAATTTTACTTTTTGCAATTAAAAAATAGGCAGTAAGGGTGACAAATAAGTGTACAGCCTGATTGTTAGCATCAAAAGTAGCATGTCTGTCTTAGTAAGTTTTTTTTACAATGACGCCCTCACCATTTACGTTACCACTATTAAAAAAATCTCGTGATATATTTATAAAAAAATTAAGTGATATTTCTATCAATTTGTTTAACATCTTATACATTGGTATGACTCCGAGATAGGTAGCTTAGCAATTGTGTTACGAATATCAGAATCAACAGTGGTATTAAAAATATATAGGTACTTAAATATGCATATAACACCCAGACACAGCACAAACACAAGTATTAATCACACGCATATTTGTCCTGGGTGGGGATCGAACCCACAACTCTTGGCGCATGGGGCAGGGTCACTACTGAATGCGCCATCGAGCCAGTCAAAACACTATAGATACATGTAGAAAAAGATGTTTTTAAAAATAGAATTCAGGGTCGACAGTTTTATTAAACGTTATTCTCTCATCACTCGCACCATTCCCAACTGCTGAATACTCAAGAGAGACCGTCAGGAGGCTCATGCGGGGCCTCCATTAATTTTCGGGGCCCCATTTGGCCGAAACGCATTCATTGTGTATCTTTTGAATTAAAAAGCGATAAAAACAGCAACTGTTGAAAGAACAAATTACAATAATTACAGTGACTAGTTCAATACAAAAACAACTGATATTTATTAAATTTACTGAGTTTTTCTGAGTTTTCTTAATACGCTATGGAAGCGAGAGGTATAGCAGAAAGAGCATGATAGTAGAATAAATGTGGTCGATGATGCATACATACATATATCACCACGCCGGTAATCCCCGGACAGAATCAAAGGGACAGCCAGCGCCCTCATTCGGCCAAAAAAAAAACTGGAAAGATTTAAATGAAGAATTGTGGAAAAAAATGTGAAGATTAGTGCATTGCGCAAAATCTGCAATGTATTGCCTACAGACTGCCTTCGGAACGAAGATGTAAAAAAAAAATTCAGTCGAATTGAGAACCTCCTCCTTTTTTTGAAGTCGGTTAAAAAATAAAGTTTATCTAAAAGACAGTGTCGGAGTCAAGGTAAAAAGAGGCATGCTCCAGTGGTTTAGACATATGGAAAAAATGGAATATAATATTTACAAACCAAGTGGTGGAATGCAAAAAGCCAACGCAGTTCGCTAAATTGCAAAGTTAACGAATGTAAAATGCATGTCCGATCATTTCACGTCTACCGCAGAAGCTCTCTTCTCCACAGAAAAAGGCTAGTATTTAATATTTTTACTTCCCGATTAGATTTTCGAGCCATGCATGTTTAAAATGCCATCCACCATCATCCACTTTTTATTACTTAAACAGAGGTTTTATGATATCGTTAGCTTTCTTTATCATTAAAAAAAAAAAAACAGTTTTAATGAACATGCAATAATGGAAGATTACTTATTCCTTTCGAAGCCTAAGATAGTATGAAAGGCAAACAAAATACAATAGGTATAAACCGATTCACACTAGAAGCTTACTATTCCAAACCCGTAGAGGATTGTCCCAATATAAAATTGAAAACATATCCGACATTCTCTTGACGTGACGAAGTGAACAGTTGAAACCGTATCGCGACGAAGATTGTATTTGGTTTTGTGAGATGTTACATTGTATCAAGTATTCTTGCAGTAATACAGGAACTTTGGCTAACTTTGTAGTTGTGGAGCCGCTGTGTGAAGCATGTATGAAAATTAATTATGTATGATTTTAAACTTTTGTGTTGCATTATAACTGGTTCTTGGACTCTTAAATTGCAAAGTTAACGCATGTAAAATGCATGTTCGATCATTTCACGCCTACCGCGGAAGCTCTCTTCACAAGAAGCATTTATTTCAAGAACGATAACATTAACGTCACAAATTCCATATCGTATTACCGTGAGCCGCGAAGCATTAAATATGCAACAAAAGGTCTAATTACCCATCGATTTCCGATTCCCACAGAGACGGCAACAAACAAACAGATTGCCGGATCATTAATTTCCGAGGCTTTTTACGTGCGTATTAGAAGCTAATAATATTGCCACACATTTTCAGCTTACACGGAAACTTAATGATGTACAGTGAGTTGCAAAGAAACGTGCGCATGTGGTTAATATGAATTGATATTATTGCTACTTGAATAAATAAAATGTTAAGTCCTATTCTTCCGATTTTATTATTTTGTCCAGCAAGCCAAATAAGACGGAGATACAACGTATTAAAATTCCGAGTGACGTCACTGGACCTTAAAAATTGTAAGCCCTAGCTACGACAAACTCCAAAACTGATGCGTTGAACCTTCGTCAATTTTGATATCCTTACATAGTATAAAACAATGTCACCGCTTCTGTCTGTTCGTTTAGATCTTTTAAACTATGCAAGGGATGTTGATGCGGTTTCACCAATAGACAGAGTGATTCATGAAGAAAGTTTATATATATGTATAGTTTCATATTTAAATGCTCATCGTGCGAAGCCGGGACGCGTCGCTAGTATTCGAAAAAGCAAAATATACTATTGTTAATCTATATTTAATAAATCGTAACAGGTATGTAGTTGACCAAAAATACGTTTATTTAGTCGACTTAGTACATGAAACACAAAATGCTTTTTTTAAATGCAAATTCAGCTCATAAATTGCCTAAAATTAAACACATTTGAAGTTTATAAGCTTCAATAATCTTATTACATACTACTAAAAGTTCAATTGATAATTTGATTATTTTATATAGTCGAGTATTCATAGCATTTAGCGACTCACCGAGGCATCGCTCGGAAAGTTATAGCCTTCCTATATAATCCCTCTTTCTATAGTGAATACCGAATCCGTATATTAGTTTTTGAAATGAGCCCAGAAGCCATTTATGATTAAATTGGTTATTACAAAAATGACGACCCAGACATAATATGCTTGTTGTTACGTGATAAATTGTAAATTCCGCGAGATGCTTAATATCATCCACAATCTAAATTTTATATAAGCAGAGCCACATAAATAGGCTCGTATTTAATATTTTTACTTCCCGATTAGATTTTCGAGCCATGCATGTATAAAATGCCATCCGCCATCATCCACTCTTTATTTATCACTTAAACAGAAGTTTTATGATGTCCTCAGCTATATTTTCCTTTACAAAAAAAAATCAGTTAAAATGAACATGCAATAATGAAAGATAACTTCTTTCTTTCTTAGCCTAAGATAGTACGAAAGGCAAACAAAATACAATAGGTATAAACCGATTCACACCAGAAGCTTACTATTCCAAACCCGTAGAGGATTGTCCCAATATAAAATTGAAAACATATCCGACGTTCTCCTGACGTGACGAAGTGAACAGTTGAAACCGTATCGCGACGAAGATTGTATTTGGTTTTGTGAGATGTTACATTGTATCAAGTATTCTTGCAGTAATACAGGAACTTTGGCTGACTTTGTAGTTGTGGAGCCGCTGTGTGAAGCATGTATGAAAATTAATTATGTATGATTTTAAACTTTTGTGTTGCATTATAACTGGTTCTTGGACTGTGGTTACAAGCGAACTGTCCGCTTGCAATCACGGTCATTGCAACGTCAAGCTGTAAGCTGTGTCCCGTCAGTATTATTTCAAGAATTGTGAGTGTCGAGGAAGCACGTGAGCGTTTAAAGGGGGTTAAGTTTAAAATAAATAAATAAAATATCAGACTACATCACATACATTGATCTGACTCCGAGATAAGTAGCTTAAGCATTTATGTTACAGATATCAGAAAGAACAGTGATATTACAAATATATACTTAAATATTGGATATTAACACCCAGACACAGAACAAATACAAGTATTCATCATACGAATTTTTATTCTGGATGGGGATCAAACCCACAACTCTTGGCGCATGGGGCAGGGTCACTACCGAATGCGCCATCGAGCTTGTCAAAAATATTGTTAATAATATCCAAGAAAGCTCTTTTACGCATCATCACGCCCGCAATCCTCGAAAAGGTAAGTCTATAGTGGAAGGAGCAATAATCTCCTTAATAAATCACATTTACCCAAAAATCAAATTGGGTTAAGTGGAAAATCATAAACAAGTGGCTAGCTCGTCGCTCAAGTATTTAAGAAGGCTTAAGTTATGTACTTAAACTTATAAGAGGTATTACAATAAAGGCATATCCCAATTTTCCCACACTCACCTTTAAGTGTATACCACCAACGTTCACATCAAAATAGCGTTATTACAAGGCAAAATGTCCGAATCGCCAACACAGAGTAAATACTCCACTCGGCTGTTCAATTAATTTGCTCGCCAGTGTACACCGCCACATCAATCATACGGTCCGCGGTCTTTGTAACGATTTTATACCTACATAATCCGTTGCGCATGATTCAATATAGTTCGTGACCCAATTAAGTGTGTACTTGCTTGTCAAAGTGTTCTGGGTGAAATCAGAATCATTACGAACTGAAACTAAATGAGGAAACATTTTCTCTGTTCTGAACTAAATTAGTTATGCTAGGTATTATGTTCAATTAATTGTATAAAGATTTTGGATGAAATGTGGTTTGAGGAGTTTATGGCTCCTTAGACTCTCTGCTTACTTCTGAGATGCAGGCTTGATGGTATGTATGAATAAAGATTTATATTTTTCAATGGTTTTTATATGGGTATATGTTTAAAGATGAAATTTACAAAAGACATGCCCACAAGTAAATTTCGTGATTTAAGGCCAAGAAACTCAATTTCGTGGGATCAAATCGGGCTTGGGAAAAAATCGTATTAAGGCGTATTTTTTTCTCGTACTAAAAGAAAGTGACTCTATCTATCCGTCTGTATGCCTAAGCTGTTACGTCTGAACTGCTAAACAGATTGTAATACAATTAACAATCCTAAAATAGTAATATCAAGGTTAAAATTTTAAGCTTATCTAAGTGATAAAAACATCATCCCCGGGAAAATAGATAGATCTGCAGGGCGTAGAATCATATATTAAAGAATAAGCCTAATTCTAGAAGAGACATAGATACATAACATAACATCACGCCCATAATCCCTGAAGGGGTAGGCAGACTCAAAAGGACAGCAGGCCCCTTTAACCACATTAAGCCAAAAACAAAACTGGAAAAGTAGTGACAAATGGCTAGCTTGTCGCCTACACAATCACATACTCAAAACCCGATATACCAATAGTCACTTTTTACCACATTCTGGGCAATAACCACAGTTGGCACATTCTTTTTAAGTCCCAGACCAACGTGGGACAATGGGCTGGGTTTGATGATAAATTGTAAAAAAGCAATGACAAGTGGCTAGCTCGTCGCTTACATAACCATATACCCAAAACCCCATACACCATTAGTCGCCTTTTACGACATGCTAGGCAAGAAACACAGTTGGCACATTATTTTTAAGTCCCGTACCAACATGAAAAAATATACATTTTCCAAATATAAAAGTAATAATAAATGTAATATCAAGCAACGCAATTTCAAAACACGACCAGACATATCATGCACCAACATATCAAATGTTCCATCTGCAATATACTCATAAGCTTACAACATCAGACGAAGTTTCTAAAAACAAACAACTCCAATAAATACCGGAGCGCGTCGGTTAACTTGCTCGCCAGTATACGGCGGCGACATCAATCAACACACGTCACAGTCCGCGCTGAGCCCCTAAACGTTTTTAGTTTAAAATTAATTGCTAAAGTAATTTCTTACAAGTCGCGCAGAATTAGGGGCACTTTGGGTTAAAATTCACGGGTAGGCTTTTGAACGAGCCTGCCATAGTAAAAAAAAATGTGTTGATGAATCCAATTTGATTTTAAATTAGCTGCAGCGACTTTCAGTGACTTGTAACATGAAATAATTATTTCGTGTAAGCTATATTTATCTAAAAAAAATACTGTTGGCAGGTTTGAAGTCGAGTAGCATGGAAAATTCTGTGAAATTAGGGATAAATGACCAGGTCGTGGCCTATATAATCGCAAACCAAACCCTTAATACACCATTAGTCGCCTTTCAAGACATGCTAGACGACGAATACAGTTTGCATATTTTTTGCGACTGACATGGGACGTAATTTATGTAAGTTTATAATACTGTAAACTTTAATCAATTCAAAGTGATTAAATTAGTTCTATATTATGGAGACAATAATATAAAATTGTTACACACTTATTTTATCAAAATCTAATAGGTACTGTAGAAGCTATAGCGGAACAAACTTACTAAAATATTGTAGATACGTTACATAGATATACTACTGAAATCACGACCTTGTCTTTTGTTGTTTCAGTAAAAAGGCTCTCGACAGCTGTCTATCAAATATTTCTCTTTGTTTTGTCTGTCTTTGTATACAGACAACAACTAAAGGTACTTGTAAGAGCTGAAGTTTCAAAGCTTTATACATATTATTATAGGAGTTTATCCAAATAGCAAACGAATGGCATTGAAACCAAAGTTTGAATACAGTTAAGGAGAAATATTTCGTTTGATGAACATGGATATTTGTACTTAATTATTTATCTTTATAAACGAATTTAAGTGTGTCTTGCCTAGTGTAATAATAATAATAAATAAAAATAAAAATGTATTTATTTCATAAAATCTTTTACATGTAATTTGCCGGGGCTTCCCAAAAAGTTTTCAAGGCGATACTTGTGCTGGGATAGCCTCGCTCTTCCTTAGCATTAACAAGTAAGATTTATTTATAACATTGTTGGTAAAGTTATAAGTTAAGGTAAGTACACTGTGTGTGTGTGTGTGTGTGTGTAGTATAAACAGCACAAGCATGCTTAGTTTGGATCTAGGGAATTGTTGTATCAGTTTGGAGTCCTTATTTATTTCTAGCTGTCCAAAAGACTACGTTCTATCAAAAAATATTGGCTTATTCCAGTACAAAAAAAGTGTGTAGTTTTTACAATTTTTCTCGTTATTTTTCCGTTTTTCCTGTTCATAAAAATCTTCCTTGTACCTTAAGGAAAATATAAAAAAAAAACAGATGAATTGGTTGAGGTGTTCTTGAGTTTTGCGCTTAGCAAAACATTTGGCGATTCATTGCTGGCAAGATGGACCCATGTCCCATCCTAAAGTACTGGGTGGGAGTGTTGATATAATTTGGACTGGGATATTCTTGTTATGTACTTTTTTCTCTTTTAACTCTTGTAATAAATAAGTTTCAAATACATTTTTCTTAGCAAAATTCTGGTATTTAATACCACTTACGGGCTAAGCCAAGTATATATGTAGGTATATGTATTTATTTAGTGGATAGCTTGATGACGGCTGACCGGGACGTATGGAAAATGAAGACATGCTGCGCCGACCCCAGATGAACTGGGAGAAGGGCAAGAGGATGATGATGATGTATTTATTTAGCTGTGGTCAGTCGCTTTGTCAGTTTCAATAGCTCCATCTTCTATTTGCAGAAATTTCCTTTATTATTATTATTTTTATTATATTTTGTATATTAATTTATATAAAATAGTATATATAAGAAAATCGTTATTTTCCTGCCGTGGACGCGCTTAGGGTTCATCCCGTGTGTCCTGAAGCAGTTCTCTCGGAATTTGTTTTATGATCAAGACTTTGAGAGTAATTACGCGATAGGGTAAAACTTTAATTGTTTAAATCCTTACGGCCGGAGTTCATATTCCAGGAATGTGACAAGTTTGTTTAGAGGGCATATAGGGAAGTCATGTCCCATTTAGAAGAGACAACTTCACCACATTCAGGTAAATATGCGTCCTCAGATCGTCTACCAGATTCCTTACAAAATTCGAGATTCGCCATCTTTATACATATATATCACAACGCCTGTAATCCCCGAGGGGAGTCAAAGTGGCGACTAACCCTCATAACCACCAACCATTAGTCATGTTTTAGGACATGTAGGCAAGGAACACAGTTGGCACATTATTTTTTAGTCCCAGACCAACATGGGACATGGGTCTACCAGATCCCTAAACCAATTCTTCATCTTTATCATTCCCAGATATTATATGACATATTCACTGTTCAGGGATAAGGAAAATTCTGCCCTGAAAAAACCGCTATAAATCCGTAATAATTTATTTTTGTATGCATCATCAGATCAGCTAAGTGTTACCATAACATTGCATTGCCACTGAACTAACATGAAATATCTCTGAATACTAGATACGAGTCTTAGAAAGACATTTATTGGTCGAATTTTTCTTACGTTTCTATATGTCATCGTCATCCATCATCGTCTTCAGACCTTTTTCCCAGGTCATCTGATGTCAGGGCAGTATGCTTTTCCCTTCTATACCTCCCGATCAAAGTATTTTGTCAATAAAACCTTAACCTGACAACATTGTCACAAAACGCACACTTTAAAACATTAATGCTACTAATTAAGCAAAAGTGAAATTCGGAAATAAACAACCGACTAATTTTACACGCATGTAAATCTATACTTATAATAAATCTGTAGAGAGGTCAATTCTGTACATAAAATATATTTTCAAAATAACTATTAGGGGGTGATTAGTGATCGATACTGATGCCAAAAATGCAATCAGTAAAATTTTTGTCTGTCTGTCTGTCTGTCTGTCTGTATGTTCCTTATAGAAACAAAAACTACTCGACGGATTTTAACGAAACTTGGTACAATTATTTTTCATACTCCTAGGCAGGTTATAGTATACTTTTCATCACGCTACAATCAATAGGAGCGGAGTAGTGAAGGGAAATGTTGGGAAAACGGGAGAAGTTACTCCATTTTTAAAGCTTCGGTCGCGTGTGCATCCTTAATGGTTAAAGTTACATAGAAATCATGTATGACGGAAATAGTCTTTATAATATTAACCATAAACGCGGGTGATACCGCTGGCACAGCTAGTAAATAAATAATCCCAGACCTGGTACAATATAAATATTTATACAACTACAGGGTACGCCATTAAACGCTTAGAACGATATATCGAGTTACGTTAAAATACATTTCAATTAATTATACAGTCTATTAATCCCAATTTATAGTGCGATTAAATCTTTATGGAGTTAATACGATTAATGCCATGTTGTAATGCGTTTGATAGAATGGATCGGATCAAAAGTCAGATAGAAATTGGCACTCGATTTTATGTGTTAAATCTATTGTAAGTTATCCATAAAACTGGGATTATGGAAGATGAAAACAAAATTACACCATGAGAGCGGCATTATGACATACGAGATGGAAACACGGAATAATTAAACATATTTAAAAGCTTACGCTATTACGTGAGACTGTTTTTGATTAAAATATTGTATACTGTTTGTATATCAATGAATAAGCCACACAAAAAATACACACACGAATCAGTCAAATTTTAATAAGAGTGGCCAATTTTTAGGAATACAATTCCAGACAAGGTATGGATTTGTTAAACATTATAAGGAAGTAACTTAAAATCCTTACTTACTTACTACAAATTCAATGTCTCTCTTCAAGTATAAACTGACTAAACTACCTAACTAATTAAACTTCACGCCACTTCCCTAGCGGGGTAGGCAGTGAAGACCGAACGCCATATGGCACGATCCTTACACACCTCACTCGCCTCTTCAACATTCATGATCCTTTTCATACAAGCTCTACGGTTTTTATGACTCCTAACATCACCTTCTGTTATTGCACCACCAATCTGGTCATGGTAGGTGAGCCTGGGTCTTCCGCGGCTCCTACATCCTTTCAATTTCGCATTGTATAAGGCTTAAAATTTAGCGCGCATAAAGTTCTGCGTGAAAAGATACATACTATATTTTAATCTAGAAAAATGTATATATCTATACATACATACATACACCTTATATATCTATACGCGTGCAAAACTGGACGTTAGCTATCTTATCTTATCTTACTTCTTACTTCCGTTGCCACCGGACGGGAATAGCCTGGTACCCCGGGCTATTCCCGTCGCCCCCCTGATACGAGGGGGGCAGTGGTGCCCGCCGTTAATTTAGTGGGTATACCCCGGCCACTATCACCTTGGCCGGAGCCGAGACCTGTTACTTAGTGATCCCTGGGAGTTCTACACATCACCCTACCCAGGTAGGATAAGGGTGCTCAACGCAATCCAGCGTAAAAAAAACAAAAAAATCTTCTAATTAAAGTAATAAACGCAAAAAAGCTTTTGTGGACAAATGGATATATGGATGTTTGTTACTCTACTTTAATTTACTTCACGCAAAAGAGTGATTTCGGTGAAATTATCTATCGATGAAGGATTTATTCGTAAAACCAACGGTCGACTAAGGGTGATTTCGGTGAAATTATCTATCGACGAAAGAGTCTTTCGATATACCATTCTAAGTTCCACGCAAAAACTACTGCATTGATTTTAATGAAACTTTACAATGATATAGCTCATACATTAATATAACACATAAGCTATGTTTTATCTATGTATCATTCGTGAAAAACCGCATACACCAGCTATCCTACTACCTACTAATATCATAAACCCAAAAGCTTGTAAGGATGAATGGATATTTGTTATTCTTTTACGCGAAAACTACTGAATACATTTTAATGAAACTTTACAATAATATAGCTTATACACCCGAAAACATATAGGCTATGTTTTATCGATGTACAACGCGAGCAAAGCCGCGGGCAGAAGCTAGTTAAAATATAAAAAATCAATTGTCGATTCGTTTAAGTCTTCTCTTCATAAAAAATAACTTAAACAACTCCACTAAACACTTACATCAAATTTAATGATTGCATCAACGCGCTTATCTTGCCCGGCGTGGCGACACATCACGACTAACGACATTCGAGTTTTATGCAAATCGTCGTTATTAATTGAGCTCCAATTCAGCGGCAGTAACGATTGGGGATCAAGTTACTGATTCATTATGTCTTATGTTGAACGGTTATTGACATAAATCAGACTTGAAGACTTGGATTTCTTTATAATAGTCTGAGAAGTTGTTGTTGAATAGTGGACTGGCCCCATGTCGGTAATGGGACTTAAAAAGAATGTGCCAACTGTGTTTTATACATAGCATGTCGTAAAGGAGACTAAAGGTATATGGGGTTTTGGGTATGTGATTGCGTAGGCGACGAGCTAGCTACTTGTCATAACTTTCTTACAATTTTCCATCTAACCCAGCCCAGTTTTGTTTTTGGTCGAATGTGGTTAAAAGGGCCTGCTGCCCCTTTGACTCTGCCTACTCCATCGGGGATTGTGAGCGTAATGTTATGTATGTATGTCTGTATGAGAAGTTATGTTAGGTATGTCAATTTTGTCCCATGTTGTCCGGAACTTAAAAATAAAGTGCTAACTGTTTTCCTAGCCTTTCATGTAAAAGGCACCTAATGGTATATCGGGTTTTGGGTGTGTGATAGTGTAGGCGTCACTACTTTTTCACAAATTTCCATCTAACCCAGCCCAGTTAAATTTTTAGTCTGAATTTGGGTAAGGGGGTTAGCTGTCCCTATGACTTTGCCTACCAATTCGGGGATTGCGGGCGTAGTTTTATGTACCTAATGAAATGAAATAAAATTATTTATTTCTGCAAATGATTCATAACAAATTATTTTGCACGTCAGATATTTTTTACCCTACCAGCACCTCGACGTGAGTGGCCTGCTAAAAAGAGGTGCCGCAAAAAACTTACCAGATAATAGCCATTTTTAAATAATTTTCATTTTATTTAACTCTAATGGAGCATAAACACTGTACAAGCAGACAATCATGTCCAGACATTTAATCATTTAGGTATCCTCCTATTTTGTAACCTTTTGCTATTTAATGTGATTTTACATAAACTTAAACTTATGCTGAGGCAATTCAATAACATGTTGAGGCAATTTATTAAACAATTTTATGCTTAGACCTACAAATGAATTAGTAATTTTATTAAGGTTGAGGTTCAAAAAAAAAAAAATAGTTTATTTACCATTGTGGACAGTACCTACAATAAAAATATAGCCTTCGATTACTGCACTAAGCTCAAGGCTTGTGTCGCAGCTAACAGAAATGGACATTATCAGTAGGTAAGTACAGCACCATAGGTTCGAGACGCGAAAACATTGACTTAAGTAACAAAAAACTTACGTTTTGGAACGGCAAGCTTGTGTTTATTTCTTGTATTAAAGTGTAAGTTGTTAGTCTAGAACTTTAAAATAACCAACTATGTTCCTTGTCTAGCATTTCGTGAAAGGCGACTAATGATTGGGTGTTGGGCTAGTGATTATGTCGTTAGAGCTAGCGACTTGTCACTGCTTTTTCACGATTTTTACGTCTAACCGAAACTACATTTGTTTTTGGCTGAATTTTGTTTGAGGAGCTTATTGTTCTTCGAATTCTACCCACCCCTTCAGGGATAGCGGTTCAGGAAAAGCCGGCTGGTATGTTTTTTTGGAAAAAGTCACTTTATGGGATCAAGAAATCATATACATCTACTATTTGTACTGGAATTACACAATTGCGTTCAAAGCAAATTCTGAATCATTTCACAATCTAATATGAAAGCGCAGTACGGTAAGCGTCAGAATCCATCTTGCTACGTGGGTATGGGTGTGTGGGTAGTTCGATCAAGGTAATTTAAATTAAACGTATTGTCTTCAAAAAAACATAAACGATTTTACTACTATAACATCAAAATTATTCAACAACAATTGCGTAAACGTTAATCACTAGTGTTCTGATTTAGCACTAATCACTTTGAAATATAGTTCGACCAAGCCGATAGATAGCGATTCGTCGAAGACGTGGTGCGCCGGCGACCGCTCTCAGAAAAGTGATCCCTAAGATGGCCGCCCCGCTACCATAGACTCGACGCTCCGCTAGAGTGACGTTGACAACCTGTCACTCTTGACAATGTCAATGTGTATGTGACAGTGACATTCTGATGTGCGCCGACAAATATATAAAATTCTCGTGTCGCGGTGTTTGTAACCGAGTTTGGTTACAAACACCGCGACTCCGAAACGGCTGGACCGATTTTTATGAAATTTTATATCTATATTCAGTAGGTCTGAAAATCGGTCGTAATCTATTTTTCATACTCTTAAGTGATAAGAGTGGTCCACCCCAAAGCTATAACTTGAGAACGGCTTTACCGATTTCGCTAATTCTTTTTTATCTGTGTTTGATATTGTCAAGTGAAGTTTCTTAAACAAAATTGCGCGGTTATTAAAAATTGTGTATTAAAAATCCGAAAACGGGGCGTTACGAAGTGCGCCGGGTCAGGAAGTAACACTATAAAATTACAAATGTAAGACTTTTCAAATGTACGAAACGTATATTTATTACGAATACAAATCGTCAACTCCTACTGTCCTGCAGTTTCAATTTGCCAACGACATTTGTCTCGGCTGTACGAACGAAAAACAGTTAACACTCGCACAACAGCGATAAATTGCCGGGTGATTTGTGGCGGCCAATACTGCGTGATGGAAGGCTCGCGTGCACACCGACTTAGAATTAGGTTCGCTTCGCAGCTCCGGAAAAACTATAGGAAACTCTTTATATATAGAAACTACCTATACTGAGTTTATGGATAATATTATATAGCCTAATAGCCTTCCTAGATCAAGTAACTATTCAACGCAAAAATATTTTTTCAATTCGGAGCAGTATTTCCTCAACTTCCTAAAATGAGCGTTCAGCCAAACAAACAGATAAAAAATATTATGCGTTATGTCCCGTGTTTAGACCATGATCCAGGATGTAGCGAGTCTGGTAATTACATTGAAGCGACTGCCGGTCTGACCTTTGTAACCCTAAGATAGGGGAACCAGATGATTTTTGGATCATGGTTACAAATCCAAAGTTGTTTGAATTTGCAGGTTTCATCACGATGTTTTCCTTCACCGTCGAGTTAGTGGTATAAATACGTACATAGATTTGAAAAATCCAAAGGTACGTGCCCTGGTTTGAACCCGCACTCCTCTGTTAAGAGGCGCGTGTCCTTACCATTGAGCTACCACCGCTTCTATTTTTATTATAATCTCAATAATAGACTATAAAAAAAAATACTCAACTAGCCTGCTAACTTAGCTCGACGATTACATAATCATTAATCACACACCCAATACCGTACATCATTGTTGCCTTTTACAATGTAATAGACTCTACTAGAATTCCATAGATTTAAAAAAATCTAAAATCACGAACCAGTATCATTCGCATCCGAGACGTATGTATTACCACTGAGCTACCGTCCCGAAGACAAATGTCCCCGGCAAATTGAAACTACACGACAATTGGACGGCTTTAGATGCGAGACACGGCTAGAGTCTATTCGTCGCACCGTCTGCGTTCACGACTGAGAAATGTGTCTATAGATACGTTCCTGGTAACCGTCATTCGTGCAGTATGGAACATCATCTTCCTAGCGTTATGTCCCGTGCTTCGACGGAGTCCGCTTAGACCATGATCCAGGATTTAGCGAGTCTAGTAATTACATTGAAGCGACTGCCGATAAGATCTTCGTAACCCTAAAATAGGGGAACCAGACAATTTTTGGATCATGGTTACAAATCAAATGTTGTTTTGAATTTGCAGGTTTCGTCACGATGTTTCTTCATGCAATATGGAACGATTATTTCTAAAGTTGCTACCAGTTTCTTTGTCCGACTGGGGATATTGTTTAATGCAAATTTATTCAATTTTAAAATACTTCTTATAAATGTAAAAGTAACTCTGTCTTTACGCCTAAAATTAGAAAGAAAGAAAGAAAAATGTTTATTAGATACTTACATGCATAATACATAACATTGTTACATAAAAAAGTAAAATCTATGTGCTACCTAAAACGTCTCAGCACATGTCGCGGTGGCGCTAAGCGTACCACTCTCACTACACTGGTTTTCTGCGGTTGCCTAGAGATTTCGATTTTGCACGTCTAATATATAAACTCTGATGAAGAACATAGATTCAAAGATTAGTATCCTTAAAAAATTAAGAGATCCTTCTGGTCACGATATAAATAATCCTCAAAATAGACGCAAGCGGAAATGCGGCCTACAACTATAGAAATGTCCGCATTCCATAAAAGCCAAAATTTTGGAATAAAATTATTTCCGATCTCACCGACTAATCTTTAGGGGAAAATTGTCGATAACATCCCCCAAATTGTAGCAACCCCATCGATTTATCCCTAACCCCTTCCAAATTGTACTCCTAACAAGAAACCACAAAAGATAACCTCGAATCCGGAAGCTGACCCACTTACGGCCAATAGCGTCTTAAATACCCGTAAAAATGCTTAAGTGGTGGAAAAATCGGTCAAGATTAAGTCGTACTTGTTGTGTAGGTTCTATACAATGAGAATCTTTTGATATCCCTTAAATACAAAGTAATATATATACATATATATATCTTGAGAACTTCTTCCCTTTTTTTTCGTCGCTTAAAGAAAAGTATAAGTACGGGCTTTTTCCCGCAACTTCGCTTGGGATAAAATTTGATCTGTGACTGAGATTCAATCTTGTGGAATGAGAATCTACATTCCATATTGTTTTCGGGATAAAAAATACATACATAACATCACGCCTATAATCCCCGAAGAGGGGTAGGCAGAGGCAAAGAGGCAGCATGCCCTTTCAACCACATTCAGCCAAAAATAATGCCGGGCTGGGTTAGATGAAAAATTTTGAAAAAGCAGTGACAAGCGGCTAACCTGTCGCCTATTCAGTCACATACCCAAAATCCCGTAAACTATTAGTCGCCTTTTATGACATGCTAGGCAAGAACCACAGTTGGCACATTCTTTTTTTTGTCCCAGATCAACATGGGCCAAGTCCCAGACCAATATGGAAAAAAAATAACTTAAGTTATTTTCGGGGTTCCAAGTTTAAGTGCCCAATTTCAATGTGATCTCCTAAGTAGTATAGGCGTGAAGACGATAAAGTAGTTTTCTTTTTTTTATAAAATTTATATCTTTAATTTATAATGTCACTAAATTAGATATATAAGTACATATTAACGTATTTATAAAAGGCCATCTGTTGAGTTTCTTGCGGCACCTCTTCTCAGCAGGCCATTCACGTCGAGGTGCTGGTAGGGCAAAAAATAATGTTTGACGTGCAAAAGAATTTGTTATGAATCCACTTGCATAATAAATTATTTCATTTCAATTCATTTCATTTCATTTGAAAATACTACAAAAAAATTACACATATACATTGTGCCGTAGATGAACCATCGGGACAGCTGTGACATATTTTGACTTGCTGCTTCATCAATCGTTTTTTCAACTTAGCTTTGGTGTTCCAACTTTCAATTAGCAACCGTAAAACCTACATTAGGTATTTCATGAAAATCTAAAAGTATTATTAAAGTTTTCATGTTCGAAGTTTTAACAACTTGAGAAAAAAGCTAAACAAATTTAATACTTCAATTCGATTTTATAACTGCAGAGCAGCTTTGCGAAATTTGGTGAAATAACATTTCTCTCTCCGTCCAAATATAAAATGCATTTATTTCGAGGAAATACAATCGCCGGAGGACAAGCCATAAAGATTTCTGTGACAGACTAGATCCACGGAGCGGAGCCGGGAATCGCGGACAAAAATCTAGATTTGAAAATTCAGAGCATTTGTTTGCATAGAATTTAGGGTTGCTACATACATGCATACATAACATCACGCCTATAATCCCCGAAGGGGTAGGCAGAGTCAAAGGGGCAGCAGGCCCCTTTAACCACGTTCAGCCAAAAACAAAACTGGGCTGGGTTAAATGGAAAATTGTAAAAAAAGTAGTGACAAGTGGCTAGCTTGTCGCCTACACAATCACACACCCAAAACCCGAAATACCATTAGTCGTCTTTTACGACATGGTTGGCAAGAACCACGGTTGGCACATTCTTTTTTAGTCCAAAACCAACATGGGACTGCTATTGGTACTTTAGGGTTGCTATTGAAGGAAATATACATATTATATATATACATATAGTTGTAGGAAATATATATAGTGTCCCATGTAGTTCTGGGGCAGAAAAATGACGTAACAACAGTTGTTAGTTGCATAGCGTGTCGTAAAAGGCGTCTAATATGTGTGATTAGTGTACGCGACAAGCTAGCCACAACTTTTTTACTTTAACTTGTACGTAGTATATTATTACTCTGTGCTTTAACTAAGAATAAAAAGGGGATGGGTTAAATAAAAAATCGTAAAAACTTGAGAAAAGTAGCTAGCTCGTCGCCTACACAATCACAATCAAACCCAGTAAGTCGTAATATGCCAAAACTATATAACTAAATAAATTTCACGCCACTTCCCTAGCGGGGTAGGCAGAAAAAACCGAACGCCATATAGCACGATCCTTACACACCTCACTCGTTTCTTCAACATTCATGATCCTCTTCATACAAGCTCCACGGCTTTTATGACTCCTAAAATCACCTTCTGATAATACACGACCAATCTGGTCGTGGTAGGTGACCTTCTGCAGCTCCTACATCCTTCCGCTTTCGCATTGTATATCTGTTTAGTAAATTTTTCGTCATCCATTCTTTCCACCTGTCCGAACCGGAGCATGCCTCTTCTTACCTTGACTACGACGCTGTCTTTCAGACCGACTCCCTCTTACATCATCATTCCGAACGCAGTCTGTGAGCGAGTCGTAATATGCATATAGACGCATATTACGACTTTGCTAGGCAAGGAACACAGTTGGTCCATTGTTTCAAGTCCCAGACTAAAATGGGATTGTCTAACACATCTTCAATTTCTTCACGGACCCCTAAAACGTTCCCACACGACTAATTGGATTAAGCGGTGACAAAATGGAGTAAGAAAATTGAGCGCTGATTAAAATATCAGGTTTCCCCACACGTCTCTGGGCTCGGGTATTAGCATAGGTTTACGTAGAAGCTGGCCTGCATAGATGAGGATCATTCTCTCCTGAGGATTGGAGTAACAAGCGTAGGGGAACGGAGGTGCTGGGTTTCCGTTGAGAAATTGATGCGAAAATTCGTAAAACGTTGGAATTTTCAGCGATATTTTTAGGGGAGCGAATGTTTACTCTCCCTGGATTTGAACTTTTGAGCGATGTTTCTGAGTTTTATTTGTAAACAGAGAACCAAATGTTAGATTTATAAATATTGAAGGAAGTTTTCGGTTGAGAAACTGATCGATAGGATTTTTTGTGACATTTTGCATGGCGCTCGCATCTTTAAGTAATACCTATCTTTACTTGAACTTAAATCAATCAAATACTTTAAACTAGCCGTGTAGATGTTATATAGCCTATAAACTTTTTCGATAAATGGGCTATCTAACACTGAAAGATTTTTTTTAATCGGACCAGTAGTTCCTAAGCTTAGCGCGTTCAAGCTAACAAACAAACTATTAAGCTTTGTAATATTAGTAGATTCCTAGTTTTTCCTATGAATTCCCTTCCTAGCGTTATTTCTGTATAGCCAATAGACCATTGTTTTCGTAAGCCCTTGAGATGGGAATACTTATTTTCTCACATCTGAATGTAGACATCTTTATACTAGCCCGTTGAGTGGTCAGAGACCCTGGCCACGAAACCAAAGGTCGCGGGTTCGAATCCCGCTAGGGGCAAATGTTTCGTGTGATGAACATGGACATTTGTACTCGTGGCATGGATGTTTATAAACGTATTTAAGTATGTATATTCGTTCACCTAGTATTCATAGCACAAGCCTATGCTTAGTTTGGGACTAGGGAATAGGCAAGTTGACTCAAAAAAAATAATTAGTCCATTATAGAGATTACAAAAAAATATTGCTCACGTCTTTTTTCTTTTGTTCAGCAAACCAAAAATTACGAAGATACAGCGCGTTAAAGGTGCGCGTGACGTCACTTGTTCTGTAGAATTTTAGGAACAAGTGATGTAAAAGCGCCCCACTCCAGATCTTTGAAGCGCTGTATCTTTGTTATTTTTGGTTTGCTGAACAAAAGAAAAAATACGTGAGCAATATTTTTTTGTAATCTCTATAATGGACTAATTATTTTTTTTGAGTCAACTTGCCTATTGGTGTGTCAGTCCGAAGAATTTAATATACTATACATAACATATAAAGTGTATGTTTTGACTATTTATACAAAACTAGCGGCCTACCCTGGCTTCGCACAGGTGTTTGCACCAGTAGAAAAGCATGTTTTTTCTAGCTAAGTACTGAAATTGCTTAGTTATTTACTACGAAATATTTACAAATTATATACATGAACCTTTCTCGATCTTCACTTTATCTACGAGTGAAAACCGTATCAAAATTGGCCCAGTAATTTCTGAAATTAGCCTATACGGACAAAGATATACGTGTCGGGGCTTATTTTATACTATGTATTGATAAACATAACATAAAATTACGCCCATAATCCTCAAAGGGATGGGCAGAGTCAAAAGCGCAGCAGGCCACTTTAACCACATTCAGCCAAAAATAAAACCTGGGTTAAATGGAAAATTGTAAAAAAGTAGTGAAAAGTGGCTAGCTTTTCGCCTACACAATCACTTACCCAAAACCCCATATACCATTAGTCGTCTCTTACAAAATGCTAGGCAAGAACCACAGTTGGCATATTCTTTTTAAGTCCCAGACCAACATGGGACAATGGGCTGGGTTAGATGGAAAAACAAATTCTAAAATACCCTATGTTATTAAATAATCCCCATAACCGTATCCTACTTACATGACGTCACTTCCAAGTAACATGTGCCAGATTCACGAATGTTTCGCTTCTTCCCTTGGGATAGCTACAGTATTAGCATAGACCTAAATAGCTGAGGTAGACCTGTATAAGAGCTCCCTCACTCGTCTCATGAGGATCGTGACGTCAGTAACTAGCTTGGTACCAAGGCGAATATATCGCTTGTGAAATACTTTCAAGTGATATGAAAACTCTTTGAGTGTAATGATTTGGACTACATTAAAGAAGTCACGGTTTTTAACTAACTAAACATTTTTTTTATATTAAAATGAACTGAACTTCACGCTAGTTCCCTATGGGTAGGCAGTAATATATAATAAGAAATAACTGTTGATTCTCTCTAAAACATAAGCCTCATTTATTTCTTATAGCGTAATCTGCCAGGGAAAATGCTATTAAAATTGGTCGAGCCGTTTAAGAGATTTGACGTAACAATCAGACTAACATATAAAAAAATGAAAACGTAATAATATAATATCCTCTATAATTATGTATTTAGTAAAAAAATACATACATACTATCATGCTCTCGATACCCGAAGAAAGAGGCGGAATCCTAGGACCAAAGAGTATTTAACCACTAATCGATAAAAGTGGTCACAAGTGGCCAGCTCTATACAATACCAAATACACTATTTGTCACTTTTTACGATATACTGGGCAAGAAACATAACATTACGCCTATAATCCCCCGGCAGAGTCAAAGGGGCAGCTAGCCCTTAACCACATTAAGCCAAAAAATTCAATTGGGTTGTGCTGAAAATTGTGAAAAAGTAGTGGTGACAAGTGGCTAGCTCGTCGCCTACACAATCACATACCCAAAACCCAATATGACATTAGTCGCCTTTTACCGTGTTCTAGTCAAGGAACACAGTTGGCACATTCTTTTTAAATCCCAGACCAACATGGGACAACTTATTTAATTTATTTATTTATTCAAATACCATTTCAATATGGATTATCACATTCCATATTCAATGAATTAAATAAATAAAAGTCTAATAAACTTGTAAATGCTAATAACTCAAACTTTTTTAACGGGAAGAAAACAATTTTTAACGCCAAAGGTCCCACTGACCCTACGGCTTTTAGCTATAAAAATCACGATCTCACTGTCAGTCTGTCCGCACTATCGGATAACAAGAGTCGGTGGTTTCGTTTAGGGATGGGGTAATTGTATCGACAATATAAAATCGAAAGCGGTCGCAAAGGTTCTTTTTTTTTAAACCAAATTAGTTTGGAGAGAGTTGTGCTATTTCTCTCATATATGATTGATAAGAACGGTATATAATGAAATATTATTTTTGATGCATAATACTCAGATAAAAATAACAAACTCTATCATTACGTCTATCTCCAAGGAAAGGAAAATTGTTGAAAAAATCAAACGTTTAGCAAACAATTTTAAAAGCAATGTCGCGGATGAAGCCAAATGTAACGAATCAACCAATTCAAAGTCAATATTTTTTATACCGATTTTATCGATGTCGATATCGATATCAAAATATACATACCTCGTCTCTAGTTTCGTCACAGCGGGCGAGCGGCATTAAAATGTGCGGGATTCGAACCCGCGACCCGCTGTCGCGCGCCGGATTAGAGCTAACAACTTGATTCCAGATGGATTAGACATTATCAATACAGCATTGATTAGTGGGTTCCTCACTAACGTGGCTTTGACATTCAATTCTGGATACATTTAGACATTTGCATTGAATGTTAAAAAGAAGTGATTACATAAATGGAGAAAGTGTTGACTTAATAAAATATATTAATTACATACATATATAAAATCTCGCCTATAATCCCCGAAGGGGTAGGCAGAGAGATGGAAAATTGTGGAAAAATAGTGACACTAGCCACTTGTCACTACTTTTTCGATTTAACCCAGCCCAGTTTCATTTTTGGGTGAATGTGGGTACAGGGGCCTGCTGCGCCTTTGAATCTGCCTACCCCTTCAAGGATAATGGGCCTGATGTTATGTATGTATCATTCTTGTTCATTCATTTTGTTTCTCACAATGTGTTCTTCGAGTTTCTGTGTAACTAAAATTTGCCGGCTAAAATCAAACGTCCACCAGTTACCCACAAAAAGGTGTTAAAAACCGTGGGAATTAAATAAAAGTCGCCCTTTTAATTAAAACTGCTAATAATATTCATAGCAGATAATTAAACTAATGACTGGCATAACATAGAATACAGCTGTGAAAGAAAAAGCTGCACAAATTTAAACCTTATCTCGTTCACTTAAGGGCGCAGAAAAGCTTAGAACTTCAAAATCTGGCGGTAACTTAGTATGCATTCTGATTAGTCTCGTGCCAATCAAAGTGGTCATTAATTAATTTGAAGCTATTTGTATTAAAATCACCGGTAATTATCTTGACAGAATTAACATAGAACCAACTTTCGAAGGCGCTGACGGTTAACATGATTGTTTTCTTACACAAGTTTTCACTTAACTTGTAACTTACTCGAATAACTTAGCTGTTTCAAATTTTGCAGTTTGTGGGGTATCTCATATAGCTGCGTTCGGAACAATGGTTTGAGGAAGAGAATTGATCTGAAAGACAGCGTCGGAGTCAAGGTAAGAAGAGGCATGCTCTGGTGGTTCGGACATGTGGAAATAATGAATGACGAAAGATTGACTAAACAGATATACAATGTGAAAGTGTAAGGACTCAGATATCGCGGAGGGCCACAAGTCTTCTTCTCTTTTTCGCTTTTGACAGAGCGGTTGTGGTCACGTTGAGACGTCCGCGTTAGTGTTAAGGGTAGACACAGCTTTCGTCACGATCTACCGCCATCTTTCTCTGTTTTTCAAACTGTCTGGCGCAGTCTGACATGCGGTTTCCCACTGCGGATTTCACTTGATCAGTACAGCGCATAGTTGATCTGCCGCGTGATCTGATTCCCTCTACTTTTTCTTGCACGACCGTTCTTTGGAGATGTTATCACGTCTAGAGACATGGCCAAAGTACTGCAGTATGCGCGTATGTACTATGGTCGATAGATGCTTTGTGATGCCGAGTTTCTGGAGTATAGACACGTTGGTGCGAAACACCAAGTAAACCACAAATCACCTACCATGATCAGATAGATCGTGTGTTAACAGAAGGTCGTAGAGCCAAAAGTAGAGTAGAGCGTGTTCGAATAAGTTATGAATGTGGAAGAAGCGAGTGAGGTTTATAACCCTATGGTGCTCGGTTCTCTCTACCAACCCCGCTATGGATTTTTTTTTTTATGTTATTCTGCTTCTATGGCAATCTGTTATTCAACAATAAGCCATCCCTTTGTCTAATACTCTGTATCTGGAATTTTATTGGGTAGATGAAGAGTCCAGCTCTAGCTGGTTACTCTGGGCAGACAAATCGCTCAAGGAGATTAGCAACACTATGGAAATGGCGTAATTTTTTTATTGATCTTTTTCGAATTTCGTAATGTATTTTCAACCTCTTGGTCTAAGCGGACCCCGATTAAGCACGGGACGTAGCACTAAGATGATTATGTGTTTTCAAACTTGCTGACATGCCAAAATGTTGCATATCCATACACGTTATAATTCATTCTAGTTTGTTACGCTTACTCTTAACTACCTAACCAATCGACGTATTTTTTTACAGAAACGAAGCGATGTTAAATCAATAGTTGATATACGCGCCTCTTGCGAAGAGTGCTGTTTCAAACGTGGACACGTATCTTTAGATTTCCAAATGAATGTACGTATTTATATATAGGTACCCCTTGCTCGTCGGTGAGGGTAAAAATCGTGATGAAACGTGTACATTTAAATATGTATTAACGGATGTGTTGTGTCCCATGTTGGTCTGGGACTTGGCCCATGTTAATCTGGGACAAAAAAAAAAGAATGTACCAACTGTGGTTCTTGCCTAGCATGTCGTAAAAGGCGACTAATGGTTTACGGGCTTTTGGGTATGTGATTAAGTAGGCGACGAGCTAGCCACTTGTCACTCCTTTTTCACAGCTTTCCATCCAACCCAGCCCACTGTCCCATGTTGGTCTGGGACTTAAAAATAAAATGCCAACTGTGGTTCTTGCCTAGAATGTCGTAAAAGGCGACTAACGGTATATCGGGTTTTGGGTGTGTGATTGTGCAGGCGACAGGTTAGCCGCTTGTCATTGCTTTTTTACAATTTTCCATCTAACCCAGCCCGACTTTGTTTTTGGCTGCATGTGGTTGAAGGGGCATGCTGCCCCTTTGACTCTGCCTACCCCTTCGGGGATTATGGGCGTGATGTTATGTATGTATGTATGTATGCACATAAAAACAATGTTTTCAAGAAATATAAATTAATGACTTTTAAATGATCGACCAGTATACTTGGATTGACTAAATCGAAATACACGCGAGCGAAACCACAAGCAAAACCTATATCTGGAATTTCGAGTATCTGGAATTTCTAGTTTTATTTTGTACTCTCTGAATCAACTAGCTTTATTAATGCTAATTTATACCGCCGTTTAAAATAAAAGTCGGAAGGCAGTCGCTTGTATTGGCAATAATTATCCGTAATAGCTTTTTAAATTTTAAAAGGATACCCTTTTCCGTGTGCGAAGGACATTTTGAACATTTTAATTGACGTGACCTTTAACGAAATAAAATACTGCAACAGCGTTGAGTTCCGTACCAAAACAGAATTTAATCAAAATAATATTATGTCCATGTTGGTCAGAAAAAATAATGTGCCAACTGTGGTTCTTGTCTAGCATGTCGTAAAAGGTGATTAATGGTATATCGGGTTTTGGGTGGGTGATTGTATATAGCCACTTGTCACTACTTTTTCACAATTATCCATCTAACCCAGGCAAGTTTTATTTTTTGGCTGAATGTGGTTAAGGGAAGTTGTTGCCCCTTTGACTCTGCTTACCCCTTCGGGGATTACGGGCGTGATGACATGTTGTTCTGGAGTTAAAAATATGATACATCATTATTATGTATTAACTGTGGTCCTTGCCTGGCACGTCGTAGAAGGCGATGAATAGTATTGAGTATTCAATACTCAATACTATTCCCGATGGTCGAGTGGTCAGAGACCCTGGCCACGAAACCGAGGGTCGCGGGTTCGAATCCCGCTAGGGGCAAATGTTTCGTGTGATGAACATGGGCATTTGCACTCGAGTCATGGATGTTTATAAACTTATTTAAGTATGCCTATCCGTTCACCTAGTATCCATAGCACAAGCATAAGCTTAGTTTGGGACTAGGGAATTGGTGTGTCAGTGTTGAGAATTTATTATTATTATTATTAATTATGTAGGCGACGAGTTAGCCACTTGTCGCTACTGTAGTACAATTTCCCATATAACCCAACGAAATCTTATATTTAGCCAAATGTGGTTTATGGAGCTCTCCTTGGAATATTGTATACGACTCTTAGTTAAACCGTTCAACAATGTTAATTCTTTTTACATTATGATATCTCTCTAGACAAATTGGAATCATAATAATGACAGTTAACTAAGGTAACGAACTATTGATTGCACAGTTTATGATAGTAACAGTTTCCAATTACCGTGACTGAACCTGCCCCGTGCGCCAAGAGTTGTGGGTTCGATCCCTACCCAGGACAAACATTTGTGTGATGACTGTTTGTCTGTCTATGTCTAGGTGTTAATATCCAATCTTTAAGTATATATTTGTAATACTACTGTTGGTTCTAATATCTGTAACACAAGTGCTTAAGCTACTTACCTCGGAGTCAGGACAAGGTATGTGATGTAGTCGGATATTTATTATTTGCCTCATATTATAACCAAACGGTCCATAGATTTATTTAGTATAAAGTTGTTTTCATTGACCTCACCTAAAACAAAAAAAAAAGAAATGTTTATATTTCGCACATTTTTTATTGGCTATAAGTGTTACAACTTATTTAAGACACACGTTTCTTCTTAGGAATTTTCCCAGCATTTACTTCGCCCTAAATATACAAACTTCATTACTAAAAAATAATACGACAAAACATTTTAGATATACCACATACACACACAACATGACGCCCATAATCCCCAAAGGGGTAGGCTGAGTCAAAAGGGCAGCAGGCCACTTCAACCACATTCAGCCAAAATCAAAACTAGGCTGGGTAAGATGGAAAATTGTGGAAAAGTAGTAACAGCTCGTCTACAATATAGATAGATATACCAAAATTAAGGTATATGAATTTCCTCCAATATCTACTGAACAAATGCTGTTTGATAAGTATAGGTATTTAAACATAAATGCTTTATCATATTTTCTTAATATTTTCGATCATCTAAACCACGAGGACTGTTTCTAAATCAACACGAAACAGTATTTAATACCTAATATTATTTATTTATTATTATTGCCACTAGAAAACACCTCTAGGCCAATCATTAAAATCGCCATTTGCGTTTTAAATACGAAAATTAACATCTTTATACCAAATCGATGCCCTTATATAAGATTGCTTCATTTGTAAAATTAAAATGAGAACTGGGTCGCTATAATATAATCGGACGTCTAATTTATGACGGTATAAAGAATCGATTAGAATGATATCGAGAGGTTTTCATCGCTCCGTGGTCAGCGGGGGGTTCGACGTGGTTGTGTGTACCCATACAGCGTGGTCAGTGATTGGTTGAAGCAACCGTTTTTGACACTCGATGCTAATCTGGTAGATGTTGACTCCATAATAGTATGTATGGTGTTTTTTTAAGCATACTAAGGAACCGAAATAATGCCTTTTCTGCCTACATACATTCATATACATATCATCACGCCCTTCATACCCAAAGAGGTAGGCTGAGTCAAAGGGACATGTAGCCCCTTAACCACATGCAGCCAAAAATCAATATTTGCGTTTGCATATTTTCAACATTAGTTTTGAAGTATTTTTCAGAACTAAAATTTTCAAAATAGGTTCTTTAGTATTGAATGGAAATTTTCATTACTCCATTGCTCCATTCTTCGAAGCCAACTGGCTTCGAAGAAAATACGAACGAACTTCTTAAAGCTCCTCTTCTTCCTAGCTGAAATTGATCAAAAGGGGACCGCATTGGTTCTTAGCAATCTCTCTCAAATTTGAACAAGATCCTGAATTCGGCGAAACTGACCGTTACATTTAATAAAAAATAATTATTCTATTAATTTTAAGCAGTTATCGGCTTGTCTTGTCCTTTCATATTTCAGCAAGCTTTGGAATTAGCTCAAATATAAGGTTACTAGCTTCTGCCCGCGGCTTCGCTCTCGTGGTACATCAATGAAACATAGCCTATATGTTATTCGGGTGTATTAGCTATATTATTCTAAAGTTTCATTGAAATCCATTCTGTAGTTTTTTTGTGAAAGAGTAACAAACATCCATCCATACATACAAACTTTCGCATTTATAATATTAGTTGGATTTAGAAAGTTATCAGCAAGATCACCAGAATATTCTTCATCTCCTAGCTGACAAAATATGTTTATTTTTGTGGGCACATCCATATGTATTCAATACTAGCTGTGCCAGCGGTGTCACCCGCGTTTATGGTTAATATTATAAAGACTATTTCCGTCATACATGATTTCTATGTAACTTTAACCATTAAGGCTGCACACGCGGCGGAAGCTTAAAAAATGGAGTAACTTCTCCCGTTTTCCCAACATTTCCCTTCACTTCTCTGCTCCTATTAATTGTAGCGTGATGAAAAGTATACTATAACCTGCCCAGGAGTATGAAGAATAATTGTACCAAGTTTCGTTAAAATCCGTCGAGTAGTTTTTGTTTCTATAAGGAACATACAGACAGACAGACAAAAATTTTACTGATTGCATTTTAGGCATTAGTATCGATCACTAATCATCTCCGATAGTTATTTTGAAAATATATTTCATGTACAGACTTGACCTCTCTACAGATTTATTATAAGTATAGATAAGGAATCCTTATCCTCCGAGCCCTCAAAAGTAAAAAACTCCTATTAAAGACCCGCTCAAAAGACCTAAAGCGTTAACTGGCAATCTAACGGTCACTACATGCCAATATGTGTGATTCGCTCGTAAAATACTCAATTTGTCAGAGAGGCTATAAAAAATATAATTTGTTAACGCGACGGGGGATATGGCGGGGGCCTGCCTGTGTGATGGTACAGCCAGCAACGGACGATGAGCTAATCTTTATTGGTAATGACCTAGAAAATGATCTGCTACTTTCCGCTGACTGTACACTTTATAGCTAAGTTTTTCAGATAATAGTCGAGCCAAATTGGCAAATCAAAGCTCAGTGATCCAGTTCAGCCAGCAACGTAAGCTGAACCTATATTTTAATGTTAACGACGTAAGGCTACTTTTTTTTGACCAGAAAATTAGGGGTAGTTTTTTTTATGAGTAATCAAATTAGTGGAACAAATCCTGTTCGTATTCATTACTAACTAGCTGTTGCTAACGACGTTGTTCGCATTGAAATTTAACAGACATACATACATATGGAATTAAACAACAACAAAATAGTTTCCTAAGTTGTTTTAGATGCCGCTGGACCAATTTTGCCAGGACATTCACTTGTAGAATGTCTATCATAAATGTTACAAAAGTACGTACGTAGGCCACTTGTCATCATCTTCCTAGCGTTATGTCCCGTGCTTAGACGGGGTCCGTTTAGACCATGATCCAGGATTTAGCGAGTTTGGTAATTACATTAAAGCGACTGCCGATCCGACCTTCGTAACCCTAAGATAAGGGAACCAGACAATTTTTGGATCATGGTTACAAATCCAAAGTTGTTTGAATTTGCAGGTTTCCTCACCATGTTTTCCTTCATCGTCGAGCTAGTGGTATAAATATGTACATAGACTTGAAAAATCCAGAGGTACGTGCCCGGGTTTGAACCCGCACTCCTCGGTTAAGAGGCGCGTGTCCTTATCATTGAGCTACCACCGCTATTACGTACGTAGGCCACTTATATTTTAGCAAAATACTTTTTATTCCGCGCTTTTACTTAATTGCTTTGCTACAGTGTTAAAGAAGTCACAGGCAAAACCTGGTGTTAACTAAAACTAGTGTTGCCGCTCGATAGGCCAATATCGACTGTCTACCGATAGCCTATTGATAGTTAAAGAAAATCGATAGTATCGATAGTTTTGATCGCTGCCAACTAATTAACTATCGACAGTATCGATACAATCGATAGTTTTGCTTTTCAGTACCGAATAGACTAACGATGGTACAAAACTATCGATAGTATCGATAAATAAATAATAAATAAATTCTCCAGACTGACACCAATTCCCTAGTTCCAAACTAAGCTTATGCTTATACTATGGATACTAGGCAAACGCATAGACATACTTAAATACCTTTATAAACATCTATGACTCGAGTACAAATGTCCATGTTCATCACACGAAACATTTGCCCCTAGCGGGATTCGAACCCGCGACCCTCGGTTTCATGGCCAGGGTCTCTGACCACTCAACCAACGGGCCAGTCGAATAATTTTGCTCTTCAATACCGAATATACTAACGATAGTAATAAACTATCGATAGTAACGATACTATCGATTGTCCTATCGATCGTATAGATAGACGATTTTAGCATTCAACTATCGATCCCAAAACTATCTATTTTTTAGCAACACTAAAACTACCAAATTTATCCTCTACTAACACCAACCCGTTAACGTAATCTACAAAGCGAGAAGCACCACCGAGCCATTTTATTTGCAGATTAAACTTAAAATCGAAAGTAATCCTATTACATGGGCCATAACTTCGCAACCTCGACACCAGCTTATCAAGGGTACTCCGATAATTGTGTAATCAAGCTTGAAGGACTAGTCTGCCGACCGACGAACAAGGTACTATACGTATTATAGTATATTTGACTGGCTTGATGGCGCATTCGGTAGTGACCCTGCCCCATGCGCCAAGAGTTATGGGTTCGATCCCCACCCAGGACAAACATTCGTATGATGAATACTTGTGTTTGTTCTGTGTCTGGTTGTTGATATCCAATATTTAAGTATATATTTGTAATAAAATTCCACTGTTAATTTCTTATATCCGTAACACAAGTGCTTAAGCTACTTACCTCGGAGTCAGATCAATGTATGTGTTGTAGTCGGATATTTATTTATTATCGTTTAATGCAACTTTTTTAAATTTTAAATGATAGTGTGAAAGATAACTCCCATGTTGGTCTGGGACTTAAAAAGAATGTGCCAACTGTGTTCCTTGTCTAGCATGTAGTAAAAGGCGACTAATAGTATGTCGAGTTTTGGATATGTGATGTGTAGGCGACAAGCTAGCCACTTTTCTCAACTTTTTCACAATTTTCCATCTAACTGGGTAAGTAAAAAATTGTGCATCCACTTTTATTTTTGGCTGAATGTAGTTAAGGGGTTTGCTGTATATGTATGTAAGAACATATAATCACTAGTCAACAAAATTACACTCTTTTTTTGCCACATAACAATTTAATACTTTTTTCTAATTATCAGTACCAGCATAATACAATTATTTTATAAAAAAATTTCCATCACGTCACATTTTTTTGTAATTTGCCTAGAAACATTCAAATATCTGCCATTGAAACGATTTTTGTTGTATTATTTAACAGCATAAAGATTAATAAAATGTAAACATAATACATGCGATTGATAGTCAGAATGCTGAAAATTTAAATGTACTTCGAATTAAGCTTCTACTATGATTCTATGCAAAGTTAAGTCTAGTTAAGCTTTACCATATTTTTTGCGTACATTCGAAGCTACACATTTTATATAGACGAATTCTTAATACCATTCTAATGCGAATACTTTGCGATACGTTAGTATAGCAATATAATTTACACTGTTAATCAACAATTTGGGATTATTTCTTTACACAAAAGACAAAAGATATGAAAAATGTTGTATTAATAAATGGATTTATTAATACTGAAGTCAGACCTTAAAGCCAATTTAAGTAACTTTGTTTTCTAATATCTCAAAAATGTGACCTGATAATCAAATTTGGCTGACGGAATCTGAATCAGCTGTTATTGTTTTATCAAAAAGGCAATGAGTTGATTCTGTGCAAAAAAACTGTTGACTCACTAGTCAACAGTTAGTATCAACAACTAGTTAAATTACACTTAATTAGCCTCAGAATAAGCTGTTTGCCTGCATTGATAGATGT
Source organism: Glyphodes perspectalis (assembly GCA_951394215.1). Taxonomy (NCBI): domain Eukaryota; kingdom Metazoa; phylum Arthropoda; class Insecta; order Lepidoptera; family Crambidae; genus Glyphodes; species Glyphodes perspectalis. The sequence goes on along the minus strand of OX596223.1, from coordinate 10,761,351 downwards.
TTGAAATTAAATGAAATAATTTAATATTTCAAAAACGCGTTTAAATAAAATAAAGTGCTGTGATTAGGAATGAAAGTTGACATATAAATTGAGAGGAAAGTAATATATACAAAAATATGTATACTTGACTGTGATTCAGGTGCGATGGTATTTTTGTTGGGTGTACCGTAAAAACAGCTTTGGAGTTTAATGCCTCTTACTTTCTTCAACATACTAACTTGATAGTAGCAAGTCACTTACACTTTTATTGTAAGTAATAATATTATGTCATCTTCCACAGTCATTGATTGTATGATTTGGTTTAGAACTTAAAAAAAAGTGTATATTACTCATGTATATTTTGACGCTGAAAAGAGTAACTACCGAGTTTCTTGCCGGTTTCTTCTCGGTAGAATCAGCATTCCGAACCGGTGGTAGATTCACATTGCTCTAAAGATTTTGTAAAATTGACGATTTATAAGTGTTTTTTTTTTAAGGCCTACATGAATAAAGAAATTTTGAATTTGAATTAGAATTTGAAAAAGTCAGCGAAGTAAGATAAGTATGCAGAGTTTCAGCTTTAACTGACATCCAAACATAGCAAGTTTAATATAACCTTCCTAAAGACTGGAAACTCCACGAATCGTCAAGACCATCGCTCAAAAAACGAAATCACGTAAATAAACGATTTATTATCGAATATATCAAAACAAAATCCGTCATTAGAGCATGTAATCCGGCTGTAATACCGAGTATCAACAGCCAGCCCTTATCACAAAGCCCTAAGGGTCATATTTGAAGAGTTTTTTTCCGACACACTTGACTCCCCATACATCACATTCATGAATAATGTATGAATCTGTGGACGTATTAATTTTAACTCCAAGTATTAAGCTGTCTTATTGATTACTAAGAATATAAAGTATGGTTATGTAACTTGAGATTGTGTAAACTGACATATTTGGAATGAAAACACCTGGTGTACTTAATTTTTAATCGTAGATAAACACCATACAACATAATATGCGTCTGTCTTATCTCGAAATCAAATTAAATCAAATCAAAACAAATCAACATTTATTTGCTCACTAAGTGTATTTTTTTTCTAAATGTACACCTTATTCCTGCTAATGTAAAGGTTATAAATTGCTGCAAAAAATACGACGCCATCTATTGACGACATGAATTTTTTTTTCTAAACATTTGAACTTAGATTACGAAAGGTCTCAACTACTTTACAGATGTGAAGGCGCGTCTGCAGCGCCACCTAATTAAATAATCGATTTTTGGAAATCGTATCGATTAATCGATGAGGGCGAGAGTAGCATAGAGGGCGCTACTCTAGCGGAACGTCACGGTTGTCGGGCGGCCATATCGACTCGGCACTTTTGAACGAGCAGTGACAGCCGCCGGACTCCTTGCCGGATCGCTTACGTCCTTATCTATGTTTATCTAAGCCGAATTAAGTTAATTGTGCAATTAGTAATACAAATAATGATTAAAAGTTTAGTGTGTGCTCATATGTGATTTTATTTCCGGGATACATCGCTCGATCATCCACATTATGGGCCCTGAAACCGATGTAGATCCCCACGCGCCTATAGATGTATTATATATACTCGTAGTAAATTAAACCGTTTTTCAAAAGGATGCAGGTATCTTTTCTGATGCAGAGGTACAGATAAGCTGTTACTAACTATTAATTTTCCATCTAACCCAGCCCATTGTCCCATGTTGGTTTGGGACATAAAAATAATGTGCTTACTGTATTTTTTGCCTAGCATGTCGTAAAAGGCGACTAATGGTATATGGGGTTGTGGTTATGTAATTGTGTAGGCGACGAGCTAGCCACTTGTCACTACTTTTTTAACAGTTTTCCATCTAACCCAGCCCAGTTTTGTCTTTGGCTAAATGTGGTTAATGGGGCCTGGTGCCCTTTCGACTCTGCCTACCCCTTCGGGGATTATGGGCGTGATGTTATGCCGCCATCTATTGACGACAAGATTTTTTTTCTAAGCATAAGAACTTGGATTACGAAAGGTCTTAACTACTTTAAAGAGGTATACTCATAGTAAATTAAACCGTTTTTCAAAATGATGCAGGTATATTTTCTGATGCAGAACTAGTTAGATAAGCTGTTATTAACTAAAATAAAATGGCGAATCCTGCTCATTGCTTATCTGTAGTATTTATGTGATTAGTGGCGTATTTATGTGAGTTTGGTATCATTGGTTCTAATACTAATTTAACGACGTTCCATACGTCTACTGTTTTTTTCTGTTCTGTGAATAGAACAATATCTGTCAGGTCAGCTAGTTATAAATAAAATAAAATTTCACTGCAGTATTTCGCGGCACTTGTTCGAAATACTGAAACCGTTTCGAGTCGCGAGTATTTCGTGTTTTTTTCATTTTTCAGCCACAGCCCAAATTGGTAGCCTTTCACGCTTGACCCTTAGGGGCCTTGGGGAATGGAAAACCCATTGGAACGGAAGAATTAGTATTAGGTACAGTTATGTAAGTACTATGTAGAATCCCAGTTAAAATCTACGTAACGTTCAGAAACTCTGTAAATGGACCAGTAGGTAATACTGGTTTGAGACTTAATAATAATTATATCAACTGTGTTTCTAGCCTGTCCTAAAAAAAATATGGTGTATTTGAGTTTAGTTTCTGATTGGTTGGTAACAAACTAGTCGACTCTTTTCACAATTTTTCATTTATCTGAATAGAGATGATGACTACATTAAAAAACTATCATTATATTTAGTCCGTCAATTAGATTATAGAAATACTAGACACATATTTTTCGCTTTTTCAAATTAACAAACTCCAAAACTTAGATTTTTTTTATAAAGAGTATCATAGTTTTGGAGTGGGGGCTTGCAACGTTACTATTTAGTAAAAATTTTACGAATGTGTGACGTCACGCGCAACTTAAATGCATTGTATCTTCGTCGATGTTTGTTTGACAAATAAAAAAAACGTGTTTAATATTATAATCTGACTGACGCACTAAACAGATGGTTTAGTCATTTTGCTAATTCAGTTTAATTTTTAGTAAAAAGTTGTTAAGAAGCTTACAATTGTTTGACTGGCTCGATGGCGCATTCGGTAGTGACCCTGCCCCATGCGCCAAGAGTTGTGGGTTCGATTCCCACCCAGGACAAATATTCGTATGATGAATACTTGTGTTTGTTCTGTGTCAGGGTGTTAATATCCAATATTTAAGTATATATATGTAATACCACTGTTGATTCTGATATCCGTAACACAAGTGCTTAAGCTACTTACCTCGGAGTCAGATCAATGTATGTGATGTAGTCGGATATTTATATTTATATTTATATTAATTCTTCTAACTTTCTAGTAGTAGATTGTAGGCATGATAATGTTCGTAAAATTGTAATGTAAAGAAATAAACGGCCTTCAAACGGCTATAAGGAGGAAAGTGTCTGAAAATAAAAAAAAATTAAAATTCAAAACTTGCACCGTCTCGTCCTTTTGCGTACAAACCTACCTATATAAACTTACGTATACGTATTACGCGACGGAGCGGTGGTAGCTCAATGGTAAGGACACGCGCCTCTTAACCGAGGAGTGCGGGTTCAAGCCCAGCACGTACCTCTGGATTTTTCAAATCTATGTAGGGGAAGTACGTACAAAATGACATATAGTTTTGGTTTTGGGTCATAACTCTTTAATGGTAAATCACAGCGCATTCACATTGCACACTAGTAATCTTAGGTTTCATATCTTTGAATTATAATAGATACTTAAAAGATAAACAAAATAGAATAAATAATAATTTTAAATTTAACTGAGATCAACGAAATCCATTTTGTCCATATGCTATGGACAAAATGACATATCACATACGGACTAAATGACATACACGGAAAAAGTTATAAAATTAAAGGCAAAGCTCGCAAATGAACCCCTTGGTTCGTTTAGAAACGTCCGCGCAAGAAGCATGTGCCCAATGCGAACATTTTGAACACCGCAACCAATGTTCTCCAGGTTTTGATCGCGAAAAAAGATCGTTGCAATAAATGCATGCGCAATCCTCTTCGTCATCTTGCGCGTAGTTTGGAAAATTTTCTTCTTCGCTGTCTTCTTGGAATATGGTTTTGGTAACCTTTCGTCTCTTCTTCTCTGAAGGAGCTTTAGGCTCATTTTTTTCCTTAATTTCTTTCATATTTGGAGTTGAAGTCAAAACTAAAGAGGTTTGCTGTTTCTTTGGCTTACGTTTGCCTTGGCCACTTACGTAATATCCTTTTGGGACAGGAGATAAAACTTCAATAGGCACTGCCAACGTATGTTCTTCATTACCAATAGAAGGGCGAATTTGGGCAGATAGAATAAGGTCTTGACCAGTGTTTGCTGTTGGATTGTCTGCTGGTTCAGTAGTGTCGGTTGTTTGAACTGTTGTGTCATTATTGCCAGGTGTTACGGCGCGAATTATTTGTTGCTGAGTTTCAGAAGCTTGGATATCGTTCGTACCGGGAAGTGACATTAAATCGTCTAGCTGTTGTGTGGAGGGTCCTGCTATGGGAACTGGAATAGGACCTATTTGCTGGTGATATTGCATATTGGAGGTGTCTTCCAGTGGTATGTTTGTAGTCTCTGCAGGTTCGTACATATAATCAGGAAATATTTCAGGGTTTAGAGGCCAAATCCCAGTGCTTTTAAATCCGTTACAACCATTTTGCACTGTAGCTGCCTTACCATAAGCTTCTTTGAACAGGCCAGCAATTTGAAACTGTGTAACAACACGTCCTGGGTGTTGTTTAAGCCATTTGGATGTCTCTTGGTTGAAATATGTCTTCAAAGGTGCGAAAAATGAGACATCCAAAGGCTGGAGACGATGAGTGCAATGTGGAGGTAGACACAAAATAATAATGCCGTTTTGTTTGGCATATTCTAAAGTTTCAAGCCCTTTGTGGCTTACATGTCCATCGACAATCAATATAACTTTATCGTCAATCGATGATTTAACAAAACTTTGAAAGTGTTTAAGCCATTTCAGAAATAAATCCGTTGTCATCCATCCTGATGGTTGAGCTACACCTAAAGTGCCAGGAGGTGCTTCATCGACCAATTCATTTTTCATATTTTTCCTAGAAAATATCATCATCGGCGGAACAAAGGTACCAATAGCATTAACACAACAAACAACAGTGGTGTTAGTTCCACGTTCTGCGCTAGTAATTACGCCAACTTGCTTCCTACCAGTAGTAGCCAATATCTTCTGTGGTTTTTGTACAGTAGACAGGCTTGATTCGTCAGTATTATAAATTCTGTGTGGCCCGATGTACTCAGATTCCTGCAGATTTCCGTAAATCTCAAAAAACTTATTGACTTGAGGTCGATTAAAAGCCTGAGCACGAGCAGCTGAAGTAGCTTCTGGTTTGCGTAAAGAAATATCTTTATTTCGTCTCAAAAACCCTTCTAACCATTCTTGTCCAGCTTTTTGTTTTTGCGAGTTAAATTTATGAGCAAAACCGTTTTTTTCAGCCAACTCAAAAGCTAATTCTTGAACAGACGTTCGCGTCAGTCCAAACAAACGAGATTCAAGTAATTTCAAATGCTCAACTAATTTTCTTTCCACATCAGGTGTAAAAGTAGCTTTCCAACATCCTAGACCCTTCGCAGAGGACTCCAAAGTTTTGTTACTATTAGAAGCATGTCTTCTTAGTGTTGCTTGTGGTACTCCAAATATCTTCGACGCCAAAAGCCAGCCCATTTTATTAGTGCGAACTGCTTCTATAGCTTTGCGCATTGATTCCTCACTCCAGGATTGACGATCAGTCTTACGCTTATAATTACGCGGCATTATCTGTAAAGAAATTAACAGCTGATTCACGAGAAACAGGTAATTGGGTATCTACAATTAACTTTTTGAGTTCTTATGGACAAAACGACATACCTATGTCATTTTGTCCGTTACATATGTATGTCATTTTGTCCGTAAAGCGTTATAAAAAATCAAAATTCAACAATAAATGCAAAATGATTATTATTTACGGAAAAAAGTATTTGAAGGCAACAATAAGTACTTAAGGTATGTAATAAATGTAAACACAAGATAATATTATGAAAAAAATAACATTAATACACAAAAATCCCTGCAGTTAAATAAAAATTCGTAACTTACCAATGTTCTTCGTCGGCCATTACACCCAAACAAAAGACTGGCGCGAGTTCACATTTTGACAGGTTCGTATTTCCGGCTAGAGTCACGTGATGTAGTTATCTATGGCAGACTAGAAGCGGCAGAATTTGAAATATGATGCCTGTGTCATTTTGTCCGTATATGTCATTTTGTACGTACCTCCCCTACGTATTTATACCACTAGCTCGGCGGTGAGGGAAAACATCGTGATGAAACCTGCAAATTTAAACAACTTTGGATTTGTAACCATGATCCAAAAAATTGTCTGGTTCCCCTATCTTAGGGTTGCGAAGGTCAGACCGGCAGTCGCTTCAATGTAATTACCAGACTCGCTAAATCCTGGATCATGGCTAAGCGGACCCCGTCTAAACACGGGACATAACGCTAGGAAGATGATGACGTATTTCGCGACGGCCCCCGCCCCGAATGCCGACTCACGCTTGACCAGCCGGCGGGCACTTTTGACGTCTGTCTGACCACGCTCAATTACCTAATGGCGGCCCCATTTCGCTGCAAAGAGCACATACGAACATTCGGACAGGCTGCGCTTGTATATTTATAACGGACTGTTTTGTATGTACGGCAGACGGGGCAAAAGGTGTACGTTAAGCAAGATGACTGGCTTGTTGGACACGGTCAGAGACCCTGGCCACGAAACAAAGGGTCGCGGGTTCGAATCCCGCTAGGGGCAAATGTTTCTTGTGATGAACATGGACATTTGTACTCGAGTCATGGATGTTTATAAACGTATTTAAGTATGTCTATCCGTTCACCTAGTATCTGTAGTACAAGCTTAAGCTTAGTTTGGAACTACGGAATTGGTGTGTCAGTCTGGAGAATTTATTTATTTATTTTGTCCGGGATCTATTAATTTATTTGGGATAAATATTGTCCTATGCATTAATCCAGATACATACATACATACATAACATAACGCCCATAATCCCCGAAGGGGTAGGATGAGTCGAAGGGGCAGCATGCCCATTAATCCAGATAATAAAATATATATATCAAATGTTATTCTTACCTGTTTAACTGTTTTTGCGGAATAGAGTAACATACATCTAAAATCCCATCTATCTACCTATATACATATAATATTACTAATATTATAAACGCGAAAGTTTGTATGGATGAATGGATGGATGGATTTTTTATAGAGACCACAAACACGTTTCAGTCATGGTGTCGAGGACCGCAAGCAAAACTTATTTAGATATTAATTAAAACGTAATTCAAAAACAAATGGTTAATAATAATTTTGCTACTTCAGATGGGCCAATAACAAATGTTCGGCAGGCCGCATGCGCAGGTTGAGTATAGCTTCTTTAACAGATGACAAACTAAATGAGTGTCGCCGCAACCATAATATTTGCATTTCCCAGCCGTTAAAAACCATTCCGAAGAAAACCATATCAATCCTATCACCTATGACCTTAATCTTAATAATATTAACTTTCTACATAGAATTAATTTTAAAGAAACCATTTAAAAGTGTAAGCTTTTATAACTCGACCAGTTTAGCAAGACCCCTGGAAAGTGCTATGTGGGAAGAGGAGCGGTTGAGATGGACTTTAGTAAGGTTCAAGTTGTATTGGTCGATTAGTTATTAGCTACATAAAATATTTGTTTACTGTACGTCCGTTTGTGTGCGGTAAATAATGCAATGTTTAACGTGTTTACGGAATATGGACCGTGGAAATTGTGTCGTAAAATATTAGTGTGTGCAGGACAGTCTGATATATCGTTAATAAATGCATTACAGTAACGTTTGCTTTCGGGGATTCTGGTGACGATACTGCAATGTTAAATAGGATGATTATTTTTTATTTTTAACATACATATGTCATCACGCCCGTAATCCCGGAAGATGAGGCAGAGTCATAGGTGTTAGCTAGACTTAACTACATTCAGCCAAAAAATAAAACTGGACTCATTAGATGGAAAATTGTAAAAAAGTAGTGACAAGTGGCTAGCTCATTGTCTACACAATCACACACCCAAAATACGATATACTATTAGTCGCCTTTTACAACATACTAGGCAAGGAACACAGTTAGCACATTATTTGTAAGTCCTAGACCAACAGGGGTATGTGAGGTTTTAGGTATGTAATTGTGTAAGCGATGAGCTAGCCACTTGTCACTACTTTTTTACAATTTTCCATCTAACTTAGCCGTGTTTTGTTTTTGTCTAAATGTGGTTAAAGGTGCCTGCTGCCTCTTTAACTCTGCCTACCCCTTCGGGGATTATGGGCGTCACGTTATAATTATTTAAGTAGCATCGCGTTGTAAGACATTACAGCTGCGTTCGCGGCTGTATAGTCCAATGCGAGATTAGATAACGAGATAATTACGTGACAAACTATACTTAGGGTCATGGTTTTTTGTAAACTCCGGCTTTTAATGAGCTATAACGTTAGGTAAAATAATTTTAATTTACTTAAAAACTAGCTTTTTTTTTAAGTCATCATCTTCCTAGCGTTATGTCCCGTGCTTAGGGGTCCGCTTAGACCATGATCCAGGATTTAGCGAGTCTGGTAATTACATTGAAGCGACTGCCGATCTGACCTTCGTAACCCTAAGATAGGGGAACCAGACAATTTTTGGATCATGGTTACAAATTCAAAGTTGTTTGAATTTGCAGGTTTCATCACGATGTTTTCCCTCACCGTCGAGCTAGTGGTATAAATATGTACATAGATTTTTTTAAAATCTAAAGGTACATGCCGGGGTTTGAACCCGCACTCCTCGGTTAAGAGGCGCGTGTCCTTACCATTGAGCTACCACCGCTCTCTAGCTTTTTCTTTAAGTGCACTCTTCAAAAACCATTCTGTAAATGATTGAAACGTCGAGTTCAAAATCAATTCCTTTAATCAAGAATAAAACAAAAGGTCGCTCTCTACGTAAATAATGATGTTAGAACAATAAACCGAATAATTCAATGGCGCTCGCACAATTAGCAGGACAATAGCTGTTCGTAATAGCTCCTAACTCCCAAGTTTCGTCTTCAATAAATAATTACTTTGCTTGGGAGTGGGCAATTAATCGAATGACATTGTTTTTATCTATTGAATACAAATTAGTGCAAAGTTTGCGATATCTGATGTATAGTCAGGACTGTCATCTTGTCCTTTGCTAGGTTATTTAAGGTCAATGTACAGTCACGAACAAACTCAAGACCATTCCAGCTTTCGCCCGCGTGTTATTCGGTCTGTTAATGAGACTCCATTCTCAGAGTAACATTTTAAGCGTGCGTTTTCTGTGCAATCGGTTTAATTTTTGTTGGCGTATTAGACAGAGTTTTTTTAACTTTCGTATAATTTAAGTAAGAGTTAGGATCATAATTTTTTTTTTTAACATATCACATAACATGCGATTCTAACTTACTAACTACTAATAACTAAACTTCACGCCACTTCCCTAGCGGGGTAGGCAGAAAGAACCGAACGCCATATGGCACGATCCTTACACACCTCACTCGCCTCTTCAACATTCATAATCCTTTTCATACAAGCTCTACGGTTTTTATGACTCCTAACATCACCTTCTTTTAATACACGACAAATCTGGTCGTGGTAGGTGAGCCTGGGCCTTCCGCGGCTCCTACATCCTTCCACATTCGCATTGTATATCTGTTTAGTCAATCTATCGTCATCCATTCTTTCCACATGTCCGAACCACCGGAGCATGCCTCTTCTTACCTTGACTCCGACGCTGTCCTTCAGACCAACTCTCTTTCTTACATCATCATTCCGAACGCAGTCTGTGAGCGATACACCGCAGATTTTTCGCAGCGCACGCATCTCGACCGCGTATATTCTACTTTCATGCTCTTTCTGCCATACCCAACTCTCGCTTCCATATGTTAGCGTAGGAATCAGCACCGCATTGTGTATGGCGAGCTGGGCCTTCTGGCTTAAGATTTTTCTGCCTAAAAGTTTTCCTAGAGCTCCATTCACCCTATTCCCTGCATTCACTCTTCTTTCTATATCAGCGGAGTACCTTCCATCTCTACTAAATGCAGATCCTAGATATACAATTTCATTCACCTGTTCCAGCACTACATCGTCAACCGTTATCCTTTTATCCGTTCTGGTTTCATCTCTTTCATGCGATTCTACCCTTCAGAATTCTGTTTATACCACCTGTAACATGGTAATACAGGACCTCTCTCCGATCATGTCGTGTTGCCGTCTCACCGGACTGCGAGAGTGAAGAAACAGAGAGTGCACCTGTGTTTGCGCAGACACTTGTGCACTATAATATCTCTTACGTTGTTAGCTAATCCTCGTTAAGGTTGGCCGCCGTGTCAATTAGGATTATATTATGATTCTTGGCACAATCACGGGACAAGCCCGAGCCTTTAAAGCTTGCATGGGGACATGGGTCCAACATGTAGAGGCCTGTTGAGAGTTTGATCTAAATGTGTGATGGAACACCGGCTGGGTGTTGCCCTTAGTAGCAGTATGAAACATACACTCAAAGGCGACATCCGGCTGATGCAGGACTATTGCGAAAAAGGGAAACTTTATTATTATTAATACAACACATTTTAATATGCATTATTAAACTGAATCCTTACCTTCTTCAATTTGAAGTCTACAAAAATGCCTAAGACCTAGCGTTTTAATAAACATAAAACCCGTATCATCCACCTTTCATTACCACTTTCAAATAGATCTCCAAAACGCCCACTCCGTCCTGTGTCAGCGCAATTCGAGACAAACAAACAACACAACATCAACTTAAACTCGGCGACACCCCGCTGACACGAAACAGCTTAAACCCAAATGGCAGTCGACAGTTTATGCTAATCAATCGATTTAAATGCTTTATTAATTCGATCCGATTGACGGATAGCCGATTATCTCGCGGCGTATCGATTAACCGTCAATTATTCATAATTCAATTTGGCCGTGATAGATCGAGTTTTTGATGTGACAACTTGATATTGTGTAGACGTCTGTATGTTGATGTGGTTTTATGAGGCGTTTTGAGATAAGACCTGTAAATTAGGCCCGATTCTCACTATGATGCTGTTCACAGTTCGTTCTCGGTCCTATCTCTGTCTGGTAAAGTCCAATCATGTTCGTAATAAACGAAATTTCTCCGAGATTGATCGTGGAATGAGATTCGAGTGAAATTCATTTCGCAAATATTTTTTTTACACATATTTTACCAGACTGATATCGGACCTAGAACGAACTGTGTACGGCATTCTGATGAGTATTGGTTCCTCAAGTAAGAAATGTGTTTGTGCATTCATACAACTGTAAGAGTCAAATTTCGCCCAAATCCCCATCTAAATACGATCTATCGTGAAGAAATTTTGTATAATATAATCGATCGATTTTGAAGAAATTTTGTATAATATAAACATGATAAGACTTAAATAAAAAAAATAAAAACCGTAGAGCTTGTACGAAAAGGATTATGAATGTTGAAGAGGCGAGTGAGGTGTGTAAGGATCGTGCCATATGGCGTTCGGTCCTCTCTGCCTACCCCGCTAGAGAGGTGGCGTGAAGTTTAGTTAGTGAGTTATGATAAGACTTCACCAGATCGAGGCCGTACAGCGGAAGTGGAAGAGAACTTTCTTTACTCAGGGTATTGGGTAAATGGGAGATATACTATTTATTCGGTACATACATAACATCACGCCCGTAATCCCTGTTAGGGTAGACAGAGTCAAAGAGACAGTAAACCCCTTTAACCACATTCAGCCAAAAAATAAACTGGGCTGGATACGATGGAAAATTATGAAAAAGTAGTGACAAGTGGCTAGCTCGTAGCCTATACAATCACATACTCAAAACCCGATATACCATTAGTCACCTTTTACGACACGCTAGGCTAGGAACATAGTTGGGACAATATTTTTAAGTCCCAGACCAACATAGATTCATTGGTAATAAATATACATCGTACATGGTAAAAATCAAGGTTAATCAGATGAAAAATACAAAAAACAAACTGTGATATTATAGTGAGGATCTGGCCTTATGAGGCGTTTTGAGATAAAAACCGTCCTAATTTAGTGTTTCGGAGCGAATTTACAATCAGCTGTCAATTCGGTATTTTTCGTTTCGTTAATTTATTGTTTTCGCGTCGAAGGCACTTGATTCATGGAAGAATGTTTTACAAACAAAAACACTTTAATTTATAAATAAATTCTTATCGCTATGTATAATTTTGTATGAATAATCAAGATACAAAAATACTTAGGCATATATTTCATTAGCTGTACCAAAAGAATATCATCATCTTCCTAGCGTTATGTCCCGTGTTTAGACGGGGTCCGCTTAGACCATGATCCAGGATTTAGCGCGTCTGGTAATTACATTGAAGCGACTGCCGGTCTGACCTTCGTAACCCTAAGATAGGGGAACCAGACAATTTTTGGATCATGGTTACAAATTCAAAGTTGTTTGAATTTGCAGGTTTCATCACGATGTTTTCCCTCACCGTCGAGCTTGTGGTATAAATATGTACATAGATTTTTTAAAATCTAGAGGTACATGCCCGGGTTTGAACCCGCACTCCTCGGTTAAGAGGCGCGTGTCCTTACCATTGAGCTACCACCGCTCAGCTGTACCAAAAGAATATCTGAGTAACTAAACCAAAAATATATAAATAATCGTTTCAATAAAAATATAACAAAATTAAGAAAAAATAACAATTGAAGTCTAAAAACGAAAGTGTATTCCTGTATTTTCTTCCTTTATTTGACTTAATCTGCTTAAGAATCAACTATAAATAAATCCGCACACTTTCTTTAATCCAAAAACAAACAAGTTTGTATCGCATAATATAAAAATACAAGCGAACCCGAGAGCTAGCCCTAGTGTAGCGACAAATGTGCTGTGAACACAGTCGGCAATATCATACATTATGTATAATTATGTTAATACTAGACCTAAATATTCAACAACTATTAAATTTAAACAAGTCCTTGTTAGACATACCGCATACATCGGCAGAAGCAATTCCGTGATATTAAAATTCATCCACGTGTTATTATGTTTTTTGTTACCATAAATCAGTGTATGATTAGAAAATGCCATTCACATTTTTTTATTTAATAGGATTTTTGTTTATGATACATTCGTTTTCTATTCATGCGAACGGTTGAAATATTGTAATTTAATTATGATGAAATGGAATTTGGGAAAATGGAGTTCGTGTTTTAATTTACTGTTTGACCGTTTGACAAATTGGGCAAATGATTTCTCGTCTAAAAGTATTATTGATTATTATTTTTGACAACTTACAATTTTCCTAAGTATATCAATAACAAATAGTTATGAATTTAGCAGTTATAAATTAATATACTTTAATATATAGTATGAAAAGAAACAAGTAGCACATTGTTTTTAAAGACCGACATTATTTTTTTTCGTATACGAATATTAGTTACAAGTTTTTCACGATTTTCCATCTAACCCAGCCTTTAGCTCAGTTAAATTTGGCTAAAAAACGTTGAAGGGTTTAGCTGCCCCTTTGAATCTGCATACCCCTTCGATGATTACGGGCATGATTATATATATGTATGTAGTTACATGTACATGAATATTTACAGCAATATATAATTTCATTCCACTTGAATACAAAACTTAATTAACTTTCCAAAGACATATCAACCCTAATATTCACCAATCTACTAAAACGATCACCCAAGACGAGATAGTAATTTCGAAGGCATAATATTTGTCGGATTAACAAGTTCCTTAATATCTTTCGACAGTGCAAACAGAGAACGCAACCCACACTAATTCATCTAAAGTCAACTACTAAGCAATACGCCTCAAGCGTATGTATATACTAACCAACTTGGCAATTAAAAGGGGACACACCGCTTATGGGGCGGAAACCAAGATAGGTATAATTTACTATGCCAACTAAATATTTAATATACACTACATATAGTACACGGTGTATATTCTTCATCTAATAGTTTGACTGGCTCGGCACATTTGGTAGTGACCCTGCCCCAAGCGCTAAGTGTTGTGGATTCGATCCCCACCTAGGACAAACATTCGTGTGGTGAATACTTGCGTTTGTTCTGTGTCTGGGTGTTAATATTTAACATTTAAGTATATATTTGTAATACCGCTGTTGAGTATATATATATATGTAAAGTGTGATATGTGAAGTGGTCTAACAATTGTTATTTATTTATTCACTAGTTTATGAAGCATGGGAGGTAAGACATTGGAGTTTTTAGTTTTAATGCAAGCGGATATTTATCCTATTTCGGACTCGAATTACTTCAATTCGATTCGATTTTAATAGATAATTATAGTTGCCAACCCAGCCCACTGTCCCATGTTGGTCTGGGACTTAAAAATAATGTGCCAACTGTGGTTCTTGCGTAGCATGTCGTAAAAGGCGACTAATTGTATATCGGGTTTTGGGATTTGTGCTTGTGTAGGCGACAGGTTAGCTGCTTGTCACTGCTTTTTTACAATTTTGCATCTAACCCAGCTCGGCTTTATTTTTGGCTGAATGTGTTTGAACGGGCCTTGCTGCCCCTTAGACTCTGCCTACCCCTTCGGGGATTATGGGCGTGATGTTATGTATGTGTATGTATTATAGTTGTGGTTACATAAATAGATGTATACATAACATCACGCCCACAATAGTTGTAATTGCGTTGGTTATATACAAAAAAGGATTGAATTTCAATAAATATTTTGGTTTGCCTTTGGATATGCATATATAATTCGTTTGAATATATTCGCCAATAATTTCATTTGCAGGTTCGAATTTGATTGGTAATATAGATTGTGAGAATTTAACGAGCTAGGACGATTGTTAAAAAAATATATTATCTGACTCGCTTTGCGTTAGAAATTGGATTTTAAATTGATATATCAGACGGCTATATACCTGCTTTCTTATTAATAAAAAAGATGAGCTCCGAACCAAAATATACAATGATATAAACACACATATTTTAAATAATTCAACGCAAAAGTGCGAGGAACGGCTGATCTAAAGTGACTTCTAATGTAAACTGCTTTGTATCTCACATTCAAACGTTTCCTGCCACACGCATCTCAACGCCCATCGTTCATACTTCCATCACGGAGCCTCACTGTCTCAGCTCATTTTATATTTATCGCACCATTTTACGACCGAGGCGAGTTCGTTAAGGCGCCCCGGACTTAACGCGCTAAGTTCTTAGTCCTTCGTCACCGTACCTTTAGTCCTGACTACGCAAATTAAAAGATTAGGATTATGGAAGGATTTTTCATTTTTAAAGTAAACATTTTGAGGGACAGAGCTCGGGTTGATTAATCTGATGACAAGGACGGTTACCTTATTTTGAAACGAGATTAGCATAACCAAACAAGTGATATTAAACTCGCATTTTTAAATATTGTATTGTAGTGTATCATGATAAGTGTGCAAGTCTGCACTAGCCTTTTATATATTTTAACCTTTTTATACCTTTTTGTCTATGTTTTTGATAACTATTGGTTATGATTTTTTGATTGACATTATTATACTTTTTGTTTTACTACCAAAAGAACCAGCGCCTTTTATTTCGGTAGTTTAATAATAAGGTTAAAAGGAGTCTGCTAATTTATATATGTATTGTATATGTTACAGGAAACCTGTGTAATCTGGTATAGTATGGTTATTATGTTAAATCGACTACTAGCTGACTTTTTACCCTATGATGGAGGTCCTGAAACATTGGATCAGATTCAGCTATTGAATGTGCAGATTTTCTTACGGTCTTTCCCCTCAGCGCCAAGAAAGTGGTATAAATCCATATTGAGAATTAAAAAAAACTCATGATAGCCCAGCGTTGTAACAACATATAATACGCATCTTACAGATAATACGTATCTTAGAACTACCACCGCTTTTACTGAAATAATTTAATATTTAATCAAAATTTTCTACCCCAAACTGTAACAACACTTTCAGCCTCACTGCCTGGGATCATTTTATATTTAACGGCCGCGCCGTTTTACGACCGAGTTCGTTAAGACGTTCGGACTTAACACGATAAGTTCTTAGTCCTTCGCGACCGTATCTTTAGTGGTGACGGCGAAAATGAAAAGGATTAGGATTATAGGAGGATTTTTCATTTTGGAAGTAAACATTTTGAGACAACGCTCGAGTGTATAATCTTACAGTAAGAAGATACTTAACCTCATTTTTATATTAGGTTTTAGAACCATAGAATTATATTAATCATGGGAAAAAAATAATTAAGAACAGTAAATGAAAAAAAGTTAAGGATAAATGCTTTTATGCCAGGTGGTTCAAACCACTAGGTCAATGAATAGAGAACAAAACGAATGAGTCAAATTCAAATTCAAATTCTAAATATTTTTATTTAAATGGGCTTCAAACTTATAAATAGTCAATATACATAAAAAAAGGATAAGAAATAATACTACCACCGGTTCGGAAGGTAGACTATCGAGAATAATCCGGCAAGAAACTCGATAGTTAATCTTTTAAATGCCAAATTTTACAAATTTGTTAACTTAATTAATCTATACTTAGACTAGATATCACTGCAGATGAACACTTCATTATGAAGTTAACCATAAATCCTTGTTATTAGTAAACCTGACATTGGAATAACTATGAAAGTAAACATGATCAACTTTGTCTGGATCCTTTTTGGTTATCAAAGATCAAATCTCAGTTGCTTTAATGCAATCACTAGATACGCTAAATTCAGGATAATGGTCTAATGAAACCCGACTAGGAAAGGATCGTTATTGTTGAACGTATATGTATTTTTTCTTCTTTATGTTGTTTTATAATTAAGATTTTCAGGTAAAAGGTGTTGGTAACATTAATAAATTCTCAACGCCAATTCCCTAGTCCCAAACTAAGCTTATGCTTGTGATATGGATACTAGGTGAACGGATAGACATACTTAAATACGTTTATAAACATCCATGACTCGAGTACAAATGTCCATTGTTCATCACACGAAACATTTGCCCCTAGCGGGATTCGAACCTGCGACCCTCGGTTTCGTGGCCAGGGTCTCTGACCACTCGACCATCGGGCCAGTCATCGAAACAATGAAAGATTTGTGTCAAATTTTCGAAATTTTCAGCCGTTACATTAAGAAAAAAAATTATAAGTTATAAATTTTCTTCTTAATGTAACGGCTGAAAATTAACTTAAAATATTTTTAGTATACTAAAAACAAACCAGTATATTATACCCAATCAACAATGTTACCAACACCTTTTACCGGAAAACCTTAATTATAAAACAACATTAAAAAAAAAATACAAATCCGTTGAAGAATACCGACCCAAAT
Source organism: Glyphodes perspectalis (assembly GCA_951394215.1). NCBI lineage: Eukaryota > Metazoa > Arthropoda > Insecta > Lepidoptera > Crambidae > Glyphodes > Glyphodes perspectalis. The sequence continues at coordinate 10,743,894 of OX596223.1, read as the reverse complement.
CTTTCATTGTTTCAGTTACCTCAATAAAGTTAAAATATATTTTATTATTACAGCAAGAAAATCCCGCCAAACTCTACCTAGAGTGGGCACTCTACGTTAAAATTTTATCAGAATTGTGTAAAATAAAAGCTAGAGTTTGAAGCGGGTACTGTAGAGCCCTCCCTCTAACGGATCGCCAATATAGAGCCATTGTATCAAAAACCCTCGATTCTAATAAAATTGGGAAAGCGAGTGAAAATCAATAGGCTCTTCATCTCAAGACTACTCTACATAGAGATGCTGAGGCGTAGTGCGGGACGAGTGGGACTAATATTGTCCCGCATTCGGATTTTATGTTTATTCCCTTTGAAAATATTTTGTGTCGGTTAATGTAAAGATGATTAATACTCTTTTGATGAAATTCCATTTAAATATTTTTATTTCACTATTAAGTTTAATTGGAATGTAATGTACACCAATAAGGATGTATATAAATCAAACATTAACAGCCTTCACTCATATTTGATTGCTATAAATTATCAAATTAACTTATTATCATTGATTATTAAAGTTATATCAATCATTAATAACACCAAACAACGACAAAAGATATGCGACAGGAGTCAGTATAAATTATATAATTAAATTAACCTGAGCCGGGCATCGAACGGATATTAAGCTTTACGCTCAAAACTACACAAACTCATATCTACTACAAAGCTTCAGCAAATACACTACGAAATATCGATTAAAAAATCTCCACTTACCAACATTTTTATACTGAACTGGGACACCTGTTTAAATCGGGACAAGGCCATCACTGCACGACACACCACTACCCCTAATCATTTTCAACCTTCCCCTCCTACACATAAAGCTCAAAATCGTCACACGCACCACCTTCCTTAAGGTAATGTATCTTAAGTGGATACAAAGTGGAATGAATTGCAACCTTATAATCAACACTGAAGGTTGAATATTGATTGGAGACTAAGTACAGTTGGAGCCTTTCAATGTTTTATGGAAAACCTGGAAAGAAGTACTCTTTAAGTAGATATTCAGTACTGTCGATAGGCCGAGAGTAAGGAATTTTTATAGGTATTTACCAGATAAGAATTGCTCCGTACCAGGACAACGGGTTGTGTATAGAATCTATTTTCGCTGCCTCTTCATAAAAATAATATTCCTAGCGTAATACGTATTCGCTTTTTCCGGAGTTTTTCTCTGGACAAACTTTAATATTAAGCCAAAGAGGATTCAAACTAGAAACGGGGAAGAAATCTAAATAAAAAATAAATAAGTTGATAAAATAAATAAATAGTTCACTCTGCCTACCCCACTAGGGAAGTGGCGTGAAGTTTAGTTAATTAATAAATTCTCCGGACTGACACACCAATTCCCTAGTTCCAAACTATGCTATAAGCTTGTGCTATGGATACTAGGTGAACGGATATAAATTCTTAAATGCGTTTATAAACATCCATGACTCGAGCACAAGTGCTCATGTTCATCCATGAAACATTACCTAGCGGGATTCGAACCCGCGACTCTCGGTTTCGCGGCCAAAGTCTCTGACTACTCGACCAACGGGCCTATTAGTCTGGCTCTAAAAATAATAAAAAACATATATACGGTCGAATTGAGAACCTCCTTCGTTTTTCGAAGTCGGTTGTTGATAAAGAACAAAATTTAAGAAAAACAAGCACTCAAACATTTCCCCCTTAAACCCAGCACGATCAATGCATCAAGTCAACTCTTTAAAATGCAAATAGGTTTAAGACGCCCTGATGGCGCGATGGGTGGAAATTTTTATCTGAACGGGAAAATTCGCGGGTCCCCGTCGGGAACTTTTCCAATAAAAGTCAAGCAATAACAGTTGAACTGTTGGATGACTCATGGAGTAGTGGCTGACGTGGGGATAATGAAGAATGGAGTTGTGAGGGGTTTGTGGTCAAAACCACGTTGTGTAATACCCGAAAACAATGTATCAACTATGTTCCTTCTCTAGCATGTCGTAAAAGACGACTAATGGTGTATTGGGGGGTGGATTTGTAATTCTGTAGGCGACAAGCTAGCTACTTGTCACTATTTTTTCACAATTATGTTTCTAATACCAATCAATTTCGTATGTATACGTCTATGTAATATATAAACAGATAAGAACCTTCAAAAGTAAATTTTCCTTTCAGCTAAATCAATCTAAACATCAATGAAATATTTGTTACAATTTCCGCCAGCGATATAAATAAATATTAACTAATTAATCATAATTTAAATAATTATCACTATTAGAATCCTTAAATGATCATTTTATATTATTGTAATAATATTAGTCTTGTACGTCCGGCCATTTGGCCATTGATTATTATCATTGTATAAATTACAAATAATTATTGATTACTTACACAAGCTCGTTGAATAAATATTTAATTTTTATGATTCACTTTATAATCTCCATTGTTTATTCTAATATTGATTTTATATAACTTTAAACAATAATTGAACTTTTCATGTTATCAGTGAAAAATGTAAATAATAATGTCCTCCTAACCGATATCGGTCACGGCGGCCAATCTCAACAGGATTAGCCATCTGCGCAGGAGATATTATATATAGTGCACAATAAGTGTATTCGCAAACATAAGAGCACTCTCTATTCCTTCACTCTCATAGTCCGGTGAGACGGCAATTCGACATGACCCGAGAGAGGTTAGGCCCAGGACCAACGGCTTAACGTGCTTTCCGAGGCACGGGGGTGATTAAACCGCCAACTTCCTGACTCCGGGCTGTTACGAGTAATTTCAATATTGAAATACCCAGCCACAAATTTTTAGCCCGACCCGGGATTTGAACCCGGGACCTCTTGGTCCTAAAGCGGCGCATGCTACCACTAGACCAACGAGGCATAAAAATTATTACAAAATTAAAGTGAAAAATGTATTACAAAATTAATAACAAATTTTCATTTGAAGTTGGTTATAAAAAGCTTTGGTATTATATAGCTATATAGCTTAAAGCTCACCTAAGATAACTATCGTATTTTCTAATTCACCTCTTTGCTTTACATTGTTCAGTACAAATACTAAATAAACAATTCTGATATTTTTACCACAAAGGTTATTCTAAGTTGAAATCAGCATATAGGCAGGTAAAAATATTGTACGGATTTAATCAAACTTAAAGATATAATGGCCCGTTGGTCGAGTGGTCAGAGACCCTGGCCACGAAACCGAGTGCCGCGGGTTTGAATCCCGCTAGGGGCAAATGTTTCGTGTGATAAACATGGACGTCTGTACTCGAGTCATGGATGTTTATAAACGTTTTTAAGTATGTCTATCCGTTTACTTAGTATCCATAGCACAAGCATAAGCTTAGTTTGGAACTAGGGAATTGATGTGTCAATCTGGAGAATTTATTTAAAATTAAAGTCAAAAATAGAACATGTCTCGTGATGTCTTAGAATAATATTATTTTATTTGATTGAGTGTAATTAGGTATATCTTGTTTGACATAGCAATAACTTCAGTAAACATAATATCTTTCCACTGCTATTTAATCGATTCATTCACAACATTTCATTATTACTCTTTAATAAAAATCAGACTTTTCCCGAGTCTCCTCTTGCATAGAATTGGGTCTTGATGTGAGAAAAAAAGGCTTAAAATTTTGAATTTATATCGTATAATAACTAACTAACTAAATATCACGCCGCTTTCCTAGCGGGGTAGGGTTTCCAAAATAAAAACCGACTTCAAAAAACCCCGCAAAAAATGTTTATAAAAAAACACAAGTAAAAACTGCCTTAATAGCTATTTAAATGTCTAAACACTAAAAAGTATAAAATAAATTCTTACGACTGCTTCGATGAAAGTATTAATCTTTAACACATATTTAAATATTTACAATAATCAGTTAGTTTTGGAGTCGGTGCCATATATAGACCGGGACGCTATCCCGGTCTATTCTACGTCGCAGTGAAATTTGTGCATTTATGTATTAAACCTTGGATTATAGTCGAGAATATTAAATGTGCAATTGAGGTGACTTTTTCTGTACGTGATTGTGAGGTTACACGACGGAATAATCCGAATAAATACACTTTTAACAGGTAAATACGATTTTATCATTAGATTTTTTCAAACCATATTTTGTCAAATTGTTGCTAGTAATCAGTTTAGAAAAATATGTTTACAATGGTATATTGATTATAATTGATCTTTCTAAGTATACATCGTGATTATAATCAGAATTGGGGAAAATATTGTGTAAAATTGTAAATAGTTTGGTTACGCTAGTGCTTGACAAAGCGGTGACGTCACGAGTATCGATAAAAACTTAATCGTCTTTTAGCGACATCATGACATGAATACAAAGTTATTTAGCCAAGTTATGTTGAAATATAATTATATTCACATTGGGAACTCATTATCTCCGTAAATTTGTTAGTTAAGTAACTAATAATTTTTCTAGGTTTCCAAGCAACCCAGCATTGTGTAAAAAGTGGATGCGGACTATAGACAGACCAGATTGGACTCCCAGTAAGAACTCCACTATCTGCAGTAAACATTTTGACGGCAAATGACGGCAGCAAAAAATTTGTTGCACTACATATTATTTTTAAATAACTAAATGACACCAAAATAAAAGTTGCTAATATATTATTTTTTTCATTTCATTCCATCAGTCAAAGCAAAAGTCATATCTTTTTGTCTTAGTATAAATCATAGAACATATTTCTATTTTTTTAATTTTTTACACGCTGAATATACGAAGAATTTTACCATCATTGTTTATAGAACTGCTTAGAATGAGATTTCTTACCGACTAATTCCAATTTACCTAATATATACAACTACTGATTTCAGTCAATGCCATAAATAATTAATCAAAAGTATAAGAAAGCGTATTAAATACCTATATTTATTATTAGTATACAACTGAATCAGTCGATAATGTGAAAGTGCGTCTTTGACAACACTATTTTTAACTCACACATAGACGTCAACCAACACATGCTTAAATTTATTTTGGTCATGTCTCCGAGCCGTCTTTGTGTATCTTATACATCCTAAATCTATGGTTGAACTATATAAGCTTTGATGTGAAAATGTAACAGACGGAGATTTTTATATTTACATTTATAATATTAGTAAGTAATTAAAAGTTAGGATAGGTGCTATTTTTATTTTTTAATGTGTGTTATTTAATTACTTAGCTTTTTACAAGGACTTTTTACGCGTTAAGAGTGTCTATATCCCATGGGAACACTCTTTTTTAATTATAATAGTTTTCCTTTACCTTTTGAAGCATAAAACAGATAACTTACATAATAATATACTTACTTAATAACTTAAAACTTTATCTGTTTTATTGAAGTACTTACTTACAAGAAAGTACATACTTATTTTAATCAAAAGTTAACTCTACCCACTTAAACCTAGTATAAACTTAGTATAATGAACTTCTATTACTAAATCGAGTCTAGTAAATCCAGACTAAACTTAGGTCACTTACATTAATGCTCGATATAGTTCTGAGCTAAATGCCATTAGGTCACGGAATGTTATTTTGTTATATCGCGCAATCTGATATTGTAGTTAAATGAAATATGCTTATATTTCATGTCGTTTACAAATCTGTACTTAAGTACCGTTTAAAAAATGTAGGAATATTATCATGTTTGTACTAAAAGTTATAAAACATACATACATAACATGACGCCCATAATCCCCGAAAGGGTAGGCAGAGTCGAAAAGGTAGCAAGCCCCTTTAACCACATTCAGCCAAAAATAAAGCCGGGCTGGGTTAGATGGAAAATTGTGAAAAAGCAGTGACTAGAGGCAACAGATTGGAGTCCGTTATATCTTTAGGATTTTGTAACAAGCCAGCAATGTCCAATATATGGTACATATTGGACACATATAACAGACATTGGACAATATATGGTGTCATGGAACAGTAAAAACCTTTAACCACTTTTAGGCACAACATCATTAAGTTAAAGCCCAAAAATAAAACCGGGTGCTTCAGATGGAAAATTGTGAAGAAGTAGTGACAAGTGGGTAGCTCGTCGCCTACACAATAACATACCCAAAACCCCATATACAAATTAATTGCCTTTTATGACATGCTAGGCAAGAAATACAGTTGGCACATTATTTTTAAGTCTCCGACTAACATGGTCATGGAAAATTATAGAAGAGTGACTATCGAGTTTCTTGCGGTTTTTTCTTGACAGAATCTAATTTCCGAACCGGTGGTAGTATTCTTTTCTTTTTTTTTGTGTTTTTATTATTTTTATGTATTTTTTGAAGCCTTTGTTGTGTACTAGGGGCCTCGTACAGCTCTTTGCTGCTCCAGATCTAAAACAGGCTTAGTCCGCCACTGGTCACACAAGTGACGTACTTGTTACAGTTGACTCGTTCAGTGCAGCGTATAAGACACTTGGCGCTGACAGGATAAATACCGCACATTGTTCAGCTCCGGGACTGCGGCTTGGGGAGAATGCTTGTCTAAGGGCCCACTGCCAGCGGGTACATACAAATTCATTATATACTGTCGATCCATTCGGAATAATCTTGGCTAGGCTAATTTACTTAAATTTTTATACAGTCCACTTTTAAGATTACAAAAAAAGTATTGCTTACGTATTTTTCTTTTGTTCAGCGATTTAGAAATGATCAAGATACATCGCGTTACAGTACAGCGTGACGTCACAAGGTGCGTAAAATTTTTAAAAATTATTTATTTAAAAAAAAACTGTATCTTTGTAATTTTTTGAGTATTAGATGAAGCAAAAAATACGTATTTAATATTTTTTGGTAATCTAACTTACGGACTATAAGTTTTTTTTAAATAAAATACCCTACCGATGTTGTTTACACTAATGTCAATCTTATAGCTTCAGTAGATACATATTCCTATACCACATTAAGGTAAAACTAAACTTGAGTTAGGTTAGATGGGAAATTGTGAGAAAGTGGCTAGCTCGTCGCCTACTTAATCATACACCCTTAGTCGCCTATTACGACATACTGGGCAATTAACACAGTTGACACATTTATTTTTGAGTCCTTGTCAAACAAAATATAAAACAATAAATAAATAGATATCACACTACATCACATACATTGATCTGACTCTTTGGTGAGTAGCTTGGGGACTTGTGTTACAGATATCAGAATCAACAGTGGAATTACACATATATACTTATTCAGTATTAACACCCAGACACAGAACTAATACAAGTATTCATCATTGAACCCACAACTCTTGGCGCATGGGGCAGGGTCACTACCGAATAAGCTATCGAGCCAGTCAAAATGCAAACATGAATGAATACCAATACCCAAACCTCACAGTTGACTTAGGTACTGCAACAGCATAACCAGCTTAAAACCGCACTAAGCTGCCTCCCAACTCGTCACCAAGCCCGCAAATGAAGAAATCCACTGATCCCCCGAGCCGGCTCACAACGAGCGCGTCCAATGAACGCTGAACAGGATAAATAGCGCGCATCGTTCAAATTAGGACCGCGGCCGATGCGGCATCGCTGGTATGCGCGTTCTAAAGGGTCCCACTGAAAGCGATTTAGTAATCAAATATAAAAAGCGTTTTTATTAGATCCCATATCCCATAGACTTAATAAGAGTGGCAATTATTTTCTTCGCGGGACATCAGTGTATTGGCTATCGGATTCGTCACGGAAAAAGATAATAACACAGTTTAAATTGGTAATGCAGCGCGGCGGCGCTGGTAAGCGCTCGGGCGGGGCTCCGCTGAGAGCGATTTTACTAAACTACCTTCTACCTAACGAAAGGTTGTTTAAGTTTGATGTAGGTTAGGCATTATAAAATATTGTATTAACTGTGCTCTATGCCTAGAAAAGTCATAAAAGGTCTCATTGGGTATTGTCTGTTAATTTCTTTTTTGTGTAGGCAACAATCTAGTCACTTGTCTTACCTACAATTTTTCATTTAACCTAACTCAATTACATTTTTGCGTTGAATTAGGTAAAGTAGTATATAGCATATTGCTCCGTAGATGCTGCCTACCTTTTGATTAATATTTAGTTAGATGGCAATCGCTTCAATGAGATAACTCCTAAATTCAGGTACACCGTTTACATAAACACTGATGGAAAACAGCATTTGATTCTAAGAAGATGACTTACAACGAAAGAGGACCTAATTTGACGCTAGGAAGATGATCTAAGTAGACCTCGCAGACAAAACGCAAGACGCAAATGTACGTTTATGCAAATATATCTGATCTCTGCCAATGACGCCCCACCCGAACACTTTTATTGCGAAAGTTTGGATACCCGACTGGCGGAATTCAGGCTTTAAGTGGCAACTTCGCCCATTCGTACGATACAAATACCTCCTCTATGAATTGAAAAAGGCGCACTCTCTGGTCATTATTAAAATTTCGCCAAGTCCATTTCAGTTATTAGGGGTTCCCGACGATTTTCAACAATGTCTAACAATTTGTTACTGTAGCTGTTTAATTGTGAATACCTGTTACAGCATACAAATGTTGGAGCTGATTATTTTGTAAGCAAATCAATCTCATCATCATCTTCCTAGCGCTATGTCCGCTTACACGGGGTCTGCTTAGACCGTGATCCAGGATTTAGCGAGTCTGGTAATTACGTTGAAGCGACTGCCGATCTGACCTTGGACACCCTAAGATAGGGTAACTAAACAAATTTTAGATTATGCTTACTCAAATCAATCTATGTAAATGTAAAACAAAACAATGTACCTTCACGTCATTTCCCTAACCCTAAACATTAACTAATGGTTTTTTTCCAGGTGGAATTCGGTCTCTTTAAAGAGACTATCGCCTATCGCGTGTCCTGTGGGACCTACAATTTTTTTGAGGGGGGCATATAGCTTATCTATCCTTGCTCAGTGTTTAATCTTTAATCGTGCAAAATTTCTATAAAATCTATTAAATAGTTTAGGCGTGAAGACGTAACATACAGAATTACTTTCGCATATAATATTACTCGTAGTAAGGAAGGACGTAGAATCTAGAAAGGCTATTATTAGACGACTGATGGCCGATGGCCGATGTAAGCTTTTGGTAATATTAGAGAGCCCCATTAAAGCATAGTTTAGACTGCACTGCATTTGAGCATAGGTTCGATTACTGCAGGACAATTAGGGTATCAGACTCTAGTCTAAGTGTATGTGGTACTTACGATGATCCCGTGAAAATGAAATGAAAATTAAGTTAAATTCAATCAAATCACAATTTTCCATCTAACCCAGCTCATTGTCCCATGTTGATCTGGGACTTAAAACATTTACACAACATGGCACATTCTGTGCCAACTGTGTTTCTTGCCTAGCATGTCGTAAAAGGCGACTAATAGTATATGGGATTGTAGGTATGTGTTTGTGTAGGCGACGAGCTAGCCACTTGTCACTACTTTTTCACAATTTTCCATCTAACCCAGCCCAGTTTTGTTTTTGGCTGAATGCGATTGAAGGGGCTTGCTGCCCCTTTGACTTTTCCTCCCCATTCGGGGATTATGAATGTGATATTATATATGTATGTATGTATTAAGCTAAATTCCTAATTTCCCAATTTCCATAATACCGATATGGGACCAATACAATGTATATATTGGTCTGATATTATAACGTCGGCAGTCCCCGCCCTATAACATCAGTATATGTAATTTTGTAGAACATTTTGTGAGGAATCATTGAGGATTATACCAGTATGGGGGACTTTCTTGAAGATTTTATTATACTCGTCTCATAAGCTCGCCGATCTCATCATAATATCTTTCAGGATCCCTCAATTTCTAGACTTTTAACAGGATTCAAACGAATAATAAGGCCTCAAGAGGATTAGAGTCCATATTGATTGTGAAGATATTATATCCATAATACATTTAGAGGGATTTCTCGTTAAATAGAATAGAAATTGCGATGACATTAAATTACTGACAAAAAATTATTTATCTATTGTGGATGAAAGGAAAATCTGTCTGTGAGACATTTTACTTAAGTATTATTATACTAGATTGACGGTGGTAGCTCAATGGTAAAGAAACGCGCCTCTTAACTGAGGAGTGCGGGTTCAAACCCGGGCACGTACCTCTGGATTTTTTAAATCTATGTACGTATTTATACCACTAGCTCGACGGTGAAGGAAAACATTTTGATGAAACCTGCAATTTCAAACAACTTTGGATTTGTAACCATGATCCAAAAATTGTCTGGTTCCCCTATCTTAGGGTTACGAAGGTCAGATAGGCAGTCGCTTCGATGTAATTACCAGACTCGCTAAATCCTGGATCATGGTATAAGCGGACCCCGTTTAAGCACGGGACATAACGCTTGGAAGATGATTATAATACTATAATTGGATCTGCGGTCGCAGGAATGAAAAATATTTAGTCATACTAATTACCGTACAACGACTTAATTAGGCAGAGATCATATCCTTCGAGTTACTATCCTAGCCTACGCCTTTCGCTTTTTCTATATCATAAGTGTATATCATAAAGTCATTCATATACGTATTTTCACAATTTTCCATCTAACCCAGTCAGCCCAGTTTTATTTATGGCTGAATATGGGTAAAGGGGCCTGCTGCCCCTTTAACTCTGCCTACCTTATTGCAGGCGTGATGTTATGTAATGTAGTAATATTAGTATATACGACAACCAAAACACGGGTCAAATACCATCATTTAAAGAATCAGTATAAAAAAGATTACAGTGGTTTCTCCAAAACTTACAAAGTTACAAGTTTTTCGTGTTCCAATCGTAACCCTGTTGGCTCTGCTTATACGGATAAAAAAAAAGAACATTCCTAAGCAATTAAAGAATGTAGGCTATCGCTTGTACAACACTTTTATTCGCCCCATTCCATTTGACCTCAATAAAAACCATCGATGCCTAATCGCGTGACCCTGAAAGATTGTCAAGGAAGTTTTATCCGTTAGACAGGAAATTGACGCAGGTCTTTTTATTAAATCTCATATTAAGAATTAAAGGAATAGTAAGATTTGGTAAATACTTATTTTATATTTAGTTTTATGGTTATGGTATTTTTTTGTCTTAATATATATAAATTACGCGTCACGTTGTTTGTCCGCGATGGACTCCGAAACTACTTAACCGATTTTAATCAAATTGGCACACCGTGTGCAGTTTAATCCAACTTGAAAGATAGGATAGCTTACATCTCAATTTATTTAACCCAACTATGTATCATTGACTGTTAGGTGGAACGTAGTTCGCGGGGCAGCTAGTATTATATATGCTGGACAATAAGTGGTATATGTATTTTATGGAAAATCGCAATAACAAAAATAATAAATAGTAACTGATCTTGAAGTTAAACTTATTAAGTAATTACAGTATAAACCAAAAACAAAATAAATACACAAAGGCCTAAACATAAACTTCACTTCACCATTGAAACACCTCAAGTTTGTGGTAATAACCAAGAAAAGCAAAAAAAATAAGTTTGATTTTCAAATTTACATAGTAAATAACAACGTTAAGCTAGCATAGTAACTTTTCTATTCTAGTGGCTACAACGCCCTTGCTTATTGTTCTTTCAGCTTTGGCTATTAGGAGTCTTTTATATACTTTAATTACGTGCCGTTTCAAAAGAAAACGTTTTCCGCCACCCATCAAATGTTCTGTGCAAGAAATATTGAGGTAAGTCGTTTTATTGAAGTGTTTTATAAAATGAGTATTGAAATATTTACAATAACAGTAAAATTAAAGACTCGATTTTGTTGCTGTAATATTTTACTGAAACCGAATTGTATAACGCTATACAGTCTTAAATATGTTTCAAAGAGCAGCCAATCTATATTAAAACTAAAGCTGTTTGTTTGTACACGCTAATATCGGGAACTACTGATCCGATTTTAATTTTTTTTTTCAGTGTTAGATAGCCCATTTATCCGTGAAGGCTAAAGGCTATATAACACAGCTAGTGTAATATAAAATCAAATAACACTTGCCTTATGTATATACCGTAAAAGGTGAGTATTGGGGCTGTGTAGGCGACGAGCTAGCTAAACTTGTCTCTTGTTTTGTTAATGTTCCTTCAAACTCATTTTCCATTACTGGCCCGATGGTCGAGTGGTCAGAGACCCTGGCCACGAAGCCGAGGTTTCGTAATGAACATGGGCATTTGTAGTTGAGTCATGGATGTTTATAAGCGTATTTAAGTATGTCTATCCGTTCACCTAGTATCCAAAGCACAAGCTTAAGCTTAGTTTGGGACTAGGGAATTGGTGTGGCAGTCTGGAGAATTTATTTATTTATTTATTATTGAGAAATAATTAGCGGGTTTTCATACACGACATTCAAGCCGTTGCGCCAGGCAGTTTCCCCACATACTTAGACCCTAGGGTCGTGCCAATGGCTCGTTAAAAATTTTAGTCTCTGTCCATCCCTTGCGGTATTTAGGGAGTAATCTATAGTTATAATAAATCTGTAGAGAGGTCAATTCTGTACATAAAATATATTTTCAAAATAACTATCAGGGGGTGATTAGTGATCGATACTGCTGCCAAAAATGCAATCAGTAAAAATTTTGTCTGTCTGTCTGTCTGCCTGTATGTTACTTATAGAAAAAAAAACTACTCGACGGATTTTAACGAAACTTGGTACAATTATTCTTTATACTCCTGGGCAGGTTATAGTATACTTTCATCACACTACAATTAATAGAAGCAGAGTAGTGAAGGGAAATGTTGGGAAAACGGGAGAAGTTACTCCATTTTTTAAGGCTACGTCGCGTGTGCAGCCTAACCATTAAGGCTACATAGTTACATAGAAACCATTAAGTTACATAGAAATCATGTATGACGGAAATAGTCTTTATGATATTAACCATAAACGCGGGTGACACCGCTGGCACAGCTAGTACATAATAAATTAAGCATGTACAATTTACATATTATTTTCGTTAAAATGAGCTAACGAAAAATGTACACGTACCTAATTGTTTTATTTAAAAGGGCTTATTAAAAAACATTATTTAAATGATAAGGATATATATATGTTTAGTCTCAGAATAGGCTGTTTACTTACACTGATAGATTTAACTTGACTGAGAAATTGTAACTACATAATAGCTAATGACTTGGCATTTAAGCGAGTAACTAGTAGAGAAATGGCATTTAAGCGAGTAAACTAGTAGAGTTTCTTGCCGGTTTCTTCACGGTAGAAGCTTTTTGGACCGGTTTATATTTATTTTGTTCTGGCGATTTATAAATGCTTTTTTGATGCCTATGTAAATAAAGATATAATTTTTTTTTTTTTTATTTCAACGATCCTGGTTCTAAAGTTTTAACATGACACAAGCCGTAGGCCCAAATAATATTTATCACATTATTTCACTGAGTGTCGAAAGCTTGTAATATCCATGAGGTAAATATTTTCAAGCAGACTTTGAGTATTTATTTAAATTAAGACAACATTGTAAATCATTTATTACTTATTCAAAGGTAGTAGAATAAATTTTTACGTAGCAAAGCTTTGCTGTATTACCTACACCCTTCATCCCTAAGGGCTCATAACTCTTAATTGAGCACAAATGCCATTAATAAGGGCAAAGTGAATTGCCTCCCTAATTGGGCTTTATTATAAGCGGGTAAAGTGCCAAAGTGCAAGATCTTGTTAGCCACAATTTTGAGTTAAGTGCTTAGGGGGAGCCGCGGTATTGCATATGATTTGTTTTGATTGCGTAAGAAATGGCAGCTTAATGGTAGAGATACGTCTTATTGGCAAGGGGTTTTGGAGCAAAACCCCACGTTCATCAGGTTTTTAAAATCAAAGAACGACTTTATATCTCCTGCTCGATGGTGAAGGAAAACATCGTGAAGAACCTAAAAATCCGAGAAAACGGTTGATGTTATTTTAAGGTTTTCATATAAGGATGCACTTCCAAAATAGCTGAAAGTGTAGAACCACGATCCAATCTGAATGGTTTGCATATCGCTTCAATGTTAACCAGACTCGCTAAATCATCCGAGTAATACATACATACATAGATAACATCACGCGTATAATCCTCGAAGGGGTAGGCAGAGTCAAATAGGCAGCATGCCCCTTCAACTACATTCAGACAAAAATAAAGCCGGGCTGGTTAAGATGAAAATGTGAAAAAGCAGTGACAAGCGGCCAACCTGTCGCCTACACAATCACACACCCAAAACCCGATATACCATTAGTCGCTTTTTACGACATGCTAGGCAAGAAACACAGTTGACACATTCTTTTTTTTTGTCCCAGATCAATATGGGCCAAGTCCCAGACCAACATGGGACAATATTCAATATTTATATTGTCTGAATTTTTCGCAGTAAATAACGCAATATTTTTTCGTAGCGCAGGAGTCGATTCGCTCACTCGTGTTACGGAGCTGCTACGAAATTGCTACACACTTATGCATAGATCAAGTACAGGAGTCGTCTCCGGATCTTCAGTCGATGCAGTCTATACTACTATTACTACTAGATTTAAATGCTTGAAGTATTCGTGTACATACATAACATCCGCAATCCCCGAAGGGGTAGGCAGAGTCAAAAAGGAAGCAAGCCCCTTTAACCAAAAATAATGTGTTTAATGGGAAATTGACAGAAAAACAGTGACAATTGGCTAGCCCGTTATCTACACAAGCAGATACCCAAAACCATATATACCATTAGTTGCCTGTTACCACATGCTAGGCAAGAAACACAGTTGGCACATTATTTTTAAGTCCCAGACCAACATTTGTGTGTTTATTATAAATAGCTGTGCCTGCGGTATGGCCCACAGTTTCCCCACGTTTATGGTTGATATGTCGTAGCGTGATGTTATATAGCCTATAACTATCCCCTATAAATTCACTAACTAACTAAACTTCACGCCACGCCTAGCGGGTAGGCAGAGAGAACCGAACGCCATATGGCACGATCCTTACACACCTCACTCGCCCCTTCAACATTCATAATCGTTTTCATACAAGCTCTACGGTTTTTATGACTCCTAACATCACCTTCTGTTAATACGTGTATTAACAGAAGTTGATTTTCCTCAGCTATCACGACCAGATTGGTCGTGACCAATCTGGTCACGACCAATCTGGTCGTGCCGCGGAAGGCCCAGGCTCACCTACCACGTAGGTGAGCCTGGGCCTTCCGCGGCTCCTAAATCCTACATTATTTAAATTCGTGGAAATGTGCCCGATGGTTTAATGATTACTGGATCTCGCAATAAACAGCATTTATAATGAGCCTAGATTTTCGTAAAATCCACAATACTCATTAAATAACGCTGTACCTACGTTCGCTGATATTGCTGAAAAAAATTGTTTTTGGACATAATTTGTGTCGAATAACCAACACGAATAAATATAAATATACGAATGAAAGTAATTTGTATTATATTATACAAAATCCTCTTTAAGGTTTACTGAAACAAGACCTATGATAAAATGGCGTTTTATAGTTGGTTCGTAGAAATATCGGGCTTTATAATATTGAGTGAGTACAAGAAACCATTTGTAAGTTTTTTATTACGGCTCTTGACAATGTCAAATAAAAGACCTTAACTTTAAGAGTTTTTTCAAAAGCTAGAGGAACAATAAACAATAGTATTTATAAACTTATTGTGATATGGAGATCGCGCGGGCCCTCAGGGAGAACTGAGTGAGCCCACTTTTCACTATTTATCTTTAGGGTAATCGTTTTATAAATAGGAAGATTGGATTTACAATTTTGTTATAGACCTTCGACTAGTTAATAAACATATATTTTCACAATGTTCAATCTAACCCAGCCTGTTATCCCATGTTGGTTTGGGACTTAAAAACAATGTGCCAACTGTGTTTCTTGCCTAGCATATCGTAAAAGACGACTAATGGTATATCGGGTTTTGGGTATGTGTTTGTGTAGGTAACGAGGTAGCCACTTGTCACTATTTTTGTTTTTGGCTGAATGTGGTTAAAGGGGCACGCTGCCCCTTTGACTCCGCCTACCCCTTCGGGGATTATGGGCGTGATGTTATGTATGTATGTATGTATGTATGTATATTTAATTTTTCGAGGCGGTGCTCGCTCAATGCACATGCACACCATTATTTCATATAACAACATTAATTCACTCTCAAATACTTATTGTCTGCATTTTCCAACCTATGTCAAGTAAAAAATCGAATAAAAGGTTGCTTTATTCAGCCTCATTACAGTAATTATCATAATTTAATGAAAACATTTAAATGTAAAATAGAAAGCATGTATATTTCTTACATTTTTGTTACAGGAAGTGGCGTATAAGTGGCGTGAAGTTTAGATATCATGTTTAACGTGCGGACGTACTATGGTTGCTATTGACACAAGTAATAATATACTACGTACAAATTGATAAATAAATGAATGAATGACTGAATGAATAAACAAATGGAGATGCATTGAATCATAGATGTATAAGATTGGTTTTTCTCTATTATTAATGAATTGGTTGCTTGAAACCCTTCTGGTATCTCCTTATCCCTTACCTGAAACAAAAAGAAACATTTATAGTGTGTGTTCTCTCTGCCTACCCCGCTAGGGAAGTGGCCTGAAGTTTAGTTAGTTAGTTAGTTATAGTATAAGGATGAAAAGCATAATGCATGTTGTAAAAGCGAGTGAGGTGTGTAAGGATCGTGCCATAGACTGGCCCGTTGGTCGAGTGTTTAGAGACCCTGGCTACGAAACCAAGAGTCGCGGGTTCGAATCCCTGAATCATTGTGTACATAGTCCATGTTCAAATGAACATGGACTTTTGTACACGAGTCATGGATGTTTATAAACGTATTTAAGTATGTCTATCCGTTCACCTAGTATCCATAGCACCAGCATTAGCTTAATTTATTTATTTATTATTATACGAGTATATATGGCGTTCGGTTCTCTCTCTACCTCGCTGAGAAGTGGCGTGAAGTTTAGTTAGTTAGTTAGCTAGTTATATCATATCTAAACTTGACAATCCTCTAGCTATGGATCAGACTTCACGTCAAATGCAAAAGACATGATTGCTATACCCACATTGGGGCAAATAGTTGTTGATAAAGCAGATATATATATTTCGGATACCCATCCATGACTTGAATACAAATGTCCACGATCATAATACAAAATTTGCCCCTAGCCGCACATGAACCCGCAACCTTACATTCACCAACATGCACACTAGAAAACATTTTCCAAACTCGTTTCAGTACTTTTCAAAATTCTATCAACCAAGCAAATTCTCATAAAATAGATTGAAAAGACGTTGAGACTTGTTGAGTTTTCGTCCAATTTGAGTGGCGGACCAAACGAGTCAGAAAATTGTTTGGTCCCGATTGAAAAGCAAGTCTCCCGGACAGCAGGACCCACATGCGAGTTGCGAGGATTGCATTTCCATATTTCGTTTCTAGACCATGTCCCATATTGGTCTGGGACTTTAAAATAATGTGCTAGATATGTGCCTTGCATAGTATATTGTAAAAGGCGACAATATATCGGGTTTTGGGTATGTGATTGTGTGGGCGACGAGCTAGCCACTTGTCACTACTTTTTCACAATTTTCCATCTAACCCTGCCCAGTTTAATTTTTGACTGAATGTGGTTAAAAGGGCTACCTGCCCCTTGGACTCTGCCTACCCCTTTAGGATTACGGGCGTGATGTTATGTATGTATGTGTGTCTCTAGACTGGCGTAAGTATTCCTAGCTTTCCAATCCAGCTTCCAGTTAGGTTCGATTTTGCCATAACCTTAACTACCCAAATCTCAATAATCAGATGAACAGTAACAGTCTTATAAAGAGCGGTGGTAGCTCGATGGTAAGGTTTCATCACGATGTTTTCCTTCACCGTCGAGCTAGTGGTATAAATACGTACATAGATTTGAAAAATCCAAAGGTACGTGCCCGGGTTTGAACCCGCACTCCTCGGTTAAGAGGCGCGTGTCCTTACATCCATACAGTCCATTGAGCTACCACCGCTCGCCGAAATATGAACGTTTACGCGAGTCCGGTTTTTATAAGCGCGTAATATAGCGCGCGTGTAAGCGCGTATGCCATAATGACGGTATACGCGCAGAAAAATACGCTTATCTAAAACCGCCCTTAAGCAAATTAACAAGTGGAAAACAACAGACAAGAGATGCGCGCGCGTGAAACTGGTCTCAGTTGGGTGTCCTTGATTTAAGATTTTGTAAATAAAATTTCATGGATGACGAAAGATTGACTAAACAGATATACAATGCGAATGTGGAAGGATGTAGGAGCCGCGGAAGGCCCAGGCTCACCTACCACGACCAGATTGGTCGTGTATTAAAAGAAGGTGATGTTAGGAGTCATAAAATCGTAGAGCTTGTATGAAAAGGATTATGAATGTTGAAGAGGCGAGTGAGGTGTGTAAGGATCGTGCCATATGGCGTTCGGTTCTCTCTGCCTACCCCGCTAGGGATGTGGCGTGAAGTTTAGTTAGTTAGTTAGTTAGTAAATATTATTTTGTCAAAATATAACATGGTATTTAACTTGTACCTATAGTTCAAAAATTAATCGATTATATACACTTTTTTGTACAAACAGGTTTCAAGTTTCGTATATACTAAATAATATTAGTAAGAATAATCTAACTAAAACCGCCCCAGAAGTATTTTAACGCTCAGAATACTAATAAGCCTCACGGCTGAGGACAATTTCTT
Organism: Glyphodes perspectalis; assembly: GCA_951394215.1. NCBI lineage: Eukaryota > Metazoa > Arthropoda > Insecta > Lepidoptera > Crambidae > Glyphodes > Glyphodes perspectalis. Next base: position 10,725,208 of record OX596223.1, on the reverse strand, counting down.
TTACGTGATTTGACGTTGATTTTTAGAACCTTATTAGAGGATGGAGGTTAGGAAGGGCCCTTATTAGCTATTGAATGATTGAGGAATTGACGGATAAGAAATTTGAATGAAGTAGGTAGGTTTTAACTGTATTTTTTACATAAAAAAGCTAACTAGCGTTATGTCTCGTTCCAGTCAGTAAAGGTCAGTCATATCTCAATATTATAACCAGACAGTTATGTTTAATACTCAAGTATTACTGACCTGTGTGACCTTTAGAAGAATCAGACATATATGAAGCAATAAAGCAACTAGCCGCTGTGCTAAGTGCTATAAATCTTAAAGTACTAGCACAGCATGTAAAAAGTTTCATTAATAATCCTAGTTAATTACCTACGTTTATTTAATAAAACTTTATCATTGGTACTAAGTTGGTCTGGAACTTAAAAAAAAATTACCAACTGTGTTCTTTACCTAGCATGTGTTAAAGGCGACTAATGGTATATCGGGTTTTGGGTATGTGATTGTATAGGCGACAAGCAAGCCACTTGTCACTACTTTTTCACAATTTTCGTCTCACCCAGCCCAGTTTTATTTTTGGCTGAATGTGAGAAGTCAAAAGAGATAGGCAAAGTCAAAGGGGCAGTAAGCCCCTTTGACTTTGCCTATCACTTTTGGGGATTACGGGCATGATGTTATATATAAAAATGTTATATATAAAACTAAAAGCTATGAACGATAAAGGTATGGAAAATTATAAAATCTATGTACGTAGTCGCAATAAAAGTGAACTCAACGTATTCAATGATATTTTTTTCTGTGAAATATCAAGTCTTTTAATCTTTATTTCTTTCCATTAAATACGAACTCACAGTCGCCAGTTTCATCTAAAAGCTCCAAAAAACACAAAAAGGACAAACTATTTCTATTCCAATAATTCTCCCTTCATAAAGAAATACTAAGTGAAACATTTTCTGCAAACAGAACATTCAATCCCCCAGACAGATTCGCCCGAGACAAAGTCAACAGAATTCATCCCAAATCTAGTGTTTAAAAATTCACAAAGAAAAGTGATATTGAATGAAGCTCTGAGAACGTAAGTCATCTTCTATCTTCTGAGCTAAATCCAGGTATTGAACTCAGACTTAGGGGATTAACTAGGTCTAGATATATCATCTAAGTGTAATGACAAAAGAATGGTCAAGTGTGAGTCGCGTTTGAACTTCAGTGGTTCCGTAATATTTCGCTACAGTACTTAATCTCATCATCATCATCATCGAGCCCTATTTCCAGATCATCTGAGTTTACCGCAGTATATCTCTCCCTCTTTTACATCTGCTCACTCATCGTCGTTAAGCTTTTCTCCTAAATTTCACTCAAATTTCAAAATCCATCACTCCTTTGGAACCTTTCTTCGTCTCCTTACATTTTCTCAGAAAAAACTCAACTCGTATAATCACGAGTTGTTACACGCGACTTCGTCCACGCGAAATTTGACAAACATACCTTATTTTCTGCATGTACCTGCCTCTGCGGTGAGTTTAACACGAATACTTTTTTACAAATAAAGGTTGCCTTGGTCACTTCTCTTTAAAATTAATAGACATAAAGACAAACACTTTAAGATTTCTGAACCAGTACACCAAACGATGTAATTAACACCTTTGTAAATAATATAGTACTTACAAAGTACTTTATAATTTATAGGAGATACATTATATATTCGATTGGCTCGATGGCTTATTCGGTAGTGCCCCTGCCCCATGTGCTAAGAGTTATGGGTTTGATCCCCACCCAGGACAAATATTCGTGTGATGAATACTTGTGTTTGTTCAATGTCTTGGTGGTAATATCCAATATATAAGTATGTATTTATAATACCACTGCTGATTCTGATATCAATAACACAAGTGCTTAAGCTACTTACCACGGAGTTGGTGAGTATGTGATGTAGTCTGATATTTGTTATTTTAGGTTTGGTATCCCCGTAAATACTTTATTAGGGAATGCTAGAATTGTAATAACCCCGACTAACACACTCCCCAACACAGACTTCTAATTGCTTATAGGGAGAAATCAATTTTATTGTATCCTTAAACCTGTTATCTGAAATAAATATTTTTGTATTTGTATTTTGTATTTTTTGTATTTGACTAAGTCCTTCATTTGTTTTGCATTGAATCGACTAGAGCTTAAAGCTTCATCGTCAACCTTGTAACAGTGAGATAATACGATGATAAAAAAATTGTTCTCTATTTATCAAAATCTAACATTTTTTGTGCGTCCGTTTGCATAAATTAGACAGGAAATCCAGAAAAATTCAACTATACTTAAATATTCATCATCCTTTTAATCAGGACTCTCTGCTTGTGAGTTATATGTGTTTTTACGCGAAGTGACTGCCATTTAACATTGGGCTACACAGTTCTAATAAGAAGATAAGCTTAACGCAATTATTTCAGCTCAGTACCGAGGCAGCACTTTCAATTCTCTCACTCACCCTGCCCCAGGATAATTAATGAGGTGCCCCGTTCTCCAATAAGCGACGCTGTCGCTCGTGACGTCACTCAGCACTAATAAGGCCACGTTCGAACGATACAAATTACTGTTTGCTGAAGAGCGGAGTATGCGCACGCGAGCGATTTTTGAGCTTCGAACTTATAATATAGATTCAAAAAAGATATTTAGACTATTCTAAATTTTAGGTAATCAATTGATCTTGTATAATTGATTTTTCTAAGTAGCTGGCCCATTAAAATTAGATAAAGTGTTATTGACAAGTCGTCATCGGCAAAAATGGACAGATTTTTTTATAAATTTTAAACGAAAGTTATAAATGGCTATGTAAAATGAGCTGTGGGTTAACTATATTATATTCTACTCTATGTAATAAGCAACGATTTTAAACCGATTTTTTAATGATTTAAATAACCAATTATTTAAAATAAAGTCTTAATATTAACGTATTGACTGGCCCGTTGGTCGAGTGGTCAGAGACCCTGGCCACGAATCCAAGGGTCGCGGGTTCGAATCCCGCTAGGGGCAATTGTTTGGTGTGATGAACATGGACATTTATACTCGAGTCATAGATGTTTATAAACGTATTTAAGTATGTCTATCCGTTCACCTAGTATCCATAGCACAAGCATAAGCTTAGTTTGGGACTAGGGAACTGGTGAGTAAAAAAAAATAAAAAATAAAACGTAATGTCATCTTCCTAGCGTGATGTCCCGTTCTTAGACGGGGTCTGCTTAGACCATGATCCAGAACTTAGCGAGTATGGTTATTACATTGAAGCGACTGCCGATCTGACCTTCCTAACCCTAAGATAGGGAACTTAAAATTAATGTATATATGTAATACAAAACAAACACGTTTAATCGGTTTTATCTGTCGGTTAATTACAATAATCAACTTTAAACACTTCATATACAAATTATATTTGAAAAAATAAACACCTCTAAACATTTCACACACTTATATTATTTTTTCATATGAACAAAAAGTCGCACCAACACCACTTTTAATTGCTCGTGTGCACCCCGCCTAAAACAAAAAGGCGAGAAACGAGCCACTTGCGTTTGGCGCGTCTCGGAAAACACGGGCCTTTTTGTGTCGCGTTTTTTGTGACGCAAACGCTCTTTGTGCGGTGTTTCCGATGTATTCGGCACTTACACACTTGTTTTTTGTAGGAAATGCAAAATTATTTACTTGGATATAACATTTACATATATTTCTTTATAAGTACGTCACTTGTTGGTCTTGAACTCAAAAATAATGTACAAACTGTTTTCCTTGTCTAGCATATCGCAAAAAGTGACTAATAGTACATTATATATGTTATGTAGGCTTGGCACCTTTCTGGTACAAAAATAAAAAAAATCGTACAGTTATAAATAACTATCAGAAAACATCACATACATTGATCTGACCCCGAGATAAGTTGCTTAAGCACTTGTGTTACGAATATCAGAATCAACAGTGGTATTACAAATATGTACATACTTACTTAAATATTGGATATTAACACCCAGACACAGAACAAACACAAGTATTCATCACACGAATGTTTGTCCTGGGTGGGGATCGAACCCACAATTCTTGGCGCATGGGACAGGGACACTACTGAACACACCATCAAACCAGTCAAAGTTATCCCTGAAGTCCTAAAGTCCTACGAGCGATAAAATCCTTCGACCACTTTTAGCCAAAAGTACAATTGAGACGGGGTAGATGGAATACTATGAAAATAAAGTGAAAAGTGGCTCGTTGCCTACACAATCACATACCCAATACCCCATATAAATACGAATAATATTCCTAAATATCTCATATTAATATAATCATGGAAATATACCTAGCAACAACTTTTCAACAAGCTTTTTAGCAAACATTTAAACCATGCAAAAGTCATTCAAAGCCGCGTTTTTAAACAGAATTTTCATTCCCACTCCACAAATACGCGAAACAAAGGATATTGTTTTATTTCGCGCGGAGGAAAACCATTATTGTGAATTGAATTTTATTGTTTACCACCGAGTTACCGGCAATAGTTAGTAGGCGTTCACACTTGCATCTTTCACACATAGTTTTTCTTTTTTGACTGCCTCGTTGGTCTAGTGGTAGCATGCGCCGCCTAAGGACCAAGAGGTCCCGGGTTCAAATCCCGGGTCGGGCCAAAAAATTGTGGCTGGGTATTTCAATATCCGAGCTAAGTAGCTTAAGCAATTGTGTTACGGATATCAGAATCAACAGTGTTATTACAAATATATACTTAAGTTTTGGATATTAACACCCAGACACAGAACAAACACAAGTATTTATCACACAAATGTCTAGGTGGGGATCGAACCCACAACTTTTTGGCGCATACGGCAGGGTTACTACCAAATGCGCTATCGAGCCAGTCATAAATAAGAAAAGTATACTCCGGTTGTTGGGACGTATGGAAAGAATGGAAGATGTCACTACATCTTCAATTTTTTCCATTTTGACTCTAAAAATGGCTAGCTCGTCGCCTACACAATCACATACCCAAAACCCCATATACCATTAGTCGCCTTTTACGACATTCTAGGCAAGAAACACAGTTGGCACATTCATTTTAGTCGCCGACCAACATGGGACAAACATTTCAAAAGACAGTGTAAACATGTCCTTAGAGTTATTTATTATTTATCGCAAGCACGATTGTAGAGTAAATTACGGTTTATATTAATGAACCAGATTGAGAATTATCACACCGAAATATTCACATTCAAAATAATCACTTTAATGATAAATCCAATGCACTTTGGGGTTCAATGCGATGAATATTGTCAAGCTTTAAATAAAGCAATCTTTATATGAACCATTTATTATGAAAAATATGCTGAATCTGTATATACAGAAATATATTCTCTCTCTTACATTTTTCATCTTAACCAATTTAATTTAATTTAAGGCTAAATGTGGTTTTAAGAGCTTATTGCTTGCTACTTGGAATCTACTTACCTCTTTAGGGACTACGGGCGAGATGGTATATATATACATATTTAATAATATATATGTCTGTTTGTTTTGTCTAAATTTAATGTGTCACTAACAGACAGCTGGTGTTATAAGAAGTCAATTAAGCTAATTTTTATCTATAATGATAATAATATTATAAGGTGAAAAGATTAGTATTTTTGTGTGTGTGTATGTTTGTAATGAATAAACTTAAAAACTACTGTGTCGATTTTAAAAATTCTTTCACCATAGGAAAGCTACATTATGCGGAAGTAGCATAGGCTATATTTTATCCCCATATTCCCACGGGAACGAGAAATACGCGGGTGAAACCGCGGGGCGCTGCTATCTTAGATAAAGAAGTACGGCTCTGCCAAAAATTTTTTTGTTAAATCCACGCAGTTCAAGTCACCGGCACCTATTTACCCCATAAATCCTGCTGCTACATGGTACTCAAAAACACGCAACATTTATCAATGAATAAAAACATCAAATCCACCCCTAGACGTGCGACTGACATATTATTTCCAAAAGCCGACAGCTCCGGGCAAGGGTTAATGTTATTCATAAAAAACCCTTCCCTGAGTGGGCCGGCCCGTATGAAAATTACCGAATGATTCCAGTTTTCACTTGAGTTCATCTCATTTTCCATTTTAGGATATAGGACGGGTGCTATATTTCATAGTTGCTATGAAAGGGACTTAGAGACCATCGAAAATCTATATATATAAACTAACTAACTAAACTTTACGCCACTTCGCTTAAAATCTATATATTCATATTAAAAAGCTGAAGAATTCGTTTGTTTGTTTTTTTGATCTCGGGAACTGGTCTGATTTGAAAAATTCTTACAGTGTTAGATAGCCCATTTATCGAGGAAGTTTATAGGCTATACAACATTAACTATAAACGCGGCTGCGCTAGTATACAATGAAATAGTATACTTACAATGAAAAAACAACGACAAGATTTCACCGTTTCTAAACTGAGAATCTTTCATTGAGAATGTCTCAATCTCATCTTACTGGCGTTATGTCTCGTTCTTAATTGCAGTCCGCTTGAATTGTTGTTTTGACTAGCTCGATGGCGCATTCAGTAGTGACCCTACCCTACGCGCCAAGAGTTGTGGGTTCGATCCCCACGCAGGACAAACATTCGTGTGATGAATACTTGTGTTTGTTCTGTGTCTGGGTGTTAATAACCAATATTTAAGTATATTACACCACTGTTGTTTCTGATATTCGTAACACAAGTGCTTAAGCTACTTACCTCGGAGTCAGATCAATGTATGTGATGTCGTCGGATATTTAATTTTAATTTAATTTATTTGTGGTGGATTTAAAAAATACAAACAAACATACATACAAGTATCATCTCGCCCATAATCCTCGAAGGGGTAGGCAGAGTCAAAGGGACAGCAAGCCCCTATAACCACATTTAGCCAAAAAATATAATTAAGCCGGGTTAATTAAATAAATATCTGACAACAACACATTTATTACACTGACACAGAGTCAGTGTAATAAAAGTGTCAATTGATTATTTTATACTATTAATACACGACCAACCTGGTCGTGGTAGGTGAGCCTGAGCCTTTCGCGGCTGCTACATCCTTCCACTTTCGCATTGTATATCTGTTTAGTCAATCTTTCGTCATCCATTCTTTCCACATGTCCGAACCACCGGAGCATGCCTCTTCTTACCTTGACTCTGACGCTGTCCTTCAGTCCGACTCTCTTTCTTACATCATCATTCCGAACGCAGTCTGTGAGCGATACACAGCTTATTATCTTCTATATAATTTTTATTTATATAGATTAGAAATTGGTTAATTTTAAAAATACTCGAACGACCTATCTTCAGAAACCAAGTCATGGATCTTTATAGTCATACGTATTTAAATAATGTATCTAACAACAACAGTATTGGATATTCAAAGAAATCCTGTTATGGGACATGCCTTAGGCAACGTACTTATTTATTTTTTGTACTTATAATATATCATAGGAATAACGCTTTTCTCAGAAAATTTATAAATAAAAAAGAAATATTTACCTGGTAACCATATATTTGTATCGAATACCTAGAAGCCAGGAATTTTGTAAGGTAATTTGAACTGTATTATGTACTAGTTTCTGCCCGCGGCTTTGCACACGTCGTACATCGATAAAACATAGCTTATGTGTTATTCTAATATATAATCTATACTATTATAAAGTTTCATTAAATTCCATGCAGTACTTTTTGCGTGGAAGAGTAACAAACATCCACAAATCCATCCATCCATACAAACTTACACGTATAAATTTATTAGTAATATGTATTTTTTTTCTATCTTAGATATACTTTATCCATTTAAGCCGCTAGTTCTTCGTACTTTCGTAGTCGAGTCAGAACAAAACAGATGTTTCAAAGAATCGAGTCCTCATTCCTCAGAAATCGGTTCAAGAGTTTTTTATACATACGTATTTAAAGTGCTCGTATATCTAGTTAACCAACGTTATAATAATGACACGCGCACTAGTTAACATAAATTTATTTTGGATTCATAGGCAAATAGGCCAACACTTCCCTGCCAAAACGTCTGCGCTGCGACGACACGAAGGTGGACGGAAGGTAGGTATCCTGGACAAACGACGTGGTGCTCAGAGTGTGCGGTGTACTGCTGGTGTACTGGGAGGTGCGCAGGAGCCGTGCGCAGACTCCGAAGTAGCTCCGCTAGATGTTACTTCGTATGAGTAAATCTCCGTGTAGTTAAATCTCAGAAGTTCGTTTATAGCAATGAAACGCGAAGTAAAACTACGTTACAACTTGATAAAAATGCTACGGTTAGCAGAGTTCGTCTTTACAATTAATATATTTTTACTCTAGATCTATAAATTATTTTTTTTTATTAATTTATATGTAAATCCTTCCACCTTTATCGTATCTAACTTTAATTTTTATTTGGAATGTTTTCATTCATATAAGTGTTCTCTCGTCAGACGACCTCTGTAAACCAGAGTCGCCGTTCCAGACATAGCACGAAGTCGTAATGCTTAGTAGAAGCCATTTTAGACTTTTATTTTATTCTGATTTTTTTTACTAGATATTTACGAAACCTTTTCTGCATAAGTAAATAAATAAATATTTTTTTAGATACATAACATCACGCCCATAATCCGTAAGTAGTAGGCACCACATTCAGCCAAAAATAAATCTGAAGTGGATTAGATTAAAAAATTGTGGAAAAGTGACAAGTGGCTAGCTTGTCGCCTACACCATCACACACCCAAAACCCCATATACTATTACTATTAGTCGCCTTTTACGACATGCCAGGCAAAAAACACAATCAGCACATTATTTTTAAGTCTCAGACCAAAATAAATTTTCTCTTCTCAATTACCGCTATTTATTGGGGCCATAACACAATTGCCTACAGAATCGTTTCCAAATACTCGAGTGCACATTCCTCATATAAATTCAGAGGCACATCCCTCAGTCGCGATGAATAGCGATATGGTGACGATCACATAGGTGCGATCTGCCGGATTCCTTCGCTAGCTAGGGACGGGACAAAAAAAAACGGGTAAATTAACAGTAAACCTTTTTTTGGATCGAATTTTATTATTATTTATTTTAATATCAATGACCCAGTGGTCATTGATATTAAAAGACATAAAAGCATTTACATAATGTTAATAACCGAAGATTATTGAAGGTTATTTTTATTAATCTATTTTGATTGCTAAAATTATCGTAATTTTTTATTATCTGCTTGCACATTACATTTTTGTGCGATGTATATTTATAAAATAACGGATAAATATTTACCAATAACAAGAAACAAAAAAACAAAGTATAATATAAATTTGTTTCTACATTATCCTATAGTTACTACAATATAATTTGATTTACCAAAACATTTAATTTTTAATTGTGTCGTATTTTGTTATCTCAAAAATTCTAGACATAAACTTCAAAATACCACAAATAAAACTTTTTATGTACTAATTGCTCTTTTAATTTTACCCAAGGGGACGTTACGCTGATATTCCAGGTGAGACTGTAAGATTTCCCGCAACTTCATAGCCTTCAAAACTACGGCGGAGTATCCCTTAGGGGCTGAAGGGCCAAATAGAGGCTTGTATAAAGTGCCCTTTGGGTCACTTTAACAACTTTGTACTTAATAAAACATAACAGCGACATAAAAGTACAAATTAGTAGAATACATTTCTCAAATTAACTTGAAAACGTCTTTGTCTTTACATTTATATAAATATTTTAAAGTTTTACTAAGCGGTTGACATTTTATACAAAAAAAAAATTCACATTCATTTGTAAAAATCAATTTTATCGCGAAAAAGTGTACAGAAAATTCATTAGGTAAATTTTGTAACGCCTTAACGTAACATTCGAGTACCTATATTAAGTTAAAACGCTAACAGAGTTAAAAATAAACGTACGTTTGTGATAAAATGCATAAATTCAAACAAACCTAGTGATATTTTGCAGGTACGTTCATATATTCCTTCAATTCATTAGAGCTTTTTAGAAGCCAATATTAATAAAAATTTCAATCCATATAAATTTTCATCTAATCGCCACAAATCACCAATCCATCCCAGCATAAACGCGCCAACATTCCAGTCAATCCAGCTATTTACCCACCAATTGTGCTCCCCAAAGCGTTAACCCGTAACACAATTCTGAAATAAAAAAAAACGGCAAAACCCGTTTTTACTCGCACTCGCATGCACCGCATCACTAAGCCCGCAATTTTCGAGGCGGGTCGGATATTTTCCCCAACGGGTGGGATAAAATATAAATTACATTTTCATACCCTTCCCGTGTTTTAATAAAGAACGGCGGTGTGGAATAATTTGAATATAACAGGGCTCTCGATACCACAGTACGAGTTGTAACAATATGCATTTTTAGCGTAGAGGAAATGTTCCAATGATTGGAACTATACGAACTATACTTCTAGCAGTCATCATCTTCCTAGCCTTATGTCCCGTGCTTAGACGGGGTCCGCTTAGACTACGATCCAGGATTTAGTGAGTCTGATAATAACATTATCCTGGATTAATCCTAAATCACCTTTTAAAACATGGGAGTATACAAGATATGCCGTAAAAATTATTTACCTGTATTAGGTATTGAGCTTGGGATGTGTAAAGAAAAACGCACAAATATTAATACATACCCAGGCAAAAAAATATTTGACGATGGAAAAAATAGTACAAAAAAAAGGAAAATCAAATAACAAACAAAAAGCAACAGATTGACGCCCTTTTTTTTCACCTTTCAGAAATGCTTTACATTGTGGAGCGGTGGTAGCTCAATGGTAAGGACACGCGCCTCCTTACCGAGGAGTGCGGGTTCAAACCCGGGCACGCACCTCTGGATTTTTCAAAATCTATGAACGTATTTATACCACTAGCTCGACGGTGAGGGAAAACATCGTGATGAAACCTGCAAATTCAAATAACTTCAGATTTGTAACCATGATCCAAAAAAAAGTCTGGTTCCCCTATCTTAGGGTTACGAAGGTGAGATCGGCAGTCGCTTCAATGTAATTACCAGACTCGCTAAATCCTGGATCGTGGTCTAAGCGGACCACGTCTAAGCACGGGACATAACGCTAGGTAGATGAGAAATGCTTTACATATACCATCTCGCCTTGGGAGGACGATATGGTTATGTGGGACTCCCAGGGACCTCTACAAAAAATTGGGTTCCTACCTCTTAGCATTATGCTACTGCGGCGTCAAGTTAACGCCGAGTTAGGTTAGAATGAAACCCAACACAATATTGTTTTTGGCTGACAGTGAAGAAGCTTGCTGCTCCTTAGAATCTGTCTACTCCTTAGGGGATGGTAGGCGTATGTAGGTTTATCAACAATCAAATTTCCTAATAATAAATAAATAGTAATAAATATCAGACTACATCACATACTTTGATCTAACTCCGGGGTAAGTAGCTTATGCACTTGTGTTACGGATATCAGAATCAACAGTGGTATTACAAATATATACTTAAATATTGGATATTAAAACCCAGACACAGAACAAACACAAGTATTCATCATACGAATATTTGTCCTGGGTGGGGGTCGAACCCGCAACCCCTGGCGCATAGGGCGGGGTCACTGAAAACAAGCTCGATAGCGCATTCGGTACTTACACTAATATTATAGAACTAACTAACTAACAAATGTATTTCCAAATCCGTTTTAACTACTTTAATAGACTATTCGATATCTGACTTAACTTTAGCCCTTTAATTAAATAACTTCTATTACAATATCTAAGTTTAAGCCACTTTTCTGTAGCGTCTCAGATTAAAGCTAGCTAACAAAACCTCCGCCATATCAAACGGGGGTAACTAAATGTAATTAGGTTTGTGTAGAATTGTAACAACTAGTTTTGGGGAATTACGTCTGGAAAGATTGGCTGGTTGCAGACCGGTTTTAGTAATACCTAACTTCTGAATAAGTAGGTAAGATGTTTCTGTTGGTATAATGTACTTAATTAGATTTGCTTGTAGAAAAATATGTTGTGGTTTTTGGATCGAGGCATTTTTTGTCGAATTAAACTTGAACATCTTGTTATGGACTCATTAATGCAAGTAGGATTCTGAAGTACTAACTAAATGTCAGATTCTAAAAACCGTCTAAGTGCTAGATACGCAGATAGTTCCGTCTGTAGCACACTGTATGACTATAAACAAGTTTAAACATTTGTAAGTATACATTATGAAGTTCAAAGAAAAGATTTATGAAAAACCCACTTTTGAGTAATTTTACTGTACTTTTTAATCTGCCTCGTTGGTATAGTGGTAGCATGCGCCGCCTAAGGACCAAGAGGTCCTAGGTCCAAATCCCGGGTCGGGCCAAAAATTTGTGTCTGGGTATTTCAATATCCAAATTATTCAGTATCAGCCCGGAGTCAGAGAGTTGGCGGTTTAATCACCCCCGTGCCTCGGAAAACACGTTTAGCCGTTGTTCCTGCGCCTGACCTCTGCGGTTATGTCGAACCACCGTCTCACCGGACTATGAGTAAAGGAATAGAGAGTGCACCTGTGTTAGCGCACACACTTGTGCACTATAATATCTCCTGCGCAGATGGCTAACCCTCGTTGAGATTGGCCGCCGTTATCGATATCGGTTAGGAGGATATTATAATTATTTATTATTAATTAAAAACCCAAAAATGTGCACACACAGGTTTATTGGATAGTTCGTTTCGCGTGCGCGATCTAAGATACATACAGCGCCATCTATTAACAATGTTGCGGAACTATATTTACTATAGAGCTGTACAAGAGTTATATATTTTCTATGCGAATTTCTGACATTTTTCATTTTTACTATTAATGGCAACGGCTGTGGTCTTATAAATGAAATTCAAAAATAAATTATCTAGACTGAAACTGTACCAAAAGGGTGCCCTTAGTAATTATTAGTAGTAGACATAGATAACATACATACATAACATAATTGCCTTTCCGCTAAGAAAGTTTCAAAGTCAAAGTCAAAATATTCTTTGTTTATATAGGTTAAGAAAACCAGACGAAACCAGGCCCCACTGAGTCTTCAACCTCATCAACGTATCTCATTTAGGCTCTTATCTCAAGACAAAAGATAAATCTATACTAATATTATAAAGAGGAAAGATTTGTTTGTTTGTTTGTATCGAATAGGCTCCAAAACTACTGGACCGATTAGAAAAATTCTATCACTAATGGAAAGCTACTTTATCAGCGAGTAACATAGGCTATACTTTATCCTCGTATTCCTACGGGATCGGGAACTACGCGGGTGAAACTGCGGGGCGCTGCTATAATAAATAAAATAAATTCTCCAGACAGACACCAATTCCCTAGTTTCAAACTAAGCTAAAGCTTGTATTATGAATACTAGGTGAACGGATAGACTTACTTAAATACGTTTATAAACATCCATGACTCGAGTACAAATGTCCATGTTCATCACACGAAACATTTGCCCCTAGCGGGATTCGAACCCGCGACCTTTGGTTTCGTGGCTAATGTCTCTGACCACTCGACCAGCAAGCAAGTCAAATTAGCATTACTATAAGTAACTGCTTGATGGCAGTTAGCTAATTAGTTGGCTGCCCAGCTCGGTCGTTATCGTGCGTCTGAGTCAAGCTTTGGGTACGAACAAGGCCGGACCGTGATTTTAGGGGCCCTGGGCTAAAGGCCTACACTCACGGCACTTAGGGGCCCACCTAGTTACTGAAAGTATAAGACGTAGACTTGAATTAGGTAAATGAATTTAATCGGTTGGATTAATCGCAGGATTCGCAGGGCTGCAAACCGTACGATCTGTTAATATAATAAAATTTTGGTTTTTTTTCGCATTATTTATCTATAATATGTCTATACTTGACTTTGACTAACTTAGCTGGGGGCCCCTTGAATCCACGGGGCCCTGGGATGAAGCCCAAAAAGCCAGATCCAGATCCTAGATCCAGCCCTGGGTACGAAGCCGAGAGAGGACCTTCGTTAGACGCTATGAGACAAACACTTTTCACGTTAAAATCTTCCTGTTGTGTCCTATTTCTCGTCGAGGTTCGCATGGACTATAATTTCAAACTTAGTATGTCTCGCTACAGTTTGGCGACTTACAAACAAACAAACAAACATAGCATCACACCCATAATCCCCGAAGGAGTAGCCAAAAATACAACCGGGCTGGGTTAGATGGAAAATTGTTAAAAGTAGTGACAAGGCTAGCTTTTCGCCTATACAATCAAAACCAGATATACTATTAGTCGCCTTTTACGACATGCTAGGCAAGAACAGCTGGCACATTCCTTTTAAGTCCCTGACCAACATGGAACTAACGTAAAATTGAGTTAGGTTATATGGAATTTCTAGTACTAGTTCGTTGCCTACACAATTTTAACCACAGCATTAGCTCTCTTTTATGACGCACGATTTCCAGACCAATATGAGACAAATTACACGTCATAATGATTGTATTTGGTAAGTTAAACAAAAAAAAAAAAATCAGTCGAATTGAGAACCTCCTCCTTTTTTTTGAAGTCGGTTAAAAAAAATTAGCATCTAGCAATCATTAAAAGCAAATCAAAATGTCTACATTTACAAATTAGCGTATTTCGTCCACAACGGTCTCCAACCCCTCTCGAGTGCAACAAAACGGGTTGTTTACGCAAATACCCGGCGCAAGAACAGGGGTGTAATGGACTCCGCACAAAAACAGGATTTCGCTGACTGTACCTCGGTACACTCGCCCATGAAGCGTGATTCAGCAGAAAATTGGGTCGGGTCCTTCTGCCAGCGACATTGATTATAATTAGAAATAACAACTACGCCTGACTTTACAACTGTCAGACAAGTATTAATACAAACAAATATATCTATATACTAGCTGACCCGGCGCACTTCGTAACGCCCCGTTCTCGGATTTTCAATACCCATTTTTATTCCGTGCAACTTTTTTTTTATAAGAACCTTCACCTGATAATAACAAACACAACTAAAAAAGAATTTGCGAAATCGATTGAGCTGTTCTCGAGATTTGCACTTAGCACACACATTCAGCGATTTATTTTTATATTATAGATAATTGATTGTGCTGAAATATTTCAAATTCAAATTCAAATTCAAAACTTCTTTATTCACGTAGGCCTTAAAAAAAAGCACTTATAAATCGTCAATTTTACAAAATCTTTAGAGCAATGTGAATCTACCACCGGTTCGGAATGCTGATTCTACCGAGAAGAAACCGGCAAGAAACTCGGTAGTTACTCTTTTCAGCGTCAGAATATACATGAGTAATATACACTTTTCTTTTAAATGTTTTAAACCAAATCATACAATCAATGACTGCGGGAGATGACATAATATGATTATTTACAATAAAAGTGTAAGATTAACTAATATGAATAAAAAACAAACTGTGTATCTAAGTGTGGGATGTTTACTTTCTATTCAGGTATTTACAATCATAACTAAATATAACAACGGGAAATTATATAATTACGTACTTAGACTGGCCCGATGGTCGAGTGGTCAGAGATCCTGGCCACGAAACCGAGGGTCGCGGGTTCGACTCCCACTAGGGACAAAATGTTTCGTGTGATGAACATGGGCATTTGTAATCGAGTCATGGATGTTTATAAACGTATTTAAGTATGTCTATCCGTTAACCTAGTATCCATAGCACAAGCATAAGCTTAGTTTGGGACTAGGGAATTGGTGTGTCAGTTTTGAGAATTTTATTTTATTTTACTTAAAAAATAATTGTACCTATCTTACTATTATAACTGTTGGTCGTAAATCTAAAAACAATACAGAAGCCCGCTCCAAGTGGGACCCGAAGCTATCCCCCAACGCACTTTAGTAAACAAACCGGGTGATTAGCGTACGCCGGACAAAAACCCTGGAGAGGGCACTATCTGCCGCTGATCTGAGGGGGTAGGGGGGAGAGGACAGATAACAGGGATCCCGTCTCTATTGCTTTACTAGGAAACGTTGGTGGTGCTTCAATGTAGTGGTTAGATAACATTAGCTTGTACAGTCAAGCGGAGCTTACTAATGGCAATGTGTGGATGGGTGACCGAAACTCCTATGAAGATTCAGCTGAAGCAGACTTCTTTTCAAACATTTAGCCTGTATCTATAAAAAAAAAAGTCAAAGTGAAGAGACAAAATAAAATATTTGTATAAGCTAGTCCGCTCCCGCTTCCACTCTTATCATAGCCCCAGCCTTATAAAGTTCCTCCTTAAGAATTTCCGTAGACCGTATAAAACCCCTTAATTCTTAATAACTCACGTTAAAATGCATTACCAGAGAAATAGAATTACCTCATCCCTCCATTGGGGAGGCAGTTATCCTCCTGTTGAACGCGAAAGGTTTCCACTATCTGGATTAATATTTGAAGCCTTTACTATTCCAATAAATCCACGCGAATGAATCTTTGGCATCCAATCACCTTGCAGGGGATTTACACTAAACGATTTATGCTGCGGTTTTATTTTTGTGCAGTTTTTGGCAAAATTGTCATTTAAAAAGTTTTTATATAGAACCAGTAGTAATATATATTGTCTTTCAAATCATAAAAAGTAATATTTAAATACTTACTAAGTATTGCCCACCCTATATTCCATTAGAAACAGTATGAAAACTTTTAATATGTGATAGATGTTACATGTTTAAATATAGAGACCTTAATTTTAGTGCTTCACCTTAGTTATAAGTGCTTTTGTCACGCCTACATAAATAAACATATTTCTATTTCTATTTCTATTTCAACTACACCCAACTATTTACCCCAAAATAATCACACAATAGTCCAAGGTACATTGACATCGTACCGTGTAAACCGCCGTTCTCCTCAAAGGGCTTTGCTTTGTACTAAATTACTGCCATAATGGCGTCGTGTAATACTCCGGGACAAAGGTCAATCTGAATACATCTCTTTGGCACCCCATTATCGCCATTCAGGGGTCCAACACCTGGCCGGTTAAGATGGGACTATCGT
This sequence comes from Glyphodes perspectalis, assembly GCA_951394215.1. NCBI lineage: Eukaryota > Metazoa > Arthropoda > Insecta > Lepidoptera > Crambidae > Glyphodes > Glyphodes perspectalis. The sequence goes on along the minus strand of OX596223.1, from coordinate 10,708,222 downwards.
TATTACACTATTATAGTATTTGTACAAGTCTGCTCAAAATTAACGTCTGTGTTCCCTTGCCTAGCAGGTCGTAATAGGTTTGTGATTTTGTGATTATGAAGGTGACGAGGTTACCACATGTTAACTACTTTTCACAATTTTCCATCTATCTATTATCGATTTTCGGTTGAATTTGGTTTATGACGCTCATCGCCCCTTGAACAAATAAATAAATATCCGACTACATCACATTGATCTGATTCCGAGGTAAGTAGCTTAAGCACTTGTGTTACGGATATCAAAAAACAGTGGTATTAACAGTGGTATCAACAAATATATACTTAAACATTGGATATTAACACCCAGACACAGAACAAACACAAGTATTCATCACACGAATGTTTGTCCTGGGTGGGGATCGAACCCACAACTCTTGACGCATGGGGCAGGGTCACTACCGAATGCGCCAACAAGAATGTGCCTCGGAGATCGGGCGTGATGCAATTTAAGTATCTATGTTTATCATATTATTCGAGCAAGCAACAGATTTGGGAGAAAAACATCCGTTTTTCTTTGTTTTCAATTTATCTGGGCAAAACACGTGAGGTATTTAATAATCAGCGGGAGCCCGTTGTAAAATGATTTGCATCTCCCATATCTAATATATAAAATTCTCGTGTTGCGGTGTTTGTTTCCAAACTACTCCGAAACGGTTATAACTATTTCGCTAATTCTTTGTTAGTTGTGTTTTTTATTGTCATGTGAAGGTTCTTATAAAATAAAAAATAAAAAAGTAGCGCGGCTAATTTAAAAAAAAAATAGAATTTAAAATCTGAGAACGGAGCGTTACGAAGTGCGCCGGGTCAGCTAGTACCTATATATATGTAGGGTTTAGGCAGTGGTGGATTTACACTAGGGGCAGTCAGGGCTAGTGCCCAGGGCGGCAAATTTTGGAAACTAAGAAAAAAAATTCTTTACAATATATAACCGGTCAAGTAGTTCCGCGCATACACAAAAAAAAATGTGAAGTGGACGGTCGATTACGTCATCGCGCCGGGCGGTCGGGGTGTGCGACAAAAACCCAACATACGAACTGTTTATCTTAACGTATACGTCTCGAGTTATATTTTTGTTATAGTAATTAGTTATTCTAATTTTTAAGAAATAAGATATCAAAACTATTAAAATAAAATTTAAGTCATAGGGCGGCATTTTCTTTAGTGCCCCAGGGCGGCACAAATTTAAATCCGGCCCTGGGTATAGGGGTTGAAAGAAAACGGAACTCTTCTCAGTGATGTTCTTGTATTCATAAAAATACTTTTTACAATAATTATTTACTACGCATCGTTCGTCTTTACGTCTCGTCGTTTCTAGCAGACTCTTCGTCTCTCGCTCTTTCACTCATGAGTCGTATCTTCCTTCGGTTATTCGTCTCATTCATTCGCCTTACGTTCCATTTCTCTCAACACCCACATGTATATACTAACATGGAACTGATGATTCCAGATATTTGCATCTGAAATAGACTACTTAATCATTTATCAAAAACGTCAAATACAATGACTAATATTCATCAAACATACAGTGTGAGAGAATCTTTGGTCACGGTCGAGGAAATGAAATGAAATGAAATGATGAAATGAAATTATCTTTATTGACGTAGGCTCAAATAAGCACTTATAAATCGTCAGTACATACAAGTGAAAATGAAAATGAAAATTTACCACCGGACCAACTACTTAGGAGGTCTTGACTACTCAAGCAATCGGACTGTCAGAATATACTCACCTTATATATATAATATATACAAACCACACATTTCTCATGAAACACTTACCAAATATTACTCCATTTCCCCCGAAAAACAACTTAAGACGACCACAAAACCGCCATATTTTCCTTTATACTATTTTTATCACAAAAGACGCGGGATGGGCAGATATTCGCTGTCTCACCGTGCATCAATAATTCAGTACGATGAACATTGTTATAGCATCGATAGGGGATAATTTTTCCCAGACATTTTCCTGTAACGCTGACTGCCAATCAAATAGATTCTCTAAACCCTTACTATGAAATCAAACAACATACAACAAAGACCCCGAAGGGATAAGAGAGTTCGAGAAGCAGGAAGCCCCTTAAACCATGTTTATATAAAATAAAATAAAAGTTGGGTTAGATGGGACATTATCTGAAAGTAGTAACAAGCGGCTAGCTCGTCGCCTACAAAATCACAAACCGAATACAACATTAGTCACCTTTTACGATATGCTAGGCTAGGAACACAGTTGGCACATTATTTTTAAATCCCAGACCAATATTATATCACCATCATCATCTTCATAACATTATGTCCCGTGCTTAGACGGGGTCCGCTTATACCATAATCCAGAATTTAGCGAACCTGATAATTATGTTGAAGCGACTACCGATCAGACTTTTTTTGAGTTAGTTACAATATGCGTTTACGACGTTTTGCAAATCTTTGCGTAAATGACGTTAAATTACACATAACATAACATAACATCACGCCCATAATCCCCGAAGGGGTAGGCAGAGTCAAAGGAGCAGTTTAACCACATTCAACCGAACATAAAACTGGGCTGGGCTAGATGAAAAATAGTGAGATAGTAGTGACAAGTGGCTAGCTCGTCGCCTACACAATCACATACCCAAACCCCCATATACCATTAGTCTCCTTTTAAGGCATGCTAGGCAAGAAACACAGTTAGCACATTATTTTTTAAGTCCCAGACCAACATGGGACAAACTATATTTGACATTCTGCGTATTCGACTTTCTGCGGTCAACCCAATACGTCACATAATCACTTCACACTTTCGAGACTCCGTAGTAGGGTCCCGAAGGAAATCAATCGGGACCACAAAGGAAGAGTAACGTGGACAAGATTGAGGATATACTGGGGGGGTGAATAACGACAGCTATAATGCGATGGGGGAGGCTGTGGCAGGAATTGCCGACTTGTAGAGAAGTGCTTTGAGTCCTCTGGCTTTTAATAGAATACTGCTATACATATGTGTATTTTGACTGCCTCGACGGCGCATTCGGTAGTGACCCTGCCCATGCGCCAAGAGTTGTGGGTTCGATCCCCACCCAGGACAAACATTCGTATGATGAATACTTGTGTCTAGGTGATAATTTCTAATATTTAAGTATATAATTGTAATATACTATTACTACTATTATACCACTGTTGATTATAATATCCGTTACACAAGAGGTTTAGCTACTTACCACGGAGTTAGATCAATGACTGTGATGTAGTTTGATATGTATTACCTATTGATATATTCAGTACTAACTGTGCCAGCGGTGTCACCCGCGTTTATGGTTAATATTATAAAGACTATTTCCGTCATACATGATTTCTATGTAACTTTAACCATTAAGGCTGCACACGCGACGGAAGCTTAAAAAATTGAGTAACTGCTCCCGTTTTCCCAACATTTCCCTTCACTACTCTGCTCCTATTGATTGTAGCGTGATAAAAAGTATACTATAACCTGCCCAGGAGTATGAAGAATAATTGTACCAAGTTTCGTTAAAATCCGTCGAGTAGTTTTTGTTTCTATAAGGAACATACAGACAGACAGACAAAAATTTTACTGATTGCATTTTTGGCATCAGTATCGATCACTAATCACCCCCTGATAGTTATTTTGAAAATATATTTCATGTACAAAATTGACCTCTCTACAGATTTATTATAAGTATAGATAATATTACCGAAATAACCAATTACATGTTAAAACAAGCTATAGCCTTCATTATCTATAGGCTTGGTCTATGGGCACCCTTAACATCGAAATAAAAGGATGCGGGTTCAAAACCCTTAGAAATAGTAAATGTTCATGTAATACGCGACTATTCGTGCTTGTAAAATATATTTATAAAGGTAGGTACAAAGTAGATCACTAGATCTATATACAAAATAGGCAATATATTTTGAAGATTAGTATCTACATTTTGTATTTAGGTCATTGTGGACTAATTTGGTATTTTTTTGGAATTAACTAAATTGGTATAGCCGTTCTCAATCAACAAACAGTATTTCATTTTCATACTAATATTATAAAGAGAAAAGATTTCTTTGTTTGTTTGTATCAAATAGGCTCAGAAACTACTAAACCGATGTGAAAAATTATTTCACCAATGGAAATCTATTTTATCAGCGAGTAATATAGGCTATATTTTATCCCCGTATTCCCACGGGAACGGGAACTACGCGGGTAAAACCGCGGTGCGCTGCTAGTTATTTATATACAGCTTGCGTTTATCCTATTTCAACATCAAAAGCCCAGTTAGTCGCTGACCTGAAATTGTAATATAAGTGTATATAATCATACCTAAAGCATATAATTTGATACAAGGTCAGAGAGACCGCAGCGCAATAACCCTGCGTGCGCTCTCTGGGGGCCGATTGGACCCGGACTGTCACGTGTTAACCCTGCAAATACGCTGACCGTAGAAAATTATATATACGGTATTAGATGTCTCGATAAATTTTACTAGTTAGCTACATTCATTCGGACAAGGCTTAGCACGTTTATTCAATCTTTAAAAAATGCGTATTCAATGCGTATGCGATGTGAAATTTTATTTACGATTACACCATTGGTTTAATGGTGGCTTTAGTAACAAAGCTTCGTGTATACGATACCATAATAGTGGTTCATGGAAGTTTATTTTCTCAGACCTAGATGTTTATGGTGATTTTGATTTATATTCTGCTAATATATGCCAAAGTTTGAGTTAGTCACATTGGAATAGATAAAAATAAGTAAATTTTAGTCCCTTTCATGCTGGTGTAATTTTTACTATTTTAATATATTTAACTATTTCGTTTGAATTTTGTTTTTTGAGGCTTTATATATGATTTTTTTGTGTATTTCTCTTTAAATATACTTTTTTCTAATTAATTGTCTTTTTTAATAATTTATTTTCATAAACTGAATTATATTACTACGAAACAACACATTCGAAAAACTATAACAAATGGTGGTTTCCAGTTTCACTTAACGAAAACACAGAAAAAAAAACACCAAATTGCCGCCGGCATTTCTGCGCACGGAAATAACGCGTGGGGGTCCGATAGGCCCCCGAGGACTGGTACACAGCGGGCGCAGCGGTCCGGCGACCAATATTTGCCTTAGCTGCTAAGTCAACAGGGTTGTTTGGCGTCCATGCGCGGACAAAACCTATAAATACATATTGGAAATATGTATCTTTTATTAAGCTCGCAAAACTAGTGTGGTTTAACAAACCGTATGGGAATTGCAAACAAGGATGGATGACTAAATAAACAATAACAATCCAGTAGGATATTTCCATATCCTTGCCAAAACTACAAATGCCAAAGTTGTTCTAACTGTTAGGTTTTCCCGCCTAAACTACCTAACAGATTGTGTTAAAATTTCGTCTTTCGAAGTCTTAACCGTAAAAAGGATATGGGGTACTTTTATTCCGGGAAAATTTACTGACCCAGCGACACGGTAATTGTATGTTACTACATACACGTGATCAAATTTGACACGGACGGCCACGGAAAACTTAAGTGCTTCACGGATAAAAAAAAACTTAGCACGATATTTTCGCAATCAGAATTTTGTGATTATACTTATTTTATGGTAAATGTTCGAAAAATATAACGTAAATAAAACATGTTTTGTAAAACTTGTATCTTTGAGCACTATTAAGAATTATATACACCGTTACTGAAACAACTTTTTATGAACTCGTAGCTTAAGCCGCTTAATCTGCCCCATTATTTGGCACATGTGCAAATTGTGTACTTCCCAAATAATTATAAATTACTAACATAGGATAAGACATTGTTACTAACCCAATTAGACCTAAGTTGTCTGGATGAATAAAGATATTATTATTATTATTAAGCACTTGTGTTACGGATATCAGAATTAACAGTGGTATTAACAATATTTACTTAAACATTGGATATTAACACCCAGACACAGAACAAACACAAGTATTCATCATACGAATGTTTGTCCTGGGTGGGGATCGAACCCACAACTCTTGGCGCATGGGGCTGGGTCACTACCGAATGCGCCATCGAGCCAGTCATAATATTAAAACATTGACCTACTTTATACTCAATTCGTTAAAAAGTAAAAAAAATGATTCTTTAAGAAAATTCCACCTAAAATACGCATTCGTCAAGCAACAATAACATCTCATTACAAGAATTACAGATATCCTCTCGGAGAGGAAAACACGCTAGCATGCATCTTCCTGTCTGGAGATATGACAACTGATAAGTTTGGATTTTTTCATTCACAAGGCCAGTCTTAATAAACGGACGGGGTCCAATACAGGCGCGGGAGCGATTTAATGAACAAAAAGAGAAATATTTTGAAGCTATTTGCAGACATTTATTAATTACGTCACAAGACTGTCAAGACTTCAGTCCCCAGTAGCTGTTGACCATGGCTTTGTCTGTTTTTATTAGATCTTTTTTGCGCGCCATTACTATACTTTTTTTTTAATTAAATGTAACCTAAGCTACTCCTAATATTAACATCTATTTATCAGTGAAAGTCCTACCCCCATGTTGCCAACGCGCTGGCCTTTTATTGCTTGGCCTGGCCTATATTATTACTTTTTATACTTTTTATTATTTTTGTATTTTCAAGTTTAGAATATTGTAATAATGTAATTTTGATATAAAGTATTGTTTTTTATCAGTCTCTTTACAAATACACGTTTACTTATTCACATATTAGTAGTCTCTATCATTTATATACATTCACATAAATTATGTAATAAGCCGTTATTCTGATTTCACACACTTCAATTTGACATCTGTAAACATTTTGAATCATAAACATCCTCACAAAGTTAACCCTGACAATTCTACAAGGGGCCATATTGACACGTCCCATAATTTCTTATGTCACACACCAACTCCCGCCGTACGCGAGGAAATTGTCAACATAAACACGTTCTCCCGGATTCTGGTAAAGGGATAATGTAATTTTGGGACGCGTGGGTCGTTAGTGCCCTTCGGTTCCGGGTTAAGACGTACAATATTCATCATTCTTAGTCGTCTTAACTTATTCGTATGTTGTGTAGTTCAAAGGAACACGTATATTCTACACGTCAGGTAAAACATACGTGTTTCGAGACACATACACATGTATACATCCTTATTACATACGTACACACATTATATGTCCTGATAATTCTAGATTTGACATGCTTGATGGCGCATTTGGTAGTGACCCTGCCCCATGTGCCAAAAGTTGTGGGTTCACCTAGGACAAATATTCGTATGATGACTACTTGTGTTTGTTTTGTGTCTGGGTGTTAATATTGATTATTTAAGTATATATTTGTAATACCACTATTGTTTCTGATATCTGTAACACAAGTGCTTAAGCTACTTACCTCGGAGTCAGATCAATGTTTGTGATGTAGTCTGATATTTTATTTATTGTTATTGTTTTTCTATAAACCATATATATCTATCTATCTATGTGTCTACATACATATAATCACGCCCGCATTCCCCGAAGCGATACGCAGAGTCCAAGAAGCAATAAACTAATTACAAACATACATAACTTCACGCCCGGAATCCCCGAAGAGGTAGGCAGAATCAAATAGACAGCAGGCTCCTTTAACCACATTCAGCAAACCTCTCCGCCTACCCCTTCGGGGACTATGGGCTTGATGATATTATGTATGTAATTTTATTGGTTAAAAGTGTTACTAAGTATAACTTACTTAAAATATCCAATAGAGATCGGTTCCAGAGCCTTTCAATCTAATGCTCACTCGGGATTTTCTTGAGCGTTATTTTCTATTGTAAAAATCTTGTGTGCTCAAAAGTGTATTTGTCCAAAATGCTAAGAAAAATAACTTTTAGACAAATGTTGGTTTTCATTAGTTTTTTCGACATTGAGTCTTGATATATTGCGACAGAGCTAATGCTGACAATACACGGAGCGGTTTTTAGCCGTCGCCTCAGTTACGTGAATCACAATCGTAGCACAGAATTATTAAAAATAACATATAATACTTACTTTGGAACTAACTATCTTCATTAGGCTTGGGTAAAAAAAAACAATTTATCGAAATATCGATACTTTTTAGAATATAATCGATATACATATAGGTATATCGATTATATTCTAAAAAAATATAGGTGATTTTATTTTTTTCAATTTTTGTTTTCGGATATCAAAACCGATATATTTTTACCTGACTACCTTTTTTTTAGGTCTTGATTTTTACGATTAAATAAAATTATGTCTGTTTCGTACAGTTCTTATTATAACCCTTCAAAAAAATATCGATATATCGAAATATCGTTTTTTTTTTGTTGATATGTATCGGTACATTTGATAAGTATCGATACGATATACAATATATCTATATATTTTATCCATTTGCCCTTCCATAATCTATATGTCATTTCCTTGATGTGGTAGGTAGAGAACACGATCCTTACACACCTCACTGTCTTTTAGAGGATTTTTCAAATCTATGATGGTGTTTATAGCGCCAGCGATTTCATTGTGTAGACGACGAGCTAGCCATGAGTCACTACTTTTCCACAATTTCCCATCCTACCCAACTCAATTAATTTTTTTCTAAAATGTGCTTTAAGTAACTTGTCCCTCTTTGAACTCTGCCTATCCCTTCGAGGACTGCGGGCGTTTTTTTGCTATATACATATGTATATAGAAAAAAAACGCGCGCGATTATAAAACCGCTCCCGCCGCATTCGCGATTCAAAACCGCGCCATGGCACTCTCGCCTAAGAATCTTGCAATTCACAATCTTTCTGAAGTGCCATCGACGAAAAACGGCCAAACAACGTAAAAACATCTCCATTTTAACATTACAAGGAATGTGAGCTAAGAAATGGATGTTTGGAGGAAAAAAATGCTTTATTTTAGCACGCAGCCGAATTCAGTTCAACAAATAAGTTGGGAATAATAAAGCGTCGTCTGCTGATAATGGATTGTATTGCGGGAGAGACGAGAAAACTCCGATGCTAAAAGTTCGTACAATTATATCACGTTCGCGGGAGAGTGTAAGCGGGGCTGGGTAAGCAGAGTATTGGTCTAGACGATGGGTTCCGTACACAATATACACACATAGATTATTTACGGAAGACTAGCTGTGTAATAGGGTGTAGCAATAGACTTGAGTATTTTAAAAAGTTACATAATATATTCTTATTAATATTATTAACTTATATAGGCACATAGTAGAAGTAAATTAACTATTGTTTATGATTAATGTTAAATAGCCTATAGCCTCCCTCGATAAATGGGCTATAGCACTAAAAGAATATTTAAATCAGAGCAGTAGTTTTTGAGATTAGCACGTTCAGGCAAACAAACAAACATATTCTACAGCTTTTCGAACCCGTCGTTAACCCACCTGTAATACAACTGGCTCCTGCGATACAGGCCTACAGTCTAGTGCAGCGGACGCTGTTCAAATCTCGAGGTTCCTACATTATTCTTTTTTTAAATTTAATATTAATTTAATTTTAAATTTAGCAAGTAAGCAATTGTTGTAAAATAGGAACAAACCTTATTGTAAATAAATATTTTTTAATTTTTTTTAGCTTTATAATGTTAGTATAGATAGATCTTATAGTCACTCAGTGGCAAGAGTCACCACCCCTAGAATAGATTATGTTAGATCTAAACGTAATTACGCTCATAGAAGGAGGAAAATCATAGCAAAATTTTATTGGCTAATGCACCATCATAATTTTATTCCGGTTCCCTTTTCAGTTACGAAGGTCAGATGGCAATCGCTTTGCCGTAATGACTAGACTAGCTGTCTCATTATATTTGAATATCAAGTATTTATGTGCCCTCTGTTGGTTTGGGGTTTAAAAACAATGCCAACTGTGTTTCTTTCCAAACATATCGTAAAGGGCGACTAATGGTATATGAGGTTTTGGGTATGTGATTGTGTAGGCAACAAGCTAGCCACTTGTCACTACTTTTTCACAATTTTCCATGTAACCCAGCCCAGTTTTTTTTTTTGGCTGAATGTGGTTAAAGCGGCCTCCTGCCGCTGCTCCTTTGATTCTGCCTACCCCTTCGGGGATTATGGGCGTGATGTTATGTATCAAGTACTTATCTATCTTTATTTACTACACCAAAAGCTGTACCTTGTACCTTGCCAAAGGATTTGCCTAACAAATCTTTATAATAATTTTCTAATCCTTATGACATGCCGCCTATGATTTCACATTTTCCATAAAAAATATGTCGTTAAACGCAACAAAACCGATGGCGTCTGAAAGGACATTGTTCACAGCCAGACGTGTTTTTGCCCACACGCGGGAAGGGCTATCATAAACAACTACAATATCTTACTCACTAGCGCGCCTCGGTGGTATTTCATTAGCAAGCCGAGTCAAATATAGTATTTTTCATTGGTGGGAATTACAATTGGAACTAAGCTTTATTGCTGCTAATGAAAAGTTTCTCATTTCAGCTGAGTTTTATTGTTAATTCCACTCAACAGAGGAGAAATTGAACATAAAATTATATAATTTTTAAAATAGAGCGAAATGGTAGTGTTTTTTTTTTGAGGTAAAATATGCAACTGATTACAAAGTTATTTTATACATTTATCAATTTATTCGGCTTTTACCGCTGCAAACCACGGGAGGATTGCTGAATTTTGATTCCAAAATATTGCCTAGCTTTTCTTATAGTATAAAATAACCTTGTAAATCACCCGTGTGAAGCTGGAACGCTAGTATGTGTAAAACAAATTAGTATTTTTTTAATTTTTTTTTAATGTAAACATTTCAAATAGTTAATGGTGAAATACCTTGACATAAACTGATCATTCATATAAGGTTGAAAAAAAAATTGGGCTTTCAAATTCTCCCTCTCCGAACGGATCCCCAAAAAACTTGGTCCTTTCTAAAATATAGCGTTCTGATGTCTCATTTATCTTGTATTACAACTGGGGATTGCTTTATAGCAAATTTTTATTGGTTTCACTTTTTTAGAATGATTAGGCACGTGCCTTTTCGGAACTTTGAGGGTAAATTACGAGAAAAATATCGGCCATTTTGTGTGAAATATTTTAATGGGGCCAGGTGCGGTACCTAGAATTGGAAATTAAAGCTGAACCCGATAGGGGTATTGGAGTAATAGGGTATACGATCCTTGGGGATTTCAGCAGGGAATTAGCGGGATGGCTTGTTTGTGGTATGCGCTTGTATCGACACCGTTAGAATGAGTAATCTGAACTAATCCGCCAAATTGGTGATATTGTTGAAGAAAACTTTAGTTTAGTTTTATTCAGCTTTTTGTTACAATGTCCGTATGTGAGTATGTAAAGGTGTTTTAACATTTGAAATTTATTTCTACTGCTTACTGACGTCCGATTCGTCTATTAAACTTACATAGGTATGTAAGTTTAACTATAATGCAATGATATGGTATTATGAGCTGACTTAGTGATATAAATGGAAGATAGCCATATCCTTTCACTTTTTAGGGCCATATCTATCTAAATATATAGATAACCCTTTACTACTCCCACTTGAACATGATGTCCCAAGCGCAATATCCCGTTTTCTGCGTATATCTGATCACACAATAAAAAAAAGTCGTAACTTTCTTCAACGCCGCCAAATTTGTCGTTATTAAAAAATCCCTTCAGTCCCGAAGGCTCCTCATTTTTCTCCCAGCCCATAATGAACAGGTGTAAACCTGGAAGCTAGATGTAAACCCTGTCGTTACTGCCCCTAAGGGTGCTGACCAACTGGCAGGGTTTGGGAAAAATCAGAAAAAGAGCAGGTTATAACTTTAAATATAACTGATTCTAAGTTATCGGCTTATGGAAATATCAGGCTCAAATACGTCTGATTTCTAAAGTCAATAATACACAACATAATTTAGATTTGATTCCAAAGCACGATACTAAAGCACTTGTATCGTGGACACCATAATGTCCTCTTAACCGATATCGGTCACGGCGACCAATCTTTTTTTTTTTTTATAATCCCGTATTGATCTGACTCCGAGCTAAGTAGCTAAAGCACTTGTGTTACGGATATCAGAATCAACAGTGGTATTACAAATATATACTTGAATATTGGATATTAACACCCAGACACAGAACAAACACAAGTATTCATCACACGAATGTTTGTCCTGGGTGGGGATCGAACCCACAACTCTTGGCGCATGGGGCAGGGTCACTACCGAATGTGCCATCGAGCCAGTCAATCTGAACGAGGATTAGCCAACTGCGCAGGAGATATTATAGTGCACAAGTGTGTGCGCAAACACAGAAGCACTCTCTATTCCTTCATTCTCATAGTCCGGTGAGACGTCAATTCGACATGACCGGAGAGAGGTCAGGTCGTGGACATCATACAAGTATTATGGAGAATTGACAAATATCCATGTTATTATTTTTTTTTATTTTGGTGTGTTTTAAATGTTACATTTATTTACCTATTCGACACCAGTACCTAATTCCTGACAATTGTTAATTTGAAAATATACAATATAAACCAAGACGTTAACACGAGTTTGCGTCTAATATGAAATAAAACCATATTTCTTTTTCAGTTTAACCGAAACTGCAGCGTATAATAAAAATGCATTTTTGTATGCCTGCGTAAGGTTAAATTTAGTAAGTGAGTTCAATTTTAATGCATATTCTAAAACACATTAACTTTCTATACTTCTTCTTAATACAAATATTGACTGCAATTTTCATACTACTTTATGCACGTTATTATCTTTATCAGCAAACAATTTTCATGCTTTTCGTTTTAATATACACATAGTAATAATAAATATATAAAATAACATTCGTCAGAATGCTCCCGCCAAGTGAATGCTCAGCTTTACCGCCGTCGTAACACAATTTACGAGGCCGGTCCGTTCGACCGGCGCCGAAATAAAATCGATCCCAACACCCTCAGACGAATGAGGGTTATCCGAACTCGCAGGGAATCATAATTCGATGTTGTCATCGAAAATCGAATAATAGTAATAGCTAAACTAATAACCGTGAACGAATCATTTTGGAGGGAATTTCGGGTGAGACTTGATCGGCCATTTTAGTTTCCAATTTGGTGTTCGCGGTCCAATGTCGTTGGTTTGTGATTGAAAACTATGTTTGTATCTGTTTGTACTTATGGAAGGTTGTTTCAATTTCTTTATCACAATAGAATCTATTGTTGTCTGATTTATGTATTTGTCTATTAAATAGTTAAATAAAAAAATCGGATTCAACAATTCATTAGGTCCTAACTAAGTATAATAGTAAGCTTATTGATTTTTCTTTAAATACTAGGTAACTCATAGATATGGGTACTTAAATTCATACTAATATTATCAATGTGAAAGATACCGGCTGTCTGTTACATACACCTTAGCTATTTAACCGGTTGGGAATAAATTTTAATTCTGAAAGACATAGACAATTTACACCTTTTAATTTACTTTTTTATCTCACACAAACTGAAATACATTTTAACACTATATCTTTTCCCTAGCTAGCCACTTGTCACTCCTTTTTCACAATTTTCCATTGTCCCATGTTGGTTTGGGACTTGTAAATAATATGCCAACTGTGTTTCTTGGCTAGCATGTCGTAAAAGGCGACTAATGGTATATCGGCACTTGTCATTACTTTTTCAAAGTTATCCGTCTACCCCAGCCTAGTTTTGTTTTAGATGAATGTGGGGCCTGCTGTCCCTTTGACTCTGCCTACTCTCTTTGATTATGGGCGTAATGTTATGTTTTTTTTATGTTTTAAACTGAGATACAGTACCTACGCACCATAGTCTTGAAAACATTCCGGATTTCACGCGGGTGAAGCCACGGGGAAAAGCTGATATGCATGGCATTTCGCCTTTTAAACGCCTCGTGTCTAAATAATATAAAACATGCTTTGACAAACGTGATATGCGCAAATATTGAACAAGTCCCTTCTTACTATCTTTACACACACCCTAAATAAATAAAACTAACTTGAATCTTAAATTCCATATCTAATCTTATTTCGCGAAACCTCTATTGAGCCGAGATTTTCAATTCTGTAGCGTTTCTGCCAACATTTTTATTAATATTATAAACGAAAAAATGAGCTTACGAATGCCAATATAATTTAAGCGCCTTTTTCATTTTAAAGCTTGAAAATATTATGTAATCTGACGCATTTTTTAGACTTACATTAGATTAAAAGAGTGATAATATAGGGCTCAATCGTTATATTAAAACGCAAGTAATTATTTTGTGATTATAAATGAATGAGTAATAAACGCTTATTTGGCAATAAATAAATAAATAAAAAATAAAAATAAAAAACAAAAAATATAATACAATAATTCTACAATTTAAAAAATAACCACGAAACGTAACAATAATGTACCAAATTGCTGTTCTTTTACTCTTCAGGAAATTGCGAACATGATATTTCTACTTACTACTACAAATTTTACGTTTTATATTGCTAAAATAGTTTTTTTTTTAAGTATTATGAGACTGGCTGTCCCGTTTCACACGGACAGAAAAACGTCTAAACACAGATCGAGAGTCAAATTCAGCTGTATAAGGAATAATTAAACATAATCTTTACTGACTGACGTGCGCAAATAGGGATGACTGCATTAAAAAACTATAATTCTATTCAGTCTGTCAGTTAGATTATACAAAAATACTAGACCCATATTTTTCGCTTTACCAAATGAACAAAAATCACAAAGATAAAGAGCATAAAAGTTTTGGAGTGCGGGCTTGCGACGTCACTATTTTGTAAAAAATGTACGAAAGCATGACGTCACGCGCAACTTGAATGCATTGTATCTTTGTCAATGTTTGTATGACAAAGAAATAAAAATCTAACTAACGGACTAAACAGAATTTTTAAGTCATCTAGCCTATTCTTATTCGATTCATCGAGTGACAATTAGTTAAGTATTGCGTATACATCTTTTTCATTTAGGTACCACAGGCAACCTACATCTGCAATCCGCCACAGTATTCAGACGCAATGCAACCTAAACACGTCACTGGCGGTGACTTGCCGTGTATTGATCACGTCAGAGCCATGTCACGCTGTTGTGTCCGCGTGAAACCGCGTGCATACTGCGTGAGGCATTCCAGACACCTGCAGCATTGAGACTCAGGTACACACGACAGCACTTCAGGCTAAACACTACAGTGTCTTATTCCGTTGTAATAAGGGCTGTTTCGCAACAAAAATGTGTAACCTGATTTGCTGCCGTCTGTACATTAAACTAGATTAAGATGTTATGGCCAGGCTATATAAGTACATGCTGTAGCCCCATGTTGGTCTGGGACTTTAAAAAAAATGTGCTGTGTTCCTTGATTAATGGTAGGTATATCAGGTTTTGGGTATGTGATTGTTTAGCCGACTGCAATTTGGTTGCAGGCGTGACAATATGATAATAGTATGTAAGTATGCTGCAACGCCTGCAATATGCATATATACATACTCTGCTTACCCCTTCGGGGGAGTAGTAAGACAACAAAGAGCTATAAGATCTTCAAACCGCATTTAACTAAAATTGATGCCACATCGTTTAAACAATACTGGTACAAATAATATAATAAATATCCGACTACATCACATACATTGATCTGACTCCGAGATAAGTAGCTTAAGCACTTGTGTTACGGATATCAGATACAACAGTGGTATTATAAATATATACTTAATATTGGGTATTAACACCCAGACACAGAACAAACACAAGTATTCATCATACGAATGTTTGTCCTGGGTGGGAATCGAACCCACAACTCTTGGCGCATGGGGCAGGGTCACTACCGAATGCGCCATCGAGCAGTCGAATATTAATTCTTAAATTTCATTCCTCGGTATTACAAAGCACATGGACATGCATTGCCGTCGACTGCCAACCCAACCTAATTTTCTCAACAAAATTCCTTCATCTCCGGCGCCCTTGTAAATAACGCGAATAATACACTCGACAGAGTTGTCAACAGATAAAAATGTCCTTGTTTGTAGCGCGATGATTCTGGAGAAAAAATAACAAGAGAAACAGCCACGCTGTCATGTTGGGCGAGAGTGGGGTGACTATGAATTAAGGCTTTGGAGGATTTTCCCTTTTGTTATCACAAACATCTATGGGATCCATACTGTATGGTAGAACAATGAAAAAAACTGCCATACATCCGGGCAGCTTATTTCATTTATTTGTCCATGTCAGATCTATCAAATATATGGATTGAGGTTGAATTCTCCGTTATGCCCCGTTCATAGTCGGAGCTCGTTTGGACTATGAACCTAGATTGGGTGAGTTTGGCATAGAAGCGACTACGATTAATTGTATTATGATTAATCATCCACAGTTATTCGAATGTGTAGGTTTAAAAGGACGCCGCCGATGACATTTTAAAATACAAAAATGTTCTAGCTTCGTTTGCACAGCGCCATCTATGAACCAAACTTTACCAAATGTCATGCTTTGACACTGCACCAATCATTTTTACTTACGTAGACTCCTAAAACATCTTCCTGTTATTGTTATCATTTGAAAAACCTGTTACCACAAACTTTTTCAGCAACATCCTCAGCTAATTCAAAACGAACACAGAATCCTCCAAACTTCTGGTCACTGTACACAGTAACGAGGGTCCAACCAACTTCGCCCAAACGTTTTTGCCGTTTGTTCGTCCGCTTCGTTTGGAAACTGTTATTGTTATTAGCAGCCGTGTTTAATGACGCCCAGTTTAATAACTATTATTGCGAATTAAATTGCTGAATTTTACTGTAAAGCGGGACAAAGGCCGTGGGAGTTTCATTGTTGACTTTTCCTGGCGTTGGCGGCCGTTCCTAGGTCTGGTTGTTAACTTTCGTTATCGTTAAGGGAACTAAAAAAATTGAAGTGGAACCAAAAATAAAATTGCTAATGCATATTTAGCTGACTGTGTTGATTTACTTACCAGTACGCCAAAAACCCCGAACGAGATCGTGTTTAGACAAAAAAAGATTGAGGTGGGTTAGATAAAAAATTGTGGAAAAGTAGTGACAAGTTTTTTTTTTTATTATTATATCATTATGTTTGCCCTCATTGTTTATATTAATCCGTTCTTATAAGTTTTGATTCAGAGTGATAACAGTATAGGATATCATAACGGACCAAATAAGAATTAACAAAATATATAACACGAATATTGCATGCCTCTTATGCACAATAAATTCGGGTAGGATCACGGACGAGAAAAAAAAGAAGGATTCCACCCCTCTAACGAGACTTTGTGCCGCAACGCCGACAATATTAGTGTCGTGTCGTGTATTCATCGCTGTCTATGTGGGCTGTAAGTGAAATGTCATGTGGAGCATCGGAAAGGCACAAAGTCTAGTTAGAGGGGTGGAGTCCTGCCTTTTTTTTCTCGTCTGTGGGTAGGATGCAGAACTGTAAAAAAGTAGTGACAAGTTACTCCGTCTGTTTCACGCTCTGAGTACTGAAACTAATGGAAATGACTTGACTACGAAACAGTGAAGCCCAATTTTGAGTGAGGAACAAATATGGCGCCTTTGTGTAGTGTCATTCCACTTTACTAATTTACATAATTTAGGTCTCTGAACAATTTATTTATGACGATGTTTTTGAATTTTACAAGTTAGATAAGTTATAATCACACATTTTATCAATATTGGTACAATACACCACAAATTCCACTGACATTGACAACTTAAATCGAGAAACCAAAATGGTAAGCCGGCTTCACTTAGGTATTTCTATGACGTCACTTGACGATGTTACCGAAAATAGTTAAGTCAAATATGTTGTTGTTGCATTTTACGTGCAGTATTGTAGACTTGTTAAAATGAGATAGATAGAAGTTCATGAATACAATATCGATATTAATCATATTTGTATAGCAGATTGATCGTATAGAACATTAGGTCGTCTCCATATGTTTCAGTACTCAGAGGTTTCCCGTAAGATGATTCCTGTGACAGGTGTCAATACTCCTTTTCACGCATCGTACTTTCAACAAATCAAAATATTCGGTTTCAAATTTATTTTAATATATACGCCAACATCAATGTAAAAAAAATCTCCATTTAATAATGTAAACACGATTTATCAATTTTCTTCTTAAATTTATTATCTACTAATTAAAATTTTAGCAAAAATATCGTCTGAATCGCATACCACTACTTATTACTTTTAGATTACTTTTAGAGATTGGCGCTACTGTTCATGTCACATCATTAATCGATATATTACTAAAGATATTTAATACGGGTACATTATAACCATAGATTTAGGATCAAAAAATTCTAAATCTATGATTATAACCGAAAAAATGTTCCGAATCCAGCGACAACACATAAACACTATATTTGACAACATTGATAAACTAACCAAAAAGTATAGCATGCTTTAAAAATGTAAAAATAAATACAGTAAGCGGTTATCACATCATGCTTAGATGAAAACAAGTGTCCTCTTAAACACAAACAATAACAAGACGTCCTTATTTGGTTGATTTCAAGTCTTCAAATCGCACGCGCTTAAAACATATTTGCCTGCATATAATTTACGTGACAATACCAGTATCAATTTATCATAGTTTTAACAAATTTCAATTTCAATCAGGATTCAAAATAAAATAATTAAAAAAGTCGATATAACTACCTTAGAATTGATTATCGAATTGAAAAAAATAATAATTGAATGGGTGTAATAAGGGCGCGTCACGGAACTCATCTTAGATGAAATGGACTTTAACTAACTAAGTAGTAAACAAGTGGCTAGCTCGTCGCTTAGACACTCAGTTACAAACCTAACGTCCAATACACTATTAGTCACCTTTTACGACATGCTAGACAAGATATACAGTTAGCACATTATTTCTAAGTCCGAGAACAATCGTTTCTCCGAAGTGTTGATCATCTAAACAACTCCTCGTCCTAATTGATAGGGATAATAACGATTCTCCTGAATATCGAAGAAAAACACATCCAGTACCTTTCCCAATCAAAAACATAAAACTTCGCTCCCATAAAAGTGTTTCTGTAGCCGTTCTTAGAGAACAATTAGAAGGAGCAATCCTTAAGAGTATTAATAAAACAAAAACAAGACGTCAATTAGGGAGGCACTTACAATAATTTGAGGGTGGGTTGTGCCCCTACCAAGAGTTACTTTGTTTTGGGGAAACTCGACTGGAATATTTAGCAGGGGCGAAAAGGACGACCGCCCTGGGCAAAGTTGCTTGGGGCGGCAGATGTAATAAAATAATGTCTCAAACCAAACCAATTTCCTATTTTCATATTAAGCATTCATACTTTGTGCTCTGGATAGGCAGTTAAATAATGTTTATAAACATCATGACTTGTAAACGTCCATGTTTGTCGCACGAAACATTTTGCCTCTAGCGAGATTCGACCCGGTTTCGAGACCAGGGTTTCTGAACACTCGACCAATGGGCCAGCTTACCTACCTTTCAAGGCTATCAAGGATATATACATAGTTAAGACTAACTCACAAATAGATTATTCGAATTCGTACCTAGACGTAAGTACCAGCTGTATTTGAGTTAAGTGTGATGTAACCATCAATGTAACATACATATATACACATTATTACGCCTGCAATATACACATTATTACATCTGCAATATACACATTATTACGCTTAACAATGATTGCGGATGTAATAATGTGTATATTACATTATTACACCCGTGACACCAATCATTGTCAAGTGTATTTTCAATAATACAAGTGCTTAAGCCACTTACTTCGATCTTTCATCTGAGATCAGTTTATAAGTCCAGAACCTATTTGTATTTCAAAATAAACTTCCCTTAACGTATAATCAAAGGTTCACCTAAAAAAATTAGGGGAATCTGAAACAGGCCATACCCTCTTCAAAACACCCCTGACCAGCGAGTTAAAATATATTAAAAGCCGTTGACGTTTCTGTTTTAAAAGCTCGCTTAAGGGTGTATACGCTTTTACAACTGCATTTTGTTGAAAGTGTGGCTAAAAAAAGGTATACATATTTTCTTTAAATTTTTATATAATTTAAGTTAGCCTTTTAGATAAAAACAGGTGGAAGATAAAAGAGATGAAGTGTTTTTAATGCACCAGGGAATGGACAATATTTTTGTGAACTGGTACAATTTTTTATTTCCATTGAGTTCGTACGTCAATAGCAAGCGTTGACGTTACGATGTGCCATAATTAACTTGCCTATTTTATTTATATTATCACAGCAACTAAAAAGCTTGAGCGATGGTAGCTCAATGGTAAGGACACGCGCCTCTTAACCACGGAGTGCGGGTTCAATCCCGGGCACGCACCTCTGGATTTTTCAAATCTATGGACGTATTTATACCACTGGCTCGACGGTGAGGGAAAACATCGTGATGAAACCTGCGAATTCAAACAACTTTGGATTTGTAACCATGATCCAAAATTGTCTGGTTCCCCTATCTTAGGGTTACGAAGGTCAGATCGGCAGTCGCTTCAATGTAATTACCAGACTCGCTAAATCCTGGATCATGGTCTAAGCGGACCCCGTCTAAGCACGGGACATAACGCTAGGAAGATGATGATCACAGCAATTAAAAAGTTAAAGAAACAAGCGAGGTAAGTAAGGATCCTGCCGTATGGTGTTCGGTTCTCTGCCTACCCCGCTAGGGAAAAATCGTAAAGCCAGTTTTAAAAATCAAATTTCATTTAAAACAGTGAACACTTGATGTAAATTATTATGTAAAAGAATTATTATCACTTTTTTGTATAGGCCTCTTAAAGGCATGTTCACAATACTACAATAATAAACCTTGAATCTATTCGAGCGATTACTGTAGTTATGAAGACTATTGACTGACTCGTTGGTCGAGTGGTCAGAAATCCTGGCCACGAAACAAAGGGTCGCGGGTTTAAATCCCGCTAGCGGCAAATGTTTCGTGTGATGAACGTGTAAATTTTTACTCGAGTCATGGATGTTTATAAACGCATATAAGTATATCCATCCGTTCACCTATTATCCATAGTACAAGCATAAGCATAGTTTGGAACTAGGGAATTGGTGTGTCAGCCTGGAGTATTTATTTATATAATTTACTACAACCAAAATACCGTCGAGATTCCTCAAACCCTCAAGGAATACCTCAGTTTATATCGAGTGGAGTCAGTGGTACGTATCTGCGTTGAGTTAGTTGCTTCCCTCAATACTTTACGACGAACTCTTAAACAGAGATGCTCGTAAATTGTTAGGCAAGATCGCTTACAGCCGCGTACCTCAGGGAACTGCTAAGTAACCCCTAAGTCTTAGGAAGATGGGTGGTACCACCTAAGGGATAATGCAAGATATATTTTTTTAATATATGTATATCTAAGTAGCTTTTGTGCTAGCCATGAATATCGGTCTTTTGGAAACACTCACTATAGTGTCTCCCGAAAAAATGGATAAATGAAGCCGGTGAGTCCTGTGGGATTTATTCATTTTCGGGATAAATAATCGACTAAGTCTTTACTAGATCAGGGTACAAACTTAAGATGCCAAATTTCATTGCAATCTATAAAATATTCCTATATTTTATCAATTGCAATGTTTGGCACATGTGGATTTCTTAGGCTTTGGATAGTAAATAATAAATTCTCCAGAGTGACACACCCTTCCCTAGTTTGAAGCTAAACTCATGCTTGTGCTATGGATACTAGGTGAACGGATAGACATACCTAAATACGTTTATAAACATCCACACAACATCCAAATACCTACGTTTATAAACATCCATGACTCGAGTACAAATGTCCATGGTCATCACATAAAACATTTGCCTCTAGCGGAATTCGAACTCGCGACTCTTGGTTTCGTGGCCAAGGTGTCTGCCCACTCGACCAATGGCCCAGTCAAAGTAAGTTGAATAGTTTTGGCGTCAACACCTATCAGACGGACTTTCGCATTTACTACATTACTAAACATTTCTCTGGTAGTATACGTATTATTGAACAGAACTATTTTAAACTAGCTGTGCCATCGGTGTCACCCGCGTTTATGGTTAATATTGTAAAGACTATTTCCGTCATACATGATTTCTATGTAACTTTGACCATTAAGGCTGCACACGCGACGGAAGCTTAAAAAATGGAGTAACTTCTCCCGTTTTCCCAACATTTCCCTTCACTACTCTGCTCCTATTGATTGTAGCGTGATGAAAAGTATACTATAACCTGCCCAGGAGTATGAAGAATAATTGTACCAAGTTTCGTTAAAATCCGTCGAGTAGTTTTTGTTTCTATAAGAAACATACAGACAGACAGACAGACAGAAATTTTACTGATTGCATTTTTGGCATCAGTATCGATCACTAATCACCTCCTGATAGTTATTTTGAAAATATATTTCATGTATAGAATTGACCTCTCTAAAGATTTATTTTAAGTATAGATAAACCACTACGGCTCTTTTACACCGCGGTTCTTAAAGATCGGGTTCTGAGACTACCCAGAAAACTAATGTCTCCGGTCTTAAATCGAATAATTATCGCGCTAAGCCCTTATACTGCGAAACTGACTTTAAAACCTTTAAAAAAATTTTTCTGTGACCAATATCTCAATCTGACCGTTAGGATGACAAAAATACAACTATAACCTTCACCAATTGACTGGCTCGATGGCGCATTTGCTAGTGACCCTGCCATGTACCAAGAGTTGTGAGTTCGATCCCCACCTAGGACAAACATTCGTGTGATTAATACTTGTGTTTATTCTGTTTCTGTGTGGTAATATCTAATATTGAAGTATAAATTTGTAATATCACTGTTGATTCTGATATCCGTAACACAAGTGCTTAAGCTACTTACCTCGGAGTCAGATCAATGTATGTCATGAAGGGTGATATTTATTATTATTAATTTAACGAGAAAATTACGAACACAACTCAATGTTTATAAAGTTGAGTTATCTGTCTAAGGTTAATAAAGGGCAACTAAAAATAGTCTCCAATTAATCAGTTAGGTCACAAATGGTATCAGCTACTCTTACCTTGAAGCTGACCTACAAACTACCCTTCGATTAGTGTTCTCATAACTGATTGTTAGCCGCTACATTTGTATTTTAAGTACTAAATGGGTTAGGTCTTAAATTAAATGGCTAGACGTATATTGATGGGTCCTGGAGGTCAAAAGTATTTTAGGATTGACGATCGTGTTTTACGCAGTTTGTCAAAGTGGTAATCTAGCAGAAATGTCACCTTAAACAGTTTAAGATTTTTTTAATGGCACCAATAATAATATATTGTCCCGTGTTGGTCTGGGACTTAAAAATAAATTGCTAACTGTGTTTTTTGCATGTTGTAAAAGGCGACTAATGGCATATGGGGTTTTGGGTACGTGATTCTGTAGGCGACGAGCTAGCCACCTGTCACTACTTTTTCACAATTTTCCATCTAACCCAGCCCAGTTTTGTTTTTGACTGAATGTGGTTAAAGGGGCCTCCTGTCCCTTTGCCTCTGCCCACCCCTTCGGGGATTATGGGCGTCATGTTATGTGTAAGAACATCTATTGGTCGACGTGAGAGAAATGAGTGGAAGAATATAAGACTGTACCAGTATACATATCAATGACTATTTTTTTATTTAAACTATATGTATTGATATTGTAAGTTTATGTATATATGACTGCCTCGTTGGTCTAGTGGTAGCATGCGCCGCCTAAGGACCAAGAGGTCCCGGGTTCAAATCCCGGGTCGGGCCAAAATTTTGTGGCTGAGTATTTCAATATCCAAATTACTCAGTAACAGCCCGGAGTCAGGAAGTTGGCGGTTTAATCACCCCCGTGCCTCGGAAAGCACGTTAAACCGTTGGTCCTGCGCCTAACCTCTCTCCGGTCATGTCGAATTGCCGTCTTACCGGACTATGAGAGTGAAGGAATAGAGAGTGCACCTATGTTAGCGCACACACTTGTGCACTTTAATATCTCCTGCGCAGATGCCTAATCCTCGTTGAGATTGGCCGCCGTAACCGATATCGGTTAGGAGGACATTATTATTATGTATATATGTACGAACATACTTATGTATATAACAAAAACTAACAATTTCCTTTTATCCCTATTTGATTGTTACATTCAGAGATAACCATTTGTGTCCTAAGAGCCAAGAGTTATAAAAGAGCTGTAGTAGCTCACTGAAGAACACGTGTCTCATATACTGGCTCGATGGCGCATTCGGTAGTGACCCTGCCCCATGCGCCAAGAGTTGTGGGTTCGATCCCCACACAGGACAAACATTCGCATAATAAATACATTGTTTGTTCTGTGTCTGGGTGTTGATATCTAATATTTAAACACTTTCAATACCTGCTCAGATCTGAACTAACCCTTCTCATTTGAAACGCAGCACTCTTTGCTTAATATATACATACATCTGAATCGGCACCACTCGCATTTATACCGCCAACTTTACCACTATGCCACCGCCTATCGTGCTACCACCAAATAATAAAAGCCAGGTAATAAGCCCCCAAAGTGAGCCATACACTATTTATCCGCAATTTGTACAAGACAATTGGTAGTTCCAAAGTAAATAGCCAGTAATCAATTCCCAATGGGCGATCACTCTTGAATACTTAACTAATAGTACCACATTGGGGTCTGCCGAGGAATTTGAACGGCTACACGTCACAGTGAATCGATTCCGTTGTAATTTCAGTCATGAATAGTTATTTTATTTGGGCTTCGTCAACATATCAATTGGTCGTGTGTAGCAGTTAGCCTTGTATTTTGCCCTTACTGCAATTTTTTTTTTCACCCAGAGAAATGCGTTACGCATACTCCCAGGGGTCTCATGATGCAGAGGATCATGAGACCCCCTCTCCGGCCAAGATGGTAACGGCCTGGGTATACCCGCTAAAACTCCGAGATGCATCCTCCACGCCGACTGAGGCTTCGCGGGTGCCCATTAAGGAATCCTCCGCTAAGCCTCAGCGTCAGCAAGAATGGAGATAACCGGATGCATAAAGTCTCCCCAGTCGGGTAGGTCCGTAACCCCTAACTGCTATTTGCCTTACAAGTCCTTACTAGTTTTTACTAGTATTTGCTATTCCTTACTTACTTACTTACCTATGTTTGTCTTGGCCTCCGAAATGAGAATGCGCCACCTTTTCCGATCCTTGGCGGTTTCTCGCCAGTGTCAGGCCCGGGGTTCACGGAGATCGGTCTCAAATCCGTCGATCCAGCGGTATCTAGGGCGGTCTATTGGCCTGCTGGTTTCGCAAGATAGGCTCTCTGCACTCTACGATCTTCCCCCATTTATTCCAGGTGGCCCAGCTATCGGAGCCTGTGACCTTTCATTTCTATTCCTTACTAGTTATTACTGCATACGTACATCATATCATTACGCCTACAATCCCCGAAGGGGTAGGCAGAGTCCAAGGAACAGCAAGCTCCTTAAACCACATTTAACCAAAAATCGAGATGGGTTAGATGGATATTGTTAATAGTAGTCATAAGGCTAGCTCATCGCCTACATAAAATAAATATTCGACTACATCACATACATTGATCTGACTCCGAGGTAAGTAGCTTAAGCACTTGTGTTACGAATATCAGAATCAACGTGGTATTACAAATATATACTTAAATATTGGATATTAACACCCAGACACAGAACAAACACAAGTATTCATCATACGAATGTTTGTCCTGGGTGGGAATCGAACCCACAACTCTTGGCGCACGGGGCTGGGTTACTAACGAATGCGCCATCGAGCCAGTCGACTACATGATCACAAACCTAATAGAATATACCATTTGTCGCCTTTTACGACGTGCTAGGCAAGACACAGTTGGCACGATCTTCGAGCCAGACCAACATAGTTCCTATTAATCCTTACTAATATTGTAAATGCAAAAGTAACACTGTCTGATAAGCCTTCAGACCTTACCTGCTGAGCCGATTGCGATAAAATTTTGCAGATCTAAAGTTAGAAACTTGAAAAAAATCGAAAAAAATATTGACCTCGCCGGGCACGCCACAAAAAGGGACCTTACCGCACATGATCATTAATCATCATCTTCCTAGCGTTATGTCCCGTGTTTAGACGGGGTCCGCTTAGCCATGATCCAGGATTTAGCGAGTCTGGTAATTACATTGAAGCGACTGCCGATCTGACCTTCGTAACCCTAAGATAGGGGAACCAGACAATTATTGGATCATGGTTACAAATCCAAAGTTGTTTGAATTTGCAGGTTTCATCACGATGTTTTCCCTCACCGCCGAGCTAGTGGTATAAATACGTACATAGATTTGAAAAATCCAGAGGTACGTGCCGGGTTTAAACCTCCTCGGTTAAGAGGCGCGTGTCCTTACCATTGAGCTACCACCGCTCATGATCATTAATATAATTTCTTATTTCACCAACATACATAAACATTTTAATGGTCATTATATTTAAATTCACCTCATTAGATGAGCAATTACGTAAATCTGATATACGTACGCCAACATTACCTGAAAATAAACGAAGCAATATTAATATTTTTTTACGAAGTAATTGAAATTACCCCATTTTGATTACTATGTAACAAGCAATTATAAATAAGTGATCACAATGTATGTTAGGAAAAAATAAAGAACATTGTTAACCGACTTCAAAAAAAGGAGGAGGTTCACTATTCGTTTGATGTTTTTTTAATTGATAAAAGGTTTACTAACCGTTGCCTGCGATTTTGTCCCAATTATTTTTAACAAAAAAATAATTATATTGTTTTTTTTACTCGGCACACAAATTGTTTTTTTTTTAAGTTTGTTAAAATAAGCTTAACTGACTTCTTTTATTATCAGGTGTTTCCTTTATAAGTGGGTACTATATACCGATGAAAGATCCGTCAAAGTGGGTTCATCGTTTTGGAGATAAGCCGGAACAAACAGACAGACAAAAGATTTAAGATTAGATTCGTTATAAATGCTGTATATCTTTGCATATACTGTTATGTTAGACACTTGAATTCTATATCCAGATAATCCGATGAACACAAAACAAAAAAAAGAATCAATTATAATAAAAGATTTACAAACATACTTAATTAAAAAATGTTGTTCTAAACAAATCCCTTCTCCTAGTTCGCAAAAGGCATCCTATGTAATAATCACGAAAGTTGCTCCCACGTCCACTGTGACAATACAAGGCCGAAAGAAATATTATTATTATCTGACAAACAAGATAAGCCTGGAAGGTCGCCTGGGACGTAATCTGGGTGGACGGCAGCTTGTCGTGTCGGCTTAGTTCGCTTGTTTTAACACTAGGTGGCGTTTTAGCTAAACATTAGAGGCCGTCTAGAACAGATGTGACGAACCTTTTTTAAATAGATGTATCTAAGTAACATTATAGAAAAATATTTTTATTAATCAACTGCCAGGAGTAATGTGAGTGTTATACAACCGTTGTTGACTAGCATCCCGCCCCGGCTGGGCCCGGGGTAAGTTATACCTGAACCTTCTTCATGAATCACTCTATCTCTTGGTGAAAACCGCATGAAAATCGGTGCAGTCGTTTTTGAGTTTATCACGAACAGACAGAGAGGCAGAAGCGGTGGGGGAATTTGTTTTATACTAAGTAATGATAAATCTGTGAGATGCAATAGAACGAGTTCTCAAGATTTTGTATTTCATCACTCCTCTCCTTGTCTAGAAGTAAAAAAATCATTAGCAGTAGCATCTCAATATGATCTGAATGATCTTCATAGATCTACATATCGCTTCACTTAAAACAACAAAAACCATATCATAGTATACCAGCTGTACAAAAAAAACAGTAAGGAAAATGTCCCATCGGTACGACCTCGCGTGTAAACTTCCCTCCACGGAATTCCTCATAGTTATTGAAAGAACGCGACCACAGTCCAACGCTTGCGACGTGACACTTAGAGCATCTTCGAATAACGAGTTTGAAAGAGTTCATAGCAGTTCAGTACAGTTGGGGTTCAAATCTCATCTCTTCACTGTGTCTACTTATTCATTTTTTGGCTCGATTGCGCATTCAATATTGACCTAGAGTAGTGAGTTCGATCCTCATCCGGGATAACCATTCATGTGATGAATACTTGTGTTTGTTCTGTGTCTGGATGTTAATATCTAATATTTCAGTGTTATATATAAATTTTGTGAACCACTGTTGATTTTGATATCCGTAACATAAGTGCTTATGCTACTTAGCCCGGAATCGGGTCAAGGAATGTTATGTTGCACAGATATTAATAAACAGATAGATTAGCGATTGGAAGCGTGCCCTAAGCCACTAAGCCAAAGCTCTTAACTATCTATGTAATACTATGAAACATACATACATAACATCACGCCCATAATCCCCGAAGGGGTAGGCAGAGTCAAAGGGGCAGCATGCCCCTTCAACCACATTCAGCAGAAAATAAAGCCAGGCTGGGATAGATGGAAAATTGTGAAAAAGCGACTAACCTGTCGCCTACACAATCACACACCCAAAACCCGGTATACCATTAGTCGCCTTTTACGACATGCTAGGCAAGAACCAAAGCTGGCATATACTTTTTAAGTCCCAGACCAATATGGGACAGTGTGCTGGGTTGGATGGAAAGCTGTGAAAAAGGAGTGACAAGTAGCTAGCTCGTCGCCTACTCAGTCACATACCCAAAAGCCCGTAATATGAAACAATACTCATATTCAGTTGGCACTATATCATAAAGTCTTTAACTTCCGTCGCATTTCTCCAACTTCCCATTTAAAACCTTTTTCCGTAACTTTCCAAAGACACGGGAACTAAAACCATTCCAGCCTGCTAGCCGGTCGTCATGTTAGTTTTTGATTTATCTCTGTAGGTTCTTTGAACCTGCTTTTACATACATACATACATACAAACATGACATTAAATATTAGTAAAATACTAACAAAACTTAAACACTAACTTTGGCACTAACTATATTCAAACAAAACTCTGAACAAAACAATTGTAGGTACATCTCAACGGTTATGGCGCGAGAGCTTACAACTGCCAAAAAAAAACGCTTGGACTGGGCCCAGTATTGCAATCGACTAGGGATGGTACAATCGTCGATTACATCTTCATATTAGTGATGCCGATCGATAGTCGACTATCGATAGTCTATAGATAGTTGACGTTATATCAATAGTGTCGATAGCCTATCGATACTATCGATAGGATCGATAGATCCAGGCAATACAATTGCATGAAAGCAATACTATCGATACTATCGATAGTATTGTTGGTCACGAAGAATAAACTATCGATAGTATTGTTCCTCGTAAATAAAAAACTATCGATAGTATCGATATTCCTATCGATATTCTAACTGATTTCCGAGGTTAGTTTCATTATCGATAGTTGACCTCGAAAATCAGTTATATCAGAACATCAGCTATCGATAGTGAAACTATCGATAGTTCGGCATCACTACTTCACATCTAACAATACACACATGTTATCACGCTCGTAATCCCAAAGAACTAGGCAGAGGTAGACGTGCTGGGTGTCCTAGCACGTCTCTCCTGGTGGGCCTCCTGGCCTCCTGGTGAACCATTGCAGGAGTGATGGTATGTTTATTTGTATTTCCATGGGATCCTGGAGAGACACAGGATCTTACAGATAATAAATATATACCTCTTTGATGTAATCTACGTGACAAATATTAGTGGGTAAAGTCGCGGGCAGGAGCTATAAATAAATAAAATAAATAATAAATATCAGACTACATCACATACATTGATCTGACTCCGAGGTAAGTAGCATAAGCACTTGTGTTACGGATATCAGAATCAACAGTGGTATTACAAATATATACTTAAATATTGGATATTAACACCCAGACACAAACAAACACAAGTATTCATCACACGAATGTTTGTCCTGGGTGGGGATCGTACCCACAATTCTTGGCACATGGGGCAGGGTCACTACCGAATGAGCCATCAAGCCAGTCAAAAATGAGTTAGTCTATGCAAATGATGAAGTCCTCACTGTTTGAGATCTATTTTGTTTTAAACCGCAGTATGTTTAACTGTGTTTTCAGTCTAATTAAACTTAGTCCATACAGTATATTGTGACCTAGGTACTCTAGTAAGGTCTTTGCCCTGTCTAGGTATTACTTTGTGATAGCATGAACAGTGCATTTGTCTTGGTAAAGTCAATAACGAAGATTGTGGAGACACAAAGCAAGTATAGCATATTGTTCTTCAAACTTACTTATTACTTGAATTCTAGACTTTGAAAATACGGTTTTTCGTAAATAAATTTATAAATTAAATATGAAAAGTTAGACTTTAGATCCACATTTCTTATACATATTGTATTAACTTTATAGTATGCTATAAGCTCAAAAACACCTCAACTCCACCAATACGCTAAAGCCGCCGATTCAAAAGTTATTCCGTCTCAAATCAAAACAATCGAAGATGTTTTAATTAATTACACCTAATCCCGTGTTTACAATGGGGAGGCTTAGCGAAATGTTGGAAACAAAATCAAAGTGGGCGCGGAGTTCCGCTGTAATTTGCGACGACAAACCGCGCAAAGCGCTCGCGCTTGCAACAACTTAGAACAAGTTTGCGGGAGACGCGGCTCCAGTGAGAGCGGAGAACTAGGTATTCCTAGTATCATATGTAATGGGCGAATTTGTCTCAATCAAGAGAGAAGACTAAAAGGCAAACATTTAATTAAATAAGAAACAATAGCTTTTATTGCGAATCCTGAGACAATCAAAGTGAGCGCGGAGTTCCCGCTGTAATTTGCGAAGCCGCGTAAAGCGCGAGCGCTTGCAACAAATTAGAATAAGTTTATACGAGCAGGGAAATAAAAGCGGAGTCAAGTTTGTAAGGGCATATAAAGTAAGGATGATTAACCTGTTAATGATGACTTACATATATTTTAATTCTAATTGCATATAAACCGTCATACTATTCGTCTTAAGCAAGGAATTGTATAACAACGTTTCTGTTGCTCCGTCAATCAAAAGTTTGTCAAAAATGTACTTCCTTGAAGTACATTAGCACCCACTTATAGTTACTTTTTATTACAGGAAAATGTACGTCACCTTAGACGACAAGGGTTACCACAGTTACCGTCGTAATTCGCGATGACAAACCGCGCACAAAGTGCTCACTCCCGTGAATGCTTGGAACAACTTAGCAAGTTCAAGATGAGGTGGGGCCTTAGTGAGAGCGTGAGGAACGAATTCTATTTTTTAAGATTATAGCTGATGGATCTCGTTTAAAATTACATTATATGACGACTTTTTCTTGTGAGAATAGGCGAGCCTATATCTGTTGATTTGTTACAACGCTAGTTCTTCTTCTGCATTCATTAATACTTTCATCCTTATTCGTCAGTTGAGGATATTTATTTGTTAGGAGCTGATTATTTGGAGTTATATTAGTGTAATCTCCGTGTTGGTCTGTTACTCAAAGAATACACCAACTAAGTTTTTTACCTAGCATATCGTTGCCTTCCAGATCGTAAAAGACGATTAATATTTTATTTTTGAGTTTTGGGTTAGTGACTATATGCGACTGTATGCGATGAGCTACGTTCCACAATATTTTTAAACCAAATGCTATACCAAAAAGCAATAGGCACATAATAAAACCAAATTTATATCGCATTAATTGTTTTTGATAGTTGGTACTACTTGTACATATACGAGTAAAAATAATAATACATCAATATCAAACAGCGAACAAGGGCAAATCTTCATAAAAACACTGAAGTTCACACACAGTACCAAAATAGGATTTGCTGCAACTAATTCCAACCACTTAAAGGTACACAAGAGAATTCATATAAGCCCCTCCCAGCGAGACATGGAAATATATATCAGCTAAAACAGCAATTCAGGGGAACGTATGTTGGCAGGAAAGTGATAAATGCATGCAATACTTATATTTCAGCCGCGCGGTACACCATTGCGTGAACACTTTCGCTAACCCCAATGTGCTTAAAGATAAAGTTTCTGTGGTGGGGTCGGGTCTTAATGTAAGCGGTTTGGAAATTAAGGACGTTTATTGATTGATGTCATAATAATTGGTTGATTTAAAGACGTCGGATAAATATTTAATTCATTTAAAATGATCTACTTTTACATTTATATAATTTCATTGATACAAGCGACACAATTACACTTTTTACAGACTACATTTTTTCTCTGGAGATTTAAGATGAAACAATTAAATTATTAACTCCTACATCAGTCGTTGTTTATTTCCTTACTCTTCTATTTACATAACATTTTTGAAAAACATCACAAAAGAGAGACAATTTAGCAATATCTTCCTAGCGATGTACCCTGTTTTGGTTGAAGTCCTTATGCACCACGATTAGTAAGAATAGTTATTACGTTTAAGACAGTCATAGTCATGTCTAGTCAAGTTACTCTTACTTAGTAAGCGATTCAACAAATTGGGTTATGGTTACATATCTATAGTTATTTGAATGTTCAAGTCGTGATATTTCGCCTCTATACACAATCAGCATTTGAAAAACCACATTTGCATCAACATCGCTCGCATGCGAGATGTATTTGTTACTACTGAACTACCAACTATCGCTATCACAGGGGCCGCACTAAATCCATCGCAGTTCCCAACTTGGCTCATATAAAAGGCTTTCTTCAGAAAATTTTCATATTACTTTAGTAGCAATAAGTGTAGAAGCGGTTCTTTGGATACGAAAGCAATCTCGAAGGAGATTTTATTATGGGCTTTGAGAATAAACGGCGTTTTTATTAGAACCTTGCCGTAAGGTTAATTTGGGGCAGGTAGGTCGTGCCTTTTAGTGGTGTGTCTCGGAAGGGTTAAGCGTTTCGTGGCGAAAATTGGTCATTCCGTTTCGCTGAAACATTGAATGCAAATGAGGGTTTGGGGGGAGGTGGCTGTGAATTTTTTGATTAGGATTCTTAAGGTCTTATGTTTTAAGCTTGCTTCTCTATAGTATACTTAAAAAAAAATTATAGTTTGTTTCATAAAAACCAGCTTATATTAAATTACGAGTACTTATATCCCAAATGATTATTTTCATATATTGTTAGAATGGCTCGATAGCGATTTCGGTAGTGACTCTGCTCCATGCGCCAAGAGTTGTGAGTTCGATCCCCACCCAGGACAAACATTCGTGTGATTAATACTTGTGTTTGTACTATGCCTGGGTGTTAATATCTAATATTTAAGTATTTATTTGTAATACCACAGTTGATTTTGATATCCGTAACACAAGTGCTTAAGCTTATCTCGGAGTCAGATCAATGTTTGTGATGAAGTCTGATATTTATTTATTTATTGTGATATTAGAATTACCCCTTTGCGTACCCCTTCGGGGATTATGGGCGTGGTGCTATGTATGTATGTATATAATTAGATAGTGCCTCAAAAGACCTTAAAAGGGTGGGAACCTTGCGATTGGCACTCCTTGTGTAGCAAGCTTACACTTACCATCGCGCCGTAGATTTATTTGCCACTTCCACGGTAAAAAAAATGTCTTTGGGGCACTTCTTAAATTGTCTTTAAAAGCTTTAATCATAAAACAATTAAGACAGTCTCACCATCAAATCTCATCCAGGCGACTTTGAAGGTGAAATATTTATCTTTATTTACTTCTATTTGATGGAATCCATTACGTCACTAGTTTCGTAAGCATCTTACTAACGGACCGAGACCCATGGAAATATTCAAATAGTTGCAACTTGGCTCCAATCGATGTGTCTTATCTCTGAATCAACATAAAGTACAATAGTTCCATATTAATGTGTATAACAAGATTTATAGAAGGACAGGGCTGTCGAGAGGAGGCTTGGCTCTTGTGGACAATATTATGAAACGATTTTTATTTTTATTTGCATTAGCGATTTAACATTGCCTACGAAAAAGGAGCTTGATTTTGATTTGTAAGAAAAATAACATGTATTTTTATCGCTGTTATGAAATCTTTGGGATTTACTTGTTACTTTACATACATAACATTACGCCCGCAATCCCCGAAGGGGTAGGCAGAGGCAAAGGGGCACCAATTCCTTGACCACATGCAGCCAAAAACAAAACTGGGCCACAAGCTAGTCACTTGTCGCTACCTTATTACAATTTCCCATCTAACCTAGCTCATTTTATTTCTTTTTCGCTTAATTTTGTTTAAGGAGCTCACTGCTTCTAGAACTCAGCCTCCCCCTTCGGGGATAACAGATGTGATGGTTAGCAGGAATCAAAATTATCTTCTTAATTAATTAAACTAGATAAATAACAAAATTTAGAAACGAACTTAAATTAAACATTTCGAAATTTAAAAAAATTACCAACTGACTTAAGAAAAAAAAACATGTGATGGTATGTATTTTCATTTCGCATTATCAGTTCTGTGGGCCACATCATCAAACCCCATACCAAATCCATATTAACCCTAATTTTATGGTAATACAAATTAATTTTATTCAAATACAGACGTGCTCTTTCGCCAGGCAAGCCTAAAACCATTAAGCAGATTTGGGAATTTTCATAATGGTTTGCGAGGTAAGCTTGCAATTTGGCCAGTATCCTGGGAGGTGTTTAAAATCACTTTGCGGGTGTGTGGGAGCCGTTGAACCCTTCGCGAAAATCGCTTTTGTGGTCCATCGACTTGGCTGGAAGTGTCTTTGGTCAGTGGCAGTGTTTGTGTGGTCCTGGTGGTGAAGTTTACAATCTACTTTGATAATTGATTGGTCACATGTAATGGAGATTTCAGTTTGGGGTTGATGGGATTCGAACGAGGCATACTTAAAGGTGTATGCTGTGGAAATAAATTTGTTTATTATATTAATTTTGGTATGGTAGCTAAAGTATTTATATATTCGTATATATTTCTAAAATATCCATGTTGCCAGAAAACACTTTTAAGATATGTATTTCTATAATGTTGTCAAGAATTTTATAATTAATCAAATTATTTATCTAAGAAGATCAAAAGCTACGATGTGATTTGGACTCGATTCACGTCTTAAAATTTGGTATTTTAATTACTTCATGTTTTATTAATTACACACAATTTTACAGAATACAAAATAATGCTAGATTTGTTAACTAAAATTCCATTAGTGAAAACATGTCTGATACAAAATGGATCAATCAAAAAATTCGACCCTCTAGATCTGCTATCCTTGTGTTGATATATGTTTAACATTATAAGAGAAGGATAGGATAACTGCGAAACTAATAAAATAATAGAAAACATCTTTACTATAAATTGAAAAAAAAATAAAGAAAATGCAACATATTATTATTCGTTTGTTGACACGTTGATTAGCAATCAAATTCAATTAAGAATAAATAAAATTCCGACGGAAACTATCAGTTGAATTCGTTCGTTGTTTTTTCTTTTTCACAAATTTCCCATCTGAGCAAATTTTATTTTTTTACCATAAGTGGTTGAAAGAGCTTATTGCTAATTGGAATCTGTCTACCCCTATATCCAAGTGGACCAAGTTAGTAGTCTATCATAACTACAAACCTGAACTCGCCTTTCAATCGAATCTCAGATAAGACAAGTTGCAATCTCCCAAACTTCCCAGTGTCGAACCGACAACCCTACCTCTTTGACCCTTCAGTAACAGTTAGATTGTTACGAACAGAACTTCGGTTTTGATTAACTAACTACAGATAAACCGAACTTGCCTCCGCCAAGGCAAACGTGAGGAATTCCACTTTGAGAGAAGCTCCGCTATGTTCAATAATGACTGGATTTCTGTTTGATCCAATAATAGTTTGAGCTATGGTCTAGAATATTTACTTTGTGATATAAACTTGTTGAGTGGAAATTATGGTACCTTAATACTAAAAAATAGGGCAGTAAAAGATAGATTAAAAGAGAGTAAGAAGACTCTTCTGCCTTATCACAGCCTCATTCTCTTTATTCTCACGTGCAAACATTAATATCTCCACTCCTGCATCCCCCAAAAGGGATAGAGATGGAATAACCAAGTCACTTTAAATAAAATAAATAAACAAATTCTTCGGACTGACACACCAAATCCCTAGTTCCAAACTAAGCTATAAGCTTGTGCTATGGATACTAGGTGAATGGATAGACATACTTAAATAAGTTTATAAACATTCATGTCTCGAGTACAAATATGCATGTTCATCACACGAAACATTTGCCCCTAGCGGGATTCGAACCCAAGACCCACGGTTTCGTGGCCAGGGTCTCTGACCACTCGACCAACCGGCCTTTTTAGAGATGGAATAACCACCTTTAACCACTTTTAGACAAAAATAAAATATTAATTAGAATATTATATTTCATTTTAATTAAAAGCTTAGCTTAAAAATATGTCTGATGCCACCAAAAATGTTACAACTTACACATTTTTCTCCTGACATATAAACCAATAAAAAGATAATGAAGTGATCCTATATACTAAGTCACATACATACATTCATAACATCACGCCCATAATCCCCGAAAGGGTAGGCAGCAACCCCCTTAACCACATTCAGCCAAAAATAAAACTGGGCTGGGTCAGATGTAAAATTGTGAAAAAGTTGTGACAAGTGGCTAGCTCGTCGTCTACACATTCACATACCCAAAAGGCCGTAAACCATTAGTCGCCTTTTACGACATGCTAGGTAAGAAACACAGTTGGCACATTCTTTTAAGTCTCTAACCAAAATGGGACGAAGTATTTAAAAAAAATATGCGAACTTTTTTTCCTAAAGGTACGAAACCCTTGGCTTAAATCACCGACGCAATGACATGAAATAGGTACCCTGAATTGTTTCAGAGCCAACCCAACATCCCTTCAATTAATCCTCTTAAAAACCTAATCTATAATTTCTACTGGCCATTCCTCCAACCCATCCCGAATATAGGGATGGATATACACAGGGATATTTATCATAACCCTCTGGTTTATTACAATTGATATTATAGCGATAAAGGTTGATTTATACCTTTATGGTGTTTAATCCTTAAACCCAGTTTGGGCCAAATTGTTTCGGCTGTACAAACGGACCGTTATCATTATATGTAGGTAGATATGTTAAATGTAATAATGTCACATAATATTTAATTGCGAATAATCCTTTTGTGTCGAATACAAAAACAGACGTCTGAGTTAGAGTTTTTAAGCGGTAGCTCAATGGCAAAAGCGCCTCACATGCGAAGGATGGTTCAAATCTAGACACGTATTTGTAGAGTTTTATGGTCTAC
Organism: Glyphodes perspectalis; assembly: GCA_951394215.1. NCBI lineage: Eukaryota > Metazoa > Arthropoda > Insecta > Lepidoptera > Crambidae > Glyphodes > Glyphodes perspectalis. The sequence continues at coordinate 10,671,021 of OX596223.1, read as the reverse complement.
ATTATTTTATGTATTTATACCGCTAGTTCGGCGACACGGACTAGTAAAAAAAGAAGGACTCCACGCTATCATACTATAGCGTGAAGCCACGTTTACGCATGTGTGAGTAAGGTAACTAAGGATACCAGCTAACGGATATCTGTCATTTGGAGCATTTATTATGTCAATGTGTGACGTAAGTTGCGTGTCAGAGTGGAGTACCTGAGGAGCTTCAATGTCTAGTTAGTGGCGCGGAGTCCTTCTTTTTTTTACTAGTCCGTGTTCGGCGATGAGGGAAAACACGGTGAAGAAGCTTGCACATTCGAATAATAAAAAACATGTAAACGATAATCCAATTTAACTGGTTACCTAAGGGTTAATAAATTTGTGACAATCTTTGATAAGCTCGATGGCGCATTCGGTAGTGACCCTGCCCCATACGCCAAGAACTGTGAGTTCGATCACCACCCAGGACAAATATTCGTATGATGAATTGTGTTTGTTCTGTGTCTGGGTGTTAATATCCAATATTTAAGTATACATATATTTGGAACACTATTGCTTTTGATATCCGTAACACAAGTGCTTAAGCTACTTTCCTCGGAATCAGATCAATGTATGTGATGTAGTCTGATATATTTAAAAAAAATAAAAAATCACATTTCAGTTGCTTCTATGTTATTAATAACCAGTCTTGCCGAATCCAGGATTATAGTCCAAGCGGATTCGTAACGAAAGTAATAATAATGTCCTCCTAACCGATATCAGTCACAGCGGTCAATCTCAACAGGATTAGCCAACTGCGCAGGAGATATTATATATAGTGCACAAGTGTATGCGCAAACATAAATGCACTCTCTATTCCTTCACTCTCATAGTCCGGTGAGACGGCAATTCGACATGACCAGAGAGAGGTCAGGCGCAGGACCAACGGCTTAACGTGCTTTCCGAGGCACGAGGGTGATTAAACCGCCAACTTCCTGACTCCGGGCTGTTACTGAGTAATTTCAATATTGAAATACCCAGCCACAAATTTTTGGCCCGACCCGGGATGTGAACCCGGGAACGATAAGTAACGAAAGTAGTAAGTAACGATAGTAACGATGCATAAAATAAGGAAGAATATAAGCAAACAGTTTACATGGTAAATCCACATACTTTCACTTCTTCTGAGCGCGTCAGAACTTTTAATGACTTGACAAAGAGTCTTCGCCAATTAGTACAAGCTAGACCTCAGACAGCAACTCGTTTAAACAAGTAATTAAATATTAATTTTCCGTAGAGTTGGGGAGATAGCTGTGACATTCCTTGGCCGCGTGCGAAGTTTGACAGCTAACAGCTGTTTTAAAATAGCAATGTGCTGAAGTAACGGAGATTATAGATTGGTAATTAAATACGCTTGTGAGCAATACTTAGACTTTTCGTGCAGGTGCACTCACTTGTACTGGCTCTCTTCGTCTTCATTTTAAGGTTTACATACATACGTTATGTATGTATATACATAACATCACGCCCATAATCCCCGAAGGGGTAGGCAGAGTCAAAGGGGCAGCATGCCCCTTCAACCACATTCAGTCAAAAATAAAGCCGGACTGGGTTAGATGGAAAATTGTGAAAAAGCAGTGACAAGCGGCTGACCTGTCGCCTACACAATCACACACCCAAAACCCGGTATACCATTAGTCGCCTTTTACGACATACTAGGCAAAAACCACAGTTGGCATATTCTTTTTAAGTCCCAGACCAACATGGGACAGTGGGCTGGGTTGGATGGAAAGCTGTGAAAAAGGAGTGACAAGTGGCTAGCTCGTCGCCAACTCAGTCACATACCCAAAAGCCCGTAAACTATTAGTCGCCTTTTACGACATGGTAGGCAAGAGCCACAGTTAGCACATTCTTTTTTTTTGTCCCAGATCAACATGGACCAAGTCCCAGACCAACATGGGACACTATATATTTTTAGTCCCATTTTAGTCTGGGACTTAAAAAGAATGCGCCAACATTCCTTGCCTAGCATGTCGTGAAAGGCGACTAGTGGTATATCGGGTTTTGGGTATGTGATTGTGTAGGGGACGAGCTAGCCACTTGTCACTACTGTTTCACAATGTTTCATAATGTTTCATCTAACTCGGCCCAATTTTATTTTAATATTATCGGTCGGTTAGAAATGAGCCTTAAATCCCTATTTCAACAGTCACCAATTGAAATTTTTATCACCTGAGTTATGGGAGAGACAATGTTTCCACAATTTTCCACATTAACCCAACTGAATTTGATTATTTTCTCTTAGTGTCTAGTAGAGGTTGTTGCTTCTTATGTTCGTCCTACTCCTACGATACGATCGATGTAGGTATATCGATATCGTTATTTTGTTACTTTGTCCCATGTTGGTCTGGGACTTAAAAAGAATGTGCCAACTGTGGTTCTTGCCTAGCATGTCGTGAAAGACGACTAATGGTATATCGGATTTTGGGTGTGTAATTAAGTATGCGACAAGCTAGCCACTTGTCACTACTTTTTCACAATTATCCATCTAACCCAGACCAGTTTTGTTTTTGGCTAAATGTGGTTAAAGGGGCTTGCTGCGCATTTGACTCTGCCTACCCCTTCGGGGATTATGGGCGTGATGTATGTATGTATTTAACTCCCAGCAAGATGATAAAGTACTATTCCTGAAAGAGGTTGTTTTTAAGGATCCCAGCTCCCCGAATCCCGAATCAGCATTCCGCCGTACTGTTCTCAAGATATTAAAGAGGATCCTGCGGAAATATTATGGAAAATAAATTACTAATTACCATTTATTTGAGCCCGACGCGACCCCATTCTCGTTTTGAATAAGCCGTCGCATTATTTCAGGGCCATCTAACTTTATGGCTATAGCTTTCTCTACGTGTACCACCCCCTTTACGATGATGACCAGAAAGCGAGCATTGGACATTAAAATTTATTTCCGTACTATTATTATGATTAAACAATAGGTAGTTCGTTTTACAACTCAGTTGTTTGAACATTGTTGTTGGTAGATTTTGTTTCAATTTCTACCAGGGAATGAATGATGTCTCATGTTGGTGTAGGGCTTGAAAAAATATACCAACTGTTATCCTCGCCTGGCCAGCCGTAAAAAGAGACTAATAGTGTATTAGGTGTTGAGTTTGTAATAATATAGACGCCGAGCTAGCCACTGGTCGCTTATTTTTCGCGATTTGACTTAAATTTAATAGGGTTAAAATAGCTTCTGCGTGGTATATCGATTAAACATAGCCTATGTGTTATTCTAACGTATAAGCTATACTATTACAAAGTTTCATTAAAATAGATCCAGTACTTTTTGCGTGAAAGGTAATAAACTTCCACAGGTCCATCCATCCATACAAACTTCCGCGTTTATAATATTAGTAAGATGTGGTTCAAGAATTTTATCGTTCCTTGGACTCATATCTCGTAGAATCATATCTCTTTTAACTGTTTTTGACGATTTATAAGTGTTTCTTTGAAACCTATATGAATAAAGAATATTTTGACTTTGACTTTGACTCTGCCGACCCCTTCGGGTATTGCAGGCGTGAAATTATGTATGGATGTACATTTATACATCTATTAGCGAATATATTTAGCTTACATAATTATGTTCAATGCTGTAGTTATACCTATAGATAGACATCTGTCTTTGCCACAAGGCAGTCAAGACTAGATACAATAAGTACATCAACAGACTATGTTGATTGCCCTGTCTATATCACGTCATACAGACAACGGGCTGACGAAGTTAATCTCATCGCTAATAGATATACAGCAAACAACAGCAAACCATGACATAGCCTAGGGGGCGAGCAGGACGGTTACCCAGGGCGCCAGATATTGTATTATAGGGCGATAGATTTAATGGAAGAGAAGTCAAAGACTCGAAGCCGACTCTTTTGTCTGGTCAACCGCTGTAAATATTCGGCATAAGAGCGAGCGATCTTTGACTTTTATCGATTTGTAAGTGGCGGGGGGCGGGCGGGGGATTATAAATTTATCGCCTTAACCAAGTATATTCAATTTCTTACTAAAAGGAACCTGGTTAAAGGACCTTAGATTAGACTCTACCTAACCCTTCAGAGATTTCGGGCGCGACAATATGTATGTATGTTTGACTGGCCCGTTAGTCGAGTGGTTAGAGACTCTGGCCACGAAACCAAGGGTAGCGGATTCGAATCCCGCTAGGAGCAAATGTTTCGTGTGATGAACGGACACTGTACACGAGTCATGCATATTTTTAAACGTATGTAAGTATGTCTATACGTTCGCCTAGTATCCATAGCACAAGCATAAGCTTAGTTTGGAATTAGGGAATTGGTGTGTCAGTCTGGAGAATTTAATTTAATTTATTTAGGTATGTATGATATTAATCTAACTAACTGTGATTAAGAGGGCCTGCTGCCCCTTTGACTCTGCCTATCCCTTCGGGCATTATGGGCGTGATATTATGTACATGTATGTATGTAGGTATGAATGATAGCTGTCATTTTGGATCTCCATCTTTGTACACAGTCAGATCCAATACAGGCAGTTCATTTTGAAACTGCGGCAGTGGTCGTAAGCGGCAATATACATAAAAACTTATTGGATGTTCTGTAATTGTATTGTTTTTAATCGGAACGGGAAATGCGCCCGCCGCCATTTTGGTTCTAGTGACGGTTACTGCAAAATGCAAATTGATAGTTCGAATGCTTTATCTGATGTAATCTATTTTGATAGCGTCCGTCTATTAATAGTGCAGGTTTGGTCAAGTTTTTTGCGACCTGTAATATTTATTTAGGATTTTTTTTTTTTTTTATAATTTTAAATGCGAAAATAACAATTTACTAATATTATAAATGCGAAAATAACAATTTACGTTTGACTGTTACGCTTTTAATTAATTAACTGAATGCTTTGCAATTTGGCACGACCAAAGTACAAATACTGAAACAGAACATAGGCTAAACTTCCATAGTTATTTGAATGTACAGGTTTACTTACGATGTTTTTTCTCATCGCCATAAGTAATTTAAATTTGTGATTTGTTTTGACCTAGCACCCTTTGTATGTAAGGCGCGTATCCATGCATCCCTGGAGCTCGTATGCCAAAGAACTTGCTGCTCTATTTACTATCAATAATAATAGTATACTAATAATAATAATGTATTGATTGACTTAAAAAAATACTTTATTTCCACCCCTGTACCAAAAGCTGCGTACGCCCATGCGCATATCCTTACCATCAGCCTACCACTCTCATCCTAAAATATTAAAGTAAAAGTTTGTTTTATATATTTGAAGCTTAATTATGCATAAACAACTGAAGGGACTTAAATTAACATTAACACGTATGAGCATTAATCAGGATTAACACATCGGCTACTTTCCATCCCGTAGAGTCCCGAAGGACTTGCAAAAAGGTTTTTGTGTTACGCCATAACATTTTACAGGAGTCGAGTGTGGAAGGTGAACACTACTAATATTACAAAAAGGGAATGCTGTCTGTTACACTATAATTCTAGGTTTTACCTGTAATTGTTCATTTATTTATTATTTATTTATTAATTAAAAAAGTGATGACACGACAGTAAAATCAAGGGTGTTTTCTTACATATACATATAACATCACGCCCATAATTCAAAACGGTAGGCAGAGTCAAAGGGGGAACAAGCCCTTTAACCACATTGAACCAAAATAAAATTGTGAAAAAATTGTGAAAAGTGGCTAGCTCGTCACCTGCACAATCACATACCCATAACCCGATATGCCATTAGTCGCCTTTTACGACATGCTAGGCAAGAAACACAGTTGGCACATTCCTTTAAAGTCCCAGACCAACATGGTGTTTTCACCAGCGTAAATACTAAAGCGCATCGGAGCACAACGTAGTCAATGTTTATTTTGCATAATGCAGTTTTCTATAGTGAGAGAGTTCAAAATCGGTTCAGTAGTTTTTGAGTATAACCATTACAAACATTCATTGAAAAAATTAAGTCATTTCTCATTATTATTACTATGGGAATTGCAGATACAGGTAGAAAATCCGCCACACTGAAACTACTAGTACTATGATAGTTACAACTACAGAAAGATGGACTCAAATCGTCACCCGGTAAAGATGGCGTGATGATTTAGACGACTACGTCCAAGATTGGCAGACTCTGGCGACCAATCGAGTGCTGTGGAAAAAAATAGAGGAGGCAATCGCTCAGCAGTGGGACAGCACAAGCTTAATAAAAATAAAAAAATTGCTGTGGATAAAAAATATTAATAAAAGGTCAGGTAAAGAGCACCCTTAACTGACGAGCGTGTATGAAAATACCTATGAATGTAGAAGACGTTAAAGATGTGTGCAAGGATCGTAGCAAATATTTAATCTGTGCTTATTCTCATTACAAAAAGGCGTGCCATTATGTACGTATGAAAAATTACGAATTTAAAACCAAAAAATTACAGATTGATGAATAAAAGCTTAAACCTCAGTAAAAAAAACTTGAAAGAAACGAATTATTATGGAAAGCCATTTCTCAGGCTAAGGATATGAAAGTCCAAACTAATCTATTAATAGCGAATAATGAATTATGCATTCCAGCGTTCTTATAAAACCACGCTCCAATAAGCTACGAAAGTTTAAATGCAGAACCTATCTTTTCTCAAGTTGGTTGAAAATTCATATTTAGGCAACTAAGTAAAAGGAAAATGTATATGTTTTATATTTACCCCTTGAAGGGTAAACTGTGGACTAACTATGTATCATACATACATTCATACATAACATCACGCCCATAATCAGAAGGAGTAGGCAGCGTCAAAGGGGCAGCAGGCTTCTTAACCACATTCAGCCGAAAATAAAACAGGGCTGGGTTAGATTGAAAATTGTGAAAAGTAGTGGCAAGCGGCTAGCCCGTCGCCCACACAATCAAAGTGTGTAACAATTTAATAAATTAAAAAAAATGTCACACACATTGACACGATTCCAAAGTAATATCTTAAGAACTATTAGCAAAATCAAGGCATTAATTGAATCTAATTGAACATGATTGAACACCCAGACTCGAGTCAAACGCCGGCTATATCAAAAAAAAATCATCTAGGAGCGAAAGTCGAACCCATTTAATTAGCATTCGATACGAAATCCAAACCATTACTCATTTACCGTTGAATAAGAAACCGAAACAAACAAGAAGAACCGCGGGCAAAACTAGTTATTGATAAATGTTTAGAAAGAAATATATTACGTCCTTAAAATACCTTATATAAGAAGAGTAGGTACATTAAAATCTTTTACTTGAATGCACATTACAAATTCACTCAAACGAAGATAGCGTTATTTCTGAGGACGAAAATGTACGAGTTTCCTGGTATAATAAAAATGATACGCAGAGTGTATATCCTATAAGAATAATGAGGTATCCTTGGCCACGTAAGTAGAGGATTCGAATCCCGGTAGGATCCAGTGTTCTTGTGATAAACATGCTCGATCGTACTGTACGAGTCATACATACATACATAACATCATGCCCGAAATCCCCGAAGGGGTAGGCAGAGTCAAAAAGGCAGGTATCATTCCACCACTTCAGCTGAAACTAAAAATTTTGGTTGTTTAGTACTGATACCTACATACATATTTATTCATAACCGTTAATAACGACATGCTAGGCAATGAACACGGTACATTCTTATAACAGGCCCGTTTGGCCAAGTGGTCAGACACCCTGTCCACAAAACAAAGGGTTGCGGTTTCAAATCCCATTAGGGGCAAATATTTCGTATGATGAACATGGACATTTGTACTCGAGTCATGGATGTTTATAAACGTATTTAAGTATGTCTCTCCGTTCACCTAGTATCAACAGCACATGCTTATAAGCTTAGTTTGGAACTAAGGAATTGCTGTGTCAGTCTGAAGAATTTACTCGTTATTATTTCAGTCACAGAGCAACATGACAAATTAATACTACTTACATAGAGTTATTAAGTAAATCTGTCCACGGAAAAGGGAATAACTACCTAAAAATAGCCCACTTCCTCGCTCAAATCATTTCGCAAAATCCCGCTAACTCTAATATGAAATGAAATGATCTTTATTTATATAGGCTTACAAAAAGCACTTATAAATCGTCAGAACAAAATAAATATAAATATAAACCGGTTCAAACAGCAGATTCTACCGAGAAGAAACCGGCAAGAAACTCGATAGTTACTCTTTTAAATGCCAAGACTTAATAGCTATTATGTAATTACAATATTTTCTTTTTTGTCAATTTAAATCTATCAGTGCAGACGAACAGCCCATTATGCGACTGGCCATATATTCTTATCATTTACATAACGGCTCAATACTACCCGGACCGTTCTGTAAATATCGCCAAAATATATTTTTAGGTACTACCCTACACCTCACACCTCACACCTCAAACTTGCACTGTTATTCTCGTCCGGCCCAAGTTAATCCTTGCCAGGGCCGCGAAATTCAATTTCATAATATTTTGTTACTCAAATAGCCGGGGGTAGGATAAAATAAGGCTTAGTAGCTCATATTTCAACCATGGGCTTTGGGAAATTTTTCAGCGGGGCTTACGTCAAACACTAGGGGATTAAGCGATGAAATTATAAATTTACATTAGAAGCCGGGTTCCGGGCAGCATTGCGATTCAGGCGACGGAATTTAAGCCGGACTGCGTTAGTGTATAATTTTTGAATTAGCTTCACTGGGCTTTGTTAATTATTCAACCGCAAGTAGAGTGGTGGTCGCTCAATGGCAAGCACACGCGACTCTTAACCGAGGGGTGCGAGTTCAAACCCGGGCTCGTACCGATTTTTCAAATCTATGTACGTATTTATACCACTAGCTCGACGGTGAGGGAAAACATCGTGATGAAACCTGCCCATCCATAGTTGTTCAACATGAGCTAACGAAATTATCTGGTTCCCCTATCTAAGGGTTACGAAGATCAGATCGGATCCTGGATCATGGAGCACGGGACATAACGCTTGGAGAATGATGAAGTAGAGTGACTACGAAGTTACTGCGTTCTTAATTATCTTCAGACAAGCGCTTACACATGTGATGTGTGGGTAGAGGCATGTTACAAATAATTTCAAAATCATCCCGCAGGTGTATCAGTTTTATCCGATAAAAAATAACCTTTATCAGTTCTTAGGATTTAGTATATCAAGAGGGTAGCTCTTCGCCTACATTATTTTCCACAATTTTCCATCTAACCCAGCCCGGTTTTGTTTTTGGCTAAATGTGGTTAAAAGAGCCTGCTGCCCACTTGATTCTGCCTACCCCTTTGGGTATTATAGGCGTGATGTTATATTATTATTATTAGGATTGCACACCAAAAGTTGTCTTTACAATCGTTTTGCTTGAATATGAAAATAATATTAAACTTTATTCGATAAATATCATGCCTCTATGCAATATGTCACGTCACGCATCTCGTATCCACATCGTAGAATAAGGTACGATATAATGCGTAGGTAAACAAATAAATAAAAGCACGTTCTCTTTTTGAAATAAGCTGTAACAAAGTCTAATCAGTGTCTTTGTTTAATAAAATAACAAAGATCAATGCATCCTCAGAAACTTTCGCGTTTGTACTAAGTATTAGAAGAACGAAGAGTACAATTTTACCCTGGGCGTCAGTAACCTTGGCTGCGACACTGGAAAGTTTAAACAAAAGGCAATTGTCTCAAAGCAACTAGAATAATTAACAACAAAATTTGGAAGATTCTCGAATTACGTAGCGCGAACTGTCTGGATCAGAATTGCAATTATACGAAACAAAGTTGATTATCTAAGTGCTGAATACCTAATTAAGGAATACGCGATGAAATAGATAGTGTTTCGCGTAGTACAAAATGAATTCTTACTTATATTATAGTAGCGAAAGCCGTAATAAGAATATTTAGTCTCTTTGTCCGTCCGTCTGTATGTTCGCTTGTCTGTCTGCCTATCTGTGACACAGTTACATGTTTCATCATGCCTAAACGTCTTTGTAGTTCGTAATGAAAGGTACGCCAAAATGTTAAACCCTAATTAAGACCACAGGATACATAACATCACACCCATAATCCCCGAAGGGGTAGGCAGAGTCAAAGGGGCAGCATGCCCCTTCAACCACATTCAGACAAAAATAAAGCCGGGATGGGTTAGATGGAAAACTGTAAAAAAGCAGTAACAAGCGGCCAACCTGTCGCCTACACAATCACACATCCAAAACCCGATATACCATTAGTCGCCTTTTACGACATGCTAGGCAAGATCCACAGTTGGCATATTCTTTTTAAGTCCCAGACCAACACAGGACATTGGGCTGGGAGATCACAGGTTCCTGCCCGGCAAATTCGAAATGGCAAACAGCAAGTGTGCAATCTGACTGGCCCGTTGGTCGAGTGCTCAGAGACCCTCGGCCATGAAGCCGAGGGTCGCGGGTTCGAATCCCGCTAGGAGCAAATGTTTCGTGTGATGAACATGGACATTTGTACTCGAGTCATGGATGTTTATAAACATATTAAGGTATGTATATCCATTCACCTAATATCCATAGCACAAGCAAAAGCTTAGTTTGGGACTAGGGAATTGGTGTGTCAGTCTGGATAATTTATTTATTTATTTAATTTTCAGCCCTGGATGTCTCTATTTGAATCTGGTTTGACGTGTATGAAGTAAGAGATATAAAAAAACAGCATTTGAAGTGAGTGAAGGCACTCTCTCAAATAAATTGGACCCCAGGCAGGAACCCATACCATGCCAAAACAAAATATCACTCGCAGGCAAAACCAAAGGCAAAACTTAACTAGTAAATAAAATGTAGCGTTTATTTTTTAGCGCAGACATTCACGTTTGTAATCACCGACCCATGCTTGGAGGCTAAGTGATTAATTTGTAATTACTGAGGGACATAAAAGGTTCATTATTTTAAGTAACATCGAACGGCAACTGTGTACCGTCAGCGGTTGATGGCCTGTGGAATAAGTCAAGCGACGTATGTTGAGGTCAAAAAAGGGATGGGTGAGACATAAATATAAATATACAAATACCATTATTATTGATTGTCTCGATGGCGCATTTGGTAGTGACCCTGCCCCATGCGCCAAGAGTTGTGGGTTCGATCCCCACCCAGATCAAACATTTGTGTGATGAAGACTTGTGTTTGTTCTGTGTTTGGGTGTTAATATCCAATATTTAAGTATATATTTGTAATACCACTGTTGTTTCTGATATCCGTACGGTGGTAGCTCAATGATTAGGAGATGCACCTCGTAACCGAGGAATGCGGGTTCAAACCCGAATGTAATTACCAGACTCGCTAAATCCTGGAGAATGGTCTAAGCGGACTCCGTCTAGTCACAGGACATAACGCTAGAAAGATGATGGTTTCTGATATCCGTAACACAAGTGCTTAAGCAACATACCTTGGAGTCAGATCAATGTATGTGGTGTAGTCTGATATTTATTTATTTACCTATCATGCATGTATTTCTCTAAGGAGTAGATAGAATCTAAGGAGCAGCGACCTTCTTTAACTACATTTAGAAAAAATAAGCCAGTTCTCACCACCTACCCCGCTAGGGAAGTTGCGTAAAAAAATAAATAAATAAATAAATGGATGTTAATAAACGTATTTAAGTATTATTATTTATACTTTAATACTTTTATATACATCCATGACTCAAGTGCAAATATCCATCTTCATCTCACGAAACATTTGCCTCTAACAGGAACCCAAGACCCTTGGTTTCGTGGCCAGGGTCTCTGACCTGAGATCTAACCACTCGGCCAACGGGCTTGTCAAACTTAACAACTTTTTCGCGATTTTCCATCTAACCCAACTCAATTTTACTTTTCGCTAAAAATAGTCTTAAGTATATTTTTTCTTCACCTTAACCTTTGCCTACCCCTTCAGGGACTACGGATGTATATGTTATATATAATGTTTATCTATAATGATAAGTATACATCTAAGAAATCCTTAAACTTTAAACTGAATTTTCAGAGCATGCTCAAAATGTATTTTCTTTTCGCACCATTCATACTTAAACTATTTATAAACTGGGGCATTGCAATCCAAATTCTTTTCATTCCGTTCAGAAAGCACGCTCAAATTGTTGGTCCTGTGCATTCTCGCTAAATTACAGCTCGGCAAGAATGTTTGCGCTAACTCAGTAACTCAGTCGTGAGTCACTGCGCCGACTCTGAGTTAACTCAAAAATGCGCCATCACTTAGTATAATGGACTGCGCTGAGTGAGCTGTGAGGTGTTAAACACAACACTTTTCAAATTTGCCCTACTTAAATAAAGGCCCAAATCTTAGCCCATTGTACTGACCGTACCTACTTTTGAATTTTTCAAATCTATGTACGTATTTTTACCGCTGGTTCAATGGCGAGAAGTGGAATTTTGCGTGTATATCACTCGCTTCATAACCGAGGGGTTCAAACCCGGGCACGTACCTCTGGATTTTTCAAATCTATGTACGTATTTATACCACTAGCTCAACGGTGAAGGAAAACATCGTGATGAAACCTGCAAATTCAAACAACTTTGTATTTGTGCTTACAAATACAAAATCCCCTATCATAGGGTTACGAAGATCAGATCAGAAATCGCTTCAATGTAGTTACCAGACTCGCTTAATCCTGGATCTGTCAAAGCACGGGACATAACTCTAGGAAGATGATGTGTGTATAATTTTTATAGTCCCTACAACAACACATAAAATTTAATTAAAATTAAAGTGAGCATCTCTATACAAACAAAGCGCTTTTTCGCTCTTAATATAGTAGTATGGCCACAGATTATAAAGTAAGGCCCTTTATCTATGGATGCTGTTCACGCTTATCCGTTTCTTTATCCTCATAATTTCATCGCAGTAAGGTAAGTATTAAGTCGGGCCCTTAAAGAATCCTCTTCTTGCCGGGATGAAATGAAAATTAAATATAATTTTGTTAACTCCACAGTGCTTCGTCCGCGCTACATTAAACCGGCAAATAATTTAAATATAACATTACGTTTTGAAAATGGAAGGGGTCTTTATTAAAAGGGAGGTCCGCTAGAGATGGGGTGAGTCGATGTTTTTTTTTACAGTCTATGGAAATCATATATTTTTGAAGATGGCAATTCTTGATCAGAATTATCCAAAATTCCAAAGTATAGATCGCAACTAACTTGTGATTTGTAAAGAAATATTGGGTAAGCCCTGAAATATTCTGATTATAAATTCTCCATATATATGCACATAACAAGCAGAAAATTATGATTCGGAATTTTCGTTTTGTCATCTTTTGCGACCACTAATTATCACTTGTACCTACCGCTTAGTACCACTTAGTAGACTTGGTACCAATTCTATCGATGAAAATTGGGATACACCGTTATCTTTTGCAATATACCAAACAGGGAACATTTCTAAACCAACATGGGGTAAAATAAAGTCTATACTAACTAACTAACTAAACTTCACTTCCATGGCGGAGTATATATATATACATTATAAGTCTATATTAACCTAATAAAGCTTCGTACCATTCAAACCATTAATCTATGCTGATATTATAAAGCTGAAGAGATTGTTTGTTTGTTTGCTTAAACGCGTTAATCTCAGGAACTACTGGTCCGATTTGAAAAATTCTTGCAGTGTTAGATAGCCTATTTATCGAGTAAGGATAGGTATATAACATTAAACATAAACGCAAGTGAAACAGTGGACAGAGCTAGTATATGATACTATCTAACAGGCTAAATTACAATATACTAACTATTACAACCCTTTCCTATCAAAATGTGCCATTAACGAACAATAGGGTCTGTAACTAATCTCTGCCATCGACACGAAACGTGCACAAAGGACATCTCTAGCAAGGTGATGCGACCGCCATCCGTCGGAATTTTGATGAAAACCTCGGCTGTTGCGGCCGTGTCGGACACCCGGCCTTGTCGGACGCCCGGTTGAGTCGGATACCCGGTCGCGTCGGATAGCGGGAGTGTGAATTACATTATACCATATATTTTAGGCGCTGCCTCCTGCAGAGATTCGCTCAGGAGACAGGACACAAGCCTTGGCGGAATGTAATCTCGAAATTACTAGGAAGGTATAGCAAATGTTGTTTCCTATTTTCGTCATAAGATTAAGTTGGTATCTCAATTTTGTAAGTCAATTTTTCAAATCTGAATACGGATTTATGCTACTTGATATATGTGTGTGTGTGTGTGTGTGTGTGTGTGTGTGTGTGTGTCATTCCTTGCCGTGACTCGGCAACGGCGACTGTCGCAGGTTTACCTTTCGAAGATTTTCGTGATATTAAAGGCGTCGTTATTTCGCGTTCTCGTAAGATCGCATATGACTTACGTAGCCAATTTTGCTATTACATGTAACTTGGATACACAATCATGATCCAATCTGACTGATTCTTCTATCCATTTTATTTTCATGATGTAAAATGCTTCAAGTCACTACACTATAATTGTGAATTCCGTAGCACGTTATAAGGACAGTATTCAGATAAAGCTTGTTATGTAAAATTTGACTTACAAATGCTTGAAAACCAGAAACAGAATATATAAACATAATGCTAAGGAAAAAACTCCTGGAAGGAAGGACTCATAATAAAATTATTTTAAAATAGGACTTACACTTCTCGTTCTCAAAACACGTACAATGCGCTTTTAAATCATCCAAACGCAATTGTAATTCCGAACAAACCAAATCAATATATCAATTCTCAACTTCTCGTTTCTAGAAACCGTTTGTCACCCGTCCACCTGGCTCCGAGAAGAATATCATCGATTTACTTTCGAGCACTCCAAAAACTTCCCAAGATTCCCAACCCTCACCACCAAAAAGTTTGCCGCCGAAAATAATTCCGTTCGACAATCGCGCGATCCGAATCTTTTACAAGCGAATTTCTGTCGCTCAAAGTTGTCGTCGTAGAAATAAGGTGAAATAAAACTCTTATCTCCCAGTTGGGCCGCCCTCGGAGGCCGAAGGGTTAATATTTTATATGCCCGCTTAAAATTCATCCCCGGCGTCGTTGCAGGCTGCTTTGTGCTTTTATTCTGAGGAATTAATGTGGAATGTGGAGCCTTTGAGCGAACGCGTTATTTTAACGCTAGAAGCTGAAGTAGTGGCTTGTGCAACGTTTGACCCCAGGAGCCAGGCAACGCCTGTACACGGAATACCTAATTGTATCAAAGGTTTCTCCTCTATAGAGGAGCAAGAGTGCACTGAACACCAACCTAGATTTTTTCCTGGTTGTTATAGGATAGGCAATGGCGTAACTATAGGGTGGCAGGAGTGGCAACCGAGGGCCCCAACCGATGAAATTGCTATGGGCCTCAAATGGCAAAGTTACGCCATTGAGAATAGGCATTTAATTTGCGTACATTTGGTGTGTACCTTTAGTGGTAAACTACGATAGAAAACATAACATCACGCCCATAATCCCCGAAGGGGTAAGCAGAGTCAAAGGGGCAACAGGCCACTTTAACCTCATTCAGCCAAAAACAAAACTGGGCTGGGTTAGATCGAAAATTGTGAAAAAGGAGTGACAAGTGGCTAGCTCGTCACCTACAAAATCACATACCCAAAACCCCATATACTATTAGTTGCCTTTTACGATATGCTGGGCAAGAAACACAGTTGGCACATTCTTTTTTAAGTCCCTCGGACAAACCACAATAGCGATTCCGAAAGAAAGAAACTTGGCCGAAAACATTGGACGCTAAGTTTATTTGGCTGGTAATTAATGTTGGCCAGTCCAAGATCCGTCTAAATACCACTGCGTTACCTAATGGGACAATGTGCAAAGCATTTGCCACTATACAAAGTTACTTATTACTAACTTTAGTCAACTGACCACAGTGTCTTTTTCTAATACCCCTTGAGTGATATTTATTTTTTTTATCGCGGGCAGACGAGCAGACAGTTCACCTGATGGTAAGTGATTACTGTCGCCCATGTACATCTGCAACATTAGGAGTTACAGGTGCGCTGCCGGCATTTAAGATGAAGATGCGCTCTCTTTTTGAAGATTTGAATGTCGTATTGGTCCGGAAATACTGCTGCCGACAAAGAATTCCATCGCAAGAATAGTAAGCATCGTCTGATAATAGGAGATTTACTTATACCAAGAACAACAATACAATAGTTTACTGACTACGAAAAATAAGGATTTTCCATTTGGCTCATTCGCTTATAATACGTATAACTTCACTACTTTGTTATTCTCTGGAATTATAGCAGACAAAACCATCATTATATCTGGTATAGTATGACCATTTCAACTTTAATGGTATTTCATAAAACTTTCACAATAATGTATACAATTACAATGCTTTTAAAATAACATCAAGACTATTCTTGACGCCTACACGTTATTATCGTCTAATTTATCGCAAACTTCACCAAGAAGATTTTAATTGACAGTTAATGCTGTTTTTACTTCAGCAAAGATTAAACAAGGACGAAAGTTTACAATTCTCAGAAGAACTTCTACGAATAGCTAACAGAATTAATCGCAAACTCAATATAAATTAATTTGGACGATACTGTCGGTGAAGATACGTCTTTATATTGGGTCTTCTTTACTGAATACTTTCACAGTCTGCTCTGTATCTATATTATTGACCAGCTGTGCCAGCGGTGTCACCCGCGTTTATGGTTAATATTATAAAGAATATTTCCGTCATACATGATTTCTATGTAACTTTAACCATTAAGGCTGCACACGCGACGGAAGCTTAAAAAATGGAGTAACTGCTCCCGTTTTCCCAACATTTCCCTTCACTACTCTGCTCCTATTGATTGTAGCGTGATGAAAAGTATACTATAACCTGCCCAGGAGTATTAAGAATAATTGTACCAAGTTTCGTTAAAATCCGTCGAGTAGTTTTTGTTTCTATAACGAACATACAGACAGACAGACAGACAGACAGACAGACAGACAGACAGACAGACAAAAATTTTACTGATTGCATTTTTGGCATCAGTATCGATCACTAATCACCCCTGATAGTTATTTTGAAAATATATTTTATGTACAGAATTGACCTCTCTACAGATTTATTATAAGTATAGATAACCGTTTTAGGTTTTGTCAATTGTATTTTAATTTTTCTATTGCATGGCAAGAAAAGAAGATCTTTATTAAATCATCATTCTCCTAGCGTTATGTCCCGTGCTTATTCAGGGTCCGCTTAAACCATGATCCAGGATTTAACGAGTCTGGTAATTACATTGAAGTGTTTCAGATGTACGTCCCGAGTTTGAACCAGCACCCCTCGGCTAACAGTCCTTACCACGTGTTCTTACCATTAAGCTACCACGGCCCACCTGCAAAAACTGGCGCAAACAAAGTTTCCCTATAAAGCCAAAAAAAAATTGGGTTAGATGGAAAATTGTGAATGAGGAATACAAGAGGGTAGCTCTTTGCCTACATTACCATATCTGGTAATGTAGGCGAAGAGTTACCCTCTGGTATTCTACATGGTGTAAATCCTTTGATAGAAATGCAGATTTGAAAATTCATGTACGTGCTAGGGTTTGAACTCGCACTCCTCGTATATGAGGCGCGTATCCAACCATTCAGCTACCACCGCTTCTTAATATACCTATTTAAATAGCGTGTCTCTATAGGTATACCCAATACCCAATACACCACTGATCGCCCTTTACGACATAGGCAAGGAACACAGTTGATACATTATTTTCGAGTCCCAGACCAACATGGGAAGACATTAATTTAAATTATTACTTTATATTTCAATTTCAATTATACTACTGAATGGCAAGACACCTATTTTCTATGTTTACTGATAAAAGTTTTTACGAAGTCAATTTCTTTCTGCCAATGCACCGTAGACCATTTCAATCACAAATTTGACTTTGTTTTGGTCCGCGAACACAGGAAATCTCGGAGGAAACCTTTATATTTTTGGAATGTCCCAAAAAAGTATAAAACAAAGCTATACCTACATACTGAAACACCTACAAGTTTATTTTAATCACCCATCTAAGTTCAAACAGCATCAAACCATAATTTACTTATTAATTAATATTGCACAAGCGAATACTAAGCTGTCTTCATAATTATTTTGAACTTAGTTTCGAACAGAAGCCATAACTATCACTATGAGTAAAATTCGTCTTTAATTTAATAATAACAGTAGTCGGAAACAAGATCAAACTAACCGAAAGATTTAAGATAACCAAGAGATTACTTAAGTGTTTATAACCATACTTAATTATTATACCATTTGTTATCTAAGAAACTGCGATAAAACGGAAACTATTTAAATTTTTAGCATTAAAATAACAAAATGTATCAGGAAACTCAACTCTATTCTGCTGGGGATAAAGATGCGCTTTTATAATGGAAAGAAGAAGTAGTTTATCCGTTAAAAGTGGAAAATTGAAAGTTTTAATGATATCTGGATATAATACTGTGTTTAAAACGAGATTCGTTTTATTAGATATACGATGCATTCTTTTATCTAATTTTATCAGATAGTATCTTTAACAGTTTAACCTCGAAACTAGAAGATGTATTTTTGACAGTTCCATTGGTTCATTGAATAGACTTTAAATTGTACACAATGCGGTTCACTTCCCGCATCAGTGCAATAAGTTGATAAAACGCGTTTTTGTCAAAAGAGAAGGTAAGGGTTTGTGATCCCTAAGTTGAAATTAATTTCCATAATACAAGTGCTTAAGCTACTTAGCTTAAATTAAACTGCTTCATAAGTAAGTACTAAGGAAGCAGTTTAATTTTGACACATATTTACACACCGTCATTAGGCAGAGTTTTTTGAGCGGTGGTAGCTCAATGGTAAGGACACGCGCCTTTTAACCGAGGAGTGCGGGTTCAAACCCGGGCATGTACCTCTAGATTTTAAAAAATATATGTACATATTTATACCACTAGCTCGACGGTGAGGGAAAACATCGTGATGAAACCTGCAAATTCAAACAACTTTGAATTTGTAACCATGATCCAAAAAATTGTCTGGTTCCCCTATCTTAGGGTTACGAAGGTCAGATCGGCAGTCGCTTCAATGTAATTACCAGACTCGCTAAATCCTGGATCATGGTCTAAGCGGACCCCGTCTAAGCACGGGACATAACGCTAGGAAGATGATGATTAGGCAGAGTTTAGGTAAGGCAGAAGGCTCTTTTAACCACTTTTTGCCATAAATTGAACTGGGTATCAATTGATATACGCTTTAATAATTTTTTACTAATATTTACCCGTGTCTTTGTTCGCAAAAACTATCGTACGTCACACATTTTCGGAACCAAAAGTAGCATACATTTTGGAAAAATACATCAAATATGTCCATAAAGGGCCAAAACTTTTGGCATACAAAACATTTAAGTGACAAATATTTTCCGCACCGGGTATCGATAACATTAAAATGTGTTAATATAAAAAATATCGATAAACAGTATCAAATCGATTTCCGATACTATCGAACGCTCATCACTAATCGCTGAATACAACAATATCCCAACATATTTCTTACAACTTCTGCTATTTTTAGAAACCTGCTACTTTTATTCGTAAATCTTTCCACATCTTTTTAAGCCAGGAAAAGGCTACACGCGTCAATTTTATTCAGACTACAATAGCTAGCTACAGGTTTGTTGAAAGAGATCAAAAAGATAAGGTAAGCTTCATCCCTTCAGCCAGATATAGCGATAAGGTTAAACCTTATTTCATTATAAATTGCTATAGATAAGATACTGTTACCCAAATATACCTATTTTAATAGTGTACCTATAGAGACACGCTATTTAAATAGGTATATTAAGAAGCGGTGGTAGCTAAATGGTTGGACACGCGCCTCATATACGAGGATTGCGAGTTCAAACCCGGGCACGTACATGAATTCTGAAATCTGCATTTCTATCAAAGGATTTACACCATTTGACCGTTAAGGAGAAAATCGTGATTAGATGCACATTCAAAGAGCTATAAATGTGTTACTATAATTCAAATTGTCTGGTTCTCCTATCTAAGAGTTTTAAAGGTCATACAAGCAGTCGTTTTATTGTAATTACCATACTTGCTAAATCCAGGATCATGGTCGAAAGTTTCGACCGTTTCTACTCGAAACGGACTCCGACTAATCATGACACAGCTAAAAGAAAGAAAAAGTCAGTTTTTAAATATCAATCAACACAAAATCGCTTAGTCGATACGAGTAGTGTCGTATATCCTGTCGACATTTCTATCGATTTTACTGTCAACTATCGATAGTGAAATAGTTACGCAACACTAACTCCGAAACATTTGTCCTCATAAACCCCCTTGTTTATAATATTAGCGAGATAGGCCAGACTATTAAGCGAATCGTTCGTATCGGAGATGGCTGACAGACAAAGTGAGTATTGGGATGTCCATTATAGTCTATCTGTCATCTAACATAAATCATCATCTTGCTAGCGTTATCTCCGTGCTTAGACGAGGGTCGCCTAGACCGTGATCCAGGATTTAGCGAGTCTAGTAATTACATTGAAGCGACTGCCGATCTGACCTTCGTAACCCTAAGATACGGGAACTAGTAAATTTTTGAATGGTTACAAATACAAAGTTGTTTGCATTTCCAGGTTTCATCGCGATGTTTTCCGTCACCGCCGAGCTAGTGGTACGAATACGTACAGAGATTTTGAAAAATCCAGAGGTGCTTGTTAAGGTTTGAACCCACACCCGTCGGTTATGAGGTTGTTCTTACCACCTCTTGCAATCTAACGCAAATAGTGCCAGTTAAAATACTGGTTGTTCCAATTCCCTCGCGTCTGTGGAATACTTAGTAATAGCGGTTTGGTTGTTTATTTAATTGTTTCTTATCACGCGAGGCGCCCTGGGGCGTACGGGGATGATGGGGCGAATGGAAGTGGTAGATTTTTCACAGAAAATCAACAGAATTTGTAAGAAATATGTTGGGTTATTGTTATATTCGGCGATTAGTGTTGAGTGTATTTCGATTATTGCTGATCATATTATCGACAGTATCGGAAAGCGATTTGATACAGTTTACCGATATTTTATATTAACACAATAAATTACTAAACGATACCCGGCGCGGAAAATATTTGTTACTAGCTGTGCCAGCGGTGTCACCCGCGTTTATGGTTAATATTATAAAAACTATTTCCGTCATACATGATTTCTATGTACCTTTAACCATTAAGGCTGCACACGCGACGGAAGCTTAAAAAATGAAGTAACTTCTCCCGTTTTCCCAACATTTCCCTTCACTACTCTGCTCCTATTGATTGTAGCGTGATGAAAAGTATACTATAACCTGCCCAGAGGTATGAAAAATAATTGTACCAAGTTTCGTTAAAATCCGTCGAGTAGTTTTTGTTTCTATAAGGAACATACAGACAGACAGACAGACAGACAAAAATTTTACTGATTGCATTTTTGGCATCAGTATCGATTACTAATCACCCCCTGATAGTTATTTTGAAAATATATTTCATGTACAGAATTGACCTCTCTACAGATTTATTATAAGTATAAGATTAACGTAATGTCTGATTGCTGATTTTTTTATATAATACTAGAAGCACCTCGCGGTTTTACCTGCGTAGTTCCCCTTTCCGTGGGGATACGAGGATCAAATATAGCCTTTTTTACTCGCTGATAAAGTAGATTTCCATTGGTGAAAGAATTTTTCCAATCAGCGCAGTAGCTTCAGATCCTATTCAATACAAACAAATATTTCATCTTTATATACTTATTATTATTATTACAATACTTATTATTATATATACCTAATGTACATGTGTGTAAGGATCGTGCCATATGGCGTTCGGTTCTCTCTGCCTACCCCGCTAGGGAAGTGGCGTGAAGTTTAGTTAGTTAATGTACAAATTGTACATCACTGTAGAATAATAGGAAATATTGAGATTCAACATTTCCAGACATTTTTCGTCAGCATTAACTTCCGCTTTAAAAGTTAATAATAAATAATAATTTCTCCAGACTGACACACCAATTCCCTAGTTCCATACTAAGCTTATGCTTCTACTATGGATACTAGGTGAACGTATAGACATACTTAAATACGTTTATAAACATCCATGACTCGAGTACAAATGTCCATGTCCATCACTCAAAATCCCAGGGGGTTCGAACCCGCGACTCTTGGTTTCGTGGCCATGGTCCCTGAACACTTGACCAAGGAGCCTGTCAGTTAGGATATTGAGTACTACAAGCTTTGCTTGTCGTTTCTAGAAATTTTCTCCGTTTCTGATACACTGTAGTTTGTGTTGTTGTGTAAACAGGCGCGATGGTTCATTACGTAACAATCGTATTACGTTTTTTAATCGCCCTCTAGTTAGTTCACGGGAAATCTTTTCATATCGGCCTCATAAAAATACATTTCATGAACGCGAAGCGAGGAACCAAAACTTGGTGGCTATTATTAAAATACTCGTAATGCAAATATCCTTACCGGTAGTACCGGCAAAAGTGGCACTAGCGATAATATCAATGTTATGATTTAACATTTTGTTTGTACTATGAACAGATAGACATACTTAAATACGTTTATAAACATCCATGACTCGCGTACAAATGTCCATGTTCATCACACGAAACATTTGCCCCTAGCGGAATTCGAACCCGCCACCCTCCGTTTCGTGGCCAGGGTTTCTGCCCTCGACCAGCGGGCCAGTCATACTTAATACATAATGCCCAAGTTTATAATGAACATTCTTGTATTTACTTCAACAATGCCTGCAAATTAAACTTATACAATATTGATAAACAACCGGTATCTCTTGAGATATTTAGTCAGGCAGCGTCCAAAATATGTCTAGCTAAACCTTATCTATGTTACGTCGGTCGCCTAACATTCTAGACTTAAATGGAATATTTCTTGGGATATGTGGAATATTAACTTGTAAAAGTAATTATTGCTTGTGTAAAGGATGAGAGTTGGTTCACCATGGTGTTTGGCACCATCTCTTTCAATTATACAATGACGATAAAGTAAATTAAGGCGTTTTTAACCGACGAAAATAACGCAGGAGGTTCTCAAGTTGACACGTTTATATATTTTTTTATCATGACCACGCGTAACTTTTTACAGAGCAGTCCGATTTTGATATTAATTTTTAAATAAATGAGAAGCAGTTCATTTTTTATTATACTGTTTTTTTATGTTATATTATATATTTTATTGTGTATTTTATTGTCGATTGACGATTTATAAGTGTTTGTTTCAAATCTATATATATACATAGATATATATAAAGAGTATTTTGACTTTGAAATGGTAATTAGCCAGTACCTTGAGTTCTATATACTTTGTTACGTTATTTAGGTAATCAAAGTGTTATAGACTCATAACAGAAATAAGTCAATTGATAAAGTTATCAAATACTCTTAAGCTGATTAATAGGATAGGTACTCATAAAAAAAAACCGTGAGATTGCAAAAATATTCGCGCGTAAAATATTTATCAAAAAGCATGTCATAAGTATTTATCCATTATTATTAAAAAAAACATAGTGACAATCAGTTCAAGCGAAGAACATTTGCAGTCTGTATCCATGATTCATAAAATATTCTGAACTAACTTCTGCCCGCGGCGTTGTCCGCATGGTACCTACATCGATGAAATATAGCTTATATGTTATTCTAATGTATAAGCTATGCTACTGTAAAGTTTCATTAAAATCTGTACGGTACTTTTTGCGTGAAAGAGTAACAAACATCCACACATCCATCCATCCATCCATCAATCCATACAAACTTTCTCGTTTATATTATTAGTAAAATATAATGCTCCGTACCGTGCCGATATCTCCAAACTTCATCTATAAGTATAACACGACCCTTCCTCATTCACAAGCGAGTTAAAAAAAACAAAAAAATGTTAAGCCGCAACTATGAAGTGAAAGAAATGTTTAAACAGCCTTGCACAATACATCGGAGCTTTAAAGTTCTGAAAGTTCTCTCGCATGCCCTAAGTACGGTCTAGGCATTCACACGTGGAACTTTTAAATTCCTACTCGCCCCGTGAATGGGGTGTGAAAGAAAGCTTTCGCTTCAGTCGAGAAGGGGTGGGCTTTGTTGTAATTGTGTGTTTTGGCCTTTTTCTAGCGTAAATGAACTAGGAAACGTTACATTTTGGCAGAATCAACGTTTTAGCAAAATTATGGTAAATTCGGCATTGTACGAGAAGAAAATGAAATAACTTTTTGGTAGAGACGGCGTTTTAGCGAAATAATGGTTGAAACAGCAGTTGTAAGTAAAAGTAGATTTAAGTCTGTCTAAATATATTTTTTTTTAATCATATCCGCTTGTTTTATTTGGAATATTTAATTTTTTAGATTTATTTAGAGTTATAGAAAAAGTTTATAATCTAAGCTAGATTACAAAATGTTTGTAATAAACCTGCGTAGGTCTTTTTTTAACGACAATACTTCGAAATTAAAAAAAATAATTATGTCACCAGAATTGGTTCGACAGTAGCATGTTTCGGCTAGGCAAGTCGTTATGCGTTATTTTACTAAAAAAAATCGCCTATCATTTTGGTTAGCTAACTAAAACATTGAATGGCTCGATGGCTCATTCGATAGTGACCCTGCCTCATACGCAGAGTTGTGGGTTCGATCCCCACCCAGGGCAAACATTCGTATGATGAATACTTGTGTTTGTTCTGTATCTGGGTGTTAATATTATATATTTAAGTATATATTTGTAATACCACTGTTTCAGATATTCGTAACACAAGTGCTTTTAAGCTACTTACCTCGGAGTCTGATCAATGTATGTGATGTAGTCTGATATTTATATTTATTTATTTAAGAAGCTTACCTATTGAACGGCGCGCTTTAATAAACACCCCAGCCTATTAGTTGAATGGCTGATTAAGCTAGTTTACTGCGATAGGCCTATATGTATTTTTAATAACATCCCAAACACGATATGACCCATTTTCACGACTACCAAACCAATTAGAAGTGACATGCGTACCGTTACACAATTTACAATTATGTTGATGAGACGAGCGACTGGTATTTGCATACTTAACTATACGCAATAATTAAATTCAACGTGCCATGTTATTACTGAACTAGCCCTCTGTGCCTTACGTAATATACCTACGCCTAACAGAGAAAGAAGGATACTGTTATCTCTTTCTCACATAATAATATGTGCAGACGAATTGAAGCTTTCAATTATTTATCAAATTTTAAGCCTTTGTGCATTATAATGACATGATGTGTTACTATAAATATTTGCCTACTTAGCTTTTAAGCTAAAACCGGGCCATATCGTGAATAAACTTTACTTAGAAAACTTATTAGTTCGAATAACATATTACCATGATAACTCTTAGAAAATCCTACAGACATCTTACGAACAAAAATAAAATTAAATAAAATTTAAGTGTGCTAAAAAGGCTCCCATTAAGCATTATGTCATGCTACCAATAACTGACACCAAGACGAGATTTTCAGTGGTCGCTTAATGACAATCGATGGAGCACTTAAATAAAACAAGACAAAAATAAATATACAAGTTAGTTACGTTTTACAATAATATTTATTAGCGTATGAAGTTAAATATGTTTAAAACTGAATATTTTGATTTGTAGAAAGTACGATGCATGAAAAGGAGTATTGACATCTGTCGCGGAACTCTTCTTAGGTGAAACGGACTATAATAGAAATATTTATACAACAACAAACATAAAAGATAAAAATCCATAAAATAATTATTTGTAAATCATAAATGCTTTCATGCTACTTCTCATATCTTCCTAGCGTGATGTCATGTGCTTAGAGGGGGACCGCTTAGACCATAATCCAGGATTTAGCGCGTCTGGTTACAAAATTACATTAAAGCGACTGCCGATCTGACCTTCGTAACCCTAAGATAGGAGAACCAGACAATTTTCGAATCATGGTTACAAATTCAAAGTGGTTTGAATTTGCAGGTTTCATAGAGATATTTTTCCGCATTGCCGAACTAATGGTATAAATACATACATAGATTTTGAAAAATCCAGAGGTACGTGCTCGGGTTCAACCCGCACCCCTCGGTTGTGAGACGCGTGTCCTTACCATTAAGCTGCCACCGCTCCCATGCTACTTCTATAGATCAAAATAAATTATCTAACCTCATATATTCTATGTCATATTTTATACAAATTTTTACAGTATTCTTACATTTTCCACACAAAAACATCGCTAACCGTAAAAACCTTACCATAGTCAGCCGATAATGAACTCATCACAAGTTCCCAAATAGTTAGCACGCGATGTAAAACAAACTCCCATTAAAACGGATTACAATTCTACATTCACATTCAAAACATGTGCCTTCGCTATCAAATGACTATTTTAATATTACAAATGTTTGTGAAAAAGTTGATTAATGCTCCGACGGAGGGATTCATCATTCTCTCGTTGAAATGTTAGTTATATTTTAGTAACAGCTTTATTTTGAATCGGTGAACACGTATTTTTTTTATACGACAGTTACAATGGAATGTCATATCTGGAATAGATTCATATTCTTTGTTCACGTTTTGACAGCTGTCAAAATGCGATAGCGCCATTGATTATAAATGAATCTGATGTGA
This sequence comes from Glyphodes perspectalis, assembly GCA_951394215.1. Lineage (NCBI taxonomy): Eukaryota > Metazoa > Arthropoda > Insecta > Lepidoptera > Crambidae > Glyphodes > Glyphodes perspectalis. Next base: position 10,644,421 of record OX596223.1, on the reverse strand, counting down.
TTTTTTAATAAATGTGCAAAAAAGTATTTTGAATAAATACATATTTTTTTTATGTTACATATGGAGGGATCATTTATGTTCTGAGATTTAAACTGAACTGTTAAAAACATAAAATAATTTAAATAAAACGTTTTAAGCACCGATATCACATAGACTGAGTAGGTAGAGGTTCAGAACATTTATTATTGGGAATATTTTCTACAAAATCAAAATTATGGCAATAGCTTTTAATATCCAATATATATTGTAATTTTTTTTACACAATATCAAAACCCATTACACAACGAACATATACAAAAACACTTTTTAAAACCTTTTTACAAATAGTACAATCACACAAAAAAAAATTACTAAACCTAACTCATAGACATTTTTCACACGCTGAAAATTTAAATAATACTATTTCAAGTTTTATTTTTGCAACATTCATTTTGAATTTCTGTTAACACTAGCTATTGCCTGTGTCTTCACCTGCGCGAATTTTATTTGTTTTTGTTGAACTTTTTTGGGTACTTGTACTTTACAAGTACCCAAAAAATGTTTCAAAGAAGTGTACCGTCAAAATCGGTCTACCCATTTCGGAGATTATCCAGAACAAATAAAGACGGACAAAAGTTTTGAATTTTTTTTATTATTTTATTATAATTACCGTAGGTATGTATTATCAATTTAGTGATAAACTGCACATTTGGAAGTGCGCACAAAAAGACTTTAAACGTTCTTTAAAAGTCTGGGTCTATAATAAAAATAAAATAACTAATGGGTCCAAGAGTTCAAAAAGTATACCTAGTTAATCTAACAGTTAGTCTTTGTATAAAAGTCTTAAATTGACTCGACAAAATCGATTAACTGTTTAAACTCGTTTAATATTCCGATCACTTGTTTTTTCTCATTAAAATGTCTGAGACGTCAATAGCTACACAGCCAACGTTTCCCATTCGCATTTTTCTTTAATTTTCTCCTTCCATTGAAGTGTTCGAGACATCAATAGTTATACAGCCAGTGTTTTGCGCCTCAAACTCGACAGGTGATAAACGACCGACTTTTGCATAATAAAAGGATGAATAAATTTAAATAATGCCGCGAAATGGAATAGATAAAATAAAATATTTTAATAACAACGCAAATCCGGTTGACAGCGAGCCTCGCAAATTGACGATTGTTAAAAAAAAAAAAATAACGACGCTTCCACCGTTTGTTTTAAAGTATTTTTAAATTTAAGGGCGATTGTTAAAATGTGAAAAAGGTCGGCTTAGGATTTTTTCGAAGCACCCTTTAAATTATTCTAGCTTTATTTTTGCGCAACCCTCTCGCTTTTTGCGAACTCAATTACATATCTAATGCGTTACCGTAAAATGGTTCGAGTCAAGTAGATTTAAAAATATTTTTGACTAGTTTGTACCCGGGGCCCGCCTGTTTGGAGTCTACTCTGTTAAAGAGAGCGGATCGGGAAGCGGGATCTATGGGGTTTCCGGGAACAAAAGTAATCTACAAACCTTAAATTTCCCACTTTTGGCGTACCAAACAATATTTAAAATATAAATAAGTATATATTCGTGACACCATTTTCCAAATTCATTGGTGAATATTTCACATCATTAGAGGTCTTAATGTGAATCTCGCATCTACAGTATCTACACTATTATTATAAGGAGAAAAGATTTGTATGTATGTATGTAACGAATAAACTTAAAAAACTACTTGACCGATTTCAAAAATTCTTTCACCATTAGATTGTTACATTATTCCTGATTAACATAATGCTATAGATTTTATTTTTAAGGTTAGGTTAGGTTAGATTAAATGTCCAGCGCCCTGCAGGGGGGGCTCCGAATACTCCTGTGGTATCCCTGCCTGTCGTAGGAGGCGACTAAAAGGGCCTTTGGGGTCGTGGGGGTTAGAGGGTGGGTCCTCTGGCCCTCTATGGTCCCCAGAGAAGCCGACTGCAGGTGTTACACCCGGTCCGTCAGGATAGGTTACACAGCTGTCTATGTGGTCGTGAAACACCACCCTAGGTGTTCTGGGGGAGAATATCACTCGAGATAGGCAGCGCGCGCTGCGTAGACTTTTCGAGATGAATCCCGACAGTGGGGATCCCGTTAGTTTTGCGTTAGCGCCCGAAGAACGACAGCCTTGAGGTTTAGTCGGTAGGGTCCCCGGAGATTGCTACCGGTTTCGAGCCCGACTCACCCTTATAGGTCCCACCCAGGATCCTATTTGGATGGTGCGTAAATGCATTCCTCAAGTAAAAAAAAAAAAAAAAAAGATTAAATGTCCACCAGTGCGAAGCCGGGACGGGCCGCTAGTAAACGATGAAACTTTATACAATATGTAGATACATGTTAGCTGTACGCCGTATATATTTAGGTATTTTATTTACGCCAAGTGTTCAAAAAATACAGCCGATTTTCCCGTCGAATAAATCTGTTAGGCCAACGCATAAAAGCTTTTTTAAAAGCTAAGTAGAAGTTGCAAAATCGAAATCATACGCATAAAAGTATCGAATGTTTTTTTTTAATATTATTGTATATATACGACTTTATATTTGAGATTTGCATATTATCGGAAGCTTCAAAAGCCATATGGAATTCTGGCTATGCCAACAATTAAGTTAAATAATCGCCTTCATCTTCCTAGCGTTATGTCTCAATCTAGCCGGGTCCGCTTAGACCATCATCTAAGATCTAGCGAGTCTAGTTATAACGTTGAAGCGACTGCCATTTGGGGAACCAGAGAAATTAGATCGTAGTTATTCATCTTTAGCTATTTGAATGTGCAGGTTTCATTACGATGGTTTACCCCACCGACTAGCTAATAGTACTTATAGGTACCTACTAAGATTTGTAGAACTCAGATTTACGTGCTTGGGTTTGAACCAACACCTTTAGAACCCGATGCGTGTCCTTAATATTGAGCTACCGTTGCTCATCATATAAAATACATATATGTTTATATATGTCCCATGTTGGTCTGGGACTTGGCCCAAGTTAATCTGGGACAAATAAAATAATGTGCCAACTGTGGTTCTTGCCTAGCATGTCGTAAAAGGCGACTAATGGTTTACGGGCTTTTGGGTATGTGACTGAGTAGGCGACGAGCTAGCCCCTTGTCACTCCTTTTTCACAGCTTTTCATCCAACCCAGCACACTGTCCCATATTGGTGTGGGACTTAAAACGAATATGCCAACTGTGGTTCTTGCCTAACATGTCGTAAAAGGCGACTAATGGTATATCGGGTTTTGGGTGTGTGATTGTGTGGGCGACGAGTTGGCCGCTGGTCACTGCTTTTTCTCAATTTTCCATCTAACCCAGCCCGGATTTATTTTTGGCTGAATGTGGTTTAAGGCGCATGCTGCCCGTATGACTTTGCCTACCTCTTCGGGGATTATGGGCGTGATGCTATGTATGTATATACGATATACTAGGCAAAGAAAACAATTAATACATGGGTCCCTTTTGAGTCTCAAACTAATATAGGACGATATAAAATGAAAAGAAATTGTCTTTACTTACATAGGCTTCAATAAAGCACTTATAAATAGTTAGAGCAAGATCAATATCCGGTATCTACACATATCCGTGTATACTGTAAATAATTAGTCTAATAATACACAATTCCGTTTTAAAAAGTCCTGAGGTTACCTACTTAACCTTATTTCCGGTAACTTAAACATAACCACCGTTATTGAACAAATTGTACTTAGTTCAACTTCCAATAGCAGTGTAAGCAGTGTAGCTATTAGAAGATTACTTGGAAAGTTCCAAACATAAGTTCAAGTGAAGCCGGTCGTTATAACTTGTATGTTCGTATTATTTGTTGTAACTCTTTCAGGTGTGGTATAACAAATATATATATATATATATATATATATATATATATATATATATATATATATATATATGCCAACCGGAGGGGGTTTATATTATTGCCTGATATATGTTTAAACTACCTGGTTTACTAGAATGTTAACATCCACTATGAAACGACTATGAGTCCCATGTTGGTCTGGGACTTGGCACATGTTGATCTGGGACAAAAAAAAATATGCCAACTGTGGTTCTTGCCTAGCATGTCGTAAAAGGCGACTAATGGTTTACGGGCTTTTGGGTATGTGACTGAGTAGGCGACGAGCTAGCCACTTGTCACTTTTTCACAGCTTTCTAACCAACCCAGCCCACTGTCCCATATTGGTCTGGGACTTAAAAAGAATATGCCAGCTATGGTTCTTGCCTAGCATATCGTAAAAGGCGACTAATGGTATATTAGGTTTTGGGTGTGTGATTGTGTAGGCGACTGGTTAGCCGCTTGTCACTGCTTTTTCACAATTTTCCACCTAACCCAGTCCGGTTTTATTTTTGTCTGAATCTGTAGGGGCTGCCCCTTTGAATCTGCCTACCCACTAAGCATTGATAATATTATCTAGTTAGAATATTGATCTGTTACCTAACATACATAGTAAAAGCATATATGCATAGATAGATAGATACTAGACAAGCAGTTTATCACTATTGGAAATAATACTGACGGGACTAAAGTATTAGTCCCTAAAGTATAGGTCCCGTCAGTATTATTTCCAGTGATAATGCAACGCGAAAGTTTAAAATCGTACAGTTTATCACTATATTATATTAATAAAAGCCGATCTATAGACATAATTATTATATTTATTTCGCTTAAAAGCAATCGAGCTTTTTTATAGTTTACTTCTAACGGACTATGAATAAAATCAACGTTAGCTATGACGTCAGAAGTCACGTTAAGCTGGTCCCAGGTGCTTTCGCAAGACTGTCAGTCTGACGGCTCAGTATCTCATGGTTGACTATGTCAAGTAGTATGGTTGACCACCCAAATTCATGGGATTTAGGTACGTTGATGTGTTTACCAGACATCAACCACCATGGTTCAGGAAATGGATAGTCTTTTATAGATTATGCCAAATTATGCTTGTATGATTATTAACACAAATAAATAGACAAATCCTATGATTTATAAATAAATAAATATCCGACGACATCACATACATTGATCTAACTCCGAGGATATCAGAATCAGAACAGTGGTATTACAAATATATACTTAAATATTTGGTTAATAACACCCAGACAGAACAAACACAAATATTCATCATACGAATGTTTGTCCGGGGTGGGGTTCGAACCCAAAACTCTTGGCGCATGAGGCAGTGTCGCTACCGAATGCGCTATCGAGCCAGTCAAATAATGTGCCAACTAGAAATAGAAATATCTTTATTCGTATGGGCTTTACAATGCTGAATGCTGGAAGCTTCCTCGGCCAACGCCTCAGCCTGGCAATTCAAAGGGGCAACGCTGCCAGTATTCTGGGTACCTTGATCGGCGAGGCGGACAACTAACCTTTTTCGTAAATATGTAGGTATATAGTTATTTCTTTTTAATACATTATTAATATTTTACATTTTCAATGTTAATTTGATAGGCTTTACAAATACTCATATTAATCGCCATAATACCTACAAATAAATGATTCTACCGCCAGGTTCGGAACGTTAATTCTACAGAGAAGAACCGGCAAGAAACTATGCTTCTAGAAAGCAAGTCGTAAAAGGCGACTAATGGTGTTTCGAGTAGGAACCTACTGCGATTGTGATTGTGTAGGCGACGAGCTAGCCCCTCACTACTGTTACACATTTTCCCTAAACCAACTCAATTTTGTATTTGATTACTGAATGTGGTTTAGGGAGCTTGTTACCCCCTAGACTCTATTTACCCCTTAAGGAATTGAGGGCGTGATTGTATACATATAATTATGTATATACATATCTATATATTACTACTAGTGGTCGCCCACTGCTCGCCGTTAGGCGACCCCTGAAAATTAGCGTCTTGGTGTCAGCTATTGGCACCATGACATAATGCTGAGTGGTAGCCTTTTTAGCACACTTAAATTTTGTTTTATTTTATTTTATTTTAATTCCCTTTTTTTTTTGTAAGACGTCTGTACCTTTATTTTTTGTGTGCTAAATAAATATGTTTTCTTTCTTTCTTTCTTTCTAATTATTAATTTAATGTATTTCTAATAGAAATTAAGGAATACTTAAAATATTAGCTTTCTAACGCACTTTAGTCCATCAGTTAGATTATATAAATATACAAGACACATATTTTTTGCTTTGTGAAGATAACAAAATAATACAAAGATAAAGAGCATCAAAGTTTTGGAGTGCGGCTTGCGACGTCACTAGTAAGTAAAAATCTTACCTACGTGTGACGTCACGCGCAATTTGAATCCGCTGTATCTTCGCCAGCGTTTGTTTGACAAGTAAATTAAAAAAAACGTGTTAAATTTCCTTCGTCCGCATAATTTTCGTAAATATGGGTACAAAGTTTTTGCTTCACGTATTAATATATAGATGAATAAATTTTGTAACTACAGAACAGGCGTTATCACAGTCTTTTCTAGTCTTTTATCCAGAACTTAGGCTTAGAAGGTCGAAACTAATTGAGCACCTCCTATCTCTAAAATTCGGTATATATTTCGGGGACTGCCAAGAAATACCTACCTACTTCTTTGAACAAAATGTATTTCTATCACCAATATTCGAAATTTAGTTCTAAGTTTAAGTCGAAAGTTACTTATAAGTGCAACAAATACGGAAAATTTATGAGCCTAATGTTTCAGAATCCCTAAGTCTCTTGCAACGGCACTAGACTATTCAATAATATATGAATATGTATATATATGAACTTTGGAAGACAATAAACTGAATTTATTTATTATACAAATGATATAAAAGCGAGGTTCATACAAACATGCTAGGCAAGTAACACAGTTGGCACATTATTTTTAAGTCCCGGACTAACATGGGACTAATAGACTAGGATTATTTAGAAGGGTTATTGATAGTATATACATTTTACGAGATACAGGTGACAAGCTAATATAAGAGTATTATTGAATTTATGACGGTGAGGGAAGACGATCGTGCTGAAACCTGCACATTCAAATAAACATGGATGTGTAACCATGATCTAAAATTGTCCGATTCCCTTATCTAAGACTTACAAAGTTCAAATCAGCAGTCGCTTCAATGTAATTACCAGACTCGCTAAATCCTGGATCACGGTCTAAGCGGACCCCGTCTAAGCACGGGACATAACGCTAGGAAGATGATGATAATGAAGTCTCGTGCTTACGAGAAATGAATTGTCTACGGGATCCTTGAAACGACATAATATCTCTGAGTGTATGTGTTTTATTACAAAATATATCAAGATATCAATAGTTATTGGCAGACATAAACCTCACGAAGAGTCATAACGAAGAAATATTAATCATAAATAACTCTAATCCCTTAAATATGCTGTATAAGACCCTTTAAACACGATAAGAGCTTTAAAACTCAACGTCATTACTTCTACCGTAATTCAAAGTTGACTACAAACTATGACCCCCACTTTTCTTTCAACGAGAAGTTTTTCATAAGCGGCGTGGCCTTAGGTTTTTTTTTTTATTTCTTTTTCTTTGAACGGTAAAAGAGGATTATTATTTCTCATTGGTAAATTAAAAACGTGGTTTTCCCTTTTTCAAAATCGAATACGTTTGCTTTTAAATTATGGTTTTCGCTATTAATTTAAATAGGTATTCAAACTCATTTACATTTTAAAAATAGAATGCATTTTTTATGTAAGTATATAATACAAGTAGGGCCATTCTGAACGGTTTAATTATAACGAAGATTTTTTCATTACTAAGCCATATTATTGGACTTGCTGAGTAAGTAGGTTTAAAGTAATATTACTCATGTAAGTATAAGTAAGCCAATCTCAGGCATATTTGAATAAATTACGTATAATTAAAACTTTTATAGTAAATACTTTCCGTTAATAAAAATGCAATCTTTTAGCAAAACAGAATTTCTCGCAAGTAATAAAAAATTATAAAATGTAAGCTTTAGTAGAACCTTTTGAAATGTCTATAGTTTGTAAACCACAGGAATATTTTATTACGAAATATTACTTATAAAAGTATGAAGAAAAATATATTTACCTACTATTTACTTAAAAATACATAAAAATTTTACGCACTGCTCACAAATAATTTGAACAGATAAAACAATCTTACGAATAGTTTAATTAACGCTTCCGAAAAATCAACGTACCTTTTATCTCCGTATCCGATAAGCTCCGTCAAATCACAACACGACACAACACTCGTAACAGTTCAAAACTCACCTCTAAACACAATTTCCCTTCCAATAATTCACTATTCTAAATTATTCTAAAATATTCACCGACACTAAAACGACACTAAAATACCAATCCGTACTAATAATGTATTACAACCAAATCCAATTTGAGAATCACTCCAAAAACACAGGGCTCCGTCCGAATTCTTTTTTCAAAATCCACAATCGACGTGTTTTTAAACGCGATGCGATTCAAAATTCGAACACAGTCGTAACGTCGGGTGCGCAACGGTGGCACGAGCGACGCAGCCTTCCCGTCCGGGCGCGTCTACACGAATGCCTTTTGCGCATGGTTCCGACGATGTACAGAGAAAGAGCGTACGTCGCATTGCGTTATTATACTTAAAACTGATCTTAAGCTCGCCGTTGTCGCCGATAAGAGATAAATCGAGTTTTCTCATGCTAAATTAAAGGAAAATACAAACAAGGATTTATAATTTTTAATTCCTTTGTTTTTAAAAAGTAAAATTAGGTTTTTTTCTAGCATAGCGCTATTGCAGACGAGATTATTCTGGAATGCAAAATAGTTATTGCATAATTTAACGTATTCAAGCTAAATGGATTCTAGTCCAATGTTCTTTAGTTTGTAATTAGATTAGGTTTTCTTAATTTAATATAAAGCTTGGATCTCGTTAACGTTGTTCAAGTTGATTTTTCTTGCGAGATATGAAATCGAGTTACGTTCTAATGAAATTTTCGCAGAAAATCTTTATTTCGGATTCCCTTAATACAATTAATTCATTGTTTTAATTAACAAATGGAGTTTAAGACTGTTTATTGGACTTTTAAATACCTATTAATCTGTATTTCGATGCGATGCAGAAGAATATTTTCGGTGTTTTAAAATATGTATAGTTAGGTAACATAAAAATTATAATTTTTAATAAGAATTAGAAGACTCGTCTTAATTTATTTCTGTTTTAATCCAATTTAAGATACCTAAATCATTAATCACTTAAATTATTTTTAAATGTTATGTACTTTATTACTACATTATATCTAATTGTGTGTTAAATAAATTATATACAGTACTAATTTACAATGCACTATTTCACATATAATTTCAGAACCGACTTAGCCTAGCACTGATTTTTTTTTTAGTTCCGTATCTATCGAGAAAAAAAGTAAGTACTTTAGTTAATTACTCCTTTATCAGTTTATCTGTCAGTTTGTCAAGACTTTCTATGGAATGATAGATAAGTAGCTATGTGATGTTATAAGAATTACCTTGGCTTTCATTAAAAAAAAACGAATACCGTGCAAAATTAAAATAAAATCTGTGCTATTATGAACAAACATTTTTAGTTAATTGCCATTCGGACGAAGTAACGATTAATAGTAAATGTAATATTTTAAAGTTATTTTCGATGAAACCGTTTTTTATGAATATTTTTAATTTTTTTAACGGTTAATTTTTTAACAGAGAATAAAACTCCTATAACCTTTTCGTAACAATCTCTCGGCCATCACTTCAATCACATCACATCAATTATCTTACGCTTCAAAAAGATTTATGCATTAAAAGTTCCAGTAGGATCACAATAAAACCTCCCAGACCAATATTTTACAAAGTCCGTTAATCTTCAACAGTTTTGGTCCTTGTAACAAAGATAGAATAATAATAAGTAAATTATACATCGTATAGGTAGAACCGCGATAGCTTAACGGTAAGGAGATGCGTCTCACTAGTAAGGAATGTTGGTTCAAATCCGGGCACGTACCTGCAGATATTTAAAATTTAAGTACATTTATACCATTAGCTTGATTGGCTTAGCAGTGAGGGAAATATTGTGAAATAACTTAAACATTTATTGTGAATGTAGCTTTCCATTTACGAAATAATTTTCAAAATCAATTAAGTGGAAGCGTAGCAAACAAACTTACATTGTTTTGAAATAGGTACCTAAGCATAATTATTGAAACTGGATGGTTATTGCGACACAGGTCTGCGAGCCTAGTGTAATGACCAATGTCAATCATTGTATGTATTATGCTTAATGAAAATAAAATTATTATTAAATTATTATTCGCATTTATAATATTAGTTCGGAGGTAACATATATCAGGAACTAGCCCCCGAGTAACACCCAACATATGAACAAATAAACATACTTAACCCAAAGCATGCCCAAAAAATAAGTCCGATGTTGGTCTGGGACTTAAAAAAGAATGTGCCAACTGTGTTTCTTACCTAGCATGTCGTAAACGGCGACTAATCGTATATCGGGTTTTAGGTATGTGATTGTGTAGGCGACGAGCTAGCCACTTGTCACTACTTTTTCACAATTTTCCATCTAATCCAGCCTAGTTTTGTTTTTGGCTAAATGTGGTTAAAGGGTTCTTCTGCTGCCCATTGGGCTCTGCCTACCCCTTCGGGGATTATGGGCGCGATGCTATGTATGTATGCCAAAAAAAACCTCAAAAAAAAGACCTGCTAGTTTAACAATACCTAGATATATATTTTAATGATTTTACTAAATCTAGAAAATAATCCTTACTGAGAAAGAAACACTAGGAATACGATATATCTATCTACATAATAAATAAGACCTTTTGAAACGTCTATTGAATCAAGACTTCTAAGAATCTTGTATTTGCCGACGGCATTGAGCATTTAACCAATAGAGCTGTAATGTGTTATTTTCCTAAAAGTACATTACAGTGGCAATTGATTCAATTTAATAAACTCACTAAATTTGAGTGTTATACCAAGATGCTGATTGGTAGAGGATTATTAAGTTTGTTTTGATTTGACATTAATTAATACTTTGTCAGTGAAGTATCACTGATGAATATCATTAAGTATTTTTTTGATAGCCCCGTTAGTACAATGGTTTAGACTTCGAGTTGAATTTAAGCGGCGCGGGTTCTATTCTATCACGGAGAGTCAAAGTCAAAGTCAAAGTCAAAACGTTTATTGCATTCATGAATGTAAATTAGTTGGTGATACAAGTTGCCAGTACATCATGTTACCCTTTTGTGTGATGAATGTGTAATGGTGTTTGTGTTATATCTTATCATTAAAGTATTCACTCAAACTATAGTAACATTTGGAGATTTTTTTTTCTATAACATTTATATTTGACCCTAGCCTTAGTTGAGTCGGTAAATGGTTATGTATTTAAAGATAAATACAGTTGTCGATGAAACAGATATTTTTCTCATGACTAGGTGTTTGTGCTGCCTTCTTTGATTCTAACTTCTTTAATACAAATCATTTAGCTACTTACTTACTTTGTCGATCTATATTCATTCCATAACTTTACGCCCGTAATCCCCGAAGGGGTAGGCAGAGTCAAAGGGTCTGCAGGCCTCTTTAACCACATTTAGCCAAAAATAAAACTAGACTGGGTTAGATGGAAAATTGTGAAAAAGTAGAGACATGTGGTAGCTCGTCATGTACACAATCACAGACCTACAACCCGATATACTATTAGTCGCCTTTTACGACATGCTAGTCAAGGAACACAGATGGCACAATCTTTTTAAGTCCCAGACTAACATGGGACAAATATATATATATATTTTTTTATCATTTACATTACTAGTCTACAGGTTATATGCTCAATGGTCGATAGTGAGCGCCAGGCAATTAATAAAGCAAACTTGTACGGAATAGTGCAATGCATAGCATTATATATGAAAATTTCATATGCACCTTGCATCTCTATGTTTACTTAAGAGATGCTCTTTGAAGTATCGATAAAAGTTTCAAATGTGTATTTGATTTTAGATACCTATTCAATTTAATTAAAAAGAATGTGCCAACTTTGTTCTTTGCCTTGCATGCCGTAAAAGGCGACTAATGGTATATAATATCGGCCTTTGGGTGTGTGATTGTGTAGGCGACGAGCTAGCCATTTGTCACTACTTTTTGCAATTTTCCATCTAACCCAGCCCAGATTTATTTTTTGGCTGAATGTGATTAAGGGGGCTATTTGCCTGACTCTACCAACCTCTGGTTAATTATAAAATTTGTCAAACAAATACTTTTCTTCAAATTCAAATTCAAAATATCTTTATTTATATGGGCTTCAAGAAAGCACTTATAAATAGTCAATATACATAAAAAAAAGTATAAGAACTAACACTACCACCGGTTCGGAAGGTAGACTCTATCGAGAAGAATCCGGCAAGAAACTCGATAGTTACTCTTTTTAAAGCCAAATTTTACAAATAATATAATATTTGGTCTTTGAATGATTAAAACTGACCAAGATACAATGCATTCAAGTTGCGCGTGACATCATACTTTCGTACAATTGTTACTATTTAGTAATAGTGACGTCGCAAGCCCCCACTCCAAAACTTTGATGTTCTTAATCTTTGTTATTTTTTGATAAAGCAAAAGATATGTGTCTAGTATTTTTGTATAATCTAACTGACGGACTAAATTGAATTATAGTTTTTTAATGCAGTCATCATCCATATTGTTCCTAAAGTAAAAAAAACATTACGACCTCTTCTTTCTTACAAAGGCGAATAAGTAAACTTTCTAATATAATAAAGTCCTGAAATTTTTTTTTTTTTAATGTAACATTATTGAAGCAAAGAAGCGGATGTTCAAGTTCCAGACTAACGTGACGCTATCCCTAGACTATGCAAATTAAACAAATCAAGACTTGACTAAAACAGCTTACTGAAATGAGACAAACACCTTCCTAATATAATCATTGAACAGGACTAACACCCTAGGAGGTATAGACATCACTATTTTATTCCATTTTAAACCTTATCCCATCGTATTAGGAACTAAGATATTGATGCCACTTGTATAATAATCTCGGATTCCATCTACTTATCATGATTGCATCTAATTGCTACATACTAACATTAGCAAGTTCCGATTTGACGTAATTAATAAAAGATTTAGATATCCTTTCTTGTAATAGATAGTGATGTGACCATGTCGATATCGAGTATTCCATCTGACTTAGGGCCGATTTTTTAATGGTCAGATAAGAATTAACTGACTGATAAAGTATAAAGTCACCTATATGTGGATGTCATACAGTATTTTACTTATGAAACAGGCAATTACATTTTTCAATTATCCAGATTGTGATTTATTTAATTGTTATCTTTTATCTGACTGTTGAAAAATCAGTTCTTAATATTACATTTTTTATATTAAAATAATTTTAGACTGGGCTTAAATATAAATATTAAAACCATCTAAAAAGGTCATTAATTGTATACCTTATACTTAATAGTATTTTTTTAGTATTTTCTAAATGAAATATAGCCTATATCCTTTCATATACCAAATTTTAGTTACTAAAAATATGTACAATCGAAACAAACTAATTTTTACATTCATAATATTTTTTTACGTGAAATTTAGTCAAACAAATCCTATATTAATTATATTACAAGAAGTATATATAAATAATCAAGCCATTGACACTATAATGAGAATCTATACAAACTGACACTCTTGTCAAACATAACTTGGTCGTTAAGAGACAAGTTGCCACAGTGCAGGCGAGAACAGAGATGCAAATACAGAAGAATTTGACAGGCCCGCTGCTCGAGTGGTTAGACACCCTAACAACAAAAAAAGGGGGTTCGATTTCCGTAGGGGCAAATGTTTTGTGTGATGAACATGGGCGTTTGTACTTGAGTCATGGCTGTTTCTTAACGTATTTAAGTATGTCTACCCGTTCACCTAGTATTCAAAGCACAAGCATAAGCTTAGTTTGGAACTAGGGAATTGGTGTGTCGGTCTGTAGAATTTATTTATTTAGAAGACTTTGAGTAAATCTTAAAAGGTCATTTTGACAATGATGCTAAGTGTAGCTTGTAACATAATGATGTTAACATTATAACATAATTATAATGATAAATAACGATCTTCACTTGAAGGCTTTTAATGTGTTAGCTATTTTTTTTGACATCTGCATATCTTCTTTTTCCAAGGTTTGTCCTTTGGTTTGGGTGGGCATCGAACCCCCAACCTTTAGTGCTTCAAGAAGGGTCACAACCAAATTACTAACTAACTAATCAAAACTTCACGCCACTACCAAATTAGCCATATAAATGCTTGTGCCTTTACAAGCACAAAAAATACTTCCTTACTATATGTTACCTATACTGTGCCACACGGGTATCGAACCCACAACACCGTTAACAAACAAGCAAAATTGAGTGAGCACATTTGAATATAAATGAAACGAGTGTAGCCGAATGATTTTATTAGTAAATGGTCATAACACTACAGCGACTCATGTCCCATTATGTTCGACCGGCCATTCTGAATGTTCACTATCTTTATTGGTGATTTTAAATATATATTTTGTTTGTATATTCGAGTATGCCAGTTATTAGGTTAATGGGCTGTTGAATAAAAACAGGTGACACTGGATTCGTTCCTGAGTAAGCATATACGAGTAAGCTTGTACTATGGTACTGGATCACAGATATTTTCTTCTCTACAATAAAGGCCTATGTTGATAGAATAATAATAAATAAATATCAGACTACATCACATACATTGCTCTGACTCCGAGGTAAGTAGCTTAAGCACTTGTGTTACGGATATCAGAATCAACTGTGGTATTACAAATATACACTTAAATATTGGATATTAACACCCTGACACAGAACAAACACAAGCATTCATCACATGAATGTTTTTCCTGGGTGGGGATCGAACCTACAACTCTTGGCGCATGGGGCAGGGTCACTACCGAAGCCAGTCACGAATGAAGAATGAACTGAGAATGTGCCAACTGTGTTCCTTGCCTAGCATGTCGTAAAAGGTGACTAATAGTTTAATGGGTTCAGGATTTGTCATTATGGAGACGTTGATCTTGTCAAATCGTGACAAGAAGTGTAACAATATCACGTCAAACCCAATGTGATTTCTGGTCTTCAGCTTTATAATATAAGTATAAAGCTGAAGAGTTTGTGTTTGTTTGAACCCGCTAATCTCAAGATTATTTCAGTGTTAGATAGCTTAAATAACGAGCAAGGATATACGGACTTATAATCTAACTATTGTTTATCAGGTCTAAACCGATTGAGATTTTGTTAGTTCAACTAACGTGGGACATAAATTACTTTTGTCCCAAAAAAATTACAAATCCCGCAGAATACACAATAAAAGAAATTTAACATAAAAATAAGAAGTATTGTGTTTAAGTTCGTATGTAATCAATGTTCATACCAGTTAAAGCCGTGCCTATAAGCTCTATGTAAGAGAAAATAGTTCCTCAATTGTGCCAATAGATGTCGCTACTGCTAGGGGTAGTTATTATGTACTAATTACATCGCGGTATTGTTTCGGTTTCTCTAATTGTATAAGTAGAGTCGAAATACAATCACATTCAGTACGCTCGGAATTGTTTCATCTATAAAAAGATCCGGGCTAGTCTTTTGGGTAACTGAACAATTGTATTGTATCCTACTAATATTATAAACATGAAAGTTTGGATAGATGGATGCATGGATGTTTTTTACCCTTTTACGCAAAAACTGCTGAATGAATTTTAATGAAACTTTACAAATAAAATAAAATATTTTATACAACTGAATAACATATAGACTATGTTTTGCGAGCTATCGAGAGGCGAGCGAAGCCGCGGTTAGAAGCTAGCTAATTATAATATGCTACTTAAAGCAATATATTCACATAAACAAACCAAAGAATACCCAAGTTAGTTAACATTTGATAAACTCGTTTGACAGTTCTCAGGGCAAGGTTTAAGGGCACAGCTATAAATAAGAATATAATCGACCTGTTTGACTTCTACTTATGTATGGCTACGTCTTTGTTTAATAGCTTAGGTAAGTACATGTGTTTACGTCTGATTTTTCAATAATAAGATAATTAGGTGACATTCGAATATAATTATGATTAAGATGAATTTTAAATCATCTTCCTAGCGTTAAATCCCGTGTTTAGACGAGGTCCGCTTAGACCATGATCCAGGATTTAGCGAGTCTGGTAATTACATTGAAGCGACTGCCGATCTGACTTTCGTAACCCTAAGATAGGGGAACCAGACAATTTTTAGATCATGGTTACAAATCCAAAGTTGTTTGAATTTGCAGGTTTCATCACGATGTTTTCCTTCACTGTCGAGCTAGTGGTATAAATACGTACATAGATTTGAAAAATCCAGAGGTACGTGCCCGGGTTTGAAACCGCACTCCTCGGTTAAGAGACGCGTGTCCTTACCTTTGAGCTACCACCGCTCCATTAAGATGATTATTTAAAATGCTATCGTCTATTACGATGACCGTTGAAAAATTGGCCCTTAGTTTTAAAAGGAAAGCACATTTTTTTTTTACTACATTCTAACATGACATTACGCGCCCATAATCCTCAAAGGGGCAATAAGCCTTTTCAACCACATTTAGCCAAAAACAAAATTGGGCTGGGTTAGATGGAAAATTGTGAAGAAGTAGTGACAAGTGGCTAGCTTGTCGCCTACACAATCACACACCCAAAACCTATATCATTATATAGTCGCCTTTTACGACATGTTAGGCAAGAACCACAGTTGGCACATTCTATATTAGACTAACTGCGGTTTAAAGAGCCTTATTGCTCAATGAAATCTGCTTACCTTTTCAGGGATTACAGGCGTTATGATATGTATGTATGTGATAGACCAAAAACTGTTAACAATAGTTCAACACTAACAGTTAACCAGAACAGCTTTCTTCCTTCTTTGTTTGGGACCGTTCAGGTATTACGTAACGCAATTTTTGAAGATTTCTGAACCCCCTCCCCCTGTGTAACGCGCCATAACGTTTTTCTGTACCCCAACACGTAGTCCTAACACCCCCCTGTAATGCATCGTAACATTTAACAAGACCCCCCCCCCCCCCCCGCATTGCGTAACGTAATACTTGAACGCCCCCCTTCCCAAAAGAAGCAAAGAAGGAAGAAAGCTGTACCATCGCATTTATCTACATCACCTCGTCATAACACAACCTGGAGCTTACATAAGACCCAAACTACGTCAAAACATTAGTCTGCTACAATCACATGGCGAGAAAAAATAACGAAGATTTCTCACTGACGCTTTTTTGCCGAACCTACCCTAAAGTATAGTTAGCAAAAAACTCGTATCCCCGGGGTGGGCAGTGACGTAACGAATTGGCGGACGTCCGTTTGTGAACTGTACCACTTGACGGGCGCAGGGCCGGGGCTAGGGTCGAAACGGGGCGTCCGTTAATAATAGCCGAGGGCCCCAAAAGAATTGAGATCCCAAATAAATTGCTTAGGTTTTAGCAGGTAATATAGACTTAATACAGGGTAATTTGTAAAACATTAACAACCTCGCAAGAGTAGGTTACTGACATTATAAACAAAAATATTTTTCTTGAATGGACAAAAAAACGAATTTTTATACAAACTTCATCAGCTGTTTAGTCATTTAGTATGGAAAGCCGTTTTTTTTTGTCGATTTAGGAAAAGTCGTAGAACAAACATTGTTGTTTATAATGTCAGTAATCTACTCCTGCGAGGTGGTTGATGTTTTACAAATGACCCTGTATACCTTATAAGTGGAGAACTGCTTTATATACAGACTCATTTATGTGTATTTCAGGGTACATTAGTTAATTTGACGCAAACATGGAATGCCATGTTTATCTAAAAACGAGAAGTAACGTGTACCTAACAGGCCAGAGTCCGACGAAGCTCTATATTTGAAAGCACCAGTGCACGGCATATTTGTATGTTATAAATCACTACATATGCCTTCAAAATCACTCTCACCATTAGATAATACAATTACATACATACTTCACCATGTCCGTAATCCGAGCAAATCGCTAAATTCTGGATCGTGATCTTAGCGACGAACTAGCCACTTGTCACTACTTTCTCACCATTTTCCATCTAACCCAGCCTAGTTTTATTTTTGGATAAATGTGGTTAAAGTAGCTTACTGCTTTAGGACATAACGCTAGGAAGATGCTTAATAACTGTTCAATCGAACCATGAACATAAATATTAACTAAGTCGCAGGCCCCAGGCGCCCTAAGTCCGTCCCTGCCGGCGCCCTGGGCTGTTTTTCTTCGCAGCCATTACTGTACATCGGGAGTGACGGGTGAAAATTGTGTGATAATTGGCTCTAAGCCGTGTGTACATGTGTGTGGATGTATGTATGTATGAACAGATGTTCCGCGTTTCATAGGAAAGGTACTGAAGAGGTGCTTATAGGTCTATGGGGAAGACTTATGTTGTATACAACTCACTGGTTGACTATTATGTTTATTGGATCCGAACTTCGACGAACATTAACCGTATGACTTTGTATAAATATTAATATAATTTGTACATTAAATATTTTTGGATATTCCATCTGGCAAACGGAAAACGGCAAAGTTATAAATAATAAATAATAATAATAAATATCCGACGACATCACATACATTGTTCTGACACCAAGGTAAGTAGCTTAAGCACTTGTGTTACGGATATCAGAATCAACAGTGGTATTACAAATATATACTTAAATATTGGATATTAACACCCAGACACAGAACAAACACAAGTATTCATCACACGAATGTTTGTCCTGAGTGGGGATCTAACCCACAACTCTTGGCGCATGGGGCAGGGTCACTACCGAATGCGCCATCGAGCCAGTCAAAGTTCTACACACTATCAGTGAGAAACTGTTTTCTGTGTAGGGTCCAAGGGGGTCGCGAAAACTTTTCAAACCTGTAACCCCAGATGAACTGGGAGAAGGGCAAGAGGATGATGAAAGGGTCGTTTAATAAGATTGAAAAAGATTGGATTAATGAAAGTCTTATGCCTTAAAAAACGTGCCAACTGTGAATCCTACCAGCCCAGTTTTGTTTTTGACTGAATGTGGATAAAGGGGCCTGCTGCCCCTTTGACTCTGCCTACCCCTTCGAGGATTTTGGGCGTGATGTCATGTATGTGTTTCCTACCCTTGCATGCCGTAAAGGCGACTAATGGTGTATTGGGTGTTGGGCTTGTGATTATGTAGGCGACGAGCCACTCAGAATTATTCATCTCGAATTCATCCAACTCAATTTTATTTTCGACTGAATGTGTTTTGAGGAGCTTTTGCTCCTTGGAGTCTTACTTCGAGAATTGCATGCGTAGTTGCATGTATCTATTTTTCATCATCTTTCAAGAGTAAAAAAAAGAGAAAACAAAAAAAATTGTTATGTCCCGAACTTAGACGAGTTCGCTTAGACCATGATCCGGGATTAAGCGAGTCTGGTGTAATTTCATTGAAGCTATTGAAGCTACTGCCGATCTGACCTTCGTAACCCTAAGATATGGGAACCAAACATGAAACAATTGCTGGATTATAGTTACAAATCCAAAGTTGTTCGAATTTGCACGTTTCATCACGATGTTTTCCCTCACGGTCGAGCTAGTGGTATTCATACCGCTAGCCACCTGGGTTTGAACCCGCACTCCTCGATTAAGAGGCGCGTGTCCTCACCATTGAGCTACCACCGCTCTTATAACGTATCTATTTTTATCATTTAAAAATTGATAGAACCTCCTCTTACTGAGGAGCAATGAGAAAAAGCTATTAAAATTCATAATTTAAACCTTATTTGATAAAAACCTCCCACAATTTCCTTATCAATTCTTCCCTCCCGTCTTAATTAACAAATAGACAATACCTTTAACAAATACCACATTTCCCATTTAACGTGAACTTTTCCATCAAAAATAAATGTTTTCACATCCCATTTCGTATAATTACTCGCATTTAGCACGCATAAGAGAGAGGTAAAAAGCAGCCAAACACGAAATTAAATAGGGATTGAAAAAGTTGCAACAGAGGAATTTTATATTTGTGAAATTATGACGCGGGAATGGCGACCCTTACTACACGTTGTCGCATCAATATAGAGCGATAATCGAGTGACTGAATTTGTCCCATATTGGTCTGGAATTAAAAAGAATGTAGCAAATGTGCTCCTTGTCTAGCATGTCATAGAAATCGGCGACGAGCTAGCCACTTCTCACTATTTTCATAAGCTATCAGATGAAAAATTTAAAGAAACCTTTTTTATTAACCGACTTAAAGAAAAAATAAGGTGGTTCTCAATTTGAATAATTTTTTTTTTTATTTTATTCTGTATCATTAGCGTCATATTTTTTTGAATGAGAGAGACGCTTAAACTTATTAACAACACTATAGAATAAACGTGTACGGTAGGAACTGCAGAGTAGTTTTATTATTGTTTTACAAGCCTGAGCTTAAAATACTATGAATGAGTTTATCCAATTCCACCCTGATATTGTGTTTGTGATCATGTAGGGCCTACATTGTAGGCAACAAACTAGCCACTTATCACAGTATTTTCACAACTTTTTATACAGCGTAACTCAATTTTGGTTTTGCTAAATGGTTGAATTATTTAAGGAGCTTATTTGGACCCTGCCTTTGCGGATTGTGGGTTTAAGATATGTATGTATATAATTATTAGACAGTAAGCTATGTATATAATATCAGGTGGATCTGGGGCTGAAAAATAAATGTCAACTGTGTTCCTTGTTCAGCACGTCGTAAAAGGCAATGACGTTTTAAGATTGCGATTATGTTAGCGACGTGTTAGCCACTTGTCACCGCATTGTCACAATTTTCCATCTAACGTAAGTAAATTTTAAATAAATTTGCTAAATAAATATCAATCAACATCACATACATTGATCAGACTCCAAAGTAAGTAGCTTAAGCACTTGTGTTACGAATATCAGAATCAACTGTGGTATTACAAATATAAACTTAAATATTTAATATTAACACTGAAACACAGAACAAACACAAGTATTCATCATACGAATGTTTGTCCTGAGTGGGGATCGAACCCACAACTCTTGGCGCATAGGGCAAGGCCACTACCGAATGACCCATCGAGCCAGTCAGATTTATTTATCACTAAATGTTTCAATAGCTCAGAGTTCCGTGCTCACGGCGTGATGGTACCTTAATGTAAATTTTTTGACAGTTAATAATCTTATTTTTGGCGGGATCTGTAAAAAACATGGTACGGGTCTAGGAAACAACATTAATACAGCCGACGAGGCGGGGGAACGTTCGAAATGTGTTTTAGCTCACTTTTTGTTTCGCTTCACGCATTCACATATTGTTGTTTAACCTATGTTGGCTCGGAATTATTTCACCGGAAACCTAATTTGAACAGCGAAAGAACAACTTTTTTCAACAGATAATGTTTTATAATATCAAACAATTGGAGTGGATGTTTTTAAATTTTTCTTTTGGCCATCGGTACAATAGTTCAGACTTCGTACCCAGGACGAATAGATTAAGGGTATTAAGGACAGAAACCAGATATTTGTCTCGAACCTGTTTGTTAGTGGTGCCTTTATTGATGTTTAAGTACTTATCATGAATGAGACCAATGAAATAATAATACTACTATTATTTTCTACATTATGATTAACCATTACATGGAAAGATTTCGATAAGATGCTAGATGATGACAATGACGTAGTTCAATATATAAGAGCTAACATATCGTATGCGAAATACATTACATTAAACTAGTAGGTACCTACTTACGCTAAGATTTTGAAAGATATTGATTTACACCACTAGGTTTGATTTTGAGGAAATTGAGCCATGATTATTTAAATGTACACATTATTAAATAAGGAAATCAGTCAACATACATAAATACATAACATCACGTCCATATGGGCGAGATGTTATGTTATGTTTATCACGTCTATAATCCCCGAAGGGGTAGGCAGATTCAAAGAGGCAGCAAGCCCCTTTAACCACATTCACCTAAATAAAACTGGGCTGAGTTAGATCAGTCAAATTGGATGATAATCCTATTCCATCGATTTCCTCAACTGATGATAATGAAGGTAAGATCATTATCATTGCATTACCAACCAGACTTACAAAAATCAGACCATGGGTTTTGAGTAGCAACGACAAACGGCCAAGAATGGTGTTCACAATAGACACAAAAAACCTTCCACAAAGGCAAGCGGCAAAACTCGTTATTTATTTAGCTTCATTTAGTATTCCCGGGGGATATCTCACGAGAAATGATCACATCGGTCAGTGGGAACAGAGGCCCGGATTGGCTGTTGTAGCTGAATGGGAATCGGCTGATTTGTCGCAAATGTGACGAGACTGACGGCTTGTAGACCCTTAGGGACGGGCGCGTCAATGGGACGTCTCCTATCGATACAAGGATAAGAATTCTTCCTTCTGAAAAATCCTTACTGTTTTGGTAAATAGTGGAAATCGAACCCACAATTTTTGGCGCATAGGATAGGATCACTATCAAATTCGCCACCAAGCCAGTCTATCTAATATAATATTCTCCAGATTTCATTTTCGGCAACAAATCAACGTGGATTAGCCAACTACGCGAGCGATATTATAGTGCATAGCCTGCATAGTTGACATGACAATCGACAAAAAAATGTCACACATAACAACATAACATCACATCACGCCCATAATCCCCGAAGGAGTAGGCAAAGGCAAAGGGACAGCAGGCCCCTTTAACCACATTCAGCCAAAAATAAAACTGGGCTGGGTTAGATGGAAAAAAATTGTGAAAATCGGTTAACAATTCTTAGAGTTAATTAATTAACATACATACAAAAAAAATCCGAAAAAGATCCACCGATCTGACCTTCGTAACACTAAGATAGGGGAACCAGACAATTTTTTTGGATCATGGTTACAAATACAAAGTTGATTGAATTTGCAGGTTTCATTACGATGTTTTCCCTCACCGCCGAGCTAATGGTATAAGTATTTATACCACTAGCTCGGCGGTTTTTCAAATCTATGTATGTACATAGATTTGAAAAATCCAGAGGTACGTACTCGGGTTCGAACCCCTCGGTAATGAGGTGCGTGTTGATGACCATTGAGCTGCCACCGCTTTAACCGTTAGTAGAATTACATTCCTTTAAAATTTGTAAGTGCTCTTTTAATTCGAATTTTAGTCTTAACAAAAAATACGGAATTTGAAGCTAAAGAAATGGCATGTAAGTCTCAAGACGTTGCTTATTTATTCTTCCCATCCCTACCCAGTTATAAGGGTCAATCTGTTAAGGGCCTTCTCTTGTAAACTTTCATTTCTTAAACGGCGGCGAGGCGATGTCATTTGCATTGTTTATTGTATGCGCGCTTTGAGCGAATATTTCTGCGCAGGCAGAGACAAAGTGAGCCGTTGGTTTGAGGTTCAATAAATATTTCAGGAATACCTCCTTTGACCTCCAATTCACCAGATACGTCGGTCTAGGACATAAAGATATAAAATACCAGCTGTTTCTTGTCAGGCATGTCGTAAAATGCGAAAATGGTGTAATGATTATTAGGTGTGTGATTATGTAGACCAGTGTTTTTCAACCTGTGGGGCCTGACCCCCAGGGGAGTCGCTGAGCCATACTCGGGGGTTCGCCGCCAAAAGGAAAACAGTAAAATTCTATTCACTATTAGTGAGAAACTGTAGTTCTGTCTATGACCCAGAGGGTCACGAAAATTTTAAAACCTTTTAGGGGGTCGCGTATTCAAAAAGGTTGAAAAACACTGATGTAGGCGACGATTAGGCCTCATGTCACTACATTTTTTTTAATTTTTTAACTAAGCCAGCCCAGTTTAATTTTTTTAGCCGTATGTGGTTAAAGGGTTAACCCTTTGACGCTGCCTACCCCTTCGGCGAGGAGTGATGATATGTTTGTACCCAACACAAATAAATTTTTGACTAAATTTGGTGTAAGATTATTACTACTATTGCTCATTGGAATCTACCTACCCCTTTGGAAATAGAGAACGTGATGGTATCTATCTATTGTTTAATTAATATGTAAACATGGACAGACAGAAAATCATTATATTTATACACTAGTCTTAAACACAGATAATGAAGCATGCTTCGTTAGCGCTGCTCAATTCCCTGTAAGTCCCGCCACAAGCCGTCATCGCTTTGGACCAAGCCTATTAAGCCGGCCTGCGGACCGCAGTAAACGGGTGCTGTAATCAAATACATTCAACGATTGACTAATGGTAGGAAATTAACGTAGCTTATGCATATTCGCCACACGAGCATGGGCGTACGCAAGTAGAGTACCAAAGTCTATCTCCACTTGCACACATGCCGTGCAACCCACATAGGTGGACTGCGCAGCGCGAAGCAATGCTCCATCAATCCCATATCTCGGCAATATGTCCCAAAGGTCCTTTCGTACAACCCTGTCAAAGGCCTTCTCCATATCCACAAAACCGCAAAAAACCTTCTGGCTTTTGGCCAGTCTTCTCTTTCGGCTTTGGCAAGTCTTCTCTCTTCGCAACATCGTGGAGGCTTCTCCACGATGTTGCGAAGAGAGAAGACTTGATCCGTGCAACCTCTACCATTCCGGAAACCCCCTGTGCCTCCCACAACATTCCATCGGATTCACCCTCATTCTCCTCTCAATAATCTTGCCATACACCTTTGCTGCTAAGCTGATCAAACTGATGGCTCTATGGCTGGCACAGTCCATACGTGACCCTGCACCCTTGTACAGAGGCACGATGACTGCCCGTCTCCAGAATAAAAACCTATACGATAAGAACCTATCAATAATATTGTCATTATCTTCCTAGCGTTATGTCTCGTGTTTAGACGGGGTCCGCTTAGACCATGATCCAGGATTTAGCGAGTCTGGTAATTACATTGAAGTGACTGCCGATCTGACCTTCGTAACCCTAAGATAAATAAATAAAATAAATAAATATCAGCCTACATCACATACATTGATCCGACTCCGAGGTAAGTAGCGCTTGTGTTACGGATATCAGAATCAACAGTGCTATTACAAATATATACTTCAATATTGGATATTAACACACAGACACAGAACAAAACAAGTATTAATCTCACGAATGTTTGTCCTAGGTGGGGATCGAACCAACAACTCTTGACGCATGCGGCAGGGTCACTACCGAATGCGCCATCGAACAGTACAGTTTAACAGCGAAATAATCATTTACTTAATTACATCATAACTAATTCCAGTTTTCCTTTTGAATCGTTTCTAAATTCGCTCTGGAAACATTCAATTTGAGAGCGACGCGGCAACCGGCAGCTATATTCCTGCAGCACTACAACTTGGACTTAATTTCTGTACTTTTGTTTGATTTGAACATAATTTTCCTCGTTTCAGAACAAGCGGCGCTGGGGTAAAGGCTATATTCCAGTTTAATGGCTGTGCGAAGCTATATATCAGACTATATCACACACATTAATCTGACACCGAGATAAGTAGCTTAAGCACTTGTGTTACGGATATCAGAATCAACAGCGGTATTACAAATATATAAATAAATATTCAATATTAACACCCTGACACAAAACAAACACAATTCATCATACGAATGTTTATCCTGGGTGGGGATCGTA
Organism: Glyphodes perspectalis; assembly: GCA_951394215.1. Lineage (NCBI taxonomy): Eukaryota > Metazoa > Arthropoda > Insecta > Lepidoptera > Crambidae > Glyphodes > Glyphodes perspectalis. Next base: position 10,618,802 of record OX596223.1, on the reverse strand, counting down.
CCCACAACTCTTGGCGCATGGGGCAGGGTCACTACCGAATGAGCCTTCGAGCCAGTCAAACTATATTAAAGTATAAATATACTATTTGTGATGACCACCTAAATTTCTTTTATGGATTCATCATGGTACATGGCATAAGATAACCTTAAAAACAATTTAACACCAACATTACGTGTGATTTAAAGATTCTGGTATCGCAATAATAACACTTAAACGAAGTAACGCATTTCAATATTGGGGGTAAATTTCACATTAGTACAGTTACTTTTATGATTGAAAAGTATATTCATATCGAAATGAATTAAATAATGCGCAAGGCAAGGCCCGAAAACTTTTGAGATGATTCAAATTTATCGATGTGGGTGAGCTTAATCTATTATCTTACTTATAAACTAAAAAAACTATTCACGCCATTTCAGGCGAGGCATGTAAAGAAAATCTGAACTATAATTGTAAAAAATATATCGCTTTCATATCTCTGTTCCTTACCTGGACGCAAACTTAACTTCGGGCGGAGTATTAAAACAATTTCAACAGAAGGAGAAAAAATGCCGCCAAACTTGATGGGGACGCGAAAAAAAACTCATTTCGTCACTAACCCCGAATGGTGAGCGGGGTTTAATTCAAATTTTATTAAAAACGGTCCGATCCCGGAACTTTTCCAATCTGTAACTGGATGACGTGCGCCAATCGCGGGCACGAGAATAATTCCGGAATTTTCGGGACTCTTTCGGACACATTATGCCTATTTCATTTTGAAATGAGGCCGCTGAACTAAGCTTTTTATAATACATACATACATACATATCATCATGCCCACAATCCTTAAAAGGGGTAGGTAGACTCCCAGAAAAAAATAAAGATCCTTGAACCACATTTAGCAAAAAAATATATTTGAGGTAAGTTAGTTGGAAAATTGTGATAAAGTAGTGACAAGTAGCTAGCTCGTTGCCTACATAAATCACGAATCTAATACACTATTTTTAAATTGGAGGCGTTAAGTAAATAAATAAAAATATCTCCAGACTGACACACAAACTTCCTAGTTCCAAACTAGGAAGATAAGCTTGTGCTATGGATACTAGGTGGACGGATAGACATACTTAAATACGTTTATAAACATCCATGACTCGAGTACAAACGTCAATGATCATTACACGAAACATTTGCTCCTAGGGTGATTCGAACCCGCGACCCTTGGTTTTGTGGCCAGGGGCTCTGACCACTCGACCAACGGGCCGGTAGGTAATCACCGCCGCCCATGTACAACTGCAATACCAGAGGAGTTGCTGATGCGTTGCCGGCTCTTAAGAGGGCTGGACCTCCAGCGCTCTCCAGTATTCCAGAGGGATTTCGGGAAGCCAATCTGTTTGATATATTCTAAGGTTTACACAAAAAGAGTCGCAGGAAGAGACTTGCTAACTAGACTTCACGCCATTTCAGGAAGAGACTAGTTTTTAATAAATCTTAGATACATGCTCGGATTAGAACCAACAGCCCTCGAATCAAAGTAGCACATTTCCCACTGGGTTGCCGCCGGGTTTCGTTCCACTTAAAGCATTCATTAATTGACTTACCTCCTTCAAATAAATGCCCAATTTTAAGTCGACGTCTAATTTATAGTATCATCCATCATTGTTCCTTAAAACTGGTCAAGAGTAAGTTGATTACTCAAACTTAGAGGGTTCCTTACAAAGCACAATAAATAAAAGTAACTCTAAAGCGATGTTTGTGTGTAAATCCCTAATTATTTGTAACATTATTATAATTTTACCGTTTGTTTTTTTTAATAGCAACTATACCCAGTAACACCTTAGAAACTTAGTCTTCCTCAATATTATCAAACAAAAAAAAATATAATATGACTGGCCCGTTGGTCGAGTGGTCAGAGACCCTGGCCACGAATCCAAGGGTCGCGGGTTCGAATCCCGCTAGGGGCAAATGTTTCGTGTGATGAACACATTTGTACTCGAGTCATGGATGTTTATAAACGTATTTAAGTATGTCTATCCGTTCACCTAGTATCCATAGCACAAGCATAAGCTTAGTTTGGGACTAGGGAATTGGTGTGTCAGTCTGAAAAAAAAAAAAAAAATAAATCGGACTACTCTGTAAAAAGTTATGCGTGCTCATAGATTAAAATATAAATATATATATATACGCGTCGACTTGAGAACCTCCTCCATTTTTTTCGTCGGTTAAAAATAAAAAAACCGCAACAAAACAATAAGAATTACTTAAGTATTTATTTTTAAATTTTCATTAATATGGTTACTAACTGGCCGCAAGGCTAAACTTTTTAGTTTTATAGTTGTCAATATTTCAATTTCATTCTTTTTTAATTCTTCAGTCTTTTCGGCTGCCCATTCTGCACTTCCGTATTTTTTACTATTTCATCTATTATTATCTTATTTCATTCCCATCACATTTTCATAATTTTTCATCTAACCCAGCCCATTGCTCCATGTTGGTCTGGGACTTTAAAATAATGTGCCAACTGCGCTCCTTGCCTAGCAGGTCGTAAAGGGCGCCTAATGGTATATGGGGTTGAAGGTAGGTATGTGTTTGTGTAGACGACGCGCTAGCCACTTGTCACTACTTTTTCACAATTTTCCATCTAACCCAGCCTAGTTTTGTTTTTGGCAAAATGTGGTTAAAGGAGCCTGCTGCCCCTTTGACTCTGCCTAGTCCTCCGGGGATTATGGGCGGGATGTTATGTATATATGTATTTTAATTCCCTTTCCGAGCTCTTTTATTCCAAATTCATTTACTAAGTACATAATAATTATGCATCGTTGTTACACAAATTAGAATTTACATAAGCAGATACCTTAAGGTTCATAACATGATAATGTACATTATTAAGACACACAGACGGACAGACATCGGCCTTATAAGTATGCACGTTTTGGATACGGGATCCTAAAAATAAGCTCATTCAATCTTTACTAACAGATAAAAAAAACTAACTAACAGACGTCAATAAATTATCCAATCAAATTAAGACCCGAAATGTGTTTATTACTTTATTAATACTTGATACCGTATCATGGAGATTATCCTTACAAATATAATAAACTAGTTTCTGCCCGCGGTTCCGAGTGCATCAAATTCGATCTGCTACAGAAACACTATCATGTGTTCTATGAGATCTATATTTTTTCCAGGATAAATGTAATAAATGTTCTTTTTCCATTAGAGTTGGCAGATTTAATCAGAATCGGTTTAGTATTGACATAAAAACTTTGTCTACTTAACTGATTGCTATCAAATTTGCCACGCCTATAACTTGGACTCTGAGGACATAGGCTACCTTTAAGCCTACTTCTAGACGTAGATATAGACACACTATAAGTCTATATAGCAAATAGATTCCATACAAGCCAAGCCAAGAGCTTTAAAAGCTAGTTACTTATAATATCCCATGTTGGTCTGGGACTTAAAAAGAATGTGCCAACTGTTTTCTTGCCTAGCATGTGTGTGGACGACGAGCTAGCCACTTGTCACTAACTTATTCACAAATTTCCGTCTAACCCAGCCCAGATTTATTTTTGTTTTGGAATTATGCGTGATGTTGTGTCTTCGACTAATCGGTCAGACCCTGACAGCGTAACCAAAAATATTGGGTTCGAATCCCGCTAAGGGCAAATGTTTCTTTTAATAAGAATGAAATTTGGTACTGATTCTTGGATATTTATATAAACGTATTTAAATTAAATATGTATATCTGTTATCTAATATCCACAGTATAGTATAATTCAGGTGCATTTACTTATTTATTCTTAAATTGTGGCACTACCTGTCAAATATTTAAAGGATACCAATCAAGGATTCAAGGATAATCCTCCTCTAATTAACATTTAATCATCTCAAAACGTCACGCTCCCCGCCCTAACGTCAAAACTTCAAGCTCAAGCTTCAAGGAGGTTAGTTTGACAACTCCTGACAGTTTTAATAAAGTCAAACCCTTGCGCGGACGCAGTAAAATGTAAATGGAAGAAATAAAATAAAACGGTCTTAATAGCCGCAGAGAGGTTTAAGAGCTTAAATTTATTGTACAGCTAGCGTGGTTAATATAACATGGTATGATTTTAAATTGGGTTACATTTGACTGACTGACCGGGGTAAGCAGAGAGAACCGAACCACAGACCGAACGCCATATGGCACGATCCTTACACACCTCACTCGCGCCTCTTTAACATTCATGATCCTTTTCAAATTTCAGATCATTTTTAAAAGCACTTACAAATCATCAATTTACAAAAATCTTTAGAGCAATGTGAATCTACCACCGGTTCGGAATGCTGATTCTACCGAGAAGAAACCGGCAAGAAACTCGGTAGTTACTCTTTTCAGCGTCAAAATATACATGAGTAATATACACTTTTTTTAAAGTTCTACACCAAATCATACAATCAATGACTGTAGGAGATGACATAATACGATTACAATAAAAGTGTAAGATTAACCAGAGCAGAACATACAAGCTCTTTTCATACAAGCTCTACGGTTTTTATGGCTCCTAACCTTCTGTTAATACACGACCAATCTGGTCATGATATGTGAGCCTGTGCTTGGGCTCCTACATACTACTTTCGCATTGTACATCTGTTCAGTCAATCTTTCGTCATCCATTCTTTCCACATGACCGAACCACCATATAAGCACGTGACATAAATGTACGTACACACATAACCCTTAAGCGGGCAGTAAACCACTTTACCCACTTTTACATGCGTATATTATCACACCCGCAATCCTTGAAGAGCTGAGCAGAGTCCAAGGAGCAGTTATCCCCTTTAACTATTTTTAGGCAACGATAAAATTGTGCTATGTAAGATTGCAATATTATGAAAAAGTAGTGACAAGTGGCTAGCTCGTCGCCTACACAAAAATTTAAAACAACTCTCTTTAACATGCTCGACCTTTCTCACTCATTAGGATATCTTCCATCTCAGATTAAGCTCTTAAACCCTTAAAAGGCTCAATAAAAATCTGACCGAGTGTACAAGGGTTAACCCTAAATCGGCCGCGCTATAAAAGTGTGGATAGCCGAGAATCGGTCTCCGGGACCGTGCGCGGCGTCGGAGCTAATTATTTACTTGTTGGCTAAAAAGTTAATTAACGGGCTATAATAGCCGAACGGGGACGCTGCACTGTAGGGTTAACGATATGCGGAATGGCGGACAACGCGGCGTTTTTAATTATGCAATACTAGCGACTCGTTCCGACTTAACCTTTTGCTTGGTTGTACTTATAATACAACTAGCAGTGCCCCGTGGTTTTACCTGCATAGTTCCCGCTTTCGTAGGAATACGGAGATAAAATATAGCCAATGGTACTCGCTGATAAAGTAGCTGTCCATTGATAAAATAATTATTTAAATCGGTCCAGTAGTTTTGGAGCCTATTCGATACAAACAAATAAACAATCAAATCTTTTATCTTTATAATATTATAGATAATATCCTCTTAACCGATTTCGGTTACGGTGGCCGCTCTCGACGAGGATTAGCCCGCTACGAACGGATATTATAGTTCAGAAGTGTGTGCGCAAACATAGGAGCACTCTCTGTTCCTTCACTCTTATAGTCCGGTGAGACGGCAACCCGACATGACCGGAGAGAGGTCAGGCGCAGGACCAGCGGCTAAACGTGCTTTCTGAGGCACGGGCGTGTTTAAACCGCCAACTTCCTGACTACGGGTTGTTACTGAGTGATTTTAATATTGAAGTACGCAGACAAAAATATTAAGCCTGACCCGGAATTTGAATGCGATACCTTGTGGTTCTTAGGCGGCGCATGCTACCACTAGACCAACGAGGCAGTCAAAAGTTGTACCTATTTACAAATATACACACACATAACATCACGCCCACAATCCCCCAAGGGGGAGGCAGAGTCGAAAGGGCAGCAAGTTCCTTCAACCACATTCCGCCAAAAATAAAACCGGGCTGGGTTAGATGGAAAATTGTGAAAAAGCAGTGACAAGCGGCTAACCTGTCGCCTACACAATCACACGTTGCCTTTTACGACATGCTAGGCAAGAACCACAGTTGGCTTATTCTTTTTAAGTCCCAGACCAACATGGGACAATGGGCTGGGTTGGATGGAAAGCTTATATTTACAAATATAAGCAACACATACATACGTACCACCAAGCCCGTAATCTCCGAAGGGGTAGTTAGAGTCCAAGGGGTGCTTAAAATCCAAGGAGTATTAGGCTTCTTTGACTACAAGCAAAATACAGCTAGATTGCTCGGCTCAGCATTGCAATCTTTAGTAAGGATATTTTGGCTAGCAGCATATGTAATATCTAAGCATAAACATGGCGGACATTTTTAATTACGACATTTGTTGTAATAACTGTGTCATACATAGTTTGGCCTCATTGCAGCTTTTAGTGTCCCTAGCTTTCAGTTTAGAGCTTTTTAGATTTGCTACAGTTTATTAAGCTACTTTAACTCAAAAAAATTCTCGAAACTGACACACCAATTCCCTAGTTAAAAACTAAGCCAATGCTTGTACTATGGACACTAGACAAACGGATAGACATACTTAAATACATCCATGACTCGAGTACAAATGTCCATGTTCATCCCACGAAACATTTTCCCCTAGGGGGATTCGAACCCGAGACACTTGGTTTCGTGGCCAGGGTCTCTGACCACACGACCAACGGGCCAGTCAAAATACAGCTAAATATTACTTTAGAAAATACAAAGTATTTTACCAGAAGAACTCTATCCTACTAATATTATAAACGCGTAACTTTGGATGGATAAATGGATGTTTATTACTCTTTCAAACAAAATTTACACCGAATTACATTTGGACTATGCTTGATCGATGTACCACGAGCGAATCCGCGGACACAAGCTAGTTCGTAATAACTTAAATACGTAATAACTATGTCAAGTTAGTTCCGTCGCATTTACCAGCAATTTGTTTTAGAACTTCCATAACACACTTATACACTAAACTTACAGTTTGTTCTAAAATTATTTGTATAGTACCGTGTTTAATTATGCAAATATATTTGCTTAAGTAAAGATCGAACTAATTATTTCCTTGCGCCAGTCAAAAAGTTAATTAGCGTGGTTTAGCAGCCTCGGAAATGTTGCACCGACGAGCTAACGATAGGCAAATGGCTGCTTTGAGCGAAACGGCTTTAATTATGGGCGGAGCGACAACCATAATGCATTTGCTTTATTAAAAACGCTCGCCAACTTTGCAAGCATAAGTTACACACTCGCCCTATAGCGGGACATCTAAATAAATAAATTAAAAGTTACACGCGTCATGTTAAATTGTGCTTTTTTCGTCTCATGTTGGTCTGGGACTTAAAATAATGTGCCAATTGTGTTTCTTGCCTAGCATTTTAAAAGCTGATTAAGTAATAGCGTTGGGATTTTGATTATGGAAGCGACGAGCTAGTCGCTTGACACTGCTTTTTCACAATTTACCATCTAACCCAGCCCAGTTTTAATTTTTGGCTATATCTGGCTAAAGAGGCTACCGCTTTGACGATTTGTATGTATGTAATACATTTAACCCAAAAAAAAATATCTCACAGACACGTGATAGTCTCAGTTTTACGTGGACCGAGCCAGGGCCAAAACCTAGTATTCACATATATATTTACACGCACACACACAAAGTATTGTTAAACGTGACACTGAAACCGGAAAGACGTAATTAACTAACACAATCAAACTTGATCAAAGGAAGAATCGAACCTAATAATACATTTAAACGACTCCACCACTGTTGGCTTACACGTGTAAAAAGTTGTCGGCAGGGAGAGAGGATTTTAAAGCAATTCCGCCGGAAGTCGCTCAAGGCCGCCTCCGGAAGAGTTCCGGAATTCCGGGGGTCGCTAATTTGGCAGCCCTGCCCGCAGTACACGAGAGGATAGTAAGGAAATGGCGACTGAGAGTGGAAACTTTGTCGATTATCATAAAAAATTATGACTTCCACGAGACAGATGAGGCCCAGTGTGGGTAATATATTGGATTACTATGTGTTTTTGGTAAACTATATTTATTACTAGCTGTGCCAGCGGTGTCACCCGCGTTTATGGTTAATATTATAAAGACTATTTCCGTCATACATGATTTCTATGTAACTTTTACTATTAAGGCTGCACACGCGACGGAAGCTTAGCTTAAGCCAACATTTCCCTTCACTACTCTGCTCCTATTGATTGTAGCGTGATGAAAAGTATATATGTATACTATATCCTGCCCAGGAGTATGAAGAATATTTGTACCAAGTTTCGTTAAAATCTGTCGAGTAGTTTTTGTTTCTATAAGGAACATACAGACAGACAGACAAAAATTTTACTGATTGCATTTTTGGCATCAGTATCGATCACTAATCACCCCCTGATAGTTATTCTGACAATATATTTCATGTACAGAATTGACCTCTCTACAGATTTATTATAAGTATAGACTAGCAATGCCCAGTTTCATCCGCGTTTGCGGGTAATGTTATATATATAACCTAACCTTCCTCGATAAATGGGCAATCGAACAATGAAAGATTTTTTAAAATCGGACCAGTAGTTACTGAGATTAGCGCGTTCCAAACAAACACGTTAATTTATCGAGGGAGGCAATAGGCTATTTAAAATTAACCATAAAGGCGAGAGAAACCGCGGGCAGAACTAGTATAAAATAATAATGTAATAATGTAACATCACGCCCATAATCCCCGGAGGGGTAGGCAGAGTCAAAGGGGCAGCATGCCCCTTCAACTACATTCAGCCAAAAATAAAGTCGGGCTGGGTTAGATGGAAATTTGTGAAAAAGCAGTAACAAGCGGCTAACCTGTCGCCTACACAATCACACACCCAAAACCCGATATACCATTAGTCGCCTTTTACGGCATGCTAGGCAAGATTCACAGTTGGCATATTCTTTTTAAGTCCCAGACCAACACAGGACTGTGGGCTGGGTTGGATGGAAAGCTGTGAAAAAGGAGTGACAAGTGGCTAGCTCGTCGCCTACTCAGTCACAGTTTTGGGTAAAAGCCCGTAAACCATTAGTCGCCTCTTACGATATGCTAGGCAAGAACCACAGTTGGCCCCTTTTTTTTTGTTTTGTCACAGATCAACATGGGACTAGTATAAAATAAAGATCACTTACTCCTCTTAAATAGACTGTGCCTTACTACAATAAGTTTAAATGCACATTAACCTTTGAAGGATGAGATCGTACCGAGGTTATTTATGCACCAATAAATATTTTCTTACTAGTTTATTTACAAAGTGAAGACTTGTCAAATGGGGGGGAATAATAAACTGTTTTTTTTTGTCTAGGCGACGACATGCGGTAAAACGTTGCTAAGTTAAAATGTTGTTATTCTACATGGTTGCTGACTTTAAGGGGCAAATTTTTGTTTTATTTTCTACTTACCGCCCACGATTTCGATCACGAGATATACACATGCGCATACGCAAGGAGGAGGTAGAGGGGGTAATTGACTCTTTCTGGAAATATGTCAATAACTGAATTGCCACCCCTGTAACAAAAAAATACTGTATTACCCATCCCGGACCAAAGGCTGCGCACGCCCATAGTTGAACAATAATATACACGTATTTGTATATTAGGTTTCAAGTTTACTTTAACAAACAGACTATTAAATCTTAGGACGAGCATTGGTAGCTTAATGGTTAAGACACGCTCCTCTCCTGAAACTGGTACTAGTTGAAATCCGTGCAAAGACTCTGGATTTTATATTTTTCAGATACATGTACGGATTTATACCTGCACATTCTATGGTTAAGTAAATAAACATAGCAAATTTGGTTCCATCCCCTATCTTAGGTTTAAGAAGCTCAGATTGGCAGTCGCTTCAATGTGATAACTAGACTTGCTCAATCCAGAATCATGGCTTGATTGAAATTGAACCTACACCCCTTGGATATGAGGCGCGCGACCTCACCTTTGAGCCACCACCACTCCATATAACGCAGGAAATAAGGAATTATAAAGCCATTGAACAAAATACTCCAAAATAAAATGCTAGTCAAATATCTATTAAAAACAAACAGTTTGTCCGTCCGTCCGACTCACCTTGCATTAGCCACAGATTATAAAATAACAAAGCATGTCTTAATGTGGCTATACGAATCCTGCGGTGCTCTATAAAGTTTTATATCGCTCTATAAACTGTATACAGGGTGTGCGTTTTTAAGTTTTTACTGAATTAGACTTTTTTTATTTGGGGAAAATTTTGGGTACAAAATAAGGATAAAACAACCAGATTAGGTTAAAAACAGCTGAAGATCTTCATTTCCTAGGACTAATTGCAAACAGTTTCATAATAATAAGATCACTAAGATGTTTAAAAAATATTTTTGTTCTAATCGAAGGTTATAGTAGAGTTATCGGTTTATTTAATAAATTCGAACGTGCGTTTTTGTAATTTCGATTTTCCAATTTATGTACCACTAGCAGCGCCCCGCGGTTTCACCCGCGTAGTTCCCGTTCCCGTGGGAATATCGGGATAACATATAGCCTATGTTACTTCCGGATAATGTAGCTTTACAATGGTGAAAGAATTTTTGAAATCTGCCAAGTAGTTTCGGAGCCTATTCAATTCATACAAACAAACAAACAAACAAAAAATCAAACCTTTCCTCTTTATAATATTTGTATAGATGTATAGATGTATAGATTAGCAGAGTATGTTATAGGCCCAATATGTAGGTATATTGAAAGAGGCCTATTGCTAAAATATTAACATATTAGGAAAACTGAATAAAAAATAAATAAATATCCGACAACATCACATACATTGATCTGACTCCGATGTACCTAAGTAGCTTTGCACTTGTATTACGGATAACAGAATCAACAGTGGTATTACAAATATATACTTAAATATTGTATTATATTAACACCCAGACAAAGAACAAACACAAGTCTGTCACACGAATGTTTGTCCTGGGTGGGGATCGAACCCACAACTCTTGGCATATAGGGCAGGGTCACTACCAAATACTCCATCAAGCCAGTCTAAACCCATAGACAGATACAAAAAGTTCGAAACTGTTAAAATATTACAATTACTTGGTCCAGTAAGTTAATTTAATAAGCATTTTTAGTAAATACTATGGTAGATGTGTTATATATTCTTCCTCTTAATTGTAATTAACTATTACACAAAAACTCATTACATTATACAACATGAGAAAAAACAAGACAACCTTAATGAGATAAGTAACATTTTCACAGTTCGTAAAGCCAAAATTGTTTGTACACAAAAAATAAATTACGACTATTAAAAACATCACCCTGTTAGCGACAGGACTCGTAAAATGGCCGTAATGAAATTGGATCAGTGTTTTTTCTATACAATTCGGAGACAAGGCTCATCCTGCAAGTTTAAAGTTAAAAGCGATAAGCGATATTCATTTTAAAAGTATAAAAATGGTATTTGCTTAGAACAGACTATATAATGTATGTATGTATATATATTACATATATATCAATCTAACCCAGCCCAGTTTTATTTTTGGACGAATGATACCCCTTCGGGGATTATGGGCGTGATGTTATGTATGTATGTATAAATATATGTTCAACGCAATATGTATTTTGCTATGAATATAGATTTTAATTTTAATTTTGAATTTGATAGGTTATTAGGTTTAATGGTTAGAATTTAAATAGAGGCTCGAAAGGCTGAAAAGTTATTATATAAGTTTAATTTGGAACTAGATGAGCTTAATTAACATTATATAGTTTATTATTATTGTTAAGTTTTGGTCTGGGACTAAAAGAAATCTGCTAACTGCATACCTTGCCTAGCATGTCGTAGAAGGTAACTAATTATGTAATGTGTGTCGTGTTTCTAATTATTTAGGAAACAAACAAGCCACTTATCACTAGCTATTTACAATTTTCGATCTAATAAAAACTCAATTTAATTTTGCCATCTGATATTTTTCGTTCCTTGCATTCTGTCTGTCTTGGGTCGCGTTGGACTGTATTTAAAAAAAAATTGCCATGAAGACTTGTCGCTTTAAGCTTCTAACTTGAATTACACAGAGCGGACCACTACCTCCACTCTAGTCAAATCTAAGTGATTTCTAAACATAAATATTTACATTTAGATGCGTTTAACGACCACAACACCGCCACGTTTTGTGGTCCGTGTGAACTGGGGAAAGCTTAGAAAACTATCCGTACTTTATGTTTATTAGATGGAAAATCGTCTCGATATCAAATTGAACGCGTTTTATAGTCTATTCAATTACATAATCTGTGGTACAGAGATGCTGGTTAATGATTGTATTCCGATACCAGTACTTCTTATTCATACATGGAAAATAAAAGAAACACAAAGAGTATAACATTGAACATATTTATTAAAGTAATAATAAAGAGTAAGAACTGTATTTAGCAACCATCCAACCCAGCCCACTGTCCCATGTTGGTCTGGGACTTTAAAAGAATATGCCAACTGTATTTCTTGCCTAGCATGTCGTAAAAGGCGACTGATGGCATATCATAAAAAAAAACTGGGCTGGGTTAAATGGAAAATTGTGAAAAAATATAAATAACTTGCTTTCGTACCTCGAAAATACGTGCAATATTAAACAATAACAACTAACCCCCCCGTCCCCTTATCGCGCATCAAACAGCAACAAATCCGCGTCGCGACAAGCTTCGGCAACAACTTGCCCGCTAACTGCTGTTTAATTACTTATAGTTAATTGCTTTTGTACCGAGGGACGTAAGGAATGGGACGGAACTGTTGATCTGGAATATGACTGCTTTTTCCTTGGAATATATGGTCGACTAGCTTCTGTCCGCGGCTCTGCCCGAGGCTTTGCTCGCGTAGTACATCGACGAAATATAACCTATATGTTATTCGGGTGTATGACCTATATTATTCTACAGATACATTAAAATCCATTCAGTAGATTATGCGTGAAAGAATGACAAACATACACACTCACGCACTCACAAACTTTCGCCTTTATAATATTAGTGTGATAAACCCTCCTAAATAATATCCAGATATTATGTAAATGTAGTTAATTCTAAAAATATGCCTGTTAGTAGACAATAAAACAGGCATAAATTGTGTTGCAAAGTTTAGTTAAGCTTAAATACTCTTTATGGTGATCAAAATCAACTAAAGTAACACAACCACCAGGGTCAGTGACCTATTTCATCAACAAATATTTATCCCGGTGGAAGAATCGAACTCTTGCCTCCTGTTAAACCTATTTTGGAAGTACCAATAAATTAAAAATAAAATTTGCAAACAATACAGAAATACGCTTTTCACGTTCGATTACACATAGCATGTTACTAGCTGCGCCCGCGGCTTCACCCGCATTTATGATTGATGTTATAACCTATAGCCTTCCTCGATAAATGGGCTATCTGACACTGAAGTATTTTTTTTAATCAGACCAAGTTCTTGATAAGCGCGTTCAAACAAACAAACTCTTCAGCTTTATAATTAAAGGGGAGAGTTAAAGGGGCAGCAGACCCCTTTAACCACATTCAGCCAAAAACAAAACACGGCTGGGTTAGATGGAAAATTGTGAAAAAGTAGTGACAAGTGGCTAGCTTGTCGCCTACACAATTACATACCCAAAACCCGTTATATTATTAGTCGTCTTTCTTGTTAAGTTCCAGACCAACATGGCACATAAATAAATGAGCATTTAAAATTATGTTGCACCAAATATTTTTTCTCTGCTGACAATAAATAATCCATTATTATTTGCTATAAACATTTTAAAAACGCAGAAATATGCATTTTACATTTGATTACAACAAGTAGCATAGAATATTCTTATATTCTGTGTCTCGCCTTCAATGTAAAGTTGCTCGACTGCAACTGACGGGGACAAACTCGCAACTAATTACTTATATTCAGTCTTTCTCTATGTCGTCTATTTTGTAAAGTTTCTCGTCTGCAACCTAAAAGGACAAACTTGATAACGGCCCGTACACCCGCCCGCGTGTAATGGACAAAGTTTAGCATTGCTTTAATTGTTACAATTAATCGATGTAGCTGCAATATGAAATATATTTCATAGGACGCAAACTCACTTAACTGCGCTTAAAAGTTAAACAAGATGTAATTGATAACAATATGAACGATTAAAGTTATCAGTCGAAAAATATAACAATAATAAATAAATATCCGATTACATCACATACATTGATCTGACTCCGAGGTTAGTAGCTTAAGTACTGTATTACGGATATCAGAATCAACAGTAGTATGACAAATATATACTGAAATATTGGATATAAACACCCAGACACAGAACAAACACAAGTATTCTTCATACGAATGTTTGTTCTGGGTGGGAAACGAACCCACAACTCTTGGCGCATGGGGCAGGGTCACTACCGAATGCACTATCGAGCTAGTCAAATTAAAAACAATTAAAGTTCTTACTAAAATTATCTGAGTGTAATATGCGAAAGTTACTCTGTTTTAATAAATTTGAAATAACGGTAAAAATTTATTTATTAAATCCGCCCTGGGTTACAATGAATGTGTGGCAGTGCAAATTCGACTATTTGATCCCCCTCCTCCCCTCGGGGCGGAAAAATTGAGACCCACCCTGGGCGACAGGATCCCACGCTACGCCACTGAACATTTTATTGATAGATAAATCCTGAAGTAAATAAATCAATTCTCCAGACTGAGGTAGACACGATAGTCTCTATTTTATACCGAATTCTTTAGAGGCCGAGTCGCGAGTAAAGGATAAGCGTTTGCAGAAATTATTGTGATTACATCATAATACGTAACGTAATACAATTATTATTTATTCGTTTCTTTTCATAATCTCGTATTCTGTGTAAAGTTGCAAGCTAGCCACTTGTCACTACTTTTCTCAATTTTCCATCTTACCCAACCTGACTTTATTTTTGACTAAATATGGTTATATTGCGAATATTGCAAGCGTGCCGGTATGTATGTAATAATTTTAATAAATTTTCCACCTACCTAACCCAAATCCATATTTTTTTTGGCCCAACGCAGTTCAGGTAGGTAGTTTATTGCTCCGTGAACTCTGCCCACTTGCTCGGGAATTGTGGGTTTGTACCATACAAAGGTCGATATAGACGAGCGTCTACTCTTCAAAGTTGCTAGTCTGCAACAAACCTTCCGCTTGTCCGATAACCGCTACAGCCGGTAATGAACAAAGTTGCCTTCCCTCGCAACTATTAGTCATTGCAACTGACATTGTCTTAATACGGAGGACATTTTATCGTGATAGAAGTCCTGGAAGACGTAGCTGCTTCTAGTTTAATGAAAACAGGTCAAATGTAATGTCTTGTATACTTTTTTCCTTGTAATTTGGTCCACTTAGATTTCTAATAAAATGAAATTAAATTATCTTTATTTATGTAGGCTTAAATAAGCACTTATAAACCGTCAGTATATAGAAATGAAAATTTGCCACGGATTCGGAATGTAGCTTCTACCGAGAAGAACCGGCAAGAAACTCGATAGTTACTCTTTTCATCGCCAAATTCACAATAAGTATCAATAACAATTATCATATTCTTAAGCTACGATGCTATACAAATCTATAAAAGGCTAATATGTATAATAGCAATTACAAATATTTGTCACTTAAAAAATCTTCTATATATAAGCTTTTCTCATAACATACATACATAATGTCACGCCTTTTTCCCATGGGGGTAGGCAGAGATCACGTACTTACATTTGCTACGATCCTGACATACACCTTTCGCTTCTTCTACACTCATAAGTCTTTTCATACACGCTCGTCGGTTAAGGGTGCTGTTTACCGGACCCTTTGTTAATACATTACCAATCTGCTCATGGAAAGTCCGTCTAGGTCTTTCCATCTTCCTTTCTCATAAGATGCTCTTTAATATATAATTTAAATCTATGCATAGGCAATTCTATTATATTTTCTGGTAATTTGTTAAATAATTTTATACTTAACCCCCTAAATGAACTACTAAGTCTTGTAGAGTCTTAGATACGGAACGGCAAGCTTGTGTTTATTTCGGGTGTTAAAACGATGACAATCAGAATTTTTAATAAAGTTTTGAAAGTTCTTGCGTACAATAAGCTGATGCTGAATAAAGTAAGATTAAAAGTTAAGTTACCTACGTAGATCCTGATTCTCTGGAGATATCGAAATAATAAGCACACTATTAATTTTGAATAATACAGCTTTCTCACTGGAGTAGACGCTTTCAAATCTCTTAAAAAATTTTTGAGTTAATCAATTTCAATGAACAAACATACAAAAAATCTGATGTTTTCTCTTTGTTTGTAATATTAGTTGAAAAACGGTTTATTTCAAGCCTAGTTGTAAATTGAAGTCTAGTTGAACTAAAATTAAGTTAACAAAAAACTAGGTACTGAATAACAGAATTATAAAAACTAAATTACGACCTACATTGGTCATAACCTTATCATAAAGTTTTAAGCATTGTATATTTATCTAGTGTATGTGTTCAACTAATGTAAACAAACACTGTTGCACCTTAATAAATAAATAAAAACCCGGTATTCAATATTTTTACCCTAATTAATAAACACATTTAAAATGCTTCTTACCTTCAATAAATTAAATTAAAGAACTTTATACTCACTTTAAATGCTACTTTTAGTTTAACTTATCGACGCGGCAATTAGTTGCGGCCGAGTTGGCAACTTCGCAGTCGCGAGAGCAACTTCGCGCAACCGAGCCGTGTCACTTGCAATATTGGGCTAATTGAAAACTAGGTACACTAACCAATATTATAAATGCGATACAGTGTTTATTAATTTAACTGGAGATAATTAAATTAATAATAAATTGTTTACACCGGCATACCAATTATTTATATATAAATATGATGTCTGCTGCTGGCTACCCCTTCGGGGATTATGGGCGTGATATTATGTATGTATATAAATATGATGTCTAGAAATACAATAAATAGATATTAATTAATTTTATTCATAGTTTAGTTTTAGATCTTTAATTTAATTCAACGATAAACTATTAATTTAGTCGAGTAAAAATGTCCGCAATCAGCACATGAATAGTACTAGTTCGAACCGACCTACCGTTGGCTTCGTAGCCGCAACGCAGCAGCCAATCAAAATATTTCGCGTTATCAATTAACCCTGTATCGTGCAAGCGACACAACTCGTTAACTGCGAAAGTCGGCCGCAACTAATAGCCGGATAACTGTTGAGTTGCAGCTTGCAGCGCCGGTTAGTTAAATTAAAAAGTTAGAGTTAAAGCGAGTTAAGTAAGAGATACTTTTGATTTTATAGTTTTAGCTATCTGTTTATTAATAGGGCGTCATAAAATCCCAAGAGGTGGGCAGACATCTAAGGAGCATAACGCTCGTTTAAGTCCATTTCTTTCTTGTTCTTTGTCGTTACCTCACTGTTGAGGATCGTTCTGAGACAAACTCATTCTGAGACGGTCAATAAGCTGCCTCCTGCAGTAAAGCACATTTAGTCAAAAAAATGGAGTCGGGTCATCATTATTATGCCGTATGGTGTATAATCACACCTGCAATTCCCGAAGGGGTAGGCGGAGTCCAATCGGGATCGGAGCAATAGGCTCCTTAAACCACATTTAGCTAAAAATCGAGTTGGGTTAGATGGATAATTGTGAATAGTAGAGACAAGCTACTCCAAGACAAGATCCAATACCCAACACAACAATACTCGCCTTTGACATGTCAAATGTCAAAGTTGTGTCATGCAAATGTCTGCGTTCCTTGCCTAGCATGAAAGGTACTTTCTTGTTCAGTCCCAAACCACACCACAATTGCGCAACCACCTTAATTTACGAAATTTCCTCCATGTCGATCAAAATTACGAATTCAATCAACTAGCTAATTGATAAACCTACGCGCATTACTTCGGAATCAACAGTCACGATTTGTTTAACCGTAACTTAAAATTGACTTTTTTAAGGGTACGCATTTTATTTAGAAATCCCACGTTTGGGAAGTTCTTTTAGTATGTGGGTGAACGCTAGCTAAATATGTATTTACTATTCAAATTGTATTTATTACCAAATTTGTCCCATGTTGGTCTGAGCCTTGGCCCATGTTGATCTGGGACAAAAAAAAATGTGCCAACTGTGGTTCTTGCCTAGCATGTGTAGGCGACAGGTTAGCCGCTTGTCACTGCTGTTTCACATTTTCCATCTAACCCAGCCCGGCTTTATTTTTGGCTGAATGTGGTTGAAGGGGCATGCTGCCTCTTTAACTCTGCCTACCCTTTCGGGGATTATGGGCGTGATGTTATGTATACTATTCAAATAGTTGATTTTAATTTTGTTGTATTATTATTACTAGCTGTGCGGTGTCACCCGCGTTTATGGTTAATGTTATATAGCCTTCCTCGATAAATGGGCTATCTAACACTGAAATAATTTTACGATATATCTAGACTAGGGCTGGAAATGCTAGATCCAGAAATAATACTGGGTCCAGCACAATTTTAGCTCTACTAAATAAACGACTCTGAATTTCTAGTACGTATTGCAATCCTGGATCTAGCAATCCAGCTGGGACCAGCACAATTTGAACTGTGCTAATTAAATGTCATTTAACTTTGCTAAATAATAACCTAATGTATTGTAATCTCTAATCTGAACACAACTAATAAACTTCACGCCACTTTCCTAGCGGGGTAGGCAGAGAGAACCGAACGCCATAGTGCACGATCTATACACACCTCACTCGCCTCTTCAACATTCATAATCCTTTTCATACAATTGTTCATCATTTGACTGGCTCGATGGCGCATTCGGTAGTGATCCTGCCCCATGCGTCAAGAGTTGTGGGTTCGATCCCCACCCAGGACAAACATTCGTTTGATGAATACTTGTGTTTGTTCTGTGCCTGGGTGTTAATAATCAGTATTTAAGTATATATTTGTACCACTGTTGTTACTGATATCTGTTACACAATTGCCTAAGCTAACCACGGCGTCAGATCAATGTTTGTGATGTAGCCTGTATTTATACCTTATACAAGCTTTTAAATTCTGGACACAACGTCACACTGAATACGGAACCGCGCGCCCAACCCACCTATTTTTATCACTCCTCAATATCAAAATCTCTGGATCATCGTGCTCAATTGAAAAATTAATCCGATTATTGTGGGCTACGTGTTTCGGACGGACTAGCTGTAATCTGTGCTTAGATAACTTTATTTGGGAGATTCCCACAGGAGATTACGGGTGTTTCGACTCTTTATACAGATTCCGGGTGATACTGAAGCCGGGTAACTTTTAAAAGAAACGGTAAAAATAATAAAAGGGAATACTTATACTGTTTCGGTTAACAAACAAACTTTGCTCGAAACTAAAATTAGAAGTCTACAAGCTGCGCCCACGGCTTCGCTCGCGTGGTACATCGATGAAACATAGCCCATATGTTATTCGGGTAAGCTATATTTTTTACTCTAAAGTGTCATTAAAATTTATTTAGTAGTTTTTGCGTAAAAGAGTAACAAACCTCCACTCAACCAAACAAACTTTCGCATTTATAATATTAATAGGATTCGATGAATACGCTAGGTATGAAATATGCATATGTTACTTTTGCATATTTTTTGTGTAACCATAATTTTTTTGTCCCATGTTGATCTGGAACTTTAAAAAAATCTTATGTGTTTCTTGCATGGCATGTCGTAAACGGCAACTTTTATTAGTGTATTGCGTATGTAAAAATGTTTAATATGCGTGTTTAAATTTTACTAAGTAAAAGTAAAAGAAAATGGTAGTAGGTACCTCTAAATTCTACGACATAAATGCTGGTGTGCCCCGGGGGTCAGTATTGGGACCTGTCCTGTACACAACATGTACGGCAGACTTACCTGCAACAGATGATGTCACTATAGCCACATTCGCCGATGCTACTGCAATACTGGCACGAAATTGAAATTCCACTGTAGCTTCAGATATCCTCCAAAGGGGTTTGGATAGGGTTACTTCATGGGCTGAGAAAGTGGAGGGCAAAAGCTAGCCTATCTGATTATAGTAGCATACTACTAATCGCAGATCTTACAGAAAAAAAATACATATTTAACCATGTAAGAAGTGAATATTTTGTCGGTTGCCCTAAATAAACAAATAAATAAATTTCTTCATTCAAAGCAGTTTAAAATAATTTTGGCCTAAAAGTAGTTAAAGGTGCAAATCGCTTCTTAAACTCTACGTATCTCCTTCTCTTTTAGCGATAAGACCGTTTAAATTGTATTAAATTTGTCTGTATCCTTATTTCTGTACCTGTTTTTCGTGCAATATAGAATATATATTTATATATATAAAACAAAGTCGTGTTAGTTACACCATTTTTAACTCAGGAACGGGGGGACAGATTTTTACCTATGATCTTTGCTTTTTTGGATTGGTCTTCGTTCGGAATAGAATAATAAGTATTAAAATATTATATGATATTCATAAATAATAATAAAAAAACAGTTGTTTATGAGCAAAGATCTCCTCATTGACTGTTGCGGAACAAAGTTCGCCGGGTCAGCTAGTTTTATAAGTTTTGTAAATATTAAGGATTCCCTCATTTAGTTCAACTGAGTTAAACCAATCATTATTAACTCAAAAATAAAAAATAAAAAAGCGACCTCTGTTATCAGATTCCAAAACTAAACGTGTAATGAATTGTGCACTTAATGGGTACAGATTAAACATCACCCCGACGTTATAAAGATGATAACGACCCTCACAGCCATTAACACGTTTTACATCAAAAAGCAAATTGGGAACGCCTGCTCATGATACCAAATTGATTTTTTGTGTGGAACAAGCACAAAATTACTTAATAATACGGTAAAGCATGATTTTGAGCGTACCTCATTATTTTTGACCACGGACTAGTAAAAAAGAAGGACTCCGCGCTGTCATACTACAGCGTGAAGTCACGTTTACTGATGTATGAGTGAGATTCTTATGGTATCCATAGATAATATTGGAAATCTGTAATTTGGAGCGCTTACGTCAATGTTACGCAAGTTGCGTGTTAAGTTGGAGCATCTACGGAGCTTCGACGTCTAGTTAGCGGCGCGGAATCCTTCTTTTATTACTAGTCCGTGTTTTTTTTTATCTTCGATAATTAATTTATACTGTCTCGCTTTACGTTAAAACCCATACTGTCTCGTCTTTACGGTGTCCCGATGTTTTCGAGAAAAGCTTTTAGACGTAAAATTGGCCCATTTTGACATTCCAATAAATGATCAACGGTGTGGGCGTTGACAATTATTAATCGGTAATGCTAATATTGTGTTTGATAGAAAGTGGATCAAACTTGGCTTAATAAAAAATAAATTCTCCAGACTGACACACCAATTCCCTAGTTCCAAACTAAGCTTATGCTTGTACTATAGATACTAGGCGAACGGATAAACATACTTTAATACGTTTATACATAACATTTTCCCCTAGCGGGATTCGATCCCGCGACCCTTGTTTTCGTGGCCAGGGTCTCTGACTACTCGACCAACGGGCCTGTCAATAATAATGCTTTAAACTTCCTATAAAAGCGATTCCTATAGAGCGATGCTAGCTCAATGGTAAGTACACGCGCCTCTTAACCGAGGAGTGCGGGTTTAAACCCGGGCATGTACCTCTGATTTTTACAAATCTATGTACGTATTTATACCACTAGCTCGACAGTGAGGGAAAACATCGTGATGAAACCTGCAAATTCAAACTTTAGATTTGTAACCATGATCCAAAAATTGTCTGGTTCCCCTATCTTAAGGTTACGAAGGTCATCGGCAGTCGCTTTCATATAATTACCAGACTCGCTAAATCCTGGATCATGGTCTAAGCGGACCCTGTCTAAGCACGGGACATAAGGCTAGGAAGATGATGATAATTCCTATATAAATACGAAAGTTTAGCAAGGCAAGCATTCTGTATATTATTGTTGTTGAGACCATCAGTACAAAAAATACCTATTCCATTAATTACTACATTTAATATAACACAAACAATCACCGCCATAATATAAATAGAACTAACGCTCCCGCATTTTTAAGCATTTAATTTTATACTTTATAATGCCAGGCGTCGGTTTTTCATCTTTTTTTCCTTTTCCAGTTAATCCCGGCTTCGCTTCCAAACAATTAAAGCTATCCGCTTAGACAAGTCGTACCGTCCACAAGAGAGACTTAAACAGTTTTTAATTTGTTGCGCCGAGCTTCGTACTTTTTGATTATGAAATTACGATGAGGCTTTTAGAGCTTTTAAAAGCTTTGACTATTTTAGAGCCTAAAACGGCCAGAAGTTAATCCCACTAATATTAATAACTAGTAATTATCCGTGACTTCGTGTGCGTGGATATTATTTAAAAGTAATATCCTCTTTCTGAAAACCTAAACTAGTTTCTGAAATAAAAGCCATTTGTGTTACTCCCTGTAACACCGGCTATGTGCTTATGAAAGTCCCGTCAAAATTGGTTCAGCCGTTTCCGAGGCTATCCGAAACAGATATTTTTATAATTACCGTTGCATTCTAAAATAAACTATTATTTTGACCTTACCAACGGATAATTCGACGTTAAAGTTTTTAAGGTTGGTCACAATATTATATTGTAAGTATCAAAGTGGGTAGAATACTTTTCCGTGAAAGATTAACAGAGACTACGTGGGTTTAAAAGCAAAGGTACTGAGATTCTAATAATATTGGGTGTGAAGGAGGACGAGACGGAATGAAAGAGGGCTCAAAATAGAGGATATTGTATTGAGATAAATAAACATCTTCCTAGCGTTATGTCCCGTGCTTAGACGAGGTCCGCTTAGACCATGATCCAGGATTAAGGGGGTCTGGTAATTACATTGAAGCGACTGCCGATCTGATCTTCGTAACCCTAAGATAGGGGAACCAGACAATTTTTGGATCATGGTTACAAATCCATAGTTGTTTCAATTTGCAGGTTTTATCACGATGTTTTCCTTCACCGTCGAGCTAGTGGTATAAATACGTACATAGACTTGAAAAATCCAGAGGTACGTGCCCGGGTTTGAACCCGCACTCCTCGGTTAAGAGGCGCGTGTCCTTACCATTGAGCTACCACCGCTATTATTGAAATAAATAATATTTATGTACCTTATACCAATATCATAAATGTTAAAGTAACTCTGTTGTGTTATCATGCCTAAACCACTTAAGCATCAAGCTAATAGTATAATTATATAACACTAACTTCTGCCCGCAGCTTTGCTCGCGTGGTACATCGATAAAACATAGCCTATATGTTATTCGGGTGCATAAACTATATTATTGTAAAGTTTCATTAAAATCCATTCAGTAGTTTTTGCGTCAAAGATAACATAACATCACGCCTATAATCCCTGAAGGGGTAGGCAGATTCAAAGGGGCAGCAGACCCCTTTAACCACATTCAGCCAAAAATAAAACTAGGATGGGTTAAATGGAAAGTATATAGATTTGGAAAATCAACATGTACCGGGTTTGAACCAACACGTCTTGCGTGTGAGATGCGTATCCTTATTATTGAGCTACCACCGCTGTTATGCTCACGCAAATTATAACTAATTAGTTTTACAGACTGACACATCAATATCAGACTACATCACATACATTGATCTGACTCCGAGGTAAGTAGCTTAAGCACTTGTGTTACGGATATCAGAATCAACAGTGGTATTACAAATATATACTTAAATATTGGATATTAACACCCAGACACAGAACAAACACAAGTATTTGCACTCGAATGTTTGTTCTGATTGGGAATCAAACCCACAACTCTTGGCGCATGGGGCAGGGTCACTAACGAATGCGCCATCGAGCCACTCAAACCAATTTCTCAGTTAGATATGATATCAGATAGATATGTACTTAAATACGTTTATACACATCCACGAATGTACAAATGTCCATGTTCATCACACGAAACATTTATTTATTTATCCTCAGCGGAATCGAACCTGCCACTCGATCAATGGACCTGCGAAATTTAAGATTTCAGATAATTTTTCCTAAAATTTAAGTATCTAATTATCTCCTTATCTTTGCAATCCGTACTTCATGGTATGGGAATTAATTTCGTATGTAAAAAGCGAAATGAGAGTGAGGATTATGCGGTGCGGCGTCAAAATCCTCTGTCGCCCGACCCTCCGGCACTCCCGATGGGCCGAGAGCCTTAGGTCCGGTTAGACTACGGTAGGACCCCGCATTCTAAAAATATTAAATTCATAGGCCGTAAATCTAAGGGTTCTAAGGCTGTGGTTTTGGATTAAGCGGAAAGCGATAACTGGTATGCGGGGATGGCACAATATATTTAATAATAATACATTTAAATATTAAAATCATCAATCATCATCTTCCCATGTTGGTCTGGGACTTCAAAAGAATGTGCCAACCGTGTTTCTTGCCAGCATGTCGAAAAAGGCGACTAATGGTATATGGGGTTTTGGGTATGTGATTGCGTAGGCGACGAGCTTGCCACTTCTTACTACTTTTTCACAATTTTCCATCTAACCCAGTTTTGTTTTGGCTTAATGTGGTTAAAGGTGTCTCTTTGATACTGCCTACCCCTTCGGCGATTATGGGCGTTATGTATGTTGTTAAATATAAAAAAAAATCACTCACTCACTAGAGGGCGTTGGCAGTAAGGTTCAGCTATACCCATGTCGTCTCTCCACTTGAGCGATGAGGGGTACCGCGGGGCTTTAGTGGGTATACCCCGGCCACTATCAACTTGGCCGGAGCAGGAACCTCCAATTCCAGAGGTCCCCGGGACTTCCACACACCACTCTGGTATGGTGAAGGTACGTAACGCATTTCTTCGCGTCATAAAAAGTATGATATTAGTTCTTAAAGTATTGTTCACCCTAATAACCCTCACCTCCCATTTTTACGGAAAAAATTCAAATTCAAATTCAAATTCATATTCTCCTTATTTATATAGGCTAAACAGAAAAAAAAAAGTATTACCACCGGTTCGGAAGATAGACTCTATTGAGGAGTAACCGGCAAGAAACTCGATAGTTACTCTTTTAAATGCCAAAATTTACAATTTCATACTTAATAATCCACACTTACTAGGTAACAACACTGCAGATGAACACTTCATTATGAAGTTAAACATAAATGCTTATCATTTAAGAAGTCTTCAATCTTATAGTAGCCCTTACTCATTAAAAACGCTTTAATGCACAATTTGAACTTATGTCAAGGTAATGCTAGTAGACTTTCTGGAAGTTTATCAAATATTTTAATACTAAGACCAATAAATGAATTAAACGAACGGAGCGGTACGTAGTTCGCCGAGACAGCTAATACTATACAATTCCTTAAACCACCAAACAGTTTCATTAAAACACCAATAACTCCCCATTCTCAACATAAATCGCAATAAACTCCGAACACGCACCATACATCACTTGCTATATCCCGCGGGTTGCCTTGCGAGTTGGGCTGCCGTATTTACGACATCCCGTCTGCCCACTTACTTGAGGGTAGATCAACAAAAACGCGTAGGAGCGTTGGACGTAGACGATAAGGTTCTGTACATAAGCGAGACAATTTGTATACTGGTTAGGTGTATAAAATTAGGCAGGCCTAGCAGGACGTAGGCGTTAGGCCTACCTGATGGTAATTAGTCAGCATGGCCCACGTGGCGTATTTAAGAAAGATGGGCGGAGGATGGCAATCCCTGGAGGATGAAAACCCTGAAATTAAAGTAGGTATAATTTGTATGTCAAGGTAAGGTAAGTCTATTTATTGTTCGACTGGCCAGAGACCTTCGCAGCCAAGGGTCGCGGGTTTGAATCCCACTAGGGTAAATATTTCGTGTGATGAACATGGACTTTTGTACTCGAGTCATGGATGTTTAAAAACGTATTTAAGTATGTCTATCCGTTCACCTAGTACCCATAGTACAAGCATAAGTTTAGTTTGGAACTAGGGAATTAGTGTGACAGTCTAGACTTCTAGAGAATTCATATATTTATATTTTTTTTTATTTATTGTCAATCTTAGGTACTCCCGATGAACCAAAGTATGGGCTGACAATCAATTGCCATTCTCCCTTACATTTCTCTACATAACATGACACCCGTAATCCGTAATCAAAGGGATAGCCGGCCCCTTTAATCACATTAAGCCAAAAATACTGCCAAAAAACTGGGCAGGGTTGGATGGAAAATTATTAAAAAGTAGTGACAAGTGACTAGCTTGTCGCCTATACAATCACAAACCCAAATCCTGATATACCGCCGCCGATATATACTCGTAAATCGCCTTTTACGAAATGCTAGGCAAGGAAGATAGTTGGCACATTATTTTTAAGTCCCAGACCAACATGGGATAGTAATTGATATGTCTAACTTGTCGTAATGAGTTGTTTTTTTTTCGTATGTATTTATTTTAATTGCTGTGTTGTTATGTCCAAATGCAATAAATGTTTAGTTATTTCCATCTAATTAATTTTAATGTTTAGTATGTAATCTAATTAATTTTAATCTTTTATTATGTTTAATTTCATAATGAAGTGTTCACCTGTAGTGTTGTTACCTAGTAAGTATAGATTATTAAGTACGAAATTGCAAATTTTGGCATTTAAAAGAGTAACTATCGAGTTTCTTGCCGGTTTCTTCTCGATAGAGTCTACCTTCCGAACCGGTAGTATTGTTTTCTTTTCTGTTTAAATTAACTATTTATTAGTGCTTTTTTGAAGCCTATATAAATAAAGAGATTTTAAATTTGAATTTGAATATGCGTTTACCATGATCCTGGATTTGGCGAATCAAAGCCACCATTACTCCAATGAATCCGACCAAGTAACCTGCAACATCCAACCCCACGCGCTCAGCGACCCAATTACCTGAGACCTGAGACTAACTTTATCTGGATCTTTCGAGTTTGGCACCTTGACAACAACTTAGCCTTTAGGTAGCTTAAGAGAATGCATGGTAGATCTATTGTAATCCGTTTTATTTATAGCTACCAGTTTCCCGTGACTTTGTCCGCTTAAACGCCTCTTCACTTCTTTCTGGATTCGGTCTGTCATTCAGATTTCATGTTTATATAGAGACTAGCTGTTTCCCGCGATTTTGTCCGTGCCGACTCCTAAAATCAAACACCTATCAAGTACTCGCTGTAATTTGACAGTACTAAATCTATTTTTCAGTGAAAGTCCTGTCAAAATCACACGTTTTAGAGATTATGCGGAACAAACAGACAGACCAATCCTTACAATCATTTTTGGTATAAGACGTATCTAGTACCGTAGATCAAGAGAAAATAAATAAATAAATAATAAATAAATTCTCCAGACTGACACACCAATTCCCTAGTTCCAAACTAAGCTTATGCTGGTACTATGGAGACTAGGCGAACGGATAGACATACTTAAATACGTTTATAAACATCCATGACTCGAGTACAAAATGTCCATGTTCATCACACGAAACATTTGCCCCTAACGGGATTCGAACCCACGACCCTTGGTTTCGTGGCCAGGGTCTCTGACCACTCGACCAACGGGTCAGTCAAAAGTATCTATGAAGTGATTTTCTTCATTTTCTATGCAAAGAAAATGATGGTTATTAAGATTATCCCAGCAAAGCTATTACATCTAGCCATGAGATCACTAACCCTTCAGGATACAAGCCGGGGTCATTGCCCCCTTTCCGATGACAGGCGCTTTCCCTAGCCCGACGCAACGAAGGCAAGTCGCTGTCAACATGCCAAGAACTGAAAAGGCTGAGACTGAGTTAGTCTTAGATAATTGGGTCAGCCTGATCGCTATCAGCTAACTAGGTAATATAATCTGGATTTATTTATCTAGTCTTAGTCACAAGGGTTAGTGAATAGGACTGGGTAAATTAAACTGATCTAATATTTGCATGGCGACCATAAATTAGTTTATTTTTTTTGTGTTTTTCACACGGACTAGTAAAAAAAGAAGGACTCCACGCTATTATACTGTAGCGTGAAACCACGTTTATGCATGTGTGAGTGAGAGTGAGTGGAGCCCTTATTATGTCAATGTGTGACGTAAGTTGCGTGTCAAGGTGGAGCACCTGAGGAGCTTCAATGTCTAGTTAGTGGCGCGGAGTCCTTCTTTTTTTACTAGTCCGTGGCTTTTCATGGATTATTTGCCACAATATTAGGTTTGCACACTCTTTCGTATAAACTTTAACTGTGCTAAGTCGCATATTCCACTGTCGCGTAATTTTCGTAAATGTTTTTGCTTCCCGTATTAATTTCAAGATAAGTTCGGCTTTATTCACCCAGTATCAGTCAAAAAGGGTCGTGAATAGGACTTTAAAAATTAAGCAGGTCTTATTTGTGTCTGACAAAGGTTTCCTGAAGCGTCAGAAAGGACCAGGTTTATACACATATGACGTACAGATTGGTACCGTAAGATATCACAACACCTTATGTACTAATTAGGTATATATATAAATGCGAAAGTAACCCAATCGGTCATCCGTCTGTTACGACTTCATGCATAAACTACTTGACAGATTGTGATGAAATTTGGCATGCCTACTTTTCAAACCTGAAAAAGGTTTGGGCTGGTTTTTACTCCCAAAAAGATCGTAGATCCGTCGTAACGTATTATAGAATAGAATACAGTTGAAATCTATATTGGAAATCTATTTTACCAAAAAAAAAGTTAAATATTCGCGGAACACATTGAGTTTAGCGAAAGTAGTCATAGACAAACATCAGTAGTATAATTTTTTATACAATTTGACATTTAGCCTTTAAAGGTATTATTATTATATTAGTAGGAGTTTCTTATATCATACCTACGGAACCCTAAAAAAGATTAATCACGGCGCTCGGCCCAGCACGGGCCGGAATGATACTTGACCCATAAGTTACAGTAGTCAAACCGCAGCTTAGCCGTGGACTTACGAAAAACATAGTTTTACGGACCCCATCAATTTTCATCGAACTATCTTTCTGCTGAGTCCATAACTCGGGTGATATTTAGCAAAACATAGGGTTATTAAACTAAATTTTCCATCCCATATCTGCACTAACTGATATTATAAAGATAAAAGATTTGATTGTTTGTTTGTATTGAATAGGCTCCGAAACTACTGGACCTATTTGATAAATTCTTTCACTAACGGAAAGTTATTTTATCAGCAAGTAATATCGGCCATATTTTATCCTCGTTTTCTAACGGGAACGGGAACTACGCAGGTGAAACCGCGAATCGCTACTAGTTTGCTTATATAAAATATTAGCTGTGCACGCGGTTCCACTCGCGTTTACGGTTAATGTTATATAGCCTATCCTATAACCTTCCTCGATAACTGAAATATTTTTTTTAAATTGGACTTGAGATAAGCGCGTTCAAGCAAACAAACAAATAAACTCTTTTAAAATAAATTCTTTTTTTTTTGGCCTTATAATATTGTAATAAGGTTTAGATGACAAAATACTTATATGCTTAATTTTGATAAATACGGCGTTGGCTTAGTATACCTAATAAGAAAGTGTTTCTCGGATGTGAGAAGTATTTAAGAAAATCATTAGACTTTAAAAAAATAAGCACCGATTATTGCCTGTATCATACGAGATTTAAAAATCAAAATATGTATCTATTGAATAAATAAAAAAATAAAAAAAATTCAGTCGAATTGAGAACCTCCTCCTTTTTTTTGAAGTCGGTTAAAAAATACTTAAATAACATCCGCTTCTACTTCTTCTTCAATAACCAGACTCGATAAATCTAGGGTCAGTACTGGACATAACGCTATGAAGAAGATTCCATTTCAATTATTTGAAAAAAAATCCAAATTGAACCCTGCACATGTTGTCAACAGCCCTATATCCTTAAACCATAGACAACGACCAAAGTTCTTTTTTTTCCCGGCGGCTCGAGGGAGCGCACATTCGGCCAGTACGAACTAGCTATACAAAGGCACGAGCCGTGAGAACACACAGGTGCAGCCTATATCTTATTTATAGACCCCCGCCGTAGTGACGTGGTCGATGGAGCGATGAACTCTGGACGTGGAACAAAGCATTTTGGCTTAATATTACCTGGATAAGCGAAGTGCCGACGGTTTGTTAGCGAATTGCAGTAGCTAATTAACCTATTTGGAAGATTTAACGGTTCACCCAGAATGAAAATGGTATTTTATTTTAATAGCCAATGACACATACTTATTTAACTGAGAGTATTTTTTTGACAAATACAGTTTAAGGCCTTATTGGTCCTTAGACTCTCCAATGTAAATTGAAAGAAAAAGTAAATATTTATGTGTGAGCACATTTAAAATACACTTGAGCAGTTATACTCAAAGTGTGTTCCGCGGAACCCTGGGGCTCTACGAAGCCTTTCTAGAAGTCCACGAAAATAGGTACTGATCATAATTAATAAAATTCTAACTAAGGCTCCAGGAGAAAAATCTAAATTTTTATATTACGTATCTAGGACGACGCGGGTTCTATACCCCCGCCCGCCGCGCCCCGTATTACTAATAAACCGGTGTTTGATTAATCTAGGGTTCCATCAAATACTCCGCTTCCCAAACGGGTTTTGTAGCCAAAATAGTTTGAGAACCGCTGCACTAGAGTATATCTAAGTGCGGAAATAAGGAAACAAACAAAACATTGCTATTGAAATAAGTAAACATATGATGTAAAGAAATATTTAGATCTCTAAAATAAATTATTGTTAACATTTACCTACAAAACACCATTATAACAATAATTTACCTTGCTTTGAAATTAGCTTGGAAGAAAGTAGAAATAATGCGTTTTAACAATTATAAATTTCCTAAAACTCTCTCTTTCCTGCCATACATCGAACCTACCGCAGTGCTTCCCTAGCCCCGTAATTCCAATAAGACAATACAGTTAAGTGCCGGCTCCGTTACCTGCTGCAAAAGGAGCACCCTGCCGTCCGTACCCTGGCCGACCGTCGCGCGAAGTTTGTTCCAGTTGGGGACTGCATAATCAGCGTCTTATCTGAGACTGGCTTAACGGCCGCTCGTGAATTTAAGATATTTTGTAAATGCTCACATACATGACGTATGTGAGCATTTACAAAATATCCTCAATTCACTTTAACCTGAAATGAATAAGCATTTATTTATTTTGTTGAACTTTTCTACGAGTGCTTATGATTTTTTGGGGTCAGAAAATTTTTAGTACAGTGTTAGAGATTAGCCAGTTTAACTCTCATATATGAAAAACTGCCCGTATCATGTAATTGGCTTTAGAATACATATATTTATATAATAGGTATATAATATATTTATATTATAATATATAAAAGGTATATGTTTATCATTTGCTGACCTTAATCGAGTGCTAATAAAATTAGCAATCTAAGATATGTAGGTACGTGTATTTATGAACCAGATGTTAATTTATATAAAAAATATTATATGTAACAATCTTTTTAGTAACCAGCAATAAAGACCTAATAAGATATATTTATTTAAGCATCTAGGATGGTCCTATTTAATAATTTTCCGAGCGAAGTCAAGGAAAGTTGCTAGCCATGTTGTTTAATTATAATTAGCCCCATAAATGTCCGTCGCTTTTGGTAAACTGGACCTAACCCTGGACTTTTAAATTAGGCACCATGGCTTATCCATCTTTGCCTAGCGCATGATCTGAAAGACATTCCATTTACACAATTAATTAAATTTATTCCATAGACGTAAGGTAAAGAAGAAAAAGCCTGGATTTAGGCGCCAAAGAGGTCTTAGTTTCCAACAAGAGGTTTTCGTGAATTTCCATCGTATATGCTTCAAGTCGCGGGCTGAGATGTGTCCCCGCCCCCCCTTAACGTAATCGCCGGGTCGCGAGTGTCGCAGATATTTTGGCCCCTGCTCGATAGACAGGCGACGACGCGGCGGCCGCGGTACACTCGTCCGCGAAAACAGTCACCTGCTTAGAGAAGTGGGGGGAAAATTGCGATGTTCCCGTCATCAAATGAAGGGGAAAAAATTAAGATTGCCCTAAATAGAGAGAACGTGACGATTTTCCGTAACGAAGTTGTTGTTACCAATAGATATAAGGTCTTATTTTTGTTGGCATTTATAGCTATCTGAATCATGTCTACAGAACCCTGGGTTTCATCTGATATTTATGTATGAATCAGTGCTTTAGATTTTGAAAATACAGAGATAACTAATTCAAATATTTTATTAAAATTTGATACGTTTAGGTACTAAACTCCTTCCACTACTTCAAAAGTTTCCTAAAACATGTAAATACTTAAATAGTTAATCATTTATTTCAGCTAACACAACAACTTCCAACAGGCAACTGTTTGAAAACTTTTTTGTTAAAGAATATAGAAGATAGTTATTTTTATTGACATATATAAATATAATATTAGTTATATATACAAAATATAACCAACCAATTGTGTCGCTATAATATTGGTACAATACAATACATATACTACATACTACACATATAATAATAATGTCCTAACCGATATCTGTTACGGAGGCCAATCGCAACGAGGATTAGCCATCGGCGCGGGATATTATAGTGCACAAGTATGTGCGCAAACACAGATGCACTCTGTGTTCTTTCACTCTCATAGTCCGGTGAGACGCCAATTCAACATGACCGGAGAGAGGTCAGGCGCAGGACCAACGGCTTAACGTGCTTTCCGAGGCACGGTAGGTGATTAACTCCAATGACCCCAAGTTCATGACTCCGGGGTGTTACTAAGTAATTTCAATATTGAAATACCCAGCTAAAATTTTTTTCGGGAAGTGAACCTGGGACTTCATCGTCCTTAGGCGGCGCATGCTACCACTAGATCAAACGAGGCAGTCACACATACTTAGAAGTTCCCATACTTAACATACTTACAAGTAACCATGACCCCGGTACACATTTGAATAGCCACGTTCATCACAAGAGCCCCATCCCATTAATGCCACAAATTTACACTTAGCCGATTCGAATCCCAAGGCAAACTAGTGAAATTAATGCAATAAAATTAAATAGTCACTAGACGTCGGAAAGATTATCCTGACAATTTAAAAAAAACATTAACACAATTACGTTTCTACAAATATGTTTGGTATTTTCCTTTTGTCTGAAAATTCTTTTCGATTTTGTACAATTAATTTGAATAATTACATAAAATTTATAGATGAGACAAATTGACGAATTTCCACATACCTACCTACTTATCAGAAATAAAGTAAATTAATATAATTCAATTTGATTACTCTACCAAAATATCTGAACTTTATCGTCATGTCCAAAAAATTCAACACAGTGATAGGCATACATACAACAAAGAAATAGCAATTGGGTCTCGTTGACACCATTGAATGCACCACAGATTAATAAGAGGCACCCGAAAAATGCTTCATTAAATCACAAGAAAATATCTCTACAAATGTATTTATCAGACACAATTTTTTTTCACCAGACATCGCAAACAAAAATAATACAATTCGAAAACAACGATCGTGTTGTTGGGCCCGAGTGTACGTCGCGTTCCTCCAACCCCGAACAGAATCTGTGCTTTATATCGGCCATTCTATTGCATTTTATTTTGGCTCCAACCCCGCAGCCTAAATAAAACAAAGTTCTACGCCCCACGAGCACGCCGCGCGGTGGAACCTTGTCGCTGTGAAATGCACGTGCACCGTACGATGCGCCATTTTGCGCGGAGCGTTTTGGAAATTTTCGATATTGTTTTATCCGTTTGGATAAACAAAGAGGATGTGTGTTGGACTGTTGTGGTATTGGGCTTTCAATGCAATTTCGATTTTAGAGTAAACGCTGGTTTCACTTTTAAAATAAATACTTACTTGAATTATATTTTATAGATTAAATTAACACATGTCTATTAAGTTAATACCTACGTACACATAAAATATGCCTAAAAAATTATTACGTTTGTTTTAGCCTCACCGACATTGTATGACTGCCTATGACCTACTTCAGACACTAAATTTGTTAACAAATAAATATCACTTAAGTACTTGCCGGTTATTCTCAGTAGAATCAATGTTCCGAATATGGCGGTTGAATTATTTATTTTGTACTAGCTGTGCCAGCGGTGTCGCCCGCGTTTGTGGTTAATATTATAAAGACTATTTCCGTCATACATGATTTCTATGTAACTTTAACCATTAAGGCTGCACACGCGACGGAAGCTTAAAAAATGGAGTAACTCCTCCCGTTTTCCCAACATTTCCCTTCACTACTCTGCTCCTATTGATTGTAGCGTGATGAAAAGTATACTATAACCTGCCCAGGAGTATGAAGAATAATTGTAAGTACCAAGTTTCGTTACAATCTGTCGAGTAGTTTTTGTTTCTATAAGGAACATACAGACACACAGACAGACAGACAGACAGACAAAAATTTTACTGATTGCATTTTTGGCATCAGTATCGATCACTAATCACCCCCTGATAGTTATTTTGAAAATATATTTCATATACAGAATTGACCTCTCTACAGATTTATTATAAGTTATAGATATAGATAGACTATTGTGCTTTTGTAAATAAATATATAAATAAATATATATTTATTTCTACTTAAATCTGTTTATTAAGACGTTCATAAAACTAAATAGATGTAATACAAGACGCGCTAATCAGTCCCAAACAGCCTATATCGGAGCAAATTGTTAGCGAGCGTTCGCAAAGCTTTATGGAGCCATAAAAGTGTATGAAAAATTTATTGCAGCCCTTAAAACGGCTCGAACGTAGCAAAAATTACATTTCTCGAGCGAGTACATAAAGAACGTTATCGCTATGAATGCGAATCGGAGCGATGAACAATCCGACATCGTGCCGCATCAAACAAGCTAACATGCTTCGCTATCTCGCATGCGATACGCATATAATGCCAAACTTGACGATTGGTGCTGAGAATAGAATGGTGCTGTAAAAGTACTTGTTTTTGCGCAAGTGGAGATAGGTAGGTATGTCATTTGTATTTCGCAAATTCGCTAGGAATATATTACCTAGATCGCGTTTGCACTTGTACATTAATGAAATGAGATCATAATAATACATTATTTCGGGATGCATTTATCTTAGCATTAATGTACGTACAGCAAATTCGATCTGTAGGTACATCGAGTTTGATTTGAATCTGTTATGTTATCTGCATGAAAGAGTGACGAACATTGTTATAATTTTACAATTATTTAGAAAGGTACTTTTCATACCTCCTGATATAAATCATCGGCAAATGCACATTTAATGTAGTAAACAATAAGTGTATGTACTTAATGTAGTTGAATGCTTTTTAATTATTAAAAATTAATTCGGTTTCGTATCCCTAACTCATAAACAATACTTCCTCCTAACTACATTAATACCTTTTTCCTAGAATGTATTGTCGAATAAACTTATTTTTAAAATAAAAATTACATATAAGTGACATCTATTGACAACACTTGAAATTAAATAATTTCTATTTCTTACACAGGCGATACTTGCGCTGGGGGTTTATTCTCATACATTTATTTACAAGAAATAATCTTATTTTGTCTATGGTTTGAAAGAACTCGTATCCGAACAGAGTCGACGCTGTCATTATTTTCTGAATGTTGGCAACTTATCATTTCAATTTCAAACGGTTTTCGATCGTGTAGTGTTTTATGGCGTATGTCAAATCTATAAAAACTTTTTAAGTAGAGTTTAGTGTTTAATTATGTCCATTTTCAGTGAATTACTGCCTAAACTCAGTGAGATATCAAATACTTTTACCAATAACTTCAATGATGACCTTAAGGTAATCTTATTTCTCAGTAAACGTATCAGTGATAAATGCGTTACATTTTCGGTTAATCCATCTGATTTAACGTACTTTACTGTGTGAAATGGAAAGTACAGTGTTGTAAACAGTGTAAATAATCGTGTATAATTGTGAAATTGTGTGAATTTCAGGCCGTATTTGAGTGCTTTGATAAGTTTGAAGAAGAGTATCAGAATGGCCGGGGACGAGCGCGGGAGAAAGCTCTAAAGGATAAAAACCCTATGACGACCCTTCAAAGTATCAACGAGGACGAAGGTACGCTTTGTGCACCTTATTTTATGTCACATTACTACATATTTACCATCATAATGTAAAAGGAATTCTTACAATACTCGTACGTTTTTTACAATGTATTTTTTATCAGTGTTCCCAATTAAATTTAAATTGTAAAATTAGATCGCATAGAGTCAAGCAATAGTACAATGTAAAATCTTTATTTGTAGAATAACGAAAACAAATGTTTTGCTTATTTAGTAAAGAACCTGGCACTGTTTACAAAACAAAGATTGTTTAATTCAGTGAATCTTCTGTAATCAATGTTTTTTTGCGTGATTGCTTTAATTATTAGAACTTCTATTCTCATATTTATGTTATTTTCAATAAGTGCATTGGTGATATCTGTGAATGATCACATGTGACGACGTTGGACGAGAGTGATCTAAGTGACATTTTGGGAAAATACACAATTGTTAAGAAAAATCATAATTCTTTCAGCCAGTACAGTATATAAGTACTTCCCATTTCTCAAGGAAAAAAATTATGGGAAGCTGTCTGAAAGAATTATGATTTTCTTTGCAATTATGTATAAAACCCATTTTTGCCTTTAATTTCACTTAGATCACTCAGATTCTAACATCGTCATGCATGATTTGTATACATTTTATATTTGTATTACTTTGTGTAACAAATACATTATTTTACTTTAAAATACAAAATGACATTTAATCCATAGAATAATAACATTTTGCTACTTGATTGTAGATGATTCTAGCAAAAACCCAGAACCAAACAACACCAAGCGCAGATCAAGCAACAAATTAAACAACAATGACACTGTCAGCCGGAGCTCCCTTGAAAGCAACAATGAGAAGTCTGGTAGAGGCTCAAAGAAACGTAGCAAAAACGAGGTGGATGGTCTGTCCAGTCCTGAACAGGATAAACGGCAGAAGAGAAATGCGTCCGTTAAAGCACAGAGTATTATTAGTAAACAGGTAAGATTTATTACTTACTATCACACCCAAAATGCTCTTTATACACCTTTTGTTGAAATGCAACAAGTTAAAT
This sequence comes from Glyphodes perspectalis, assembly GCA_951394215.1. Classification (NCBI taxonomy): domain Eukaryota; kingdom Metazoa; phylum Arthropoda; class Insecta; order Lepidoptera; family Crambidae; genus Glyphodes; species Glyphodes perspectalis. The sequence continues at coordinate 10,581,733 of OX596223.1, read as the reverse complement.
TTTTAAAGTCCCAAACTTGCACTTTCTAACACTCCAATCACTTAAAGGTGTAGGCTGAGTTCAAAGTGGGATAAGCTTGTCAAACCATATTCAGCCAAAAATAAAATTGAGTTGGGTTAGATGGACATAGGATAAGATTTACATATGGTTGCAATAGTCAAGAACAACGTTTTTCTACAGTTGCTTGCGCTCAATACAAGCAAGATCTTTCATGTGCTATTCATCATCATCTTCCTAGCGTTATGTCCCGTGTTTAGACGGGGTCCGCTTAGACCATGATCCAGGATTTAGCGAGTCTGGTAATTACATTGAAGCGACTGCCGATCTGACCTTCGTAACCCTAAGATAGGGGAACCAGACAATTTTTGGATCATGGTTACAAATTCAAAGTTGTTTGAATTTGCAGGTTTCATCACGATGTTTTCCCTCACCGTCGAGCTAGTGGTATAAATATGTACATAGATTTGAAAAATCTAGAGGTACATGCCCGGGTTTGAACCCGCACTCCTCGGTTAAGAGGCGCGTGTCCTTACCATTGAGCTACCACCGCTCCCATGTGCTATTACAATAATTAATTTGTAGTGTTAGTAATAATAAGAAGCCTTTTTTACTGTCAACTTATTAGCTATGTACATTTGACTGGCTCGATAGCGCATTCGTAGTGACTTTGCCCCGTGCGCTGAGAGTTGTGGGTTTGATCCCCATCCAGAACAAACATTTGTGTTATAAATACTTGTGTTTGTTTTGTGTCTGGATGTTAATATCCAATATTAAAGTATATATTTGTAATCAAGTCAACTGTGCTATTACACTGTGTATTACACACAAGTGCTTAAGCTACTTACCTCGGAGTCAGATTAATGTATGTGATGTAGTCTGATTTTTATTTTATTTATTTATGTATTTACAAAGTTATTTATGCACATCAGTTCCGATTAGCATGTCCATTGACATATAGGCCTTCTCCAACATTTTCCATGATTTGAGTGTCAGTAAGTTAATTTTATCTTATACATATTTACTTTTATCTCTTCAACAGGTGAATGTAAACTTGACTCAGAAGATGAGACGAGAGGAGTCTATCGACAAAAACCAGAAGAATCGCAAAAAGAAAGATGATGACAAAGAGAATACGGAACCTGTCCCTATTATTCAAAGTAGGTACCTAGCACAATTTACAATTTTATCATGATTCAAAAATTGTCTGGTTCCCCTATCTTAGGGTTACGAAGGTCAGACCGGCAGTCGCTTCAATGTAATTACCAGACTCGCTAAATCCTGGATCATGGTCTAAGCGGACCCCTCTAAGCATGGGACATAACGCTAGGAAGACTTAGCATAATTTACAAATTGATTGATTGATTTGAGTAAGAAGGGTATGGATTCTAACAAATATTTGTAGATGAAATGGATAAATATTGTTTATGAAATTCAAGAAACATCCTTTTTTTTACCTAATTTGTATTTTATTTCTTGTTTTTTTTTTGTTAACAGTCAAACAGGAAAAAATATCCCTCCCACCTGAACCAATGGACATGGAGTCGCTGCCACTCAATATTGAAGTCAAACAGGAATTGGATAAGGATGAGATTGCAATGCCACCACCAGCTGCTCCTGTACCTAGTAAGTTTTGGTCAACACTTTTATGCAGAGGTCCTTAACCTTACATCAGAACTATGGTATTCCATGAATTTGTTCCAAGAAGTCCAGATATGTTGTTTATAGTGTTTTGGAAAGAATTTTTTTTTTTAATTATGAAAGGTCAATGTTGGTTGGATTGTCAACTGTAATTTCCTTTTTATGTCTGGATTACTGTACAAATAATTTATTTTATTATACCTTAACCTGGACTGAGTTTTTAATAATTAAACCTAATTGCTTAGAGCAGCAATCAGGTACCTAGTTATTTTTAAAAACAAATGGAGATGTTAAAGGTTTTTTTTTCAACTTTTTGCTTGACATTTTTACATTAATCTCATACAACATCTCTTTTTGCTCTGAAACCCAAAATACTTTTATTCATACAGGTCAAACAAAACACTTATAAATCGTCAAATTATGCAAAAGAGGACTATGTGAATCTGCTAATTAGATCACTGTTTACCAATGTAATTCATTCATAGGACCTCGCAAAGGCGCCGCTAAGGAGGCTAAGGAGGCTAAAGAGAAGAACCAAGATGAGACCAGCGAAGAGGAAGGCTCCGGCCGCCGCCGCGCCACCAGGACACGGAAACAGACTGACACTTTACCAGGTAGCATTTTAATAATTTTAAGCGGCTCAGCTTCGTAAGATTGATAAATATTTTTTTAGGGTCCCATACGCAAAGCTGAAAAGAGTAACTACCGAGTTTCTTGCCGGTTTCTTCTCGGTAGAATCAGCATTCCGAACCGGTGGTAGATTCACATTGCTCTAAAGATCTTTACGATTTATAAGTGTTTTTTTAAGGCCTACATAAAGAAAGACATTTTAAATTTTGAATTTTTGAATTTTGAAAGGGCAAAGCAGAGTCTTAGTAATATGATCCATATTACTAAGACTCCGCTGTCCGTCCGTCTCGTCTGTCACCAGGCTGTATCTCATGAACCATGATGGCTAGACAGTAGAAATTTTCAAATGAAGAGGCGAGTGAGGTGTGTAAGGATCGTGCCATATGGCGTTCGGTTCTCTCTGCCTACCCCGCTAGGGAAGTGGCGTGAAGTTTAGTTAGTTAGTTATGTATTTCTGTTGCCCCCATAACAACAAATACTAAAAACAGAATACAATTAATATTGAAGAGGGGCTTCCCTACAACAAACTTGATTTTAATGCCGTTTTTTGCTCGATATTGGTACGGAACCCTTCGAGCGCGAGTCCGACGCGCACTTGTTTGAAAAAAAATTTATTATAATAGTACTCATGTTCAGGTTCATAATCTCCCTACGTTTTAATGTAGATTTTTGATAAGTTTTTACAAAAGTCGCTTCGTCGTAATTTGAAATATATATTTTCATTTAATTACTGTATATACATATATCGTGCTCAAATTATAAAGAAGAAAGATTTGATTGGTTGAATTGAATAGGCTCCGAAACTACTGGACCGATATAAACAATTATTTCATCAATGTAATGCTACTTTATCAGTGAGTAACAAAGACTATATTTTATTCACCTATTCTCATGGGAGTGGGAACTACGCGGGTGAAACCGCGGGGCGCAGCTAGTCCTATCCTATTAATATTATAAACGTGAAAGGATGTATGGATATATGTTACTCTTTCACGCAAAATCTACTGAATCATCATCATCTTCCTAGCGTTATGTCCCGTGCTTAGACGATCTAGTAATTACATTGAAGCCGACTGCCGATCTGACCTTCGTAACCCATTACAAATTCAAAGTTGTTTGAATTTGCAGGTTGTCACGAATTTTTCCCTCACCGTCGAGCTAGTGGTATAAATACGTACATAGATTTGAAAAATCCAGAGGTACGTGCCCGGGTTTGAACCCGCACTCCTCGGTTAAGAGGCGCGTATCCTTACCATTGAGCTGCCATCGCTCTACGAATGAATTTTAATAAAACTTTACAATAATATAGCTTATACACCCGAATAACATATCAGCTATGTTTTATCGATGTACCTCGGTCGCCGCGCCGCAGGCAGCGGCAAGTATATGTATATAACAAAGGTTCGTCCCGCAGCGGCGCGCGCCACCCGCGGCAGCGCGCGCGCGCGGCCCGAGCCGCACGACGCGCCGCCCGCCGACGTCAGGCCCAAGCGTACGCGCGCTAAAAAGGTACGCTCTCGTTTATGTATTTATTTACATTACATTTATTTGATACATAAGAAACAACCGTCAAAATAAGTATTTAGCTAGGTATCAATATAAAATGTTCGCCAATTATACATATACACAGCACTTTATAAAGCAATTACAATTAATCTTTTACAAATTCAATATTTAGCAGATAGATACTACTAATGCAGACTTTCTTACTTTAGAGTAAGCTACACTTTTGCCCTGTAAATTGCTAATAAAAAAATAACACCTAAACATTTTTTTTTTGTCCACATATTAGTTTGAGATCAGGTAAATATTGAAATTTTATTTTATTCTACCCCGCTAGGGAAGTGGCGTGAAGTTTAGTTAGTTAGTTTATTTTATTTTTGGCTGAATGTGGTTAAAGCCTACATGGCCACGGCATGGCCTGCTGTCCCTTTAACTCTGCCTACCCCTTCAGGGATTATGGGCGTGATGTTATACTAAATTTACATACACAACATCACGCACACAATCCCCGAAGAGGTAGACAGAGTCAAAGTGGCAGCAAGCCCCCCCCAACCACACTCAGTCAAAAACAAAACTGGGCTGAGTCAGATGGAAAATTGTGTATATACCATTAGTCTCCTTTTACGACATGCTAGGCAAGAACTGCAGTTGTTACATTCTTTTTAAGTCTCAGACCAACATAGGACAAAATTTCCCTACCCAATAAATTGACAAACTACAGCCCAATATATGTATATTTTTATATTTATTTTTTAACATTTCAGAAGGTATCAGGAACACCGGTTGAGAACGATAAAGATGGCATTCCATCGTCACAGGAGAGTGCGCCAGGTAAGTCATTAACATCATCTCCATCTTCCATTCTTAGTCAAAGTCAGCTAGAAACATGTTTTTAAATTTAGCTAGTCTCGTTATTACATTGCATTAATTGTTGACCTTCAACAACTTTAACAGTGGAATCGAAAGCATTAAATCATGAATGCTCACACATAGTATTTAAATTACAAAATAGTTATTTACAACTTGCAAGGTTACAATGGTTTTACGGTTTACGGCTTATTTTTTATAATTAGCAAGCATAGTCGCTAGCAAAAACTAGTCGACAACTAACAAACTTTTGTCTTAAAACCAATATCACATGAGATTGTTAGGAAGGCCCAGGCTCACCTACCACGACCAGATCGGTCGTGTATTAAAAGAAGGTGATGTTAGGAGTCATAAAAACCGTAGAGCTTGTATGAAAAGGATTATGAATGTTGAAGAGGCGAGTGAGGTGTGTAAGGATCGTGCCATATGGCGTTCGGTTCTCTCTGCCTACCCCGCTAGGGAAGTGAATAGAATAGAAAAGCTTTATTTGGCACACACGCAAGGAATACAATATAAAAACAAAAAGGAAACAAAAACAGTAACAAAAAGAAATAAAATTAACACACAAAATAAATAATAAGGTGTGCCACAAGGGCGCCCGCTCAGCTTAAGTCGTGACCCACCTGACAGTCAGGTAGGTCACGACCCTGGTTTTCAGCGGGTACCAGGTCTACACCGCGCATCCGTCCCCCTCTCACGGGACCAAGCCAACGGGTGAGACAAGTTTATGATCGACACCCTAATCGAAACGGATGCGCGATGCAGAGGTGCGGCCATCACCAGGAAGAAAAAAGAAAAAACATATATATATATATAAAAATTAAATAAAAAGAAAACAAAATAAACAAATCGAAGATAGAAAAAATTAAATAAAATAAAATGAAAATTATAATAATTAAAAGAATAATAATAAAAAGACAAATAACATGCATATGTTTCGTAATTAAATATAATTAAATACGAAGTGGAAAGAAGTGGAAGGAAGTGGCGTGAAGTTTAGTTAGTTTGTTATTGTTAGTTTCCTTATTTCTCTAGGTACAATCTAATAATATTAACCAACCAATTAACAGCTAGATAAAATTATGAACATGGAAAGTATTAAAATATCTATTTATTTTATTTACAAGCGTCACCAGCTGAAAAACCACGGCCGAAGCGAACAAGAAGAGGGCAGAAAGAAGCGTAAGTATACTAACTACTTTTTTATTATAAAACAACATAAAAAAAATATAGTCGAAACAACATTAAAAAAAAACATGTACTTATATAATTTAAGAATTCTCAGATTTTCTTTTAATATAAAGATTATGTATATACACAAATATTGTATAACAATTGCGTACTTTGCCGTCGTAATTTACTATGTTCAACTTCTGATCAATTAAAGATAAAGATAAAGATAAAGATATTTTTATTTGTCAAAACATGAGTAACAAAATGATGTACAAAAATTGTGTAAGTCCTGCATGTTTTTGCCAATAGTGGCGTACAAAATTTGAAATCTTAGATAGGGTTTATACATTAAATTATACAATAATCAATTAAGATATTGTCAAAAACTTACAAACTAAACTTCAAAATAATAAATAAGTACATAATTATAATTCATACCCTAAAAATTTATTAAATTAAGCATTAGTCAAATAATCATTTAAATTGTAATAACATTTTTCATATAGGAAATGTTTAAATTTATTTTTGAATTCAATGATGTCAAGATTTTTTATTTCTTTTGGCAATTTATTAAATATAAGCGGACCCATACCTAGAATACTTTTTTGCTTAAGTGTCGTATTGGCTATACAAACACACAGTCTACTTTCGTCACGTTGACGACGTTGGCTTACATCGGTCTTTTTTACAAAAAAGCTAGGGTTGGATTTTACAAATACAGCTACTTCATAAATATATAAGGATGGCAAAGTTAATAATTTAAATTGTTTAAAATAAGGTCGGCAGGATTCTTGCTGTTTTAATCCAAATATTGCACGTACACATCTTTTTTGGGCTTTAAAAAAAAAAAAAAATGATTTCTTTATAAAGTAATTCTTTAGAAGTATTACCTATTTGACTATTTTTGAGTAGTTTTTTAGTTCAGTATAAACCAAGAAGTGTTATATCTACATTTTTTCTATCACAGCGAAAAAGAACCCCCCAAGCCCGAAGAACCAGCCGAACCAATCGTATCACCGAAAGAGGAGCGGATATCCCAACCTCAAGTAGCCGATTCTCCAATCCTCCAACACAAGACCAAGAGCAAGGCCAAAGGCAAGAAGAACCAAAAAGAGGAGAAAGAGGACTTAAGAGACAAAGAGGATCTTGGAGACCAAGAGGACACGGTGCACACGGTAGACGAGACAGACAACCAGGGCTTGGTGTTGGAGCAGACAAGAGTGATAACGAATCTGAACGCGACTGTGACGATTGGGGGGGAGATGGATAAGACTGTGGTCATACCCAATGGGGTGTACAACCATGCTCCTGTCACCCCTAAGAATGTGGTGAGTAATACATGCATGGGTAATTCTCACGAAATCTCGAAATTTGGTCATTATGTAACTCGCAAATAATATTGAAAAGATATTGTATATATTTTTTATGAATTTTGTGGTATTGATGTTGCAAAATTTTAATTATATAGTGGTCCCTAGATTAAACGTGTTTTACGTGGATTATAAAGATATTTAAAAAAATGAAAATGAGGGAATGACGACATACATGAGGGAATGATAAAATTGTTTATTTTTAAATTATCTTTTTATTTAGTAATTATTTTTTTATATTAGTATTAACAGAAAATCACAAGGTTATTGTAGTACAACTGGATCATTTTCATTTAACCTAACTTAAATTTTTATATTGCACTTAATCACAGTGGCAGTATAAAACTAAATAAAAAACAAAATATCTTCACTTAATAATTAACTTAGCTGACATTTTAACAATGGAGTAAAGTTCTCTTATATTATTTAGTCTTAACAATAACGAAAAAATAGCCTTTTAGGCAAAATAAACGAAACAATGAAAATTACTTATAGCAGAACATCTACTTTTTTATCTATTCAGTCTCAAAGTTACATAAACAGTCATCTCAATTAGATATTATCGTCTATTTCCTTCACAGAATAACATCCCTTTTTAATTAATGTTGGTGGCCTAATCTTCTGCTGAATATCATGCCAGCCATACAACTGTTCATCCTTAATTATTGGCCATCTCCAAGATGTGGTTCCTCTTTTCATACACTTTACTAAAGCACCATCCTCAAAAACTGACATTATTTCCCCTGGATAAACTTTTTCGTCCCATTTGATCAGAACGTGATCGCCTATATTATAAGTGGGATTGTTATATGATGTACATATAACATCATTCGATGATTGTCCACCATGTGACTTGGTTCGTGTTTGCATTTCACTACGATGGCGTAGTGAAATGCTTTGGGCTTTTTTAATGGAGGAATTTGAAGATGAGTAATACCCCAAATGAAAATGTCTACATTTTCCTTCACATTCAGAGCATGAAAGGCTTCTAAACTCTAGGACATCACCAGTAAAGACAAATTGGCGAATTTTTTGAGTTCCGCGGAATGCAGTAATGGTTTGTGACTGTTTAACTAAGTCTTCAATCTCTGCAATATTTGCAGTGGTAACTTCAAAAAGAATTATTGAAGAACATCTAGTCAACAAAATGTTTTTGAGTGAACTTAAATCCACGATATCTTGGCCTTCAGCTACTGCTTTGTCGGCAGTTCTTTTTAAAGTACCACCGACGCCATCAGGTGCACCTTTGCCATGGCCTGGTTCTGAATAATGCCATGAAAAAAATGTCGTACCCGGAAATAAATCATTTATATGACGATATACAACGTGGAACATGAACTTGTTCTTATACTGGTTGACAGGACTATCACTTAGTACGTGTATTCTGTGTATGTTTAAATTCTGATTCTTAAGCCACTTAAAAACTGGTACTAAGTGTGCCCATACCGCCATAGTATCGTGCCTGTTATTTTCAGAAAGAGAACAAAAAGTTTGGGGTTTAACAGTATCATTGTCACGTAAATATAACACCCCTGTATGGAGTGTAACTTGTTGCCTGGCCCCTCCAAAATGAACTGCCTGAATCTCTTCGTTATATTTGCAACAATAGTTCTCACTGAAGTCTATATGAATAAGGACTTCATTGTCAGTCAAATTCTTTTTAAGTTCTGAGATGGTCTGATACTGGTGCGTTATCGTGGCAACATGTTTAAAGAATAAAGGCAACTTTTCTTCTAACTGGAACACTAGTTTTCTTAGTGAAACATTGATCGCTTTTTTAACGGGTTTTCGTACTGTCTTCATCTTTCCATTTTTTTCATAGGATGTAGTTTCATACATCCACTGATGATAGGTCACTTTTCGGTTTGGCTGTGGAAGATAATATTCCATCCCTTTGTTTGAACAACCATCACATTCTCGTAACAAACATTTCGTTGAATGGACATTGCATGTTATCATAGCTAGAAATCTTGTTATATTACCGCAACATAAGGCTTTATTGTCATACAATTTCATGATCATCAGTTGAATGTTTGCATGAATGACACATGCGCATGTGTCTCGGTCTTTTATGCTTGCCCAAGTCACCCAAAAAGGTCGAAGTCGACAGAATGTTGCCAAGCTTATTTGATATTCAACCTTCGTCAGAAATTTTTTGTGCAAATTTTTCATAGTATCACACAATACACGTTTTTGTTTTACCTCTCCTTTAGACCTAATAAAATCTTTCTTTCCTGGGCACATTCGGGAATTCTCGTCATTTTCCAAAAAATCTTCTATGTCTTTTTTAACTTTCACCAATTGAGCATTTATTTTTCTGGTGCGGGTCTTTTTGTATGTCTCGTGTCTGAAAAACGGTTTTGATAAGTGCAGCAATTTGTGTTTCTTCAAAAGATCTGGTTTTATAATCTCAAAATATTTCTTCTTTTCCACATGTTTCTTCAAGTTAATGTATCTGTCTTTTAGTTGTTTTGTTAGAACTTCCGACAAAATAAGTTTCTTTTTCACAAGTTCAGGAACTTGGATGTTCTTCAACAGTGCTGATACATTGGTTTCAGGAGAAGTCTGATTATTCTTGATAAGTCTTTGACATCTCTTACGATATTTCTCTTTATTTCTTATTTCACGTTTCAATCTCTCCTGTAACCTGCTTATTTTCGAATATAATATTGCTCTACGTCTTCTTAATTGCTGCCTCCTTCGAATAGCTGCCAGGTTCCTATCCTCATTATTATTTTGAATAACCAATCCTGGGCTAGGAGGTGGTGTCTCGTCTAATAATCTTGCTAAGTTCTTACGTATCTTCGCTGTTTTGTCTCTATATGTTTGGCTATTTTTCTTCCAGTTTTTCCTTTTTTGCCTTTTTTCCCTGGAACTCATAGTGGATACAAGCTTAACTTGGCCCTTTTCTCTTTTTTTAAGATATTTAAGTCTTTCTTTTCCGCGAAGTACTTCGAGACTTACGGGGTCAGATTTCATTTTCTCCCTACGCTTCCTATCATACTCTTTCTTTTTTAATTTATCTTCTTCTTCGCTGATCTTCTTTCTTGACATTATTTGACCCTACAAAACAGTTAGCTAAATAAAGTAAATAATCTAAAAAGCAAGTTGACCTTTGTTAGAAAATCATTCCCTCATAAATCATCATTCCCTCACTACAAATTTATGTGAGGGGATGACGGTGAGGGAATGATGAAACAAAGAATGATAATAAAAAACTCCTGACATAACCTCACTTTTGGAAATTTGCTTTGCATATGTTAAAATACTCCCATAAACCTACTTCTCTATGTAATTAATTACGCTTAAAGTATTTTACCTTTTGTTTTTCCGGGGTGTGGGGGAATGACTATGAAAAATGTAATTTGACCAAAAAAAATATTTTAACTTTGTGGAACACAAACTGCAACACGCTCACGGTAAATTCGCCATTTTGATAAGTTGACAGGACTACCAACTATCAAAAACTAATAGTAGCGTTCACGATTCATTGAGAATGCGTTCAGAATTTGATTGTCAGCAACAATGTGAGGGAATGATTTATTTTTATAGGACAAGTGTATATTTTCTATTTTTACATCCGGTTTTTACTATATATTCCAAGTTAAGATATTTTTTATTAGTCTGTCATATTTTTAATCGAAAAGTCTTGACAGTAGATTGTTATTACTTTTTTTTTGTTTGTTTGATAATACAAAAGTGTTTGAATTTGTAGTTTGGGACATAGTGAGGGAATGATTTTACGGACATTATATAGTGTTTTTTTTTCTTATGTACGCATTTGGTTCCAAAATAATAAGTGAAACTTCTAGTAACAGTAATGTAGATTACAAGAAAATTTTGATAACCGTTCCATGTTTGTTAGATTTTCGATAAAACTCAAAGGACAAGAATTTCGGTATTTCATGAGAATTAACCGCATATAGGTACATACACTAATTATAACACCTTGAACCAATGAAAATGTAATTTATTAGATTATGCATTCATTAAATAAGAAGATTCGGTTCTCTCTGCCTACCCCGCTAGGGATGTAACGTGAAGTTTAGGATAAACAAGAAAAATTGCTTTATGGAAAAGGATGTGTAAAGAATATTCAAAATATAAGCATAAGTAACATGTTGACTACAAAGATAGTTACTTTGAGAATAGTACTTTCGTCTAATAAAATAAGTATTTGTCCCATGTTGGTCTGGGACTTGAAAAGAATGTTCCAAATGTGTTTCTTGCCTAGCATGTCGTAAAAGGCGACTAATGGTATATGGGGTTTTGGGTATGTGATTGTGTAGGCGACAAACAAGCCACTTGTTTACTATTTTTCACAATTTTTCATCTAACCCAGCCCTGTTTTGTTTTTGGCTGAATGTGGTTGAAGGGACTGCTGCCCCTTTGACTCTGCCTACCCCTTCGGGGATTATGGGGGTGATGTTATGTTATGTGTCTAATAAAGAGAGTAATTATGCACTTTCTCGCCATTTAAAATGATGAATAAAGTTTTACGTAAAATTATTTATTTACAGCGCAACATGAACGATACAGTAGTATTAGAAGCGTGCAATAGAGAAACCATAGTGTTAGACAAGCCGCAGCATGCTATAATGGACGCCACAGTAGTCATAGACAAAGGTGAGTCGAGAGTTTTTTATTTTATATATGAGATTAAATTTTGTCTTTCTCTCTTTCTTCTCCCCTATTCCCAGCTATCTCCTAGTTTCCTCTAACTCTCACTTTTTCCCCTGACAGGTGAGAGGTCACCTGTCTCCACTCGCTTCTTTATACCCCGTCTCATTTCTCTCCTATCTCCTTTCTCCTTCGTCTCTCTCTCTATCTTTATCTTTTATGTCTCTCTGTAGTATACTTGTAACCTTAAGGATTGAACTTAGTATACCAAATTGCATCATTAATTTCATAAGCAAGAATAAATACACAGAATTACTATCAACCCCACTTCTCTCCTCTCCCATGACAAAGTTTCAAGCTTACGGCACCTTTGGTTAACTTTCTCGGGAATGCACAGATCCGAAAGCCACCATGATGACGGAGGACAACTCGCTGCTGACCGACGACGAGGACCCGCGCGAGCGCACGCCGCCCAAGCAGCAGCTGCCCGCTGTGCAGCCCACGTGAGTCGATAGCCTTACACATATGCATTCCATCACACCTGCAATCCTCAAAAGGGTCGTCTAATAAGCAATAAAAATCCTGATACCACATTTAGCCAAAATATTCAGGATTTTATTTTTTTATAGCTAGTTTTTTTTATTAAAAAACGAAATTTTTTTAAGACAAAACTAGCTGTACCCGCGGTTTCATCCGCGTGTACAGTATAGTTAATGTTATATACCCTATATCCTTCCTCGATAAATGGGCTGTCTAACACTAAAATAATTTTTCAAATCGAAGCAGTTGTTCCTGAAATTAGCGCATTCAAGCAAATAATAAATATAGATTAAGTTGAGTTTATTGAAAAAATATGAAAATGACAAGTAGCTACCTCGTGGCATAAATCATTCACAAACCCAACATCTTATACACAGTTAGTCGCCTTTTACGACGTGCTAGGCGAGAAACAAAGTTGGCACATTATTTTTAAGTGCCAGTCCTCCGTGAGACTACATGAGACCTACATTGTAAGATTTTGCTGTGACAAAACGAATAATAAATAAATATCCGACTATATCACATAAATTGATCTGACTCCGAGGTAAGTAACTTAAGCACTTGTGTTACGGATATTAGAAACAGCAGTGGTATTACAAATATATACATAAATATTGGATATCAACACCTAGACACAGAACAAACATAAGCATTAATAATACGAATGTTTGTCTTGGGTGGGGATCGAACCCACAACTCTTGGCGCAGAGCAAGATCACTACCAAATGCGCCATCGAGCCAGTCAAAACAATAATGTAGAAATCAGTTTTTTTTAACCTACCTAATTATTTCATTTTGAATTTTAGATCTGCAGTGAAAGAAAAAGTGCAACAGTTTGAGGAGATGGCCACCAGAGTCACTCGGACCAAGACGAGAGCGATGGCGAAAAAGGTATATTTTTGGGCACTGGAAACGGATGTTCTGCTTTGTCAAACTTGCTATTAAATAAATAAATAAATTCTCAAGAGAGACACAACAATTCCCTAGTCCCAAACTAAGCTTATGCGTGTGCTATGTATACTAGGTGGACGGATAGACATACTTAAATACGTTTATAAACATCCATGACTCGAGTACCAATGTCCATGTTCATCACACGAAACATTTGCCCCTAGCGGGATTCGAACCCGCGACCCTCGGTTTCGTGGCCAGTCTTTTATTAATACAATACCATCGTATTGTTGCTAATGATTAAATAAAATAAAAAAATAAATCTTTATTTTCTCCCGCTTACAAGATACTTATTATTACAATTCTAGGCATTTGGTACAATGACTGAGATGCTGGTGCCTAAACCAGGTAAATCCTGTGTCTTAGGTCACTAGGTCTCATCCCTGCCGCTATGGCACTTAAACAACTTTATTATTAGAACACAACAAGTTTATAATGAACTAACCTCGCTTGCAGGAGGAGCAGCCTGAAAATCAGACGCCGCCCGACAAGGTCTCTAAGCCGGTGCTGTCGGCAGAGACGCTCAACAAGATGAACAACATGATATTCAACGGGAAAGCGCCTCAGGTAATGAGGGTTTTCAAAAAACAAAACCGCCAGGTGGCGCGAAGGAGTCTCGTGGTCTTATCACTGTCACTATTGGCTCTTTGTTGACAGCACCCTTCATAATGTGACTCGTATGTCAATTTGTTCTGACAACTAACAAATGAGGAGGGTGACAAGACCGCACGTCACAGTTATGCCATCTTTTGGATGTTTTAATTCTAAAAACCCTCGTTTAAAGCACTTAACATTCCTTAGTACTTACAGATCATCACCAATCTATCGTCTCATTTTGTTGTGCCATACCGCAATGCATAGCGAACATAACGAACTAGCACAATGAGTTGCGCCTAATTATAATAAATACTAAGCTTATTTATACTAACTCACCTACATCTCCCCAGATCTCAAGCTCAGCTTCCAAGCCCCGCGCTAACGTAGTAAGCTCGGCGAAGTCCTTCATCCCCGCCTCGACGTCCAAGATCAGCGCCATCAACAAGGCCAAGGAGGCTGCAGAAGAGAGCCTCAAGAGGGAGAAAGAGGATGCGCGCAAGAAGAAAGAGGCTATGCTGGAGGCTAAGAGGGAACAGCAGAAGAGGTTAGTCTGATATTTGTTCTGACATGCAAATGCTTATATTGCTTTAATATGTTAAACAGGGAACCATGACCTCATAGTTTAGGCAGGTTTATGAAACCATTCTTCAATGTGGCACGATTTGATTTGAGCGAATTTCTTTGATGCCAGAATTTTATTGACAGCCCGCTGATCTATTGGTCAGAAACTGGCAACTAACACAAATACTGCGAATTTTCTCAATTTTGTGATGTTTTTTGTTTATTATGATGATAAGCGTTTTATACAAAAAATATAGCGTCGTGTTGGTTCATTTAGAAAAGTTGTTATTTTTTTGTCGCTGTTATAGATTATTTTCTTATGCGCAATACGCACCAAAGCTGCCGGCCTGTTGTCGGCGATCTTTTATCGGTGCGCTAGTCCGCACAAGTGTCGCCGGCGACGCGTGCGCAAGCCATATGTCGCTAACGCGTCGCACGGGCGCACGTCGCCGACACGATTATTTTTATATAGGCCGCGGGCTGTGTTGGCGGCTTTGGTGTGTATTGCGATGTAGCTCATCAATGTCCATCGTTTGTCCAGAAAACGCGAGGAGAAGATGGCGGCCGCGGCGGCGGCGCGGGAGGCGGCCGAGCGGGAGCGGCGCGCGGCCATGCAGGCGGCGGCGCGCGACCGCCTCGAGAAGCAGGCGCACGCCGACCTGGGCAAGCTGGAGCGCATCCGCGAGGCCGAGCGGGTCAGTATGCTCCACTGCGACACATGACCCCCATGCAGGCGGCGGCGCGCGACCGCCTCGAGAAGCAGGCGCACGCCGACCTGGGCAAGCTGGAGCGCATCCGCGAGGCCGAGCGGGTCAGTATGCTCCACTGCGACACATGACCCCCATGCAGGCGGCGGCGCGCGACCGCCTCGAGAAGCAGGCGCACGCCGACCTGGGCAAGCTGGAGCGCATCCGCGAGGCCGAGCGGGTCAGTATGCTCCACTGCGACACATGACCCCCATGCAGGCGGCGGCGCGCGACCGCCTCGAGAAGCAGGCGCACGCCGACCTGGGCAAGCTGGAGCGCATCCGCGAGGCCGAGCGGGTCAGTATGCTCCACTGCGACACATGACCCCCATGCAGGCGGCGGCGCGCGACCGCCTCGAGAAGCAGGCGCACGCCGACCTGGGCAAGCTGGAGCGCATCCGCGAGGCCGAGCGGGTCAGTATGCTCCACTGCGACACATGACCCCCATGCAGGCGGCGGCGCGCGACCGCCTCGAGAAGCAGGCGCACGCCGACCTGGGCAAGCTGGAGCGCATCCGCGAGGCCGAGCGGGTCAGTATGCTCCACTGCGACACATGACCCCCATGCAGGCGGCGGCGCGCGACCGCCTCGAGAAGCAGGCGCACGCCGACCTGGGCAAGCTGGAGCGCATCCGCGAGGCCGAGCGGGTCAGTATGCTCCACTGCGACACATGACCCCCATGCAGGCGGCGGCGCGCGACCGCCTCGAGAAGCAGGCGCACGCCGACCTGGGCAAGCTGGAGCGCATCCGCGAGGCCGAGCGGGTCAGTATGCTCCACTGCGACACATGACCCCCATGCAGGCGGCGGCGCGCGACCGCCTCGAGAAGCAGGCGCACGCCGACCTGGGCAAGCTGGAGCGCATCCGCGAGGCCGAGCGGGTCAGTATGCTCCACTGCGACACATGACCCCCATGCAGGCGGCGGCGCGCGACCGCCTCGAGAAGCAGGCGCACGCCGACCTGGGCAAGCTGGAGCGCATCCGCGAGGCCGAGCGGGTCAGTATGCTCCACTGCGACACATGACCCCCATGCAGGCGGCGGCGCGCGACCGCCTCGAGAAGCAGGCGCACGCCGACCTGGGCAAGCTGGAGCGCATCCGCGAGGCCGAGCGGGTCAGTATGCTCCACTGCGACACATGACCCCCATGCAGGCGGCGGCGCGCGACCGCCTCGAGAAGCAGGCGCACGCCGACCTGGGCAAGCTGGAGCGCATCCGCGAGGCCGAGCGGGTCAGTATGCTCCACTGCGACACATGACCCCCATGCAGGCGGCGGCGCGCGACCGCCTCGAGAAGCAGGCGCACGCCGACCTGGGCAAGCTGGAGCGCATCCGCGAGGCCGAGCGGGTCAGTATGCTCCACTGCGACACATGACCCCCATGCAGGCGGCGGCGCGCGACCGCCTCGAGAAGCAGGCGCACGCCGACCTGGGCAAGCTGGAGCGCATCCGCGAGGCCGAGCGGGTCAGTATGCTCCACTGCGACACATGACCCCCATGCAGGCGGCGGCGCGCGACCGCCTCGAGAAGCAGGCGCACGCCGACCTGGGCAAGCTGGAGCGCATCCGCGAGGCCGAGCGGGTCAGTATGCTCCACTGCGACACATGACCCCCATGCAGGCGGCGGCGCGCGACCGCCTCGAGAAGCAGGCGCACGCCGACCTGGGCAAGCTGGAGCGCATCCGCGAGGCCGAGCGGGTCAGTATGCTCCACTGCGACACATGACCCCCATGCAGGCGGCGGCGCGCGACCGCCTCGAGAAGCAGGCGCACGCCGACCTGGGCAAGCTGGAGCGCATCCGCGAGGCCGAGCGGGTCAGTATGCTCCACTGCGACACATGACCCCCATGCAGGCGGCGGCGCGCGACCGCCTCGAGAAGCAGGCGCACGCCGACCTGGGCAAGCTGGAGCGCATCCGCGAGGCCGAGCGGGTCAGTATGCTCCACTGCGACACATGACCCCCATGCAGGCGGCGGCGCGCGACCGCCTCGAGAAGCAGGCGCACGCCGACCTGGGCAAGCTGGAGCGCATCCGCGAGGCCGAGCGGGTCAGTATGCTCCACTGCGACACATGACCCCCATGCAGGCGGCGGCGCGCGACCGCCTCGAGAAGCAGGCGCACGCCGACCTGGGCAAGCTGGAGCGCATCCGCGAGGCCGAGCGGGTCAGTATGCTCCACTGCGACACATGACCCCCATGCAGGCGGCGGCGCGCGACCGCCTCGAGAAGCAGGCGCACGCCGACCTGGGCAAGCTGGAGCGCATCCGCGAGGCCGAGCGGGTCAGTATGCTCCACTGCGACACATGACCCCCATGCAGGCGGCGGCGCGCGACCGCCTCGAGAAGCAGGCGCACGCCGACCTGGGCAAGCTGGAGCGCATCCGCGAGGCCGAGCGGGTCAGTATGCTCCACTGCGACACATGACCCCCATGCAGGCGGCGGCGCGCGACCGCCTCGAGAAGCAGGCGCACGCCGACCTGGGCAAGCTGGAGCGCATCCGCGAGGCCGAGCGGGTCAGTATGCTCCACTGCGACACATGACCCCCATGCAGGCGGCGGCGCGCGACCGCCTCGAGAAGCAGGCGCACGCCGACCTGGGCAAGCTGGAGCGCATCCGCGAGGCCGAGCGGGTCAGTATGCTCCACTGCGACACATGACCCCCATGCAGGCGGCGGCGCGCGACCGCCTCGAGAAGCAGGCGCACGCCGACCTGGGCAAGCTGGAGCGCATCCGCGAGGCCGAGCGGGTCAGTATGCTCCACTGCGACACATGACCCCCATGCAGGCGGCGGCGCGCGACCGCCTCGAGAAGCAGGCGCACGCCGACCTGGGCAAGCTGGAGCGCATCCGCGAGGCCGAGCGGGTCAGTATGCTCCACTGCGACACATGACCCCCATGCAGGCGGCGGCGCGCGACCGCCTCGAGAAGCAGGCGCACGCCGACCTGGGCAAGCTGGAGCGCATCCGCGAGGCCGAGCGGGTCAGTATGCTCCACTGCGACACATGACCCCCATGCAGGCGGCGGCGCGCGACCGCCTCGAGAAGCAGGCGCACGCCGACCTGGGCAAGCTGGAGCGCATCCGCGAGGCCGAGCGGGTCAGTATGCTCCACTGCGACACATGACCCCCATGCAGGCGGCGGCGCGCGACCGCCTCGAGAAGCAGGCGCACGCCGACCTGGGCAAGCTGGAGCGCATCCGCGAGGCCGAGCGGGTCAGTATGCTCCACTGCGACACATGACCCCCATGCAGGCGGCGGCGCGCGACCGCCTCGAGAAGCAGGCGCACGCCGACCTGGGCAAGCTGGAGCGCATCCGCGAGGCCGAGCGGGTCAGTATGCTCCACTGCGACACATGACCCCCATGCAGGCGGCGGCGCGCGACCGCCTCGAGAAGCAGGCGCACGCCGACCTGGGCAAGCTGGAGCGCATCCGCGAGGCCGAGCGGGTCAGTATGCTCCACTGCGACACATGACCCCCATGCAGGCGGCGGCGCGCGACCGCCTCGAGAAGCAGGCGCACGCCGACCTGGGCAAGCTGGAGCGCATCCGCGAGGCCGAGCGGGTCAGTATGCTCCACTGCGACACATGACCCCCATGCAGGCGGCGGCGCGCGACCGCCTCGAGAAGCAGGCGCACGCCGACCTGGGCAAGCTGGAGCGCATCCGCGAGGCCGAGCGGGTCAGTATGCTCCACTGCGACACATGACCCTCTCATAACGAACGCTTCTGGACCCTGGGACTTCTACACGACTTCAAAAAAGTACTTGTAGGTTATCGCGAGCCGGTTCGTCTTGAGGCACGAACACCTTTAAAAAAAACCAAAATAATTTCTCACTATAATATAAAAAAATATAATAATATGCTAATTGCGGTCTTGTTCTCCATAACGTTCGCATACTTCCATTGGAAATGTATCGAGTTTATAGATTATGATAAACAGTAATCGTCTCAATGCGACGATGAGATCATCAACATCCTTTTAAAAGGATGACCACCTATTGACCACAAATATAAATTTTCAACAGAAAAAAGCAGATTTAGCACGTAAAGTGGCCGAGACGGAAGAGAGACGGAAAGCTGAGGAGCAAGCGAGACAACAGAGGCTAGCCGAGGAGCAGAAGAGAGCGGAGGCTATCCGCCGCAAACAGATGGAGGAGGCTGAGGCGTGAGTTACCCATAATAAGATATACTCTAGTTGATTATGTTTCGTCTAATAATAGATTATATCTAGGATACAGTGGCAAGTGATATGTGATTACTAATTTAGCAGTTAAAGACATATCTTTCAATGTATTTCACAATATCAAAGCTCAATTTAATTCCGAATGTTAAGCAGAGAAGTCTCCCTTCTGCCCTTGTGAGGAAGAGAGAACCAGTTTTCGCTTATGAATTTCAGTGCGTATCATCGTACCAACTAAGTAACTAACTAAACTTCACGCCACTTCCCTAGCGGGGTAGGCAGAGAAAACCGAACGCCATATGGCACGATCCTTACACACCTCACTCGCCTCTTCAACATTCATAATCCTTTTCATACAAGCTCTACGGTTTTTATGACTCCTAACATCACCTTCTTTTAATACACGACCAATCTGGTCGTGGTAGGTGAGCCTGGGCCTTCTGCGGCTCCTACATCCTTCCACATTCGCATTGTATATCTATTGTATACCTACTGGCCTAAGTGGTACATCGTACCACTTAGGCCAGTATTCCAGATTATAGGTCTGACGTTCCTGTAACTAAATATAAAACATTTAAATAATGCTCAAATATAGTAGCGTCTATATAATGGTGACTTTTTTTTTTAAATCAGTGTCAAGATGTAGGTAATTGGTGGGTACAGATAATGTTATGACGGTCAATTAATTACGTTTCCAGTATGAAGAAAGAGGCGGCGATAATGGCGAAAGAGATAGAGAAAAGACAGAAAGAGTACATAGAGAAGCAGAAGATGAAACACAGGTCCACGAATGACAAACGTAAGTATCATCCGTGTTACGTCTAAATTACATCGATTTGTTCCATGGTTATTTTAAATAGAGACAAATTAGATCTTAGTACACATAATAAATTGATATAAAAATTATGTTTATCACAGATCACACACCCCTAAAGACCCCCGGCACGCCGTGCGGCATGTCGCACATGGAGCCGGTGTACATGGCGGACGGGTTCCAGTACCTGAACTCTGACGAGGACGAGGAACCGCCCGAGCGACCCGCGCCCGCCTGGAGCACCTCCAAGGTCAGTCAGAATTTACTGAACCAAGGGAAAGTACAACACACCGTCCAGCTGAAATTAGCGGAATCGACGAGGTGTGACGAACTCCCGGAACTTCTAGATGATAGGACTCTACTTCGTCTATCGAGGGTAGTAATGAGTGATACCGACTAAACCCATGGGATAAACCCATGCCTTTATCCAAATTCGTCCGCGAGATCGTAAAATTTCACAACCCAATGGATATCAATGTTCAACTAAGGCTTTCGATATAGTATCGAAAATGTTTGATAAAAAAAATTAAGTAATTTACTTTCGTTACAGTGACTTGAATAGTATCAAACACTGCCCTTACGGCTAATCAACATATATTATAACGCTAAAGAAAAAAGCAGTGATCAGCTTGTTAAAAATTTAGGAGTACCTCAAGGCAGCATCCTCAACCCTAACGTACTTGTATTTGTAACTTACAATATGTAAAAGTATACCTAAAACATAGGCTATATTTTATCTCTATGTTCCCACGGAAACGAGAACTACGCGGGTAAAGTCGCGAGGCGCTGCTATATTATACATATATTGTAATCGTTCTGTAATCAAGATGTGAACGCATTATATAAAGCATTGGTGTCCCGTTCTGGCAGGCGCGCAAGCAGGCGCTGGCGGTGCAGTGCCAGGTCCCGCAGGCGCACGTGGACCGCTTGTTCAGCGTGCGCGTGCACAGCCCCGACCTGCGCGACATCTTCCCCGACATCGACCGCGCGCGCCTCAAGCGCACCTCCTCCGCCGTCTGGCGCACGCCGCCCGGACATCGCCTGCCCACGCTGCAGGAGTGATACATGCTTAACAGTACGTTTGCGTTACGTCCCATGGTGGTCTGGGACTTAAAAATAATGTGCCAACTGTGTTCCTTGCCTAGCATGTCGTAAAAGGCGACTAATGGTATATGGGGTTTTGGGTATGCGATTTTGTAGGCGAAGAGCTAGCTACTTGTCAGCTTTTTTAAAAATTCCATCTAAACCAGCCCAGTTTTATTTTTAGCTAAATATGGTTAAAGGTGCCTACTGCCTTTTTGACTATCTCTACCTCTTCGGGGATTACGGACGTGTTACTAAACTCTGCAAAGTTAATTGTTCAGTGAACTCGAAGCGCCCCACACCAGAACTTTGATGCGCTGTATTTTTGTAAATTTTCGTATATTTAAAGAAAGCTAAAAATACGTGTCCTATATTTTTGAACTTTGTATTGGATACTGTTTGTAGAAGAATGTTTTATGTCAGATAATTAATCGATGAAGTCCGGAGCCTTTTATAATAATAATACCATTTATATATTATATAACCATTTATATTCCAGGTACTCATACCCTCATGGAGTATAATCCGCTGGCGGCGACTATTGTAAATACTATTTTATTATACTTATTATGTCTATAATATATTACAATCATGAGTATTATAAACGGTGTAGCCGCGCTCTTTTAGGCTACGTTATATTTTAGACAATTATTGTATTTCTGTGACAGTTTGAAGTGACACGGACCAATAATCACATGTGAGATGAGTCTGGGATCAGGGAATGATAGTTGATGGAAAAGTGTATAATGTAACGTATATGAGTTTTTAAAGTAAAGTATCCGCTAGATGGCATGTGACAGTCAGTTCAGTTTCACCTTATTCTTAAAAATATAACATAGAGTAAAACAATTGAAACTGCTATTTATTAATTTTGAATTACATCACTGGTTTATCTTATTAAGTTACATACGCTAGCCACTCAACATTGAAAGAATCAATTGTGTCTCTGATTTTACTAAAGCATTCCTATTATAAATATAATTTTGTGGCAGGGTATGGTGGATGTTCTGTTTAGAAAATCCCTAACCGACTTATTACCAACAAGTTAGTACTAGGTTTAAATCCAGAAGCTTATAATTGTGTGTTCATTATTTCAGTTCGATTTCGACAGCATTTCAAATAGGCAAGGCTAAAAAATTCTGTTTAGTCCGTCAGTTAGATTATAAAAAATATTGTTTTTTTTTTTTTTATTTATTTGTCAAACAAACATGACGAAGATACAATGCATAAAAGTGGCACGTGACATCACACATATAATTATATTAATATTATTAGTATAATTATAATGATTAGTATATTTTTTACTAAATAATGACGTCGCAAGCCCCCACTCCAAAACTTTGATGCTCTTTATCTTCGTGATTTTTTGTTAATTTGATAAAGCGAAAAATATGTGTCTAGTATTTTTGTATATTCTAACTGACGAACTAAAAAGAAGAATAATTTTTAATGCATTAATCATCCCAATTATTGTTATCTAGACTGGGTTTAAACCTAGTACCAAGTTTTTCATAATAAAACCGCAATAAGTGACGTAAATTTAAGTTCAGCTCGTACACAGCACATTTCATTTCCCGCTCTTATGGCCTTGTCTTTATATACATTTTAAAGCTGTGGCTATATACCTTGTATATAAATAGTTGTCATTTATCATCATTCATATTTAATATTTCTGTTCTTATCTTATGCCACAATATATCACATTATACATTGTTTAATTAGTTTAATTGTTGCACTCTTTGAAGTTGCAGCCTGCATATTGCAATTTAACATCTGAAAACTACAACAGACATTATTTTCTTTATACATACATACATAAACATAACGCCCGCAATCCCCGAAGGGGTAGGCCAAGTCAAAAGTGAGTCAAATAAAGTTATTTTATTACTGTCAAATATGTAGACATTGACTTGTGACATCATGACTTGTTATACAACTGACTGATTATTATTTATTTATGGACTTTGATGCAGTCCAAGGGTGATTTTTTATTGGGACGGATGTCATGAAGTTAGTTATGAGTTATGAGTTGCCAACATCCCTAATGTAGTTTTCAGAATGAGTTAGATAATTTAGATTCTACCTTCAACTACGCGATACTTTGGACATAAAGATGTAATCAATTAATCGAAAGTTAAACAGCTTTCACAAAAGTAATAAATAATAATGTTATGGTCATTCCCGATTATATTATTTTTACATTTTAAATATTTTAATACGTATGCATAGAAAAAACACATACTGCGTGTCCTTTTAAGCATAAATCACCTTAAGTTTGAATTCGTATTGCCTGATTTGATACAAACTTCATCAAAAAATGAGAACTCGAGAAATAACACCAATTATTATGAGATAGATGGAGATTGATAGCTAAAATGATCATTTTTACTAGGACCAACGAAGGAATGGTCCTTCATAATATGCTAAATATCTATTATGTTTAAACTGTATTGCAATAGAGTTTTTAGTACAAGTATTTGATATCGCGTGATCACCCTATAGAACACTACACTCTGTAAAGTATCGGATCATATAAAAGTGACCTTATATAGATAATAATAATATATAATGTTAGAACATGTATTTTTCTTGTATAGTTGAATGTTGAATGGGGAAAATAAAGTTAGAGGTCAATTTTTTTTTTGTTTTAATCATGGCGAAAGCATAATCATTCCGTCACATTGCGTTTTTTTAAATTACTACATATTAAAATGATTTCGTCTCTCATACAAAAGCTATCGTTAATGTAAACCTGATCTTTATTTTCCCGTTTCTATTTTTATAGCCTTTGAAAACGGCATGAATTTTTAGTGGCCTTAAGTTACATCAGAAACTGATTTTTTTTTATATAAAAATTGTTGAATATCTCGTAAATAATGCTTGGTGTTCAAAGCCTAATTCGTTAACTAAGGCATGCCCGTTACATCGATCGGATTTTGTGTGACTACACGTATTTTAGAATAATGTTTTAACGCTAAGACTGTTATGGAGTATGGATTGTAAGTTAGAAAATAAAATTTTACATCTAGTACTTGTTTTGTTTTCTTATGACCTTACATTTCTATTTCAAAGTTAGACATTTACTTCTCAATAGCTGCGTCCTTTACAATCGGTTATAAACGGTGAGGGTGAATCTGATTAAAAAAACGTTCTCATATATAATAAGGTTAATACGTTATTTGAACTGAAAGACCAAAAGTTGAGATTTTAACATTAGGTACTCAAAAGTTTTTCATAAACCGATTCCTACGATAATATCCATCTAGACGGTTGATTTTCATATTAAACATTAAATATAAATATAAATCCGTGTGTATTTGTGCGTCACAAATACACACGAATTTATATTTATTCCACGTGATATTTAATTTTATCAAGTATGTATATTTATCTATATCAATTGTAACGTACGCAATATCGACACAATATATACCTACGTGTTTCTTATTCGATTGGACCTTCGTATTTAATTCGATTAATGATAATAATAGAATCGGAATCGTAACACATTCGAGCATCATTCGGACGTCACCAACTCATCTGTCAAAAGAAATTCATTGGGACAGTTTAGTTTTTTTTAAACTGATCCACTAGTTTCGAAACCTCTTCAGTTGCAAACATTTAAATATTTCCTCTTTATAATATAAGTATATAAATTATTATCATACTACATATAAACATTCAGCTGTATACATATCTTAAGAGAGTCAGCCGAATTAGAATTGTATTGCGAACTAAATCAAATCTACCTCCCATTTGAACCATAACAAGAGCCGAAATAGTTACGACGAAGGCAAAAATAAACAATGAAACAAGTAAATCTAAACAATATTTTATTGCTAAATACCACTGCATCCTTACATAATTGATTTCAGTTGTACACTAACTGGATAACCCTTCAAAACATTGCTAATTGTAATAATTTGGATAAAACTTTAAATAAATACATGAAATTCGAACGAGTATCCCAGAATATCGGTAAAAGATCTTGAAGCCAGTTGCGTAAATTGCGTGTTTCTACGGATAAACTACGAACACTCATTTCGGAATGTCGGCAAAGACGTACGCTATTGCAATCCAAATGGCAGTTTCCAATAAACATCGTTTCGATCAACCTAATCGTTCGTCGCCAACTAGTCCTTCCGAGCCAGATAATGGTCCTTCGAGCCGGATCTTCCGAACGATTGTGGGTTACGGGTTTAGTTAAGAGCAGCAGCACCAGAGATAATTTCGATAAGCTCCCTGGTGATGACGGCCTGTCTGGTCCTGTTGAAGGTGAGGGTGAGTTTGTCAATCATCTCTCCGGCGTTCTTGGACGCGTTGTCCATGGCCGTCATGCGGGAGGACTGCTCGGAGCAGGCGCCCTCCTTGAGCGCGTAGAAGATCATGGAGGCCAGAGAGAACTCCATGTAGGACTGGATCACGTCGGAGTCCAGCGAGTCGTATGTAGCCAGCTTCGGGGCGTCCTGAAACATTTTACATGATTTGGTTAGCATTATCGCAATAACTCTTGATATTTAGTGCTGCCATTGGACATAAAACCTTAAAATACTAACTAATCTATTAATTATGTTTTTGTTTATTGTATTTATGTTCTATTAGTCTATTATTAACTATTTAGACAGGTCAACAAATACTTTTGCATAATGATAAGCAGTTAAAATAATTAATTTAACTCTTGTTGACTCTGAAGGCGGAATACAATCACTAGCCCCCTTTAGTCCCAGTCGCCCGCAATATAGCCAAAAGTCGATATTTTCCCATAGTATTTCCGCCAGTTGTATGACCTTACAAGTAGATCCTTTGTTGACAGATGTTATACATTTTCCATACACCGTCTTTACTAGCTGTTACTTCGAACTTCGGACCGCCTTGCTATCGACATAAAATGTGGGGTGGGGGTAAAAGGATGAAAATTACTGCAAACTATTCTCTTACCAAATACCCAATAAAATCGTTAAGTCAAAGTCAAAATATTCTTTATTTATATAGATTTCAAAGAAACACTTATAAATCGTCAAAAACAGTTCAAAGAGATATGATTCTTCAAAGAGATATGATTAACATTATATATGCAAAAGATAAGCTTTTATATCGATGTGCTAGGGGATTCATACGGAGGCTTTTGATAGTAAAATTAGCGCTCACCTCAACAGCCTTCTGGCTGAACAGCGGCAGGTCGGACTGCGCGTAGGACACCACCGACTTGAACTTGTTGTAAATGATCTTGCCGGAACTGAAGTCGTAGCCGGAGGTGAGGATGCCGCTGGCGATCTTGGACGCGTCCAGGAACGTGGGCGGCAGGCGACCGATCTGAGGGAAATTGGTAAGTTAGTTGATAGCATATTTATGAAATGGTTTAGGGGTGGTCGCGGTTACTTCATCAATGGTGAAGATTAATGAGAAATAAAGGTTATTTCATCATAAACGAAGGCCTTTTTATCAGAATAAAGGCTATTACAATTGTTATTTCATGAAAAATTGGGTTATTACTAACCACCTCCCAAACTAATCCTTATCTTCCTAGCGTTATGTCCCATATTTAATCGGGATCCGCTTAGAGCAAGATCCGGGAATTAGCGAGATTGGGATTAAATTGAAAGGACTGCCGATCTATCTGACCTTCCTAACCCTTATATAGGGGAACCAGACAAATTTGGATCATGGTTACACATCCATAGTTGATGGTTATGTGCAGGCTTCATCACGATGTTTCCCTTACCATCGAGCTAGTGGTATAAATACGTACTTAGATTTAAAAAATCCAGGGTTATGTGCCCGCATTTAAACCCGCATCCCACGGTTATGAGGCGCGTGACCTTACTATTGAGCTACCACCTCTCTACGGGAAACTCAGTCATTGAGATTAAGTATGGAATAGTCAGTGTTTAGTAGCAAGTAGAGTACCTCATTGCAGACGCTGATGATGTGCTTCCCGTAGAGGCGCTGCAGGATGCCGCGCGACTTGTCGCCGACGCAGATCACCTTGATGTTCTCGGCGCCCGGCTCGGCCAGGCGCAGGCGGATCACCTTCGACACGCCCGTGTGCACCGCGCCGCACAGCCCTGCCGACAACGACCAACGTCTATTAAATCGGCTGCAATCGTGTGTTAGACGAGCCATGGTAGATCGGGTTAGAGGCTACCAAGTCTTGGGCAACACTGATGAACGTGGTTTTTGGCACTCGAATCATGGAATTAATTTATATGCATATTAAATTACGTCTGTATAAATGCTGTTTAATGCTGAAGTATTGGTGTATAAAGAATGAATAACTAATTTATTTATGTTCCTTGTAATATGGGTATTATTGAGACTGTAAAATGATTATCAAAAGCATATGAATATTTTTTCAATAGAGAAGCAGACTAAAAAAATATATTTTGTCCGTCAGTTAGATTCTAAAAAAATATTTAACACATATTTTTTTATTTATTTGTCAAACAAACACTGGCAAAGATACAGCGAATTAAAGTTGCGCGTGACGTCACACCCAGGTCCAATTTTTACTTACGAGTGACGTCGTAAGCCCCCACTCCAAAACTTTGATGCTCTTTATCTTTGTAATATTTTGTTATTTTTATAAATCAAAAAATTTGTGTGTTGTAATTTCGTATAATCTAACTGACGAAATGATTAAAATGATAGTTTTTTAACCCAGTATTATCCACTATTGTCTATATTTTTGAAATTTAGCACAGTTTGGAGGTTTCGTTTCCCTTACCTCTGTCAGAGGTCATAGCTACATACAGCTGCTTCTGGTCATCTTCGGGAGCAGCGACCTGGAACACACACACACAACTATTTAATATCTGAACTCATGAAGGAAATAAAGCATTTAAGATGACACAGACACAAGACTTTAATTGAATTTAACATTAACACTTGCTTTACAGTGACTTTTTACTTTAGTATGGGGTGGCGGAACTTATGACATTGACAATGATTAAATTTAAAAGGTAAGCCGCTATTGTGGACACAGTTTAAGCA
Source organism: Glyphodes perspectalis (assembly GCA_951394215.1). Lineage (NCBI taxonomy): Eukaryota > Metazoa > Arthropoda > Insecta > Lepidoptera > Crambidae > Glyphodes > Glyphodes perspectalis. Next base: position 10,553,488 of record OX596223.1, on the reverse strand, counting down.
TGGGTTAACTATTTTTTCTCTTTTTAACTATAATCAACAGTATTCTACATAGTATGTGCAGGATGCTATGAACTAGTGCACTCTTCTAAACATGCTACCCGAAGATTTAATTCAGTTAACTTAGCCCTCCGCAAACAATGTTAGTAGATGTAAAGGTAGAGACTCGCCTCGGCCCTCTCGTAGAACTGCACGGCGCCCTCGCCGTACGGGCGAGCGGCTTTCAGGTCACGCTCGGCACGAGTATATCTGAAGAGAGGAGTTTTGGAGTATTGGTTAAATATTTTTTTTTAAGTATGTGTACGAACTACACGCTCGCACTAAAGTTGAAGTACTTTCGTCGAGCTAGGTGTTGCTTGCTCGGGGACCTAGGTCCGACTAACTGTCTCGGTGTATTGTGTATATACTTAGTGGCGAGAATAACTTCGTCGGCGCGATGCAGGATTGTATGGCGTTTCTGCATGATTGACCATCGTCATCGGGTGATATATTATTGGAGCTATAATCACGACTATCTTGTGATGCGGTCACCACAACACTCCCCCCATTTATGAGATGAGCTATCTGTGCTTGAGCCAGGACATGCTCTAAATGTTCTAATCCGATAAGTCAGGGTGCATATGACGGCTTGAAGATACAGCTTGTCACATGTATTAGACTAAGTAAGTTTTGACAAATGCACTTGTTTATAAGAATAAGCCAGCAAATTAAATAATATACATATAATATGTAGGCGCTCACAAAATAAGAGAGTTTTATGAGTAAATCTGGCACTAAAGTTGTGCATTTGTAGTTATGCCTAATTCCAATGCCAATCAGAGGTGAGCACAGCACTCTCAGAAAAAAACACTAAAATTATATTGCAAAAATAAATCATAGAATTATATAAAGTTTAATAAAAAATATATATTATGTGTGTGGAATATTACTGGCTTTGGAGAACATGACTTGATAAACAGGCATTATATTGTCATAATTAAGTTATTAATGAATCAATGTTTAAATTATCAATGATGGAATTTGGGTTCAAGCTAAAATTAAAGCAGAGAGAACCATAGAAATAATAACCTTTGATTTATCAAACCTACAGATCATTGATCTGAGATCAAACCATGTTATGTATGTATATTACTTACTAGTTTTCTTCTTATTCTAAGCTCTATTATGTAGGTATACCTATATATAATAAAAATTGTGTGGGCTAAATATATTCTAAAAATTAAAGGAAAAGATGTTTCAAAAATAATGTCACTTGTTTTCCATCATGGCAGCTGACATCATTACTGAAGAGAATTTTGAATTTGGAAATTAATCCTAATTCTTAACCTTCAAAAGACCATAGGCACCATAAAAGAAATCAAATATTACCCAAATAACCTACATAGAGTAAGGCAAAATTCATGCATGTGACAAGGCAAAATGTAGATTAAGCAAAGGTACAATCAAAAAAATGCATATTTATGCAAATGGACCAGATTGCTTTTTAACATAAAATGCAAGAAAATGTGCAAAAAAAACTATATTATATTTAATAACAAGATCAGCAAAGGCCATAGGGTTCAAGAAATTCAACTACCAACTTACTCCTGTATACACATTACATGATATTCAAAATAATAATAACTTATATTCATAGTTATAGTCATTGAATGCACTAAAACAAGATTAATGAAAGGTATGCTATCTTCACACTTTGTGTAGGTACCTAGGTAAATTATTTCCTTGAATTTTTCACAGCTTCTATGATCACCTTTACAAGATAAAGGAGTCAGTGCTTTCTCTTTCAAATTGTACTTTAAATAAAAATCTTGTTATCATACTTAGCCGCTGACACCATCTTCATGGACTGGGTGATCTTCTGAATGTTCTTTACAGACTTCAGACGAATGGAAATGGCCTTCAAAGTGGCCATATTACGGCTCTGTTGGGTGTTAACCACCGCCACCACCTGGGTGACACCCGGCCCGAAACGACCCAGCATTTTTCCGGCTTCTGCAAAAAGAAAATGCAAATAACACCCTATTATTACAGGTTATGTCCTCCAGACTCCCAAAGTTATGTAAGAAGGTTGGACATCACTCGCTGTTATCAGCCGACTTATCACGATATTTCTTACACAAAGCACCAGAAAATTAACACCCATTCCTCCCTTAGAACTTATCTTAAAATATTAAAAGATTAATACTAACTTTTGTGGGCTTTTTTTAGTAAAAATCACCAGCCGACAGAAAATGTCGCTGGCCGAAAACGTCTGATGTGGGATGCCAGTAAAAAAAAAAACTGAACGCACCTTCAGTCCTAATCGGAATATTCCTTAATTTTTTTATTTTAATTTACATATTTATTATCTCGAACTTATATTTTATAAAAATTTAAAATAAAGGAAAGTTTGACCTTTACCTGGGAGTCAAGGAATTATTATAAATATACATAATTCTATTGCAGAGAAAATTATCATTTCTAAAACGCATTTATATTTCAGACAACTAATTTTACATTCCATGCAGTGTACATTTACATTACTCGTCTGTGGTGTACACCACCAAAAATAATTTAATACGAAATTAATCAAGTTGTATTAAACTTTTCAAGTAACTACATCTAGTTACACTTTTTGTCAATATATTGGGAAAATTGTTATTATGCATTTTTAAAATTGGTTAACGTTTTTAATTGATATATTCTGCTTTGTCAAATAATAGAAAAATTAATTTACGTGTAAAGGAACGTATATAATACACCCAAATTGAAAAGACTTAGGTTCACTGAATTTTGAGAGCAAACCTAATGATATAAGGCGCTCCTTTAATCGACATCGTATTAATTGTTAATTAAGAAAGAGGAGTGACTAATTTATTTTGTTTTCATTAATTTTACGGATATTTGCTTCTACTTCGCCATGCCAACTCCAGAAAAAAACGTGTTGAATAATCCTGAAGAGATATTGGATCAACCAACTAGGGAGATTAGCCAAACAGACCATTTAAATAAGAAACTATTGACTTCACTATTCAACAGGATGAATGATGGAGAAGATTCCAATTTGAATAAAATGTTGGAACCAGACAATTTACCAGAAAATGACGATGAGTGGAAGGATTAACTTCTGTGATTTATACATATAATTTAAGTATAACATAAGATTTATACATTAAATAAAGTGACATGCTATTTTTCACATAATTTTGATTTTAATTCTTACCATTAGAATATTACTTTCTCTGTTTATAATATTTATACTTGTCATAATGCAACACTGATCGACTTGAATAGAAATTATAATTATTAAGTGGAAGTATTTATTGTTTAGGAATATTCAGGAATTATGACATGGACTCTTCTGAGCATGGACTATTATCATACAAGCAGATAAGTAAAGGGATGACTCATTACTATTATATAAAGATAGCAATATAATGTATCACGGACTAGTAAAAAAAGAAGGACTTTGCGCCACTAATTAGATGTTAAAGCTGCTACTCAGGTACACCAACTTGACATGCAACTTATGTCACACATTCATATAATAAGTACACCAAATGACAGATATCCAATATCTAGTATCCATAAGTGTCTCACTTACACATGCATTAACGTAGCTTCTCCCTTTAGTATAAAGGCGAGGAGTCCCTCTTTTTTACTAATCCGTGAAGTGTAGCTAATTTTTAAATAGTGATGGCATTATCATAATATTCCTAGCTTTATATGACTAGCTCGATGGCTCATTCGGTAGTGACCCTGCTCCATGCGCCAAAGAGTTGTGGGTTTGATCTCCACCCAGGACAAATATTCGTATCATGAATACTTGTGTTTGTTCTGTGTCTGGGTGTTAATGTTGAATACTTAAGTATATATTTGTAATACCACTGTTCATTCTGATATCCGTAACACAAGTGCTTAAGCTACTTACCTTGGAGTCCAATCAATGTATGTGATGTAGTCAGATATTTATTTATGTCCTGTACTTAGTTGGGGACCGCTCAGTGAACATGTTTCGATAAATGTCCAATATACAAAATCTAAAGAAGTGCATTTTCTAACCCAAAGGTGTCAATAAAGTTGGATATGAAATATTCATGCCATGCTCTCAGGCCATGCTAAAGTGAGCACTAAACGAAATTAGATTCCACCTATTTGTCAATTTCGCCTCAATACATGTAATGCTTAAATCATATCATACCTACATAGACTTTTTTGAGCTCCTAAACTTTAATTTTGGTCAAATCTCAGCTGTTTAATTGTAGCTCAGGTGTTTTCAGCAAGATAGCCATACTAATTTCTGAAAATATCATATTCATAAGACAAGACCAGCCAGACTGGAGAGGATAAATAAATAAATTCACACCAACACACCAATTCCCTGGCTCCCAACTAAGTATATAAGCCTGTAGAAAGAAAATTTTAAATGGTCCCCCTGCGTACGTCCATGAATAAATGTGTACGTAGCTTTGTTACGAAAGTAATAAATTAGCCCTTTAAATAAATAAAAATAAATAAATAAATAACATCACGCCCATAATCCCCGAAGGGGTAGGCAGAGTCAGAGGGGCAGCAGGCCCTTTAAACCACATCCCTTTATTTATCCATAAAGGAAGGCCTGGACTTATCTCATCACCTACGCGAAAACGATTCATTCATCGTCAGAGACGAAACAACTACGCCGGCTACAGAAGTAAAGGTTTATTTACAAAATAAAACACGTAAAAAACAGTAACTTGAATAATATTTTTATTATGTACTACACGAGTTATAATGAGGAATGTTCTTATTTACATAGCTTTTGCATTTCATTAACTCCAATATAATTATTTTATTCTTTGAACATTTACTATACAGTTACCACCGGAAGGATAGAAGTATATTACACTACTGCACCACGCAACGAAATTAATACTGGAAATAAATAACATGATTGTTGCGTTTACAAAACAATTTTATTATTGTAAACAGTGTATCAAGCGAAGCTTTCACATCAAGAAAGTTATTGCGATTCAACTTCTACTCATGGCATCTTACGCATAAATAACATACATATAGGACCCAGTGCCTATAGACAACCTGCTTCATAAAATTAACACACAAAATTAAAATGTCAAAAAATCAAAATTGTAGACATTATTCAAAACATCAAAGAAAATCTATACATAGAAAAATATATCGGAAATATATAATAATAATTATAATGATTTTTTTTACAAGGGAACCGAGGGGTTTGTGGGGAAAAAAATAAAATTTTCTTGAAAACCAACATGTCACCATATAACAAAGTGTCAGAAACACTATGTGTCTCACTGCAAATAACTTTAGTCCCAAACACCACGGTTAGTGTCATCTAGCAAAAACTACTACTGAAAGCGGTTTTAACCGTCCTTCTCAATCTTCCAATTGGCGATTACTAACAGCGACACATTAGTTTTCAACAGTTTGTGTTTAACAGATAACTTTGTGAAATAAAACAATTTATTGTACAACGAAGATTGCATCTATTGCTTGCCGACGGTCGGCGCGGCGACAGCTATGCGCAACCTGGTAACAAATACATACCTGAAATTAATACAAGACCCATTACACACACACACAAGTAATTATATTTTATATTAAGACCATAAAATTAACTAAACTTAATGCTCTTTGCACTGTATAGTCTGAACTGTAAAACTGGACTAACTGTAACAGTTGAACTGTATACACAAAATTACACAACACATTATATTTTCATTCTAAGATAATAATAAAATATTAACTAAACTTTTTTGTTTGGACTCCGCCTAACGCCTTCGAGAAATGCGGGGGTAATAGACTATTAAGTTAATTTTTAAAACTGAAATTTAATATCGAAGGGGAAATATCAATCATTAGTCATAGTTCATAGGTAGCCACTAGTTACTATAAATAGAGCTTTCAACGAACATTAACTGTATGACTTGGTATAAATATTAATTTAATCTGTATATTAGATTTTTTTATTCAATCTGGCATTAAAAGAATAACAACTACCGAGTTTCTTGCCGGTTTCTTCTCGGTAGATGCGACATTCCGAACCGGTGGTAGATTCAAATTGTTCTCATCATCTTCCTAGCGTTATGTCCCATGCTTAGACGGGGTCCGCTTAGACCATGATCCAGGATTTAGCGAGTCTGGTAATTACATTGAAGCGACTGCCAATCTGACCTTCGTAACCCTAAGATGGGGGAACCAGACAATTTTTGGATCATGGTTACAAATCCAAAGTTGTTTCCAAATCCAAATTTGCAGGTTTCATCACGATGTTTTCCCTCACCGTCGAGCTAGTGGTATAAATATGTACATAGATTTGAAAAATCCAGAGGTACATGCCCGGGTTTGAACCCGCACTCCTCGGTTAAGAGGCGCGTGTCCTTACCATTGAGCTACCACCGCTCACACCCGCTGCAGTACTCACCTAACAATAATACGGTCCGGACGCGCGCTTAGGCCGCCTTCTCTATCATGTCGATGTTTATTTTGTAGAACACGTACGGGTAGTACTCCGACGAGCCGAAGCCGAGACCGGCCAGCTCCGCGTTCTGTGGACGAATGGGGTGTTTAGCGGTGGGGTAAATGATTTTGGGGTTGGCAACACTGGGAGGTGATTAATGTTTTATAGGGCAACCTGATGATGAGATGATACAGAGAAGCTTTCCTGGCTTTTGGTGGTTAAATATTTAAGTATTTGGCACCTAATTAAATGTTAAGTCTGGCATGACATGTTTGAGAGTTGGAAGACGTTAAGAGTTAGTTCATAGGGAGTCGGTAAATGTTTTGTGAGATGTTAAGTGTTCTGTGAGTAGGCGCAGGCAATTGTTTTAGAAGACTTTGAAGTTTTTGAGTTGGTGGATATTTGAAGAATTGGTGTATGTTGGTAAATTTTATAAGAAATGTTTCGACAGTTGGTTGAGGTTCAAGAGTTCAGAAATGTCTCGTGTTGGTGAGCAGGCGCGTCGGGCCGCACTCACGTCCTGCGCGTTGGAGCCGTGCTGCTGCGCGGAGTGGTCGAGGTGCGCGTACAGCTGCTGCAGCACGTCGCGCAGCTTCTTGACGCTCTTGCGCGACGGGACCATCACCACCGCCTGGAAGTTCACCGGGAGACCGTATCTGGAACGAAATAAGTAAATAATAATAATAAATAATAAATTCTCAGACTGACACACCAATTCCCTGTTTCCAAACTAAGCTTATGCTTGTACTATGGATACTAGGTGAACGGATAGACATACTTAAATACGTTTTATAAACATCCATGACTCGAGTAAAAATGTCCATGTTCATCACACGAAACATTTGCCCCTAGCGGGATTCGAACCTGCGACCCTTGGTTTCGTGGCCAGGGTCTCTAACCACTCAACCAACGAGCCAGTCAAGTGCAAATGAGATTGGGTTGACAATAGCGATGTTGACTGGCAAATCAATTGAAATACTTTAAAAAGCTCAAAACGCAAGCACTATATAGATTTTGATCTTCTCGGTTTATGACGTCACTAGTTTGGTTAGTCAACTGATTCAATATTAAGTAGTTTTTGTAAAATTCGTAGACTCAATATAATTTTGACTGGCTCGATGGCACATTCGGTAGTGACTGCCCCATGCGTCAAAAGTTGTGGGTTCGATCCCCACCTAGGACACACATTCGTATGAATAATATTTGTGTCTGTTCTGTGTCTGGGTGTTAATATCCAATATTTAAGTATATATTTGTAAAACCACTGATGATTCTGATATCCGTAAAACTAGAGCTTAAGCTAACTTACCTCGGAGTCAGATCAATGTATGTGATGTAGTCTGATATTTATTTATATATTTTTTTCTTATAATCTTACTAATTTACTGTAATATTTTTTTTAGTAAATTAGCCTATTCAATTATTCGGTGCTACTAATGAAAATAAGACAACTTGACAAGGCAAGTATAACTGGAAATTTATAACGCTGCGCTATGGAACTTACTACTCTCAGTTCATAGCGCCGGACGTTTAACTCGCTTTTACTAAAGGTGTTCACACATTTTGAAGTGCCTGAGTCGCTTTGTTGACGCTAAGGCTGTTACTGAATTACTTATAATGTATATTTTATACATTTCAAGAGTACTCTATGAGATTAAAGCTACAAAGGTGATAGAGTAATTTTCGATACAATAGTTTCAGAAATACGTACCTTAGCACCGATTCAACGAACACACGGAGGGCCTTGACGTGTATCCACGCGCAGAAGCACTCCGAGAAGTTCACCTTCAACCATCTGACGAGAGGACCCTGGAGGATGAACAGACACATTATGATTTTGTTACAAGTTCAACGTATATACCTCTCAGAAAAACATGGTCAATATCAAATGACTAAGTAGATTTTGTATTGTATTGCGAGATCTTTCAACAGCTTGTGACAAAGTAAACATTCAGTGTATTGCTACGTACTGACTTAAATTTGATACAATAAAGACTCTTATAACAATGCTCCGTATAGTTCTCTATAACTAATATTATAAGCACCAACCCCACTATATAACAGTTACTAGAACTCATAATTTAATGGTGTACCTCAAGGGAGCATCCTTCCTCCAATTCTTTTAAATATACAAAAATTACAAATTAACTGAATAAGACGTAAAAAATTAAAGACATTAGTCACTTACGAACTGCTTTTTCTTGTCGGTGACGAGCTTGGTGATCTCGTTCTTGCCGGCGGCGAGGTCAGTCTCGTTGTACGAGAACTCGCGCACGACGAACTTGCGCTCGCGAGCGTGCAGCTTGAATTCCTCCACGACCTAATATGACATAATAACACTTCAGTTAGTTAGTAAGGGCTGGATCTCTGTATATTTAGTAAATTTATCAAAAAATTGACATAATGATGAAATAATAGTTATTGAAACTGATAGATTGATTATGATATTGTGATTAATCTATTAATGAAATTTTTTTTCGTTTCGAAAATATGATATATGTATCATATTATACTGTAATCAGATATTACTAGGTATTACGAATGTTTATTCAAAACATAACATAAATAATGGCTTCGTCCAAAAAATGCATAAGTAAGTTACAATATATGGATGATAGAACACACACAACACGGCCAAAGAAAATCATTATACAACCACTTACTAGTTAAAAAAACATTTGTAAAAACTATATGCCGACTCATATAGTGATATCACACCAACTTTAATGACATGGACGCTAAACAACGTTTACAAATATTTTTTTTTAAACTATTTGGGGTAAACTAACTAACTAAACTTCACGCCACTTCTCTAGCAGGGTAGGCAGAGAGATCAGAACGCCATACGGCACGATCCTTACACACCTCACTTGCTTCTCCAACATTTATGATCCTTTTCCTATTTGGGTTAGCATAAAAAAATACTGTTACATGATTTAGTTAGTCTATGATTTAAAATAACGAACCTAGCCTACCCAGTTTTTTTTCGGTAATAACACACACACACACACATATATGTTTATTCAATACATACGCTAGCACAAATGTACATACATAATTACTTACAGTACTAGTTCTGTTTCTTACCTAATATTAACTTTTGGTATTAATTTTTGTAATGTCCAGGGAAAGAGCGAGATCCCCAACACAAGTATTTTAAACTAAATAGTATTTAAATATTTGCAAGTAATGGTTTATTGAGAAATAAATTTATTCTATTTTATTTTAATGGTTTACGAGCTTTTGGGTATGTGACTGAGTAGGCAAAGCTAGCCACTTGTCACTCCTTTTTCACAGCTTTCCATTCAACCCAGCCCACTGTCCCATGTTGGTCTGGGACTTAAAAATAATATGCCAACTGTGGTTCTTGCCTAGCATGTCGTAAAAGCGACTAATGGTATATCGAGTTTTGGGTGTGTGATTGTGTAGGCGACAGGTTAGCCGCTTGTTACAGCTTTTTCACAATTTTCAATCTAACCCATCCCGGCTTTATTTTTGCCTGAATGTGGTTGAAGGGGCTTGCTGCCCCTTCGACTCAGCCTACCCCTTCGGGGATAATGGGCGTGATTATGTATGTATGTTATTTTATTTTATAATATGATCGACATTCCGAAATTTCGAATTTGAATTCATGCATCCTCTTCTTCTCTCTAGGTTCCCATCCCAAGCCGACATCACACACGTCACAAACACTCATCAAACCTCAACAAGTAACCAACACTAGCCTTCTTGAACAGCGTGACGGTGAACAGGCCGTAGTCGTTGTCCTGGTGGATGAGCTGCGTGGAGCGCGGCACCACCATCGCCGAGATCTTCTCGTAGTTCGCGTTCCAGTCGTTGAACATCGACCTGGGGAATAAGCAAGGTATAATATACTAATGACTGCCTCGTTGGTTTCATTGTAGCGTGCGCTGCCTAAGGGGCTATCCATAAATTACGTCACACGTAAAGGGGGAGACAGGAGGTCTACGAAGTGTGACGTGGAAGCAATACTATCGATTGTATAGCTCAATATCGAATGTACTATCGATAGTATAGATACTATTGCTACTAAATATTGCAACAACTATCGATAGTATTATAGTATACTGACACTATTTTACCAAACTGAGCTATCGATATTAAAGATGATTTCCGAGGTCAACTATCGATAGTCAAACTATAGATAGTTCAGCAACACTAAATATACTTTATTGCACTAAAAAAAATACAGAACATTTGCATACAGTCAGATATAAATAGTACACATAATGTTTTTTTGGTTACCAACAATGTAAGTGCAATTTAGAGTTAGAGATTAAAACGTTTTTCTTTGTGTCTAAAGTACAAATTTTTAGTAATCTTACGTGATATAGCGGGAGGGTCTGCTAAGCCAAATCTCATGACGTCTCACCAATGGGAAAGTGGATCAAAACCGCCAAAATCACTATACGTAATTTATGGACGTTTTCTATTTTTCGTCAGAAAAAAATAACTTTTTTTCATTTTTTTAGTCATTGTTCCTGCATCCATTTTTAATTTTAAACGAATTGCTTTATTTATTAAACTAGTACAATAGTCGTCATCAACACCGCTGGCCAACATATTTGCCGTAGTTTGACTAAGTCCTTAGAGTCACTCACTTAGGCACGATGACAAGCAGAGTGGTGAGGTATTCGCTGTCCAAAATGAAATGTTCTTTCTTCACCAAGTCCGCCAAATTACGAGTCAGAAGACTGCCGCTGTAACAGACAAACACATTTGATTAGATACAACCAAGACAAGAACTTCTATTTGAAGATCTTTTTGAGTAACGACAAAGCCTCGAACGTTAAGCGTACCTGGGTGCTTAGCCAAATGCGCGCCAGCGATTCCATAACGAACTTCGCTATCGCTCGTATCGCGCCACACACTTGTTTACTAAGAACTCATTGTGCGGAACTCGGAGTTAGTTCTCGATTTGTCCACCTGAATAAGTCTATGGCGCGATACGAGCGTTAGCGAAGTTCGTTATGGAATCGCTGGCGTACATTTGGCTAAGCACCCTAGGAAGAAAGCCTCGAATCGTCAGATACAGCTTTATAATGTTGGCAAGCTGGTCGGTTCAAATTTTTGGTGTGTAATTTATACATTTTTATTTTGATACTCTACAGCAGGCCCGCACTAAAATATGGTTAAAAGTTAATTATGATTCATACACCTTTGTATAAATAGTGTTGAAAAGAGTAACTAACGAGGTTCTTGCCGGATTCTTTTCGATAGATACAACATTCTGAACCGGTGGTAGAATCATATAGATTTACCTATACTTGACGATTTATAAGCGTTTCCTTGAAACCTATATAAATAAAGAATATTTTGACTTTTGACTTTGACTTTACACATATATTATTTTGTTTTAAACCTTTATATGTAGTAAATAAAGTGTACTCACGTCTGCTTCTTCTCCAAATTTTGCAGGTTGCCCTTGAGTGCGTTGTAGGCGGAGGACTTGACCTTCAAGTCGGCATCGATCTGACCCAGCTGTGGGCAACGAATGAGAGAATAATTAACTAACTGTCCAAATGTAAGGACACGCACCTCACATTCGGGGGGAGCTAGAACAATGAACCTTATCTCAACGTAGTAAGAACTCAACTGTGTACATTTAATTACCCGTGTTAGACTAGTCGGAAATTCATGTGTAACGGAACATAAAAAAACCTTCAGGATAAAAAAAACCCGCCAAATGCGAGTCGGACTCGCACACGAAGGGTTCCGTATCATGATCTTTAAAACGGCAAAAAAAACATGTCTGTTGTATGAGAGCCCCCTTAAACATTTATTTGAAGCGGCAACAGAAAAAATACATCATGTGTGAAAATTTCAACTATCTAACTAACAGAGTTCATGAGATACAGCCTGGTGACAGACGGACGGACGGACAGCGGAGTCTTAGTAATAGGGTCCCGTTATACCCTTTGGGTACGGAACTCTAAAAACACCGACAAGTACGAATGTAAAGTCACACTCTTATCCCTTATACCGCCGGCGCGTTGAACCATCAACAAAACTTTGACTGGCTCGATGGCTCATTCGGTAGTGACCCTGCCTTATGCGCCAAGAGTTAGAGGTTCGATCCCCACCCAGGACAAACATTCGTTGATGAATAATTGTGTTTGTTCTGTGTCTGGGTGTTAATATTTAATATTTAAGTATATATTTGTAATACCACTGTTGATTCTGATATCCGTAACACAAGTGCTTAAGCTACTTACTTCGGAGTCAGATCAATGTATGTGATGTAGTCTGATATTTATTTAAAAGCTTCAAAGGATCCTAAGCCACCGCTTAGGCGGCCTTAGGTAAAAACGACATTCAAATAACGCCGTTAACCTATTTCCTACCTTCTTTGTATAAAACAAAATAGAAAAAATACCTGTTTACTAATAATATCAGCGATGTTACGCAAGCTCTGCTTGATGGGGTATTTCGCCATGTCCCACTGGAAGCGCGTCAGATACGTGGGAAGGTCACCTGCAACACCATAGCGCATTCGTCAGAGAAGGTAATTTCGAAGGCACATACTATTTGCGACAGAGTGCGGGCTGAGTATATGAGGTGGTGTTCATACCACCCGCACTCATTATCGCGTGGTTCTATCTTTAATAAGGGTTTTTTGAATTAAAACATCCAAAAGATGTCGTAACTGTAACGTGCGGTTTTGTCACCCTCCTCATTGGTTAGTTGTCAGAACAAACTGGCATTCTGTCAACAATGAGCCAATAGTGTCAGTGATAAGACCACGAGACTCCCTCGTGCGGTTCGTGCCACCTAGCGGATATTGTATTTTTAAAAACCCTCATTTCGTAATTCGGACCATGGGCGTACATACAGCTTTTATACAGGGCCCTCCCCTATATAAAAGCCTCTACAATTAACGGATATATATATTTTGTATGCTATACAGCATGGAAAATTTAGAAATTACTATAAAAAAAAAATTACAAAAAAAGACAGACAAAGATATTGGACGTGTGTCTAATATTATTTTCGTCTTTTATAAGATCGTATGTGAGGATCAGACCTCTAGGCCCCTACTTATACGCCCATGATTCGGACTAAAGATGTCATTGTATTTTTTTATTTAAAAGTCAATATTGTATTGCGAATGATTTAAATTTATTTAAAATGAGTTCTTTGTACACTTTAACTTCAATTCGATAAAAAAAAAGAGAATAAATTATTAATTGTTATTAAATGAGAAGACAAAAGCCTTTTTTTTAGTTTTGTAAAAGTTTTTTAACATTACTATAGATATTTTTATAAAAAAAAATACCTTGAATAACTAAATACAATATTGACGAAATAGTTAAGTATTTGCAATTTTTTTTTGTTACACATTTAAGTTTTCTTAGTGTTTAACCAAATATACGTAAATTCTTATAATCTAAGATTATACGAAAAAAAAAGGTGCTAAAACTAAGACGAAAAAGGCTAAAAATGAGACTAGCATAAGTGTGAAAACACTTAACATAGTAACAATCATAGCACTGAAAAACTTAAAAAAACTCATGCAACATCGATATGTCATGCGCAACAAGACATGCAATTGTACATACAAGATTACATACCTACTCTCTAAATATGCAAAGCCGGTATACATGATGTTATAAATTGAATTGACTTTTTATTTAAAGATATCGATTTTTTTACATTTTATCGTCTATTACTAACACTACTGCTTCGAAGAATTGATATAAAAATCTTTAATAGTAATCAAATTAAAATTTTATCGTAAATAGTATACTTCACACCATAAAAATCATTCCAAAAACAGTTGGAAAGTCGACGTAGTATAAACACAATACGAAGCGCCTACATACAGACCACAGCTTGTACAAACTCAGTTCTAATAGGCACTTTAGTTTAGAAATTTATTCCGTTCCACTTCGTATAACGTAAGCTTTAAAACAGATGAAAACATAACAAAGAGAACCAAAATAAATTCGTATTGTGGAATCGTTCTTCGAATGTACACATTTGTTTCGTAAAATTAACGTCAATAGCAAATTATTGAAACAGTTTCTACAAGTAGAATGTCTACCTGCTTTTAAACCGCAGAAGCGAGACAAGGATTTGTCAGACAAAATAATTCGTCAACGATTTATCGATGAGGAAAACGTTGACGACCTTGATCTTGAGCGCTCATTTCTACAACAATTCAGTTTAATATTGTCCAATGAATGAATATCCCAATTCTCACACGTACTTAATTCTCGTATGTAAAGGATATGACTACTCGTCAAAAAGACCTGATAATTTCGCAAGAACAAATTTAAACTGTATTGTTATAAACAATAAAGTGCTTATTACTTCGCATAATGAACATGCAAAGTCGTTGCTGTTGAGATTGCGCTGTCAAATATCTTTCCCTGTAAAGACTAAGTTACATATTTTAATTTTCATTCCACACATCCTTGTCTCACCTCGTCGGTCTAAACCAGCCTTATCGTACAAAAAAGAACTGAAAAGAAATTCTATCAAACTCTATTTATTTTAGATTTTTATTTAGAAGTTTTTATACATTCCCTTAGTTTTTGTTATGTCATGATGCTGTGTCATAAATTGTGATCATTATATTTTGATATCAGAACAAAATCTGCAGTGTGCAGTATATTGTTAAAGATGTTTTTGTGTAAAACTAACCAAAAAAATTATAAAAGATACATATATATATACAATAATAACAATAATATAAAAAAAAACACAACAACAATATAAAAAAAAAAACAAAGCAAAATAAAAAAAACTTAAAAGCTACGAAAAAATCACATTTATCAGTCAAGCGTCGACGGCATTCCCGAATGTACAGTTCTCAGGCAATCTATGGAAATAGATATGTAGAAGTTGAATAGACAATATACAAGTTTTGCTTCACGGAATGCCTTCTTTGTATTGTTATAACTACACATTTCCATAGCGGTTTCTGAAAGCACTTGCAGACATGGTGTGGTAAGACGTACATTCTGTGGGTTACTAGCCAAGTGAGTCTGAGCGTCAACCTAAACTTTTGGGCCATGGTTCACATAAATAATATATTGCAAAAATTCAGGATGGCGCCACCAATATGTTTGATACGGCCAGCGCCACCTGCTAGAGAAGGACGGAAGCCTCGGTACCATAGATAATTGTTATGTAAACTTAAACGCAATCACTGCCTTCACTTGTAAAATATATTTAATATATACACGAATATATTGTTTCATAGCGATTAGCAGGCAGCGCTGTACGTAGTTAGGATTTAGGTATACAAGCCTACCAGTAATTTTACAGGTCCTACTTTTCGAACTGTATTTGAGACCAAACACTTAAGATCATTGATGAATATTTTTCTTTTTTTTTTTCACAATTTTTCTCCAATTTAAAATATACATTGAAGTATAATCAATAAATATGTGGATATTAATTTTATTCATATCAAAAATACTCCAAATATATAAAATCAACCTCGATATATTTTGAGATTCTTTTACATGTTGAAACATGTCACTGTCATATTTTTGTTATTGGATTTTGGATAGGATCATATATACTTACTAATATAATAAATATTTTGAGTGTTGACATTTTTATTTCTCTTAATATATCTATTGATCACATATACAATGTATAACTTCAATATAATTATATTTAATCAAGTTATACGCCAATTAATTGTTCGATCAAGTCTCAAAACCGGTTCAAAATCGAATTACGGATACTGTGGCCTAAACCTTGCGATAGTACGTGGTGGTGTCTCTCTTCGTCGTCGTCCTCCTCCCACCGGGGGGAGCTGCGACCGCTCGACGGTTGCGAGGGGTGCGACGCCTCGCACTCTGAATGCTCCCGGTGTTCGCACGGCCAGCACCCGTGGTGCTCAGAAAATGCCGAGTCGCAGACCGGAGACGTCGGCGTGGGGGGAGGCTCCCCACCACCAGGATCCGCGTATGAGTCGATGCCTAGATACCGCAGAGTGTTGGTCGCAAATGTGGTTAGATACTCTCAACATGAACCCCTTCCAATATCTGACATTCGACTTCACACAGTGTTGCTTTGGGAACGGCAGTGTTGGCCGCAAATGTGGTTAGATACTCTCAGTGAAAACCCTTTCGAATATCTGACATTCGACTTCACACAATGTTGAATTGCAAACCGAAGTGTGGTCGCAATGTGGTTACTCTCAACAGAAATCCCTTCCAATATCTGACATTCGAGTTCACACAATGTTGCATTACGAATATCCTACACTCCTACAATGGTCCCGTTTTACGACCGGCGCTACGCTATTTAAATCCTGTTTATATTCACGTTCCCACTAGATATTACGTAAACACAGATCTGAATGCTCTGCGAATGGATCATCAAAATATTTCACTTTATAATCTTGATTTTATGGACCGTTAACGCCTCGATAAAGAAATAGGGGCAAATAAAATTAGAGGATTTAGTATAAGGTAGGAGCAAAATATTAAAAATAAAACTTTTATGTTATGTGAAGGAACTGAAATATAAAAAAAGATAATATTATAAGAATAAAAAGCGCAATGCATAGACACAATTTGGAAGCTTGGTATGGCTAAGCTATGAATGTTTTGTGAGGCAGTGATTGCGATTATCTATGGTATGAATACATAACGATAATAGTATCTTAAGATATCACATATCTGTGGAACAAAATTACAGCAGATCTAACATAGATTTGAATACACAAAAGTGATCTTATTATTACACATTACAAAGTTCAAAATACGTTGACGCCAGTTAACATCTTGTGAGATGGAAGTCGTGTTTTCACATTTATTAGAGATACCTCGACTTAAGGAATATCTCTCACCGATAACGGGAAAATACGAATATTTGACTCATTCATCTTATTTCAAAAGTCATACTTGACAAACCTTGAAAAACAGTTGATCAATTAGAAACGATATTTCCATCAAATGAAATAAAACACCGGTGACATACGTTCCTAACGTTTTACGTTTTAAAATCTCTTAAAAATGTTAATTATTTTTCAATTCAGTCTCTTCAGCTCTATAATAATTATATTAAGCTTAGCTAACAAACACAGAAAACACGACTTCATACAATGAAACAACTTTTTTTAATAGACGACGCAAAAAACGTTAGAATCCATGAAAACAAAACAGACGCGATAAAATTAACAACAGACATTAACAAAACGCTTGCAATAGACTTGAGCGAACGATTTTTGCGTCAAACACATTTCGTAGACTAAAAATAATGCATGTATGCAAAACTTCACCATGAAACATATAAAACTCTAAATAATTAAACTAACATCTATATGTTCGATAGACAAGAAAATATAGCATCAAAAGCTGAAGTTGCGTAAATGTGACACGACATTACAACATCTTATTTCCATAAGTAGGTACTTTTCTTTTGCGCTTATCAATAAATCAGCTGATTTTGATAAGTAGCCAAATGCATGTAATATTATGTAAAATAAAAAGTAGCTTTTTAAATTTAATTTTTCAGATGCCTATTCCTTGTTAGAATTCACAAATATCGCAATTTAAATATGTTAGCATTTTTTTCTGATTAAAAAAAATGTGTTAACAAATAATAAAATATGTACAAATAATCCGACGGATTTTTTTAGCTTTCGCATAAGTTATAAAAAAATCCTACAAATATTATAAATGCGAAAGTATCTGTATTTCCGTTACGTTTTCACGCCAAGCCACTTAGCCCATTACGATAAAAATCAACGACATCAAAAAGATCTAATTTTGTCCCGGAAAAATCATTAAAAATAACGCCTATATGAAATACTAATAAATGCGGACGGAACCGCAGGCAAAAATTAGTAAATCATCATCAAATACAAGTACATAAATAATAATCAATTCATAATTTTCGATCTATCTCTACGATACGATAGAAGGGTCCTATCTGCACGGCAGCTCTTCACTACAAACCTCTATGTGTATCTAAGGTCTATAATAACTTAATAAACGTAAAATTCCTAATTAGTTGCTTATCTATTCACACTACTCAGCTAATAATAAAAAAGTTCGTTTTTTTTTTCAAAATAAATGCGCGATTATTACAAGTTATCTTTGTTTTTATTATAAATATAATTTTTTTTAAGTTTTCTGTTTAAAAATATTTTTGTTATTTTCATTCTTCTTTAAGTGAAAATAATAAAATACTAAACATTCAAACCAAAGACTTCTTCCACGCGTGTAAAAAAAGCGATACGAAATAATGCTTATTTTATACATCCGTCTCAATCGTATGATTATTGTAGAACATTAAAAAAAACCTTTTTTTAAATATATATACATATACTTGTAGTCGTAATACGATTACAATACGACTGTCGTATACAATATCAATCGGGATATACATTATTTAACATGTTTACCGCACCGACAAAGCGTAACATATAAGCTGGCACTGATACAATTACCTTAAAGCTGTACATAGACTAAAAATATTACTCACTGCCGAAAAATTTTTTCCATTTCTCAGACACTGAAATGCAATTCCAGATCTAGCATTCTCAGGCTAAATATTAATCAGAAAAGTGTTAAAATCTAAACGCTACGTGTTTAAAAATAATAAAAGAAACATAATAACATAATAATTTCTATTAAAAAGCCAGTCGCGTATTTATATTGTATTTTTTGGATAAATGCGTTTTGAACGGAAATGATAATGAAAAAAAAAAAACAATAAAACGAATTTAATGACTCCCTGCTGCTCTGTTAAAATTTTGTTCCGATTTTCTTTTGGTATATATATATAACACTATTTTTGCAAATTTTTGACAATTGGGTAAATATTTTAAGAACTTTAAAATAAAATACTGTCTATTTGAGATCATCTTGCATTAAATATAACCGGTAGTGACGGTAAAAAATAATCCGTATTGCAATTCAAAGGACCATTTTTTTTAATCGACGATCTAAAAATCATTGCTAACTCTCGATTTATTTTATTAGTATTTAATTATACCAAGTTATCGCTGTCTATATTTTATACACGCGTGTATTAGGACAACGAATGACAATTTTAAATGATTTGATTGGTTGTATGTAGATATATTTTCAAATAGGAAGTAGAAGTTATATTCAGTTGATATTTTTTTACATAATCATGTAGCTTCCATTGCGCATCCACCGAGTCACGAATCAATACCGAAAGTAATGCAACACATATAACCTTTTTACAGAACTATACATTCCAATAACATCTATATATACATTTCACACAATACCCAGATGCAATGTGCACGAGGTTCAAGATAGTCTCACGTAAATGAACCTCGTTACTAAATAATAAATTAAAAAAAAATCGAACAAACACTGTCCACTCAACATTCTTAGCCTCTGTTTACGAACACATGTTGAGGAATAAAATCAACGAATCTTTACATTTGTATATAGAACCAAACATATAACCAACAGAATAGTATACGATTTGATTGAGAATAATTTCGCCAGAACGACGCAGTTATTGCATTCCGATTGGTCAAAATTTTACAGGTATAAAACGCTGATTGGTTAAGGGCTTTTCCATTTAGACATCAGTTGACATTTTGTCGGTGACAAATCACTGATGTGTGAAACTTTATCGTCCATATGACCACTCTGTTTGTTATGTGCTCAATGACTCATAGCGTGTACGCTAATCAATTAACTTTGGTCTGAAATAATGTCTTGCGCTAGATATTGCGTAAGTATCATGTCGAATAGACAAAGATTCGTTGATACAATTATGTAGTATACAATGTTATGTACATTACAGTGCTTATATAGTGAATAAGGGATTCAAATGTTTCGTGTTAATGTGTGATAATGTTTAAAAGATATATAAAATAATAATTATGTGAACACCTCTGATTTGTGCAATTGGTCAATTGCAAATAATATATAACATACAAAATTATAAACTGACTATTATAAATAATATGCGAAATAGTCAGTGTGAGTGGAAAATAACTTACATGCAAATTATTAGAAGAATATAAATGTGAAAATAATACAACGAAATAGGTTTAAGAAAATAAAATAAAATACATAACTGAATAACCACCGATATTCAGCAATTCATGCTTTAGATATTTTTCGCACTGCTCTGTGCCTTTAATTTTATTTATATCATATCGCTACTTTATTTCATTCTTGTCTATTAAAATTAGTTCTTCATGCTAGCAACATCATAGACCGTAGCTTAATTTTCCTCTATATTTTCCAAACATGCTATCATAATTTATCGCTAATCTTTAATTCTCCCTCATGCAAAACCATTTTAATTCATTTTTTTTTTTAAACTAAAACCATTTTATATCTGACATCTCTAGTTGTAATTTTTTTATTAATTTAAATTTAAATGGCACTAAACACTACAGGTTGCTTAATGAAAATAAAATTAAAACTGTGGTGTTTTATAGAAAAATCGTAAGATGTTTAGAGCCATATAAAATGTGTTAACACGGAATATTGAAATTGTGACTTACTGTTGTTGGCCATCAAGTTTTCATGGAGCTTGTCACGCTGGTCTTCTAGTACCTGAGAATAAATAAATAAATAAATTCTTCAGACTGGCACACCAATTCCCCAGTCCCAAACTAAGCTTATTACTTGTTAAGTTAAACTTATTTAACAAATGTTTACATTCCAAATAAATCTAACCAAATCATGTATCACTTGATAATATACGAATATAAGAGGACGAATTTTCAAATGTAACTGACAATAATAATTGTCAAGTACAATAGCAAGTAGGGTTGCCAACCGTACTTTAAATATGTAAGTTATTTAGGGCCACTGTACTCTATACTTTATAAGGACAATAAAGAACGCGAAAATACTTTAGTTCGGACGATTTGATTTCTCTGGGATTCATTTTAAGTAAACCCAATATACAAACTAAAAGTGGTTGTAAAAAACGTTGTGTAAAATAAAATTACAGTTACTGGGCTTGATTAGAGGTGATGATAACTTGTTAAAAGTTGCTAAAGGCAATGCAAAATACTTTGTTATGCAAAATTTCAAAGTAAAATAAAACATACTTTATTTAGATATAATGTACTTTTTTTTCCTGCATTTAAAAACTAATATACCTTATTTGTACAACAAAAAGGTGGTCACCTGCTATTAGCAGACATTACAATTGTTGATTTATCAAATAAACAATTGTAATGTCAATAAGTATAAATTAAAATATGTACATGACAGTTATTATCAATCATACACAGTCTGCCTGTAAGTAATGAGTCATTAAAAAGTTTGTTGGTGTTCATTGTAATTCAGCATTATGTCTCATGCTTAGTCGGGGTCTACTTTGACAATGATTTCTCTGTTGAACTCTTCATTATTAGTCTCTTGCAGTCAAATCAATGCTAACAAAAGTTTTTTAAGAAGATACTAACCTCGCCGAGGTACTGGGCCACCTTCCTTGTGACGCCCTCCACGAAGGTGTCGAGCTTACCAAGGTCATCGGACAACCCAACCAACTGATCCAGTGTTCCCACCTAAAACAAAACAACATATTAATGATCTGATTCCAAACCTTCTATAACCACTATAGGTATAAAGAAAAATGAAAGGTATTCTTAATTAAATTGAATTTTTTTTCTCATCAATCTACACTTAAGACTAGATAGCACTGCAGATGAACAATTCATTATGAAGTTAACCATAAATCTTTGTCATTGAGGAATTCTTCGATCTTGTAATAGCCCTTACTCATTAAAAATGATTTAATGCATAATTTGAATCTATGTAAGGGTAATGTTAAAATACTTTGTGGTAGTTTATTGAACATTTTAATACTTAGACCAATAAATGAATTACCACTTTTTTGGAGTCTATGATTTGGAACAGCAAGTTTGTGTTTATTTCTCGTATTAAAACTATGAGCATTTGACTTTTTAGGAAATGATTCAATATTTTAATATAAGAAAAATTCTGATGTTAGTATTAAAGATTTTGATATGTGATGTCAAAAAGCCCTCCTATAATGTGTGAAGTAATTTATGGAAGGTCCCTAAGGAGTAATTAAGATTAATGATTGTTTTATAAGATGTGTGATATTAGTAAATGGGAATGTGAGCCTAAAACAACATGAAATGCAACATTAACATTTTTGATACGGCACAAGCTTGTTTGAACAGTAAAAATGAAATGGAGTTACTGTTCTTAGGCAGAGTCAAAGGGACTACTATCCCTTTAACCACATTCGGCCAAAAATAAAACTGGGCTGGGTTAGATGGAAGATTGTGAAAAAGTAGTGACAAGTGGCTAGCTCGTCGCATACACAAAAGTGTTACTGTTCTTATAAACAAAAAATAAAAGATAATTGTGCTATTTGTTGAGACTCAAAATAACTTCCAGGATATTTGATGATATGGTAGCAGGCAGCAAGGGATCACCCCTATTGATACTGATTTATGGGACAGATTTAATAAAACAAATAATCACTAAGACCTAAATAAATGTGTCGACTGGCCCGTTGGTCAAGTGTTCAGAGACCCTGGCCATGTAACCAAGGGTTGCAGGTTTAAATCCCGCTAGTGGCAAATGCAAGGCAAATCAATTTTGAGTGATAAACATGGACATTTGTACTTGAGTCATGGATGTTTATATACATATTTAAGGATGTCCATGTGTTCACCTAGTACCCATAGCACAAGCATAAGCTAAGTTTGGAAATAGGGAATTGGGGTGTCAGTCTTGAGTCTGGAGAATTAAATTAAATTTTTCCTACTCATCTTAAACATCCAAAGGAAGTGATCAGCCTTGGTTTATCATTCACATGGCTGTAGTTGACCCAGTATAAAATAATAAAAAAGTGCAAATATTTCTCTATTTGAAAAATGTTAAAACTAACGTAATGGTCACTATTGCCTGTACAATTAATAAACAAACTAAATTATGGCCTTATTGTTTAATTACCCAAGCAAATATTACAAGTTATTGATTTTCTTACATGTTGCAATCTTTTAACTAGATAATCTGAACATATTAATTGCCTAATGAAGAGATAGATGATAAAACATCACAGATTCCGGAGACTTTGTTATTGATTTTATGGTAAGAAATCATCATTATATCATGTAACATCCTAATCGATTACTATACTATTTAATAAAAGATTTTATTGTATATTCAATATATACTTTTATAACTTTAACTTTTATCTAAACCAT
This sequence comes from Glyphodes perspectalis, assembly GCA_951394215.1. NCBI lineage: Eukaryota > Metazoa > Arthropoda > Insecta > Lepidoptera > Crambidae > Glyphodes > Glyphodes perspectalis. The sequence continues at coordinate 10,529,849 of OX596223.1, read as the reverse complement.
TAAGATAAAAGTCCGTATTACGTATTTATAATATTGTGATTATTGAAGTAAATAATAGGCAATTCCTATTTATTGATATATAAAAACTAGGACTAGGAAACCTATCGGCATTGGCCTAGATTTTAGATGGGGTTCCTATCTTAAATCTAGGTCAATCCCGTGACCCATTTAATAAAAAGGAGGAAAAACTATCAGATTACACAGTACCTTTAGGTCGGGAATAGGGAATTTGTAGTTGACGCTGAGGTTGCCCGACTTGGTGGCATTGGTGAGGGTGTCCCAGGTCTGCTGGCACGTCTTGTCCCCAGGGGCACTAATAAGCCAATACTCCGACATGTTTCACCACTGAAAATTCATGAAGCACTAATTAAAATATTATATCATCATCATTATTCGCCAGAGAAACTGTAATCACCGTCGCCGCTACATGTCTATTTACGCAGTAACAGTCCCACATTGACGAAAAAATCGATTTTGTATTCACAAAACGATGTCCCGAGCCCGCGATAGCCAGGAACTAAGTGAAGTTTGCTGTTCTAATTGCAGCCTTACAGGGGAGCGCTGTGAATCAATATTGCGCTCAGGCGGTCGGCGCCCGCTTGGCGGTCAGACATCCCGGCGCCCGACTCCCATTATCCCATGAATCCACCCCGAACCACCCCACAGTACATCCGTCACACCAACTTTGACAACTTTCCTGTCCCGCGCAAAAGCCTTGTAACAGCGATACACTTACGAAACACGAATTAACAGATCACAATACTCACCTAGAAGTTATAATTTTAAGCTGTTTAACAATAATTATTCGAAACAGCTAGTAATTTGGCGAAATCACAAGACAATTCGGGACTAGCCCTTCAACGCCATGAAAATTCACGTGATGCGGTGCTGCCACCTACAACGACTGATTGGACAGCTGATTTACGTCAATTGTCTATGGGTGCCAATGGTACAATTTTTTGAATTAATAGTCAATACATATTTTTCCCGACCAATTTGACGATTATTGAGAAAAGCGATCACAATAAACAATGCTTTATTATTTAATAAACAATAGCTCCACTGTGATTTTTAGCGCCTAAAGCCAACTACTTTTTGGTGGGATAAACTCAATATTTTCATTTGGAAACCAAAGTTTTGTACAATTTAAATTGGAATTTTTTACTCATTCCTAAGACTAATTTTATTTTACTATTTAAACATAAGTTATATCATGATACACATTAAATAGATACTCTTAAAGGATTAATTGTATAGTATTTTTGAATTTTACAATGTAATACATAATCCTTTCCTTTTACATTTACCTTATCGATTTTGAACATTTATCTTGATTTTAGACAGTTACAAAAGCGTATAATTAGTCAATGGACTTAGATAGTCATATTTAGGTAATTTTTAAGCTTCCAAATGAATATGTGTACTAGATATTTTTTTGCGTTTTCAGCATATTTTTAAGGCGTATGTACGTAATATGTACTATTTATGGTGAGTCTATTTTCTAACCATAGTACTACTATCTGTGGTAAAAACTTTTTTAAAAGTACTAATGTCAATTGGCTGTCAAACTTTGTAAATTATATTGTGAGGTTACGAAACAAACATAAAAATGCGAATATTTGGATATTTAGGTAAAAAAGTAGGCGATCTTACAGTAAAATATTCAAATCTTCCTGAGTCCTACATCAAACGAAGCTTTGAGCAGGTCTGTCTGGCTTAATTTAGATTTTAAGCGTGTAAATTAAAACATAACCTCTAAACGTGTTTGTTTTCTAGGTTTACTGGAAGAACCCGACAGGGTATCCTCAATACCCGAAGGCTCAGGTGGCCCGCAAAAAGTTCCGGTTCACTACGAACAGGCCATGGACTGGCCAGTTCCGTCAACAAAACGACAGAGACATTCACAGGAAGAAAGTATTCTTAGAGCCTATTGGGGAGTGGAGTTTCTTCAGGTAGGTTATTAAAGTTTTGGTTTTTCCATAAAAAAGGTGGATATTTGTATGAATTGTTAAGTAGAAAAAAAAAATGTTTTGTGAAAAGCATTTGAAGCATCTTCTCTATGCTTATAGCGCCAGAATTTGTCCAGGTATTTGAATAACAAAATTTTATTACGGAATTTCCAGAGGTGACCGTGTGGAGGTGATGGTGGGCAAAGATAAGGGAAAACAAGGGATTGTGACACAAGTCATCCAGGAGCGGAACTGGGTCATTGTTGAGGGGCTCAACACACATCTCCGTGTTGTTAGTATACATATTAATTTATTTGCTTAATTTGTAACAGAGTGACTTATATAAGCACACTAGCTATGCACTCGGTTTCACCTGCATTTATGGTGAATGTGTTGTAGCATGATGTTATATAGCCTTCCTCAATAAATGGGCTATTCAACACAAAAATAATTGATTCGGACCAATGATTCCTGAGATTAGCGCTTTCAACCAAACAAACAAACTATGTAACCCATAAGCTTATAACTTTTATTATATATTTACAAGCAAATCCTAAACTAACTAACTAACTAAACTTCACGCCACTTCCCTAGCGGGGTAGGCAGAGAGAACCGAACGCCATATGGCACGATCCTTACAAATCCTAATTGTAACGGAGAGAAAAATAATTTATATATTAGTATAGATATATTTTATAGCTAGGTTATGACTTTATTTATATATCGAAAGAAATGAATAAACTATATTGTTTGTGCATATATAAACAAAAAATACAAATTTCAACACATTCTGTTAAAAATTTTAAAAGTATAGTAGTCACACTTATTAATGCTAGTAGAAAATAAAAGAAAGTCATTTATTCTGTGGCACATTTAAATTCAACATTTTAAATTCTTTCAAATTAAAAAAATATACCACAAATTTCAGGTTGGCAAAGATAAGAACTTTCCAGGAGTGACAATTCAGTCCGAAGCACCTCTTCTGGTCACAACAGGAGTGAAGCTTGTAGACCCTGAGACCCTGAAGCCCACGGAAATTGAGTGGAGGTATACAGAAGATGGTGATAAGGTAACAATACAAATAGCTTTTAGTACAAGTACATATTGATTGTCTTCCTAACATTATGGGTCCATTTAATCCATCCATTCATTATCCATTCAGATATTCTCACCTCTCCTGTGACCTAAAGTAAACAAATTAAAGATCTCTTCCCTGTTAGTGCTCATGTTAAACATATGTTAAACTATAGTTTAAAGGGACATAGGACCATATATGGTCCTAAGATAGTTCTTAACATAGTTTTTCTGGTGTCATTAGAATTTTGATGTGACATAGAATGTTGTTTTTTTTACAAGATATATATTTTCAATAATTTACCTTATTTATTTATTGTAACATTCTCTGTACAAAAATTGGTGTACTAATGCAAACAATGTATTAATTTACAGGTGAGAGTTTCAAAAGCTAGCAGTAGGATAATCCCCATACCGAAATCGGCGGAAGAAACCATGGACTACAAGACCAAAGACGTGTACATAGAGAGTGAGGAGAAGGACACAAAAGCGGATGTCATAGCCCAGGTATTCATTTTTACAACTCTTATGTTACTTGACCCTGTTAATGGATTTCTAGCTTAAACTCTCATTAAGGCAAACTTGCAAAAAGTAAAGAATTTATTGAAGTCAAAATGAATAAGGCCGTTGTTGAAATTTTGAATTTTACAAAGCAATTAGTCTATTCTCTTGTCATTTTGTCTTGAAAATTTGACTTTATGCTAGAAATCCTTAAAATGCTATTAATCACATAACCAATAGAGTGGTAATAATTGAGTATGTTCAAGAATAATTTCACCAAAACGACATTGCGATTCCTGCGCTCTGATTGGTCCACTAGATTTGACAGATATATTTGATTAGGGTTTAGGAAATCGGTTGACATGTTGCCAGTGAAAAATCACTGATATTCTTTGTAATAAATACTTTTTTAATGTAATTCGTATCACTCACTATATCATTTATAGTTTATGTACTAAAATGCAGTTTGCTAATAAATAAGAAAGAAAGAAAGAAAGTATTTTTTTTTATTTGGTACCAAAAATACATGTGAACATGTAATAAATAAAGTAACAATGCAATTTTACAGAAAATAGGAACTTCTCAAACACATAAAGGGTAGGTACCAAAATGGTCTCCGCTCAGTATCTAGCCATGACGAGCAGGGAGCGCGTCACGACCACTGGTATTCTGCGGATGCAATTGCGCGGGCGCCTAGCCCGGCCAAACAGGCTAAATAATGTCTTTGAGGATTAAAAAATAGATTAAAAAATGTCTATATATATATATTTTTTTTTTTTTCAGGTAACATTTGCGCCTAGGCTGTGCACCTTTGAAATGGACATCATGGAGAGCATGGGTATCAAGGAGGAGCGAGTGCCGGCCAAGTCTTACTGGTACTAGTTTAGGAGTTACAAGTGATTAATTTTATTATGTGATTTTGTTGAAAATATAGTGTTATGTCAGTATCTTTATGATGTGTTTTATTTGTTTGGATTGAATCAGCAATCCCCGAAGACAGGGTAGGCGGAGTCCAAGGAGCAATAAAGCTCCTTGAATTCCACTTAGCCAAAAATCGAGTTGGATTAGATGGAATTGTAAAAACAAACTAAATAAATGGAAAACTGTGATATATTGGACCATTTTTCGCGCCGAGTCCCGGCAATGGGGATCCTGACACTATATGTTGTACGATCCAAGAATTGGTCAATTATAGACCATGTAGTCATCACACGAATCGGTAATTTTTAGACTAAACCGGTTTAATGTGCTGGTTTCCTCAGGTTTTCTCCCGGCACCGATAAGTAAGTAGTATTAATACGTACGTATATCTTAACAACCCAGAGGTACGTGCCGTGGCTTAAACCAGCTGTTTTTTACGGCAGGGTACGTACTGTACCGAAGTAGGACGCGGGACTTAGATGCAAGAGGTGTTGCTCTCGCTACCACGGCATGACGAAGATATTTTGTTCATTATATATTTTTGTGTATTACAAAAATATCTTGAATATCGTGGTATGAATGATCATATAATAGTGTTGCCGAGCTATCGATAGTTGTTCTCGGAAATTATTTATGACTAGCTGTGCCAGCGGTGTCACCCGCGTTTATGGTTAATATTATAAAGACTATTTCCGTCATACATGATTTCTATGTAACTTTAACCATTAAGGCTGCACACGCGACGGAAGCTTAAAAAATGGAGTAACTTCTCACGATTTCCCAACATTTCCCTTCACTACTCTGCTCCTATTGATTGTAGCGTGATGAAAAGTATACTATAACCTGCCCAGGAGTATAAAGAATAATTGTACCAAGTTTCGTTAAAATCCGTCGAGTAGTTTTTGTTTCTATAAGGAACATACAGACAGACAGACAGACAGACAAAAATTTTACTGATTGCATTTTTGGCATCAGTATCGATCACTAATCACCCCCTGATAGTTATTTTGAAAATATATTTTATGTACAGAATTGACCTCTCTACAGATTTATTATAAGTATAGATATTGACAGACTAATTAATACTCTTGCTTTTGCTTCACCTATCGATAGTCTATCGATAGTCTTTCGATAGCGGACTATCGAACGGCAACACTAATGTTATCTTTCGAACATTAACTGTAATCGAACATTAACTGTATGACTTGGTATTCATATTAACTTAATCTGTAAATTTTAATTTTTATATTCAATCTGGCATTGAAAAGAGTAACTACCGAGTTTCTTGCCGGTTTCTTCTCGGTAGATGCGACATTCCGAACCGGTGGTAGATTCAAATTGTTCTACTATGTACTTACTTGACGATTCACAAGTGCTTTTTTGAGGCCTACGTAAATAAAGATATTTTGACTTTGACTTTGACTTTGTTGAGATCCGATGTTTGGCGTATAGTTTGGAATCAGTTACTGTTACTCTTCTTAATGATTAAGGGCTATTATAAGATTGAAGACTTCCTAAATGATAAACATATATGTTTAACTTATAATGAAGTGTTCACCTGCAGTGTTGTTACCTAATAAGTGTAGATTATTAAGTACGAAATTGTAAATATTGTCTTTTAAAAGAGTAACTATCGAGTTTCTTGCCGGTTTCTTCGCGATAGATTCTACCTTCCGAACCGGTGGTAATACTTTTTTCTGTTTAAATTGACTATTTATAAGTGCTTTTTTGAAGCCTATATAATTAAAGAGATTTTGAATTTGAATTTACTAAGTATTTTTTATTTATGTTTTTTGTGTAAACTCTAACTTCAAAGTCACGACATATTAAATAAGTAGATAGATAATTACTATTTAACTGGTACGTTTTACACGTGTATGTGACTAGCTTTGATTTGGTATATCAAAATCTTTCTAGAACCTCTTCAAACCTAAAACTTGCTATGTCTAGGCTCCAAACGTCCTATTTTAACAATTGCAACATCGAAGAAACGCGTTGACGAGTGGAAAATATTTTATTTAAATTTGATCACCCATCCGAGACTGGCCCGTAGCCAACGTTACTTGACTTTCATTACTGAACTTCGATTATGCCCTCACCTACTTCCTACCATGTGTAAAGTCAATATGTAAAAGGTCATTGTAACAAACGCACACACAATTTCCTTCGTCAGATCGCAATTTTGCTTATAAACGGCGTTATTTGACAAACAACGATAAGATTGTTTAATAAACGATATTAAATGATACGGGTTGCGGGGGGCAAAGCGGTGACGTCATCAAAATTTAATAATAACAGCGCAATAACATGTTTTTGTATATGAGCTTATTACTGCGTCATATCTTATGTTCATGTCTTTTGCATATTATCCTAACATCAGGGCTGCACGCAGGCGCCCCTCCGTGTTCTAGGGGCCTATTCGAAGTACCTACACGAAAATCGAGCAATGAGGGTTTTTTGAATTAAATCATTCAGAAAATGGCGTAACTGTGACGTGCGGTCTTGTCATCCTCCTTATTGTTTAGTTGTCAGAACAAACTGACATGCTGTCAACAAGGAGCCAATAGTGACAGTGATAAGACCGTGAGAATTCCTCGTGCCATATAGCGGATTTTGTATTTTTAAAAACCCTCATTAGCCCGAGTCTGGCTCGTTGGTCGAGTGTTCAGAATTCCTGGCCACGAAACCAAGGATCGCAGGTTCGAATCCCGCTAGGGGCAAATGTTTTGTGTGATGAACATGGACATTTGTACTCGAGTCATGGATGTTTATAAACGTATTTAAGTATGTCTATCTGTTCGCCTAGTATCCACAGCACAAGTATAAGCTTAGTTTGGAACTATAGGGACTTGGTGTCTCAGTCTGGAGAATTTATTTATTATTATTATATATTTATTTATAATTGTGTCGAGTCCGAACGGGGCAAACGCTTCTTCAAGCAATTCGACATAACAAATTTAAATTCAAATGTTTTATTGCAACTAAGTGTAATATCCAAGGTGGTTTATTATTATAAGTATTGCACTTTATTACTTAGTCGCCCTTTTCGATTGCAATGCGTAGAGGGCACTTTACTCTGGGCTTTAGTGGGCAAGCTATCCCTTACCCTAAACCACATATCCTATACCCTCTATCAAGGGGGGATAGCCCCTTCCTTCTAGAGTTCTAGAATTCTCCTTCAAGACTTCACCCTTCCGGCTAGAGTGGTAAGACATTTCCCAGGGAAAAAAGTATCAGGGTTGGACTTAGGGCGACAGACGATTTAGGCGAGATTATAAAGGAACATATCTGCACCCCAATTCATGACCTAGAAGGCGCATCCACAATGCTGGTTTGTGCGCTATAATGAAGCTAATAGTCGTTGTGCCTGCCAAATTCCACACTACATATGTTTTTTATTGCATCGAATGCCATATAGATAAATAATTGCATATGGAATCTGGCAGACACAGCGACGTTATATCAGATTAAATTAAACATTAGTAACTAGCAGCGCCCCGCGGTTTCACCCGCGTAGTTCCCGTTCCCGTGAGAACATGGCGATAAAACATAGCCTATGTTACTTGCTAATGAAGTAGTTTTTTATTGGTGAAAGAATTATTCAAATCGGTTCAGTAGTTTCGGAGTCCATGCAAAAAATAAAATTTGTGTAGATAAAAGTCGGAAAGTTAATATTATATTTAAATCGTGAAAGAGTACGTAGGTACCTAACATTTACGCATTTATAATATACCTAAGTTAGCATGGGATTTGATGACTAGGTTTCCTTTTTTATAGATCCAGCGACCAGCGCCCGCAGGATCTGGCGCCTTGGGCTATCGCTTGCGTCGCCTACCCCTTAAGTCGGGTCTGTCTAGAATATTGCGCGTAGTAGATAAAAATAGGTAAATAAAATAAAATAGACAATGTTATATGTATCATAGAGCGGTGGTAGCTCAATGGTAAGGGCACGCGCCTCTTAACCGAGGTGTTCATGTTCAATCGACATGCGGGTTCTCAAACTCGAGCACGTACCTCTGGATTTTTCAAATCTATGTACGTATTTATATTTATACCACTAGCTCGGCGGTGAGGGAAAACATCGTGATGAAACCTGCGAATTCAAACGACTTTGGATTAACTATAATCCAAAAATTGTCTGGTTCCCCTATCTAAGGGTTACGAAGGTCAGATCGGCAGTCGCTTTAATTTAATTACCAGAGTCGCTAAATCCAGGATCATGGTCTAAGCGGACCCCGTCGAAGCACAGGAATAACGCTAGGAAGATGAAGATGATGATGATATGTATCATAGAACGACACACGGAGCACTTTTTACCATTCTTCGATGGTGTCTGATTTATCCAGATCTGGGTTAGATGGAAAATTGTGAAAAAGTAGTGACAAGTAGCTAGCTCGACGCCTACTTACACAATCAGACACCCAAAACCCAATATACCTTTAGTCGCCTTTTATGACACGCTAGGTACAGTTAGCGCATTCTTTCCCAGTCCCAGACCAACATTGGACAATAATTATACTTTGTAATATAACTGCATATTATGGGAACGTTATACGTTTTAATAACACATAAGATTTGTTTCATCGCTGTACCACGCAAGCAACGCCGCGGTATAAAGCTAGTATTTCATAAGACATAGCATAGCAACATTTCGTCGTAACTAATGACGAAATCAATATATTGTAGGTATGAGCCTATCGATTTAATGTTTTGAATTGGACAAAACTTTATATTACCACACGGACTAGTAAAAACAGAAGGACACCACGCTATCATACTAAGTATAGCGTGAAGCCACGTTTTGCATGTGTGAGTGAGATACTTATGGATACCAGATATCGGATATCTATCATTTGGAGCATTTATTATGTTAATGTGACGTAAGTTGCGTGTCAAGGTGGAGCACCTGAGAAGCTTCAATGTCTAGTTGGTGGCGCGAAGTCCTTCTTTTTTACTAGTCCGTGTATTACCATTATACTTTTAACAGAATTTTTGACGAATTGAGATTATTGAGAAACTGGCAACTCATTATATTCTTAGCCATGGTCGCCGCAAGGATTATTTTAAGGGAGGTGCATCTGTATCTACACATCTTCTTTTCCTTCTCTAACTTCTTTGATAAGCCTCCTCCGACTTGCGCCATGTAGTTACAACACACATCTACACATACTATTAACCAAAATAAAATATAGTTATAAATGTATTTATATTAGAAGACATTCCTTTTTTATATATTTTTTTTATTTACCCTCGCTGGTGTAATCGGGTAAATACTATGTAGTTTTTTCTATATAATGCCTTTTTTCCTCACCCCTCAAGTGCACCACCTTACACTCTCTGCCGCCGCCCTTATTCCTATTCAGGGTCTGCTTGGCCCATGATTAGCCAAGGAGCTAAAGTGTACCCAATAGACAGGACAAGAAATGATGCTTACATATTATTTGTGTACAAAGCAACCTATCCGAATCAAACCAGTCACTTATGTGACTAACATGACCTGCTAGCTACATTAGCTAAACGCAACGCCATGTAAACAACAATCATCCGACGAATGCGTGAAAATTATCGTATTATTGCATTTCCTTCACATATCTCAATATACCCAGCCCAGCACCTGATATAACAATATACATTTGAATATGCATGCGAATGTCATCTTTAAACAATAATAAATGAGGTTAATTTTCCCTTATCAATCAAACTGGAAGTTTATGATAATTGGCGTAGTCTTTATGTTTTTAACGTTAAGGTGTATTTTAATATTAATAACACTGTATCATACAATGCCCTTATGAATGTTGAAACAGTATAGGTACAGTTTGCAACATTTTATTTTATTGGTCTACTTTTATGGAGACGAACTTCGTGCAATGAGGTTAATAATAGGACACTTTAATTACCTAATCCTGGCTAATATGTATTTGCAAACTAAAAGTTAATTTGTAACTTTTCTACGCCTTAACTACATGATCATTATGAAATCTTGCATACCTACCTGGTCGGAAAAAAATACTGTTCTCAATTTTCAATAAAGAGATCAATGAAAACTCGTGATTTCATTTATCTGATTCCAAAGCTAATTGTTTATGAAAATTAGAAACAATAGATAATCCAAAAACCTAGACCGGTGCAAAATACCTGTTTCATCAACAAATACTTGCTTCGTTTCGGGGATCGAACGCCCTATCTTGAGTTCGACGCAAAGTCGAACCAAACGTGCTGTTTGATAGGTATTTTATACTAAACATGTTACATACAATAAAACATAAACTTTAATTTAAAATCAGTTTTCTTTTTCTACCCAGCTAGGGAAGTCGCGTGAAGTTTAGTTAGTTAGTTACACCATGGAGGATGGTCACACAAAAGACACCTCGCCTGACAAGGAAGGGGACCAAAAAGTATGGACCATCGTTCGTATTCTGCCACAAACCATGACCTCCATTTGACCTATTTACCAATCACGCATTTCTTTCGTGTTCTTATCACACACGAGACCAAATGCCAGAAAGATAACTCGTCTAATAATATATTAAGTGACCTAATCTACAATTGTTTATTATGCAATTACTTTTCAAAGTTACCTAAATACTGTATCTCTGAACTATTTATTTATTACACTTATACTTAATTATTTTTATACCATGTATATTATTTACTATAATTCTTATATACATTGGCATGTATGTACCTATATTATATATATTTTATGATATAACCGGTGACCTTTATGCGCATCAAGAATACGTTAATCATTGTTTCTATGGCAGAGGAATATTTTTAAACTGAGTAGTCCGCTTGTTTTATTTTTCTGAGTCTTGATAAATGGATTGATATTTTTTATTTTATATATTTAACTTAAGTTGGCGGCATGTGGCTGAAAGGCTGATTGTTGATGCTTTTACAAAACGTATCTATATATACGTAGGTATGTATACCTAAGAACGTTTATGTAAGTTTTATAAAACTTAGGTACATGTTTAACGAATACATATTGACAAGCTCGATGGTGCATTCGGTAGTGACCCTGCCCCATGCGCCAAGAGTTGTGGGTTCGATCCCCACCCAGGACAAACATTTGTGTGATGAATAAGTATTTGTGTTTGTTTGTGTCTGGGTGTTCTTAACATCCAATATTTAAGTATATATTTGTAATCCCACTGTTGTTTCTGATTTCTGATATTCGTAACACAAGTGCTTAAGCTACTTACTTCGGAGTCAGATCAATATGTGATGTCGTCGGATGTTTATTATTGGATACTTAACCTTGACTTTGACTTTGGTACTTTTTGGCGGCAGGGCCACGATGTAACCAAACTCTGGTTACGTCTAGAATAGGCCGGCCCTCACAGAAGATGAATTTAAGGCAGCATTTGATTACTGTTTCGTGTCCTATCATTTAGCAACTATTCCGAAAAAAAATTTAAATTCGTATATTTAAATTCTAGTGAGGATTTGGGGGTCCTAATTTAATATAGAATTGTTATATATTTGATACCATATATTTGAAGATACTATACACAGTAATAGATATATCGTGGTGGTTTTGCTGAAAGGATACTCCGCAGCGCAACTACTTTCAATAACAAAATACGGCGAAACCTGAAACATAGTTTTTTTTTAAATAGGACTAGAATTTTACAGACATTTCATCTATAGTTTTTTTTTTAATACCTAATACTAAAGTGGTTTCTTCGGGGAGCATGACGTTACAAATTCTAGATTATTCACCAAATTTATTCTTATTTGATTAAAGTGCGGTGTTTACTCGAGCAAGGATATAAAAGGATCATTGCCGTTTCGATATACCTACGTGACCTGTCCCACGATATTGCATGTTAAATTCGTTGCACAATGCGCGTGTGACGTCACAATCTGTGTTATCTTTTGTTTATCACCGCACCAGCGTTACTAACTGCACGAATTTGAGTGCATTTAATTCAAATTTAAAGATATATGCTAAGTACGAGTAGCTTGATTTGGTGTGGGACTTAAAAAAGAATGTGCCAACTGTGTTTCTTGCCTAGCATGTCGTAAAAGGCGACTAATGGTATATGGGATTTTGGGTATGTGATTGTGTAGGCGACGAGCTAGCCACCTGTCACTACTGTTTCACAATTTTTCATATAACCCAGCCCAGTTATGTTTTTGGCTGAATGTGGTGGAATTTTTTCGGGGATTATGGGCGTGATCCTATGTGTAGCTTGATTCCGCAGCTTCGCTTGTGTATATTCTGTAGAATTTATTGTGTTGTTTTGGGATTTTTGATAATCTGTAGGCGACAAGCTACACTTGTCGCCTACAGATTATATAGTCTACTAACAACTGGTTACTATTCTTAAAAGTAAATAAATGAATAAATACATTCTCCAGACTGACATTCCAATTCCCTAGTTCCAAACTAAGCTTATGCTTGTGCTATGGATAGTAGGTGAACGGATAGACATACTTGAATACGTTTTATAAACATCCATTACTCGAGTAAATGTCCATGTTCATCACACGAAACATTTATCCCTAGCGGTATTTGAACCAGCGACCCTTGGTTACGTGGCCAGGGTCTCTGACCACTCGACCAACGGGTCAGTCAAAAGTGGTTAAAGGGGCTTGTTGTTTCCTGAAGTCTCCCTTCGGGGATTACGAGTGAGTTGTTATGTATCTATTTATATACAAAATAAAATTACCTATCGGATATGATCGTTGTTATATGTTAATTAGAGTCAAGGTTAATTTGCATGCAAATTATTCTATTTACTATTAAAAAGGAATATGTACCTATTCGATGCACGCTGAAGCCGTTTTAATGTCGACATGAATAAGCCCGTTCTATCGAGTTAAGATCACCTCTTTAAAGGAAAAATTTAACTAACTATCTTCCACGGACTAGTTAAAAAAGAAGGACTCTACGCTAGCATACTATAGCGTGAAGCCACGTTTATGCATGTGTGAGTGAGATACTTATGTCAATGTGTGACGTCAGTTGCGTGTCAAGTTGGAGCACCTGAGGAGCTTCAATGTCTAGTTATAAGTTATATCTTCACGCCAATTCCCTAGCGGGATAGGCAAAGAACCGACCGCCATACGACACACCTCACTCGCTTCTTAGACGTTCATAACTATTTTCATACAACGCTCTTTCGTTATGGCTTCCAACATCTGCATCACCTTCTGTTAACACAAGATCAGTTTAACTCAGAGGAAATTTGTGTAAAATAACGGCTCTCCGGCAAAATAAACTGCTGTATTTCATTTTGTGTCATTATGAGAGTATGACTTTGGGAGTTTATTCAACTTTGTGCCTTGGAAAGCACGTTAAACCATTGGAACTGCGCCTTACCTCTCTCCGGTTATGTCTGTTTGCTTTTTATCGGACTATGAGAGTGTAGGAACATAGAGTGCAACTGCGTTTGCGCAGACACTTGTGCATTTTAATATCTCCTGCGTTAACTAATCCTTGTTGAGATTGGCCGCTGCGAAAGAAATTAGTTAGGAAGATATTATTATAAAAAGAAAAAGCGTATAGAAATATTTCCGATTCAGTGCGACAGCTATTTTTGCATAGCGATGCGCTAGCGAAGCGATGTTATTTTTGATATAATCGATATTGATCACGAGATAGGCGCGTGGTGGCCGCGTGAATCGATAAAACGAAATTTAAATCGATTGAGACAGTTCCACATTGGTGATTAGTGGCTGAGTTAGATAAGTGGCAGACATGTGGGATGACCGTGACACAGCGGTCACGGTGCGTGATTCGGAATAGAAATGGTTTTGGTCAGATTTGTATTTAAGCTTTCAGTTTGCATCCAGCTGTCAAATCACTTTAATGATCTATAGTCACGGTCTGTTCAGGACAAAAAAAGGCTCTTTTCGCTCTAGGGTGAATACGCCCCTGAAGAAATTTTTTTGGAAGAGAGTTCCACTTCCACATAAACGGCTGAATAGTCAATAAGTCACAAGTCACTTCTTGACCTAGAACTAATCAGGGGGTCCTCATGACCCCAATGACCTGATAAATGACCTTTGTCTTTGAGCCTTCGAATTAAGTCATGCCAAATGTATTGTACCTTTTGACCCAGACATTTTAGACGCTTAACATAAATGTCCGTTTTAGTGAACAAAATGGGCATAAGCTCTTACTTAGATAACTTTTATTTACTTTGTCTTTAAATATTTATTGTCTATAGACAAGATGATTTAAGATTAGATCCAAGATGATTTAAGATAACGATTATTATTTGTAGAGATTTCTTAGAAATCTCTGAATTATTAAACATAATTCAATGTTTAATGATTCATATAGTATTTAACTAGCACGTACCTATCCAAAGATTAAAATAGTTATGTAGTAATATCAACAATTTAACGATTTTAATCAAATCTAAGTATTCACAATATGTGCACATTTGACAGGCCCGTTGGTCGAGTGGTCAGAGACCCTGGCCACGAAACCAAGGGTCGGGGGTTCGAATCCCGCTAGGGGCAAATGTTTCGTGTGATGAACATGGACATTTGTGCTCGAGTCATGGATGTTTATAAACGTATTTAAGTATGTCTATCTGTTCTCCTAGAATCCGTAGCACAGATTTATAAGCTTAGTTTGGAACTAGGGAATTGGTATGTCAGTATGGAGAATTTATTTTTTATTTATTTATTCATATTTTCGTTTTAATTTAAAATTTTACAGAAGACAGTCTATATTTAACCTATCTATAAGTAAACACATAAGGTAGCTGAAAAATTAACGAACCTAGTAACCCGAATTTTTTCACAGAGGACAGTATGAGTGAGCATCAAGTTTATGGAATTTAAATTTCCATTATCATGACTCCTAAGGTGCTAAGGGCGAAAGATGTCCATGGAGGCGAAGTCACCGGCAACTGCCAGTATTACATATATCCCACGTGTATATGATAGTTTAGATCTGTTAATATTCTTAAAGGCACAAGGGGGGGTGCCCGAATAGAAACCAGTTTACGGTTTTAAATTAAAAAAAAAATTTTGATTGCGAGCCAATATTAGATATTATAATTATTATAAGGCTTATCTGCCATATACAATATATGTAAATAGTTACTAACGCTTGTATTTAACAATTAATAACATAGTTTTCAATAGATTTGTCACTCATAATAGTGCGACTACAGTGCTGGAAATTAAAAAAAAAACAAATAAATTCTATAGATCGCTAGTTTTCTTTCGCCTACATCGTGGAACTAGTCTACAATCTAATCAGCTGTTTATCGTACGAGATGCAGTGTTATTTTTTCTGCACCGCACCGCGGGTATTGGTGCGTTGACGGCCGCGTTGACAAGACGTGCCTGGTTGCCAGTGGTATACGCTTGTGTTTGAGTGAAAAATTAAAAATGAGGTTCGTATACGGATTTCTCGTGTGCTTTTTGAGCTGCAGCTTCTCACTAGCCAGTGAGGTGAGTTTTTTAAAACAATATTATTTTAAAATTTAAATTTAAATAGTAAAATATTATTTTTTATTGCTTTTAACATTCTAAGGGGCGCATTTCATATTTAATTTTGTTTTTATATGTATGTTTTACATGAAATAATTAAAGCCTACGTGCCAATTAAATGAGACAATCTTCGTTCGTTTATATTTACTTAATTTAGGAAAGTATGTATAATTAATGCTGTATTTAATTTATTACTTTCCTGAAGAATTAAATATTAAAATTACTTTTGTAACACAAATTAAATATTTAGGTACGGATGTAAGTTGTTATTTTGGCTAATTGGTTGTATTTCATCGTTTTTTTTATGTAAATACCCTTGGATCTTTCGTGGATAATTATTTTAGTAGTTAATTAGTTGGAATACGAAAGTCCTTTTAAAATCTAAATTGATTGGAAGAAAGTACATATAAATGAGGAGGTACAAAAGATTAAATTACGGAGGTAGCATTGGTTCTTAATTATATATTTTTTTTATTAATTCTTAGAAACCATGTAGAAAACGTAAATATAAATATATCTAGTAGATGTTACTAGAATTTATTAAACTTTATCATACTTCAATGTTCTACTTAAGTAATAATACAATATTTTCTAATTGTAGCTGTACCTACCTATAAAAAGAAAGACTTATATAAGTACATAACTGAAAAACATAAAATACAATATTTAGGTATTTTTAAACTGTCTATTTTTTTGACAATATAATTAAATTACATTGGTGTAAGTAGGTCATATCTACATACGTTATTATTTTAAAAGAGTTTAGTTAAAGTTCAAAAATATGTACATGAAAATAGTTTAATTTAAAGGAAAACACATTATTAAAAAAATATCTTTATAGAAATAGATGTAACTTAACGAAAACAAAAAAATAAATTTTAAAAATGTTTTCTACATGAGCATATTTTACTACAAGTAGATATAGAAGAAATTTCTTAATTCTATATTATTGAGTACATTTAAATTTTATTTGACATTTATTTGAATAATTCTGTATAATTATTTCGACGTGCTTAAACAAAAACAAATGTATTTATAAAAATAGATTTGCCAAAGTCCACTTAAGTAAAACATTGAAATATTTCACTTGGTTCTTATGTTTTCCATTTTTTACAACATTAATGAATATACAATAAAATAAATAAACATATTTTCATGTAGGTAACCCAAATATTTCCCATCGCTCTTTTGTTACCTATAAATAGCCAATAAACTCCTCACTTTTAATTTTCAAATCAATTTTTTCAAACTTTTCATACCTACCTATGAAGAATTTGTATAGACCTGAAAAAATTGTATCTTGCAAGATACAATTAATTGAAGTCTATTTTTAAACAATCATACATAATATTGTTAGGCACTCAAGATTTATGATTATTTTGTTTGTGATTCATGACTGTTGACACTGAATCAAGTAGACATGACGAAAGATACGCAATATATTCATAATATTTAAGAGTAAACAAAATAAAGACGGGCGCCTTGGTCTTTTCTCAGTACGTTTCTTAGATAAAATCGCAAAATGGTGTCGAAATTTCAAAGAATAAAAGCGCGTGGGTCGATGACCGAACACGCACCCTACGCGTGTTTTCGCTCCGTCTCGCTCTAGAAAGGGACGGAAGATATAATCCTTCCCGTCCCTTCATTCACAAGGTCTGCTACGGACAGGCTACGTAGGCAATAAAATATTTTTGTCTCTGGGGTTTTATGTTTTTTTTTTGGGACGATGCAGGTGTTTGTCTCTTAGTTTAGGTAGCTGCGTATAGTGTAATTACCTGGGTTTATGACTAAGGCGGCCAACCGTCCCGCATTCTGCGGGACTGTCTCGTTATTACAGTCGTAATCCCGCATTGCAATTTTCAATAAAATAGTCCCGCAAATCGTCTAATGCGTAACGTATGTCCCGCATTCCTATGTAGTTTTGTAGATTAATTTCCCATTGTCTCATCGCACGAATAGAAGTGTTCCACGTCAAAAATACTAACGACGAGATGTACATAGGTGAGTTTGATGAGTTCATTATATATACACTATATGTAATTCGACCGTAATTTATTTTTTCCTTCATTTTTGTAATATTCTCTACCATTTCTAATGGGTTTCATCCTACTATAATTTTTTTTGCTATCAAAAATTATCGACACTGGTCTAAATGGTAGTGTTGTTTGTTTCTAATTCAAGTGCACCACCAATAAATCCTCAGTCTTCTTGTGAATAATGTGTCCCGCATTGACTTATTATAAAGTTAGCTGCCTTATTTATGACTAATACACACTGGCTATCGTTTGAAAAGGTCGAAAGGAGAACGACAGTCATTTTATAATTACCATTGAATGTAATTACCTGTTTAAAATGACTTAAAGAGTAAATTTAAAAATGGCTGAAGTATGTCAGTACTGATTATACTCCTAGCGTTGTATACCACTCCTAGTCAAGATCCGAAACCATGATCCTGGGTTTAGCGACTATGTAAGTAGGTAATAACTCACGAACTTAAGGCTTCCCAAATATCTATATATTAATACGTTAAGCCACGGACTAGTAAAAAAAGAAGGACTCCACGCTTCTAACTAGACGTTGCAGCTCCTCATGTGTTCCAACTTGACACTCAACTTACGTAACACATTGACAAAATAAGCGCTCCAACTGACAGCTCCATCCGATATCTCGTATCTATAAGTATCTCACTCACACATGCATAAACATATCTTCACGCTATAGTATGACAGCGTTGAGTCCTTCTTTTTTTACTAGTCCGTGCGTAAAAGCTTTGTATTCTTTTTTACGACAATTCCGCGGACGGAGGAGAACGATTTTCCACAGTTAAAGTTTACGAATTGTGGTTGAATTTCGACCATTGGGCGACCACTAGGAAAAATAAAACAGATAAGGGTTAGCTCGATGTCTTAATGACCCTTGCGTTTCCTTCCAGAGACCATACGGAGTGGGGGTCTTCGGTACGTCAACAACTGATGGAGATCTACGGAAATATATACCTCTCATCCATGAAGCTGCGAAATCGGTGAGAATCCACGCGTTTGACAACTTAAAAACTTTTAACAGCCCTGTTTATAATTAGTTAGTTAAAATGAATGTTAAGCTTGTATGGATAGAATAAAGTTAAAGTCGCTACTTTAACGTTCGAGTAAGTAATGTGAGTGCCGTATGGTGTTCGGTTCTCTCTGCCTACCCCGCTAAGAAAATGGCGAAAAGCTAGTTAAAATTAATGTGGGTATGTAGGTCTGTACATCGTTGATTACGAAGTAACTTATTTTAAACTTTAATTATTACATATCATTACGTCCGCAATCTCCTACCTCAGTCATCAAAGGGAATCAAAGGGACAGCAAGCCCCTTTAACCACTTTTAATCAAAAATAAAACTGTGTTGGGACAGACATTGAACACGTATTTTTTTATTTATTTGTCAAACAAACAATGACGAAGATACAATGCATTAAAGTTGCACGTGACGTCACGTTTTCGTATTTTTTTTTGAAAATGGTTACGTCACAAGCCCACCACTCCAAAACTTGATGTTCTTTTTCTTTGTAATTTTTTGTTAATTTGATAAAGCGAAAAAGATGTGTCTAGTATTTTAGTATATTTTTACTGACTGACTAAATAGAATTATAGTTTTTTAATACAGTCATCATCCTTGTTATGGATAACTCGTCGCCTACACAATCTTATACTTATCACCCTACACTATTAGTCGTCTTCTACGACATGTTTAGATACCTTTTTTGAGTCCCACACCAACGTGGGATATTTTTATAGCGCGTTAATTGTCGAGCAAAAAAATCATAGTTTAACTTCATGACTCGAAGAGGTAATTATTATTTAAATAACCTCTTATTGCGGTCGTTATTATAACAACATGACAGCGTTACTTCAGCTTGTTTTAAAAACATGCTGATAATGACCATTTATAAGTAAATGGTTGGTACTAAGTCGTGCCGCCCATGCTAACTGCTAATGTTGTTTAAATATTATTTCAAAGGATGTTCCTCTTACCTACCATTTACATAGGTTTACAGTCATTTTAGGTTAAAAAGTTTAAGCTCTATTACTAATATTATAAATTCGAAAGGTTGTATGGATGAATGGATGTGTGGATGTTTGTTACCCTACGCAAAAAGTACTGCATGAATTTTTAAGGAAACTTTACAATAGTATAGCTTATACATTAGAATAACACATAAGCTATGTTTGATCGATGTACCACGCGAGCGAAGCCGTGGGCAGAAATTAAACACATACCTACCATCACCTCTGTAATCACTGAAGGTTTCAGCAGAGTTTAAGGAGAAGCTATTTAATCTTTAATTGCATTTAGCCAAATTTTAAATTGGGTTGGATGGAAAATTTTGATTTTTTTTTCATAATTTTGTGTCAAGTGGCTAGCTGGTCGTCTACATAATCAAAAATCCAACAATCAATACACCATTAGTCGCTTTTACAACATATAATATGCTAGCTAGTTAGAAAGGTCTTAATACCGAACCGGTGGTAGATGCAAATTGTTCTATTTTGTATCTATTATTTGACGATTTACAAGTGCTTTTTTGAGGCCTACGTAAATAAAGATATTTTGAGTTTGAATAGATTTATAGTAACATAACGATATGACCATGTTTTCCAGAAAAGAAGACCTACCAAAATTACTTATTTGATATATTTTTTTTTTTTCTCAGAACGTTGACATCGTGGTCCTCCCATCACCAAAGATCTTTTCGTCTTTATCGTCAATTGAAACTACATGTGAATTAGATAATTACGATGAGGTAAGTGAACGTTAACGATATTTTAAATTAGTTGGAAGATAAACAATATCATGGAATTTGTATTTAATTACTTAGAAGAATTTGAAGCCGTTTTTATTTACTTAGTACATACGAGTAGGTACTGCGAAGAGAGCGGTGGTAGCTCAATGGTAAGGACACGCGCTTCTTAACCGAGGAGTGCGGGTTCAAACCCGGGCACGTACCTCTGGATTTTTCAAGTCTATGTACGTATTTATACCACTAGCTCGACGGTGAGGGAAAACATCGTGATGAAACCTGCAAATTCAAACAATTTTGGATTTGTAACCATGATCCAAAAGTTGTCTGGTTCCCCTATCTTAGGGTTACGAAGGTCAGATCGGCAGTCGCTTCAATGTAATTACCAGACTCGCTAAATCCTGGATCATGGTCTAAGCGGACCCCGTCTAAGCACGGGACATAACGCTAGGATGATGATGATACGAGTAGGTACTGTGTTCGTTCTTTCGTTCAGGTAATTTGAAACATATAAGGGTCATTCGCAAGTTTAATTTGTTATTTTATTATTGTTACCTGAGGGGTAGGCCAATTCTGAGCGTTCACAAAAACGGGGGACCTCGTGTCTAATTCCGGCGTATACGCAGGAAGGAATGTAGTGGACAGCGTGTCAGAGTTTTTTCGGAAAGAACTGAATGTCATTAAATGCCTGAGGAGTATTTATTTCCGAATTGCGCCGAGGGAATCTTTGGCTCGATAGTATGTATTGGAGATTGCAATGTTGAGCAATCCGGCTAAGCCTAGTACAATTATGGCTGTGCCGGATCCACACTTGTAATCTACATTTGCTGATTCAATGTTGTTGGATTTTAATTCCTACTTGAGATTGGAATGCTCGATCGAGCAATCGAGTTTGGTGCAGCACAGTTTTAGCTCTGCTAGATTCAGCGTTATGTGCTGGATCCAGCAAAAATGCCGCTGGAATTCCATCCCTAATAGGTACATAGTAGGTAGGTAGCGTAACTACCGATTTTCTTGCCAGTTTCTTCTCGGTGGAAGCAACATTCCGGAACGGTAGTAGATCCATGTTATTAGTTGATTTTCTTGTTGAATTAACGATTTATATTGTTTTAAACCTATATAAATAAAGAGTATTTTGACTTTTACTTTATAAGTAATAAAGAAAAGTTTTTGTTGCAGCTGGTTAAAACACTCTCGGACGTGTCTCGACAAGCTGGCATGTACGTAGTGGCTCACCTTCCCGAGAAAACCATATGCCAGAGCAAGTATGAGCTGGTGCGAAGCAACCTAGTCTTCGGAAGGGACGGGAGTGTCGTGTCTGTGTAAGTCTTTTAATATTGCTTCTGCACGCGACTTTGTCTAGAATTTTGGGTAGGGACAAAGGAAACTATGGATATGTAACTTCAAGGTGACATGATGACTGGTGTTTGTTGTTACCTACATTAACGCACTGCTAGCTGCCATTAGACCTCGGTAACCTTTAGGTCTTTGACCCACGTTTCATTCCACATGGTCGGCATTGAGGGTAAACATCTATGGATGTGTAATATTGATCCAATTGACTGGTTTCCCTAGCGGGTTATGAAGGTCAGATCGGCAGTAGCTTTAATGTGATAACAAGACTAGCTAAATCCAGGATTATGGTCCAAGCACTAGGACTGAGACATATCGCTAGAAAGCCGATGGCCAGTATTATAAGTCCATATCTACATTTTATAAAATATCCTCAGGTACCGAAAGCCATTGAACAACGTGGCTAACTGCACCACAGTGCCTTCAGAGATCGTCACCTTCACCACAGACTTCGGTGTCAAATTTGGATTGCTGATGGAAGAAGACCTGGTTCTTCAGAAGCCTGAGGACCTGAGTGCCTTGACTAACTTTGTGGTGGCGGGAGCTTGGTCTTCGGGTATACCTTTTCTGAGTGGTGAGTGTGATAAAAGATAGTTTTTAACTTCTAGGAGATCTATTCGTATTTGGTTGTTAGACACATAGTCTATTTAGTCATATTTTTGTTCTGATGGTAAACGGTCACCTTAGCCTATCGACGTTAAAAAAGTATAAATTAAATATAAGGAAATATTTGCGAAGGTTGTCAAAAGAAGAATGACAGTCATTTTATAATGAGCATTGGATTTAATTTTAGAGAAAATCTATTTAAAATCATTCAAAGAGTAAATTTATAAACCACTACAAAAAGTATTAAGTTCTGCGTTGAATATAATGTGGATTTGGATCGATTCAAAAAAAATAACAATGGGTTATACACAAAATTTCCCCGCGAGCTACAGTAGAAGTACTTGATGAAGAATATGAGATAATCTGGAGTTTGTTCTTTAATTACAGTGTCCCAATTCGCTTCAAGCTGGGCGTTCACAAACAAGATTAATCTCATATCTAGCTCCGGCGTATACGCAGGAAGGAATGGAGTCGACAGTGTCTCCGAAAAAGAACTGAAGGTCATTGATCTGAAGAAGTCGGAAGAAGGTAAGCTTTTCCCTCAAGAGTAATGCAAAAGCGATTTTACCTCGAATAAGAGAGAAAGAGTGAAACAAAATCATTTTTAAAGGATAAATTAACATTACACACTTTTTTACCACCGCTATGTGAATGGCCTGTTGAAAAGAGGTACTGCAACAAACTGAACAGATTGATTCAATTAAAACACAAAACTTCAATAAATACACAAATATTTGTCTGACTTCATAAACTATTTCTTGAAATATCTATCAATATTTTGTCCCGTGTTGGTCTGGGACATAAATAGAATTTGGCAACTCTGTTTCTTGCCTAAAGGCGACTAATGGTATATTGGGTTTTGGACATGTAATTGTGTAGGCGACAAGCTAGTCACTTGTTACTACTTTTTCACAATTTACTATCTAACCCAGCCCAGTTTTATTTTTGGCTGAATGTGGTTAAAGGGGCCTGCTCTCCCTTTGACTCTGCCTACCCCTTCGGGGATTATGACCGTGATGTTATGTATGTAAATATCATCATATTCCAGATCAACCAATCACCTCGCCTGTAGTTAGTTCTACAAATCTGAAAGTTTTACCTGGAGAAGATCTGTCCCAGTTCATCATCAGGCCACTGAACGTGGCTGCCAGCGCGAGAGGCTACAAGGAGACTGTGTGCCATAATGGTTTATGCTGCGAATTCTTTGTCAAGGCTAGTGTTGTGGGTAAGAAAAATATTACTGTTGTTATTCTTTGCTAAGTATTTTGAAATTGTTACATGGTGATCTCCCAATAACTAGTTGGGTTCTTATCATAGGGTCATTAATTTTTTTTTATTGTTCAATTAACCATCATCCTTTTGGATCTCAATTTGTGAAAAACTCTCTAAGAAAATTAATTACTTTAGTGCACTTGATGTTAAATTTTGATTTGACTCTTACAGGTATATATTTTTTTTATATTAGCAACTGACATAATCTTTTTCATCCTGATTTTCAATCGATTATCTTGTAAATCATGGGTTCTGAAAAAATCTGATGTATAGAAAAGGTTTATAATACTATATTAGAATCACCTCAACGCGAGCGATTGAGCAATACTTATTCTCTTAATAAGTTTTACTCATTTAGTTTTCCTGCATAAATTTTCACCTTGAAATGATTTTCCAGGTCCTAAAGAAGAAGAAGTGAGCTACGGTCTAGCAGCGTTCAACGGCGTCCGCCAGTTCGGGAAGCACAGCATCGGCGCGCGCGCATGCGCCGTGTATGCGTGCGCGGGGCTCTACAAGCGCACGTGCGCTTTCGGGTAAGCGACGATAACGAACAAGATGTTGTTCCGCGTTCATCACTGCGCTAACAAATATAAGACAAGTGTAACACATCACTGCACAATCAAGATGTTAAAGATCATTCAACCGTTCAACGAGTGTGAGAATGAGTGAGTGAATGGGCTACTTGCATGTTTGTGAACAGTCGAGATAACATCCGTCACAATCCATCAAGAAACATGCTTATGGTCCTTCGAGTCTGATAGCGAGGGGAGAGGGAAAAACAAAATGAAGTCAACATCAATCAAGTTAAAGTTTTATTTCCTGTTATTACCGCTGCGCTATTCTAAATTAAACTGTAGTTACGGTCTCTGAGATCAGATTCTCGATATAATAGGCAAGATGACTATAAAAATCTGATTAGTCCGTCAGTTAGATTATAAAAAGTATTGAACACGTATTTAGTTATTTATTTGTTAAACAAACATTGACCAAGATACAATGTATTTAAGTTGCGTATGACGTAAAGCTTTCGTAAAATTTTTGCTAAATAGTGACGTCGCAAACCCCCACTCCAAAACTTTGATGCTTTTTATCTTCGTGATTTTTTGTTAATTTGGTAAAGCGAAAAATATGTATCTAATATTTTTGTATATTCTAACCGAATAGAATTTTAGTTTTTTAATGCAGTCATCATCCCTATGGTGTTCCATAGATACACCTTTGTATATTACTTATTTATTATAGCTTGACTACCATAATTCAAGATCACTCTATTTTAAGATATATACTACAATTAGGTCATGATACTTTTTATTTCGTCTATTTCAGATCAAACAGCAACAGCACTAACATTATCTTCGAAAAGATCTCCATCCACACCAACTCCTCAATCAGCACTACCCAGTACCCCATCATTCTGACGGCCAGCTCACAGCAAGATAGCGATCGCTTCTGTTTCAACACCAAGACAGCTGACAACCAAAAACAGGTGTCTCTAGAAATGTCTAAAGCTGAGAATGTGCTAAGCTTCGGCATTTTCAGCAGGGACTTTTCAAAGGATTCGGAAGGAGACTTCGCTTTCGAGGAAGAGCTGTCTTTCAAGGATGAAATGCAGGAATTGTTCGATTATCTCTGGATCAGGATAAGGGTTTTGATTTTTATCGTATCCATTTACTTTTTGGAAATGATGTAAAGTTAAATGGTTTGTGGTTAGTGTTGCCAGATCTTGTAAGTCAGGGTAAACAAGTGTTTCGATGTCCCGAGCAAAGTATTCATCTATAGGAAATATACCAGTCGCTAATAATTCCAATGCAAACAAAAAATACAGGATATTGATTGTATGAAATATTACTTATTTTAAATAAGTTGTTAACCTAATTTTTTTATTCCATTGAAATTAGTCAGATGATAAAAGTACGAACTAGTGATGTCAGAGGTTAGCATTTTCATATAAATGTTGTAGTACGTCTCCTAATCGGAAGGAATCAAGAGTTCAAATCAGGTCATTAACGTCTGTCTCTTATTTTTAATTATAAAGATATTTTAATGTATCAACAAAAGATATTGCAATTGCAAATTTTTTTTGGCTGATACAAGTTTACCAGTGCAAAGTTTGACAATGAGCCAGAATCTGTTAGCCAGGACATGTCGTGTCATGTAATCAGGTCACCTAGTAACATTAGTTATACATTAATAATTTGGATCTGCTTTAAAATGAATTACAATTTTTCACTTAACTTAAAGTGAATTGCTTACAATACTTGTAAGTGAATTATCAGGTTAACATTCATAGCATTCTTAGCGAATGTTCAGTAAGTGGTGAACTCCGGTAATTGTTAAACTACTCGTTACACTTGTATTCCGTGGCTATCATGGCAAGAAGTTAGCATGCTATTCATTAATATAGCTAAACAGTTGGACATCATTATTGCCCACAGATTATAATTATACAAAAAGTTTAAGCTAAGATTTAAAAATATTTGTGGAAAAAGAATTCAATGAGAATTAACACATGCGTCAATACATTAAATTGTATAATTGAAATACAAGATCTTGGTAAATTACTTATCGTTGTGATATTGTGGCCGCAAGAAAAAATTGATTAGAAATATATTTGCATATACTTTATTTTTTCTATATTGTATGAAGAGTGTCAAAAATAAAAGTAGTCGATTTTATTGAAATGGAACATTTTCAGTGGGGTAGTTGTTAAGTAAAAAATCTATTCAGATGGATACATTGGTGGCATTTAACAAATAACAGCACGGATATATAAAGGTATACTTAATTAAATATTTATGGAATTGTAATATTAAGTGCATGACTGAGTAGTGTGTAAAATGTGTAATTTTATTTTTTTAATATAAGGGATTTTTTGGATTTCTCTTAAGACTGGGAAGGTAAAAGATTTTATCGATGATTGTGAAATTAAAATATGTAGTTATTATGTTAAGTATGAGAATATCACAAATATAAGTCCAGTTAAAAATGTGCTTTAGTGTCGTGAAGAAATAAATCATAATGTTACAATAAATATAATGTATTGAGTATCAATGTATGACAGGCCGCTAGGTCTAGTGGTTAGATGCATTGGCCATGAAACCAATGATCGTAGGCTCGATTCCTGCTTGGAGCAAATGTTCGTCTAATTATAGTCATTTGTACTCAAGTCATGGATATTTATAAACGTATTGAAGTACGTCTTGTTTTC
The DNA here is from genome assembly GCA_951394215.1 of Glyphodes perspectalis. NCBI lineage: Eukaryota > Metazoa > Arthropoda > Insecta > Lepidoptera > Crambidae > Glyphodes > Glyphodes perspectalis. The sequence continues at coordinate 10,502,716 of OX596223.1, read as the reverse complement.
AAAGCACAAGCATATAATTAGGTATGCTTAGTTTTGAGCTACATAATCGGTGTACCCATGTGAACAAATTAATATAATCAAGCGAAAAATATGTTTACACATTCCAGTTCCAAAATAAAATATCCTAATTTTAGGGGATAAAATTTTTTATAATAATCTTTAAAACGATTTGCTTCATGTAAGTAAAAATATTTTGTTTCACATAGTTTGAATACGCAAAAGACAAGTTTTTAAATATTCACGACATACTCCTGTGATATTAGAATTACGCACGATGTAATTATAATTTTTTTATTTCATTATTAAATGGTTTTTGAATTATACTTGTATGTGTTTTTGTCTTGTCAATGGTATACCATTTCATTATTTGTGCCTATAAGAGGATCTTAAAACCTCAAGATTCGGAATACTTAGGTGCAATAGTTATTTTTTAAGATGCTCAGAATTATGAATCTGCAGTCCTATTATATTATATTCATTTATTGTACCTAAAGGACTGTATAAGAATTAACATAAAAATAATTCTACTTTTTCAAATCACTATATACTTACCTACACCGGCTATAGGTACCTACTCAAAGTGTGAAATTAAACTGTCTTTATTTACGTAGGCTTCAAAAAAGCACTTAGTTCCATGTTCCGAACCTTTCTGGGGGGACCACGAAGATAGGTCCTGATCATACTTAATTAATAAAAAACTAAAGGGGTATAGCACTCCAGGGGATAAAACCGTCAAAAGTTTAATATCACGTATCTATTACTACGCGGGTTCGATACAGTTTTATTATTTTAAGGTTCCGTAAAATACTTCGCCCACAAAAAAGTTTGAGAACCGCTGACCTACACCGTGGAAAACTATAAAAACTATAATTATATTTATATGTACTTGAATTGAAAATGTAATATCTGTCTGTCACACTCAATATTAGTCTTCACAGAGCGGAGAGGGTAAATTAACTCGTTTTTTTTTAAATCCCTTAATAAGTAAGCTGCGAATACTTATTTCATCAATCGTTTATTTCAACTATTACAATATTTTAAAGTACATTTGCTTTTCACATTATTGGAAGTAAATCATCTTGTGTCTGTTGGTGTTTCTCTTCTTGTTGTGAAGGTACCTCAAGTGATCCTCGTCATCTTCGTAAAGTGTCTTCTCTATCCACCTCATGTATGATTCCACCTGGGACAGAAGTATTCTACTAGTATACTGCGCTACAGATGCTTAAAATTACTTATCAAAGATAAAAAAGGTTTATAATTTTTTTTAATGCTTTCAAAAAAATTATTACAAAAAATACTTGGTGGTTTCTGAATAGCCAAGTGCAAGCCAAAATGTTGGGTTGATCAAGATCAAATTTTTCGATTGGAAGAGATTTAAGTATGTATGTATGTATGTATGATGGAGACCAACAATATGTATGCCGACATGACCAATAGTTTGTGCATATAAGATGGCGGTACACTAGAGTTTTCTGGGTTAAAAAGTATGTCCTTTCATAGCGTCGGACATTTTGAAGTATACATTTTTGAGCTTCTTATGGTTTAGGCTTGAAATGTAGCAGATAGAAAGAGAGTGTTACGTATTTCCCATTTATCTATATATTAATACGTGAAGAAAAACTTTGGGCCTGCTGCCCCTTTGACTCTGCCTTCCCCTTCAGGGATTATGAGCGTGATGTTATGTGTGTATGCAGGGCCGGATTTAAATTTGTGCCGCCCTGGGGCACTGAAGAAAATGCCGCCCTATGACTTAAATTTTATTTTAATAGTTTTGATATCTTATTTCTTAAAAATTAGAATAACTAATTAATTGCAGGAAATTTATTATGTATTAAATATTATTTATTATATATTATGTTTAATTTATCAATTCCAACTTATCAATTTCAGAAAATAAAAATATCAACTTTATTATTTCAAACCTCTATGGAAATAAATTAATTAAGCTATTTGAATAGTTTTCACTTAAATTTCCTATATTACAGTAAACAAAATTTTAATTTAGTACATAATGTATAAATTATATCCCTTGAAAGATAAAATGTTTATTTAAAAGAATTAGTTACTTATATATTGTAAATAAACTTTTTTCTCAGTTTCCAAATGTTGCCGCCCTGGGCACTAGCCCCGACTGCCCCTAGTGTAAATCCACCACTGTGTGTATGTAAGAACTTTGTACTCCTTTTTATGATAATTACGCGGACGGAGGTGTATGAGATTCGGCACAGTTATAGTTTATATGGATAAGGAGTTTAAAAAGCTAATCTATACTTATAATAAATCTGTAGAGAGGTCAATTCTGTACATGAAATATATTTTCAAAATAACTATCAGGGGGTGATAGTGATCGATACTGATGCCAAAAATGCAATCAGTAAAATTTTTGTCTGTCTGTCTGTCTGTATGTTCCTTATAGAAACAAAAACTACTCGACGGATTTTAACGAAACTTGGTACAATTATTCTTCATACTCCTGGGCAGGTTAAAGTATACTTTTCATCACGCTACAATCAATAGGAGCAGAGTAGTGAAGGGAAATGTTGGGAAAACGGGAGAAGTTACTCCATTTTTTAAGCTTCCGTCGCGTGTGCAGCCTTAATGGTTAAAGTTACATAGAAATCATGTATGACGGAAATAGTCTTTATAATATTCAGCATAAACGCGGGTGACACCGCTGGCACAGCTAGTATTTAAATAAATAATGTATTAGCAATACTTTAAATAAATAAAAAATCTAACTAACAATGGTAGAATTTCGGCGGAACTTCTTTCGATCACTAGTAATATTAATTACTTAATTAATAATAGTAAGGATTAAATTTGATACCTTAGTGTAGACATCTGGTTTGCCCTTAGCGCAGGGGATGCCCCAGGACACGATGCCGACCTGCCTGCCCTCTCTCACCAGCGGGCCACCTGAATCACCCTGGAATGAAAATAATTTTAAGATATTATTCTAATTACGACCTGAACATTTTAAACGATCACAGTAGTTTAGTGTAGTAAAGGCTTATTAGGAATAATAAGAATGTTGTCAGAAGGAGAGCTATTTTTTGAGCACATAGGTATATTACTCTGGCTATTACGATAATAAAAAAAATGGCGTGATCATTTCAACATCTATGTCATGTCATACCACTTCGTCCGAGTAGAAGTTTCTCAAGTAATTAATTTTTTTTTGGTTCGGGGAGGCTCAACGAAATAAAGGTTGGGAAACCCTGGTATCTAGAGATAGATATTTATCTAGATAAATAGATATAAAACTTACACTTAGATATGTGTTGATCAGCTGTTTGTCGATCAGCTTTAACTTCATGTACATGTTCATTCAACATTCATGATCCTTTTCATACTAAAGGATCATGAATGTTGAAGAGGCGAGTGAGGTGTATAGTATAAGGGTCATGCCATATGGCGTTCGGTTCTCTCTACCTACCCCGCTAGGGAAGTCGCGTGAAGTTTAGTTAGTTAGTTATACTTATAGACAGATAGATATACTCTTACATGGCAAGCTCCCTCCCCGGCTTTCGTGAGTGCGCAGATCTGCGTCTCAAACACCGCGTTCACATTCTTGTGGGCCTCCTTGCACTCTTCGTACGTGATAGACCTCAGTTCCAGCTGCATCAAGTCGTTGGGCAGGCGGCCAGGGTACTAGGAAAATAGGTGGAATTAAACCATTACATTTGTTATGTTAGGAGGGATAAGCAAGCTGTGTAGTTGTGTCGTAACAGTTTGAGGCCCATGGCATTTTCATCAATTACGGTCATCGCTCAATGATAGTATCCGATTTCGATGTACTAGATCAGGGTTTCTCAAACTTATGGCTCCATGTTGCTCCATGTCTCCAGAGGACGGCGAATCCCTAGACCGCCCCCTTCTCAGAGTAGGTTCAGATTAGACATTACGTTCAGTAGCACGCCCGCTAAAAAGTGTTCGCGAACCCCTAGAGGTTCGCGTACCCCCCTTTGAGAAACGCTGTGCTAGATCATAGAGGGGACCCCGTGCTTACTGGCTTTTAAGGGCCCCCTCCGAGCAAGATCTATCGTATTTTGCCAGTTCTGCCACCTTCTAGTTAGGTACGGTACGCTGCTGTGTAATTATTGTTTGTTACCTTTGGAGAATTTTTGCTTTTTATTTTATTTTCCTGCATAACAGCAACCTGTCATCGTATTCGTAGTCACCTTTAGAGGAATAAAGAAAAATAACAAGGAGTGCCAAATTACGGAGATCTTGAAATTGGATACGAGGAGCTTGTAAGATATCAGATAAAGTTTAATGATCAGTAAAGTTTATGGTCTACAAGCGTAAAGGCAATAGCTAACAAGAGGGAGAAAGAGAGTGAATGTGTGTGTGTGTATGTGTGCGAGAGAAAAAGATAGTATGTGGTAGAAATGTGAATACCCACATATCTATTATAGTATTTTCTGCATAAGAAATGATTTGTAGATATTTTGACAGCACCCAGATTTTGCATTAGGTCTAAGAGCTATGGGATAGACATTTTTTTGGGATCGAAAAAAAGGAAGTTAGAAAAACGTAACAGGTAAGTGTAGCCTAAACTCTTTAGGTCTTATTCTAGTACATACCGACGTGGTCCCCCACCCGGTCAGCAGCAGCTCCTCCCCCTTCTCCACCGGCTCATCATTCAGCTCCACCAAGTCCACGAGGTCATTGAACTCGATCTCCTTCTCCGTGAACACGATGGCGATGTCGTTGACAATGACGTCATCATCGTAGGCTTCGTGCCGGACGATCTTGCGGATGTCGTAGGCTGTACCGCCGAATCGGAGCTGGTTGGTGCCGACGACGGCTTTCATGTACTGCGGTTTGAGTCTGGAAGTGTTGGGGTTAGGTATGTGTTACACTGCCTTGCGTGCAGCCGGGCCGTGGGTTTAGGGTGCCCTGGGCTAATACAACTTAGGGGCCCACCTAATTACTCAAAGTATAAGACGTAGACTTGATATAAATGAATTGAATAGGCTTGAAGCTGCAAACCATACGATTTATTTAATTGAGTAAAATTATGGATATTTTCGCATTATCGTCTATTTTCGACTTTGACTTGACTTAGCTGGGGGGCCCTTGAATCCACGGGGCCCTGGGCTGAAGCCCAAAAAGCCATATGGTAGATCCGGCCCTGCTTGCGTGGCCCAATGGTTATTTAACCTGTGCCAATAGGGTCAAATCGTTGACGTATGCAATTTTTGTAAACAGTTACAATAGGCAGGACTGCGAAAATGAGCCTTGGATTAGTGGCAATTCTGACCTTAAAATGGTTTTCTACAGAATAATAAGTACTCTTATCAAGAAACTCGTGATATTTATCTGAACCAGAACATGCAAAATAACTATGAACAAATTTTTTGCAACATTCCATGTGTCTGGTTCCTCTATGTAAGAGTTTGGAAGGCCAGATAGGCAGTTGCTCCAATATTTTGTAGATTAGCGATCGGACTTAATGTAGATATAAGAAAGTGACAAGCCCTAATTGTTTTAGTGAAGATAATAGAGTGGTGCGTAAAATCTTGTTATACTTATTTACAAATTCCTGAATCAATTTCCATGGGACTGATTAAAGCGCCTTATATTTTATACTGGCAAATGTATTAATCAGAGATAATGCCAAGATTACATTTGAGTACAACATTTTACAATAAAAGTATCCACAATTTATAAACTCGTTCATCCCTTTTATTTAATAATAGATACATACATTAACTCAAAGACATGTTTGTTCTAACCGAAGATGTAACAATTAATAATAATAGATAAATAAATATCAGACTACATCACATTCATTGATCTGACTCCGAGGTAAGTAGCTTATGCACTTGTGTTACGGATATCAGAATCAACAGTGGTATTACAAATATATACTTAAATATTAGATATTAACACCCACACAGTACAAACACAAGTATTTATCACACGAATGTTTGTCCTGGGTGGGGATCGAACCCACAACTCTTGGCGCATACGGCATAGGGTATCAGGGCATAGGGTATATACACAGTCATTTTACATCATAGAATAACATTTAAACTTTAAGCGACCATCCAGCGTATCTAATTTGAAGTTTATTATATTAAGTTTGTCCCTGTAATAACGCATTTGATTCGCTAAGTAAGGGGGAATGTCATTGAACTATTATTACTATAGCTCAATGGGGGATGTATTATTTGTATGTATGAATTGTCATGTCACCTGTCAACACAGTGCGCCGCTGTCAAGATAACGCGAGGCGTGACCAACGAGGCTCCGCAGAAATGCCACACGCCCCAAAACCGAAGGGATACCTGTTTTAGATGATTAATGACAAACATGTAAATATGTCAAGGGTTTTTAATAGTCCTCTTTAAATATAAATTATAATGAGGAAATACAAAAAATCGTCCCGTGTTGGTCTGGGACTTAAAAAGAATTTACCAACTGTGTTTCTTGCCTAGCATGTCGAAAAGGCGACTAGTGGTATATTGGGTTTTAGGTATGTGATTGTGTAGGCGACAAACTAGCCACTTTTCACTACTTTTTCACAATTTTCTATCTAACCCAGCCCAGTTTTATTTTTGGCTGAATGTGGTTAAAGGGACCAGCTGCCCTTTGACTCTGCCTACCCCTTCCGGGATTATGGGCGTGATGTTATGTTATGTTAAATTTAAACGTCACCCGTTGCGACGTGATATGTGCATTTAGGATAGAGGTGCCATTTGTTACCTGGTACGGGACGGAGCCATTGGCGGCTTTAGTCCCTCCTACGATCCTTTCCCAGTCCTCTCGGGCATCGATTTCGTTGGAAGAATAAAACTCTGATGAAACTGAAATAAAATTAACACATTAGAAAATCCCCTTTGTATTTATCGCGTCTGGGATGTTTCGGGAGATATCTCTGTAAAAAAGTCAAAATTACTGTTTAATTTTTTTTAATAAAAAAATATCTTGCAAATATTTTTATTTTTTCTTCAAAATTAATATATCTTTAGGTAAAGTAGATAAGTTTATTCTAATCAAAAGTTTATAGCAGAGTGCCTCGCGGTTTTATCCGCGTAGTTCCCGTTCCCGTGGGAATACGGGGCTAAAATATAAGTACATAGCTTATGTTATTTGCTGATAAAGTAGCTTACCATTGGTGAAAAAATTATTCAAATCGGTTGAGCAGTTTAGGAGCCTATTCGATACAAACAATGAAATCTTTCCTCTTTACAATGTTAGTATAGATAAGTATATCAATATTGAATTGTACGAAAATATTATCTCGAATTAAAATCAATATCAATTTATAATAATAATATGATCCTTAAATAATAATGTTAAATTCATAAGGATATTGTATTACATGCAATCACAATGCCACAAGGTATCATTTATCAAAAGCTATGAGAATTGAAATTTAATTATTATGTACTATGAATTATTTATTAAATTCAAATTTAAAGTTTTATTCAACATTAATTCCACAAATTAGTTGGCTAATTTAAACAAAAATATTTGTCAGAAGTGGGATTCGAACCCACGCCCACAGAAGTGGACTGCGACCTGAACGCAGCGCCTTAGACCGCTCGGCCATCCTGACTTGCCTTAACAAATCGAAATTGATTATGAGTATCCGTATAAGATAGTATCCGTAAATAGCTCATGACGTCACGAGTTCATGGATGGTCACAGGATGACGAAACGTAAATTACTGATTGAATAACTTGTCTTTTCGTCTTGTTATTGTGATCCGTATTGCAATGATTATAGAGTTGCATTTATTTTATTGTCATTCGAATTAACATCTGATTCATAGGACAAGTACCTATTTAAAAAGATCTATGCGGGTTGTATTGATAAAAAAGTACATTTAAGTATTGAAATTTGTTTTGAGCAAAATTTATCTTGCATTACTGATTTAAAGTTAATTTATTTTTTGTTAATATAAATTATTATTGTATACCTCGAGTGTTGGATTTGTTAGGTAATAGCAATACACATTTGGTATGGCACAAACATTAGAAGTATAGTCAAAAATTAAATAAAATAAAACTGTGCCGCATTGCCGCACGTAGTGAAATACAGCACGTACTCCACGTAGTAAATATATCATGAGTAGGCATACACTAACAGATTGAGAGATATATAAGCTGTGAATATGTTTTATTAAAGTTAGACTTATACCAACTGTTGTCTCAATTACCCCAGTCCTATACCCGGTTAAAAAACTATTTTGATTTCTTACGAACTTGATTAGTAAAAGAAAAACTGTTAGGTATAAACTTATTTTTTTAAAGTGATTGGCGTACCTACTTAGTAATACATACCACATACGAATTCAACACTATCAGCTTGTTTCTGAATTGAGAACGTCTCAAACTGATGTTAAACTTATAAACTAGCGGTTTTTAAACTTAATTCTTTAATTCTGTCGTCATAGAGGTTTAACATATAAACTTTCAAAACTTATGTCAACTAAAACCATTTCACTCAATCCTATTAATTAACTTCCTCACCTAATACTGGAAGCAACATCCAAGTAGCCGCCAAACTCTTCACCCAAAAAGCCAACATGTTCCCGTAAAAACCAAAGACAATCAACGTTCCTAACGGATTATTCAAAACTGAACTAAAGTATGCATTTTGCTTATTTTATATGCAGTTTCACTATCGGCATAGACGTAAGAGGTGCGTGGAAGGATTTGGTCTAAATAGCTATGGTGATACCCCTATGGTGCGGGTGTTAAGCGGGCTAATCGACGTAGGTGATTTCGATGAAGTGCTCTGAGAGACGTCAGGACTGACAGGTATGGCGCATCCATTAATTAAGTGGCTAGAATCGAAATATTGTGAGAAAATAAAACTGGGCTGGGTTAAATGGAAAATTGTGAATAAGTAGTGACAAGTTGCTAGTCTGACCAGTTTGTCGCCTACACAATCACATACCCAAAACCCGATGTGCCATTAGTCGCCTTTTACGACATGCTAGGCAAGAAACACAGTTGGCACATTCTTAAATCTTAATAATAATCGTTTAATTTGGTACATGTTTTGGCGGTTTAATCACCCCCGTGCCTCGGGAAGCACGTTTAACCGGTGGTCCTGCGTCTGAACCCTCCCCGGTCATGTCGAATTGCCGTCTTACCGGACTATGAGAGTCATGACGCTTGTGCACTGCAATATCTCCCCGGTCATGTCGAATTGCCGTCTTACCGGACTATCGAGAGTCATGACGCTTGTGCACTGCAATATCTCCTGCGCAGGCTAATCCTCGTTGAGATTGGCCGCCGTGACCGATATCGGTTAGGCGGACATTACATTGTATAGTACTGTAACATAATGTGCGGTGTCAGGTCCACACACTATAGATTTGTTAGGATGTCGTGAGAAAGACTTGCAGATGTATAGAATGATAAGAGATAAATAAATAAATAATAAATAAATATTCTACTACATCACATACATTGATCTGACTCCGAGGTAAGTAGCTTAAGCACTTGTGTTACGGATATCAGAATCAACAGTGGTATTACAAATATATACTTGAATATTTGATATTAACACCCAGACACAGAACAAACACAAGTATTAATCATACGAATGTTTGTCCTGGGTGGGGATCGAACCCACAACTCTTGGCGCATGGGGCAGGGTCACTACCGAATGCGCCATCGAGCCAGTCAAGAGCCAAAGATGTCACTTGTCGTAGTCTTTTTTCAACACTAAGTTTTATTTAGCTAATTACAATAACATCTAAACTAGGTCACGTAAATTGTCGATGTCGTTAAAACATAAAACTATGCAAATGTACGGGTTTACTCGTAAATTGGACAAAGGAGTTTCCTGCCCCGTAAGTGTTTCCCTCCTCGTCAATCAACTGCAATAAATCCGTACCTACTTAGAATTGAAAAAACTATAGGTGTGATTTGAACCAGTACTCCTCAGATATAAAGCGCGTGTCCTTATAATTAAGCCACCACTGCTGTTTGAAAATTTTAAATCTGTTGGTTATTTTTTATTTTAGGTGAATCTTGGCTAAGTTTTGTTATTAGGCTCTAAAACACCGTCAATAGTATCTACCGTTATACCATGTGAGAGAATTTCAATTGATCCCATTCGAATGCCAACTTCTCCTGCACATCCTGAGTCGCTTAACTCTTGGGAATGGGACTCGAGTGGGCATGTAGATATGTCAGATGACATACACAACGGTACTAGGCCGACACATCCGGCCATAGGCGTTGTGAATGGCGTATTGGCGCCTATGCCACCTGGTCAAGTTATTCTGAGCAGAGCTTGTTTGTGAGTGGTTTGGATGCGGCAATTGCTAAAAAGATTGTTGATTGTATCAAATGCGCTTTTGTGCCTCTGGATCTATTATAATACTGTGAACTCTCTTCGTAATCAACTCCGTACTTGTAATCCCTTTAAAGTAAATTAAAATGAGAATGAAAAAGCTCTACCAATATCATAAAATCTACCCTACCCTATGCAAATAAATAGGGATGTTGTTGATAGTATCAACATCGTGTATAAACACATATATGTAATTATAGACAAGACATGATTTGTTTAAAATAAGACATATATTTTAACTATTTTAAGGTAATAGACGTTATTGTGTAACGCATATAATACATACAGGGTACAGCTTTATTTCATAGAGAAGCCGTCGTAATTATTATTCTTCTTAGTTTCCATTAGCAGGGGCGAATTTTAATTTGGTCCTACAAGCTAACCTCGTTCTATTCGTTAGATATGTGTTTTTTTTTTTTTTTTTTTTTTTTTTAATTTTTATGTTAGACTACTTGTTCTGACTACATCACATACATTGTATTGTCTTCAACAGGGGCCTTATTGGCCACGGGGCGTTTGGCTGCAGCCCAAAAAGTAGAATCGACCCTGTCCATGGGTACAGTTTTGTCGCAGTTTATTCCTCTCTAAGGCAAATAACTCTCATATCCACTTCTTTCCGTCTCCGTGCAATCCGGTAACAATTTAGCTGCGCAATGATTGCGCGCATTTCGTATGCGCCGGCGTCGCGTGCGCACTCGCCATCCGCGCTTTGTACGTAAGTGTTAGGTGCTTGCTCTATATAGACCCTGTCATTTGTCTTTACGAGTACTGTGGGAGATAGGTTGTCTAAGGTATTAGCCTGTGACCCACCGCACATGAACATTTAATTTGGGGTTTTCTTTTTTCTAAGATTTGGATTGAATTGCAACTATTTTTGCGATTTGATACAGAATCTAGAATGATTTTGGAGTGATCCAGTTGTTATCTCAATTCATTGTATTTCTAGATCCTATATCCTGATAAAAACGGGTCATAACAATGTCCCGTTCTTTGTCAGGGTGAGACGATGATCCAGTATTTGGCGAATCTGGTAATTACTTTAATGCAACTGCCAAATAGTTGTTTGAATGTGCAAGTTTAAATACGCACACACATTTAAAAGAGAGATTAAACTAACACCATTTAGTTACAATTTCAATAATAAATCCAATAAAAGGTTTACCTTTTATTTATAATTATTTATAATTAACCAAGACCTAGCGTAGGTCCCCTCCAATTATCCGCCCACCAGTACTTTGGGTTTGGTGTCACCACTGGGGGTCGATTTGTCCCATTTTGAGTGTCATCGCTTCTCTGGTGACATAATTATGTCACCCTACAATCAATACATGTTGTACATACAATGGGGAGAAATTCCTTTCCTCACCGTGACAATAGTATTAAGTGTTGTTTTATTGTCTTCGTATAAGTTGCGGATGTTCCGTACAATGCGTACGGATCGATTTCAATTCAGTTGACATTTAATTTAATGTGTAGAGTAGGTAATATAGTCGCCGTTTATCGGTGGCTACATAAGCTGAGACAGGAGAACTCGTCTCACAAACAATTTGGCTAAATAACAGCACCTGTGCTGCAGTGTTTTGTACAGTATGGTAGCATGTCGGAGGACTCTAGTTTATGAAAGGACTCGAGGTTTTTAAGCCGTTTTAATTAAGACTAGCCTCAATTTTAGTACTCGACTCGAAAAAGACGGCTTGAGGCTTTTACTAATGTAAGATGACTTCCGTAATTAGACTTGCAACTCTGAAATAAAACAACTCGAGTCTTTTTAATAAAAGTTACGACTTAGCCGCAAGGCTTAAGTAAAGAACTCGACTCGTTTGGCATGAGATGAGCAGTTAAGATAGGTCTTGAGTCACGGACTTGGGCTCAAATAAGGTTGAGGTTTGAAGACTCATTGAGTTGTAAACCGTCATGACTTGAGTCTAGTTACTTTTAAAGACCTTATAAACCTCAAGTCCTTTCATCACAAGGACTAAGCCCCTTATAGGCCGGCATCAGCAACTCTTTTGGTGTTGCAGTTGTCTATGGGCGGCTGTGAACACTTACCATCCGGTAATCTGTTGGCTCATTTGTCGCCCAAATACCGATTAAATCAGTAAAATAAAAAAGCAGGATGTAGACATAACTGTAAAAAAACTATTTAGCGAAGCTTGTATCTGTGCCTCATATCACGCTATGCTACTCACAAAATCTATGGGACTATGATGTTTTGTTAGTGGTTAAAGAACACGTCAACTATTAATTGTGTCTACTTCTCCAAAACTAAAGTAATCAAAGACTTAAGCTTTAAGAAGAGTTTAATCTTTAAGGAAGTTAGGTTAGGTTAATGCAAACGCCCCTCCACTTGACTGCCGGGGCAATTCCTGGCAGTGTCGATACCGGCTCCCCAGGAACTGGGCCGCGGGAGGCCACGTTGCAGTTTTAGTTGGTTCGAGTCCGACACACCGCCCTCTGTTTGTCCGAGCAGAGGGTGACGGCTTGTGGGAGTATCCCCAACAGCAAAAAAAGTTTGCAAACAGTCAACGACTTGCGCATATCTGATTAAACTGTTGTTCTCTGAAACATTTCCTAAATGTGTTTTCAAACGCACATTGTGACTGCATCTCCCGCGCATTCCTGACGAGAATGCATCAACAAAGAGGCCGGTTGCTTTCACAAACGTTTGTACCTTGCTATCGGAGGGCTGTGCTGGTTCACAAATCACTAAATGTGGAAGAAGGTTTTCGCGTTATTCTTAATTATTTGTGAGTTATGAAACCTTTTTATTTAATTTTTTGCATATTATCATTATAGTTCTATACTATATACTTTTCTGAATTATTTAGAATTTATACGAATTGGATTTGTTTTTGCTACATACTGATGCCCTCAATCCCAGAAGGGATAGGCAGAATTTAGTTTTTAGTTAGCAATAACCTTGCTAAATAACAATTAGCCTAAAATTAAATTGAGTTTTAGATGGAAAATCGTAAAAATGTAGTGGCGAAGGGCTAGCTCCTCGTCTAAATGATCAGAAAACCAATACACCATTAATCGCCTTTTTTCCGAGTCACAGACCAAGATGGCACCATCAGTATAATGCTGATGTTATGTTGTACCCCGCAGACATATCCCCGGTCCGCTGCCAGTTCTTCGAATGTCATGACGACCCAGACTACGACCCTGCGGAGGGCCCTCTCAACGAGCTGCAGTTCACGTGGCTCGGGGCCCTGCAGTACATACACGGTAGTATGAGAACAACAACTGCAGTCTTGGACAAACTTATACAAGATATTTTTTTTTTGTTTTTTTTTTCTCTTTGGAAATCGGTCGTTGGTGTGACAAGGATCAATCTTTGGAAACCAATTATTGTAAATCGATTTTTGTGGAAAAATAATCGATTATTTTTCTTTTTTCTCTTACTCTTGATATGTTGCCTATAGTAACTTACTTAGCTCTGTAATATTAGTAATTATTTAACTATGATATGGTGATAATGGGTTGGCTTAAATTAGATACTTAAGATTTGCTTTTTAACCGACATAAAAAAAAGGAGGAGGTTCTCAATTCGACTGATTTTTTTTTTGTAAACTAGTAAACATCATATAACTTTATTGAGAAATAAATTCTACTCTATTCTATTCTATACATACATACCAGCTCGCTAGTAGACAAAAGCGATAAGTTCATAGAACCATATGCAGCCAAAAATACAATTAAGTTGGATTAGATGGAAAATTGTGAAAACGTATTGACAAGTGGCTACCTGATACCGTTAGTCGCCTTTGGACATACTAGGCGAGGAACATAGTTGATCCCAGAGTAAAAGGGAATGGGTTTGCCTTTTAATTGTAATAATACTCGGCTTAATTCAACGAACATTAGCTGTATGACATGGTATAAATAAATATGAATTTAATCTGTAAATTTTAATTTTTATATTCAATCTGGCATTGAAAAGAGTAACTACCGAGTTTCTTGCCAGTTTCTTCTAGGCAGATGCGACATTCTGAACCGGTGGCAGATTCAAATTGTTCTATTTTGTACTTATTAGATTACAAGTGCTTTTTTGAGGCCTACGTAAATAAAGATATTTTGAGTTTCAGTTTGAGTTTTGAGGTTGACTATCAGTATAGATAATTTAGATACATAATAAGTGTTACCCTCATAATTCGAATGAAGAATCGAAACGATATTTTTTCTCTTATGGAAATCTTTTTGGTTCTTGCAGTGAAGAACGGCACACCCCATTACTTCAGAGTACCGAGGGTGGTTCTGATCACCAGACAGTTCGCACTCTCCACTGCCCTGGACGCTGCTCAGATACCAGAGGGATACGCATTGTGAGTATATCTTGTAGGAAGGAGGAGGTGCTCCCAACCATACTTTTGGTAGAATTAGCAACAGAAAATTAAATGGCTCAACATATTTGAGCTCATAAATAAATAAAATAAATAATTAAATATCAGACTACATCACATACATTGATCTGACTCCGAGTGAGTAAGTGTGTTACGGATATCAGAATCAAGAGTGGTATTACAAATATATACTTAAATATTGCATATTAACACCCAGACACAGAACAAACACAAGTATTCATCACACGAATGTTTGTCCTGGGTAGGGATCAAACCCACAACTCTTGGCTCATGGCCAGGGTCACTACCGAATGAGTCATCGAGCTTGTCGAATTCCTATGGACTAAAGAATAATACCCAAGTGGTGGTTCCATGACAACCGGGAATGCCTTGGACCATCATATAACTAGTACTTTTCACCAGGAAAGCATTGGCTAGACCTAGATCCAGGCTGCTCTATCTTATTAAGAGTCGGGAAAAATCGACGCCTCAATCAGACCTGACCTAGACAGTGTATTTCAGAGGTAATGTAGTCTTCGGCGACTACGAACGCGACGAGGCTGAATGTCGGGTCTCCATCGAGGACCTCTCCCAAGGCGCGCAGTGCGAGCCAGCCGTGCTTCTGATGCCCATAGCTGATGTGCTGCTGCACCCAGAGTATAAACATTTCGGGGCGAGGAACAGCGTGGCGATATTGAAGCTGATTACGCCTGTTAAGTCGCGTGAGTTATGAAGTATAGATTTGGCGATTAATCGCGAAGAAGATCGGTTTGAATTAGGAATTGCAATCTAGCGGCACTTTTTTATGGATATGCTGGCAAAAGTCACTGAATTCGGCACAGCTAAAATTATACTGGGCCCAGCTGGATGGCTTGATCCAGCATTGCAATCTATCTTAATTGTGTTGTTATTTGGATACAAAAAGCCATTCCCACGGCATCCAGATTAAGTTTACCTACTTACATACATACATAACATCACGCCCGAATTCCCGAATCCCCGAAGGGGTAGGCAGTCAAAGAGGCAGCAGGCCCCTTTAAACTAGATGGAAAATTGTGAAAAAGTAGCGACAAGTGACTAGCTTGTTGCCTACACGATCATGTACCTACCCAAAACTCGATATACCATTAGTTGCCTTTTACAACATGCTAGGCAAGAACCACAGTTGGCACATTCTTTTAAAGTTCCAGACCAACATAGTACTTACCTTCTTATTTTCTTAAATACAATATGTTGTAGGATATTACTTCTCACATCGAACATACATACTTTTAGCTAACTTAGGTATTCGGCTGATTTTTAGATATCAAATGCGAAATAGAGGAAAAAAAATCTCACTTAACTTAAATTCCGATTGTTGATTTTCATGGGTGTTTACGATTTAAAGAGTAAGGGGTGTGTTCCGAACCCTTCAGATTCGGGATAGCACGAAGCAAGCAACACTTACCACCCCCTTGGCGTCATTTACTAGATACACCTTTGAAGTATTGATGATTTTATTTTAAATGCAGGTTATATGCTGCCAGCGTGTCTGCCCTTCAAGAACTACCTGATACAGAGGAATGGAAAGCAGACCAAGGACCAATTGTTTCATGTGGATTTCGGGAGCGGTGAGTATTATATACCACTAACGTTAACAAATAAATATGCATGCCGCCTGATGGTAATCAGTTCGGAATTTATGATTATTTGATTGGCTCGATGGCGCATTCGGTAGTGACCCTTCCCGATGCGCCAAAAGTTGTGGGTTCGATCCCCATCTAGGACAAATATTCGTATGATGAATACTTGTGTTTGTTCTGTGTCTGGGTGTTAATATTTAATATTTAAGTATACATTTGTAATACCACTGTTGATTCTGATATCCGTAACACAAGTGCTTAAGCTACTTACTTCGGAGTCAGATCATTTATTTTAGTCGTGAAACGCAACAGACAGACAGAGTTACCGTCACTTCTTTACTATTACTATTATTATAAAGCTGAAGAGTTTGTTTGTTGTTTGCTTGCACGCGCTTATTTCAGGAACTACAGGACCGATTTGAAAAAAATATTTCATTGTTAGATAACCCATTTATCGAGGAAGGCTATATAACATGAACTATAAATGCGAGTGAAACCGCGGGCACAGCTAGTTCATAATATTTGTAAAGATGCGCTCAGTCGTTACCCATTTGCAAACTTATTTTATGTACTTACTGAATTAATTATGGGTTTTAAGATGTTCCCAGAGACTTCATAGACGAGGAAAAGGAAGTTGTTAAAATAAGACTGCTCCCGAAAGAGCTATGCTACTTATATGATAGTCCTGAAGATGCTATGGTAAGTAAAATACTAACTAACTAACTAACTTAACTTCACGCCACTTCCCTAGCGAGGTAGGCAGAGAGAACCGACGCCATATGGCACGATCCTTACACACCTCACTCGCCTCTTCAACATTAATGATACTTATTCAAAAAAACAACGGTGTTTTATAGTTATAAGTATTTTCATGGATTCCGTACAGATTTTTCTTCGTGAATCCAAATAAAATAGTCCATGAAACAAGTCGATTAATAGCCGATACATATTCCAAAAGAAAATGATTTAAACAATTTTATATCTTGAATCGTTTTCCATGACTTTAAAACATAAAATAACACTAATTGGATCAGAAAAATCTGTTAAACATACATACATAATATCACCGAAAGGGTAGGCAGAGTCAAAGGGGCAGCATATCCCTTCAACCACATTCAGCCAAAAATAAAGCCGGGCTGGGTTAGATGGAAAATTGTGAAAAAGCAGTGACAAGCGGCTATCCTGTCGCCTACACAATCACACACCCAAAACCCAAAATACCATTAGTCGCCTTTTAGGACATGCTAGGTAAGAACCACAGTTGGCATATTATTTTTAAGTCCCAGACCAACATGGGACAGTGGGCTGGGTTGGATGGAAAGTTAATCTGTTAAACAATAGATATAAAGCCCTTTAAATCCATATATCGTCCATGTACATACATACATAACATTACGCCCATAATCCCCGAAGGAATGGATAGTCAAAGCGGCAGCAGGCTTCTTTAACCACATTCAGCCACATGGTTCATGTGTTCCAGTGTATTACCATATCAACCTTTCGCTATTAATATTAGAAGTATTTTCGTAAATAATATTATTGGACCCTATAAAAAAGTCGTTTAGCGGGTTCAGGCCTAAACTTTTTAATAAAATTTAATGGTCAGCTGGAGTTCGTTAAATTTTATTAAAAACTCCTCTTAATCAAATTTTATTGTTGTCGCAGTCATAATTCTGTGCGAGTATATATCCTGGAATATTATGCAATACCAATCGTATATGGGATAGCTTGTGGAAATAAGATGGAACTAAAATAGACCAAGTGGAATGATGTGATCTCTGTATGCTCTCACGGGATGTAATGTAATATAACATCTTCCGAATAGGTTTGAGGACAGGAATCTATCCTTGCCTAGGTTTTAATTTAAGTTCTAATGATTGTATGAAACAGTCCTGGGTTTAATTAGGTATCAATTCTGCTTAAATGTTTAATATTGTTGTCATAAATAAAAAAAATCTTGCCGTTCGCTGGAATTGGCTACTTGACAAAAAATACCTACATACATATTACCACGCCCGTCATCCCCGAAGGGGTAAGCAGAGTCAAAGGGCAAATTAAATAATAGTCCGTCAAAAAATAATTAATACGTATTTTTTCTTTTGTCTTCCACCCAAAAATTACAATGATATAGAGCCTTGAAATTCCGCGTGACGTCATAAAGCCCTTAAAATTTTTATAGCGTCTCACTTTAGGATTTGATGCAAAAAACACATGTCTTATTTTTGATAACCTAACCTAACAGACGGACTAAATATAGGTAATAATTTTTTTTCCCCACTAAACTTTCTATGGTGATGCTGTCTTTGTCATCAGAACTCGAGCAAGGTGGTGAGCCGCATCGCCTGCAGCACGGGATGCGGCTTCCACTCCGGAGCCCCCACCCTGGTGCACGAGCACACCGGCCACTGGTCCATTGTGGCTCTCTCGCAGGGTAAGTGATTACTGCGGTAAGAGTTGATGAGTGAGGAGAGGGGGCTGGTAGGATTACCTTCCTCTCATTAGGACCTATCCCAGACCCCTTAGAATCGGTGATATTACACTGGGTATTTAAGCCTGTAGAAGTCTGACATACTTCTACAGCTCCTCTAAATATTAGGCAGGGGATCCAAGATGATTTCGCCCGGAGAAAAAAAAAACACTTGTTACGGCGCTTTTTAAGGGCTTAGAAAAGGAAGGCCTGTAACACTTCTACTGTATTTTCGCGTTTGCAATTTCGGGCGTCTTATATGAAGACCAAGGATGATATAGGTATCCCGGGGGTTAAGGCGGTATACCTCGCACTACAATCTTGGGTGGATTAAGGTCTTAATTGACAGTTGATACTTCTATTTTTTTGTGAGACAACTGATACAAGAACATAAATTCTTTAGCTCCAATCTAAGCATATACGAGTATGCTTGTTTTATACATATAAAACATTATCATCATCTTCCTAGCGTTATGTCCCGTGCTTAGACGGGGTCCGCTTAGACCATGATCCAGGATTTAGCGAGTCTGGTAATTACATTGTAGCGACTGCCGATCTGACCTTCGTTCAAAGTCAAAGTCAAAATATTCTTTATTTATATAGGTTTCAAGGAAACAGTTATAAATCGTCAAATACAGGTAAAGCCACAGCTATATGATTCTACCACCGGTTCGGAATGTTGTATCTACCGAGAAGAATCCGGCAAGAAACTCGGTAGTTACTCTTTTCCAACAAGATAGGGGAACCAGACAATTTTTGGATTATGATTACAAATCCAAAGTTGTTTGAATTTGCAGGTTTCATCACGATGTTTTCCCTCACCGTTGAGCTAGTGGTATGAATACGTACATAGATTTGAAAAATCCAGAGGTACGTGCCTGGGTTTGAACCGGCACTCCTCGGTTAAGAGGCGCGTGTCCTTACCATTGAGCTACTACCGCTTATTCATATAAAACAATGGACAGGCATTTATTTTTCAGGCTAGGCGGTTACCTAGCTTGAAAAACAAATAAAAAAAAACCAACAGTAATAATAAATAATAGCCTCCTTACCGATTTCGATCACGGCGACCAATCTCAACAAGGATTAGCCCGCTATGCAGGACATATTATAATGCATGAGTCTGCTTTAACACAGGTGCACTCTCAGTTCCTTCATTCTCATAGTTCAGTGAGACGGCAATCCGACAAAATCGGAGAGAGGTCAGGCGTAGTAGGACCAATGGCTTAACGTCCTTGTACGGGGGTGATTAAACGGCCAACTTCCTGACTCGCGTCTGTTACTGAGTAATTTCAATATTGAAATACTCAGCCACAATTTTTTAGCCCGACCCGGGATTTGAACCCGGGACCACTCGGTCCTTAGGCGGCGCATGCTACCTGCCCAATGAGGCCGGCAACCAACGGTATGGAATATCCAGCGATTGCCTGTTTCAGGAGGATACCCCTGCCCCGATCCGCTTAGGACGCGGAGACCGCCTCCCCCACCAAGGCACATTCTCCTTCATCCGTACGTTCCTTGGATCACAGCCGCCATCACTGGGAAAGCTGTCGGGGCGTTCGCTAAAGACGATCCATTTGGTAAGAAGGTTTCCTTAAAACGTCCATTCCTTAAATAGACTATGTTCTATTGACTATGGATTTTTACCGGTATTGAAAATGCGAAAACCCTTTTCTTTCTTTTATAATCTAATTAAGTATTAAATCAACTAGATTATTTTGAATAAATACAATTGAGAGATTGGAGAGTAACATAGGGTGATATTTACCACGAAAAAATCTACTTTCAACGAGAAATTAAAAAAATATCGAGTAGACGAAAGATTCAGCCATATGTCAATATTTATTTACAAAGCTCGACATGAAAAATTAGGAAGATGTTTCAATGTCAGGTTTTTAAATTTTCGAGCCTCACCTCGCATACACCTTTCTACTTCTTTTTGTTGATCGCTATGAAGACTTCCTTCTGGAAGTCTTCACAGCGAACAACTGTTTTACCAGACCATACTACCGCTTAGGAAATGACGTGGCTAGTTAGTTGGTATACTCCCATTTCACTCAATTAATTTGGCAAATATGACGATAAAATCTTACTATCTCTCCCTCAGGGTTCATCATGCCCCGAGCCTCCATCTTCGATCTGATCGGGCACGGCTGGCTCGGCCACTGGTGGATGGGTGGCCTGCGCTGCTACGACCGCGGCGAGGCGGCCGACGACATGTTCCGCTTCTACCACGAGATATTCCAAGTCAAGCCTGTCGGAACTACTTACCTAAGCTATTATCTGGAGGTGTGAATGGAGTTTAAGTATTAGGATATCTCTTCTTCAAGGTTTTTTGACGTGGCCTCATGGCTATATCAAATCCACAAATGTAGATCCTTGAATATAGTTTTTAATAGCTTTTTGACTGATTGACATTCGACGACATCCTTGGACGGCGGGAACTCAATACTAGAGGATTCATTTATTTATTCATTTATTAATAATAATTTACTTATTGGCTTACAGAAATGTCCAACACGCCAATAAGCTTAGCACTAAAATACAAATTAATTAGATTTAATACATACGATCATGCCAATAATCATGTCAATAATAAAACTAAAAAATACCATTACAATTAAATCGAATAGTATGAACCAATATAATTAATGACATTACAAAATAAAATTAAAATTAATAACATAAATAAAAATTAATTTTAATAAACAAACACGCAAACAAACATTAATTACAATATATTATCAATTAGTAACAATTCTGTAGTCAAAAAAGAAGAGAATTTGTTTATTAAATGTCCCAAGCTGTCGGCAAATATGTCAATATCATCGTGCCGAGCGAGTATATCCCCAATCAGTCGCAGAACGCGGGTAGTAGGCGCGTGCGCTGCACGCTCAGTCCGCGTGATGGGCCGGTCTAGGAGACGCGGGCGGCGACGCGGAGCCACCAATCCCGCACTATCCCGTGGGGTGCGCCTAGGAACCACAAGTCCCACCTTTTCCAAAACCTGTGGGCTGTCAACCCTATGGTGAATAATGGATAGAAAATGTACCATGGCCAACATTATTCTCCTAAACTTGAGGGTCTCCAAATTCACCATTCCTGAGACGAATAGGGAGGGATACAGGTACGGGTAGTAGCCATATCTTTTTTTATACAACCAGCGGGCAAACTTTCGTTGTATTTTTTCCACCATAAGAATATATTTGTCTTCATAAGGATCCCAGATCGTAGCGCCATATTCAAGTTTGCTACGGACATACGCATTGTACAATACATTAGGATGGAGAGTTTAATGCTGATCAGGAGCAGTGGTAGCTCAATAGTAAAGAAAAGCACCCCAGGTGCTAGATCAAACTCGAGCTCGGACCTCTGGATTTTCCAAATGAATGTACAGATTCACACCACTAGCTCAAATGTGAGGGAAACAACGTGATAAAATGGAACCTGCTTATCCCTTAACCCTGATGCAATTTGTCTAGTTTCCTTATGGGTTACGAAGGTCAGATAGGCAGTCACTTCAATAGTAATTACCGAGTCGCTTAACCCTGGATCATGGTCTGAGGGAACTCCGAATAAGCACAGAACATAACGCTAGGAGGATGATGACGGGGTTGACTAGTTGAGCGCAAAAGAAGTCTTTAATCAAACTAACTAACTAAACTTCCCTAGTGGGGTAGGCAGAGAGAACCGAACACCATATGGCACGATCCTTACACACCTTACTCGCCTCTTCAACATTCATAGTCCTTTTTATACAAGCTCTACGGTTTTTATGACTCCTAACATCACCTTCTTTTAATACACGACCAATCTGGTCGTGGTAGGTGAGTCTGGGCCTTCCGCGGCTCCTACATAAGGATGTAGGAGTATACAATGCGAAAAAGAAAGGCCTCTTTCGCATTGTATATCTGTTTAGTCAATCTTTCGTCATCCATTCTTTCCACATGTCCGAACCACCGGGGCATGCCTCTTCTTACCTTGACTCCGTCTTTAATGACGAATGTCTTATTTAGATTGACGGGACTCATGACACGTTGATCATCTGCGTCAAAGTGGGGATGCCCTTCCAGCTTGGAAAGCCCAAGGTTTGGGAGCTGGACACTCCCGTCGTTAAGGTAAGAACTTAGTCTTTACTATTAGTGGTGGCAAAGTTACGAAGAAGCTACATTGGTGTTGACATGACTGACGTGGAGAGGACATCTATGAGAAAACCATTGATTCTGTGATCGTTGCTAATTGAGAGTATCGAAGGATGCACGGTGCCGAAACGAGGGATTTTAACCCAACATTTCTTTTTAACCGACTTCAAAAAAAAAAAGAGGAGGTTCTCAATTCGACTGATTTTTTTTTTGTTACGCGAAGAAATGCTTTACGCACCGTCACTACCGGGGGGGGCAGGTTGCTGTGTGGGACCATTGAATAGGGGTCCCTGCTCCAGACCAAGATGGTAAGTTGCCGGGGCATACCCACTAAAACTTCGCGGTAGCCATCGTTGCTTGAGTGGAGGTGTTAACAGGGATCACGGCATTTTGCCGCCGCCTTTGCTGCTGCAGACAACTCCGGCGACCGGCCCGCCCTACACAGCAGGAACCAAAACCACTCCCCGACAGGTAACGGGAATAGCTGGGGGTACCGTACTATTCCTGTCCGGCGGACCCAATAGATTTAACCCTTCAACACATTCACGTCTAACGCCCCTTGTTCAAAAAGTAGAATTCGACAAACATCCCATAACTACATATATAACCACATTACCATTCGTTTTACTAAGAAAGATTTTTACTCAATATCATGTCGGAATCGGTTTGAGTTAGATAGTTTCTGCAGAGCATTTATCATTCCACCTATTTAAAAGAACATTAACATTTAACAGGTTCGAGTCCCGACGGTGACCTTCATGAACTTATACCGGTTCCAAGTCGAGGCGTGGGGGTACAATGCTACGGAGTCCAGCAGCTCCGAGGACGAGTCTTCGTCCAGCTCTTAAATGCTGCAATAAACACTTTCTTACAACTGCATGTATTTTTCTTATGACCAAAGCCAATTTCTGGAATTGATTCAGATGTCAGCTGTTACGATGTTTCCTTCCTAATATAGTAAATGTACATACATACAAACATAACATCACGCCCATAATCCCCGAAGGGGTAGGCAGATTTAAAGAGGCAGCAGGCCCCTTTAACCACCTTCAGCCAAAAATAAAACTGGGCTGGGTTAGATGGAAAATTGTGAACAAGTAGTGACAAGGGACAACAATAGTCTCATGTTGGTCTGGGACTTGAATCTGTGTTTCTTGCCTAACATGTCTTAAAAGGCGACTAATGGTACATATATCGGGTTTTGGGTATGTGATTGTGTAGGCGACGAGCTAGCCACTTGTCACCACTTTTTCTAAATTTTCTAACCCAGCACATTGTAACAAAGATATCAACAACATTATTGTATGTATCGATTAAGACGTCACATTCCAGAGGGAACCAAAGACGTTTCTGTTGCGATTAATCGCGCCTGGGGGGGCGGGGCTACTAAATCGTGCTAACAGAGTGGAACCTGGAGAGATGGAGCGAGTTGGGTTCAGCAATTGATGGTTCCGTAGTCGTAATTAGATTTGTAAATATGTTATGTAACAAATATGAAAAATGAAATGTATGGATTTATTAATTGACAGGCTGCTTGGGCTGATCTTTAATGAATAATAAAATAAATATCCGACAACATCACATACATCGATCTGACTCCGAGGTAAGTAGCTTTAGCATTTGTGTTACGGATATCAGAATCAACAGTGGTATTACAAATATATACTTAAATAGCAGATATTAACACCCAGACACAGAACAAACACAAGTATTCATCATACGAATGTTTGTCCTGGGCCCCACCCAGGACAAACATTCGTAACATCGAACCCACAACTGTTGGCGCATAGGGTAGGGTCACGACCAAATGCGCCATCGAGCCAGTCAAAATCTAACTACGTATAAAAAAAATATGAATCAATTAAAAAATATTAAATACTTAATATTCTTTTATTGTGGAAACAACCACTTAATTTATTGCTTGGTTACGGAGATATTAAAGACATCAACATAAACTTGAGCTTTTTTCGAAAGCTTGCGTTCATTTTAAGACTTGACCTTGGTTTACGGCTCTTTTGAAGGCTCGAGCTCTTTTAAAGGCTTGAGTTCTTTGGAAGGCTCAAGCTCTTTTGATAGGTTTAAGCTCTTTTGAAGGCTCGAACTCTTTTGAAAGCTCGAGGCATGGCTCAAAGAGTTCGCGGCTCGGCTAGGCTCGGGACTTCGTGCCTCCCGAGCTCACTGAGTCTTGCCATTCCGCCTCGAGACTTCAAAAATAAACTCGACGCCTAGAAGCTTGTACATCACTAGGCGTACCCCTAACAAGTCGGTCCGATATCTCCGCCCGCCGCTGGAGGTGCATCGTTGTTGCCGATGCATAAAGCGCAGCGGAATGCGGCAAACAAACTCAATAAAGTGCTCACGGGGATTGTACGGTCAGGAAATAGTGCGGATTGAGATTTGAATATAAATACATACACATCTACTTGGATAGCTCGATGACGGCTGACCGTGTATGGAAAAGGAAGACATGCTGCGCCGAACCCAGATGAACTGGGAGAAAGGCAAGAGGATGATGATATCTACTTACCGCTATGGGGAAAAGGCATGACATTATTTATGTATGTACATACATATCAGCTGACCCTCGAAGGGGTAGGTAGGGCCAAGGATCAGTGCTCTAACCTTTAGCTAAACATACATATCTTTTTTCCATGGGGGTAGGCACATATCACGTACTTCCATTTGCTACGATCCTGACATACACCTTTCGCTTCTTCTACATAAATTTCTTTTTTAGCTAAACGTCGGAATGTATTGGCTTAATGCGGTATAGGGAGCTCATGACTTTTTTTTGTACATGAGGAATGCCTTTACGCACCGTCCAAGTAGACTTGTGGAAGAGCCTACAAGGGTGTGTCGTACTGTGAACTCGGCAGGAAGCTCATGGCACCTGGAACTCTGCCTAACCCTTCTGGGATTGCAGGCTGATAATGTATGATATGTATGTATGTGATGTGATTCTAAAGTAAGGGATTATTCCATTCTGTCAACCTGCTCTGTCCCCTTAGGGGGACAGAACGGAAAAAAAAGGTTTGATTAGTCCCCCTTGATTAAGCACTTATATAATGGCTATCAGAATTACGAATGTACCAAAGATGCACAGATCCAAAATTAATACCTGTTTCAACAACATTATCTTCTATAATATAAAAATGCATTGCTGAATGTGTTGCTAAGCGCAAATCTCGAGAACAGCTGAACCGATTTTGCTAATTCTTCTTTAGTTGTGTTTGTTATTATCAGGCAAAGGTTCTTATAAAAGAAAAAAAAATAAAAAGTTTCACGAAAAAAAAATGGGTATTGAAAATCCGAGAACGGGGCGATACTAAGTGCGCCGGGTCAGCTAGTTATTATTATAAAATATCCGTGTTTCTTGCATGCGAGATCTGAACTGTTTCTGGAGGTAGTGGTGTACCAGACGAGCAGACATCTAAGTACCATCTTTAAGTTTGGACTCTCGTTTAATCGTTAGTTTCTGAGGAATCCCTGTGATCGAGAATTCGCTTGCAACCTCAATATGTAAACGCCCCTGGTCAGACGGACTGATAAACAGATATAATATTTCTAACATATCATCACGCCGCGAAGGGGTAGCCAGAGTTAAAGGGGCAGCAAGCCTCATTAACTACATTCAGCCAAAATTAAGTCTGGCCTGGGTTAGATGAAAAAATTATGGAGAAATAGTGACAAGTGGTTAGCTCGTCGCCTACACAATTACACACCCAAAACCCGATATACTAAGTCAGCTTTTACGACATGCTAGGGAAGGAACACAGTTGGCACATACTTTCAAGGTCCCAGACTAACATGGGACTATTTCTCAGTATATAAAACTAAGCTGCTTAGTTTACACACGGTACCGCATGTGCAATTGCAATCCACATCCGATTATGGCGCCGTTCGTCCCGCCCAGGTTATTCATAACGCAGTGACAGCGCGAAATATACATTCGCTTAATTGGCGACAACGCTGTTGATTTTGGCGTCAGTTAATTAAGTCATGCAAGATGTATGCAGAAAGCTTGATTAGCTGTGAGTTTACATACATACATATACATACATAACATCTCGCCCATAATCCCCGAAGGGGTAGGCAGAATCAAAGGGGCAGCAGGCCCATTTAATCACACTCAGCCAAAAACAAAACTGGGCTGGATTGGGTTAGATGGAAAATTGTGAAAAAGTAGTGACAAGTGGCTAGCTTGTCGCCTACACAATCACATACCCAAAACCCGATACCATTAGTCGTCTTTTACGACATGCTAGGCAAGAACCACAGTTGGCACATTCTTTTTAAGGGTTAGATAGAAAATTGTGCAAAAAGTGGTTTATTTCCGAAAAAGTAATGACAAGTGGCTAGTCCGTCGCCTATATAATCATAAACCTAATAACTATTACACCACTAGACGTCTTTAACGACATGCTAGTCAAGGAACACAATTGGTACTTTCTTTTTGAGTTCCAGACCAACATGGAAGTCCGATCAAACACACTTGATAGAAGACACGGGCGCCATACCATACCAGCTTTGGCGTTAATGGTTTTTGACAGGATTGGTATTAATCTCGGATGGACGTGTTTGTTTTTCGTTTTTAAGCAAATTAACTTGAAATCGGTATGTGTTGTTATTTACGTTTATAAAGTTCCATGGCGCATATAATAAGTTACTTTTCTGTGTATTTTTTTTATTATATTCAGTCCGTTACCTACCTTATTACTAATAGTACTAATAAATAAATGACTGCATACGAATTTACAGTGTATCAAAGATTTGGAGAAGTGACTAAAATTCGTTTGACATCACTAAAATTCGTAGGGTTAGTGACGTCGTGCGAAATTTTTACACGATGTATCTTCGTCATTTGATTTGCTAGACTGATTTATTTTTATTAGCAGCCAATTGCATGCTTCATCCAAAGATGGCGCCGCGTTCCAAGCTCTGAGTACTGAAACCAATGGAGACGACAACAATCTGCTATACGAATATGATTAATATCGATATTGTATTCATAAACCTCTATATATCTATTTTTAACAAGCCTACAATACTGTACGTAAAAAGAGACAACAATATAATTGGCTTAACTTTTTTCGGTAACATCATCAAGTGACGTCATAGAAATGCCTAATTGAAGCCGCCT
Organism: Glyphodes perspectalis; assembly: GCA_951394215.1. Lineage (NCBI taxonomy): Eukaryota > Metazoa > Arthropoda > Insecta > Lepidoptera > Crambidae > Glyphodes > Glyphodes perspectalis. Next base: position 10,474,676 of record OX596223.1, on the reverse strand, counting down.
TACTATTTTGGTTTCTCGCTTTAAGTTGTAAATGTCAGTGGAAATTGCAATGTATTGTGCCAATATTGATAAAATTTGTAATTATAACTTAATCTAATTTGTAACATTCCGAAACATCGTCATAAATAAATTGTTCAGAGACATATAGTATGTAAATAAGTGAAGTGGAATGACAATACGCAAAGGCGCCATATTTGTTTCTCATTAAAATTGGGCTTCAATTTTTCGTAGATAGGGCATCTCCATTGGTTTCAATACTCAGAAGTTCCAAGTTATTCATAACTGAATGACAGCACGAAATACACTTTCGCTTAATTGACGCGACAACACTGTTGACTTTGAGTTAAAGCAAAAAGAAACATGTGCAAATAATTGCCTGCACAAAGTTTAATTAGTGGCGAGTTGATTTAGCATGCGAAAGTTGAAATTGGCTTTTAATCATTTAGTCATGGACAGATCTGGTGGGGACGGTCCACTTTGTGTCGAATGCAAGCCGCACCTGTATCGAGATAAATAATTAATTGAAGGTTTTAATTGTTCCGTGTTGGTCTGAAACTTAAAAAGATTGTACCAACTTTTTTGCTTGGCATGTCGTCAAAGGCGATTAATTGTTTATCGGGTGTTTGGTTTCTGATTATGTAGGCGACGAGCTAACCATTTGCCTTAATTTTTTTCACAATGTTTCATCCACCTTAAAACAATTTTATTTTTGGCTGAATGTGGTTCAAAGACTTTGTCGCTTCTTGGACTTTAACTACTCGGTATTGCAGCTGTGATGTTCAAGTATTTCATCACACAAGTATTTTAGCGTAATTCATTACAGTGGGTTTAGCGATTTGGGTCCGAAAAATACGGGCGTGTAAAAGACGTTATTTTGTTTGTCCCCAAATAAATTAGCCTCCATGCGCCAAATTAAACATATTTTTGAAGTATTTCGATACGTCCGTGCTTTTTGTTGAAGCGGCCTTAAAACAATCTCGTTGGAACGAGAAAAAAAAACAATCTTCGATTTCTGCGCCCGAACGTTTCTTGAAACAGTGTAACTTGACACGTCTCCCGAAAACATTTCCACATTCTGTCGGGACGCTAATCCCGGGCATTAATAGGGTATTTTCGCTCTCGCATATCAAAGAGACGATCTTTTGTCAGACAAATTACTTCGAATCGAGCGAGCGTTTTTTGTTTAAAACACAATAACGTTAGCGTCTTTTGTTTTCGGATGGCGTGTTCGATTTCGATTTTGGAATGTGCTGTCTTTTGACAGTTGACGTATAGTACCTACAGGGTAGGCCAAGTGGTATACTCTGTAGATGTAGTACAGTGGTATTATTAATATTTGCTTCAACCGTCAACCATCTGACGTCACTTACCACTTGGTGACGGGCGCATCATTCTAACGTCAGCAACCTTCGGAAACGGAGCCAACGACTGTCCCTACCTTAGCGCTACATCAGCAGTTTCGAGCGAGCCGTAAACAGCGCCTTACAGAGCCATTATAACGCCACTTAGTTCCCGGGCAGCTCATCGCGTGTACGTACCCGCCATCGGTCTTTTCTAGAATCAGTCCATTGTAGAATCAGACATTTATAGAATTGTACGATCCAAAAATTGGTCAATTATAGACCATGCAGTCATTCCGCGAATCGGTCATTCCTAGACTAAACCCCGCCCAGTAATGTAGACTCCGGCGTGGCAGCAGCTGCAACTGCATCGCACGCGTCACTCGCACCCCGACTCAATCGATTAGCCGGCTCAAGCACAGATAGACTGCTCAAATCATATGGGGGAGTGCTGTTGGGACCGCATCACAAGATAGTCGTGATTATAGCTCCAATTATATCAACCGATGACGTTGGTCAAACATGCGGAAACGCCATACAATCCTGCATCGCGCCGACGAAGTTATTCTCGCCACTAAGTATATACACAATACATCAAGACGGTTAGTCGGACCTAGATCCCCGAGCAAGCAACACTTTGCTCGGCGGAAGTACTACTCCACTAGTGCGAGCGTGTAGTTCGCACAGGTCGCAAATCCTAACGTTTGTCTGCGAAAAATTCAAAATATCTTTATTTATATAAGTTTCAAAAAATATCAAAGAGTAAATTCGCAAAAAAATAAATAATTAATAGAAATATGAAGAAGAAAGAAAGACCTCAAAGTTTTATTACTAGTTTTAAAATTATATTTTTAGACTAGCTGTGCCAGCGGTGTCACCCGCATTTATGGTTAATATTATAAAGACTATTTCCGTCATACATGATTTCTATGTAACTTTAACCATTAAGGCTGCACACGCGACGGAAGCTTAAAAAATGGAGTAACTTCTCCCGTTTTCCCAACATTTCCCTTTACTACTCTGCTCCTATTGATTGTAGCGTGATGAAAAGTATACTATAACCTGCCCAGGAGTATGAAGAATAATTGTACCAAGTTTAGTTAAAATCCGTCGAGTAGTTTTTGTTTCTATAAGGAACATACAGACAGACAGACAAAAATTTTACTGATTGCATTTTTGGTATCAGTATCGATCACTAATCACCCCCTGAGAGTTATTTTGAAAATATATTTCATGTACAGAATTGACCTCTCTACAGATTTATTATAAGTATAGATTAAGCTCCATGTTAGTTTTTACTTAATCCATTTGGTTTGATCAGTCATCAGTTCATCGAAATATATATTAATAAGAATAATCTTATAAAAACCGGATTATAATAATGGTCACATTCGCAAACTAATATTGACATGAGCTTTCTATAAATATTTCCCAACAAAAGTCTCTATTGAGCGGAATATTCCAATCCCCTTAATAAGTGGGGCTCCAGCCCGGATGGAATTTAAAAATAATATCAAAGCTCGAATTGATCAAGTGGACCGGGTTCCGTATAATTCTTAACCATATTTTTCATTGTAATCCTACTAAAAGTATATACGCGAAAGTTTCGATGGGTTGATGTGTGGATGTTTGTTACTCTTTCACGCAAAAATTACTAAATGGATTTGAATGAAACTTTAGAATAATATAGTTTATAAACACGAATAGCATATAGGCTATGTTTTATCGACGTACCACGTAAGCAAAGCCGCGGGCAGAAGTTATTCATAATGTTAGAAGGCTGAGTGGAGACGGAGTTTGCGTATGTAAATTTATTATTTTAATGAAAATATTTCACAGGGGTGCAAATATTCTGCAGGAGAAATCGATACTCTAAAGAATAAATGTATCTTGTATCCGTTTTCGATATCATCAAATATAAATTTATCAATCATTAAATATAAATATGTATATATGTTTGGAACTAGGGAATTGGTGTGTCAGTCTGGAGAATGTATTTATTTATTATTATTTATATAAAAATCCTCATCAATCTCGTACCTGTGAAAAAATAGTAGTTTTCCGAATAAATGTTCGGACCTTCTACCAATTTTCAGCGGTATGCAAATTATCGTACCTTTGCATGTCTAATTTGACTGGACTAAGGTAACGGCTCGAGTTTTGACCAAAACCCCTCGCATTGAAGTAAACATCCTTAACTACTAACTACCACCTTTCAAAGATAAAAATGGGTTTTGGGTTTGTGATTGTGTAGGCGACGAGCTAGCCACTACTTTTTCACCATTTTCCATCTAACCCAGCCCAGTTTTATTTTTTGGCTAAATGTGGTTAAAGGGGCCTGCTACCACTTTGACTCTGCCTACCCCTTCGGGGATTATGGGCGTGATGCTGTGTTTGTTTGTTTGTTTTTCCTGGTTCATCTGCCGTCTCCCGGTTACCCTACGGGACCCTAAAGAGTAGCAGTAAAGGGCACGTGACCGCCAGGTGCACTCCGGGTGGATTGAATATCTATTGTAGGTACCCCATGCAGGGGAGACCGTAGGTACGAGGCGGGGTGGGGTAGCCATCATTTCGAACCAACCAGAAATTATTGCATAGAAATAAGTAACAGCGATTTACAATTTTAAAATGTGTTCTCAATCTATTCTTGCTGTAAATGTAATTTTTTTTTGGACAAAATGGAGTATGGAGTGTAGATTGGAAACAAAAAACTATAAATTTATTACAGAAGTTAAAACCTATTACATACCAAGTAAAATATATCATAGTATTAATGATTATTTACACGATAAGAATATTTGAATTATTTGCTCCTTTTAAAAATGAACAAATAGTTAGAATCATCCTCTCTCAAATCGCAGGCTCTATAATGTTTTTAATCTTATGTATCACCTTATGTTTACATTATAGAGCAATACATTATTAAGTACTTGGCTGAATGTGGTTAAACTTTGACTCTGCCTACCCCTTCGGGGATTATGGGCCATATGCTATTTTTATTTGTTTGTTTGTATATGACACTATATTAGACCATCACCATCACCATCAAAAAGGCCGAATAAACATAGACTGAACGGGAATAGAACTGAAAACTACAACTCACCCGCAATCCAAATCACTATTCAAATCAGCAAAAACAAGATTGTCCCTAAAAGTCACATTTAATGGTCACCCTATAAAGTAAAGTTGTATATAAATAACTGTAAAACTAATATTTGCAACAGTGTCCCCTATGCCGCAACAAAAAAGCGGTCGGTAAGAGCGAGCGATGGGAGCGAGCTAATTGTTGTCAGGTTAGCTTCGCTCGCTTAGCTTAAGAGCGTTGTGCTTTTGAGCTTAAAAGGGGCTTATGTTAATTTGATTGCTGTTTGTATTTGATTCGGGTTAGAATCTTTTTAAATGGGCGGCACAGATCACTGTACCGGGGCTAATAGTTGTTGATGAAAATGTAATTTGTCTCGTCTAGGTATTATTTACAATCGTTGATTCTTATTTTTTTTAATTTCACGTTTACATCTTCATACATATTGGCTTAGTAATAAGTCAATATATTATTTTAATTATTTGTACGAGTATCAAACAAACATTTATAAATCGTGTCGAGCTAGCCACTTTTTTACGATTTCCATCTAAATCAACCCAATAAAATTTTTGTTAGAAGTGTTTTTAGGAACTTCCAGCACCATTTATTTTTTGCTTTCTCCATTGATTATTACAGAGCTGATAGTATGTGTATAGAAGTTCTCAATGTAATTAGACACATTTCTTTGACAGAAATATAATATTTTTGATATTATCTTCAAAAATGTAATTATATTTTTATATAAGAAGTGTCATATGAACTTCTAATAGCACCATGGACTACCACAGCACTAGGGGAGTTGCTGGTGCAGTTCCGGCCTGTAAGGGGTTTCTAGCATTCTAATTCGCCATACAAAAAACAGCAGTATTATTTAGATACGTTCTTAGTACTTTTAGTATCGAGCATGAGGATTCTATATATGTTTCCTTGTCCCATGTTGGCATGAGACTCAATCATGAGCCAACTGTGTTCCTAGCCTAGCATGTCGTAAAAGTCGACTAATGCTATTCTTGCCTACACAACCAAATACCCAACCCGATGTGCCACTGATCATAACTTTTTTAGAATTTTTCATCTAACCCAGCCCAGTTTAATTTGGCTGAAAGTAGTTAAAGGGGCTTGCTACCCCTTTAACTCGGCCTAACCCTTCGGGGATTATGGGCGTGATGTTATGTATGTATGGTACACAATTTTGGTATTGAGCCGGTGGGTTCTTTAAATGTTTAATTTTTAAATTAGCAATGCTGTACCCAATATGATAGCCACAAACGCATCGCATGTCTCATCCCGCGGAAGCGCTCGTCCTAAAGCGCAGCTCCAAATCGCACACCTAATCCGAACAGGAAATTATGCAAAGGTTAAATGTTTTGGGTTACTGGGCTATTACCAATTTCGCCACCTGTCTCTTACTCAACAACAAACCTAACCCCATTCACAATACAGTCTTAATTCCCATGAAACCAATCACCAATTTCGCCGATTCTCCTCCAAGTGAATAGCAACTCTATTTTTATAGGGTTATAGTTGTGTTTTGTTTGTAGATAGAACTAGGGGGGTGATCATGTAACGCTGCGATATGGCCGAGCTGAATTCGCGGCCCACTTTCGCTCGTCCGTTCGAATCTGGAGCGATCGCTCGTTAATATTCGCTTAATATGATTTTCAGCACATGTGAGTCACAGCGGCGACGGGCGGGATTGTTCCGAGGATATCGTACGACAACACATCTGTGCTAATATTATAAAGAGGAATGATTCGATTGTTTGTATGTTTAAATTGAATAGACTCCGAAACTATTGAACCGATTTGAAAAAATTTTTCAACAATAGAAAGCACCTTTTTCAGAAACATAGGTTATATTTTATCCCCGTATTCCCACGGGAACGGGAAATAAGCGGGAGAAACCACGGCGCGCTGCTATAATATTATAAGGACGTAATCCATATTCGAGTATGAATTTATATCATGCTAATGATATAAATTCATACTAAAATAAACTAGCACGTTCAGATAACTATGATTCAATTTACATGCTTTCCCTATTCAAGAGTTACGAAGCTGTTTCTTGTTCGAGGAAAATAAAATTTAACACATTAAGTTGTGTTCGTAAGGCAAACACAATGGACAAAGTTACTTAACGTTACGTATTTAAAATAAAATATCTAGAAATTAATCTAAGTACATAAATGCCTAAAAAAAACAGCAATTTACAAACTAAATGTATTCCTTGCCCAGCATATCGTAATTAGCGACTAGTGTTGTAATTGGGGTTACCAACAGCACTTTATTATAAGGTAAGTATTAAATATTTAAATATCAGAATACATCACATACATTGATCTGACTCCGAGGTAAATTACTTAAGCATTTGTGTTACGAATATCAGAATCAACAGTGGTATTACATATATTTATATACTTAAATATTCAATATTAACGACCCAGACACAGAACAAACACAAGTATTCATCATATGAATGTTTGTCCTAGGTGGGGATCGAACCACTAATCATTGGCGCATGAGGCAGGGTCACTACCGAATGAGCCATCGAGCGAGTGCATTATAAAGTATTGTACGTTATGTAGTGCAATTGTACTATATACTTTATAAGGAAAATAAAGTACGCGAAAATACTTTATTTCGCACGATTTCTCTGGGATACATTTTACAAAAAAAATATACATAAAAAATATGTTAGTTTTGATTGTACGAATACTTGTGAAAAATTTAACGACAGTCACTGAGGTCTATTAGTAGAGATATTTGACCTGTTCAAAGTTGCTTTAAGTAATGCAAAAATGTTTAAAGCCAAACGACAAAGTAAAGTAAATCGTACTTTATTTAGACTTTTTTTCCTGCCTTAAATAGCCAATATACTTTATTTGCACAAAAAAAAGGTGGCAACGTTGTAATGTTGTATTTGTGTTTGCAGGCGCTCCTTTTTCCCAATTTTCCGTATAAACGAACTCAATTAATTTTTTTTTCAATAAACAGTTCAAATATTCTTGGACTCGGCCTATTTCTTTGGATATCGTGATGATATTTGAGATTGCAGGCGTTTAACGCCTATTAAACTCCTATTAAGTAAAAGTATTTTTTTTTTCATTTAGCCGTTTGATAAAATACTTACTACTACATATTTTGTACTACATAAGAACGGTTTATGTTCAAGTGTAACATTCTTAATTAATTTATCTATGGCTATCTCGCGATCTATCCTGTCGCGTCACTACGCTCATTGTCTATGACACGTGAACGCGCGGGATATGGGTCAAGTCGGCACGGAAGCGAACACCCGACCCCGGGGGGAGGTGCTGTGATTGCACTCTCACATTAGACAGCATAAACAAATAACACTAGTAACAAAACCGGGACGCGAACTTTAACTAATGATCGCATCAAATGTTATGAAGTTTATACTATTTGATATTTAAACGTAATCACTGATAAAAACCGTATCAAAAAAAAAATTAACGTTGGTCTGGAACTTAAAAGAATTGCCTAGCATGTCGTAAACATGGCCTATTCCGATGTATGATATCTATACGTCACATGAATGTTAGGGGTCTACCTTTTATTGCCGAACTTTTATGACATAATATTGAATTGCATAACATCGAATGACAGAAACTTCATATCGCCGAAAATCTTTTCGCATGTACTCAGTAAGCATATACTCAAAACGCATAATTTTGTAAAGCAGAATCATCTTTAGGCAAAAGTTCGATATCCATAATAATGAAAAGGCAGAACTTTCATACGCAGAAAATTTACATTTAGAATCATCCTTAGGCATACTTTTCTTATCCATAATATGAAAAAAAGCAGAATCATCGTAGCTCATAAGGTTTATGTTCAGAATCATCTTTAGGCATACATTTCATATCCATAATATTAAAAGGCAGAATTATCTTCACTTAGAAAGTTTACATTTAGAATCATCTTTTATTATGCATGCAGAGAGCATATAACATGCAAGCAAGCAAGCATGCAGCATGCAAGCAAGCATGCAGCATGCAAGCAAGCATGCAACAAGCAAGCATGCATGCAAGCATGGTTTCTGTCACGGCTCAGGCGCTGCGAGGCTCCGGCGGTCCCACGCGAGCTCATCGTCGCAGATGGTTTTCGCTCATCACCGCAGCTTCGGCTTGCTGGCCGGCTTCGCCTTCGTTTCTGTCACGACAGTTTTGTAGCACAATATAGTAATTTTTAATCTATTTGTAATTTAATTTAGAGTTAAAAGCTATACTATTTTGAAGAGAAAATATGCTATTTAAAATTATCTCAAATGAAATTCTGCCATCTTCATCGTATGCCAAGTAAAATTCTCCTAAATAATAGTTCGACTAAATAAACATTATGCTAAACGAAAATATGCGAAATTAAAATATGGATAAGGAAATTATGCTAAATGAAATTCTAATTTCTTATAAGTATGCCATTGTAAATTCGGCCAAATAAACATTCGGCCAAACAACAATTATCCTAAACAATTTTTATGCGTTAAACATATTCGATTAAATAAAAATATGCCAAGTGAGTTCTGCCAAGTGAAATTCAGAGCAATGAAATTCGGCCAGATAGAGGGAACCCGAATGTTTGTCCTGGGGGGATCGAACGCACAACTCTTGGCGCATGGGTCACTACCGAATGCGCCATCGCGCTATTTAAAGCTAGTAAAACTATGTTTGTGAATTCTTTCAGACCACTAAGTGGATTAAAAAAAAAATTGTACGTAAGTATATTTCTAAACGATTAAGATTTACAGATAGACACGACAAGTGCCGTATCAGCCAAGGTTTTAGGGCATAAATTGAACCACGCTGTTGCACAGATCACTTTTAACGATTGCTAGGCAAGGAACACAGTCAGTGACGGATTTACAATCTTGGCCGCCCTAGGCCCCAGGACATAACTCACGGTACTAAAGCGTCATCACTTAATTTTTAGTACGATTGGCCGCCTCTAATATCTGGCAGCCCTAGGTCCGGGCCTACTGGGCCTAAGGGTAAATTCGCCACTGAACACAGTCGGTACTTTCTTCTGAAGTCCCAGACCAACACGCGGCTCCACTATTCGTTTACAACAGACGAAGTGGAGTCATAATGCAGATGCATCATAAAAAATATCTATGGTTTGTATCAGCAAAAAAACTTAAAATGTTTGCTTATGCTTACTGTCCTTTTGAAAAATACCAGGCCTCCAGGGGTGGTACGGGCTAAAAGCACGTTTGATAAACAAACAACCGGCAAGGTGAAACGCTATTCTTGAATTTCAAAGTTCGTAAATAACTGGTTTTTATTTATAGCGGAAAACGACTAAGCGGGTGGTATTTTTTCTATTGTGTAATGAATTACTCCTCTATGTAAGAACATAGTGGTGGTAGCTTGGGCGTTGTAAATGCGAATGTTGTTGGTTCAACGCCAATCGAAGTCTATCAATTCTAGTAGGTGCATGCATATTTATACTTGGTTTAGTATAATCTTGGGCATACTAGTTCGCAACTGAGATCGCTCAGTATAGGTCGCCGCTCCTAAACGAACTAGTTCGTTCTTCTAGTTCGTTAGTTCATGGTTCGCTCGTTTTAATACTGCTCCTTATCGCTTATTTTAGGTCGTTCTTTTAGACCGTCAGTTCACGACTCTGTGGTGAGAAAGATATGCCATAAAGTTGGAGCTGTTAATCGCTATTTCCGAAGTGTATGTCAAATTTCCTGCATAAAATGTTACGCGCCCTACAAATTGCTGAACTTGTTTTTTCTATCTCGATATAGTTCTGTCGATATGCCACTATGCCGCTCTTCCTAGCAGTTTATTAGAAGGGAAGTTGCGTATATAATATTTTATCAATATTTTATGACTACAACTACGAACTGTTTTAGTTAAAATAAATAAAATACTCGGATAAACTACTTTGTCATGAACGAACTAGCGAACTATTAACGACCCTAACTGCGAACTAGTTCACGTAGTTCACCTAAAAGAGCGCTCTTTCGATGTAGTTCGTTCGCGAACTACACAAGCCTAGTTTAGTAGTCCGACGGTGAGGAAAACGCTGATCCATCACGCCCTTTATTTTATACCTTAAGGGATACAACTTCCTTAAGTTAAAGGGGTAGGCAAAGTCTTAAAAGCAGCAAAGCAGCAACCTCGTTTAACAACTTTAAGGGAAAAAAATAAATCTTATTAGATGCAAAATTGTATAAGAGTAATGGCTAACTCATCGCCTATACAATCACATACCCAATACACAATAGTCGTATTTTACTACATGCTAGACAAGGTACACGGTTCATACATTCTCTAAGTCCATCATGATGAAAAGAATGAAGAAACTATGCGAACATGGGACAAGTTTCTTCATTCTTTTCATTAAATAACTGTAACACATGTCGCCTCGTAGTAGTATAAGTCGTACTATATACTCCCCTGAAAGCTACAAATGGAATTCACGTCTTTTTTCCTTCATCCCAAGTAACCCAAAAGGCCACCAAGCGTAAACAGTGTCGCAGCGACTCAATCGCAGCGGGGGGCGATTAGTCGCGCATACGCGCTAGCCTAAACAAACGCACGTGGGGTAACCCATGGGTGGTAGCGGGTCTAAGAAAGGTTTCTGAGAACTAAGAAGATTAATTTATTAAATTGTCCCATGTTGGTCTGGGACTTGGCCCATGTTGATCTGGGACATAAAAATGTGCCACCTGTGGTTCTTGCCTAGCATGTCGTAAAAGGCGACTAATGGTTTACGGGGTTTTGGGTATGTGACTGAGTAGGCGATGAGCTAGCCACTTGTCACTCCTTTTTCACAGCTTTTCATCCAACCCAGCCCACTGTCCCATGTTGGTCTGTGACTTAAAAAGAATATGCCAACTGTGGTTCTTGCCTAGCATGTCGTAAAAGGCGACTAATGGTATATCGGGTTTAGGGTGTGTGATTGTGTAGGCGACAGGTTAGCCGCTTGTCACTGCTTTTTAACAATTTTCCATCTGACCCAGCCCGGCTTTATTTTTGGCTGAATGTGGTTGAAGGGGCATGCTGCCCCTTTGACTCTGCCTACCCCTTCGGAGATTATGGGCGTGATGGTATGTATGTAATTTAGGTAAAAAACATGTTTATAAAATATTTTCTTCAGAAGCAAACAAAAATATTATTTGTTTTAAAACCATGAATTTTGCACAGATGGCGTATTATTACTAAGAAACAACTAACCTGTGTTTATAGCGGCATCTTGTATTATTCCTGACAAACAGACTAAACTTTGTTGTAGTTCCAATTACTCACCACTGTCGCTGTTCTTGCGCGAGTTATAGCAGTAACTTTTCAAGTATGGGCAGTGACTCTCAGCTGTTGTACGCAGTATATTATTACTCTGTGCTTCTACTAATTCTTGAGCAATATAATCTTGACTAACAATTTGACATATTTATATTGGTTTGTTGCAATTTTATTTATCATATTAAAATTTTTATGAGGAAAGTGGATTGTTTGTTTGTTTGAATTGAATAGGTTCCAAAACTACTGGACGATTTTGAAGGACCTTTCACTGACAAATAACTGTTATAAGGAGTTACTACTACTTTGGCTAAATAGTAATATTATTTCATGGGCAATAGTAATATTATTATATACTAGCTTCTGCCCGCGGCTTCGCTCGCGTGGTACATCAATGAAACATAGCCTATATGTTATTCGGGTGTATCATCATCTTCTTCCTAGCGTTATGTCCCGTGTTTAGACGGGGTCCGCTTAGACCATGATCCAGGATTTAGCGAGTCTGGTAATTACATTGAAGCGACTGCCGATCTGACCTTCGTAACCCGTAATAGGGGAACCAGACAATTTTTGGATCATGGTTATATGTTATTCGGGTGTATGAGCTATATTATTCTAAAGTTGCATTAAAATCCATTTAGTAGTTTTTTTTTAAATTGTAACAAACATCCATCCATACATACAAACTTTCGCATAATATTAGTGGGATTATTACTCATTAAACAACAATCTAGATATATCTAGGTCTCAATACCTAAGTTCTTGCACCACAAAAGTTATTAATAGACGTGTGTGGTGCAACTTAGAAGCTTTTATAATCAAGCTCGCATTGTTCCCTTTGTCCTCACTCAAAGTGTTGTTTACCTACATTTACTGTTCAACGAAAATTGAGCGCTTTGTTTACACATACGATTGTTTTTATCTATTTCTGTTATTCCTTTCTGTTAGTCCCATGTTGTTCTGGGACTTGGACCATGTTGATCTGGTACAAAAAAAAAGAATGTGCCAACTGAGGTTCTTGCCTAGCATGTCGTAAAAGGCGACTAATGGTTTATGGACTTTTGGGAATGTGTCTGAGTAGGCGACGAGCTAGCCACTTGTCACTCCTTTTTCACAGCTTTCTATCCAACCCAGCCCACTGTCCCGTGTTGGTCTGGGACTTAAAGAGCATATGCCAACTATGGTTTTTGCCTAGGATGTCGTAAAAGGCGACTAATGGTATATCGAGTTTTGGGTGTGTGATTATGTAGGCGACAGGTTAGCCGCTTGTCCCTGCTTTTTCATATTTTTCCATCTAACCCAGACCAGCTTTATTTTTGGCTGAATATGGTTAAAGGGGCATGCTGCCACTTTGACTCTGCCTACCCCTTCGGGGATTATGGGCGTGATGTTATTTATGTTATTCCTTTTGTTCTTATTGTCATCTTCACGTTATATTTAAATCAAACACCGCTTGGACTATTGAATTTTCCATTAATTCAATTTTAATGTTATCATGATTGAAATATGACTTTCTAGTGTTGTCTCGACTTGAAATATTTAGCAGGTACATTTATATAAAAGATACATATTTAAATACTCGATCGTAAAGTCGGGAATAAAACTACTAAAAAGCCAGCAGTAAGCCCATTTCTCCATTATTATACGAATTAGATGGAGAATTGTAAAAAAAGTATTGACAAACTGTTTAGTGGCCAGGTCTAAAGGTACAACTTTAGAATAGTATATAATATTAGTAGAAATTTCTATATACACGTAGGTTTTAAAAAGCACAAACATTGTCATAATATCACACCATTAGACACCTTTTGCGATATCTCAAGCAAGAACACATCTGTTACATTCTCTTTTTTTTATGTCTCAAACCAACATAGACCAAAAAATATATAATCAATCATCATCTTCCTAGCGTAACGTCCCGTGCTTCGACGGGGTCCGCTTAGACCATGATCCAGGATTTAGCGAGTCTGTTAATTACATCGAAGCGACTGCCGATCTGACCTTCGTAACCCTGAGATAGGGGAATCAGACAATTTTTGGATCATGGTTACAAATTCAATATTGTTTGAATTTGCAGGTTTCATCACGATGTTTTCCCTCACCATCGAGCTAGTGGTATAAATACGTACATAGATTTGAAAAATCTAGAGGTTTAAACCCGCACTCCTCGGTTAAGAGGCGCGTGTCCTTACCATTGGGCTACCACCGCTAAATATATAATCAATATGTGTAAATATTTTTTATTTTCCTGCTGCAGAGCCACATGTGCAAACACTATCGCATGGTTGGGAAAACCCGCGCTTAATGTTTGTGCTTGTATATTTCCACAGCAAATGATTTAGGGCATCGTTTCCGAGAATGAATAAGCCATCTGTTATCAGTTGCAAGGTCGGGTAACTGGCGAGGTCAGCCTCGGATCAACATTATTTAATCTGTGAGCTATCTCGTAGGTTAAGGTCAAACGTTACGATAGACTTCCAAGAGATGAGAAAGGTCAAACTGTCGGTTCAATTGTTTCTTTTAGGTGATGATTGGTTAAATAAATAATTTATAATCATGAGAAAACGTTAGACATATTCGCCTGATCATAAAGTAAACAACAGGCGTTGTCTTAATGAAATTATAATTAAAGAAAATAGGAACTTTAAACACACAGACTAAAGACTAAATACCTCTTACTGTAATATTTTTAATATTATTCGTCATTATTGGTGCGTCAGTGGTGGTCAATGATCTGACTTCGCGTATAACGTAAGAAGCACAGGTTCGATTCCTGCACTTAGAGAAAAAATTGTTAATGAAACGTGTTTGCCCCGGATCTGGGGGGCTTTATATTTCTGAATTTTCAATTGTGTGTGAAGGAAAAAATTAAAAGACAATTCTAAAAACAAAAACGATTGATATAAGCTCTTTAAATCCAATATTTACAGACGTATTATGCACAGTTTATTTTTAATGGTGATTGTATTTTTGTTGTATAATATCTAATATTTCTACTAAGTCATACTGTTTATGTAAATTTATGGAAAGAATATCAACAACTATAAATAACTACTTGTTTTTGCTATCCAGCAGCTCTTTTTGCTAAACAGCAAAAAAATCAGTCCGCAATTCTACAAGTGTAACGTTTCGTCTCTCACAGTACATTCGTTCCCACTAGACAAAGCGACGCCGGCGCACGAAATACGATCGGTTCCCAGAATGACGTCATGGCGAGCAAGCTGAGACAATATTCGTTTAGCGCTGTTGGTAACATTTTGAAGCGATAAGATAACCCAGTTGTCGCTAGTTTTGAGCGATTTTCCCAACTCAGTTTTGTTTTTGACTCGACCAACCTTGTACTATTAACTTTTAGCAGCAGGGCTTTACTAGCTAGCTTTGGTAGCAGAGCGTAGTTAAGTGAAACTCCAGATCAGAAGGTTTGTAATGGAATGATTTTGAGGTTATGTACGGTAACAGGTAAGTGTGTCTAAATGGTAATGGGTAATTGTTTTTAAGCTAAGGTAATGGGTAAGTACGTGTAAGTGGTAAAGGTAATTGTTGTTAAGGTAAGTATGTAGGTATCTGTGTAGCCACAAACTTATAATTGTACCTATTACTTGACGATTTACAAGTTATATTTTAGCGATAAGATTTTAGCGATAATTAGTGATAGGTAGCGGTGGTAGCTTAATGGTAAGGACACGCGCTTCTTAACCGAAGAATGCTGGTTTCAAACCCGGGCACGTACGTACCCCTGGATTTTTCAAATCTATGTACGTATTTAAACTACTAGCTCGACGTTGAGAGAAAACATCGTGATGAAACCTGCAAATTCAAACCACTTTGGATTTGTAACCATAATCCAAAATTGTCTGGTTCCCCTACCTTAGGGTTACGAAGGTCAGATCGGCAGTCGCTTCAATGTAAATACCAGAATCGCTAAATCCTGGATCATGGTCTAAGCGGACCCCGTCTAAGCACGGGATATAATGCTAGGAAGGTGATGATTACAAGTGATATTTTGAGTTTGAGTTTGAGTTCTCGGCGGTAAGAGATCATATCATGGGTAAAATTACAAATATGGATGTGTAACCATAATCGTTACCAAATTTATCTGGCTCAAGGTAAGTCTGGCATCATTGTCCAAACCATAGATTTAGGATGTACAAGATACACAATGACGGCTCGGAGACATGACCAAAATAAATTTAAACATGTGTTGGTTGACGTCTATGTGTGGGTTAAAAATAGTGTTGTCAAAGACGCACTTTTACATTATCGACTGATTCAGTTGTATACCTACTAATAGTATAGGTATTTACTTTTTTAAACTTTTGATTAATTTTTGTCATAGATGAAATCAGGAGTTGTTTATATTAGGTAAATCGGAATTAGACGGTAAGAAATCGCATTCTAAACAGTTCTATAAACAATGAG
Source organism: Glyphodes perspectalis (assembly GCA_951394215.1). Lineage (NCBI taxonomy): Eukaryota > Metazoa > Arthropoda > Insecta > Lepidoptera > Crambidae > Glyphodes > Glyphodes perspectalis. Next base: position 10,458,565 of record OX596223.1, on the reverse strand, counting down.
ATGGTAAAATGTATTCCTCGTATATTCAGCGTGTAAAAAATGAAAAAAATAGAAATATGTTCTATGATTTATACCTATAAGACAAAAAGACATGACTTTTGCTTTGACTGATGGAATGAAATGAAACAAATAATATATTAGCAATTTTTAATTTGGTGACATTTAGTTATTTAAAAATAATATGTAGTGCAAAAATTTTTTTGTTGTTGTCATTTGCCGTCAAAATGTTTGCTGCAGATAGTGGAGTTCTTATTGGGAGTCCAATCTAGTCTGTCTATATCTCCGCATCCACTAATTACACAATGCTGGGTTGCTTGGAAACCTAGAAAAATTATCAGTTACCTAACTAACAAATTTACGGAGATAATGAGTTCCCAATGTGAATATAATTATATTTCAACATAACTTGGCTAAATAACTTTGTATTCATGTCATGATGTCGCTAAAAGACGATTAAGTTTTTATCGATACTCGTGACGTCACCGCTTTGTCAAGCACTAGCGTAACCAAACTATTTGCTATTTTACACAATATTTTCCCCAATTCTGTTTATAATCACAATGTATACTTAGAAACATCAATTACAATCAATATACTATTGTAAACATATTTTTCTAAACCGATTACTAGCAACAATTTGACAAAATATGGTTCGAAAAAATCTAATGATAAAATCGTATTTACCTGTGAAAAGTTTATTTATTCGAATTATTCCGTCGTGTAACCTCACAATCGCGTACAGAACAAGTCACCTTAATTGCACATTTAATATTCTCGATTATAATCCAAGGTTTAATACATAAATTCACGAATTTCACTGCGATGTAGAATAGACCGGGACGCTATGGCCTCTTACTCGCAAAAACATTGACATATAGGTACTTCATTCGCTGTCTCTTTTTCTCTCGGGCGGTTTGCATTTCAGCAGGATTTCTCGCTCCCACGCTTTATGTATCTTTGGCGTAGTCAAAAAATTCTAAATCCATGGTCCAAACGGACCCAGTTTAGCTTTTTCAATGTTTGTGCGGATGCATGTAGAGATGGAGTCGGTAAAAAGGACCACGCATTTTACAATGCACAATCCCCGAATACCTGACAGAAAACTTTAACTATCAAATTAATTTAACTAAATGAGTAGAGCATTGGCCGTGAGTTATTAGCACAGTAAAACTAAAAATGGTCAGTTGCATTAGCTTACACAATCGAAGCAGATTAAATAATAAAACGGGATATAACTGACAAGTTGAAGATCCGATGTCTGGTATCTGGCACAAGTTTGTAGGTATTACCACATTGTATGTTTAATATGAAGCTACAGAATGGTGTTCGGGTGTGAATAATTTATTTATTTATATTAGTTTTAAACAAGGTTCTAAAATAGGTTCTTCAGTATAAGATTTATGATTACACATCAATAGTTAGCCGAATGTTCATGTTGAATCAACGTCATTGTTGCTCACCCACCGCCCATCTAATCCTGGAATTTGGTGTAGATCGGCACTTGGTTGTCTGGAAATTCTGATGTATTTTAAGATCGCTTGTTTGGTTATGACGGTGTTTCATTGGGCGACACACGCTCGTGTATATCTAGTTCCTAAAAAAATGTACCAACTATATACAGTTGGTAATTTTTTTTTGAATGTCGTAAGAGGCGACTAATGGTTGATAAGCTCCTTAAAATCATCATCGTCGTGCTTAGACTGGGTCCGCTTAGACCATGATCCAGGATTTAGCGAGTTTGGTAATTACATTGAAGCGACTGCCGATCTGACTTTCCTAACCCTAAGATAGGGGAACCAGACAATTTTTAGATCATGGTTACAAATCCGATTGTTTGAATTTGCAGGTTTCATCACGATGTTTTCCCTCACCGTCGAGCTAGTGGTAGGTATAAATACGTACATAGTTTGAAAATCCAGAGATACGTGCCCGGGTTTGAACGGCTTAAGTAAGAGGCGCGTGTCCTTACCATTGATCTACCACCGCTCTAGATTAGCTCCTTAAAATACATTTGAAAAATGTTAAAATTGAGTCCCATGTTGGTATGGGACATAAAAAGAATGTGCCAACTGTGTTCCTTGCCTAGCATGTCGTAAAAGGCGACTAATGCTATATCAGGGTTTGGGTATATGATTGTGTAGGCGACGAGCTAGCCACTTGTCACTCATAATATTTTTTTCATAATGACAAGTGGCTAATTCGCTCCCAATACCTTATACACAATTAGTCGCCTTTTATGACATACTTGGCAAGGAACACAGTTGGTCTATTCGTTTTATGTCTCAGACTATAAATCTCTCTAAGAATGTCTTACAAAGTTTCATTATAATATTATTACCTTAGGTTAGTAAACATCAACTGTACTTAAGTCGTAAAATCGGCAATAAAATATGACCTTGATGTTGTTCCAAGCAGAAACATGTCGCACTTGTTAACGATTTCATCATAAGATGTTATAATAGGTGTTCATGATAATATGAAACCTTTTTGCTGAGAGATACTGGCCATAAATATGTCAAACATTGTTTTTCATAAAAAAGAAATGTGATTTGGCAGATGAGTAAAAAAGGCGGCAAGACGTAAAAACATTGTAATTGTATTGGATTAAATAAATATTTGTAAAATTTAAAAGTACCTACGTAATTATTATTCTGCACAATAACTCGGGTAAAACATTTAACAATAGGTAACTAATTAAAGTGTTGCTATTTTCCTGGTCAGCTTAGCATCTTTGTGTTTTACCACTTTTCTCGCGGCTCTTCATCATCTCCTTAGCGTTATGTCCCGTGCCTAGTATGGTTCCTCTCAGACCATGGTCCAGGATTTAGCGAGGCTGGTAATTACATTGAAGCGACTGCCAAACTGACCTTCCTTAGGTAGGGGAATCAGACAATTTTAGGATCATGGCTACACATCCATAGTTAAATGTGCAGGTTTCAATACGATGTTTATAACTTTCTTTTGCCCGTGGTTCTTTTTGCGTGAAATTCCAGACTTTATCCTCCGCTTATATATTTGGAACCTTTGCTTAGGTTGCAATGTTTATTGTCGACACAAATTTAATTGATTAAGCGATTTTCTTCTGAAAATTACACAGACTGATAGACCGACAAAGTTTAGAAGTTTAATAACGACAGGCAACTCAACTTAATTCCAAGAATCTGACTATAACGCAATCTACCTCCAATTGGGAAACTAAACCAGCCTATCTATTATCTATTACGAATATATAATATAAAACTGAAGAGTTCATTTATTTGTTTGATAGCGCTAATCTCAGAAACTACTGGTTCAAATTGAAAAAAATATTTTTCTGTCGTATAGCTAATTTGTCGAGGAAGGCTAGGCTATATAACATTAACCATGAACGCGGGTGAAACCGCGGGCACTGCTAGTTAATCATATAAATGCACACAAAAAGGTCGCCTACACAATCACAAACCTAATTCCCTAATAAACTAATATATTAGTCGCCTTCTACGATAAGCTAGGCTAGGCTATTAAATTTTTAACTGTGTTAAATATCTGATAAGGACCAAAATTAAATAATTGTTTTTATGCAGTAAAAACCTTGTTAATTGTTGCGCATTTTTAAACACGCAGCTTCCTTTATTTCCTAATATTTCAACGATAAGTTAATAGGACGGAAATTGCGCGAGATATTACTATCATCACAGAATAATAGTCTGTAATCTAGAGGACATTACACTTAATTGGTGAAACAATATCTTTGGTGATAAACTGTCGTCGTTAAACAAACGATGCTATTTTTCACACTTCTTCGAAGGATCGTGAAACGGAATATTTAAAAACACTACAAGCGACACTATTTTAAAATTAATTGATTTTTTAAACAGTTCCAATATTAGGGTTTAATAGGGAAGTTTCATGAGCAAAAAAGATAGATAGATAGAGATTCTTTATTGCACGAAAAACAGATACAGAATTAATGATACAGACAAGTACAATAAAATTTAGGCGGTCTTATCGCTCAAAGCAATCTCTTCCAGACAACCTTCAGGAAGAGGAAAATAAGCTTATGAAAAGAGAGGGGTAGGGCCGTGCAGTAAATCATAGTAATAATATAAAAAGGGGGATACAAAATAAGGACGATGATAAAACACTTTTAAGTATAACATATAAACAACAACAAAAAGTTGATTAGCTAATGAGATAATTAAAAAATATTTAAGAACAATCTTTTTTGGCTGAATGTGGTTTAAGGAGCTTATAGCTCTTTGGGATCTGCCTACCCCTTAGGGGATTACGGGCGTGATGGTATGATGATTTGAAAATTACGGAAATTTACAAAGATACAGCGTATCAAAGTTCCGGAGTGGGGTACTTTGATGTCACTAAACGCTTAAATATATAGGATTTATGGTGTCATGCGATTTTTTTCAGGATGTATCTCTATAAGAAAAATACGTAATTTTTTGTAATCTAACTGATGGACTAGAAAAAGGATATTCTTAAGAATATTGTGAGCATTATTTATCCCTTGTTTCATTTATAACGTTCTATTATCTCTGGTTATATTTAATACCATATGAATACCATATTAAAGGTTACTGTATTGATTTAAACATTAACACCACATCTGTTAATGTGTCTCCATAGTATATTTATTATGTGCGTACGTGCGCACACGCATGTGAAACGACAAAAACTATTAGTGGAATTGTCTGTCTCACGTGCTATTTCGGCGTGTTTCAAGATTTCTTGTTAACTAGTGTTGCATATAAATAGTAAATTTTCGATAGATTATAGTATAAACTATCTATAATACTATAAAATAACTATTTGATAAGTATTTGACTTTGCAAATTGTTATCGTTGTATCGACGGTATTGATTTTTGACTTACATTCTATCACTGGCTCGTATATTCATGACTGGCTCGATTCGGTAGTGACCCATGCGTCAAGAGTTGTGGGTTCTATCCCCATCCAGGACAAACTTTCGTGTGATGAATACTTGTGTTTGTTCTGTGACTGCGTGATAATATCCAATATTTAAGTATATATTTGTAATACCACTGTTGATTCTGATATCCGGAGTACTTAAGCTACTTACCTCGGAGTCAGATCAATGTATGTGATGTAGTCGGATAGTTGTTGATAAGATTCTAAGGGTGTAGGGTGGATGTACCGCTGACCATATATTTACCATCTAAGTTTGATTATGTACCTCTGGATTAAAAAAAATCTAAGTTTATGTTATAGCAGCGAGCTAGTTTAAGGTTTATTTAAAAACAAGCGAGTGATTTCGTAAATATTCAACTTATGCAAATCAATAATTCGGTACCTTATGGCAGTGTATTTAATATTTTAATACGTAAAGTATGAATTAATTCCCACTATTTCTATTTTAAATGCAATTACAATTATCATCACAGTCTCCAATCTTGGCTCAAACTTGGCCATACTATCGTTGGACAGTGCTGTCGATATTCGGATTAGTTTACTTGGCCATCTATCGACAGGCAGAGTACCGATAATCCGACAACACTACTACGAATAGTTGTCATGAGTGATTTGTAGTCATGGCGATATGGGACTATAGACGTTTTTCATAGGAAAGTGTGGGGTAATGACAGTTCGGTAATATTTATGAGAATCGTTAGTTTTAAATATGCAAGTAATTACGTCAATAACAGCCGTGATTTTAACATTGTTTTCATTATGGGCTTAGAGCGGTGGTACCTCAATCAATGGTAAGGACACGCGCCTCTTAACCGAGGAGTGCGGGTTCAAACCTCTGGATTTTTCAAATCTATGTACGAATTTATACCACTAGCTCGGCGGTGAAGGAAAACATCGTGATGAAACCTGCAAATTCAAACAAATTTTGATTTGTAACCATGATCCAAAAATTGTCTGGTTCCCCTATCTTAGGGTTAAGGAGGTCAGATTGGCAGTCGCTGCAATGTAATTACCAGACTCGCAAAATCCTGGATCATGGTCTAAGCGGACCCCGTCTAAACACGGGACATAACGCTAGGTAGATGATGATTTCATTATGGGCTTGGTTTGGTTCAGAGATCTATAATTGTTCACGAAATTTAGATACATGAAGTCTCTATCTGAAATTGTATTCACTTAATGCTTAGTGGTAGACCTTCGCCGTGAAACTTAAGGTCGCGGATTCGCAACCTGCCAGGTGAAAATCGCCGTGTGATAAATGTAGTTTTCTGTGGCTCTTTAGTCAACTGAGGCCGCTCGTACTTATCCCGCGGGATCACTTGAATGTACTTAAGTTGTTTATTGTGTTTAAAAGTAGGTATATCTGTTTAAATCGGCACAGTAGATTATTAGTTTATTCATTACAAACATATACACACACAAAAATACAAATCTTTCCTCTTTATAATATCAGTAATACGTATAGAAGTATAGATGAAAGTCATCTACTTTTTAACTGACTTCAAAAAAAAAAGGAGGAGGTTCTCAGTTCGACCGATTTCTTTTTTTTTTTTTTTATGTATGTTACTCGATATCTCTGAGAATTGTTAAAGTTTGGCTGGCACCGACTCCAAAACTAACTGATTTTGTAAATATTTAAATACGTGTTAAAGATTAATACATCGAAGCAGTCGGAATAATTTATTTTATACTTTTTAGTGTTTAGACATTTAAATAGCTATTAAGGCAGGTTCTTACTTGTGTTTTATTCATAAACATTTTTCATATTTAACTTGAATATCCTTATTAAATGGCGCGTCTATTTTCAATGTTTTCTCATCTTATTCAACAATATTATTGAAAACGCAATGAGGTTAGAATGTTGTTTTCAGCGTACCCTGGTTACCCAAATACGTTTATAGAGCGGTCTGGTTTGCCCGGGAAATAAATAATGGTCTATTCGCAGACCAGTCGCTTTGAAGTGAAATTATAACCATAACAAGATTGAAGTCTCGCACGGATTCGTATGTAAACTTACTTTTATGATATAAACTGGCCCGTTGGTCGAGTGGTCCCAGTCCCGGGCTACGAAACGGACGGTCGCGGGTTTGAATCCCGCTAGGGGCAAATGTTTCGTGTGATGAACATAGACATTTGAAGGTACTCGAGTCACGGATGTTTATAAACGTATTTAAGTATGTCTATCCGGTCACCTAGTATCCATAGCACAAACGTAAGCTTAGTTTGGAACTAGGGAATACGTGTGTCAGTCTAAGGATTTTTTTTTTAAACTGCGTAAATGGTGACTGCCTACATGGAGTCAGTATATATTTAGAGTCGAGTTTTCGCCATAAATTTTGTTAGAATTAAATATGGGTAAATGTTTACAATAGGGTAGTTTAAATTTTTTTTAACATTCCATTATTGAGATTACAAAAAAATATTACTTACGTATTTTTTCTTTTGTTCAGCAAATCAATACTGATGAAGATACAGCGCGTTAAAAATTGATGTCACTAGGTCCGTAAAATTTTACCGTCCAAGTGACGTAATGCGCCTCATTTCAGATCTGTTAAGCGCTGTATCTTTGTCATCTTGCGAGTATTAGAAGAAGCAAGAAATACGTATTCAATATTTTTTGTTCACCTAGCATCCATAGCACAAGCATAAGCTTAGTTTGGGAATTTATTTGATTTAACTTCTTCCGATAATTGAATCTCTTTTTGGTAAAGATTTAACGATTCTGGCAATTTAATTTATAAATTTATAAATATGAATTATACAAATAGGTTCATACGTTATATCCATAATTATACAAAATACCTTTACGATAGCATTTCACTAAATAAGTACGATTACGTCAATACTCGAAAACTCTCGAGAATTTGAGATTTCAAAATTACCAAAACACTTATTAAAAAGCTATTAAGAATCTATCCCACAAATTTAAACCCTGTCTCCTTAATTTAGAGTTGAAAATGTAATGTCTCTAGAGGTATCTAGGACACCAAACGTGTGATGTATCACGTTCAGCATCATTGTGTATAAATATACGTAATCATTGTTGCTCTTAGGCTGTTGTGATAAGGTTCAAAATTGTATGCGTTTTTTGATGCTACCGTATGTACGTGCGTGACTCCGGGGCGAGGAAGCGCATCAAATGTGACGTGATAAAAAATGCCGTGATCCTAATAGATTTTCGAAGCTGTCTCCGTTCGTAGTAATAGTCACGGATTCTGTAATGTGTAATGTAGTTTTTTAATTACATATAATTTTTGAAGAACGGTGTAAGCTTACACACAGCCTGCGTTCGGATTGATGAAGTGAGAAAGAGAGTCGTTCTGAAAGACAGCGTCGGAGTCAAGGTAAGAAGAGGCATGCTCCGGTAGTTCGGATATGTGGAAAGAATGGATGACGAAAGATTGACTAAACAGATATACAATGCGAAAGTGGAAGGATATAGGAGCCGCGCAAGGCCCAGGATCACCTACCACGACCCGAATGGTCGTGTGCTAAAAGAAGGTGATGTTAGGAGTCATAAAAGCCGTAGCTCGTATGAAAAGGATTATGAATGTTAAAAAAGCAAGTAAGGTGTGTAAGAATCGTGCCATATGGCTTTAGGTTTTCTCTGCCTACCCCGTTAGGGAAGTGGCGTGAAGTTTAGTTAGTTAGTTAGTGTAAGATCGATCCTACACTAGAGCACAGCACATGCCTGATATGTGCTGGTTCATATCCAGACTTTCGTTCAATACCTCTGGATGTCTGAAATCTATTGACGCGTTTATACCTACTACTAGCTTGGGAATAAAATCGGGAGGAAAGATGCACATTCAAATAACAATGGATGAGTAGCCATTGGATTAAATTTGTGTAGTTCTCTTGTTTGAGGCCCACGCAGGCTAGAAAGCGGTCGCTTCAATCTGATGATTAGACTCGCTAAATCCATGATCACGATCATCCATTTCAACGTACCCCGTCTAAGAACGGGTCAAAACTTAGATCTAATTCTACCGATCTAATGTTGGCCCGTTTTATTAAACTGTTGTCCCATATTGGTCTGGGACTTAAAAATAATGTGCCAACTGTGTTCTTTGCCTAGCATGTCGTAAAAGACGACTAAAAGCATATCGTGATTTGGGTATGTGATTCCGTGTGCGAAGAACGAGCCACTTGTCACTACTTTTTCATAATTTTCCATCTAACCCAGCCCAGTTTTATTTTTAGCCGAATGTGGCTTTTGATACTGCTTACCTCTTTGACCATATTTGGAGATGCAGGCGTGAAGATATGTTTGTATTAAACCGTTGGGTATTTTTTGTTGTGCATAAAATTGATTTTCCAAATAAATTATCGTAACAACAAAAGCAATGTGGGTCCACGGGTGGTCCTCACAGGTGAAGCGATCAGCGCCGATGAAGACCACACAGCTGCGCGTCTGTCTGTTACTTTCCACGAGTCCTTCACGCATCTCCCCCAATTTGCGTAATGAACACCTCCATCGTCCTAAAGTCAAGCCAATTTGGGGTCCTGCAGTTGAATTTTGGGATTACGATGCCCAATATTTTTTGGATGAGGTTGAGGTTTTGACTGAGTTAGGAAAGTATCAATAAAATGTGTTATAATGCGACACTGTGACAAGGACGCGAGGGAAGGGAGAAGGACATTGGGTTTTTTTTTTCAATTTCAAGACCATCATGGGTCTATGTCTATTATAGTTTATAGAAATTTATACTAATATTATAAAGAGGAAAGATTTGTATTATTTTTTTTTGTGTGTGTGTACGTTTGTAATAAATAAACTCAAAATCTACTGTGACGATTTAAAAAATTCTTTCACCATTGGAAAGCTACATTATCCGGAATAACATAGGTTATATTTTATCCCCATATTCCTACAGGAACGAGAACTATATGGGTGTAACCGCGGGGCGCTGCTATAAGAAATATGCGCAAAGGAAACAAAATACATGCAAAAACCGATACATATTTCAAAAAGGAACCCATCAGGGTATTCCGCGTCGGTTCTGTCCATACAATTTTAATTTAAAATGAGGCCCTTGCGTGAAAGTGGCGGGGTGCCGCTCCGAGCTACGGACCACCGCCGAGATAATGGCGGTGGATTAAGGCTTTTTGGACCCTAATGTGGTGTTGTTTTTTGCAACCATAATACACTTTTTGGTAATCTGTGGGGAAATTGTGTCATGTTTTTTCTTTTCAAAGATTGTGATGTAGCTTTATCGGGAAAGGTGGCGTCTCATACGCGTAGAGTACAGATTCGAAACTGGGCTCGTACCTTTGGATTTTCAGGAAACTTATTAAGTGCGCCTTTGTAGCACTAGGGCTTTTATACTGCATTTTTTTTTCTGTGCGTTACTATGCAAGGAAACTTCATTGTGCATCTTCAACAAATCGGGAAAATATTTTAGCGATGCAATGATCTAAATTAGAGATAGATTTTTTAGGACATATACTTGGATATATATGTATATATGCATGGTATGGTACATAACCGGGGGGCGGAAGGGGCGGTTCGCCCCGGGCTTTTGGTCCTGGGGGTACTAGGGGCTCGTACAGCTCTTTGCCGCCCCAGGCCTAAAACAGGCTTAATCCGTCATTTACCATACCATACCAAGTATCTTATAAACCATACACCATATCATGCAGGCCAATGAACAGTAAGCTTCATTCAGCCGTTGTAAACAATAACATTAAGTTGGGTTAGATGGGAAATTATGAAACTGGAATAACAAGTGCGACGCTGTCCTTCAGACCAACTATCTTCCTTGCATCATCGAGATTTTGCGCAATGCACGCTTCTCAATTGCGTCAATTCTCGAAAATTTAGGTACCTACTACATTTTGCTTAGTCACAGCCTCCTTGGATGCACTAGTTCTCGTTAAAGCACTAGGTTTTCTTAGTCACAGGATGTTAGCATATCGTCAAATCTTGCTATCAAACATAAAATCTAGTAAAAATATAAATTCTAGTGTCGTCATTAAGTGTCAGGATCCTAAATTGGAGGCAAGTCCTTGATTCCAAATACTCATACTTCAAGGAAACCTCAGTCATTGTTTGTAGAAGTTGGCCCAGTGCGAACAAAGTGTGCCGCAATACAATGGTGCGCAGGAGTTGAATGCAAATGAAGCATTTCGAGAAATACTATCAGAATCGAGGTTTGTCATACCTAAGTGTCTGAGGAAGTAGATGATTAACGATATCGTTACGAAATATACCATTAATGGGGTATTTTTTATTGGATATTTTATTGACTCGATGGCTGATTCGGTAGCGACCCTGCGCCATGCGCCAAGAGTTGTGGATTCGATCCCCACCCAGGAAAAACATTCGTATGATGAATGCTTGTGTTTGTTCTGTGTCTGAGTGTTATTATCCAATATTAAAGTATATATGTAATATCACTGTTGTTTCTGACATCAGTCGGAGTCAGATCAATGTATATGATGTAGTCTGATATTTATTTATTTAGTTATTATATTAGAGCGGTGGTAGATCAATGGTAAGGCCACGTGCCTCACATGCGAGGAGTGTTGGTTTAAATGTGGGCATGTATTTTTGCATATTTCAGTACTTAATACGTACTTAGATGGCTGTCAACGAGGTTTCGTTGGTGCAATGCTTCAGACTTCGCATCGAAAGAAGATTGCGCGGATTCGATTACAAAAGGGTAACAGATGCAACATTGTGTAAACGTGAAGTTTCATCGTGATGATTTTATTCGCCGTCGACCTATAAATACGCTACATAGATTTGAAAAATGTGGCCAGATTTGAACCTGCCTCCTTGGGTATGAGGCGTGAGTCCTTACCATTAAGCTACTGTCGCTCCGAACCTATGTTTACTGTATAATGCTATGATTAATGTTTAGGTATATATTACATATGCTAACTGGATCAAATTGCCCAGATGAATTAAATAACTAACTAAACTTCACGCCACTTCCCTAGCGGGGTAGGCAGAGAGAACTGAACGCCATATGGCATGATTCTTGATCCTTACACAGCTAACTCGCCTCTTCAACATTCATAATCATTTTCATACAAGCTCTACGGTTTCTAAGACTCCTAACATGATGTTAATACACGACCAATCTCGTCGTGGTAGGTGAGCCTGGGCCTTCCGCGGCTCCTACATCCTTCCATTTATCCTTTCGCATAGTATATCTGTTTAGTCAGTCTTTCGTCATTCATTCTTTCCACATGTCCAAACCACCGGATGAAAATCTACATAAAAATCAAAAGTCATTATTTATGTAGGCCTTATAAATCGTCAATTTTGCAAAAATCTATAGACCCAAGTTAATCTACCTTCCTTATTTCCGGTTCGAAATGCTGACATAGACAATATCATTAACGCCATTCATAATGTACATAATATTTTAATAGCTTGAGAGTAGCTGAATGGGAAAAACCCAGCTTCATTCACTATTTCCAGCGACCCAGTGTTTCTCCGAAATGTCTTAGTCGAGTGTGTTAACATTTGAGATAGTGACTAATCTCCGTACGATCTTAATGAGATGGTTTTCGCAATTGTGATCTCAATGATGTCAGTGTCGTACTATTGTTAGACATTTGGGATTCTTCCTGACCCTGGCGTATTCGTGACTACGTGTGTTGAACGAGTCCAATGTGTCTGGTTATCCTAAATGCTAGGAAGGAAGATGATGACGACATAATGTCACTATTACGCATATAATTATGCAATGTATGTATGTACATGACAACGAATTTACATAAACTAACTAACTAAACTTCACGCCTAGCGGGGTATACGGAGAACCGAAAGCCATATTGGCTCGATCCTTGGCCTCCACCTCACTTGCTTCTTCACGATTTTATAAATATTAAGAAATTGATATTAAGATACTAAGGTTTATTTTTAAGTCCCAGGTAACATACGACTATGTTGCTTTGCTATTAAAATGAATGTACCGACTACCAACCAACACAATTTGATCAATGGTGTGCAATTTCTCGCAACTTTATCACAATCACAATGTTCTATTTCACCCAACTTTTTTTTTTGCAAAAGTAAAGTAAGTTAGAAAGGCTGCTCTTTGCCTGCCTTACCCTTCGGGGAATGTATTGTGAATTATTATTCCAGTTGTCCTTATTATTGTAATAATTATTATAATTAATTTTGTTGCCTTTGACGAGATGGAAGCGAGTCCAGTGCCGCATAATAGCAGTCCACGTCCAGTCTCGTCGCGACTGACCTCAGGAGGCTGTTAGCGCTGTCCCGCACCTGCCGCATCAAGGACGCGATGCGCTTTCTAATGATAGCTGAGATGCTGAATGTAAGTGCGAAGTACGTACTATAGGTACAATACTATGTACTATGTATATATATTTTTAGTTTCTGCTGAAAATGTGTACGTGTTACACTGTAATAAACTACGAGGCAATTATGAATGAAACCGCGTGAAAACCCACTACAATCTGTTTATATTGATACCAATTGATATGCGTCGGCGCATTGGCGAGTAATGGTTCCGTGAAACGCCAACAGCCCATGCGTATGCGCAGCTCGTATCACGTTTGAGTTCATTCACAACTTATTAATGGCAATAGCTCACCTTCAAGATATTGAGGAAGTTTTTGAGTAGGTAATATCAGTTAGGGGAATCGCTAATGAATCTTTGAATGTAAATAAAGATATATTGTCAGAATTGTTTCTTGCGTAGTTTGCAGTAGATTTGTAATTGTGTTAGCAATGAGCTGATTAGTTGTCTCGTCTTGTAACTGGTCTGATACAGAGCAGTTACCGTCATAGTTTTACGGGGTCTGTAAATAATCCTGGATTAAAATTCAAATTCAAATTATAAATAAATAATTTATATAGGCAAAAAAAAACCACTTTTAAATAGTCAATATACGAATAAAATATTAGCAGATAAAAATCTATTAGGTATCTACGAATTAAAATTTAATTAATTCATTGCAATCGTTCCACTTTTAGACATTAAAACGTCACAGACAGACAGACGGATGGGCAGAGATTACATGCTTATGTGCAATATTGATACGCATTACATTAATATATTACTTTACTTTACTAATATATAGATAAAGTTGAAAAGTTCGTTTGTTTGCTTGAACGCGCTAATATTAGGAACTTCTGGTCCGAATGTAAAGTCCGAATTAAAAATTTTTGTATTGTATAGTTAATTTATCGAGGAAGGCTATACAACTGCTAACATTAACCATAATCGCGGACACAGCTAGCGACGATATATTTTTGATTATTGCATGTTAGATGACGAAGAGCTAATTGCAAATTTATAAAATAATAACTACAAATCGACGATGAAGTGACAGTACCTCCTAACTAATATTTTTTTAGGAATCGACTTTTTTAATGCAGTAGCCTTAAAATTCAATTTCGCGTGGACTATTATTGCTTTCTCGTTTGTTATCAAATAATAAAGTAATCCTGTAAACATTACATTAAAAGTTATATGAAAGTCTTATGATCAAAACCAAAAAATTGGATCGTTTTTTCATTCTCCTGTAAAATTTGCATATCTACAGTTAGGAGGTATTGTCACTTCATTGTCGAAATGCTAAATCATGGATCATTGGATCCCACTTGACCTGGGACCTACGACCATGGGACGCATGCCGACTAGGAACAGGATAACGACGTAAGAAGAACAGATTCCGCGAACATCTACAAACCAATTTAAATTTCAAATAAAAAAATACGTAAAGAATTCCAAGTACGTACAATAACAAAGATGGTATCTGACACATTTGTAATGTAAACAAAGTATGTTATAAAGTAATTAGTCCAGATAAACCAGATGGCCGTTACTGCGAATAATGACGTGTACGCTTTTGATGTGAGGCGAGATTTGGTCACGTTTTCGGAAAAATTACGATCTTCACGGTACAGTAGATATGAATGTCTTTTGGTCTTTTCTAATTAGTTTTTATCTTAATTCGTTAAATATTTTATTATTGTATTATATGGCACTGCATCTTTTCTGCGATTAATGTGTTAACTAAGTTTATTAAACCGGATAGCACATTCCACAAGACTGTGATAAATATATTGCGCCTTGGCACAATTTTGAGTTAACTTAAAGAGTAAGTAGAGCGATCTGCGCCTGAGTTCGGCAACATTACAAACATCACAAGTGTCCTATGTTGGTCTGGGACTTAAAAAGAATGTGCCAAGCATGTCATAAAAGACTAATGGTGTATCGGGCTTTGGGTGTGTGCTGGTGCAGGCGATAAGTCCTTTTCCGTCACAAGTTTCCGTCTAACCCAGCCCAGTTTGTTTTTGGCTGAATGTGGTTAAAGGGGCCTGCTGCCCCTTTGACTCTGCCTACCCCTTCGGGGATTATGGGTGTGATGTTATGTATGTATGTATAAGATCTTATAATAGCGTCTGTTTGACCATATCTGTACTTTCCATTGGCTTCTCAGAACGATAGCCTCTGCACCCCGCGGTATTCCCTGGCCATAATGTCATCGGCACACATCCGCACACGGTATGTGCCCTGGCTCGGTCTGCGGTTTGTCTTCGCATTTGCTAATTACTCCCCCACGAAAGCGAGTGTTTGCTTTCGTTATTAGTAATTTTATGGCTGTTGCTTCGCCAGTACAGTTTAAGAAAAATATTTAGGTATGCAAATTTCTGTTTTTCTAGTTAGTTATTTTGTTTTTCATTTCGACTTTTTACTTTTCGCTGACAGATAGCTAGTGTAATAACACTGTCAGCGAAAGTCCCATTAAAATCGGTTCAGCCGTTTCAGAGATTATAGGTAGATATAGGTACAGACAAAACCTTTTTGATGAATTGAGGTACCATGAGTATGATGTGGAGATGTGGATGGTGGA
Organism: Glyphodes perspectalis; assembly: GCA_951394215.1. Lineage (NCBI taxonomy): Eukaryota > Metazoa > Arthropoda > Insecta > Lepidoptera > Crambidae > Glyphodes > Glyphodes perspectalis. The sequence continues at coordinate 10,442,799 of OX596223.1, read as the reverse complement.
TGAGACGAAAAAGTAGGGGCAAGTGACTACACAATCACAAACTACGCCAATATACCGTAGGCACACTGTCGGTATATTTTTGATGTTCAGACCAAAATGGCACTTCTTGTTATTACTTAGATATTTATTATATACAGGGTGATTGCTAATTCAGCCAATTCCTTAAAAGTGGTTGTTCTACAGGTAATTTGCAACAAATCGACCTGTATCAACTGGGGGTCGAAAATGAGCAGTTTACGAGATTTCAAAGATTTAAGTTGGTATTGAAATATTGTGATTTGCCTCAGAAAAACTACACATTTATCATCTGATACATTTCTGGAAGCTAGTAAAGTATTAACCATTAAGCAAAATACCAGCCATATTCGATGAAAAATCTTCGAAATCTCTCATTTTCTTTATTAGTTGAAAGAGCTCGATTTGTTGCAAATGACCACTAGATCAACCACCTTTAAGGAATTGGTTGAATTACCAATCGTCACCCTGTATATGTGCAGAAGAAGATTTTTATAAAAATATTGGACCGCAATTTGCAACATTTGATTTATTGTTGTATTAATGTAAACATAGATTGTTATTCAACTACTTTTATAGTTTCAGAGGAAGATACTGAACCGTGTACAACTATAGGAAAAACCCGCGTGAAATAACCTTCACTCACTGAAAACATTGGGCTACACTTGTTCCAATAAAACCGCTATAAATTCCCGTTCATTGAAACGTGGGTGAGTGGCGAAATTAATAGGGTTTTACCCAGTCTAAACGCATGATGAAATCGTAGTCTATTTAAGAATTGTTATCTAAGAATAAGGATGATGACTGCATTAAAAAACTATAAATCTATTTAGGTAGTCCGTCAGTTAGATTACACAAAAATACTAGACATATATTTTTCGCTTTATCAAATGAACAAAAAATCACAAAGATCAAGAGCATCAAAGTTTTGGAGTGAGGCCTTGTGACGTCACCATTTTGTAAAAATTGTACGAAAGCGTTACGTCACGCGCAACTTGAATGCATTGTATCTTCATCAATGTTTGTTTGAAAGATAAATAAAAAATTGGTACGTGTTCAATATTTTTTTATAATCTAACTGACGGACTACTTATACAGATTTTTTTTGTCATCTAGCCTATTTCGTTAGATGTTGTAAAATTTAGCCTATATTAAGTAATGGGATAATTTGTGAATGCGATATCTCCTTAGCTAAAAGGAAAAAGAAAGAACAACATTTTAACATCTTATCACAGAGAAAGTGGGTAAATGTATGTAATTCTTACGTAATGTGAAGTAGTTTATAAGTTTAAATGTGTGATTCTGTTTAAATTATGGGGTCAAAATTAAGTAAGAATTATCTTACGTATGTATTTAATGAACATTGGAAAACCTCTGATTGGAAAAAATATATCAGCAAAGAAAAAAAACAAGCTTATGAATGTTTAAAATTCAGATAAATAATTGAATGTATTAATCAATAGAAATTACCTAATCAGAATCTTACGCATTTTGATGAACCGTATAATTTTTTTATTATTATTTTGGAGATTGAATGTTAGAAATAATATTCTTTGCGGGGTTTAAAAATATAAAATGGCAAAAAGCGTGCGTTGGCCGGGAATCGAACCCGGATCAACTGCTTGGAAGGCAACTATGCTGACCATTACACCACCAACGCCGGTATGTAAGTGAGCGAAATAGGTACTTATTTACTATTAGCGCTCATATCATCGAAGCACGATTAGCGTGACGACATTGGTACGTTCCACTTTCTTGCTAATGTTGTTTATTTTTATTCGACCTTTTTTGCGTTACAAATTGCTTAATTAAGTAGGTATACTTCGCGGTTTTATTGCTACATTACCGTTATTTGATAACTCATTCGTCTTATTACGATAGAAGTTTGTATTTAGGTGAAGTGTTTTTTGTTTTATCTGATATTGGGTACATACGATTTTATTATTGTGGTAGAAAGGCGTTATTCACTTGCCCATGGCTTTGCCTGCGTGGATTTTAATCTGATAAAGGGACTTATGATGCGTCCTATGGGAAATATAGCGTGAAAAAGAATCGCAATACAGAAAAAAAATTACAACACTGTTTTTAATTTCGAATATTGATTTCTCAAGTGGTTTTCGGGTTGCAAGCAAGAGATCGATAAACTGAATTTAATAAATCTTTGTAAATCCTTTATTTGAAAAGAATAACCATCTAGTTTCTGGCTGATTATTGTTATGTTTATGTTTGATAATATATGTAGTACAAATTAGGTGTAACCAGGGTTGCCACCTTTAGGGAAAAAAAAATCGGGACGATCGGGCATCCATCAGAGACGTTCGGAGTTTGGTCCAATCAAAATATGACCCAAGTGAGACAGTCTAAGGAAAATGAAACTTTATTTTGTGTTTTTATTTGTATTTATTTTATATAATTAGTTTTTCCATACGTATTTCTTGTTGTTACGGCTCGTAACAACAAGAAATTTAATTCTACATCATTTTTGTATTTATTTATGAAAATTGAAAAAGACATGTGTATGTTCAAAGAAATTGGCGGTGGCGCGTGACTGGGTTGAGTACCCGTATATGAATTGATTGAGCCTATCCCATATTGTCAAAAATCGGGACAAAATCGATAGGCCGCCGGGACACGGGACAATTTCTTCGAAATCGGGACTGTCCCGGAAAAATCGGGACAGGTGGCAACTCTGGGTGTAACTGTTTGCTGTCATCTAATAATTCAGATTAATAATGCGAACATAAGATTTAGATTGCATTGTCGAAAATATTTAGAGAATGTATCAACAGCTGATTATAATTGGGTCAATACAGACAGACAATGCGAATTCACCTGTGTAAACGTTCGTGTTTACGGGTGCAAGGAAGAATGGTTCCTGTTTAGGTTTTTGTAACATTACATTATCAACTTTATTAGAGAGCAATCAAAGCTTATAATCCGTTGATTTTACTTTTACAATCAACTGACATCTTGCACTAGATATTTATTCAAATGATAATAGACTCTAAATTTATTGTAATAGGGTACATTTTCGATTGTAGTCATTAACCCCTATAGTTATTCTTGATATTAATTTTATCTTAAGGAAGCGTGGTTCCGTATGAGCGATTTGTGTGAGAAGTCCAGGGTTCCTTGGGCAGATGTGCGGAAGTGGGGAATTACGATGGGGTTGGGTGGTGCCGGTGAATTTTTGGTTTCTGAGAAAGTCGCAAAAAGTCGATTGGAAAGGGAAATGAGTTTAGCCTTATGGTATAAATAAACATGTTCATCCTTACTGATCTATATAGAATAACTAGCAGCGCCCCGCGGTTTCACCCGCATAGTTCCCGTTCCTGTGGGAATATGGGGATAAAGTATAGCCTATGTTACTTCCGGATAATGTAGCTTTCCAATGGTCAAATTTTTTTTAAATCGGCACAGTAGTTTTTGAGTTTATTCATTACAAACATACACACACACAAAAATACAAATCTTTCCTCTTTATAATATTAGTATAGGTAGATATAGATAATAAGATCTTCTCGTCTCTTTGTGATGTCCAAATAATAGCTTATTGTAATTAAATGCACATAAAAATAGAATACATTCTATTTTTTTTGTATTATTGTGTAGTAAAATCTATTTTTAAAGTTTTTGCCTGTCTGTCACTTTGTCCGTTTAATCTCCCAAACGGCTTAATTTATTTTAATGGTACTTTTATTGGCAGATAGCTGGTTTTCCAAAAAATATTGAGGTAAGAATAATTTTATTTCCTCAAACTCCACGCCGATGAATTCACGAAGATCGCTAATCTACCGAAGAAAAAGTCTAAGCTATTTTAATAATGCTCACCCATCGGAGTCTTGACAAAGACGAGAGTTGCTTGACTTGAAAGTAAAATACGTAGAAGTCTATTTTATTTTGAAAAAGGCCTCAAAATATTCGCTGTGATAATTGATTTACTGTTTGCTGTCTACACTACAAAGGAATACACATGTAAATTATATATTTTGAATGAAAATTACCATTACTTAGTGGCTATATTATATACAAAAATGTTTATTTACATACGCGTAACTAAAAAGGTATTTACGCAGCACGTTTCAGTACACGGTACTGGATCGATGACTTAATGACGTCATCACCATGGTATACCAAAATGTTTTCTGTCAATCATCTATGAACATGTAAGTAGATGATTTTCCTCCATGAGCCCTTACTACAAGACGGGCTATTGTACATTTGCCACAAAGTTAATTCGTCACAAAAAAATGCACGTGTATTCGTCATAACTCTATTTGTGTGTAGTAAATAACCGCACTCGTCTTTAGAATTGTAACGAATTTACAATACCGTGTGACGAATTAACTTTTAATGTATGGAATGTTTTACATTATCATGATTCAAAAATTGTCTGGTTCCCCTATTACGGGTTACGAAGGTCAGATCGGCAGTCGCTTCAATGTAATTACCAGACTCGCTAAATCCTGGATCATGGTCTAAGCGGACCCCGTCTAAACACGGGACATAACGCTAGGAAGATGATGAAATGTACAATAACCCCGCAAGACAAGCTCTTACTATAAAACAAAGAGGGCAGATTTTATTCAAATTTATTTATAAAAATGTAATTTTATTTTCGTTTTATCACCGAATTACTACAAAAGTATTGATCATTAAACTTAGTTTTAAATTTTATCGCCAGAAAAAGTTTTATCGTGGGTTATTTAACACAAAAAACAAAAAGAAAGTTAAACATCTGGCCGTGTAGGTCATAGACGAAATGATGCAATAAATGATCCATAAAAATATTCCCCTTCTTTTTCGTTAGTGGTCGTGTGCATTTCCTTTGTGAGAAAAAAAAAACATCTACCTGTCAACACGTTATTGCGTCATCGTCATAGCGATAAGTTCCGTTTTTATTCGGGGTTGTCTTGGACCATGATGCTAGATTAGGTTGCAAAAAAAAAGACCGGGTTAAACAAACTAGGTTTATTAAAAATATCTCAATTAACATATTATCTTATTTAACAAAATTAAAAATAAATGGTATGTCAGTTAATCGTATAATTCTTAAAAAAAACTTATTTTATTTTATTCAGTAAAAATCCGTTTCATACCAAATTCACACATAAGTCAAAAAGAAAATGTATACTTACCGCTGTTATTTTCATATATTAATTTTTTTTACAATTGTAATTCTGTTATTGTTAAAAATAATTAAAATACAAGAAAATATAAAAAATACTGTTTTAAGCACAAAGGCAATTAAACATAGGTGTGTTAATTGCCTAAAGAAAAAATACAAATAAAGAAATTACAGACATCTGGTTCAACATACCCAACATGACGTAACGATCCAGTAAAACACTTACCTCCTTTTACAGCGTGTCGGGTAATTTCGCATCCTTTGTCGGAAAGAGCGTCTACCTGTTAACCCGTTATTCAATAAACGAAAAAATATTTTAAACAAATAACTGTGTACGCGGTTTCTCATTTTTTGTTTAAACAGAGAGCTCGTTTGTATATTTGGCTAATTTGGTGTTAACTCGTTAACAGATGGCGGCTATTTTTGTTGCAAAGGAGATGCAAAACGCGAAATGAAACAATTGTTTATATTGAGTGCACCAAACGTTTGGTTGTGTTTGAGTTATGCAACGAGAAATGTACTTAAAAATGCGTTTAAACTGTAAATTTTCTTTGTATGTCGGCAGAAAATAAAATGATCTGAAGTTTATTTTTATCCTTAACTTGTATGATTAATACATAACATACATAATGTTTAGTACCTATAGTTATGTTTCGTAAGAACTTCACACTTTAATTTTTGTACAGCTTTTTCAGTATTGAACACATACACAAGGGACAGATGCAAAAAAAATGTTGTATCTAGCACTGTATGTCCACATGTTACGATAATAAAGCTTTGTGTAAAAATTGTTAAATCATCTCCAAGAAAGAAAATTACAACGCCAATTTTTTGTGTCCTAAGAAAGTGATCCTGCGGGATGCGTGATATAAACTCCTTAATAAGCCGAATTCCATCCAGGCCGAAATGTCTTCTCATTTTCGGAGCCTATTTATTACAAACAAACAAACAAATAATCAAATCTTTTCTCTTTATAATATTAGTATGATTAGTATGCTAAGTATATAAAAACCTGCTAAAGTCGATGCCCATACCTTCCTTCCCCTTCTCAAAAACCAAAAAACTTAGAGAGATGTCACTATTTCATCTTTCCCTAAATAACTGAGACAAATAGATGTCCATCTTCAAAACGTTTCCCCCATATCAAGTGTTTCGAATAAAAATAACGGAGACTTCTTGTAAGGACCAAATAAAAAAATGGTCAAGCGTGAGAGCCACCTAGTCATTTGAGATTCCGTATTAAATGTAGTATAGGTGAGCATTATTAATTGAATTTAAAATCCAATAATAATTATGGTCCCATGTTAGTTTAGGACTTAAAAAGAATATGCCGACTGGGTTCCTTGCTTAGCATGTGGTAAAAGGCGACTAATGGTATATCGGGTTTTGGGTATGTGATTGTGTAGGTGACAAGCTGGCTACTTGTCACTACTTTTTCACAATTTTCCTGCCCAGTTTTAGTTTTTGTTATGTATTTTGTTAAGGTCAGTTTTTTTTTCTAACTTATAAAGGCATTTTCTTGATGAATTAACGAGTTATAAGTGTTTGTTTCAAACCTATATAAATAAAGAGTATTTTGACTTTGACTTTGACACCAGAACCATGCACCGTCGACCCCCAAAACTACTTCCCTTACAAAAAACACCGGCCGTTCAAAGGGTGTCCAATGTCAAGTCCCTCTGAAATCCTCCGATAAGCGAGGAATGTTAAGAGGGCCGGGAGGAGCCCACGATAGCGCCGTGATAACTGTAACTTAGACTCGGAGATAATGACATAATGTGATGGCTGACATGTTTCGCCGTCAGATACAGAGGGATTAAGGGCAGTGAGTAATCTTCATATGCGAATTATTTATATCATTTTACTTGCTTCCTAATTAGGGCCTGCCGGAAGACCAGCGCTGCAGTGGCAACGCATGCGTTGCTGCTGTAACAAATGCTGAGGCAGGCACATAATTGATAATTATTCATAGTGCTGTTTTTATTTTTCTGTACATATTCTTTGTGTCTTCTCTTGTTTATAGTCTGTTTCGGACGGGATGATTCTTGTGACAGATGTCATGACATTGACAACTTAAAGCGAGAAACCAAAATGGTAAGCCGGCTTCAATTAGGTATTTCTATGACGTCACATGATGATGTTACCGAAAATAGTTAAGTCAAATATATTGTTGTCTCTTTTTACGTGCAATATTGTAGCCGTGTTAAAAAGAGATAGATAGAGGTTTATGAATACAATATCGATATTAATCATATTTGTATAGCAGATTGTTCCTATAGAACATTGAATAAATAAATAAATTAAATAAATTCTTCAGACTGACACACCAATTCCCTAGTTCCAAACTAAGCTTATGCTTGTACTATGGATACTAGGCGAACGGATAGACATACTTAAATACGTTTATAAACATCCATGACTCGAGTACAAATGTCCATGTTCATCACACGAAACATTTGCCCCTAGCGGGATTCGAACCCGCTTTCGAACCTTGGTTTCGTGGCCAGGGTCTCTGACCACTCGACCAACGGGCCAGACGACATTATGTCGTCTCCATGTGTTTCAGTACTCAGAGGTCTACGTCAATCAAAATCAAAGTGTCACGGAAATCATCTGGTCCATAACCTATCTATTATTTTAATGTACCTTTGTTTTTGTTTTTTAATATGGTCATCAATGTTTTTTCTTTCCTTCATCACGCCTGTAATCCAGGAAAAAATGGCAGCAAACCTATTTAATCACTTTTAGACAATAATAAACCTGGGCTGCGTAACATGGATAATTGTAAAAAGTAGTGGCTAGCTTGTCGCCAGTAAAATCACATAACCAATACAAGATACACAATTAGTCGTATTTTACGACATGCTCAGCAAAGAACGCAGTATATTGTTATTCAAGTTCCAGACCAACATGGGACTTCAGCCTTATTAAAATAATAAATGCGAAATAAACCGTCTTTACGTTTTTACTTTTTTATATTTGCCATGCCAAAGTTCTAATTTAAAAATGTTCTCACGTTTTATTTCAATAACCAAGCAGGAGTTAAAACCATTGGAATGCCAAAATTCTAAAAATAATAAAAAAAAAAGTATTGAAATAATTTAAATTTATTGCGTTTATACTCCGGTATCTTCCGGTCTTATTCCGATAAAGAAAAAGTTTCTGATATATTATTTTAAAAAATGAATAGAAGTTAAAATCACATTTATAACGTACTAGCTGTGCCAGCGGTGTCACCCGCGTTTATGGTTAATATTATAAAGACTATTTCCGTCATACATGATTTCTATGTAACTTTAACCATTAAGGCTGCACACGCGACGGAAGCTTAAAAAATGGAGTAACTTCTCCCGTTTTCCCAACATTTCCCTTCACTACTCTGTTCCTATTGATTGTAGCGTGATGAAAAGTATACTATAACCTGCCCAGGAGTATGAAGAATAATTGTACCAAGTTTCGTTAAAATCCGTCGAGTAGTTTTTGTTTCTATAAGGAACATACAGACAGACAGACAGACAGACAGACAAAAATTTTACTGATTGCATTTTTGGCATCAGTATCGATCACTAATCACCCCCTGATAGTTATTTTGAAAATATATTTCATGTACAGAATTGACCTCTCTACAGATTTATTATAAGTATAGATTTTTGTAATGCTCTCGCTTGAAACACAATCAACATTATGTCAACATTTTCATACATTCTTAATGATAGTTAAGTATGTGTTAATTTACACCTAAAATTATTCAGTTATTATTGTGTCTCAAATTAAAGCTTGGCTAGTTACGGCTATAACATTGAAAATAAACTAGTTTTATCTGTTCTGTGGTCTATAATTTCTTCAAACGATAATTCCAACGTCAGCTACTATTTCATTTCCTTGTTCAAAATAATCTACTCGTGTTACGAACGTGTTCAATAATTGCAACACGTCCAGACCATTCACTCATGAGTGGTATCAATAATATATTTGTTTATTGAAAGTGTAAGAAAACATCTTTATTCTGAGTTACAAGAGGGGAACTATTTCGAACATCAACATTCTTAATAATGTTATAAATGCGAGAGTAAGGCTGCGTTTCCACCAGAGATATAGTCCAGTCAATAACTTTGCCATTTTGAGTTGAAAGGATTGTATAATAAGGATATATTAATATGCGATGGTATGCGAGCGAGGCTAAGCAAATGAAGTAATTATTTTTTTCTATCTGCATAGACTCTAGACTAAAGATTGACACATCAATTCCCTGGTTCCGAACTAAGCATGTATGCTTCAACTATACTAGGTAACAGACAATCATACTTAAATACGTTTATACAAATCCATGATTCGATTATAAATACCCATGTTCTTCACACGAAATATTTCCAAACTTTTGCTTTTATAATTTTATTAGTAACAAGTTCCAATTTTTATTTACTGCGTTTATTTGGACTGTGTATCGGTAGAAGCCCGTCATAATGTGGTTTAGATAAACAGGCGCCGTGTAGACAGCCAGATTTGGAGTTAAACTCATTCTTATAAATAGGATATGTGTCAACCTCCGAAAAGCCATTATGTATGATCAAAAATTAATAATAATCTGCATTATTATGGTTGGCTCCCTTTGTCTATGTTGGTCTAAAAAAAAGAATGTGCCAACTATGTTTCTTGTCTAGCATGTCGTAAAAGGCGACTAATGGTATATCGGGTTTTGGGTTTGTGGTTGTGTAGGCGACAAGCCAGCCACTTGCCACTACTTTTGCACAATTTTCCATCGAAATCAGCTCAGTTTTATTTTTGGCTGAATTTGAAAAACAAAACTGGGCTGGGTTAGATGGAAAATTGTAAAAACTAATAACTAACGAATGTATATAACTAAAATCATACCACATGATGTTCATATTTATTTAGCGGTTTTCCAGTCAGGATTTCTTAAGCTACCGTCATTTTGTGCAGATGTTGCCAGGGTTACGTAAGATATAGTACCATAAAGAAAAAATTGCTGTTCTCAAAGAATAGATGTAAATAAATGCAAGTGAAGCCGCTCGTCTACGCTAGTTTAATGTAGGTAAATGAGTTTGGTAGACACGACAGCACTTCAGGCTAAACACTGCGGAGTCTTATTCCGTTGTGATAAGGGCTGTTTCGCAACAATAATTTATAGCGTGATGTGCTGCCGTCTGTACAATATAAATGCATAATTGTTAAACAAATCGATTTGACATGACTAAGTCGTTGCATGGATAATGGGTTTGTTTAGAAAGCTGCATTTAATGGCTTTCTAATGAAATTAAAGTAATTTGGTTTTGATACGTTTTTAATGCAGTTAGTCATTAATTACTCAGAATCTTTTTACTGTGTTGTCAGATATGGTGCCTAGTCGGTTTGTTTTCGAAAGTTTACATCGTCTTCTGGCGCTAACACATGAATAGATATTATTTATTATGTTATGAGAAAGCGCGGTTGTAGCTTAATGGTAAGGACACGCGCCTCTTTACCGAGGGGTTCGAACCCGGGAATGTACCTCTAGATTTTTCAAATATATGTACGTGTTTATACCATTAGCTTTAGATGAGGGAAGAAATCGTGATGAAACCTGCATCACCAAAACTGGTTCACCTATATAACGGCTACGTAGCTCAGAACAGCAGTCGCTTCAATGTAATCACCAGACTCGCTAAATCCTGGATCATGGTCTAAGCAGACCCCGTCTAAGCACGGGACATAACGCTAGGAGGATGATGAGTTTTTATTTTGTGACTATAATCAGTGTAATTTTGGACCATGATCCTGGATTTAGGGAGTCGGATTACATTGAAGTGACGTCTTATCTTCATAATCCTAAGACAATCAAACAATTCATACATACATACATTACATCACGTAATCCCCAAAGGGGAAGGCAGTTTCAAAGGGGCGGCAAGCCCCTTTAACCATATTCAGCCAAAAATAAAACGGCTGGTTTAGATGAAAAATTGTGAAAAAGTAGTGACAAGTTGCTAGCTTGTCGCCTACACAATCACATACCCAAAACATGATATACTTAGTCGCCTTTTACGACATGCTAGGCAAGAACCATAGTTGGCACATTCTTTTAAGTCCCAGACCAACATGGGACAATGGGCTAATATATAATATTTGAGTATATATTTGTAATATCACTGTTGATTCATCATCCGTAATTATTTTATAAAAGAAATTTATTTGAATATGCAGGATTTATTACGATGGCGTTTCAAGTTATTCAGTTGAGCCAATAAAAGTAAAAAATAAATAGTTTACCGAGAGAAATAGGTTTTGGAAAATCCAAAGGAACGTGCCCGGGTTTGAACCCGCACGCCTCGCGTACGAAGCGCGCATTATCTTTGGGCCACCACCTCTAATAGGCTAATTAAGTTTATGGTTAATTAAATGGAGTTCTGATTATAATAAAAGCCGTACCTACTCATTGATAGTAAATTATATTTATATTTACTACCAATGAGTACGGTAGTACGAGTATTTAATTGATAATATCAATCAGCTTTTGTCTTCGGCTCCGCCGGCGTCTGATACAGTCATAAAGTTGTGGTTTCTGTGGGTAATATACTTTTTTTTTACTGGTAAAAAAAAATCAGTCGAATGAGGCTTTGTTTCAATTAAAACATCAGATAGAAGGCGTAACTGTGACGTACGGTCTTGTCACCCTCCTCATTGGTAAGTTTTCTGGACAAACTGAAATGCTGTCAACAAAGAGCCAATAGTGACAGTGATAAGACCACGAGACTCCCTCGTGCCATCTGGCGGTTTTTGTATTTGTGATAACCCTCATTGAGAACCTCCTCCTTTTTTGAAGTCGGTTAAAAAGCAGCTACGACCTTTCATGAAAGGTTGTACGGTAAGAAAATATGGAAACATTGCGAGGAAAATAATAAAAGAAAATCCGAGAACGGGGCGTTACGAAGTGCGTCGGGACAGCTAGTTATTTATAATTTGGGCGTAATTACATCGAAATTAGTTTAGTGATTTACGCGTTAAATCGTTACAAACAGACAGGGTTACTTTTGCCTGTATATCGGTGAGGTTATACCGTAAAGTTTAATTAACCTGCCTAATGATTATTATACCGTTGAATAGTCCAAGATACTTTCACGAGATTGCTCTCAGTGAAGCCACGATAGAGGCCTGGTGGCTTTTAAACTATGACACTAGGTTAAAACAGTTATGCCACAAGAACTAAGCTAACTAACTTAGATAACTTGTCGGATAGGTGCGAATTTTCCTATAGCATGTTGGCCTGGAACTTAAAAATAATGTGTCAACTGTATTTCTTGCCTAGCATGTCGTATTAGTCTAAGATCCCACCATAGAACGACCTTCACTGAGCTGGTTAATGGGTGAAAAGTATTTTATATTCTATTAAATATATCAATAAATATATTGCTAATGGGTTGACTAAAAAAAATCAGTCCAGAATATGATTAATTAACAATTAATTTCTTTTTTTTTAAACATTTAAAATCCTTGAACCTGGTTCCGTTTTATCATCATATCTGGTTCATCTTCGTGAAAATAATGAAATATTCTTTATTTAAATTACCTTTAATTCATTAACCAGACCGGTTTATACCCAAGAGTTGTAACGAGAAAAAAATAGTCAACCTAACGTTTGCACATTCTATGGGATTCATACTTTCGATTGGTATGGAATTTGTCTATTAATCAAACCTGTGAAATGTTTGTATTAATTGTTAATTAATCACATATTCTGGACTACATTTTTTAGACAACCCATTTGCAATATATTTATTGACATGTTTAATTGAATATAAAATACTTTTCATCCATTAATCAGCTCGGTGAAAGTCGTTCTATGGTGGGATTCTATACTATATTGGGCGACTAAGGGTATATGGCGCATTCGGTAGTGACCCTGCCCCATGCGCCAAGAGTTGTGGGTTCGATCCCCACCCAGGACAGACATTCGTGTGATGAATACTTGTTTTTGTTCTGTGTCTGGGTGTTAATATCTAATATTTAAGCATATATTTGTAATACCACTGTTGATTCTGATATCGTAACACAATTCGGAGTCCGATCAATGTATGTGATGTAGTCTGATATTTATTTATTATTATTATTATTTATTTATGCGGGTATAGAACCTGCCCCTAGAATTTTGACACACAAACATTCATTGTTTGTCAATATTGCAATAGTGCTTTATCAATGTAAAACATAACTCCTAAATTAATATCTCAGTCCAAACTATTTGCTTATTAAATGCAAGTTACCGAGAAGGGTCGTAAATGCTAATGGTATATTCAAAAACAGTTAGTTCAGATATTATAACGGTAGGGACATTAAATGCAGTCTCAAATGGCCTGGTTGCAATGCACATTATGCGCCATAATTAAATTGTTGCATTAGAAACACTCCTATTACACTTTGTCTGGGTGCACGGTAGTGTGTACCGCCGAGGACAAAGGATAAGCTGTACATAAACAGAGCTTATATTTGCATGACCTATTCTAGATATGTACATAATAATTGCGATAGAGAGAGCGGTGGTAGCTCAATGGTAAGGACACGCGCCTCTTAACCGAGGAGTGCGGATTCAAACTCGGGCACGTACCTCTGGATTTTTCAAATCTATGTACGTATTTATATCACTAGCTCGACGGTGAAGGAAAGCATCGTGATGAAACCTGCAAATTCAAACAACTTTGGATTTGTAACCATGATTCAAAAATTGTCTGGTTCCACTATTTTAGGGTTACGAAGGTCAGATCGGCAGTCGCTTCAATGTAATTACCAGCCTCCCTGAATCCTGGATTATGGTCTAAGCGGACCCCGTCTTAACACGGGACATAACCCTAGGAAGAAGAAGAATTGCGATAGCCACTTGTCACTACTTTTTCGCAATTTTCCATATAACCAAAATCAGTTGACTAATTGTTACTCAAAATCTTTTTTGTTTCTTTGACTCGGCTTACACCTTGGCGATTGCAGGCGTAATGGTATGTACATACATAGGTAAAAAATAAGTAAAGATATTTTGCAAGTTATTTTTTAAATACCAAGAACTTAAAACCACCAAGTTTAGTATTAAGTTGTATCTAGATAAATTTTAGGTTATGACGTATATCGAGCCCAAACTTGGCAGGTGACACTGTATTATTATTTCTGACAACACATACGTAATCAGATTCAATCAATACTGTTCATTAACTTTATTCACAAGCTTTTATAATCAAGTTCCTTTTATAGGTAACTTTCCTACGACTTGAGGTTACAGGGACAAGTCAAAAGTTAACTAATGATCGTAATTAAGTTAGACCGCTTAGCTGCGCTGGCACAAGTGACACTACAGGTCGGCTTGTCACGCTCTTGACGCCGGCTTCACACCTGCGCACATAGAGCGAACGCAAACATACCGCTCCGCGCATCCTACGTGATTCGAATATTTCTTTCGAAAATTTCTTTTTTGTTTTTTGTCTGTAGTTTAATTATTTTAACTTAAACCGTATGTTACCAATGTTGTGTTTGCTTATAATTGACATGTACATCAGAACAATATATATATATATATATATATATATATATATATATATATATATATATATATATATATATATATATTATAGTGTACTACTGTAAATGCTTAATGTATGTGTTGTTAGTGAGACTTAATAAATAAATAAATAAATAGTTAGTTGCGTTCATTCTACGTCAGAGGCATAGTTACCACAATATTAGTCATACGGGTCGGACGATTGTTTGGGGTCCTTAACTATGTATTTAATTTTTTTTTTTTTATTATATTAGAGGTAGAAAACGGTCTGGCAGGTCCAAATTACAGATTGTAATCAATGCCGCCCATGGAAAACTGCAACAGCAGAGGAAGCTAATGCTTTGTTGAATTTCAAAAATACCGAAATGTTGATAAATCCACTGGCAAAATGATTTGTCGCTTGCATTGATGCGGAAATCTGTAAGGCCATTAGATATTTTTTAAATCCATTTTTCCTCACCCGTTGCGAACAGGATTAAAAAACAAATGCCCTAAGTGTTTGTACTATGCAGCTATGTTCTTAAGAATTACTCGAATTTCACTTTTCATGATCGTGCGAGGGTGTAGACTTACTTCAAAATGTGTTTATTGATACTTCTGCAATTAGCTTTGCGTCTGCGAGGAGACAGCTAAACAGACCAAGTGATTAGTTTGACACAAATACGAGAGTGTAGGTAGGGAGTGTAGAAAACTTGTGTAATTTTGAAGCCCAGAGCGATGCGAAGTGACGTTGATAGCTTTACCAAAAACAATGGCAAATAAAAGATTTTCTTTGATATCAGGGGGTCACAAATAGGGATTGCAATACTGCATCCCGCAATCCAGCTGATTACAGCATCCGGAGGTGTTTACGGCTGCAAAAGCTGTGCCGAGATTCCCGTAAACATCTCCACTCAGGCAATGAGGGGTACCGCGGAGTTTTAGTGGGTATACCCCGGCCACTACCATCTTTGGCCGAAGCAAGGGCCCCCCACTCAAGGGCCCCCGGGAGTCCCACACTCCACCCTGCCCCCCGGATAGGGTGACGCTGCTCCTATCCACGTACTAGAGACCACGTACAACCCCAGGCCTAAAACAGGCTTAGACCGCCACTGCTAACAGGTATTGTTGACGTAGTCTAACAGAAATGTTGTTTATTTCATTTACATGCGCCCACGTCTTACGCCGCCTCTGCTCATCCATCAAAAATTTTCATCGAACAAAACGCAGCTACTTGAATACCTATAGCGTAAAATAGCAGATCTTTCTTTCAGCTGATCCAGTCTGCCTAGTCCTGAACTGTGTCAGACTTTTATTTCAATCACCTCAACCAGGTAATTCACTAACTTTTCATACAACTAATCCATGTTTACTTCAGCAGCCGCCCTTTATTAACCTTTAATGATTAGATACTAAATCGACATCAAACTTAACATAATTCTTGTTTCGTTATGTCCCACCGTGTTTGCATATTACCTTCTGACGTCCTTTAAAGCGATTAAATAGTTTATTTAAATGCAAGCATAAGTTAAATAACAAGTTATCAATAAAATTCAATTAATAGTCTTGTAGAGTGTGAAATTAATGCAAAAATAGTGGTTTCTCATTGGATGAGGAAAATCAAAAAAGACTTTCGTAACCAGATAAATTAGCCATGTTACACTTTCGCAGTTACTTGGATCGGAATGTTGGGCCGCGAAGAAGACGGATGACGAGTGACGAGTGCATGCAGCGGAAATGAGAATATTAAGGTGGATGTGTGGAGTGACGCGAATGGACGAGATAAAAACTAAATATATTAAAGGAAGTATGAAAGTGGCACCAGTGATAGATAAGATTAGAGGAAACCGTTTATCTTGGTATGGGGATGTGATGAGAATAGAGGAAGGACATGTGACAAAGTGTGTGATGATGAATGTTAGTGGATGGAAAGGAAGAGGAAGGCCAAATAAGAGATGGATGGATTGTGTGAAAGATGATATGAGTGAAATGGGAGTGGATAGCTTGATGACGGCTGACCGGTACGTATGGAAGAGGAAGATATGCTGCGCCGACCCCAGATGCACTGGGAGAAGGGCAAGAGGATGATGAGTTACTTGGATGTTTTATCACGACGTTTTCGCTTACTGAGCTAGTGGTATAAATACGAACATAATTTGAAAAATTTTGAGGTTCGTGCCGGAGTTTGAACCAGCTCCTACACACGAGGCTTTTTTACCATATTGTTTCTTCTGTTACTACCGGGTGTGATGGAATCCCGTGTTGGTTTAGGACTGAACAAGAATGTACCAAATATGTTTATTGTCTAGCATATCGTACAGGCATGCCCATTATCCCCGAAGGGGTAGGCAGAGTCTTTAGCATGTCGTAAAGGCGAATAATGGTGTATAGAGTATAGTGTTGCGTTTGTGAGACGACCAGCTAGCCACCGTCACAACTCTTTCACAACTTTCTATCTAACCTAAATCAACTTTATTTATTTCTGAATGTGGTTTGAGTTTAGGGTTGCCAGATAGAAACTTATCAAACCCGGGACATTTCTGGTAGTCCCACCACGCCGCTTCGCTTCGGGCTGACGGTAAAGCATGCACCGCGTGAAGACGCAAAAAAAACGCCAAACATTTCTTGTGCTGTGATAAACTAGTAGGTTTTCGGAATTCGTTACAATAAGGTCTAATTACTGGACATGGGACAAGACGCAAAATTCCAGGACAATCCCGGTTTTTCCGGCCATCTGGCAAGCCTATTTGAGCTGCTTATTACTTCCCGGACTCTTCTTATTCCTTCGGGGATTGCAGGCGTGAAGATATGTATGTCAGAATGCCAGCGCTCCTGCGGCGGTAGCCTGACGCCGCAGGAGCATAATGATGCTAAAGTAGGGACCCAATTGGCGCCAATCTGTAGCTCTTTGTTTGTTATTTGATTTTCCTTTTTTTGTACTCTTTTGTTTCATCATCATCTTCCTAGCGTTATGTCCGGTGTTTAGACGGGGTCCGCTTAGACCATGATCCAGAATTTAGCGAGTCTGGTAATTACATTGAAACGCCTACCGATCTGACCTCCGTAACCCTAAGATAGTGAAACCAGACAATTTTTGGACCATGGTTACAAATCCAAAGTTGTTTGAATTTGTAGGTTTTATCACGATGTTTTTCTGCACCGTCGAGCAAGTGGTATAAATATGTACATAGACTTAAAAATCCAGAGGTACGTGCCCGGGTTTGAACCCGCACTCTTCGGTTAAGAGGCGAGTGTCCTTACCATTGAGCTACCACCGCTCTTTTGTACTCTTTTGTTTATTGTCAAATATTTGTTTTTCTTTGTACTTATATGTATTTTAATAATTGTGCGTCCAATAAAAGTTTCTTTCTTTTTTGCTATGTAGTGTTCACTACAAGGTCTAGTTTCCTCCAAACTCAAGATTATTCGCATCACGATGAAGCAATTTAGCGAGCGGAGTGTAACACAGACCGAATCGTCAATCTCCCGGACCTGCAAGAGTGCAATTCAATTATGCTAATGTCCAGTTAGTGCCAAACTTGTGCAGTTATGCTTTAGTACCTTAGCCGCTCCCAGTTGCGAAAATGCTCAGACAGTTTTGAGAACCACTCCTGTAGTGTATTTTATCGATTAGGCGTGTAAACTTCTGGAAAATTACAAATATGGTTACAACCACGGACTAGTAAACAAAGAAGGACTCCGCGCTGTCATACTATAGCGTGAAGGCACGTTTATGCATGTGTGAGTGTGATTATTAAGGATACCAGATATCGGAAATCTGTAATTTGGAGCACTTATGTCAATGTGTGATGTAAGTTGCGTGTCAAGTTGGAGAAGACGAACTGCGGAGTCCTTTTTTTTTATTAGTCCGTGGCAAAAAATATTTTACTAATTACAAAACTGTTAATAATTAGTTACTTACACCTTGACGTTTAGGCCGTGTTGCAATGATGATGGTATTTCTAGTGATAATGCAACGCGAAAATTTCGAATCATTAGTTGAGATTTATTTTTTTATTAAACGAAAGGATACATAATTATAAGATACATATAATTAAGTTAAATTAATAAATTATATATAGTAAGTAGCAAATTACAGTTTAATAAAGTATTTGTATTTGTAATAAAGTATTTGTACTCATACATTCTACAGGTTAAGAATTAAAGAAAGTAAATACATAATGTACAAACTATGTGTTAAAATTAAATAGGTACCATCCATCGACATTAAATCTGGATTTGGGATTACGTAGGCGACTAGCTAGCCCCTTGCCACTTGCGTTTTCAGAATTTATCTAACCGAACTAAATTGTTGGCTGAATGTGGTTTAAGTTGCTTATCTTTCTATCTATGGACTCTGCCTACCCCTTCAGGGATTATGGGTGTGATGGAATGTTTCTAATGATTCTAAAAATTACATAAAATCGTCAGCACAATATTAAACCATATTAATCTACATCCAAGTAAAACAAACGAGAGGAATTAGCAAGAATCTCGATAGTTATGTACTCTTTAATGAATAAATTAAATAAATTCTCCAGACTGAGACACAAATTCCCTAGTTCCAAACTAAGCTTATGCTTGTACTATGGATACTAGCCGAACAGATGGACATACTTAAATACGTTTATAAACAAACATGAACATCCATGACAAATGTCCGTGTTCATCACACGAAACATTTGCTCCTAGTAGGATATGAACCCGCGACCCTTGGTTTCGTGGCCAGGGTCTCTGACCACTCGACCAACGGGTCATGAATAAATGCTAAATGAAAAAGCAATAACATTTATTGATTTCTTGACCTATTCTTAAGCTTAATGAATTCCCTAACTTAATAAAAACCAGTACTATATGACACACGATATGGACTCATAAAATTTTACTACTTTGTATTATTTTTTGTAATTATGTTTAAACTGTTTTTGCTATAAAACTGAAAGGTCAATCCCTTGCTAAGCTTAATTATTTGTCATCTTTGTGCTTTATTTTTAGCATCTTGGATTTAAGCTCATGAAACTATAAAATGAAGGTGCGTCTATACATACGATCAACGCGAATAACAGCGTCACTTTATATGCTCAAACCCTGAAGGGGTAGACGTAGTTAAAGGGGTAGTCGGCCAGTGGCGCAGCTAGGTAACAAAGGTCCCTGGGGCAAAACAGAAACTGGGGCCACCGGGCGTATGTAGCTTTAGATCCAGGGGACAATATTTTTTTTCTTTCTAGGGGAGGGGGGCTGGTTCTAAGGCCCCCCGAAGTTGGGGGCCCTGGGGCACTGCCCCGCCTTGCCCCTGGGTAGCTACGCCACTGAGTCGGTCCCTTTGACGCTAGACCAAAATAGGTAGCAGGATGTAGGAAGGCCCAGGCTCACCTACCACGACCAGATTGGTCTTGTGTTAACAGAAGGTGATGCCGTAAGAACCGTAGACCTTGTATGAAAAGGATGTTAAAGAAGCGAGTGAGGTGTGTAAGGATCATGCTGTATGGCGTTCGGGTCTCTCTGCCTACCCCGCTAGAAAAATAGCATGAAGCTAGTTATCTAGTTACTTTTTCACAATTTTCCATCTAACCCAGCCCAGTTAAATTTTTGGCTAAATGTGGTTAAACCATGATCCAAACATTGTCTGGTTCCCCTATCTTAAGATTACGAAGGTCAGATCGGCAGTCGCTTCAATGTAATTACTAGACTCGCTAAATCCTGGATCATGGTCTAAGCGGACCCGTCTAAGCATGGGACATAACGCTAGAAAGATGATGTGGTTAAAGGGACCTGCTGCCCTTTTGACTCTGCCTACCCCTTCGGGGATTTTGGGCGTGATGCTATATAAGTATATGTATGTATTTAGTTATTTATTACATATCAACATAAATATATATTGTGTCTAAAATCGCGTGTAGAGTGTGATATAAACCCAAGTGAAGTGTGATTAGAACGCAACTGATTTGTGATAGAAACACGTGAAGTATGATAAAATGCACGTGAAGAGTGATAAAAATCGCGTAAACACAATTTAACGCTCATGATTTGCAATTAAAGTGTAATCTAATTTGTAGCTTGAATTGAAATGACTAAAAATTTTTTTTAATCCGTAAATGAAATTAAAAAAAAAATAATACTGACGGGACTAAACGTGATATGCATTATATAGTACATGAGTACTTACGGCTTGACGTTTCGGCCGTGTTGCAACGACCGTGGTCACAAGCGGACTGTTTACGCAAAAGTTTAAAATCGTATATTTAAAAATAAAAGTTCTATACTTATTTTTTTTATCTAATAAACCAAAAACGACTAATACCTATAACTTTTAAAGCGCCCTAATCCAGAATGTTATGTACGGTCAACAGCAGGTCAAGTTACCTACTTGCAGTTCAAAATTAGCGCTTATGCCACCGACATAAGGTGTGTGATGTGCTGTTGTCTGTACTATCTTTGTCGAATTCTTCGCCGTAAGCAAAAAATACGTAGGTATTAAATATTTTTTATATTAATCTGCACATGTTGGTCTGGGTCATTTCTACTCATTTCTGTCCCATGTTGGTCTGCGACCGAAAAATAATATACCAACTGTGCTCTTTGCTTTGAATATTGAAAAAGTCTACTGGGTTCATCATCATCATACCATCGCGCCTGTGATTCTCAAAGGGGTAGGGAACCTTTAGCCCACGGCTGTGAGGCGCGTGTGCTTGGCATTAAGCAACGCTCCCTACTATACTGAAGGTCTACACTATACTGAAAGGCAGGGCCGGATTTAGAGCAACCGGCGCCTCGGGCAATAGTAATATGGCGCCCGTTTATACCCGTCCGAAACTTACAAATTCAAATGGTGGTAGTACAACAGTAAGGATACGCGCCTCATATTCTAGGGGTTCAAACTCTGGCACGTATCTCTGGATTTTTCAAATCTATCTAACCATTTATATCACTAGGAACTTCGTGATGAAACCTGCACATTCAAACTGCTATATGTAAATAAATAATTAAATAAAATAATAATTTATCTGGTTCTATGATTGGCAGTCGCTTCAATGTAATTACCAGACTCGCCAAAACCTGGATCATGCTCTAAGTGGACTCTGCCTAAGCACGAAAAACTAGCAAAAGTAATCTTAAGTAATAAACAAATTTTCCCCATAACGCTGGGAAGGTGATGATTGTAACTTACAAATTCAACGCCCTACGCCTAACAAGCTGATGGTCATAAGGCATAAGAGTGTGAACTTACTCTGTTATTAAAGCGCTTGCCCAAACAAAAGGGTCGGCTGTTGGCGCCCTTTAGGTCTAGCGCCCCTAACATCAGGCGCCCTAAACCGGCACTGTTGCAAAGTTAACAACAAAAGTCAACTTGAACAGGTAAGCTGGCTCTAAACATCTAGGTTTATCGCTCGTTCGCTAAACTAAATTTATTTTACGACAATATCGTTTTTATTGTCAGTCTTAAAGTTGAACTTTATTGTTCAATTAGACGGCCCACGTTACAAAGTCAACTCTTATTTTTGAATTTACTTTTATCGCTCTATAACGCCGTGACAAAGTTATACGTGTAAAACAGAATATATTTTTCTAATATCTTGGTAGTAAATTGATAAATCCTAAAATACTTTCTACTTTCCAAACAAGCGTACAGGATGTTTATATATAGAGGGATGTTTATGGGAAAGTATAGCCTATCTTTTTAATATTTTTTATTTATCATTTGTGAATATTCTAGTTATTTAAATATGTTTTCTTAAACACCGAGAAAATGATATAAATTTGTATTTAAATTTAAAATTCATGAAGAGCCCAGTCCCGTTTCGAATTAGCATCCTTACCATTGATTTATAAATAATTCAGACTGACACACCAATTTCCCAGTTCCCTAAGTTCATGCTTGTACTATGGATACCAGGTGAACGGATAGACATACTTAAACATCCATGACTCGAGTACAAACATCCATGATCATCACACGAAACATTTTCCCCTAGCGGGATTCGAACCTGCGACCCTTGGTTTCTTGGCCAGGGTCTGACCACTAGACCAACGGGCCAGTCAATCTATACCTACAAATCATAGTCATAATCTTGCCTCAGGCTATTTAGGGACTGCCCTGGTTCAACATACAGGCGTGGTTGTTACCCCCCAGGGGTTTAGTCGGTATACCCCGCCCACTACCATCTTGGGCGGCGGGAGTCCGACACACCCCGCTGATTCCCCCCGGTTTCAGTGGGACGGTGCGAAAGGCATTCCCCTGGGTCAAAAAAAAAAGGCTATTTAGGGACGGCGCAGTAATTAACTGACTAAACTTCACGCCACTTCCCTAGCGGGGCAGGCAGAGAGAGAGAGCCTCACAGGAGGGGTGTCATTGGCGCGCGCTGCGATCCCAGGCCCTCTCCTACTGCGACGAGACGGAACACTGCGGGGTTTTAGTGGGTATACCCCGGCCACTTCCATCTTGGCCGGAGCAGGGACCTCCTTTTCCTGAGGTCCCCGGGAGTCCCCCCCCCCCCCCCTGGGTAGGGTGACGGTACGTAACGCATTTCCCCGCGCAAAAATAAAAAAAAGGCAGAGAGAGCCGAACGCCATATGGCACGGTCCTTACACACCTCACTCGCCTCTATAACATTCATAATCATTTTCTAAAACAATTCAAGTATTTACGTCTGGTATTCATAATCTCACGTTGCTGAGCTGATGATGAAAGGTATTGAGGACTCCAAAACTAATTTTATTATTGTAAATATATAAATATGTGTTAAAGTATTCTTTATCTAAGCAGTCGGAAGAATTTATTTTATACTTTTTAGTGTTTAGATATTTAAATAGCTATTTAGGAAGGTTCTTGATTGTATTTTTAACTGACTTCAAAAAAAAAATTCAGTCGAATTGAGAACCTCCTCCTTTTTTTTGAAGTCGGTTAAAAAAGGAGGAAGTTCTCAATTCGACTGAATTTTTATCTTACTTATATTATAAACGCGAAAGTTTGTACGGATGGATAGATGTGTGGATGTTTGTTACTCTTTCACGCAAAAAGTACTACATGGATTTTAATGAAACTTTACAATACTATAGCTTATAAATTAGAATAATACATAAGCTATATTTTATTGATGCTATTACGCGAGAAATGCCGCGGGCAGGAGCTAGTACAAGATATATGTACATTTCTTATTACTATCTCTTCATCTTTTTGTGAACTTGCCTGGGCCTTATTTTATTATTAAACTAATTATTAAAATATTTTTAATGCATTGTGAAAATCGTGAAAGCCTCAGAGATAAATAAATAAATTAATATAACCTTTTACACACGTGACCCATAATCCAGCTAATCAATGAATGAAATAAATAAACATTCCAGAAGAAGGAGCAGTGGCAGTTTAATGGTAAGGACACGCGCCTCATTACCAAGGGACGCGGGTTCAAACCCGGGCACGTACCTCTGGATTTTTCAAATCTATGCACGTATTTATACCACTAGCTCGGCGGTGAGGGAAAACATTGTAATGAAACCTGAAAATTCAAGTAACTTGGATTTGTAACCGTGATCCAAAAATCGTCTGGTCCCCCTATCTTAGGGTTATGAAGGTCAGACCGGCAGTCGTAATTGTAATTACCAGACTCGCTTAATCCCGGGTCATGGTCTATGCGGACCCCGTCTAAGCACGGGACATAACGCTAGGAAGATGAGTCGTTTCCAGAACAATCTTATGAGTCACATTGTATCTTCAAAACCCTAAAATTGATATAATGCCTAACGTATCGTAATAATGTCAATGATCAATCTGTAGAGACAGGAACTCTTGATATTGTCACGGAGACTCGCTCGGTCCAATTCGACTGACCTTTCACTCTGTCGAGTGCTGTCAATTGTGCGCGGAAGTGCTCACGCCAAGTTCGCTTGGAGAAAACAAAAAAGTTTGGGTAAGGGCAAAGCCCTTTGTGGTAACTGGGTCAGTTGAATAGCTGGTGGTTTGGTGGTTAGAAAGTGGCTTCGTATGCTGATGATGAGGTTGAAATCTGTGCAAGTGTTTCGGGAATTATAAGTAATAAGGTACGACTTTACACTGGTATAATTAGCTGACGCAGAGAATTTCGTATCGCTTCGTTCTCAGATTTTGTATTCTTTAAGAATTTTCCTATTATTTTTCCAGTGTTACAGTGATCGAAACTAAAATATATATTCAAATAGTTTAAGCCGTTTTTTCAGTTCTAGCGATAATCGTCATAAACATGATAGTTAAAGAAAACATCGTAAATGAATTGACACATTCAGATAAATATAGAAGTATAACCTTGATCCAATTTGTCTGGTTCCTCAGATTACGTACCTAAGTCAGATAAGATTTTTCTGTAAGTACTCATTTACGCAAACTAACTTTGACGTCATAACTCGCAGTGCATGGGAATGCTGCGTATGCGCAACTACCTAAACTTGTACCTGTACTGCCCTACCCTCCAATTTTTTTTTTAATTGTTTCTCTATGCTTACGTTATTTAACAAAAACTAACCATGTAAGCTGTTTCTTAATTTTAAGTTTATACCATCTGTACTAAATTACATAATTTTATTAGAGTATATAATTATTGTATGTAGTGGAGAGTTAATAACTTGAGACACAGGACCCTTCCTAGTTCAGGTATCAACCCACCATAATATTCTTTTTGGAAAAAAATGTACCTTGTACTCATTTGTATGTTTTGTTTATAGTGTGAAAATAAATAAATATTATACAAAATTGGCTGGTTTTCCATCACATACTAAGATCAAACTCTCAAAAGGCCTCTACATGTTGGACCCATGTCCCCATGCAAGCCTTAAAGGCCCGGGTCCCGTGATTGTGCCGAGAGACATAATTAAATAGTGCCCATGTAGTTTATTTCCAAGTATTACTAAACCTATTATCATTTTGAATACCCAGTAAATCAATTAATCCTACTAATATTATAAATGGGAAAGTTTGTATGTATGGATGGATGTTTGTTACTCATTCACAAAAAAACTACTGAATGGATTTTAATGAAACTTTAGAATAATATAGCTTATACATCCGAATAACATATAGGCTATGTTTCATCGATGTACCACGCGAGCGAAGGCAAGGCAGAAGCTAGTATGGATATAGTTTTTAATCTTTGCTTTCATTTTTCACTTTATGACCTTTTCTATGTTTTTGTTTCCAATAAATTGTTATCTTTACCTTTTAAAGCAACTAGAAAACGGATTACAATATAGAACAATAGTATTAGACTTCACATGAATTTTACTACAATAAACAATAGCTAATAACTATAGTTAAATTTATTTTTGCATTGATAGAAATATGGGAGAACGTCTGTTGAAAGTTTGTTTGTATAGAGACTAGTATATAATTATTAGTATTAAACATGTGAAACAGAGAGTGCACCTGTGTTTGCGCAGACTTGTGACCTATAATATCTCCTGCGCAGTTGTATAATCCTCGTTGAGATTGGTCGCCGTGACCGATATCGGAAGATATTATTATACATGTGAAAGTTTAAATGCATGTTTGTTACTTAATCATTTAAAATGGCTGGATTTATTAAAAGGAAATTTGGCGTTTGGATAGCTTAGACAGAGGAAGATTTTTAATGTTGTTGTTTTTGTTTTGTAATAAATACTATATACTTTTATGTGTATTTAAAAATAACTTGTTTTTTTCATATTGAAAGTAGCTTCTTCAGTTTTATTTATTTATATAGATTTCAGTTGTAATTTTATTCTTCTCCACCTTTTAATCACGGGCAAAAGTGAAGCAGCGTTAGTTGCGGTCGAGGTTTGGATGGCAGACCTCAACCGCAACTGAATGAAATGAATTAATGAAATTATCTTTATTTATATAGGTTTAAAAAAAGCACTTATGAATTATATATAAATATAAATCAGTTCAAACAGCAGATTTTACCGAGAACAAGCCGGCAAAAAACTTGATAGTTACTCTTTACAATTTTTTTTTATCAATTTATATCTATCAGTGCAGACTGAGACTAGCCATATTCTTAGCATTCAAATAATCTTCTACCTTATAGTAGCCCTTTTTAATCAAATAAGTTTTAATATATAATTTAAACTTATGCTCAGGTAGATCAACGAGACTTTGTGGCAGCTTATAAACAAACACTTGTCACTCCTTTTCCACAGCTTTCCATCCAACCCAGCCCACTGTCCCATGTTGGTCTGGGACTTAAAAAGAATATGTCAACTTTGATTCTGGCCTAGCATGTCGTTAAAGGCGACTAATGGTATATCGGGTTTTGGGTGTGTGGGTAGGCGACAGGTTAGCCGCTTGTCACTGCTTTTCACAATTTTCCATCTAACCCAGCCCGGCTTTATTTTTGGCTGAATGTAGTTGAAGGGGCATGCTGCCTCTTTAACTCTGCCTACCTCTTCGGGGATTATGGGCGTCATGTTACATTTATAAACATTTTGATACTTAGACCAATAAAAGAATTACCACTCCTATTATAGTACAATCGTAGCTGTACTATAACGATTAATCGTTACTCGCAAATCCACTGTACCCCTTGACAACCGCTTTCTTTTACGATAATCAAATAAACAAACCGGCTTCCTTATTATTAATGTAGAACAATGCGAGTGAATTCGCCAAGATTACGTGACATTATTCGGCCCTACCAAATTATACCCATTCATTGCCCAACAATGGCTATGACATGTCGCTCCTAACTATTGTTGTTAACTTATCGATAGTTGGAATATCGATGGTTTGATTTTTGGTGATTTGACTGTCACTAGTGGTTCTGCTATCGATATGATTATAGATAGTTTGATTGTCTAATAATATATAATCGTATCGATTATTAAAATATCAAATTAATACGCTTCGATTTGTATATAAATAGTTGACATCAAAAACTACACGCCACGTATTCACCCATACCGTTATTGCAAGAGTGAAACCAAAGCTTTAGTGAAAGAGAAGCGTGAAAGAGTAGCTATGAATGAAGAAAGGAGACTGACGAATAGTTTCGAGGCTAATTCCAAGCTCTTTTGGAGGGAGGTTAAGAGGTCTCGGGGGTATTCGTCGGCATCCGGAATGAGTAAGATTAAATCTAAAGCTGGTGACATTCTTGCAAACCCGAACGAGGTGTTAGAACGGTGGAGTGAATATTTTGGAGAAATGTATAAGTATGTCTCTGATGTTGGCACTGAGAGTGAGGCTATGTCTGATTCTGTGGTGCCAGCGTCTGATGAAGACATCACTATGAATGAGATTGAATGGTCGATACGAAGTCTGAAAAGTGGAAAGGCCGCGGGAATAGACAAGGTATCTGCGGAGATGATCAAGCTAGGTGGCGCTAGCGTCCAGGACGCTTTCTGGTTCTTGTGCAATCTATGCTGGAGAAACGGAAAGGTCCCAATGGACTGGAGACGGGCAGTCATTGTGCCTCTGTACAAGGGTGCTGGGTCACGTATGGACTGCCTATAGAGCCATCAGTTTGATCAGCTTAGCAGCAAAGGTGTATGGCAAGATTATTAAGAGGAGAATGAGGGTGAAATCTGATGGAATGTTGTGGGAGGCACAGGGAGGTTTCCGGAATGGTAGAGGATGTACGGATCAAGTCTTCTCTCTTCGCAACATCGTGGAGAAGCATCAGGCCAAAAGTCAGAGGGTTTTTTGCGGTTTTGTGGATATGGAGAAGGCCTTTGACAGGGTTGTACGAAAGGACCTTTGGGACATATTGCCGAGATATGGGATTGATGGAGCATTGCTTCGTGCTGCGCAGTCCACCTATGTGGGCTGTACGGCATGCGTGCAAGTGGAGGGCAGCCTGTCACCCTGGTTTGACGTCAATATTGGTGTCAGACAAGGATGCGTGCTGTCTGCTCTGCTGTTTATCCTATATCTCGACCATTGTCTCCAGAGGATTAGATCTATGAATGTTGGAGTGCGTATGGGTGACCTGGTTGTGAACTGCCTGCTTTACGCGGACGATGCCGTACTTCTAGCAGAGTCGGCATCGGATCTGCAGCAACTAGTCACAACATTGAAAGATGATTGCAAGGAGAGAGGCTTACATTTGAATGCGAAGAAAACAAAGATTATGGTGTTTGAAAGAGATGAAATCAGAACGGATACAAGGATAACGGTTGACGATGTAGTGCTGGAACAGGTGAATGAAATTGTATATCTAGGATCTGCATTTAGTAGAGATGGAAGGTACTCCGCTGATATAGAAAGAAGAGTGAATGCAGGGAATAGGGTGAATGGAGCATTAGGAAAACTTTTAGGCAGCAAAATCTTAAGCCAGAAGGCCCAGCTCGCCATACACAATGGTGCTGATTCCTACGCTAACATATGGAAGCGAGAGTTGGGTATGGCAGAAAGAGCATGAAAGTAGAATAAACGCGGTCGAGATGCGTGCGCTGCGGAAAATCTGCGGTGTATCGCTCACAGACTGCGTTCGGAATGATGATGTAAGAAAGAGAGTTGGTCTGAAGGACAGCGTCGGAGTTAAGGTAAGAAGAGGCATGCTCCGGTGGTTCGGACATGTGGAAAGAATGGATGACGAAAGATTGACTAAACAGATATACAATGCGAATGTGGAAGGATGTAGGAGCCGCGGAAGGCCCAGGCTCACCTACCACGACCAGATTGGTCGTGTATTAAAAGAAGGTGATGTTAGGAGTCATAAAAATCGTAGAGCTTGTATGAAAAGGATTATGAATGTTGAAGAGGCGAGTGAGGTGTGTAAGGATCCTGCCATATGGCGTTCGGTTCTCTCTGCCTACCCCGCTAGGGAAGTGGCGTGAAGTTTAGTTAGTTAGTTAGTTTAGTTATTTACCGACATTAGTTGGTAAACGTAAGGATTTATAGGTTAGGTTATATTATAGGTTTAGTTAGGTTAAGTTGTTTACTTTTTTTTTATAGGTAACCTAAACTATAACTTAACCTATAAACCTATAAGTTAAGTAACATTTACTAAGGGAAAAATCCTGAGATTTACCCAGTATATAGTGGGAAAAGTTCTAATTGCACAAATGTTCGGACTTTTACCATTAAGAGTTGGTAAATCATAGGTTTTACTGGTAAATCTTAGGATTTACCGTAGTGCGAACTTTTACAGTAATATATGCACCGTGAAAATCATGAAAAAGCCTTAGATATAAATAAATAGATTGACATTTTTAAATTAATATGAGAAAGCCCACGCAAATAACCATAAGTTCAAAAGCATTGATACTATCGATACCAATGATCTGACACAATACTATCGATAACAGATTATTATCATTAGGAGCAACACTAGCCAACACAAAGAATTACGACAAAGTCATAAAACAAATCATGCACATTTAAATATAAACCAAACACCTGCAAAAATACGATTCAAAATAGCTTGTTAAAGAAAGCGTATTCAGTTAACATAATAGGAGTTCTGGTAAATCAATGTGCATTCGGTATTTGTAATTTTACGGAATTTGAACTTTGATTTATTCGTCTAAAAATACGTTTTTTTTTTGTAAGTGTGACTCAGTTAGTGTACACCTTTGGTTTAAGGATTATAGCATCATTCATCTATGTGTGTGTGTATATCAATAAAAAAAACCGGCCAAGTTCGAGTCGGACACGCGCACGAAGGGTTCCGTAACATTATCTATAAAAACGGCAAAAAAATTAGATAGACGCTTTTTGTTTGTTTAAATCAAGTTCCTTTTTTAATTTTTTTTTTCGACAACATTACGTAAATTGATGCGACTCCGAGGTAAGTAGCGTAAGCAATCGTGTTACGGATATCAGAAACAACAGTGGTATTACAAATATATTCTTAAATATTAGATATTAACACTCAGAACAAACACATGTATTAATCACACAAATGTTTATTCAGAGCTGTGGTTCGATTTCCCCCAGGAAGATGGGGGATCAAACCCACCACTGCCAGCCAGTCAAAATTATTTGACAACATTATTTTTTCGTTAAAATGTAATCGGATTGACATACCAGTACTCGTACATGCAATAAACAAGCTTATCTGACGATAAAAGGTCAATAACTGAATAAAATTTTGAAATGACAATAGTTGCGTTATCTAGCTTAGTGTTTTTCAACCTGAGGGTCGTGACCCCCAGAAGGGTCGCAAAGCCTTACTCAGGAGGTCGACGGTTAAATGAAAAAGGCAAAACTCTATACACTTTCACTAAGAAACTTTTTTCTGTCTACCCTAAGGAGGTCGCGACGATTTTTCAACCTATAAAGGCGTCACGTATTCAAAAATGATGAAAAACTCTGATCTAGCTAATACATGTTTTCTCATGCTTCGTACAGTTAACACCTTAACTGTTTGCGTTCTTAAACCGTTGAGTTACAGGCTAATTTTAAACAGTTATCTGTGATGTAGTATGCTTCTTATAGCTAGTTCATCGTTTCCTTGAGATCTGAGCCATTAACAATAGCATTTACCGCCCTTTTTATAAGTAACTGTCACACAACTTCCGAAGAAATGTATGTGAATCATTGTCTTAAGTTCACATCTGCACATCAACTTGAATTGGCTGTAGAAGTGAATCCCCTGTCAGCATCTGCATAACATATGTTAGACTATGGCACCCGTGTTCACCATAACACCTACGCTAATTGGTCATTCAGAATTCAATTCAATTCAAAATTCAGATTGATCTTTCAGATTAAGAAATTCGTCACCATCCATAGAGATTCTTTGAGTAAACCCTAAAGTTTATAGTTTTTTTAACCAACTTTGTTTATGAAGACATATTTTTTTAAGATCATTTACTTTGGATCATTTTTAGAGAGATCGATACACGATATAATGGTTATTATGATATTGCTTAAACTTGTTTTTAATATGCATTGCATTATGTTACAACGACGTACGTACATAATCATGATAAATAGATTATAATAGATTTTTTAAAATCGTACTTCCGCTTATGAAGAATTTTTTTTACGAGCAATTCATCTTAGATGTAATTAATTACGTATGTACGTTCTATTGAAGTTACTGCGTTTATTTCCTCATAAATGAGATTCATGCAAATAAATTATTTGTACGTATGCAAATGTATTAGTAATGTAGAATAATCGATTTAAAACCGCTATAATCTACAATCTTATTCTTAGTATATACAAAAAATTTATCGTTAATAGAATCGATTAAAATACTTTTTATACCACGTTTAACTACTAATACCATAAAATATCTTCGTGAGTTTTTGATATACCAATATTTTGTACTGATTCATAAAATGAAAGTATTTCACTTGCGTTTCGGTTTTCTTACAAACTAAAATTAACCTCGTTTGAGGCAAATAAATTGCAATAACAGAGACGTAGCACGTTATATGTAATGACATAATTGCAGGAATAGATTAATTATAGACGAGGAAAAACAAAAGCAAAAGTCGACGACCCAATTTGTGGCCAACTGATTCAGATCACTCATCTATTTGTAGATTTTGTCATATTGTTACGGGCGCACCGATCCAAATGCCATGCTATTTAAAATGTATGATATGCATTGAGAGGGGAATCATATGCGTTTACACTTGTCGACCAGCTATAAAAAGTTCCGTTCAGAGTGAAATTGTAATTCGACCTTCACATTCCGAGAAACCAAAACACGCCCAACTTTTGAGAAGCGTAAAGATGTAACAATGCAAACGGTAACACTGAATCACTTTTATAAGAACGTAAAAAATCCGAACAACGACCCTAAGCGAGCGTTTGAAAACATTAATTAAGGCTATTATAATACTGGAGAGCATCAGAAAGCTTTATGCGTAGAGTTTATATTTCATTCATACAGATGACAAATACATGTGTCCGACTTACTCGCAGATAAGATCCATATAAATGAAATGCAACTGAAAAGCGACCGTGTGGCGTTTATAATAGAGCTGCAGATTTATCAGGAGCGTTTGATAAGCTTGCACATGGGGTATAGTAAACAGTGGGGATCGAGACCGGCGCAGGCAGACTGCCGGCAGTATTGTGAATAGCAGCCATTGAAAGGCACGCGTCGATCGACTCTCGCGCACGCGTCGAACGGAATACGAATTCAATTTTTTTTTGTTGGTGTCCCGCAAGGGAGTGTTTTTTCCCCTGTGCTTCATATGATACTTTTTTGTTGAAAATTGTGTTACGTGTACAAATTTGTCGTTTATTTGAATGCAGCTGACTTGCATGGTGAGTGTGTTTTGTAATCTCGATGGGTTGTATGAGACCATTGTTAGGTCGGCGGTCTTTTTTTTACAAACAGCATCAATAGCACTTTCATCTCAACACTTTTTATTCCCGACGGCAATCTTAGTTCTAATTAAGGAGCAGTAACAAGTAGAAGATGTTAATGCTCCACCGTAAACGTTTTACGAGTTTTCGCTTGAAATGTAAATTTTATCGTTGTAGGCAGATAGTAAATGTTTAGTGAAGGCATGTACTTGAACTTCGACGGTCCTGTGTTTACGTTGCACATGTTATCTCCGTCGTTAAACCTTAGAGGGAATTTCACGATAACCGTCCTGAGTCAAAGATTTCTTCGCGATGTAGTTTCCGTAGGAAGGGCCTACATAGCTGATCAATTGGCTGTAATTTTAGTTGATTGCTGAGTTTTTTTTATCTAATCGCTTAATTGGCTCTCATTCATTCTGTAGATAGCTTGAGAGGAAAGCAATAGCGGCTTCTTTCCTTGTTGATGGTAAATATACACTCATTAATATTCTTTATCCCGCCAAATCGTTACATAAAATAATTTTCCACAAAATCGATTCTAAGAAAATTTAATTGTAAATTTGGAATCAATTCCATATTTTCGCAGCTAAATTCATTTTTACACAGTGATTTATACCTTCTTATTCATTAAATACAATTAACTGGTTAGTCTTCTGGGACATCACTAAAAATAGTTTAGTCGTAATATTGTTTTGTTTCACTAAAAATATGAGTAGCGGTGTTACAAGAGACAATGCTGTAACTTTCTATAAAAAGTCTAGTCACAATGGTGTTTGGCAATGTCCTAGATATTTTCAGGTCTTGTTTAACCAGCAATTTCGCAAACCTCTCTCTTAAACATGTAGAAATAACAAATTAGGTGAAGAGGTTACTATTATAAGCAACATTGTAAAAAGCATTAGATAGTTTTTGAATTTGGCATACTAAATAATTATTATGTAAGAAAATGTTAGAAAAATGTTTAGAAGAGTGTGCTGATAGAAGAATCATTGGAGCAGTTTGAAATTGGGATCGGGTTATCACAGTGATTTAAGAAAAATATTGATAATTCTAATAAGAAATTTTATTAGGAAGACACATCCAAAATGTACTGTTGATGACCAACGATGTCATAATAAAATATGATTCGTTGTATAAAAGGACCTTCCAACGGGTCCAAAAGTTCAGATCATACTACAAAAATTTATGTAATAAAAAAAAAACGAATATTCCCGTAGAATGAAACGAAAAATATCGGACATTTTAGTGTCCTGATAAAGTTTCAGCGTCCATTTGATGCAAATTCATTGTCTAACTTTCTTTTCCAGGAATATATTTTTGCTGTGCAAACATAATTAACATTAATTTGCTTTTACAAAAAAATAATTTTATAGTAATTGACTTTGAATATTCTTCTATTCTGTATTCTGGTGCAAAAAAGTAAACAACATATAATGCCACGCATATCCAAGATTTTTAATTACTGAAGTAACGACAATCTTATCGCTATGATTAAGTAGGCACACAGCATGAATCATAACTTTCTTGGAGAAAACTAAGGTTTATAATTTCTGTTTCATTCATGAACAAAATATTTTTATTCCTGTTTCGTAATATCGTACCTATACTGAGCATACGTCGTTGTAACATATTTCTTGTATTGTCATAGAGCTGTGCGGATATTTCGCGTTGTGTTGAACATAAAAAATGTAACACTATGAGTTTTATGTTAGATTTTCTTTCATGTATTATTATATACATATAGTGTATGGAATTCCACAACAATCGGTGAAGTGGTGCAAATATGAAAACTGAGAGTATTTTTTGTATTTCTGATAAGAATTGAAATTAGGTATATGACTTTGGTTTAACATACAATCATATTGCTATAATCACATTGTTGGTGGTAGACTTGAATTGTGATTTTTGTAGAAAGTGAGAATATAGGCAGATAAATAAAGATAACACGTAATTCTGTCCCATGTTGGTCTAGATAACTTAGCTAAAAATAGCTAACATATAATTTAGTTATTATGTACACTATGACTAATGTTATTATTGGTCTGACCTTATTTAGTGATTACGTCGTT
Source organism: Glyphodes perspectalis (assembly GCA_951394215.1). Classification (NCBI taxonomy): domain Eukaryota; kingdom Metazoa; phylum Arthropoda; class Insecta; order Lepidoptera; family Crambidae; genus Glyphodes; species Glyphodes perspectalis. The sequence continues at coordinate 10,407,853 of OX596223.1, read as the reverse complement.
TATAATTTGTCTTTGGAGAACTGATTTCTCCATATATGTGTGTGATAAATTAATAACATTGCCTTCAGAATTATGTCTTTAGGTAAATTGTTGTTTTGTTTTTATTATTGTTTAAGGCGTTTTAATTTTCTTTTGTGTTTTAATCTTGCATACTTGAGTACAGACGTTAACGGAATGCTATTACTACGAGTAAGCTTCTACTGTCCGTCCATCTCCACCTGTCTGTCTGTCAGTGTGCTGTCTCACTTGAACCGTAATAAATAGACAGTAAACTTTTCACAGGAAGGAGTATAAAAATTTAATAAAATAAAAAACGATCGTATAAAAAAGCGTTCTTGAGCGTTCTTTTAAAAAAAAATTAAAAGCTAACGTTAACTTTTTCTGTCGAGCTATGAGGATTTTAACCAGCACCAAATAAATGTTTTGCCTTAACTGTAAGAAAAAAAAAATGCTTTTAATACATACTCAGAATATTTATACATACTAATTTACTTTAAGCGTTTAGCGATTATACATTTCTTGATATGTGCCGAATTTTAAACAATATTACAATAACAAATAACAGGAGGCCTACCTACTACCTACTTAGGTATTAGACGATATGTAAGATAAACTAAGTAGTTAATCTTATTCACAAGTGTTGTATAATTAGTGTTGAGAAAGACTCGATTCTGACAATTTTAGTGTTTGAGATTCGAATGCTCCTTTTGACAATATGCATGAGTATCTTAAATGACATTCGAGATTCCATTATAGATAAAATTTAGACTGTTTTATTAAAAACTCAAGCTATTCGTATTATTTGTGTAATTGGTTACAGTTTCAAATTTGAAAAAAAAATGTAATTCAGTTTATCTTAAACACTTCAGCGACCAGATCATACTAAAAAGAATCCGAGCTTCATTAATTATTTATGAATTAATTTCATAAAGACTTAAATGAAAACGTACAACGATAAGCCATGTTTATTCCAAAAACAAGTTTCCGTTTACAAATCTAGTTCCCAAATATTGCATACATCGTTAAAGACTCGAAATTCGAGTTCGCCCATCACTATCCGTATCAGAATGCTTGAGAATATTGAAATGGCGCTATACTTGAAATAATCATAGTGATAAAACTTTTACCGATAAGATAATTCGCTTCTGCTAATCACAAGTTTAAGGTGAATTAGAAATATAGTATCTGTTTTTTTCATACATACGAAAGAAAATACTACTAATAAATAAAAAATGACTTACTTTCATTTTGTCAAGTCTTACGCCTTTGTTGTCGCTAATGTTTTTAGGCTAAAGTGACTGCTAACCATTAAGCAGTCCATATGCTTGTACTTTTAGCAGTAATATAGAAATTACTCAGTAGCAGCCAGCCAGGGAGTTGGCGGTTTACCACCCCCGTGCATCAGAAAGCACGTTAAGCCGTTGGTCCTGCGCCTGACCTCTCTCCGGTCATGTTGAATTGCTACCGGACTATGTGAGTGAAGGAACAGAGAGTGCATCCTGTTTGCGCAGACACTTGTGCGCTATAATATCTCCTACGTGTTGATACTGTACAAAATATAATATAAAAACAATGATGATAAAATCAAGATGGTTTAGGCTTTGCGTTAAATACCAGAAGTTTCGATTGCACAGAGACAAATAGGTATTGATGAAGCTCGTATTAGTGTCTGAATATTTGTCTTACAGGATGTAAAAGATGTAAGCTTATAATACTTATTTTGATACCGTCTCAATCATCATTATGTATGACACATACCTACAAATTCACGCCGAATATGTATTTGCCTATGTAGATCGCAGACTTCCTTGCTTTTTAACCAAAAAAATTTTTTTAAAAAAGCTGGCCTGGGTTAGATGGAAAATTGTGAAACAATCACATACCAAAAAGCCCATATTCCTTTAGTCGCCCTTTACGACATGCTAGGCAAGAAACATAGAATGCACATTCTTTTTAAGTCCCAGACTAACATGGAACAATGGGCTGGGTTGGGTAGAAAACAGGTATTAGATGGAGAATTATTTTTTTAAATTCATCTAATACGGATTGCACAAGACGAGCTTCCAGATACGATTACGAAAATAGACTTTATGACAAAAGTCACAAAATGTGACCAAATTTAGATTACATCACCAACACATGTGTACAGCAACACATGTGTGATGTGAAGCAGCGAAGTGTAGCGGAACAAATGATGAAGAAAAACTGACATTTGTTTTTCATGTTCAATCTTCATCGGGTACACTGGTACTATCGAAAAATTTTGACTGCCTCGTTGGTCTAGTGGTAGCGTGCCCCGCCTAAGGATCAAGAGGTCCCGGTTCAAATCAATATTGAAATTACTCAGTAACATCCCAGAGTCAGAAATTTGGCGGTTTAACCACCCCCGTGCCTCGGAAAGCACGTTAAGTCGTTGGACCTGCGCCTGACCTCTCTCCGGTCATATCGATTTGCCGTCTCACCGGACTGTGAGAGTGAAGGAACAGAGGGTGCACCTGTGTTAGCGCACACACTTGTGCACTATAATATCTCCTGCACAGATGGCTAGTCCTCGTTCAGATTGGCCGCCGTGACCGATATCGGTTAGGAGGACAATACTATCGAAGTAGACTGGGACTAGAAGAAATAGTTAGTAAGAAGAATGTATCAACTGTGTTCCTTGCCTAGCATGTCGTAAAAGACGACTAATAGTGTACTGACGAGCTAACCACTTGCCTCTGCTTTCCTAAATTTTCTATCTTACCAATTTTTTTTGTCTTCGGACTGCCCACGTCTTCTGGGATTGCAGGCGTAAATAAATCTATCTATATGTATGCAACTGTAGCTACGTCTGATTTCTGTCAAGAAGCGAAAGGTGTGTGTCAGGATCGTAGCAAATAGAAAGATGTGATCTCTGCCTACTTCCATGGGAAAAGGCGTGACATTATGTATGTATGTAAGTATAAGTGTAACTTTTGTATCGGACTCTGCATCTTAGGATTAACCAAACTCGGATTTTGGCTAAATGTGGTTTAAGAAGCGCTTTGCCCCTTGGATTCTGCCTACCCCTTCGGGGAGAAAGGCGCAATGATATGTATGTATCTTAGAATTTTTATATCTATGGATGCTTCCGCTATGCGAAAATATTGTGGGAGATGTTAGCAGCACATTGACCATCTGTTGTAATACACACGGACAGACAGCATGCCCTAGTTTGAAACCAGATACTCAATTGGAGTGCTGTGTCTGGCGCATTTGTGTTTCCAAGCACTTTATAGACACTCGACTACTGTTTGCAGAAGAAGAATTGGAAAGGATTTGATTGAAATTATATTTTTATTAACAAAGCCATGTACAAAGTTCACAATTTTGTGAAAGTTTTTACCAGTTGACATAACTCAATTGTATTTTAAGGCCATAGCTATGGCTCCTTAGATTGCCGATTTTGGGTCAATTGGAAATTTTTGACAGCATAGTGAGGTGCTACGTGGCTTTTTAGGCGACTACATAATCACAAACTTAACACTAAATAAACCATTAGTCACCTTTTTTTGACATTCTAGGCGATGACAACAGTTGCTACATTATTTTCGAGTCCATCACGGGACTTACATGGGAAAATCGTGGAATATTGCGTTAAACATATTTTATATTTCCTTCTGACCTTCATGTGAGAGTTATAACTATGTTCATGTGTATGGGATTATTTAATAGAAATTTAATATTTCTCCGGGAAGTAATAAATAAGCTGAAATAAAACTACATCCTTAATTTTGAGATAATTTATATATTAATAAGATAAAAGCGTAAAGGTATATTTAATGGATTCAATAAAATTATGCAATGCCTTAAACATGATATAAGCACAATTAAGAATAATAGCTTTAGGGCAATTTATATGTATCGAGTAATTTTCTACGAATGACGATTATTTTTGGATTAACGGTGGCTAAAAAGCATACCGTCATTTGAACAGATGTACAGTATACGCCTTTATATTCTTATATTAGGCTTTTACGCTTAGGGTGCTAAGCCAAATGCGCGCCAGCGATTCCATAACGAACTTCGCTGTCGCTCGTATAGCGCCAGAAACTTGTTTACTAAGAACTCATAGTGCGGAACTCAGAGTTAGTTCCCGACTTGTCCACCCGAATAAGTTTGTGGCGCGATACGAGCGATAGCGAAGTTCGTTATCGAACCGCTGGCGCGCATTTGGTTGCGAAGCGTTCATTCACATAAAAACCAGCATACGGTCTGTTTGATGGTAACCGGTCACCGTAGCATGTGGACATTTGTAATAGCAGATATATTTTGACAGGCCCGTTGGTCGAGTGGTCAGAGACCCTGGCCACAAACCCAAGGGTCGCGGGTTCGAATCCCGCTAGGGGCAAATGTTTCGTGTGATGAACCTGCACATTTGTACTCGAGTCATGGATGTTTATAAATGTATTTAAGTATGTCTATCCGTTCACCTAGTATCCATAGCACAAGCTTATGAGCTTAGTTTGGAACTAGGGAATTGGTGTGTCCGTCTGGCGAATTTATTATTATTATTATTTATTATATCACAAGTCCATTGTCGACTTTATAGAGTAGTTTGGCATACAGAACTCTCCCTTAGCTAACGAAACATAGAGGCACAGTTAAATACTTACACGTTAAATTTTTTTTAAGAATTCATTTATGACCAGTTCTTGACTAGTGTGGCCTTACTACTATGTAAATAAGAATATCGGAATAGACGATAATGGGAAATTTAAAAAATTATGTCAAGTTTAACTGATTAATAAAAAAAATTGCGTCAACGCAATGTGTTAGTACTCAAGGGAAGTTTTTGAGTTGCTTCAGAATTGCGCCATGACGTAGCCAAAAACGGCGGTACACTATGCGTGGTGCAACTGAAGAAATGAGTTAACACGACCAGCCCAGAGTCCTCTGTAGGTGCAATTGGGTTGAGTAGTGTCATATAGCTTAGGCGCAGTTTATTGCGTCGACTCTTTAAGAATTAACTAACTAACTCCACGCCCTTCCCCAAGCGGGATTAAACTTGGAGTTACCAGCTCAAAACAGGTGCATTGTTTTATGGCCCGTTAAATTCTACTGCATTCCTAGAAATGCTTTGTACACAACTTTATCTGTTATTGCTGAGGTGGAGTTATGGATGTCACCCACCGCAGTATAACTATATTCAACAGTATAACTGTAGAATGGAGGAACCATATTTATCTATTACTAGCTTCTGCCCGCGGCTATGCTCGCGTGTTACGTCGATAAAACATAGCCTATATGTTATTCGGGTGTATAAGCTATATTATTGTAAAGTATCATTAAAATCCATTTAGTAGTTTTTGCGTGAAAGAGTAACAAACATCAATACATTCTAACAAACTTTCGCGTTTATAATATTAGTAGGATAGCAGCACCCCGCGGTTTCACCCGCGTAATTCCCGTTTCCGTGGGAATACGGGGATAAAATATAGCCTATATTACTCGTTGATAAAGCAGCTTCCCATTGGGAGAAATAATTTTTCAAATTGGCCCAGTACTTTCGGAGTCTATTCAATTCAAACAAACAATCAAATCTTTCCTCTTTATAATATTAGTTAGTATAGACTGGCATCAGCTCGCGACTCCGCTTGCGAGAAATACCGAATTTGGTATCCATCAGCTGTTACATACAAATATACATAACATCACGCCCATAACCCCCGAAGGGGTATGCAGACTTAAAGGGGCAGCATGTCCCTTTTACCACATTCAGCCAAAAATAAAACTGGGCTGGGTCAGATGGAAAATTGTGAAAAAGTGGTGACAAGTCGCTAGCGCGTCGCCTTCACAATGAAATGCCCAAAAACCCATACCATTTGTAGCCTTGAAACACAGTTGTCACATTCTTTTTTAGTCCCAGACCAACATGGGACTAAAGCTGTTGTGGGATAAAAATAGTCTACGTCCCTTCTAAGGGTTTCAACTTTAGATGTGCCAAACTAAATCGCAATTGGATAAGTAATTCAGGACACGCAATAGAGAGAAAAAAGTGTTATTATTTGGCCTATATATGTATAAGTATAATATATATGAGCGGTGGTAGCTCAATGGTAAGGAGACGCGCCTCTTAACCGAGGAGTGCGGGTTCAAACCCGGGCACGTACTTCTGGATTTTTTAAGTCTATGTACGTATTTATACCACTAGCTCGACGGTGAAGGAAAACATCGTGATTAAACCTGCAAATTCAAACAACTTTGGATTTGTAACCATGATCCAAAAATTTTCTGGTTCCCCTATCTTAGGGTTACGAAGTTCAGATCGGCAGTCGCTTCAATGTATTTACCAGACTCGCTCAATCCTGGAACCTGGTCTAAGCGGACCTCGTGTAAACACGGGATATAACGCTAGGAAGATGATAATAATATGTGTAAGTAGATATAACAGTACGAGTATATTAATACTAGCTTTTAAGGACAGTTTTGCTCATAATCTAGGTTCCAGCAATCCGATTCCTTATCACAATATTTAGTACCTATATATACTTATATTAGTCAATCGTCTAAAATGTATATTTATATCACTAATTCACCAAAACAAAAAATCTGTCGTTTTTATATAAATACTTGTTTGCAAATGTTCCCACGGGAATGGGAAATTCCCAGCGTTTCGCGAGGTTTAGATAAAAACATTTAATATCAGACTAAGGTAGAGTAAAGCTAGCTGTCGGGGTTCCGTATAAAAATTGTAAGAAATGCGCCAACTGACTTTGACTGGCTCGATGGCGCATTCGGTAGTGATCCTGCCCCATGCGCCAAGAGTTGTGGGTTCGATCACCACCCAGGACAAACATTCGTGTGATGGATACTTGTGTTTGTTCTGTGTCTGGGTGTTAATATCCAATATTTAAGTATATATTTGTAATACCACTGTTGATTCTGATATCCGTAACACAAGTGCTTAAGCTACTTACCTCGGAGTCAGATCAATGTATGTGATGTCGTCGATATTTATTTATTTATAACTGTGTTCCTTGCCTAGCATATGGCGACTAATGGGATATCAGATTTTGGAAATGTGATTTTGTAGGCGACGAGCTAGCCACTTATTACTACACTTTTCCGTTTTCCATCTTACCCAGCCTAGTTTTATTTTTGTCTGAATGTGGTTAAGGGGCAGCTCCCTGCCCTTTTGACTCTGCCTACCCGTTCGGGGATTACTTACGGGCGTGATGTTGTATAATGATGTATGTATGTATGTATTAAGTGCCGTGCGTAGTGAACTTCGAAAATCCTATTTCACTGCGCTATGGCGCAATTCGAGTCAGCGCACTGAGCTGCGACTGACTTACTGACTTGACGCAAATATTCGCTGAGTTACCGAGTGTAATCGACACAACTGATTTAATCATTCCTGTCGTACATGATCGATGCATCATTATCGGCCCTTGTGGAACCGCATCGTTAAAGCAATCTTGCGTCTCTTTCGCACTTGTGTACACCACTCGCTCCGTCTTACTCGGGATGCGGCGTTAGGTCTTGTAATCTTGATGGCTAGTGTAAATTCCTAAGCGAATTGCTAGATTTTAGTCATTTTGAACATGTTGAATTATGTTATTATTATACGGGACGGGAAGTGAGCGTTGATGTAACGGGATACTTGGCTGATGTATGTATGGAATTCTTCTTTAGTTTTTTCAAGACATATTAGGTATGAATACAGAATAACATATTTTTAACCGACTTCAAAAAAAGGAGGAGGTTCTCAATTCGACTGTTTTTTTTAGTTAAATATAGGGAGCATTTTGCTTAATGGACTGCCTGGTCTGGATTGTAGGTACATAGTTATATTCAACCTCATATACCTACATAAATATGATTCGTAAATAAGTGGCTTAAGCACTTGTTTAACAAAATTAACGAAAGTGCCCAAAAACACCCCGGTAGGGGAATCGAACCCGTTACGTTCGACGCTAAACCAGAATCATTACCCCATCTGGACCGTCTTTGTTAAGTTTGTTGCAGCACCTCATCTCAGCAGGCCATTCACGTTAAATTGTTTATAGGATAAACAAGTTTAACGTGCAAAATAATTTATTACGAATCTTTTTCTTCGTTACGTCTTCACACTTATACCGCTAAACCGATTTAGATGAAATTTTACATATAGATAGTTTGAGTCCCTGGATCCTCCCTTAAAGGTTTAAGGAGTACAAATTTGTAAAGGAACTCAATAAACAGGGTCTAGTAATTCCACGCGGACGAAGTTGCTACCAAAAGTAAATTATATTCATATCATTCCTTTACAGAGGTCTATATTCAGCAACGGACGAGTATAGATGATAGAAAGAAAGAAAGAAAGAAAAAAAAAGCAGTAAATGTGCAAAGACACATTTTAAACAAAACAAAGGAATTGTAAATGTATATGATACATGCTTAAATGGTCACCACTCAGCTAATGTCGTGACATCAGGGATGCCATGACACTGGTATTCTGAGACAATGTTTGTATATGACTGCTGATAACGATGATGATTTTATTTCCTTTCATATCTCCGAATAAGCCTTAAGAAATGGTATAAACTATTAAAACATGTACCTCGAACCTGCTAGCGCACTAAAGAGGTAAGAAAGTGGCCCAACTAGTTTGACCTATGTTGACACTGTCCTTACCGGTAAACCATATTAGTATGGGTAACTTAAAGTACGGTTACACAAACGAACATTCCTACAAGCATATCGTCAGGGTATTGATATATTTGTCAACTACACTAGCATAACTAGAACCCTGAATCAACAGAAGATATTACAGATTAGAGGTCAACAGATTTTGGACGTAATGGCTTTAAAATGTATTAATGTCCAATTAAACTGGACCTGTTATGGCCAGTGGTCAGTGATGAGTGTGTAGGTCAGGATATAATGGTGTTTGGTTATAAAATTGTCACATAACATTTTTGGAGTTTAATGAAGTTATTAGTATAAGTAGGCTTTGATGTTAGCTAATATTGAGGTTACATATTTAAATAAGCAACTTGTATGGAAATGACATCAGATTTGAGACTAATTAAGTATAGTTATCGCTTAACCACAAAGCTGAACTTAATTAGTAATAAGCTAAAGGGATTAGTGGAACAAGGTCGTTTTGAAAAATTAAAAGATGCGAATGGTTTTTTCAAGGGATGACCGAGTCACGAGTAAGTGCGTGGAATCCATGTCATGCGAGGATGAACGGGCTATCACCCCTAAAAGACCGTCTTTCTCAGAGGCGGAACTAGCGTTGCCAGGCGTCCGGTTAAAGCCGGACATAGTTAGGCTTTTCGATTGCGTGTCCGGCCAAAATATACGGTGTCCGGCTTGTCCGGCTTTTGTTAGGCTTTTAACTTTTCACAAATTTCACAAAAAGCGTCCGTCCGCGTCCGTTCGTCAATAACGTAGGGTGTCCGTTCTTTTTACCCAAATGTCCGGCCAAACTGGGTGGTCTGTCCGGCTATTAGGTTTGGCGACCTGGCAACCCTAGGCGGAACCGTCAACAAAAGTTAGCATAGTCATATAGCCCGTAGATGAAAAATATACAAACTGACGGCAGAGAAAACACCCAGACCGGTAAATCAGGTATACAGAAGATCGATGTAGAGAAGCAGTATTTAATGACTGGCTCGATGGCGCATTCGGTATTGACACTCACCATGCGCCAAGAGTTGTGGTTCGATCCCCACTTAGGACAAACATGCGTGTGTTGAATACTTGTGTTTGTTCTAAGCTATGTTTGGTTCATTGATTGCTTAGCAGCCCCTAAGCTAGTTTAAATATTTGTCTTTTAATGGTACAATAAACCAGGTTGTAGCAAATACCCTTACTTCTTTCGAGTCGTTTGAAAACAAAACATTCGCTATTTTATTGACTCCGCACAAGTAATTGAGTAGCGAATGTTGACAATCGGCAGTGCGATAGGAAACGGAATTCGATTTGCAATTTTGAAAACAAACGCATTATTTATAAACTGATCTGTTTGGAAGCAGTTTTTATAGGATACGCTTAAGGGATATCCGTTTCCACATCGCTTCTGAGTTTCCGATGGAAAGCTTTAATCGGTATTATATTTGACTGGCTTGATGGCGCTTTCGGTAGTGACCCTGGTCCATGCGCCAAGAGTTGTGAGTTCGATCCCCACCCAGGACAAACATTCGTGTGATAAATATATGTGTTCGTTCTGTGTCTTGGTGTTAATATAAAATATTTAAGTATTATATTAGTAATACCACTGTTGTTTCTGATATCCGTAACACAAGTGCTTACTACTTACCTCGGAGTCAGATCAATGTGTGTGATGTAGTCGGATATTTATCTACAAAAATACAATAGCCCATAGACAACCACTTTTTAAGCTCATTCCAAAGCGACCATTCCCGTACACAACTCGTTCGTACAGTCCAATTATCTAATTTCTCCGACGTTAGCGGGCCCATTAGACCATTTGGACAATTTCTTTCAATCAAAAGGCGGGCGCTGGATGGTTAGCAATTATGTAGTGTTACTTCACAGCTTCGCTTCAACAGTTGAATCATGTGTTCGTTGAATTGACACTAAAATTAAATTGACTTTTTAAATATAGGGTAACACCACAAGGTTCCCAGACGTTACTTGTTTTCTGACGGATGAAATGAGTGATAAATATGTAGTATTATAGGTTGGTTAGTGAGCCAATTTGCAGGTATTTTGTCCCTTAATCTTCACCATTCAGGGCTAATATAGAATTGAAGATTTTTTCAATGATAAAAATCTACAGTCTGCGCTCTAATTCTTGCATGGTGTACTTTATTATTGTAATATATTAAGTAAATTGTATTTGAATTATATAAATAACTGGAAGTGGATATCAAGTAGCATTGTTATTGTATACATGGCGATTTAAAAGAGTAACTACGGAGTTTATTGCCGGTTCTTCTCGGTAGAATCAACGTTCCGAACCTGGCGGTAGAATATTTTTCTTGTATTATTATGACTATTCATAAGTGCTTTTGTGGAGCCTACATAAATAAATTTCTATTCGATAATGTCAAATTAGAAAATAGAATCAGACTATATGTGAATTTCCGTTGTTCGGAAACTTTGGCCTAGCTCCTGGTGTTGTACGGAAAGTGCCTGACAATGTTGAATATTAATGTTTAATAATAGTACACCTATGTACTTATTCTACAAAACTATAATTCTATTTAGTCCGTCAGTTAGATTTTACAAAAGTACTCGACACATATTTTTCGCTTTTACAAATTAACAAAAAATAACAAAGATAAAGAGCGTCAATGTTTTAGAGTGGGGGCTTGCGACGTCACTTTTTAGTGAAAATTGTACGAATGTGTGTCGTCACGCGCATCTTGAATGCATTGTATCTAAGTCAATGTTTGTTTGACAATTAAATAAAAAAATATGTTATCAATATTTTTTTATAATCTAACTAAACAGATTTTTTTAGTTATCTTGCCTATTACGGTCCACGTTATAAAGGATTACGGGCGTGACGTAAGGTATGTATGTATGGTATATAAAATTTAGCAATTATTAATTATTAATTATTTAAGTTCAATGAAAAATTCGTACCTGATACCTGAAAGCCTCTCCATCCAAGCCACTACCTGTACGTTTAAATTTTAATACAAATACTAATAAAGATGGTAGCTATAGCTAGCTAGGATGAGAGCTTTCCCTGACTCCTCTAAGTCAGGTTTCACAAAAAGTCGTCTTAGGTTTTAAAAAAAAAAAATCTAACTCAGACATACCAATGATCTTCCGCATTAGTAATTATCTCGACAAATTAGTGTTAGATAATTTGAAATGGGTTCTAAAGTGTTAAAATAATTTAAAATATAGCTTACTCATTTAGTGTTTATCGGAGGGTGACGTCACGGCGGTATTGTTTGATGTTGAACATACCATCATCTCACCAGAAATTCCTGAAGAAATAGGCAGAGTCCAAGCTTATTGCTATCATGTCAAGTCCATCACATTCAGCTAAAAGTTAGATTGAGTTGGGTTAGTTGTTACACATAACATCACGCCCGTCATCCCCGAATGGGTAGGCAGAGTCAAAGGGGCAGCAAGTCCCCTTAACCAAATTCAGCCAAAAATAAAACTGGGTTAGGTTAGACGGAAAACTGTGAAAAAGTATTGACAAGCCCTGCCTACACAATCACATACCCAAAACCCGATATACCATTAGTCGCCTTTAACGACATGCTAAGCAAGGAACTCAGTCGGCATATTCTTTTTAAGTCACAGATTAACATGGGTTTAATGCTAGATGGAAAAAATGTGAAAAAGCGGTGGCAAGTAACTAGCTCGTCGTCATAATCACAAACGCAGTAACAGTATACCTATCATTAGTCGCCTTTTACGTCATTCTGGGCAAGGAATACAATCGGCATCACGGACTAGTAAAAAAACAAGGACTCCGCGCCACTAACTACACATTGAAGTTCCTCAGGTGCTCCACCTTGACACGCAACTCACGTAACACATTGACATAATAAGCGCTCCAAATTACAGATTTCCGTTAGCTAATATCCATGAGTATCTCACTCACACATTCTTAAAGGTGGCTTCACCCTTTACTATGACAGCGTGGAGTCCTTCTTTTTTAGTAGTCTGTGGTCAGCACATTCTTTTGATTTCCAGACCTACAAAGGTTAAAACAGAGTAATCGAAATTATTCTATTTTGTAGATAGACATACATAAGAGATTAGGTAATATCTATGGTTTAAAAATGTTTGCTAGAAACAGACTCAATTGGAAGCTAATCTACCTCAAAGATATGGCTAAAATCTATTGCTATGATGTAGTAATGACGTAATCTGAGATATGAATCAGGATTTGTGATTTTGCTTGATCACTAGATATTATTATTATTATTCGTGTCCACTACAATGTGTGTGTTTGCAGAATGGCGTGGAGTTTGAAGGACAGTCATATCTAGTATTATTTAACTACAATCTTAGTCTAGCACATTCGTCTGGGACCCGAAATGTACCGTATTCCTGGCCCAGTACGTTGTATAAGGGGATCAATGGTGTATAGCAGGGGTGGCCAAGTTGATTATACTAGATCAACTTTTTACTGAATGTGAACCAAGTGTCATCTACAAATGAGGGTTTTAAAAAACACAAACCGCCAGATGGCACGAGGGAGTCTCGTGGTCTTATCACTGTCACTTTTGGCTCCTTGTTGACAGCATGTCAGTTTGGTTTGACAACTAACCAATGAGGAGGGTGACAAGACCGCAAGTCACAGTTACGCCATCTTTTGGATGTTTTTATTCACAAAACCCTCATTACATGTTTCTAGAAATTTATATAATAAAGTATGTACTTGATTTCTAACCTTATGGAATCCAATGTATAAGCATGTATCAAGCGAAAACGGTGTTTTCTTATTTTCTGATTATTTATACAAGATGAAGATTACACTGAAGATTAGTACATACTCGTGATGTAATGTGTAATAAATTTTATACTTAGTTAGTTCTTCTTTGACTGGCTCGATCGCGCATTCGGTGGTGACCCTGCCCCATGCAAGAGTTGTGGGTTCGATCTCCACCCAGGACAAACATTCGTATGATGAATACTTGTGTTTGTTCTATGTCTGGGTGTTAATATCCAATATTTGAGTATATATTTGTAATACCACTGTTGATTCTGATATCCGTAACACAAGTGCTTAAGCTACTTACCTCGGAGTCAGATCAATGTATGTGATGTCGTCGGATATTTATTCATTATTTATTATATGTTTTTTATCTTGCCATGATCGACTGGACGATGGCGGTCGCCTGATTGGCAACCCCTGGTGTATATCATATTGCTATGCTTACTCCTTTGGAGATAGCAGGCGTGATGTATGTTGTATATTAAAATTATAAACACACAAGCTTATGCCCGCGGCTTTGCTTGCGTGGTACATCGATAAAACATAGCCTATTTGTTATTCGGGTATATAAGCTATATTATTGTTAAGTTTCATTAGGATTGTGCCATATGGCGTTCGGTTCTCTCTGTCTACCCCGCTAGGGAATTGGCGTGAAGTTTAGTTAGTTCATTAAAATCCATTCAGTGGTTTTTGCGTGAAAGAGTAACAAACTTCCATACATCCTCACAAACTTTCGCGTTTATAATATTGGTAGGATTTTTTCTTCATGTGGCCTTCCACATGATGCGGTTTCGTTTCTTTCTATTCCATTGCGTATCGTCTTCTATACGTTGTGTTACTAAAGGTATTAGATAATAGTTAATCTATTTGTACAAATTACTTAGTACATCTCTAATGACTATCTAAGTACTCGCGTCATTCTGTTTTTCCAATACCCACCTTTGTATTAGTATTTAATCTGTTTGCCTGTGTATTGCAAATATAGTACTGATAATGTTTATTATTTGTTACAGGTAAATACATCAATTTATCTTTGTTAGAGGCACGGCAGTGTGGTCAGCAAAGTATCTGTAAGTTGTAAGGATTTTGATACATTATCTGAAGACTTGGCTCATTGCTAAATGGTAAATCATCATAATTAAAAGTCGCCTTTATGAATTTAAATATCAAACTTAGTTACACACACTATATAATTTAAAAAAAAACTGTTACCTTAAATAGTATGCTTATTTTGATGTACGCATGTGACAAATAGAGTGATGAGTATGAATGCTAGTGGATGGAGAGGAAGAGGGAGGTCAAATAAGAGATGGATGGATTGTTTGAAAGAAGATTTGAGAGAATATTTGTGTGGATAGCTGGATGCCGGCTGACCGGGACGTATGGAAGAGAAAGGCATGCATAGGTGCACTTTCTAGTATAGAAATAGTCCGGTGAGACGGCAATTCGACATGACCGGAGAGAGGTAAGGCGCAGGACCAACGGCTTAACGTGATTTCTGAGGCACGGGGGTGATTAAACCGCCAACTTCCTAACTCCGGGCTGTTACTGAGTAATTTCATGTAATACCCAGCCACAAATTTTGGCCCAACCCGGGATTTGAACCCGGGATCTCTTGGTCCTTAGACGGCGCATGCTACCACTACACCAACGAGGCAAGAGGAAGACATGCAGCGCCGACCGCAGATGACCTGGAAGAAGCGAGAGTATGAAAACGGCACATACAGATTAACTTTCGCATTTTAAATATCAATTAGGACTTAAGGTGTGTTCGCGATTTAATTATATTAACTCGTTACAACACAATGGGAATAAGACAAAGTTGTCATCTTATACGTAGCTGTAAAAGCGATTTATAAAAGTGTAACCAGCGATTCGTCTCGCCCGGTCCGGTGCGGTCTGAGGTGACAAGCTTGAAATCGGTCAGGCCGCAGCGAGGACACGCCGACTTAAGGGGAGGAGAGAGATGGAGTCGTTAGTTTACGGCTACTGGTCAAAGTCAAAGTCAAAGTTGTCATGTCTTTATTTACACCGATATAAAATAAAAATAATAAGATTAGGCAAAATGTCGTTGTGTTTTTCTATTTTAATTTCTATTGTCTTCAATTTTATTTATACTCTGGCTGTTGTCATGCTTTTGGATATTAATTATTATGGAATAAAATGAATTAACAGCTTAAATTTGAATGTATGTTATTTTATTCGGTTAGTATAATATGACCTATAATATGACTAGCCCTTCGGTCGAGTGGTCAGAGACCATGGCCACGAAACCAAGGTCGCGGGTTCGAATCCCGTTAGAGGCAAATATTTCGTGTGATGAATATAGATATTTGTATTCGAGTAATGGATAATAAACGTATTATATGTCTATCCATTCACCTAGTATCTATAGCACTAGCATAAGCTTAGTTTGGAACTAGGGAATTTGTGTCAGTGTGGAAATTTTATTTATTTAATATTTAACAATAATTGTGTTACGAAAACGTGTCTCACATCATATTCCTAATGGAGTAAAAAGATTTCACTCTTAAGAACTCATTATAATATTTATTGATCCAACTTCGCACCTATAAAATATTGACCCAAATGTATTTCAAAAGACTTGATTCAGAGTAACCCATCGGTTATAATTGGATGCATGGTGTGATGAGACGTAATTATCTTTGATTAAAAATTAATTAGGGCTTAATGAAAGGAATGTTTTCACGTGTGATTGATAATTTGGGGTTATATTATAGCTATGGTGATGGTTAATTGTACGTTATTTGGATCTTATTAGATGCAGATATTAAAAATTTGGAATATAAGGAATTCATTACGGTTTGTTTGGTAATGGATGTTGTGATTTTATTAACCGTAACATTTTAAAATAGAAATTTAAAAATTATATATTAAATAGCACGTTTCTATATTTTCATGGTTGATTATCTCAAATTTTTATAAACATCTATGCTAATATTATAAAAAAAAGGTTTGATTGTTTGTTTAAATTCAATAGGCTCTAAAATTACTGGACCTAATTGAAAAATTGTTTTACCAATGGAAAGCTACTTTATCAGCGAGTAACATAGGATACATTTTATCCCCGTATCCGAACAGGAACGGGAACTTCGCAAGCGAAACCGCGGATTGCTATAATATAAAAAAGATTTGTCTAAAGCAGCTATACTCAATGTGTGTTCCGCGGAACCCTTGAAGCCTTTCTGGGGGTTCCACGAAAATTGGTACTGATCATAAATATCATAACTCCTGGGGGAAAATCCGTTAAAAGTCTATTATTACACCCCCCCCTCCCCCCCGCACTGCCGCCCGCGCTGTTCTAGGGTCCCGTTTGACTGCCTCGTTGGTCTAGTGGTAGCATGCGCCGCCTAAGGACCAAGAGGTCCCGGGTTCAAATCCCGGGTAGGGCCAAAAATTTGTGGCTGGGTATTTCAATATCCAAATTACTCAGTAACAGCCCGGAGTCAGGAAGATGGCGGTTTAATCACCCCCGTGCCTCGGAAAGCACGTTAAGCCGTTGGTCCTGCGCCTAACCTCTCTCCGGTCATGTCGGATTGCCGTCTCACCGGACTATGAGAGTGAAGGAATAGAGAGTGCACCTGTGTTAGCGCACACACTTGTGCACTATAATATCTCCTGCGCAGTTGGCTAATCCTCGTTGAGATTGGCCGCCGTAACCGATATCGGTTAGGAGGACATTATTCTAGGGTCCCGTCAAATACTCCGCTTCCTAAAAGGGTTCCATAGCATAAAAAGTTTGAGAAGCACTGGTCTAAAGTAATACGCAATAAAACCTACGAACCATAAAAAAGACAGGTTTTTTTCTTGTTTTTTTTTCTTTTTATTTGTTGTACTTTAATCATTAATAAATAATTTACCTAATTCGTTTTGATCCATTAATAGGTTTCATTTTTTAGAGTTGTTTGTATTTAAAAGCTTCTTTTAAATATCTCTAAATGTAGAAAACCTCCAGCTCTTGTACTTAACATTTAAGTGAATAAATAAATTTAAACGTCACCTTGATTGACGTGCCCTTAATAATGACATTCCACGTTTTTACGCTATTTAACCGAGTAAATTGTCTTGGAATAGTTCATGGCGTGAGCGTCGCATCTGACACGCCTCTTGACTTCCCATGAAATGACGTTATGGTAAAAATAGAGAAGCCATGGGGGTCGGATCTTCTTATTAACCGCTTTGTGAATCAAGACTGCTTGATGAGATTGGAAGTCACCCTTCAGGATAAGTGGGGGTGACGCTATATGTCAGTTTTAGCACATGTTAAGGGGTGAGAGTTTCCCGCTCCCCCGCTAGCCCGGTAGGTAGAAAAGGCCGCCTTCGGCCAACTACCGACGTCCTCTCAAAAAAAAAAAATTTTTTTTTAACCTAATGTTTTTTAAAGGAGTAACCTAAGCCTATGAATAGTTCTGTACTGCAACTTCAATGATTACTTAATAGCAAGCTTAACGTGATAGTAATAGGTTTATTTGGCTTGAAATCTAACAGAGAGTCTGTTATATCTGTTAGATCAAAAACTCAAAAACTTGGTGATCACTAATTATTATCGCATTAAAAATCCTTTTGGCTAATTATTATGTTTCTCCGGTAAACATAAGCACCATTTGACAACACTATTCAAAAACAATAAAAAAAAACACAAGATGAGCACCTCGCAACAAACTTGTCCATATTTTTACCAACAAAGTTAGAAAAGTGCTTACACTATAAGTAAAGTTTAATTTTGCTTAGTTTATTTACCTATTCTTTATTATGAAGGATGGTCAATAAACATTATGAGCATAGCGATGTAATTGCTTCTAGCTTTTATTTAATAGTTACGTAGCTAATGTACCTAGTATGTCTGTTCAATTAAGCCCTTTAGATTTATGTTATACGATGCAGCCAAGTTTTATTTTTGGCTTATATTGCCCCCCTGGATCAAAAAATATTGTATTGCCCCCCCCCCGGACCAATAAATATTGTATTAACCCCCCCTGGACCAATAAATATTGTATTGCCCCCGCTGGATCGAAAAATCTGGACCAAAAAATATTGTATTACCCCCACCTGGACCAAAAAATATTGTTTTGCTCTAAAAACTGCGTTTTGTTTGGACTGGAAGCTGCGTAAGCCCATGTTTAATTTGTTTAAAAGCTCAAATAGTATGCATTTAAATTTTAAATGAAGTCTAACCAAGTAAATCATAAGAAAAACTAACAATAATTGTTGCTCTATTTGTTCTTCTTTACAATGAACAAACAATTTGACCATTCTTATCTCTAATATTTAGCATACAATGATATGTCAGTTCTTTTTATTAAAAAATGTAATAGGATGGGCGTGAACGGAGTTAAAACGAAATCACTTCATCTCTTTTGTTCGTTTTTATTTTTACAACTCAATCAGAACTTTTTACGTCGGCTCAAAAAAAGGACCACACAAGCTTAGGCTTGAGTTACAAGAATATCTTTGCGATCCGTGTTTGAGTGAAATGGGACGTGAAGTTTATTAAAATTTACGCTTTTCAATTTTAAAAACAACTTTATTATGTGCAGCGTACGAAAATTAATTCGTGATTTCATAATCTGTTTTAACAACTTACTACTTAAGAAAAACCTACCTCTGTTAAAAGTAACAAATAATAAAAAAATATATAGATATAGATAATGTCCTTTTTAACCATTCTAGGCAAAATTTTGCTTACATTTTAATAGGCATTGCATTATATTTCTTTTGTTATAGGCAAGAAATATTTTTTTTTATATTAAGGTTTTAAATTTTCTAAACGGCAAAGATAACTTTGCCGTATAAGTGTCCATAGTATTAAAGATGCATTTCATCAAATGACCACGCATTATATTCTTTTAATGACATTTAAAAAAGTCTACCAAAGAAAAAAAAATACATCGACTACTGCCTTTTTACTGAAGTGGAAATATAAACCTTACTACTCTTAATTAAAATTTATATTAGGTTAGTGAGTTAATATAATACGGATGTGTATCCATCATTTTTATGGTTCAACTACGGTGGTCTTTTGGTTAATTCGAAAACATGTCATTAGACAAAAATAACGGGTTTAAGGGTGGATTTTCGTTTTGTTGACAGTTATGACGTGTTTTGTTGTGTTTTTGTGTAGGGGTCGATTTTAATTGGGTATTCAGTTGTCAGATTAGATTTTTTATGAAATAGTCAGGGCGTCGCGTCAAAAGAATGTCGGCAGTACGTTTTTCATTTAGACATTTAAGTTGCTGAGAAGTTAAAAGAGTTCGCTACGATAGCCTAAATTGTGCTATAATTTGATCATGTTGCATAATATTTTAATTGTTTTTTGGAATGAGTATATTTATTAATCGAACTATGAATAAAGTTACACAGCTATTGGAGTAGCAAAATAAGTATTATCGAAATATTTTAACCAAAGAAGCAGTCTGCTTTTACAATCTTGTATGAACGATTAAGGTTATGAAAGTATGTAGTTTTATAATTGATCTGTGTGATATTATTTCTTACTACCAACCTGCTTTTTCCAATACCTCGAACTTGATACATTCCAACGGTAACTTTCGACACGTACCTAAAGGTCAATTTGTTTTAATATTTCATTGAGGATTGCCGTTAAATGTTCCGTTTTGGAATTGTATCAATCATTTGGAGCCATCTTTCTTCTCTCTCTATTAATACCTACACTTGCATGGATTTCGCGAATTGTCTCAGGCTGAATTGTCAAAGAAGCCATGAATTTTCATAAAAGCCATCCTTGGTCTTAAGATCAATTCAAAAAAAATATAAATAAGTTGGTCGAGTTTAAAAAATACCTAAATCTATTCGGGCTTTATCAAATTAAACGATAACAAATTAATTGAGATTAGATACTAATAAATTCCCAGCCCAGTCCAGTGCCATTTTTGGTTCAACGTGGTTAAAAGAGTTGGTTGCCCCTTTATCAGCCTACCCCTTCGGATTACGGGTGGTATGTTACAAAAAAAGGGTATGTAAGTACTCATTATTAATGTTGCCATACGATACGTGGTGAATTAAAATAAATGGCCATGGAAAACTATTATTTTTTAGAAGACATAAAAATAAGATTAGGGCAACTATGTAATTACGTATTACATAATTATGATGTAAAAAAAACGAAATAAAAATTAAAGAAATACAATTACGGCAGAAATTACTATCCTCCATGATTATAATAAAATGTAACATTTTACCGCGAAAAAATCGACACAGATAATGAACATACAAATTTTTACGTTTTGATTTTACCGCATTGCAATGTGGCAATTGGCCATAAGTTCCTATACCGAATTAACTGCTTTTTTATTCCCAACTATTTGTAGAAGAATTCCAAGTATTCATCCCATACATTTCCGCATAGCGTTTATTTGTTTAAGCCAACTCTTTTACCAGTCGTGAAATGGGCTAGCCAGAGCTTGGTAAAAATATACCGCGCATTTCTTACGTTTCGGATCGGTGATAGGTTTATGTTAATTAACAAGAAACGAAGACGTTGGCGTGATCTTTTTAGAAAGTGAGGTATTTATTATTGTTTATTGAGTGGTAAATACGTTGGAAGGGTTATTTGGGATGTTTTTAAATGTGGCTGGGAATGTTGGTTCGATTTACGCATTCGACGATTTCTCTTTCGTTTGGTATTTATTATTTCTTTTTTTTTATTTCAAATATAGGTATGTTTTGTTTTAAAGTGACAGTTAAAAAGAAGGAATAGATTTATTAGTAATACCGCGGAGGTTTAAAAAAGATTTAATTTTAGAATGGTCGTGGTTTAGTCGTTGGTGTGGTCTCAAGGCAGTAGGTATAAACAAAAAAACTACCAGCTAGATTTAAAAACGCTTAAGGAAAAAGAATAGGAAAATAAACATTTCTGCATGAAATTAAAAAAATAACCAGTATATTCATCATGGATTCGCAGTAAGTGTAATCTACATATCATTGTCTATTGTTAACATAAATTTGCAGTAATTTGAATGTGCCAGTTTCCTTTTATTTATCGCTGAGTTAATGGTGAAATTAAATAATAAGAAACAAAATAACATAAGGTGCGTACTTGAAACCTTGAACCCACTCGCTCGATACCACTGCAAAAATAAAGCACAATTTTAAGAAACGTCGCGAAAATAGGCGTGTACGTTAAATCGTGGGGTATAATACAGTTTATAGATTGGCTACAAGGTCTAATTTTCACTCAAATTATATTGGAAATTAGGCCTTATGATCAAGTTTACTTACGCTGTATTAAATTATCTCAACGATATATATTTTTAACCTAACTTTCTTAACTAGTTAGCTAAAACATATACAGTGCCTAATTATAGCTTAAATTTATGGCTCGTTGTTCAAAATTCATTGCCGGTTCTTCTTAAGCCAGTTAAATATGATCAAGGCGAGATTAGAATAACTAATGTTGAATAATGTTTACGACTTCTTAATTATCTCTGGGTAGTCAATCCCTGGGATATGAAGCCGTTATAAGTAACTGCTTGGGTGGGTGAGATATTTTAGTTTTTGTAGGGAGCTCAGTTGTAATTTCGAGCAGTGTTCCCCAGCTTCGTTACTTAGGATCCTTTTATACATAACATCACGCCCATAATCCTCGAAGGGGTAGGCAGAGTTGAAGAGGCAGCAGGCCTCAAACTGCAACAATTTTTAAAACATTTTTTTTTATTCTGAGGTTCTGATAATTGTAAAACAGTAGTAGCTAGCTCGTCGCCCTCACAATCACATACCTAAAACCTGATATACCAATAGTCACCTTTTACAACATGCTAGGCAAGGAACGGCAGTTGGCACATTATTTCAAGTCTCAGTTCAACGTGGGACTTTGTAAATTAATTGTGAGCGCAGTTGGTACAATAGTAAGCTTCGTCCTTTGTTTTCGTTCGTCAGAGTCGAACTCTGGCAGACATCGAGGCGTCTATTCCTGTATCGATGCTAATAGTTTGTTCACAACCTATATATAACCCGGCCAAGTGCGTTTTGGGGTTATACACTGCAGGGTTCTGTAGTTTTTCCTCGTTCATGGTAATTTATTAATAAATAATAAATACATAACAAACGACATCGCATTCACTGATCCGACTTCGTGTTAAGTAGCTTAAGCACTTGTGTTGCGGCTATCAGAACAAACATGGTATTACAAATACATACTTAAATATTAGATATTAACACCCAGGCACAGAACAAACACAAGTGTAGACATACTTAAATACGTTCATAAACATCCATGACTCGAGTACATGTTCGTGTTCATCACACGAATATTTGTCTATCGGGATTCGAATCCGCGAACCTCGCTTTCATGGCCAAGGCTCCCTGTCCACTCGACCAACGGGCCAATCAGTTTCTGAACTAAGTCGCTGATATAAAATCTCTTTGTAGTTTTCACCTGTTCCGTCCTCAATAATGATCTCACAAGTATCATTGACTACGGATCTCTAAACGACTCAAGCGCATACATTAGCTTATTCACTAGGCTAGCAGAGCGCAGACTAAATAAAAACAGCTGATAGAGGTCACGAAGGTTGTTAGGTACGCTTGAGAATACTAGCTTCTGTCCGTGACTTTGTCTGCGTAGACTTCATAGTAGATACCATATTAATATCACGCAATCCCCAAAGGGGTAGGCCGAGTCGAAGGGGCACCAAACCTCTTTAACCATAATAGAGGTAGGTAACAAACATAACATCACGCCTATAATCTCCGAAATGGTAGGCAGAATTAAAAGGGCAGCTGGCTCCTTTAACCACATTCAGCAAAAATAAAACTGGGCTGGGTTAGATGGAAAATTATGAAAAAGTAGTGACAAGTGGCTAGCTTGTCGCCTACACAATCACATACCCAAAACCTGATATACAATTAGTCGCTTTTCTCATGCTAGGCAAGGGCCACAGTTGGCGCATTCTAAGTCCCAGACTAAATTGGGACAATGGGCTGGGTTTAATGGAAAATTTTGTAAAAGTAGTGAAAATTGAAGTAGAGGTAGGTAAATAGAAAAAAAAGTTCAAAGGTAAATAGGTAAAATAAATTGTATCATTATCATTAAATTACTTTCCAATACTTTTTTGCAATTTTACTCAATTTAAAATTATTTTATTTTGGCTAAAAGGTGTTATAGGAGTTTATTGCTCCTTGAAGTCTGGCTTTTTGGGATCTATAAGCCTAATAGTAAGTATGTTTAAAATTAATGAAGTCCTGCGCATTCATATGTATTATATATACTCGTACTAGCTGACACAGCGATCTTCGTTCCGCTTAACAGTCAATGACACATAATCGGATTAAATAAATTGAGATGTAAGCTATCCTATCTTTCAAGTTGGATCAAACTGCACACGGTGTGCAAATTTGATTAAAATCGGTTAAGTAGTTTCGGAGTCCATCGCGGACAAACAACGTGAAGCGTAATTTATATATATATTAATATGTAGTTTAAAGACAGCTTGCGTTGGATCGGAAGATGTTGAAAATACTACTAGGGGAAAAGGCAATCTCCTCAATATCCATAAAACGCTAATAAAACTCCCATATTGTATTGATGAAAATCTCTAAATATGGCTAAGAGATTTATTTTCTAGGACCATATTTGGTTTCCCAGCCAACAAAAACAAGACAAAATATTTTAACTAGGTATTTATCTATGTACGTATTTATACCACTAGCTCGACGGTGAGGGAAAAGCATCGTGATGAAACCTGCAAATTCAAATAACTTTGGATTTGTAACCAAGATACAAAAATTGTCTGGTTCCCCTATCTTAGGGTTACGAAAGTAAGATCGGCAGTCGCTTTAATGTTATGACCAGACTCGCTAAATCCTGGATCATGGTCTAAGCGGACCCCGTCTAAACACGGGACATAACGCTAGGAAGATGATGATGACTTAAAACGCTAGAAAGATGAATCTATTTAAAAAAAAACACATTGCTTAAGACGTTCAATTGGTCATACATACATATAATCACACCTGCAATGCCCAAAGGATTAGGCAGAGTCGAAGACTTGCTGACGACTCGGACACTGTTCATTCGGACACAGTGTCGGAATTGACACTTTTTAATTTTAATATACTTATTTTTCACTGACGATTCGCACACTTCCAATTTACGAAGGGGCAGAATGCTCCCTAAACCACATTTAGCCAAAAATAAAATCGACTTGTGTAAGATGGAGAGTGGAGAAAAAGTTCTGAAAGTGGCTACCTCGTCGCCTGCATAATCACAACACCGATACACCATTAGTCACCTTTTACGACATGATAGGCAAGGTACATTCTTTTTGAGTCCCAGATCAACATGGGACATGGTTATATCGTCATTGTAACATGTAACTCTAATAAAATGATATTTAAAAGTTTTGCCGAAAAATCTATAGTTTTGCAATCGATAGTTAAAGGCCTAATCAGCTATACTATCGATAGAACAATCGATAGTATCGATGTATTTGTTAGTGCTATACTATCGGTAAACAACAATACTATCGATAGTATCGATAGTTTCGATCGCTACTAATCAATGAACTATCGTTAGTATGGATACTATCGATAGTATTCCTCTTCAATATCGTATAGACTATCGATAGTATCGATTGTATCGAGAGTTCACTGGTTGGCAACGATCAAAACTATCGATTCTAGCGATAGTTTTGTTGTTCACCAATAGTTTTTAATAATAATAGACTATCGATACTATCGATTGTCTTCACCTATCGATAGGCTATCGATAGACAATCGATATTGGCCTATCGAGCGGCAACACCCAAAAAACAAACAAAACAAAACATTTAAACAAAAACAACGTACTTTTTGTCCCAAAGGTAATCGAAAAAGTCCAAAAGCATTAATGCAATTCAAGATTCGAACTCACAATTTTCCTGGTCAGGCTCTCATACCACTACGACATCGAGGTCATCAAGTATTCAAGTAGAAAGCCTACTTGGACCTTGGCGGTCCGCATGTCCTATACTTAACCCTAAGTCAGTAGGTCTCAGACAGGATCTGAATTCCCATTAACGAGCTAAATACCTAGAAGTTCAGTGCGGAACATAAACACTTACTAGTGTGGTCTAAGCTAGGTTTAGTCTAGGCATGTCATCGTATGGAGATGTCATATACAGTCCTTACCAAGAAAAACATAATGATAAAATAAATAATTCACATCTGAAAGTAAGATGCTTGTTAAATAGTTTTAAGAGCTTTAGCCTTCGAAAAAGTATAAACCCAATTTAAGAAATGCATTATTATTTAAAACTAGCTGACCCGGCGCACTTCGTAACGCCCCGTTCTCGGATTTTCAATACCCATTTTCTTATTCCGTGCAACTTTTTTATTTTTTTCTTTCATAAGAACCTTCACCTGATAATAACAAACACAATTAAAAAAGAATTAGCGAAATCGGTTCAGCTGTTCTCGAGATTTGCGCTTAGCAACAAATTCAGCGATTCATTTTTATATTATACATAGGTGCTCGCTTCTTTCATTGAATTTCTAATTACAATAAAATTATTTTCACTGGACTAAAAATCAATTAGTTATTTAATCTTTGTAATAAGGCTGATATCCACATATTTATATGTTTATTTTTAAGGGTAGCCAAATCTAGTTTTAGTATTTAGTATAAGAGCTGATTTTTCAAGAGTCTGTCATATCTTCGGGGATTATGGGCGTGATGTTATGTATGTATGTATAAAATAACTGTCCGATAGATTATAAAACTTACTTACTTTAAACCGTCTGTCGGAAATTATACTTTTGAGATAGACAATTCCGTTAAAAAATCAGTTGTATTGTATTTTATGGAATATATAGCTGTGCCCGCGGTTTCACCCGCGTTTATGGTAATGAAAAATAGCCTTTTTCGATAAATGGCTTATATAACACTGAAATAATTTTTCAAATCGGACCAGTAGTTTCTGAGATAAGCGCGTTCAAGCAAACAAACGAACTACAACTTTATAATATTAGTATAGTATAGATTTATGTTTTATTATACACGACATTATATCCATAATATAGTATCTACATAAGTACCTAAATCCACATAATAATATTTCTAATGATAATCGAAAGCGAAAATTTAGAATCTTACAAGGTATATTCATAAAACAAATGATGAGGATTTCTAAATCCACACTTGTATGCAAAATTGCAAAATGAATGTATACATACGGACAAACAGACAAGACAAACTATGTGGGGAAACATCGCATACCCGCCAGTTGCTCACTGCTGTTTACGCACAAACAGCAGTTATGTTTATTTGTCAATGCAACAGCGTATAATAGGGATGTTGACTGGCTAGTCAATTGAGATACTTTTTAAGAGCTGTCAAAACGAAATCACTTCATAGATTTTGTATAGGCTTGTCAACGAGTGACGTCACTAGTTTGTATAGTCAACAGACTTAATATTAAGCAGTTTTTGTGAAATTAAAAATCTTAGACTCAATATGGTACAAAATCAATAAGGCTTAACAGCATACTACGATACTTTATTTTTCAGAATTGATATTTTAAAATTAAATATAATGGGTGTCAACATCCCAATTTCCTTATATCTTTTTATCGTATTTATTGAGTTTTCTACTTTCGGGTTAAAAATTTTAAAAAAAGTTAAACTAGCCGTGGTTTATTATCCATAATCGTAACATCTACAGTATTATTATAAAAAAAGAGAAAAGATTCGCCGATTTTGATCTGGGACTTTAAAATAATGTGCCAACTGCGTTTCTTGCCTAGCATGTCGTAAAAGACGATTAATGGTATATCGGGTTTGGGTATGTGATTGTGTAGGCGACGCTACTATTTCACAATTTTCTATCTAACCCAGCCCAGTTTTATTTTTGGCTAAATGTGGTTAACGGGGCTTGCGCTTTGCTATTGTTATGTATGTATGTATGTATGCAAGAAGCTCGATGCACTCCCCAAAAGCACACAGAAATTTAAAATGCAAAAACAGCATACAGTTTTGCTAAATAAAGTCAGTTAAAAACAGGTATACATAGAATTAAATATAAGTAAAATTCAAACAAAAACTAGTAATGGCACTAACTGTATTCAATAGAAACTCGGAACACAACAATTGTACATCTCAAACGTTATGGCGCGAGAGCATAAGCCTGTCAAAAAAAATGCTAGGGCTGGGCCCAGTATTGCAATCGACTAGGGATGGGATGGTTATCGCCGATTATATCTTTACATCTAACAATAGGTACATACATACATACTATCACGCTTGTCACCCTGAGAGGAAGAAAGTCTAAGGAGCTTTATAAATAAAGAATATTTTGACTATATACGTGCCTATAAAATTTGAGGGTTTCCCTCGATTTTCCTGGAATCCCTTCATCAAATCCTGACTTGGCAATGGGACCATCTCGGGAGTAAACCCTTTCGAATAAAAAATAATTTTGAAAATCGGTTAAAAATTCTCATAGATATCGAGTCGAGTAACATAATTAAATCCAAAAATGAAAGAAAAAAAAAAATTAAGTCGAATTAAAAACCTCCTTTTTTTGAAGTCAGTTAAAAATAACCTAGTAATATAGCACTTTCTTACTTTCAGTTACACAGGAAAGGAAACATACAAAAAAGTAGTAATCTTAAATACGATCATAAAAGGCTTAAATTATACATTAAAATCTAAAACCAGTCATTTATTCTCCATGTACATCTTTATCACAAGCGGCCTCCATTATATCTCCTTTAAGGTCAAACTGCATAGAACTGCATTTACCCTACTATGGCGTTGCAGCTTGCGTTTATGGGTATAACCTCATGTCTTGTACCATGAGGCTAAGATTCCACCATGGTTGCGCATCTTAAAGGAAAATCTATTAAAAGAAACATCAATTCTCTTGTCTTTGCTCAGCGCAGCTCTTGTGAGGCCTTTCCATATACAATACAAATGACAATTGTGTATCTTAGTAGGTATATTTATATGTTTTTATACAAGCATTATATCCATTAAATAAACGAACCAGAAAAAAAGGATCATCGTTACACATCCCGAGTAAGAATGTCCCAAATTCGATGAAACACCCGAGAGTTTTGCTCAAATATTGCGAATGGCGTTCTAGATGTGCAAATTTGCAAAAAATACAATATACGCACGTAACCATTTGAGAAAATGACTTTCTGCGATAGTGACTAATACTATCGTAATTTCGTTTCGCGAATAAAAATCTGCGTTAAATCTCGTTTAAGGTTACTCCTCACGCGTGAGATCCATTCTTACCTTCGTTACCACCACCCATAATAGGGAATATGCATCATAAAATGCATTCATTGGAAAGTATATAAAATAAAATACTAGGCGAAAACAGAACCAATATTTATCAAAATATCAACGAGACAGTTTAAGGGCCAATTTGCGGATGTCATACGGTATTTTGCATAGGAAACAGGCAATGACATTTTACATTTATCCGCATTGTGATTTATTTGATTGTTATCTTTTATCTAACTAAGAGCGGTGGTAGCTTAATGGTAAGGACTCGCGCCTCTTAACCTAGGAGTGCGGGTTCAAACCCGGGCACGTACCTCTAGATTCATCAAATCTATGTACGTATTTATACCACTAGCTCGACGGTGAGGGAAAACATCGTGATGAAATCTGCAAATTCAAACAAATTAGGATTTGTAATCATGATCCAATAATTGTCTGGTTCCCCTATCTAAAGGTTACGAAGATCAGATCGGCAGTTGCTTCAATGTAATTACCAGTCTCGCTAAATCCTGGATCATGGTCTAAGCGGACCCCTTCTAAGGACGGGACATAACGCTAGGAAGATGTATGTATCTTTTATCTAACTGTTGAAATATCAGTCCTAAATCAAATATATCCGACTCTCTCACGAAAACTGATTTTTCCATGCAGGTTGTATGCCGTGCGTGGTATTTGACGTCTTTAAATATTTATAAAATAATCAATATACAAAATAAATCTACTAGATTTGTTTACTGGTGCTGCAATACATTTAAACAAATTAATAAAGATAGTCATATTCCCATTACGACGAAGAAACGAACATAGATCTCTAGTTGATCAAAAAAACATTCGTAAAGATTATTTTAAACCCTCATAGTTTGCTAATCGAAGCATGAACTAGAATCAAAAATAACTGCAGTCTGTGCCAGAATACTGCACTTCACATTTAAATGTTGTGCAACTCAAAACAAGTTGCAGTGGAAAATAGTGCACGACATGACATGACACCATTGATTTAGAACTGGGCATTACGTAAAATGAAATATTTTTATTCATGTAGACGCCACAAAAGCAATTATGAATAGTCATAATCAAAAAAAATATTCTACCGCCAGGTTCGGAACGTTGATTCTACCGAGAAGAACCGGCAAGAAACTCGGTAGTTACTCTTTTAAATCGCCATGTATACAATAACAATGCTACTTTATATCTACTTCTACTAATTTATATAATTCAAATACAATTAATGCAATACATAATACATTACATCAGTAGAGTAGACCATGCAAGAATTAGAGCGCAGACTGTAGATTCCTGTCATTTAAAAAATCCTCAATTCTGAGAAATGTTTTCATATGTGATTTGAATGTATGAACGGCCATTTGAATTACTTTATCTGGTAATTTATTATATAACTTAATGCTAAGCCTCATAAAATAATTACTGCTTTTATGAAGTCTTTTATGAAGACTAATGGTACATTGGGTAGGTATTCCGTTTGTTTGTCTGCCTTGTTGGTCTAGTGGTAGCATGCATCGCCTAAGGATCAAGAGGTCCCGGGTTCAATTCCAGAGACGGGCAAAAAATTTGAGGCTGGGTGTTTCAATATTGAAATTACTTAGTGACAGTCCGGAGTCAGGAAGTTGGCGGTTTAATCACCTCCGTACCTCGGAAAGCACGTTAAGTTGGTTCTCTAAAGTAGCTTTTAACAATAAAATCTTGCCTCATTATAAAATGA
Organism: Glyphodes perspectalis; assembly: GCA_951394215.1. Lineage (NCBI taxonomy): Eukaryota > Metazoa > Arthropoda > Insecta > Lepidoptera > Crambidae > Glyphodes > Glyphodes perspectalis. Next base: position 10,377,497 of record OX596223.1, on the reverse strand, counting down.
CTATGATGTCGTCTCGATTGATTGGTTACTATAGTCCGGATAACGTAAGCTTTATTTTAAATCTTTATAGTCCGAAGGCTTTGGGTTCAGTACCCGTGCAGGTATGTTATGCTTGCTCACAAATTTTGGCGGGTAATATTACGTTTCCATATACGTAATGGAAGCATTGGGAAACGTTTCCCATGACCACCATAAAAAGGCCATAGGCTTTGTTTTAACCAATCAAGGCAGATGAATCACGTGTCGGAAAATAGATGGTAGGGTGACCATGATTACAAGCTTATGTATTAACAGAAATGGACCATTATGGCAACCCTAACATTTACTGAGTGATCGTTTAATGTTTCTTTACTCAATCCAATGGGGTAAATATATCTTATGTGTTAATTTAAATTATAAGTTGTCTAAGTATGAGTAGATTTATACCAAATTTATGTTCGGCCGTTTTATCGTTATTTGTAAAAAAACATTGAACTTACAAATATCCAAATTCTCAAACGTCCAGACAAGCAAGCTTTCAAACTCAAAACATCCAAACTAATAAATATACAAATCTAAACATCCAAACACCTTCACTTTCACATCTATAATATAATATTAAGCGTATTGTGGTCATCAATAAATAGTAGGGATGTGTGGTCACCCATCGGCCAGGCGCTCAAACAAGGTTAAACTGGGTAACAACACGTTTTCCCACGCTACAACCACGCGCTTTCTACAGCCCCGCCTAGAGACGATGGAAGGGACATTAGATATTTGTGTCCTATTATTATAGTATTATTTTGAACTAGCTTCTGCCCACGGCTTTTCTCGCGAAGTACATCGATAAATCATAGCCTATATGTTATTCGGGTGTATACTCTATATTATTGTGAAGTTTCATTAAAATCCATTCAGTAGTTTTTGTCTGAAAGAGTAACAAACATCCATCCATACTTACAAACTTTCGCATTTATAATATTAGTAGGATTATTTTGAATATTTTTTTTGTGTGATGAGATGCGGTGGTAGCTCAATGGTAAGGACACGCACCTCTTAACCGAGGAGTGCGGGTTCAAACCCGGGCACGTACCTCTGGATTTTTCAAATCTATGTACATATTTATACCACTAGCTCGACGGTGAAGGAAAACATCGTGATGAAACCTGCAAAATTCAAATAACTTTGAATTTGTAACCATGATCCAAAAATTGTTTGGTTCCCCTATCTTAGGGTTACGAAGGTCAGATCGGCAGTCGCTTCAATGTAATTACCAGACTCGCTAAATCCTGGATCATGGTCTAAGCGGACCCGTCTAAACACGGGACATAACGCTAGGAAGATGGATATTTTAAGTATTTTTTTTGTATAAGGCGATTGTGAACACCGTTAATTTGTAACCTATTTCGTTATATTGTGAACTGAAGATACATTGTGAACTGAATAGTACTGATTCCAATATAGACGCTTAACTTGACAATCAAATGAGGTGCTTGATAGTAAGTGCCATGTTTATAATCTGACCTGTGTAACCTCACCGGCTATAAGGAACCGCTCACATCCAGGCTTATCAGAAATAGTTTTCCTTATATCTTTGGTGCCTGAATGCACTAAATATCTATGCCGGTATTATAGAGATAAAATTGCGTTTATTCGTACGTTACATAGTAGACTAGATATTGAAAACATCACTGGTGTAACCAGTGGCGGATTTACCCTAAGGCCCGGTAGGCCCGGGCCTAGGGCGGCCAGATATTAGAGGCGGCCAATCGTGATAAAAATTAAGTGATGACTCTTTAGTACTGAGAATTATGGCCTGGGGCCTACGGCGGCCAAGATTGTATCTGCCACTGGGTGTAACTCCAGAAGTAATAAAACGAAAAATATTTTCAATTATTCTCTAATAATTTAAATTAAATTCTCCAGACTGACACATCAATTCCCTAGTTTCAAAAGCGTATAAGCTTGTGCTATGGATACTAGGTGAACGGATAGACATACTTAAATACGTTAATAAACATTCATGACTCCAGTACAAAAGTCCATGTTCGTCACACGAAACTTTTGCACCTGTAAGAGTAGTATAATGGGTACTGTATATTATTACCATACCACACATGATATCCCCGAAGGGGGAGACATAGTCTAAGGGTCAAGGAATTTCTCTAATCACTTTAAGCCAGAAATAGAATTGAATTCGGTCAGATAGAAGAATTGAGCGGTGGTAGCTCAATGGTAAGGACACGCGCCTCTTAACCGAGGAGTGCGGGTTCAAACCCGGGCACGTACCTTTGAATTTTTAAGTCTATATACGTATTTATACCACTAGCTCGACGGTGAAGGAAAACATCGTGATGAAACCTGAAAATTCAACAACTTTGGATTTGTAACCATGATCCAAAAATTGTCTGGTTCCCCTATATTAGGGTTACGAAGGTCAGATCGGCAGTCGCTTCAATGTAATAATCAGACTCGCTAAATCGGGACATTACGCTAGGAAGATGATGAACAAGGATCATCACCTACGTCATTAATCGCCTTTTTATAACACACACTTCGTACATTAGTTTCAAGTCCAGACCAACATTGGACAATTAGTAATCTCATTTCATTTTATACTTGTCTGTTCTTGACAAATATAAAGTAAAGTTATTGTTGCTTTTGCATATCTATAGACAAGTTTCAATCTTATGAAAGTTTCAAACCAATTCACTATTTCAAGCGATGAATTTAGCGATAAACAGAATGTCTAGTCAATCTCAAACCACATCTAGGATTAGCGAATTCTGTGTTATCTTGGCACGTGCTATGTGGCCAGTAAAGATAAGTTATCAGAGAGGTACCATAGGGACTTCTTTTGCGCAGTAATATTCAAAGCATTGTTTTAAATTTTGATTACCGTGGGGTTATTTGGTTGGTATCCATTAATTAGTGATATTATCGTTATTTTAATTAGGGAATTTGAAACATTGTGAGATAAGAGATCTGATTCCCCTGACTCACTTATAATTGTATAAACAAGTATGACTTTCATAGACGTTAGTTCACAAATATCAAGAGTTATTTTACTGGGGAGAGAACAATTCTCCTAAATTGTGACTGATTAGATAAGGTTTCATTTAGTGGTATCCTTATTCATATCTTTATTAGGACAGTCAGAGAACATAACATTGATACTGCGATCTTATTTAAAAACATGCGTTTTGAAATAAGATCGCAGCCACATTTCACAGTAGTAACGCATGCAAAATGTAAAATTATCTTGAAAATTCTTTAAAAAATTTAACTACTACGAGTTTCAATGGAAGTTTCTCACGGCTCTCGCTTACACTGTGAGCCCTGTACACTCGTAAACAATAACAGACAATCCTTAGCCCAGGCAGTAAACTTTCGCGTGATCTAGACTTTTAATGGGCTGAGCCTAGATAGCGATAGATAGGGGGTTTTATGGACCCGTGAGGTATACTTGTACTTAACGCGATTGTCAGATAGGTTTAAAACTTAAATATAATAGACAAAGAAATATAAACGGTGAGATGGAAAAGGCTATTTTAAATTTTTCTATTTTGTCCTTTTTATTATTTAGGTATACTGCAAAATATTGCCGAATAAATCTGATACATTCATAACATCATCATCATACCCGAAGGGGTGGACAAACATTCGTGTGATGAATACTTAGGTTTGTTCTGTGTCTGGGTGTTAATACCTAATATTTAAGTATTGTTAATTAGTACTAAAGTAAAACAAATAATGCTGGAAGAAAATACTTCCAAGTATTATGTCCCGTTTTTAGTCGAGATCGCTCTGAACGTGATCTTGGATTCAGCGGGACTGGTTATTCCTGGAAGCGACTGCCATTTGACCCTCATAACTATAAAACAGGGTTTTTCCTAATTGCGTTTATAGTTATCTAAATATTCAGTATTTTAACGATGTTTGCCCGCGCCTATCGTAATAAAATTATTAGCAATGATTTAATTGACCTTTGCTAAACAAACATGACATATATAGAAGTATCTATATATTGATACTTGAAGCAAAATCTTTGTTATTACCCCTTTTTATGATAATTACGCGGACGGAGGAGTATGAGATTTGGCACAGTTAAACTTTATATGGAGAAGGAGTGCAGAAAGCTAAAAATAGTGTATAAGCAATACTTATAATAAATAAACCAATAATAACAATAATAAACTGTCCCATGTCGGTCTGGGACTAAAAAAAAAAGAATGTGCTAACTGTGTTTCTTGCCAAGCATGTCGTAAAAAGCGACTAATGTAATTGGGGTTGTGGGTATGTGATTGTGTAGGCGACAAGCTAGCCCAGCGCAGTTTTATTTTTGGCTGAATTTGGTTAAAGGGGCCAGCTGCCCCTTTGAATCTGTCTACCCTTTCAGGGATTATAGGCGTGATGTTATGTTATGTTATGTTTGTTATGTAAATAAATAAAAAAAGTCAAACTAATAAAGGTCGAATTTCGACCAGGGGCCCATCACTAGTATAAATAATTTAATAACAATAATAACATTGATAATTGCTCAGAGTTACATATCAACTACATACTTCCTAACTAAACAAAGGTATATACCTAATATAATTTATATATAAGGTATGTAGAAAATTTAATTAAAAAAAAGTTATTCAACATATCCTAATTATCTAATAATATAAATGCTAATGTGAATGCGTTTGTTTGCTATGATATCGCTTATGATGAAAGTTGGTATAGATGTAGGCAAAAGTCTGTTGATGATAATAGGTTTCTTTTCATCAAAGGTGATGTTAGGAGCCATAATATAATAAGTTTAGAGCTTGTATGAAAAGGATTATGAATGTTATAGAAGAGAGTGAGGTGTGTAAGGACCGTGCCGTATGGCGTTCGGGTCTCTGCCTGCCCCGCTAGGTAAATGGCGCTAAGCATGTTATCTGTTCTTGCGATAAAACTGGAAAGTGGTGAATTGAGAGGCCTGATGGATGTGGCTAACTCGTCGCCTACAAACACCCAATACACCATTAATCGCCTTTTACGACATGCTAGACAATGAATACAGTTGGTACATTATTTTAAAGTCCAGAACCATCGTGAGACACAATTACCCAACAATCTCCTTTGAATCTATTCCCGTAACAATTTAACTTACTATAAATCAGAGTTTAATCAAACAACATTGTTCAAAAGCGTTTTCAAGTGGTATGCGCCTGGATTTTGATAATCCCCAAATACCGCACTATGCATTAAGACGTATTATCAAGTACCTTTATCCACAGTGGAGTTCAAAATAAATTCATCCACCCTGTACAATTCAAAAGCGAAAACGAACTTTATTGCAATGTATTAAAGTTCAATTCGTGTTAAAGACGCGGCATCCTCATTTCAGATATGTGGGAATAGAAATGCGATCTTGTTACTTAAGGATAAGGTTGATTTTGTAATGGGGTTGCGGTGCATAATGCAGTCTGTTAAAGAAGAGTGGACGCCTTGTTCTTGATACTCGACACGGTGTGTGTTTCCATTGTTTGCGACGACACGAGACGGTTTTGTGTTTTTGAGAGGTTGAAATCGATGTTTTGTTTATTTTGAGATTTCTGTATACACATTAACTTCAATGGTTTCAACTTAAGTATGTCTTGTTATATGAACAATGGAAAAGGCGGAGATAATTTTTTTTTTACTAGAAATTAAAGGTTATGATTTTCATCGGAAATATTTATTTTTAACTATAGGAAGTCACATATTTTAATTGTCATGAATAAATTAAATCCGGTCCATTTAACAGGATTTCATTAAATTTTCTATTCTTTTGAAGATACAATAAATATGTTATGCACAAAATGAATTGAGATATTCTTCAATTATTCTTTATTTGTTGTATTGTTGGAAGAAATAAAAGCAACCAATTAAGGGCACGAATTATATTCCTTGTATATGAAAGTATAAAAACAATTCATTTGTCCACTCCATTTTCGTATTGGTATTTGCCATATAAAACAATCCTTTAAAATACTGCACATTTGAAACACACAAAGCTCAATTTAATTTCCATATAAACGAGAATATAGCTCTCAACGTTTGATTATCCGCAATAAGGAAAGACGCCAATTCTCGGAAATCCCTCACAATCGCCGATCAGTGTTGTGGAGCCGCGCACAGTGCAAGTGGCTGCAGTGAAGCCGTGCACTCGTCCAGTAACTCAGAACTATCGTGTAACGGGACGTGCACCCTTAACACAGTGCAGGTGGCAACAGTGAGGCGTCTTTGCATCTGTGAGGTTAATTTCTACTAATGCTGTATCTACCAATACTAGTCCCGTGTTGGTCTGGGACTATAAAAGAATTTGCCAACTGTGTTTCTTGCCTAGCATGTCGTAAAAGGCAACTAATGGTATATGGGGTTTTGGGTATGTGATTGTGTAGGCGACAAGCTAGCCACTTGTCACTACTTTTTCACAATTTTCCATCTAACTCAGCCCATTGTCCCGTGTTGGTCTGGGACTATAAAATAATTTGCCAACTGAGTTTCTTGCCTAGTATTTCGTAAAAGGCGACTAATGGTATATCGGGTTTTGGGTTTGTGATTGTGTAAGCGACACGCTAGCCACTTGTCACTACTTTCACACAATTTTCCATTTAAACCAGGCCAGTTTTATTTGGCTGAATGTGATTAAAGGGGACTGCTGCCCCTTTGACTCTGCCTATCCCTTCGGGGATCACGGGCGTGATGTTATGATGATGACCAATACCAGCAGGGTAGGCAGAGAGAACCGAGCATCATGATACGGTCCTTGCATACTTCTCTCGCCTCTTTGACAGGTCTCCTATTTTTATATACGCTTTGCAGCTATTATAGCTTCTAGCAATACTATTTCTACCAATAACAGACAGCGAGATTATTCTCCATAAATTAGGGGCTATAGTGTCTCATTTTGTTTAATAGTTTTTTTTGGGGACTACTCACCCTGACAAAACGTAATCTTTTTGTAAATGGCACATGCGAAGTTTATTGCTGCCAATGTCATCTAGGATATTGAGAGGAACTAACTAAACTTCACGCCACTTCCCTAGCAGGGTAGCCATATTGAGAGAATTGTTAATATAACTCAGTCGGGATTAAACTAAACCACAAAACTTATTCAAATCAAAATCTGAAAATGTACGGAAATTAAATGTTTTACGGCTTAGCATTTCGTCTCTGATTTCCGTTCACAAAGAAAATGTATTATCACTACTTCAAATCTTTATCGATAGTCCTGTCGAGGGAATGTTAGTATGCTGTCTTCTCCTACACTGTGGCCAATCTATGCGATGTGTTCGTCAGTAAATATCTTAGTAGCGAACATACGCCAGCGTGGGTGGAGGCTTGGGTTACTGAGATGCGTATCTTTGTAACTGGTAGTGGTACTCGTTCTGTCTTGAAGCAACTTTGTACTAAGATCATTTTGAAAATCGAAAAAAGAAAAATCTAACACTTGTTTTGCCTGTGGCTCTGTTCGCGCATTCGGCCTTTTACAGATACAAGTGTTAATGTGCTTCAAAAAAAAAATGTTTAAGTAAAAGACGTAGGGTAGGTTAAAACTTTTAGCGACGTGACAGACAGACAAAGCCACTTACGAATTTTACTAAGGACTAGCTGTGCCCGCGGTTTTACCCGCGTTTATGGTTAATGTTATATAGCCTATAGCCTTCCTCGATAAATGGGCTATATAACACTGAAATAATTTTCCAAATCGGAACAGTTGTTTCTGTGATTAGCGCGTTCAAGTAAATAAACGAACTTCAGCTTTATAATATTAGTAAAGTATAATATAGATTAGACAGTAAATTACATCAATGAGGCTTTTTTGAATTAAAACATCCAAAAGATGGCGTAACTGTGACTTGCGGTCTTGTCATCCCCCTCATTGGTTACTTGTCAGACCAAACTGACATGCTGTCAACAAGGAGCCAATAGTGACAGTGATAAGACCACGAGACTCCCTCGTGCCATCTGGCGGTTTTTGTATTTATGAAAACCCTCATTGATGATGACGCACATTAAATTATATTATTTCGAACCCATGTCATTTGTTTACGAGTTAAACTGCACTCGGCTGCCTCAACGAGTCTACATGGTGAGTCGTAAAATAAAACCCAATTATTCGAACAAACCAACGGCAGGAAGCTAGTCTAACATAAACATCATTTCATTGCATAACCAGATTAAATATATAATCGCCATCACCGCTGTAGGTTCTAATTAAAAACCAATAACAATATCGTAAATCACAAACACTGAACGTAAGAAAGCTCTTCAAGCTTCCGCTGAGCTTTATTGCCGTTTCACAATGTTGAAAGCTGGCACAGTTTCTATAAATATTGTATATTTCAATTATACCGTTTTTAGGGGCCTGTATAGAAATTATTGAGGAGACCAATCCAGTTTTAGGAGATTAGGGTGAAGTTTTAACCGTTGCGGAATTCCGTATAGTAGATTTTTGTATGCTATTGCAGACGTTTCCTATGTTGGTCTGGGACTTCTAAAATAATGTTTCGATTGTGTTTTCAGTATGTAGTAAAAGGCGATTAATAGTGTATTAGGTGTTAGGGTTTTGATTGCTTATTTGTCAGAAAGATGGTTATTGGACTCTGCCCATCCCTTCGCTGGATTGTGGATTAAGCAAATCTATTTATTAAGTTTAAGTGATTACTATCTGACCTAGACAGTAAAATGTATCAGGCCATTGAAAAATATTTATCAAACTCTATTAAATTATTTGTCTAACCTAACCCAGTTTTTATCTTCATCTTCCTGGCGTTATGTCCCGTGCTTAGACGGGGTCCCCTTAGACCATGATCCAGGATTTAGCGAGTCTGGTAATTACATTGAAGCGACTGTCGATCTGACCTTAGTAACCCTAAGATGGGGGAACCAGACAATTTTTATTTATAGTTACACATCCAAAGTTCTTTGATTTAGCAGGTTTCATCACGATGTTTTCCCTAACCGTCGAGCTAGTGGTATAAATACGTACATAGATTTGAAAAATCCAGAGCTCTGTACGTGCCCGGGTTTGAACCCGCACTTCTCTTTTTATCTTGACCAAAGGTGGTTAAAGTGGATTGATGTGCTATTAATTCTGTCTACCCTTTTGGGGAATGCGTGCGTGATGACATATCACTCTGTTTTGTCCTCTACGGAACCTCTAATTTGCCTGCGACTTAAACTTGACCGGGTTAGATTATTATGATTTGTTGTAACTGATAAATCGGTCAGCGTTTAGACATGTTGTGACGTAAAGTGACAAGACTTATGTTATATTAGATAATCCCTATACCGTAAATAAAGGTATTAAGAAATTTCACGTCAAAACTGATTGTGGTGACGCCGTAATCAGATGTTACTTATAGTGTTTATAATGGGGAAATATAGCGAAACGAAGAAAGTTTCATAAATAATATTGTTAGTTATAAATTTATTCATAAATACAGTAACAAGTTACAAGGAGTTTTGAGAGTAAAAGTAAATATTGTTTTCATGAAATAGCAATAATCTTTACTTTCTTTATTAATAACTTGCAGCTACCCACGGTTTCGCTCGCGTAGGTCCCTTTCCCGTGGGAATATGAGGATAAAATATAGCCTTTGTTACTCCCTAATAAAGTAGCTTTCCATTGGTGACAGAATTTTTCAAATCGACCCAGTAGTTTTTGAGTTTATTCATTACAAACATACACACACACAAAAATACAAAAATACAATCTTTTCACTTTAAATCTTAGTATTGACTAGTATAGATATATCTAGTAGTATTTATATATTTATATAAGAATGGTTTTCAATATTTAAGATATAGAAAGAGATTGAGACTAGCTTATTCCTGTGGCTATGCTCGAGATGATACGAGAAAACGAGAGCTATTAATTCTCGTGTTTGTACGGATAATAAGGTACCCGGTGATATTCGAAATTAAGCTACTGAAAACCTGTTTGCAAAATTTTATGATAATCGGTTGAATAGTTCGGACATTAAAGAGTAACTTAAAAACAAACAGATTTTTATATTTATAAGTCTCTTATATCAAAGGGAAAGTTCCAAGCATATCAGATGGTTATTCTCGTATTTGTACGGATAGTAACGTACCCGGTTGTATCCTAAATTAAGCTACTGAAAACCTGTTTGCTAAATTTTATGATAATCGGTTGAATAGTTCAGACATTAAAGAGTAACTTAAAAACAAACAGTTTTTAAAATGTATAAGTCTCTTATATCAAAGAGAAAGTCTCTTATATCCAAGCATATCAGATGGTTATACTTAACAATAAAGATAATTATTTTATTTGTATGTCAATCAGTTCCGATAAAATCTCGTGTAGAGGTAACCTTATCTGACAGCTGACATTATTTGCTGGTTTTCGTAAGATATCAAATATACAAATATTTTTCGTCTGATAATTTTATTATTGATACTTTGTTTGAAAAGGTCAAGAATTTCAAAAATGCCTACATCTGTTTATCACCTCGGTACTTTATCAAGATCTAAAAATATAAAACAAAAACACACACACGCGCATAATACCCGAAGGGGTAGGTAGAGTCGAAGCGGCAGCAGGCCCCTTTAACCACATCTAGCCAAAAACTAAACTGGACTGGATTAGACGGAAGATTGTGAAATAGTAGTGACAAGTGGCTAGCTCGTCGCCTACACAATCACACACCCAAAACCCCATAAACCATTAGTCGTCTTTTACGAGGTGCTAGGCAAGAAACACAGTTGGCACATTATTTTTTAAGTCCCAGACCAACATGGGACTAAAACATAAACAGTTCATTAATAAAGCAATCTGGATCTGTAGACTGATTTAGCTGTTTATCTAAGTTGTACGATTATAGCAGCTAAGATTAACAGATAAAGCCGGCATAATATGTTTCTAATGCATTTTACTACATAGACTTATGGTCGCCCATCTTCACTTAACTTAACTTTGGTTTACATACATAGGCCTTTAATGAATGTCACTGTCAAATAAATTAAATTCTTCCTAGCGGTTTTGCTTTTTCGGAGCCGCTTACACGATGATTCAGGATTTAGCAAGACTGCTAAATACATTGAAGAAGCGACTACCTATCTGACCTTCGTAATTTATAAATAAATAATAATAATAATAAATAAATATCCGACTACATCACATACATTCATTTGACTCCGAGGTAAGTAGCTTAAGCACTTGTGTTACGAATATCAGAATCACCAGTGATATTACAAATATATACCTAAATATTAGATATTAACACCCAGACACAGAACAAACACAAGTGTTCATCATACGAATGTTTGTCCTGGGTGGGAATCGAACCCAAAATCTATACAGAATGCGCCATTGAGCCAGTGAAATCAAATTAATCTTAAAATGATATTAATATTTAAAAATATAAAGGTACGTGCCAGGGTTTGAACCAACATAACTAGCATGCGATGTCTGCCATTGCCCTAACACCTTGCGCATACACAGAAGTTCGAAATAATACATTTCTCAGAACGAAATATGTTACGTTTACAATAGCATCATAAATCGCCGGTAAAAAGCTTCGTTCGCAAGATTTATTGGAAGGGTGCGCAAAGGGGTAAGCACAGCTGTTTGAAAGATATTGCTTTTGAATGACAGCTCCTGTTCGAGGGAGGAATCTATTGTTTTTAAGTTTTGGTAGGAAAAGGTCAAAAGTCTTGAGATCGTTAATTGTCATCATGATTTAGAACAGGGGTTGTCAACTAGGGTTGCCAACTTTTTTTACAAGAAATAAAGTATATTCAGGTCTATGAAGAATATTCAACAGTATTTTAGAAAAATGAACAGTATTTTATTTATTTATTGTTTTAAATACATATTTTTTAGAGCTTCTCCCACTAAGTATAACGCATAATAATGTGTTTGCATTTTGATGCTGAAAATAGTATTTTGTATACTTTATTTTTGTTCAACAGTAAAAAGTATAATTTAGTGAAAAACAGTATAATACTGTTTAAAACAGTACAGTTGGCAACCCTATTGTCAACTATGGATTTAGCGATCGTAAAATAATGTTGTTAATGCGAAAATGGATTTGTTGATTGGTTTATTATAATTTCGCGTTTTTAGTACGTAATGGAGAATTATATTATCAAATTTGTGTATATGATGTCAAGGGTATAGATACTTTTTTTTCCGGACAAAAAGGGCTGGACCCATTAGATAAAATCATTTACACTTATAATTGCGAACAGATAGGAAATAAGTAAATAACAATGTACTATACTATACATAACATTACGCCCATGATCCCTGAAGGGGTAGGCAGAGTCAAAGGGGCAGCTAGCCCCTTAACCACATCCAGTCAAAAATAAAATCGGGATGGAAAATTGTAAACATTATACTATTACGTCTAGAATCCCCGAAGAGGTAGCCAGAGTCTAATTAGCAGCAAGCTTATTAACTTTAGACATAACTAAAAGTGAGATGTTACATAGAAAATTTAAAAGTGATGAAGTTGTGGCTAGCACGTCGTCTACGCAATCACAAATCCGATATCCAACGCCTTTTACGACATGCTAGGTTAGGAACGCAGTTTTCAGTTGTCATATTTGTTTCAAGTCCCATAAACATGGGACTAACTGTAAATGTATTATTGAAGTACAGTTACAATAGGGTATATGCAAAATTTCTTTTTATTCATTTGTTTTAATCTACTATAGCATAGGTAAACACATCTGGAAGATTTATTTTTGTATCTTGATTATTGACTGAGTTCATTAATTCAAATCACATATGAAAACATTTCTCATGAAAAAGGGCTATTATAGAATTGAAGATTTTTTAAATGACAGGAATCTACAGTCTGCGCTCTAATTCTTGCATGGTCTACTCTACTATTGTAATGTATTACATTAATTGTATTTGAATTGTATAAATTTGTAGAAGTAGATATTAAGTAGCATTGTTATTGTATACATGGCGATTTAAAAGAGCAACTACCGAGTTTCTTGCCGGTTCTTCTCGGTAGAATCAACGTTCCGAACCTGGCGGTAAAATATTTTTTTTGTATTATTATGACTATTCATAAGTGCTTTTGTGGAGCCTACATAAATAAAGATATTTCTTTTCTAGTTGTTGTTGGTTAGACAGAGAGATCCGATGTGGAATGTGACTTCAAATAGCAAGCGCGCGAAAAAATCCTTTTTCGTGTGAGGTGTGAGTGCTATTGGTTTAAAACTGTTATATCTCGTTGATCTTTTGATAAATCTTGGTTCTGTTTTTCACTCTTAGTATTTTTTTTTATCATATATTTTCTGACGAATGCGTTAAATGACTGAGCTTTCATCATGACATGGTACCAATACTATGGCGACGTGACCTGTGTGCGGTTGTACCGTCTTGTCTCTGACCCAATTCGTTTATAGAAAGCGACACCATAGCCAATAGATACCATCGTGAATCCGATTTTATCTAACCGTAAATTTCTTCGCTAGTACTGAGGGTAATGACCATTTACAATTACTTTCAAATGCTAGTGAAGTGGAGCTGGCGAGAATTGAAAAAATATATTCATACATATGTGAAAAACGACAGGCCCGTTGGTCGAGTGGTCAGAGACCCTGGCCACGAAACCAAGGGTCGCGGGTTCGAATCCCGTTAGAGGCAAATGTTTCGTGTGATGAACATGGACATTTGTACTCGAGTCATAGATATTCATAAACGTATTTAAGTATGTCTCTCCGTTCACCTAGTATCCATAGCACAAGCATAAGCTTAGTTTGGGACTAGAGAATTGGTGTATCAGTCTGAAGAATGTATTTATTTTATTTAAATATAATCATAAACATCATAATCACACATAAGTGTATAACTTACAAAAAAACACAAAAATCCTTTCGGTTCTCAACCTTTTTTCGTGTATCCTAATATTTCAGCGCAGGATATTAATTGATACTTAAAGAATGGCTATTATATTTAAAAAATGAAGTACATAATTATTAACGGACAGTCCGCAGGTGTAATAAAAAACAAATACTTGTACACATAAGTGTAAGATTATATTTTATTAATTCTAGAAGACGATTACGGGCGTGATGATGTCATTACGCCCGTAATTCGAGAAGGGGTAGGTAGAGTTCAAGTAGCAATGAGCTTCGTAAAGCACATTTAGTCAAAAAACGGTTAGATGTAAAGTTTTAAATAGAAAAGATAAGGTGCTAGCTTGTCGCCTACACAATCACATTAATCACCAATCACTATATAAACACATTTTTGTCGAACTTATTTGTCTGCCTATGTTGAGTTTATAATAATCCTTGACAAATTATACTTAATACCCTAATTTTTTTAACAATTCCGCTTGTTTGTTTCAGGTAAATACGAGTCAACTTCCTCATTATCTTGCCGGAATCTTCCAACTTCTAACTAACTTGCCTGCCTGTCTGCCTTTTACAAATGAGTTTTCAAATCAAACATTTATTTGCTCACTAAGTGTACTTAGGTGTTAACATAAAAGGAACTTACAACTTAGTTACCATTTAGGTAAATAAATATTGCAAATTCAAGGACAGGTGTAACACAACAATTATAGTAATAGATGTAACAATTATTATTTATGGAGAGTTCAATGTAGGTATAGAAAATATGTACATAGTCAATATCTTTACTAATACTACTATTGATATAAGTATTAGTACTGTACTATTGATTTGACAAGCTCGATAGCGCATGCGGTAGTGACCCTGCCCCATGCGCCAAGAGTTGTGGGCTCGATCCAATCCAGGACCAACATTCGTATGATGAATACTTGTGTTTGTTCTGTGTCTGGGTGTTAATATCCAATATTTAAGTATATGTTTGTAATACTACTGTTGATTCTGATATCCGTAACACAAGTGCTAAAGCTACTTACCTCGGAGTCAGATCAATGTATGTGATGTAGTCGGATATTTATTTATATTTATTTACTTATTTATTTATTTATTTAGAAGATGTTAGATATTAATTGATACTTAAAGAATGGCTATTATATTTAAATTATGAAATAATTATTAACAGGCCGCAGGTGTAATATAAACCAAATACTTGTGCTTTATACTATCTCCAAATGCAACACGGACTAGTATATAATTTTTGGTTTTACCAGTCGATATCCATGATACATTATAATCAAATAAATCACTTAGTGTGGTAAATTTTTACATGACTTCTTAGAATAATATATTAAAGAAAGAGAAGTTAACCGTCGGCCAAATCTCTAACAGCCGCATCCATTTCACACAAGCCCACAAGGGGGCTTCAGCGCCCACTTTGAGAACCACTGGCGTAACAAAACCTCTGCTACCGAATACAAGCACGTTTCACAATGTATACAGGTGTGTTTGTCTGTATGTTTGTGCTTTTATCGTGGACAAACACTTGAGCACTCAGAATGTGGACTACTGTTATTGAGCTCTGTATATACTATCTGGAGGCTGGCTGAACCTGGTAGGAAATGTTTGCGAAGGTGTACGGAAAATGGCTAAAAGTCTTCTCTAAAAGTATGACTAGTATAATGGTAGGTGTAATTATGTAATCTATAGAAGATTTTTCAAGTGAAAAGTATTTATAATTGCTATTATACATAACTAACTAACTAACTAAACTTCACGCCACCTCCCTAGCGGGGTAGGCAGAGAGAACCGAACGCCATATGGTACGATCCTTATACACCTCACTCGCCTCTTCAACATTCATGATCCTTTTCATACATATTTACTTTTTATAGATTTGTATAGCATTATTTAGTAACCTTTTACGACATGCTAGGCAAGAAATACAGTTGGCACATTCTTTTTAAGTCCCGACAAATATGGGACATGATTCTCACCAACAAATATAATTGTATCATAAATCGATATTGTTTAACGAGAAAAGTTTCATTTCAATAAATTACTGCCGTTCAAAGATTCTTTCAAAGATAACCACAGGTCATTGTTTAGTACTATAATTACCACACCATTATGCGCCTCAGCTTTTAAGATCCAATAACTATTGAGGTTATTTTCTCAGAGTTTAACCATCGCAACATTAATCCTTTTTTGATTCAAACACCTCGTTATGCCGAGATTAACGCACTTTCTTTGAAAACTGACAACGTACTATTTCCAACGCTTCTGAGAATTCCATGCGGTCGTTAAATAATACCAAGAACTTGGCCTTTTTTTACTTCGGCGTTAATAAATAATCTCACTGGATTTGCAACCTTATCCTATCATTAATAAGACACATATGGTTTTAAAATCTTAAATCGAGAAACAGCTATTGAATTACATGTATATTCTGTTGTAAATTTTTTAATTTAGGTACCTTGCTTTTGTGTTAGGAATTATTTCTCAACTCTCAACATGTAATTATTATTTATATAAGTCATTACAATTTTATTAACAAGAATTTATTTATTTATTTATTTATCCAAAAAGGTACACCTGTAACATAAAATAATATGGTCATAAAATTCTTATACATATGCCTATTACAGGCGTTGACAACATTGAAGGTAACAACATACGTATACTTTTAAAATTAAGAATTAAAACTTTCATACATACCTACCTACCATTACGGTTGCAATCCTCGCAATGCTAGCGAAGAGTGCTAGGAACAATGAGCTTGTCATACCACATTTGTACAAAACTAGCTGTACCCGCGGTTTCACCCGCGTTTATGGTTAATGTTATACAGCCTATAGCCTTCCTCGATGAATGGGCTTATCTAACATTGAAAAAAATTTTCAAATCGGACAGTAGTTTCTGAGATTAGCGCGATAATAAAAACCTCTTCAGTTTTATAATCTAATATATAAAATTGCCATGTCACAATGTTAGTTACCGTACTCCTCCAAAACGGCTGAACCGATTTTGATAAAATTTTGTGTGCTTATCGGGTAGGTCTGAGAATTGGTAAATTAAAAAAAGTGGGAGTTGAAAATCCGAGAACGGGTCGTTACGAAGTGCGCCGGGTTAGCTAGTAATAGTATAGATTTGATTTCGGCTAGGCGGAAAATTGTGATTGACATGCTAGGCAAGGAACACAGTAAGTATATTATTTTTTATATTATACTAGCGACCCGCCTCGGCTTCGCTCGGGGTTGAATCACCCAGCTATTGGTGAAAACCGCATCAAAAACCCTTGTGTAGTTTATAAGATCTAAGTGAACAGACAGAAGCGGCGACTTTGTTTATAATTATACTATATAAAGATTAATAGGTATTTATAAATATTTGACGCAAAAACTTTGTCGGTCGAAATAAACGGTCGAATTTCGACCACCAAGCGACCACCACTTAAAGTAATTAGTTTAATTATGAATCGGAGGTAATTAGTGGCTTTTGTTTTCTTTCAATATGGGAATTTTCTTTTTAACTTTTATTAGTCATTTTGAAAGCTTTTGTTCGGTCACATTATTGAATAAATATGAGGGAGTCGGTATTTTAAGCTTAGTTATTATTTTTTATTTTTACTAACGAGGTTAAAGATAAAGATAGTAGGTCTAATGATCTTGTGGTTCAGCAAGTCATAACCCAGAGTTCGAATATCATCGAATGAATAAAGCTGAAGAGTTTATTTCTTGTTTGCCTGTACGCGCTAATCTCAAGAACTACTGGTCCGAATTAATAATATATCGGACTATATCACATACATTGATCTGACTCCGAGGTAAGTAGCTTAAGCACTTGTGTTACGGATATCAGAAACAACAGTGGTATTAGAAATATATACTTAAATATTGGATATTATCACCCAGAAACAGAACAAACACAAGTATTCATCATACGAATATTTGTCCTGGGTGGGGATGAACCCACAACTCTTGGCGCATGGGGCAGGGTCAATACCGAATGCGCCACCGTGCTTGTCAAAAATGCTTCCACTTTTCGGCTTACTAAAAGGGTCTAGGGGTTCGCCGTCTTCTGGAGACTTTAGAAGGGGTACGTACGCAATATACATTTTGCCTTCGGCATATTACAAAACAGCGAGCGTTTGTAAACGGACGACGCCGTTTGTAAAATGCGGAATCATACAAATTGCCTGCGACATATGTATCACTTTGATACATATTTTTTAGACCACACTTTTCATTGCCACATTGAATTTATAGCGGACAATGAAATGGTTTCCGAACACATGTAACCAAAGAGAATGTCCCAATTCAAAATCTAGTCCGGTGATCTGATCTGTCACATTATTCATTGCTTAATTCCGGAAAGCTTACTTCCAAATGTCCAATCGTAAAGTCGGATATCGAATTTCGAGATAGTGGGTGCCAAGTTGCGAAATTTACTTTTATTAGGAAAAAGATTAAGTTTGTTCTTCGTATATTTTTATGGCGACGAAGGAAAATTGTGACATTTATGTTTTTTATCTTGATTCTTGACAGTTTTAGTAGTGGATCAAAAAATGTAGATAGTTTTACATTAAAAACTTCCCTGACTCGAGTACAAAGGTTCATCACACGAACATTTACACCTAGCGGGATTCGAATCCACGAAAAGGTCCCAATTGTGATCGTTTTACTACAGTCCATTCAAGTGTTAATGATATGTGAAACAGTATCATATTAATAAATATGGCAAGTTTTTTATATATTCTTCAAATGTCAATGCCAAACTGGTCAATGGTTTACGCATGGATTTAATTTTTTTTTTCGATTGAAATATAATATGGCATATAGATAGGTATATGGAAAAATAATATTGGCTATAATCGGTTTTTGCTTGTTAAAGTATAAATCTTAGATATAAAAATGAATTGCTGTTCGTTAGTCTAGCTAAAACTGAGGAGGAGCGGTGGTAGCTCAATGGTAAGGACACACGCCTCTTAACCGAGGAGTGCGGGTTCAAACCCGGGCACGTACCTCTGGATTTTTCAAGTCTATGTACGTAATTATACCACTAGCTCGATGGTGAGGGAAAACATCGTGATGAAACCTGCAAATTCAAACTAATTTGGATTTGTAACCATGATCCAAAAATTGTCTGATTTCCCTATCTTACGAGGTTACGAAGGTCAGATCGGCAGTCGCTTCAATGTATTACCAGACTCGCTACATCCTGGATCATGGTCTAAGCGGACCTCGTCTAAGCACGGGACATAACGCTAGGAAGATGATGAGTCTCGCTAAAACTAGAAAACGGCTGGATCGATTTGGCTGATTTTGGTTTTAAAATATTTGTAATCTTCCAGGGAAGGTTTGTACGGTAAGAAAATACGGAAACATTGCAAGGAAAATAATGAAAGAAAATCCGAGGACGGGGCGTTACGAAGTGCGCCGGGACAGCTAGTATAGGATAAATTATAAAACAGTGTATGAGTACATAACTACATAAATAAATAAATAAATAAATTCTCAAGACTGACACACCAATTCCCTAGTCCCAAACTAAGCTTATGCTTGTGCTATGGATACTAGGTGAACGGATAGACATACTTAAATACGTTTATAAACATCCATGACTCGAGTACAAATGCCCATGTTCATCACACGAAACATTTGCCCCTAGCGGGATTCAAACCCGCGACCCTCGGTTTCGTGGCCAGGGTCTCTGACCACTCGACCATCAGGCCAGCCAACATATACTATACATATTTCTATATTTTGGCGTTGGTGGCAATATTAAGTCATCAAAAATTTACGAGAAATTTTGATTTATGCCCAATAAAATCTCCCAGATAACTCGATACAAATGGAATAGGTACGCCAATAAAATATTTAATAATTCTCATTATAGGAATTTGTTTCCCCGACAAATCTCAGTTTTTACGATTCCTCGTGGAGTTACATACATTTTATGGCACATAACTTTTACGTTTGGGAAACGTATTTTATTTTTTGCGATAAGGCTATTGATAACGGTTTATTGTTTAGAAAATTAGGTTACCACATATGTTTTTTGTCAAGTTTCTAAAGCTTCTGTTCTTATATAACATAACATAATATCACGCCTATAATCCCCGAAGGAGTAGCCAGAGTCAAAGGGGCAGCTAAAAATAAAACTGGACTGGGTTAGATGGAAAATCGTAAAAAAGTAGTGACAAGTGGCTAGCTTGTCGCCTACACGGGTTTTAATTAGGGTTATTTGAACTCGAGTCATATACTGGATGTTTATAAACGTATTTCAGTATGTCTATCCGTTTACCTAGTATCCATAGCACAAGCATAAGCTTAGTTTGGGACTAAGGAATTGGTGTCAGCCTGAAGGGTACCTCGGTTCGGTTGGTCGATCGGTTTAATTATTATTAAATGAAAACTTTTCTCTTTATATTATTCATTCATTCAAATGATCACGCCCGTAATCCCCGAAGGGGTAGGCAATGTCAAAGGGACAGCTAACCCCCGGAACCACGTTCAGGCCAAAATTAAAACTGGGCTGGGTTAGATGTAAAGTTGTAAAAAGTAGTGACAAGTGGCTAGCTCGTCGCTTACACGATCGCACATCGGAAACCCGGTAGGTATACCATCATTAGTCGCCATTTATGACATGCTAGACAAGAAACACAGTTGGCACTTTATTTTTAAGTCTCAGACTAACATGGGACTTTTTATAATTATTAGTTAACATAATAATAAATATTATGAGATAATTCAAAAGAAAGCGACCGCATGTAAATTCTGCAAATTTTCGACCACAGGCATGCGTAAGGAAACACTAGCGTGCGCAGGAGTTGCGGTTGGTCGCCGAAGCCTTAGGCACTGATTCACTGAAGCGAGCCTCTTGGGTGGCGGGTACAATGGGTAATAGTGTGCCTTCGTTGGCTCAGTGGTTAAGGTAGACCGGGGAGGATATGAGGTTCGGTTAAAAAATTGTCTTTTGTTTCAAAGTCATCTGGTATAATTAGTTTTACAGGTGATTTTTTTTTACATAAGTTCAAGAATTAATGCCTTGAATAAAATTTGTTTGCCTTGATTGCATTTTAAGATAAAGCTAACATTATGTCCAGACTTTTCCTACGTGGTGAAGGATATTTTCATGAGTTGTGGGTTCGATCCCCACCCAGGACAAACATTCGTATGATGAATACTTGAGTTTATTCTGTGTTTGGATGTTAATATCCAATATTTAAGTGTATATTTGTAATACCACTGTAGATTCTGATATCCGTAACACAAGTGTGTAAGCTACTACGGAGTTAGATTAATGTATGTGATGTAGTCTGATATTTATTTATTTTATTTGCTCCAATCATAGCTTCACTTTCTATTTCTTCTTATCTTATTCATTACTAAATATAAATATATAAATATCCGACGACATCACGTACATTGATCTGACTCAGAGGTAAGTAGCTTAAGCACTTGTGTTACGGATATCAGAAACAACAGTGGTATTACAAATATGTACTTAAATATTGTATATTAACACCCAGACACAGAATAAACACAAGTATTCATCACACGAATGTTTGTCCTGGGTGGGAATTGAACCCACAACTCTTGGTGCATGGGGCAGGGTCACTACCGAATGTGCCATCGAGCTAGCCATCATGGAAATAACAAAATAGTGACATACTATTTAAAACCATTATTATTTTGTCCGGGTTTAAATCTGTGTTATATCTGATAAAACGCTATAAACCCCAGTCCTAAATTCGAAATAGCACTAAAACAAATAAATATAGTTTATCGATAGAAATAGCCTCGTAAAAGCTACATTTAATATATTTATCAGGGTTTACAACTAAATTCCTAACTGTTAGACGCTAGGAACAGATAGTAGGTCCTAATATGGCCATTAGTCGCACGATCTAGTTGTCAATTCTAATCCAAATGGCTGTCTTTGAGACATAGCTATTCGTTATAAGAGGCAATAAAACGGTTGCATTTGGTAAATTTATTTAATCTCAATTGCTGCGGCGCGGTTGAAAACACACGGTATCAACTTGACTGAAATCAATGCTTATTTTCACGGTTAGAATGTTAGGTTATGGTTTAAGTCAGATTAGTAGTTATATGGTGTAAGTAGTTAAGTTAAGCAGTAAAACGAAGAAAAAAGAACCAACTATCCACGTGTCACTACTTTTCGCTATTCTCCATCTAAGTCATTTTTGAAGGAGCATACCAAACCCCCCTTTTTTTCTACGGGGGAAATCCTCATGGACACATCTCGCTGGGGAGTGAGGTGTGTTATGTCGGACTCTTACCGGCTAAAACCCCCTGGTCTTCCATGCCGCTGAAGATGTGAGGGGCGACAGAGGTACGCTTGCGCAGTCTTCTCTATCGCCACGCGGCTCGGCCTGTACCTAGCGCTGGTACAGGCCCCAGCAGCATACCAATCCCTGACCTAACCTTTGGGGATTCAAGGCGTGATGGTTAAGAGAAAGAAAACAATATTATTAAAAATCTAAAAAAAATTCTAAGAAAAAAAAACGCTTCTAAGATGAGGTACTTTACTTTATACCATAGTGCCAATAGACGACCACGACCCTGGTTTATAGTGTCACTTGACAATAAATGAGCTCTTAAATCCATACTAATATTGTAAAGAGGGAAGACTTGATTGTTTGTTTGTATTCAATAGGCTCCGAAACTACTTAACCGATGTGAAAAAATCTTTCACCAATGGACAGCTACTTTATTGGCGAGTAACATAGGCTGTATTTTATCCCCGTATTCCCACGGGAATGGTCAGTACGCGGGTGAAACCGCGGGGTACTGCTATAAAATAATAAAAGTTAGGTGCGGTAGTGGAAGGATTAAGGATAGGATGGCTAAGAATACGCATGTATCGCCTAAGATAAACACTTGCCCTTTACATCTTCACACGTCTAACCAATTTTACGCAGTTGCGTAATATTAATCGCACGTTCAGACTGCTTAGCAATTACCCTGCAGCTGCAAGTAACAAGAAACCTGACACGCTGTCATTCCCCTGTCCTGTGCAACCGCACTTTCTCATTACCCTGCCTACCAGGCTGGAAGATTTGCGGTGTGACGGGCGAAGCGATTGTATGGGAGGTGGGAGATGTGTTGTAAAAATAGGAAAGACTAACTTTTGCATGCGGTTTCACTCGTAAATTTGTTTCAGGTGCTATGTCAGATGACCGCGTAGTAGTAGTAAAAACAACTGCTACACGGTTCCCTCGGGAATAATGTTTTTTTCTAGATACTATAAATGATTTTTGCAACCCTCATAATACATAACATAACAACACGCCCACAGTCTCCGAAGGGGTAGGCAGAGTCAGAGACTCAGCAGGCCCCTTTAACCATATTCAGCCAGAAACAAAACTGGGCTGGGTTAGAAGGAAAATTCGAGATTTTCGTTGAAAGAGGTAATAACCTAACTGTTGCACTTATTAGTAAGGACATATCTAAGTATATCAACATAAGCGAATCCACAGGTAAATTTAGTTTAAACTCAAATACATGTGACAATATCTATCACACAAATGAGCTACCAAATCAAAGCTTTTCCGTTCCTAGAAGAAATCGAAACTAACTAACTAACTAAACTTCACGCCACTTCCCTAGCGGGGTAGGCAGAGAGAACCGAACGCCATATGGCACGATCCTTACACACCTCACTCGCCTCTTCAACATTCATAATCCTTTTCATACAAGCTCTACGATTTTTATGACTCCTAACATCACCTTCTTTTAATACACGACCAATCTGGTCGTGGTAGGTAAGCCTAAGCCTTCCGCGGCTCCTACATCCGAAATCGAAACTAGCCGGATTAAATCGGTCCCATACAAACATACATCCATACATTGTTGTATGTATTCGCCCACATGTGTCACCCATCCCGACAACTGGCACAATCCAATTATTGACAGTTACGCTGTCACAACTGTCCGTAGGGTCCGTATACAGGGTGATATATTTAGTTTAGATTGCTTTTTATTTTGTTGCCACCACATGTATATGAACTGGGTTTGTAGAACAATAAATGGGTGGCCGTTTGGCCTATATAGACGTAATAGTATCACCCTATATAGTATATTACATAATAATGTTAGTCTTCCTGGCGTTGTGTCCTGTTTTTAGACGAGGTTAGGGGACTATGTAATGGTCTAGATTTAGTGAGTCTGGTTATTACATTGAAGCGACTGTTATCTGACTTTGGTAACAACGTACTAACATTATAAAGAGGACAGATTTGATTGTTTGCGTTGAATAGACTCTGAAACTACTGGACTGTTTTGGTTTTTTTTTTCATTAATAGAAAGTTACTGTATCAGCTAGTAACTTAGGCTAGGCTATATTATCCCCGTATTCTCACGGTAACGGGAACTACGCAGGTAAAATCACAGGGCGCTGCTAGTTAAAAATAAAAAAATAAAAATAAAAAAAAATTGGGTTCCAACTAAATACGTTTGCTTGTAGCATGGATATTAGGGTAACGAATATACATAAGCACGTTACGTTTGTTACAGACGTAAATATTCATGATTCGAGTACAAATGTCCATCAGACGAACATTTGCCCTTGGCGGGATTCGAACCCGATGCCTTTGGTGTCATACCCTACCCCACCACTATCCCAAGTTATGCGTAAGCGGTTACTTTACTTTTCCGCAAAAGGGATATACTTACATGTATAGTCCGCCACAAAAGTGAGTAAACAATTTTAACCTTTATTCCAAAGGGCAAATAATGTTCAACTTTGACTGGCCCGTTGGTCGAGTGGTCAGAGACCCTGGCCACGAAACTAAGGGTCGCGGGTTCGAATCCCGCTAGGGGCAAATGTTTCGTGTGATGAACATGGACATTTGTACCCGAGTCATGGTTGTTTATCAACGTATTTAAGTATGTCTATCCGTTCGCCTAGTATCCATAGTACAAGCGTAAGCTTAGTTTGGAACTATCGAATTGGTGTGTCAGTCTGGAGAATTTATTTATTTATTTATTTACTTCTGCCAACTGTACTTACAGACATTGAACAAACAAACGCACAGAAATACTTAGTATTAACTACCTTGGCTTGCTCAAGCCACTTAAACTGTCTAGATTTTATTAGCTAGCCGCATTGAAAGGTCGACTACAACTAACTAGTGCCAAAAGTTAACTTTTTTGTTGCTGAAAAGAATTTAAATACAACCAAAAGTTTAGTTTAGTTTGTAATTGAAACATTCATTTAAAAAAAGAAAATTGTTCATAGTACTTTTAGATCTCAATTTGCTTGCTATAATTATAGTTTATATCTTATTATAGTTTATATATTATTCCTGACTTACTTGCTTTTTTTTAATCCCATGACTACCTATCTGTATTGTAGCATCAATACAAAACGCAGTCTTAATATAAAGAGAATATACACCACTACTTTTTAATTAGTACAAAAAATTTAAGGGCCCATTGGGGGCGGCCTGTATGTTATATAAGAAAAGAAATTATTTTATAATATTCATAAACAGCAAAGTTATTAGCGTTTATCTATATCCCAAAATGTCGCTCAATTTATGGACGTAATTTGTAGAGCCCATTCATAAAAATGCATATCAAGCTGTCTCGCTCTCGCGGTCGCTTTCAGTCGCACCTCCGCCCCCCTTGCCCCGTGCTGTAGATACATAGGTACCTACCTACATAAAAGTTTTCGCTACAACTTTAAACTACAACAAATCTTTACTATGGTTTTCTAACCAGCGTAACTCAGACAGAAGGTAAAATAATAAGCATTCGAAAAATAATGCGCACTTTAATAAAAAAATCTAACTTTCCCTTCATACTAGACCGGGCTTAGAACCGGCAAAATTACTTTTTTACTTTAAATTAAAACGAAAATCAACAAAAAAAAAGTAGATAGAAAATACCAAAACCACTAATACATACATAAAAAGAGTAATTTTGGCGTACCTAAAAAGTTAGAATCACGATATTTACAGTAATTTTGGTTTTATCTACATAACTACCTACGTATTTATAAAAATTAAAAACTTACAAGTATTTTAATTGTCCTTCAAAATGTCCACCTTCATTATCAATGCACAGACGGGCACGTTTAATTAACTTGTTTTTTTAACGAAATAAGTACACTTATTTGCCGTTTCACTTCGTCAAAACCGTCTAAAATACTTTGTTTTAATTGTTCTACAGTAACTGGCTCACTTATGTACACTCGACGCTTAATTTCACTCCACAAAAAAAGTCCATAGGTGTGAGATCTCACGTGTTATTTGCTCTCACGGATTGCGTATTGACCACCAGTGTTCATTACCTATGTTAATTAAACAACCCGATTCGCCTAAACAGACATTTATCCGAGTACAACACATTTGCTCCGGCATTTTCGAGTATTCAGCTGCAGAGCGCAGTCCTCGGTGCATAGTCTACGGTGGTTAATTCTTGCATCTTTTTGAAATGGTATTGATGCAATCCAGCCGAAATAGCGATTTACCAGGTACAATACTGTCTGATATTGAAATGCCGAGCAGCGTCATTCGTAGGTACTTCGACAGGGGTTTTCGGAGAAATACGCTAGTACATTATCGTACAGGTCTTGCGGATACGCCGGCCTTTCTCGTCCTTGACTGTGGCTCGGTGCATGCAAAGAACCATGGTCGAGAAACCGCTGGTATGCATTTACCACGGTTCGCACGTTCAGCTGTCGAGTGTTAGGGTACTTTTCTCTGTACATACGTACGGCGGCACTCGCGTTTTCACCACACAAAAAGTACACACATAATCACATACTCCCGGGATGAAAACTGGTACGTCATCGTGACGCGACAAAGAAATCGGAAAAGTGATTGGGGCGAAAGGTGCGCGCGCGCGTGCTATCTCTTCCGGTATCGATTTGGCACTATTTTGTTTATTTGTTATTTGACCTTCCGCAAGGATCGCTGGCGCAGAGAAAGGGGCGGGGCTTAAGCTTCGACGCGAGTTTGCCGGGATTTATCAATGGACTGCGGTCGTTCAAAGGAATGGAAAAACACTGCGCGTAGTACTATTTATCTATCGGCGCGTGTCACATTGATTCAACTTAATTTGACCAATTCTTTCACTTTTTTGAGGATAATTTTGGGATTTAACTTTTTTTACTTTTGACTACATAAATATGATTAGTAACCGATACTGAGTACCCTGTTTTTTTTTTTGTACTAATTAAAAAATAGTGGTGTATATAAGAATATAAGAATGTGCCAAGTGTGGTTCTTGCCTAGCTTGTCGTAAAAGGCGACTAATGGTTTACGGGCTTTTGGGTATGTGACTGAGTAGGCGATGAGCTAGCCACTTGTCACTCCTTTTTCACAGCTTTCCATCCAACCCAGCCCACTGTTCCATGTTGGTGTGGGACTTAAAAATAATGTTCCAACTGTGGTTCTTGCCTAGCATCTCGTAAAAGGCGACTAATGGTATATCGGGTTTTGGGTGTGTGATTGTGTAGGCGACAGGTTAGCGGCTTGTCACTACTTTTTTACAATTTTCAATCTAACCCAGCCGTGCTTTATTTTTGGCTGAATGTGGTTGAAGGGGCATGCTGCCCCTTTGACTCTGCCTACCCCTTCGGGGATTATGGGCGTGATGTTATGTATGTTTTACTAATTTTGTGAATCTGTGTATTAGAGAGACGTTGTTAAAATGTACGAAAACAGGCGCTAGGTAGATCTTGTTCCTTATATAAGACTTAAATAGATCGCGACGAGATCGCACTTAAATAACGAGGAGTGCGCGCGCGCAGGTATACAGGAGAAGCATGTAGCGCTTAAAACGATCCTGGCGTTTTGTCAGGGATTACATACTATCATGTCTGTAATCTAACTATCCCTAAACTTGCCCAGGCTCACCTACCACGAGCAGATTACTCGTACGTTAACAGAAGATGATGTTAGGAGTCATAAAAACCGTAGAGCTTGTATGAAAAGGATCATGAATGTTGAAGAGGCGAGTGAGGTGTGTAAGGATCGTGCCATATGGCGTTCGGTTCTATCTGCCTACTCCACTAAGGAAGCCCCGCTAACCCCCGAAGGGGTAACCAGTTCAAGAAGCAGCAACTTTTAGCCGGAAATATGATTGTTGAGTTGGGTTAAATGGAAATTTTGAGAGAGAAGTGGCAAGTGCTAGCTTTTCGGCTACACATTTTTAAACTCAATATACCATTAGTCGCTATTTACGATATACTAAGCAAGAAACACAGTTGGCATACTATTTTGAAGTCCAGACTAGCATGAAAGTTATTATTATGTATTAATTTACATTCAAGAAGTAACAATTTTTTTTCATTATATTCTAAAGAGAGCCACTGTAAAATATCCATTAAAGCCTTCTCTTTCGCTTTCATACATTTTACGCAAGTTTCTTATAGCAAAATCAGCAAACTGTGATAAAAATGATTACAGTAACAAGACAACTATGAAATTGCCACATTAAACGATGATGAGACTTGACTTGGTGAAGCCGACGCTCTCAGCACTTAGCTGCTTGACAAACCAGTTGCATTTGCATTTAAAGTGCACAGATTTCTTGCGAACCTTTTGTTTTACAGTAGTTTTATGAAGGTTTTGTCGCTTGAATATAGAATTGTATAAATTCTTGTTTCTAGAACTTCGTTCTGTGTCTTTTTGGAATTTGTTTTGACCGCGATCCTAGATAGAGGGTTTCTGCGATTAGATGGCTCAATCCAGACTCAACAAGGCTTTGCCTAAGTATTGAACTATAATATAAATAAGATATTTCCTCTTTTGTTGGTTTCAAAAAACGTACCCATCATTGTGGTCAAAATACCTGACCCTCTGGACAGAAAAATCACTTTGCTTTTGAAATCTGGTCATTGACATTGAAGCGACTACTGCCTGGTCGTAAATATAATAATTATACAGGAGAGCCAGACAAATTGCATCATTACTTACGTAATTACAGCTAGTTATCTGAATGTGCATGATTCTTCTTGATTCTTCTTCCCTTCCGTTCATAGTTTTTAATCTGGAGGTTATATCCTTAGGCCCCTCTTCTGGGTATACTGGATACGTGCCCAGGGTCCCGCGATCGATAGGGTTCCTTAGTGTAACGTTGTACCTGGGCTCATAAGAAAATTTATTGTTCTCTTGGTCATTTTTTTTTATTTAACCTATTGGTTCCCACTGCTGGGCAAAGGTCTCCCCCAATTCTTTCCACTTCTTTCTGTCCTGGGTCAGCTCTTTCCAGGTGGTGTGGAATTCAATTCAAGTAAT
Organism: Glyphodes perspectalis; assembly: GCA_951394215.1. Lineage (NCBI taxonomy): Eukaryota > Metazoa > Arthropoda > Insecta > Lepidoptera > Crambidae > Glyphodes > Glyphodes perspectalis. The sequence continues at coordinate 10,348,384 of OX596223.1, read as the reverse complement.
CAGAACAATACATTTCATAATGTGCTCAGAGCTGTGGCCCAGAGCCTCCATAAGGTTAAATATGGGACTGTACTTGGCAAACCAGCATCCTTCATGATTGAAGACATCTTTGGTATTGAGTCATCACAATCACTCATCAATCCAATATAACTCAAAGACAGAGGTACCATTAGAGAATTGCTATAAACAAACACTTCACCGCCATATCTCTCAATCAAAACGCTGTTTAATTATAATGGCAGCTGATGTATCTTGTCATTGGATTGTTAGTCAGTTAGTTTAAATTTATTGGTGGTATAACCTTGACTCGGTTCTTAAGTCCTAGATGAAAGATAATTGCAATGTAACATTGTGTGCTGGAAATTAATGTTGCTGTAAAGATATGTTGCTATCTATTATTATTATCAACGATCTGTTCACAATAATGTTGTAAGTACACTTTTTTCATAACAAATTAGACCTTTAAATGTCAGTCATAAATTTTTAGTCATGATATTTTAATGTACCACATATTAGAGATAAGTAAAACATGTTTTTAAAAAAAGGCTATCTGTTGAGTTTCTTGCGGCAGCTCTTCTCATCAGGCCATTCAAGTCGAGGTGCTGGTAGAGTAAAAAAGTGTGACGTGCAAAAGAATTTGTTAAAAATTTACTTGCAGAAATAAATCATTTCATTTCATTTCAGTCATTTTTGTTGTATAGATATGTATAGATCCTATATGCTCTATTCTACTGTATATATTGCAGTGTTTAATTTAAAATCAATAGTGTACCAAAACTGTGGTGTACCATAATGTAAGCCAATTTGAAATCAATATCAAATCAGTTCGCCCAATCCATATAAGGAGTTCACTTTGATTAATGCTGTATTTATATTATGTATGTAAGTTCATACTAATATACGAACTAGGTTTGCCAAGGCTACAGCGGACTAGATACTCTATATTGAAACTAATATGACTTAAGCCTTTAAATTTAAGTATTCTGAGATATACGGTATACTATTGTATCCGGCTCGAAGGACCTAAACGTATATACTTGTATTATAGTATTAGACTATATTGCTGCGGCTGTAGTGTACCGAGATCGTCAAGACGTTCCCGGGATCAGTGTATGCAAAAGTACTTGTGTTCATGAATGTATACCTATATAAATAAAGTATTAGACAGATCTTGTATCAGTGAACATTCTCAATGATATCGAATTTGAAGACATGTTGATGATCAGTTCCAAATAACCTAGTAAAATTTTTTGCATAGCAACCTCAAATCTGTTACGTCCAGTTCAATCCAACCTATGATTGATACTAAAAAGTCATACAGACAAGCTCGATGGCGCATTCGGTAGTGACCCTGCCCCATGCGCCAAGATTTGTGGGTTCGATCCCCACCCAGGACAAATATTCATATGATGAATACTTGTGTTTATTTTGTGTCTGGGTGTTAATATTCAATATTTAAATATACATATATTTGTAATACCACTGTTGATTCTGACATCCGTAACACTAGTGCTTAAGCTACTTACCTCGGAGTCAGATCAATGTATGTGATGTAGAGTCATCATCTTCCTAGCGTTATGTCCCGTGCTTAGACGGGGTCCGCTTAGACCATGATCCAGGATTTAGCGAGTCTGGTAATTACATTGAAGCGACTGCCGATCTGACCTTCGTAACCCTAAGATAGGGGAACCAGACAATTTTTGGATCATGGTTACAAATTCAAAGTTGTTTGAATTTGCAGGTTTCATCACGATGTTTTCCCTCACCGTCGAGCTAGTGGTATAAATATGTACATAGATTTTTTAAAATCTAGAGGTACATGCCCGGGTTTGAACCCGCACTCCTCGGTTAAGAGGCGCGTGTCCTTACCATTGAGCTACCACCGCTCTAATGTATGTGATGTAGAGTGATATTTATTTATTATTTATACTCAAACTGACCCACCCTATATTCATCATCACGTGCCAATTGCATACTCTTGGGCAGCTCACGTGTGGAGCCGCACGTGCGAGGGGTCTGCGCGTACGCGTCTTGACCTGCCTCTGAGTGTGATCAATGTCAGGTTGGAATGCCAGTTCACGCTTGCTCCGAATAATGCGAAATTTTCTTTTGACTCACGTTATTAAGGGCTGAGGTTTCTCCCAAATATCCCAGTTCTATGCTGGTCTGGGATTAAAAAAATATAGTGAATGTGGACTTGCCTAGCATATCATAAATACCGAGTAATGTTGTGTGATGATGGTATAGCTAGTCACTTGTCGCTCTTTCATTATTAAATTGGAAGGTCTTTTAAACGATTTGATCTTGAGAAAGGCCTTGAACTACTCAATTCAAGTCAAAGTTAAGTCAAAATATTCTTTATTAATATATGTTTCAAAAAAATACTATAAATCGTCAAAAACAGTTAAAGAGATATGATTCTACTACCAGTACCAAATGTTGCATCTACCGAGAAGAATTCGACAAGAAACTCGGTAGTTACTCTTTTCAACAATAGTATTAACAAAGTTATAAAAATCATATTTAACTTTGAACAATGTTTCAGAGTGGGCCTGGTGTGAAGTAAGAAAATAAAAATGTATAATTACTAGGAAAAAAAATGAAAAAAAAAAAGAAGAAAAATACTTTAAAAACATTTCTTTTTAGACAAGATATAGTCTTTCTATGGCATACAGAAGTCTCACAGGTAAAACTGAGCAAAAACTCCTTTAATAATAATATTAGAGACAATCAATCACAAAAATCTCCACCACAAAATGTGTCACTCAGTTTCCTGTCGCGCCCCATCTGCACGTGCGGCTAATGTTTCCTGATTGGATAATACGCTGCAACACCGGCGCATGATTTGTTTATGCCTCCTTGACTTCGCACCTTGGCCGTGCGTTTACCGAGTGCCCGGCTGAGGTTTAGCACTGCAAGGTCTCGTCTTCCGGACTTCTAGACTCTAGTCTATTTGAAATGATTTTGAAATAAGATGGTGGATAAGTTCAATAAATTAATAATTTTATTTAACTTCTTAGACTGCCACATAATTTACTAGTTAGCTAGCCTGTTCTATGGATATCTGCTATGATTGACACATTATTTCAAGTCTTTTATCACATGAGCGTACGTGTGAGGATAATAGGAAATGGAAGGATGTGTTCTATATTAGGAAAATATAAAGACAAAAGATTTGAATTTGTGTGTGTGTGTATGTTTGAAATAAATAAACTCAAAAACTACTGTGCCGATTTCAAAAATTCTTTCACCATTGGAAAGCTGCTTTATTAGCAATTAACATGGCTATATTTGGGTGGTGAGGGTGACACCGCGGGATGCTGCTAGTTAGGAAATAAAATGGATAAATACATATTATAGATTTAAGTAGCAATTACCATGTTGATCACTATAACACTAGACTTGTAGGTCAACGTCAACGTCCTTAAATCTTGTAATCTGAAACCGGTCTTAGAATCATATAAATGCCTAAATTTGAGGCTTTTGTTCCCAACCATATATTTTAAAATACCTAGTGCACACTTGCAACCCTCTTACTAACTAACTAAACTTCACGCCAGTTCCCTAGCGGGGTGAAGTTGCAACCCTCTGAAGTTTAATTATATGTATGTACACATAGTTATGTATAGATAGATAAATATATCATGCATCGAAGTTTTCAGTATTGTCTTAAACAGTTCATTGAACCTTTACGGTAAGTGACCTGCAGAAAAAGATCATGACTTGGCTTGAAAAATTGAATTTTAAACCGAAACGTGGTTTAATCGCGAACAAAAAGTATCAGAAACAATTTGCATTCTGATGCGAACTCTAGTCGCTGCATTACCATCGGCGGTGCAAAGGGGCTTTTAAGCTTTAATTTTGCAAAAAGAGAACATTTTTAAGGGTCCCTTCTTAAAAAATAAATACTTTTTATTTTTGATTGAAATTTTTACAAAATTTAATAAAAAAAATTGTACGATTAAAATTCGAAGATGGCGCCTATTAACTGGGTACTTACTGGCATTAGTAAATTTTTTGTAGAATTTCTGGGTAATACAATAGCATTTTTTTTTTCGGGTGAATTACGTATTTCATCCAAAAAGAGGGTTGAGTCACTTAAGGATAACAGAGCTTTCTAGCAGTGAAATAATTAAAAAAAAATTGATTCGTCAGCTTTTGAGTTTATCCATCACAAGTTCAACATACAAAATAAATTTATTTATACTATTTCCTTCCAATTAAGATACTTCAGATTAGATCTTTTGGTATTTGGTGTTTTTATCACTTGATTTAGATTAAAAAAAAGCAAATGTTATATATTGTAAGTATGTATTTAATATTTAGGCGCGTATTTTACTTAGTTATAAATTTGTGTTTATATGTTAATATAAGTGTTTTATCATCATCCTTATTTTTGTATCCCCCTTTTTATTGTATTAGTATGATTTACTGCACGGCCCTACCCCTCTCTTTTCATTAGATTAGTTTCCTCTACCTGAAGGTTGTCTGGAAGAGATTGCTTTAAGCGATAAGACCGCCTAAATTGTATTGTACTTGTCTGTATCATTAATTCTGTATCTGTTTTTCGTGCAATGAAGAATATCTTTTCTAAAGAAAATCTTATTTTATCTTTTAAATACAAGTTTAAACAAATTAGGTTTATATGTACGGAACATTTTCTGTCACTGGAATCGAACTTGACCACATTTTTAACCTAAAACACGTTTTTTCACCCGACAGGGGGGTTATTAGCAACGCGCGGGGAAATTACCTGCGTATCGACAACTTACATCTTTATAATAACCCCCTTTACACGAGACGATTTATAGGGTGATGGGAAGTAATTTAAGATTAAGAATGTGTCCTTACCTTTTACAATACTACAACATACATAAATATACATCTATTATCACGCTTGCAATTGAAGAGGCAAAGTCCAAAGAGCGATGAACTCTTTAAACCATATTTAGCGCAAAAATATAAGAGTTTAGTTAGATGGAAAATTGTAAAAACTTGTGACAAGTGGCTAGTTTGTCGCCTACATAAACACAAACCAACACAATACACCATTTGTCGCATTTTACGACATACTAGGCAAAGACAACAGTTGGTACATTATTTTCGAGTTCTATACTAACATGGCACCCGTTTTTTTATTGTTTTAAAATAAAATATTGACAGTATCGCATTCTCGCCTATTGAATTCTATGCAAAAAAATAATTATTGTCTGTCTGTTTGTCATAACATTCAAATATATAAAGAAAATATATGAAGGCTGTTTTTTTATATATTTTGTATATATAAAAAAACAGTACTCCACGTCACAATGACATACTAGTTAAGTGCTTAATATCCTTAGGCGAATGTTTATCGACCCGTAATCTGCGAGCTAAACTAATTAATGATAATATTATCAACACGTATAAACATAAGAGGCTGAATTATTTTTAATATATTATCTGATAAAATCTTGATCGATGTTTATACAATTAGCTATTTCATGTTATCGTACAAAGTCCCTGAATTATATTTTGACGTTTATTTTTCTTTTAATTCGTTCGCTTTGTTTTTATTAGTTTAAAATTACTTAACTCAATAAACTTCACGCCACTTCCCTAGCGGGGTAGGTAGAAAAAAATAATAAATTAAACACTAACTAAATAAGTAGTGACGTTTATTCGTCATTAACCAGTTTATTAATAGAGCGTTTATTTATATTTCATTATTCATAGGTTTTAAATATACTTAAGTCGCGGATTATCATTAATGCATTAAGGTTAATTAATACTGAATTAGTTTATGTGTTTTATTTTAAATTAAGTACATCGTTTTCCGTTTTTTAATAACTATTATATCCATTAGGATATTTATTTACCATTTTTTAGATAGTGTTATCATATTAATTAGTGGCCAGCAATTAAAAACAAAGCCAATTGCTTTATATGTCACTAAATGTTATATTCACTGTTTGAAATGGACCGTACTCTAAGAATAATAATATCAAAATTACGTAAATGTGCATTGTGTAACTCAATCAAAGATGTTATTTAAAAAGATACGTTGGTTTAGTCAGAAAACTTAACTGTCGTACCAATAGATAATTTTTTTGGTACGAAAATTAGGTGCTCTTAAAAAATGGTCATGGATGGTATCTATAATTATTAATTTTGCGAAAGTTCCGTCAAGATCGGGCCAGCCTCTTCGGCGATTGGCTGGAATAAACAAACATTTTAAGTATTGAACTTTTGTATTAATATTTATAGTTGTGTACTTCGTAATTAGCTGTTATTTCGTCATTACAGAGCAACATTTCAATTTTATTTATCAATTTATCTATAGACACGAATACGTCTAATCTGAGAAAAATTTATAAGGTATACATATAATAGAAACTCGGGCGATTTAAAAGAGATGTCGGATAAACGCCACTACTGACTTCATATTCCTATCAAAAAGTATTTTTGTTTGTAGATGTTATAAAATCGCACTATGTAAAGCCCACCGATATCGTATCATCATTACCATCTGACATCCCGCCGGTAATGAGACACGCTGATGAATGCGTAACGTGTTATCGATACCTCTAAATTATATGCAATACATCACTAACCTGTCCTTAAGGGCTAGTTAGCTCACACGTTAAAGTGTAAAAAAGATTGCTAAAATAGCCCTTAAGTGGCTGATGAAAAAGTTAATTGATTAAAGAGTGCTGGTACATGCAATCATACTATACAATACATACATACATACAATCATACAATGGACGCTTACAGTCCCTCAACGGGTAGGCAGAGTCCAAGAAGTAATAAACTCCTTAAAGAAATGAAGAAAATAAGAAAGAAAAACATTTATTAATACACATTTAAAAATATAATTTGCTGGCACATAGGTTTAAACTAAATAACTAACTTTTTAATTAACTAAGTCATTAGACTTAGATAGCTAAAAAGCTTACTTAAGTCCGCGGGTTCGAGTCCCGCTAAGAGCAAAAGTCCGTTAAATGAACACGTCATTCAATTTTTTATTTACGATGTCAAGCTTTAAGAAAATTATAGAAGGTACCTTTGAACTATAAAAAATACTATTCCAGAGTGATAGAAATACGTACTCACAGGAGTGAAACCACGGGAAAACTATGCAGTTAACTTCTGCCTATGCAGTTTACAAAGGCATTATTTGCAGATTGCATAGGTACTGTTTACATAAGAGTTGCATATTACTATGCAAATTTCACTTTGTCTTTGAGAGAAGTTATGCTCACCTGTGTACATAACTTGGAGTGTTTATGGCAAACTGCAATAAATGCATTGTAAAATGTGAAGAAGTATTTATGTTGAAAGACGTGACGTCCTTACTAATATTATGAATACAATGATATGTGACTTTGTATGTCTGTAATTTTCAAGGAAGAAAGAAAAAAGTTTATTAAGTAATAGACATATACTCGTCATAAATATTATAAACTCGCTGACCCGGCGCACTCGTAACGCCTCGTTTTCGCATTTTCTTTTATTATTTTTCTCGCAGTGTTTCCATATTTTCTAACCGTATAAACCTTCCCTGGAAGATTACAAATATTTTAAAACTAAAATCAGCAAAATCAGCCCAGCCGTTCTCGAGTTTTAGCGAGACAAATAAACAGCAATTCATTTTTATAAACGTCCTTCGGCAGTGAAAACCTCAGAAATGGTTTGTTTTTTTTTTATTTGTTTTGTTGACATACAAAACAAATATCAGACTTAATTAGCATCGATTATTATTTGGTTTCTTACGATTATGGACCATTAATTACAATCATTCTTAAAAAAATAACAAATAACAGTACTATTCCGATCCGATATTTTTTTTTCAGAAGGCAGTTTTTTCTTCCTTCTGTAAAATATTGGCAAAATCATTTACGAGGTTTTCACTGCCGTACGACGATATATAGATTATAAAGTAATATAAAAAAGGCCTTAACTACTAATATATCGCAATAAAATTTACCACGCTTAAAGTTTGAACCCTGAGAATGGAGATGGGCTAGTTTTATCCCGGATTTTTAGAGCTTCTGTAACCACATACACGCTGGTAAAAGCTTATTCAATATAAATCAATTCAAATTTAAATTTTCTTAATTTCGCTCTTTTTTCAAGTTATTTGGGGCCGGCCTCCAGAAAATCCCCTTCCATAGTTCCCACTCAGTCGTCATCAAGCTATGCATATTATTTGACTCATATTGTCTTACACACAATCATTCTATGATTGGCCCGTTGGTCGAGTGGTCAGAGACCCTGGCTGCGAAACCAAGGATCGTGGGTTCGAATACCTAAGAGCAAATGTTTTAGATTATGAACATGGACACTTATGCTCGAGCCATGGATAAACGTATTTAAGTATATCCGTTAACCTAGTATTCATAGTACAAGCATAAGCTTAGTTTGTAACTAGGGAATTGGTGTGTCAGTCTGGAGCGTTTATTTTTTTATTTTATATCAAAATTCAAAATTCAAATTCTTAATTGCAAGTCACATGATAAAAAAAGATGACAGTCTTTAAATGCCAGGTACATGTGATGCCCTGTAGTAAGGGCATTGCAATAAATCTTAAAAACTAGAAAACTAACAAAAAATAATAAATTAACATAAACTAAATTTCCATAATAATGTGAAAATTAATTAACACAGCTTACAATATATTTCTTTTACATAAATACATAACATCATCATCATCTTTATATTTCTTTATTATATTTTTTCCATATCGTATATTATTATTTCTATGATAATAGTATTTTATAATATTTAGGTAATATAAGCAACTCAAATATTGTAGATATTATATTAAAGTATTATATCATATTAGTGTGAAGCAAAATATCTTAAAACTAATCTTTGGCACGAAACTATATTTGGCACGAAGGCCTAAAAATGTTCCTCTGGGCTCTGATCTTATAATCTTATTGCGTAATATGATAATCCCATCAAATTATTATTTACATTCTTTCACTGATAAAAGTGACAGTTCCTTATCAATAACGCATGGACACAATATTATGCATACATATCTAATATTTATCTGTTTAGAAAGTAGATAACGAATTTGTATCTTGTTATCTTTGCTTATGTACTTGAACAGAGCTCTCAATTGCAAAACAGTTTTTCTTGTGTAGGTCTGAGATAACAAATAAGATGGCTTATTTAAAAATTTGTTTCTTATTTTTAAAGAAGTTTCATATTTGCGTAGTAGTCAGTATTACAGTTAAATCTTCGGCATTATATGGCATGAAGTTTAGTTAGTTAGTTATATTGCAATCAAATAAATTAATTGATGATTCTTTAGAGTAATTAAAAACCCACAATTCAAATTTAAAATGGTGTTTTCAAAAATTTTTTTTTTTTCAGCTGTGGAACCCAAATGTCTAAGCTCAAAGGACACGCGCCTCTTAACCGAGGAGTGCGGGTTCAAACCCGGGCACGTACCTACTGGACCGATTTGAAAAAATCTTTTACCAACGGAAAGCCTCCTTATCAGCTAGGAACATAGGCTATATTAAAATATATCCCGTTCCCGTGGGAATACGAAGATAAATCCTCGTATTCCCACGGGAACGGGAATTACGCGCGGGACGGCGCTAGTATTGATTTCATATTGATCAATTCAGAATTGTGTCTTGGCTATAAATGCTTTGTATATATTTTAGTGTGAGAAATTGTCTTAACAATTTATTTAAAACTAGCAGCGCCCCGCGGTTTCACCCGTGCAGCTCCCGTTCCCTTGGGAATATGGTGACAAAATATAGTCTATCTATTAATATATAGCCTATGACATCCACACATCCAATAATGTGATCCAGAGATTCTACAAACCTCACAAACACACAAACTTTACCTCTTTATAAATAATTTCAACTGCATAGTTCCCGTTCCTGTAAGAATATGGGGATAAAATATAGCCCATGTTACTTCCGGATAATGTAGCTTTCCAATGATAAAAGAATTTTTGAAATCGGCACAGTAGTTTTTGAGTTTATTTATTACAAACAGACACAAAAATACAAAATCTTTCCTCTTTATAATATTAGTATATATGACGGTGAAAAACATACCTTCAATTTGCTATGTTCGTATAATGGAATGTTATTAATAGACTATTTTCTCACGACTTATTGTAACATTATGAACTGGGAAAAATCCGTCTAGATTCTATTGACTTCGGAAGTTTGAGAAACAGTGAACAAATGCCATTGTGATCGCCACACATACGGGATTGTTATCATTACAATCTTTATTATCATAAGCAATTGTTTTAATTGATCTGTTGGAAATATTGTTTTTATCATTACTATTCTATTAAACAAACATCCTCTTGCCCTTCTAGCAGTTCACCTGGGGTCGGCGCAGCATGTCTTCCTCTTCCATACGTCCCGGTCAGCCGTCATCGAGCTATCCACTCCCATTTCACTCATATCATCTTTCACACAATCCATCCATCTCTTATTTGGCCTTACATTTCTATTAATGGCGTCAGAAATATTTCTGAATTAAAGTTGAACAGGTCAATTGAAATGTTGGCAATCTTTAGAGTAATTAAAGGCAGTTTTTATTCTCCTTTATTTTTTATTTTTTTTGCCAGTTTATGTGTTGTCAATAAATGTTTTTTTCTTTTATTTCCTTACATAATCTTGGACTCTGCTTACCCCTTCACTGATTTCGCGGGTGATAGCATGTATTAAATATAAAGTGACGTAACATTTTGTCCCGATGTAGTACCCCTATTCCCAAGAGAACGGGTGGTCCCTCAGTTTACGGAACACTCCTGAAGACGCGTCTAACACAATTGGGACTTATAGGCTGCGTGCACATCGTTTTATTGGTCTTTATGCCTCCTCAATTGGATGTCATAGGAACAGCATAAACATCGTCATAAAACGTTATTGCTTTAGGGAGGGAAGGGAAGGAATATCGGGAGTCCCTCACAGGAATAAATATAGTCGGTGGAGCAATAAAAAAGCAGTTATTTCTATAAACAAAAATATTGTCTGTAATATTAGCTTATACTTTGGTATAAGCTAATATTACAGACAATATTTTTGTCTGTAATATTAGCTAAAAAATATAACATAAAAATAAATTTCTGTCTGTCTATATTTTCCGGGTAATCCTCGATTTCACCACCACCACCAGTCATTTGACTGGCTCGATGGCGCATTTGGTAGTGACCCTACCCTATGCGCCAAGAGTTGTAGGTTCGATCCCCACCCCACAAACATTGTGACGTAAACAGTGTGACGAATAACTGTTGTTTCTGATATCCGTAACACAGCTTAGGTGCTTTAAGCTACTTATCTCGAAGTCAGATCAATGTATGTGATATAGTATAGTCGAATGTAGGCGGATTTCACCGATAGCTCGTGTTACACAAAAAAATATTCTTCGTATTTACATGTAGACAGACTCAAAGAAGCAAGCAAATGTAACCACTTTTAGACAAAAAATAACCGAATTTTAGTGTAAACGGATTGACAAAAGCCTAGCTCGCCTATGCAATCACAAACCTCATATTTCTCATATTGAGAAATCTGGCGAATATGCAAAAACACTATTGCTTTAGTTGCGACTAAAAGTCCTCTTAGCTTTTAACAACCCTAACCAATCGCTGCCTATATCTCGCACAGCACTAATGAAACGAAATATCGATACACTATCGCAGTATCGATTTCAACGATTCCGCATTCCGACTTATCGTCGGCTAGATTTAATTTAATTAACAGCAGAGTCAGATGGCAATTAGCTGGAACAATCGTAAAAGTGCGGTTTACACAAGTGTTTGGGACGTTAAATAGATTTATGATCTTCTCTCTTCCGGCATTCTGGGTGCGCTATGAAAAGTCGTTGGACTTGAATTGGTGTTTGGCGTCTCATTATTATTGTAATTGCCTTTTTCTGTCGTTCTTTTGTGGATAATGTAAGGGGTTTTGATATTTAACTATAGTTTATTATACTAATCCAATGAAACCTGCACAGTGAACACTTAAATAACTATGCATGGGTAACCATGATTCAATTTGTCTGTGTCACTTGTAGATTTGCAGTCGCTTCAATAATAAACCGACTTCGTAAACTCGGAGCATGCTAGGAAAATATGTGATAATAATTAATTACATAATATGTATAAAATTTTACTCCCTCGTTTGTCTTGTGGTAGCATGCGCCGCCTACGGACCAAGAGGTCTCAGGTTCAATGCCGTGGTCGATCCCAAAATTTGTGGCTGGGTATTTTAATATTGAAATTACTCAGTAACAGTCCGGAGTCAGAAAGTTGGCGGTTTAATCACCCCCGTGCTTCGGAAAGCACGTTAGCCTGTTGGTCCTGCGCCTGACCTCTCTCCGGTGATGTCGATTTGCCGTCTCATTAGACTATGAGAGTGAAGGAACAGAGAGTGTACACAAGGGAATTGGCGCAAAGTTAGTTTGGTTTTTAGAAATGTACATACATAACATCACGCCCATAATCCCCGAAGGGGTAGGCAGAGTCAAAGGGGCAGCATGCCCCTTCAACCGCATTCAGCCAAAAATAAAGCCGGGCTGGGTTAGATGAAAAATTGTGAAAAAGCAGTGACAAGCGGCTATCCTGTCGCCTACACAATCACACACCCAAAATCCGATATGTCATTAGTCGCCTTTTACGACATGCTAGGCAAGAACCACAGTTGGCATATTCAACTTTAGAAATGTTCTCTGCATATATCCGTTACGATTTTCTGGGTATACCAACAAAAAGGTTTGTAGTACAAATTCAATAATAGAAATCTTGCTACTAAGGGCCGTGTCGTTCCTCCCAGTCTCGTACTTACGTCCGAGTGACGTCACACGTCATCAAATGTCATCGACATCATTTGTCTTCACGTTTATCTTCCATCATTCTTTGTATTTCCACACCTGTGTCGTATGTCAAAGATCTTAAATTAATGAAAGTTTCAAAAAGCACTTGACACTTATAACTCTGCGTTATGACGCTGCGCTAACTCATTTCACTGAGTCAAATGTGTCAACTCGCGTCTTTCAAACTTGACTGGCTTGTTGGCGCACTGGTCGGTACTGACCCTGCCCCATGCGCCAAGAGTGTGGGTTCGATCCTCGCCCAAGACAAACATTCGTATGATGAATACTTGTGTTTGTTTTGAGTCTGGGTGTTAAAATGAAATATTTTAAATATATGTTTAATTCTACTGTTACTTCTGATATCCGTAACACAGTGCTTAAGCCATTTACCTCTTCAGAAGTCAGATCATTATATGTGATGTAGTCTGATATATATATTTATTAATGCATTTAAATTATTTACGATGAATCGGGAGATATTGAAAAACGCATAACACCTCACGACTCAGTAGGCTCGTTTTATTTCGGTTTGAAATAGCAAATTGTTGAGTTTACTCAAAGAGTTAGTACCTCAATTATTGAGTGAGCACAAAAAAATTATGTAACCATTAGTACTAAGGTCCATTATGTATTATTTACAAAAAATCCCGCTTGTAAACTTGTGTTATTAAAATAAGCGAAGCTAATTTTTCGAAGCAACTAACTTTTGATTGTAGCTGGTTAATGTATCCGATCTGTTGAAGACTAACGTTTGATGTTGTCGAATAACATTTTAGCATTTCGCCGTTATTAACTACCAAGGTAGTAAACAAGCGTGCGGCTACCCTGATGGTAAGCAGTGCCTATAAAGTGATAATACCTTTACACCACTTTCAGACAAAAATAAAATTTAAAACGAAAATTGTGAAAAAGTAGTGGCAAGTGGCTAGCTCGTCGCCTATGACAAAACCAATGCCATTAGTTGCCTTTTACGACATGCTAGATAAGTATATCGGTTAGTATTATTTTTGACAAGACCAGAATGGAAACCCGGTTACCATAGCCTATAGGCACCTGGTCCTGCAATACAGAACAGTGTGACACTCGAGGTGTCAATCGCACGTTGCCGACTCTTTGAAGTTTTGTAAAGCCGCGCCGACCTGCTTTCTTTATCCTCATTTCTGAATGATCTGTAGATTATCTGCTGAGTTGGCTCAACCCCATCTATCCCAATTATATGTCTCGTTACATATAACCTTTTGTTCCATTTCTTTATAACCTGTTTGTCCCGTATTGGCCTGGGACTTAAAAAGAATATGCCAACTGTGTTCCTGCATGTTGTAAATGGCGACTAAAGGTATATCGGGTTTTGGGTGTGTGATTGTGTAGGCGACGAGCTAGCCACTTGTCACTACTTTTTTTTAAAATGTTAGTTTTCAGCTCCGTTTTATTTTTGGCTGAATGTGGTTAAAGGGGCCTGCTGTCCCTCTGACTCTGCCTATCCCTTCCGGAATTGGGGGCGTGATGTTATGTACGTGTGTGTAAGTCACAATATAAAACGCGTATCAAAACTGTATGTCCGTCTGTCACAATGTCAATACACTGTAAATAGTCCACTCCACCGCATCATAATGTTGTCGACCTTACTCTACAAAAATAGAATATTTTTCTGTACAAATCGTAGGAATACTATTATTAGCTCGGTAGCTACTCTGGGTGCATTTTTAAGTTAATTTTTGTAAATTCGGGGGTTTACTCATGTCTTCACGTCCCGTTCGTCAGTCCCTAATAAACTCTATCATCAGTATCAGAAGTGCGAAATAGGTCCAGCAATGTAGCTGGACCAAGGATAATTTTAGGTGTGCGATATAAACTGGTTCAATGCCGGATTTCGTTTTAATTTATTTACTTTTAACCAAAACAAAACCGGGTTGAGTTACTAGGAAAATTGTGAAATAACGGTGTCAAGTGGCTAGCTCGTCACCTATATACCCACTTAACTAAAATTCGCCTTTTACAATAAGATAGACAAGTCCTAGGAAAATATGAAAAATTCGAGCATATCTATACTATTAATTATAAGGAGTTTGTTTGTTTGAACGCGCTAATCTCAGGAATTATAGGTCCGATTGTAAAAATTATTTCAGTGTTAGATAGCCCATTTATCGAAAAAGGCTGGCTATATAATAATAACCAAAAATGCGGGCGAAACCGCGGGCACGCTAGTGAATTATAATATCGTATTTATGGATACTAATATCGATAATAAAAATATCTATGAAAGGTACATAAGTAACCATTTTCTATATGATTGCACCAATAAAATAAGTGTCTGGTCCATCTTTTAAAATATTACTGGACATCAAGTGGTCTACAGATAGGTGTGTTGGGAAAACCTGGTATAGAGAATGTAATTCCAGGATTCGAACCTTGGCTTCACGCATATTAATGCGTTCGTCCGTTAATCCACTTACGCAACTTCTTAGTCATTGCTGCAAAGCTGTTTTCTTGGAAATCGATAACATTTTTGAACCGTTCCGTGGCATAGTGCAAATTGGCTAGTGCATTTATGTGTATTGCAAAGGTTAAGCAATATTGATGACCAAAGTACTAAGGGATTTTCCAATCTAAATACGAATTTATACCACTTGCTTGGCGGCGAGGGACAACATCGTGATAAAACCTGCTCCTTCAAAACAAATGGTTCTACTATTTAAGGTGCGAACGTCAGTCCCTGGCGAATTCGGGAACATGTTCTAAGCGGACCTTGACAAAGCATGGGACAAAACGCTAGGAAGATGATAATGATAATTGGTGCAAGAGTCTTCATGCTTCAAGGACCGCAGCATCTCATGTGTTTTCTAAAGCGAGGTTACCCATCTCCTTTTTGAGTGTTGGTGTATTGCTGAACTTTGACGGCATCGACTGTAAAAGTACTAAGAAAATGCTTACATCAGCAAAAAAAAAAAATAATGCTAGGTTTATCGAGGATATTTCATAATTTAGATACAACTTGATCCTAAATAATTAATTTAGTCTTTAACGTTATCTACTTAATTATGCCGAGCGAAGAAACAGGAAAAACTAGACTAAAAATAAATAGACCACAACCTAGGTCAAGACTGACATCTGTCACTCAAACTCCACAGTCCACAGAGTAAAATTAAAATAACAACAACCTAACGGCTAGTCACAGACTGACCATAAACAATGATGTGTCAATCCTCAATGATTTCTTTTTTTGTATCGGAAAGCCTTGAGAGCGACCGCGGCGATGGTTTAAATTATTTCACACTTACCATTGACCTGGTTAGTTTGATCTTTGCTTATGTACGTACTTGTTTTCCGGTTTAAGCTATAAAAAATAATGTTTATTTATCAAACACATACTGGTACTCTTAATAGCTAGGAAGGATGGGCAGAGTTTTAAAAGCAGCAAGCTTCTTTATACATTAAAATTGTTGCCATAAATAATTACTTGAGATGGTAAGATCAAGCAATTGAACTAAAATAGTGACAAGTATCGGTAATCGTTTAGTTTTGTATTTCATAGATTACAATATAAAATTTTTAAGAAAATTATTATAAAGCTGAAGAGTTTGTTGTTAGTTTGCTTGAACGCGCTAATCTCAGAAACTACTGGTCCGATTTGACAAGTTTTTTCAGTGTTATATAGACTATTTATCGAGAAAGACTATATAACTTTAATCGCGGGCACAGCCAGTTAATATGATTTGGAACAAAATGAGCTAAATCGTAATTTATAATGGTATATCGGGTTTTATATCGAGTTTATAGCAATTCATATCTCAATATCGCTCATTTAAACGCGGATAACAATCTTTGCAAATGCGTCACATATAGTCTATGAACCAAAATAGTGGTTTATTATTATTCTGATCGTAGACGTACGCTTTTAGGCTATAATTACAGTTGTTTTACTTACAAATCGACTAATGATTTCATATCCGTTAGTTGAATACCTTAGCTGTTATTCAGACGGAAGAAAAGGTTTTGATATGCTATTTGATTTCAATAATAAAGAAATGACGATGTGGATATTTTGGTTCGGAAACTTGAACCAATTTGAAAAATTATCTAACCAATGGAAAATTACTTTATCAGCGAATAACATAGGCTACATTTTATCTTCGTACTCCCGCAAGAACGGGAACGCACGTGGGTAAAACCACAGGGCGTCTAGGTCTGTAGTGGTAACTTAATGATAAGAACAACTACTTACACGCGACGGGAACTGGTTCAAATCTGGGCATCTGGATTTTAAGATCCCAATTTTATATAACTACGTTAGAATAAAAAAAAAATAAGGTTACATCCATAAATCAATTGTGCTGGTTTTCCCATGTCCCAATTTTTTCTGTAATTCTTAGGTTTTGAACCCAAACTCTTCGTATGTAAGGCGCGTATCCACATACCACTGAGCCTCTAGCTGTCGTAGGCATCTGCGAAAATTAACCAATCACGATACACGATCGCAAATTTAGCGACGCACCGTCATATTGTTAGCACCGGGGTTGTCCGGTGTCCATGAGCGCTCTGCGTGGTCCGATAGTAGAAACTTCTTTGAAGAGAAGTGATAGTTTTATTAATATAACAATTGAATTGGCCATTGGTCGAGTGGTCAGAGACCCTGGCTACAAAACCAAGGGTCGCGGGTTTGAAACCCGCTAGGGGCAAATGTTTCGTGTGGTGAACATGGAAATTTTTAATCGAGTCATAGATGTTTATAAACGTATTTAAGTATGTCTATCCGTTCGCCTAGTATCCATAGTACAAGCATAAGATTAGTTTGGAACTAGGGAATTGGTGTGGCAGTCTGGAGAATTTATATAGGAAAGGTCAGAGTTGTAGTTCACCATTCCTAGCCATCGTCAATATGGTTGATAGAATCCCATATGTCAGTGATATGTCATAGAGGAAATGTCAACTGATGTGTGATCAAAATTAAACTAAACAGTCTTAGACCAATCATCTTGCTTTAAAATCTAGATAGCCAATAAAAAGCGCAGCTAACAATATCGTGGTTGTCTAGCCTGGATAAAAGAGACTTATATATTTTTAAGTGTAGTGGAAGTGGCGTGAAGTTTAGTTAGTTAGTTAGTTTATATATTTTTTAATAATTATGTATTTCTTTAAGGATCAAGCAGGTCCCGTCTAGAAAAAGGACATAAGGGCAAGGTCTAGGAACATATATAATATTCATACTTTAGAAAGTCTAATGTAAATATAGTGCAATAAATTCGTAAATAAATTGCACAATATTGATATATGCAAATCATATATGAGAATAGATTCATAAGAAAATTTTTTGCATAAAATTTATAGAATACCGTTTACTATCCAAAAATTGTCTGGTTCCCCTATCTAAGGGTTACCATGGTCAGATCGACAGTCGCTTCAATGTTATTACCAGACTCGCTAAATCTTGGATCATGGTCTAAGCGGACCCCGACTAGGCACGGGTTGTAACGCTAGGATAATGATAAAATAAATAATAAATAAATAAATATCAAACTACATCACATACATTGATCTGACTCCGAGGTAAGTAGCTTGAGCACTTGTGTTACGGATATCAGAAACAACAGTGGT
Source organism: Glyphodes perspectalis (assembly GCA_951394215.1). NCBI lineage: Eukaryota > Metazoa > Arthropoda > Insecta > Lepidoptera > Crambidae > Glyphodes > Glyphodes perspectalis. The sequence continues at coordinate 10,329,946 of OX596223.1, read as the reverse complement.
ATTACAAATATATACTTAAATATTGGATATTAACACCCAGACACAGAACAAACACAAGTATTCATCACACGAAGGTTTGTCTTGGGTGGGGATCGAACCCACAACTCTTGGCACATGGGGCAGGGTCACTACCGCATGCGCCATCGAGCTTGTCATCCATGATGATGATATAAAATACTGTTTGCCGGAAAACATGTAAAAACTCTACGCCGATAAAGTAGGGGACTTCATTCGGAATCATAGAGCCTCTAATACCAAATGAACTTAACTAATAGCATTAAAAAGTAATTAAAAGAGGAACACGCATAATTAACACGGAAAAAACACAAAACAAAACGTTGAACCTTCAAAAGACCCAAACCGTTTTCCAAGAATCCTGACAACCTGTCACTGTGACGTCACAGTTCTCGACCCAGCGCTGCGGCGGCATGTGCACTCTCAAGTGACTTTCTACCTGATAAAATGACGTCATTATTGGCAATGCAACAGATACTTGGGTAATATTGGAACTGTATTCTGTAGATGTTTAAATTAAATCAATTAATTTTATTTCTTTAATAATTTAGGTACAGTAATTACATAAAATTATGAACCCCGTCGGGAACTGAAAAAAATAGAAGAGAAGAAGAGGATACAATAACTAACTAACTAACTAAAACTTCACGATACAATAATTTAGACTTTATTTTTTTTTTATTACAATAGTTGTGGCATTAAAATTGTGGAGTTGTGTCAATTTCAGTTATGTGTTTATAATTATTGTAAATTTAATCAGTTTATGTTATGCATTCCTTATTGGAATGGGATTAAAAAACAGCATAGTATGTTGTAGACGGTGACTGATAATCTTTTTGATTGCTCATGGGCACATTCATGGGCTAGCCACATGTGATTACTTTTACACAAATTTCCATCTACCCCAATTTTACATGACCCTTTGACTGCCAACCCTTTCGGGGATTACGGACGTGATATTATGTATGTATGTTATTTATAATTTTAGTGAAATAAGTATCTACCAATAACCCAGGCGAATCCGACGCGGTCACGTAGTTAAGTTTCTGCGAAAACAAAAATTTTATAACTTATTAGCAGTACCTCGCTACTTAAATACTATGCTATCTTTATATATTTTTGTATGTGTGTTCTAATGTCAATATTTTTTTTGCGACACAACCCAACACTTCAAGTCACCCGTCGTTCTATCCTCGCCGGCGAGGACTCGCGTCGCGCCGCCCCCGCTAGGCCCTCATTCGCGTAACCGGCCCGCGCCCGGTCGCTTCTATCCCCAAACCTACGTGAGTCTCCCAGCAACGTCCTGAGCCGAGGTTCGAGCCCCGTAGGAGGTGCCCTCAGGCTGTTGCCTACGGGTAAGAGCTTCCCGCTTCCCCGCCAGTCCGATAGATAGTAAAGGCCGCCTTCGGCTAACTACCGATAGTGCTCTAGAAAAAAAAAAAGATTGCACTCCCTAACACAACACAGTACCGTGCGAATTCGAAAAATGCCGAAAAACTCACGGCTTACTTGGCGCATTCCGTTTTGCTGCGCCATGGCACAATTCTGTGTTAACTCAATGAGTTGGCGCAGTTGTATTGTGTTGACGTAAAGAATTTGCTTGGTTACCAATGTTTACTTAAAAGCGTGTGTATTATTTACAAAACATCACACACGGATTTTTTTCGCATGTTTGCAAGAATCATTGAAGCACGATTCGCGTTCGGTGTTGTCGAATTAAGTGTGGTGTTGGATATCACAATAGAACAAATGTCTTTAATTGGACTACGCACAGGAACAGAATTAGCAAAAGGATGTACGAACATGATCTATCATGTTCGTACATCCTGAGAAATAGAGATGGAAAGTGTTTCTGTGATAACTGTACATATTGGGTTTGACATCACTTTTCTTTTTATTATTTTAAGTAGGTATATAAGGCATGTTATTTCAAAGAAATTCTTTAATATTTTCTTTACAATTTTATTTGTTTGCAAATTGTCAAATATGCTGTATGTTGAGCATGGCATACATCGGAATAGAAAATGTACCTATTGTTTTCCGATCTGAAAGTTGCACTGCGCGTTAGTGACCAATGACGTCACCAGCTCGACAGAACTTTCTTTCTAACCAACCATTTTGAGCTTGTTCAATAAATGAGACATTAACATTTAAAACCATGTTCCTTACACTTAATCTTTACCTGTAATAAACTCGTAAATTTAATCACTAACAAACAAAAAAACATTTATCTTAATGTTTGAAGCCAATTAAAATGTAACAGTTTCAATAATAAACAATAGTCGTATCAAAAATGATTTGTGTCGCTAACATTCCTCTTAAACTTAATAGAAGAGTCCGATGACGTCATTAACGATAAAATAGCAAAAATACTTTTGACAATTAGCCCGCTACGCTTTCATTGTAAACCCCGCGTCATATGATTGTTGTCATTGGTCATTGTGACGAGTTATCTAAACATCTCAGTCGAGCGAGGGCCGTGGCCGAGGATGGTCAATGCCTATGCGCACGTTACCGCGACCGCTAAAGTTAGGCTCGGACTATAAAGTCAATAGTGTATGTGTCGGCTCGGACTATAAGTTGATAGTGGCGGATTTGTGACTGTCAATTGTTTGTGGACAAGTGAGTTCTTGTTTTAAGTGAGTTTTTTTTTAAATCGACTTTTTTGTACAGCGCTATTGAAAAGGTTGGTTGGTTTAAGGCCGGTGTTAGGAATTGGCGAATTTAAAATGCTGTTAATGTGAATTAAAATGAAATGGTGAATAAATTTGAAGTTTTTTTATAACGGTTGATAATAATAAAGTTTTGATTTTGCGTTGTTAGATAATTTCGTTTTGTTGGTTTTTTTTTTTAATTTTATGGGTAAGCATAGCATGGTGTTTTACAAGACTTTAATACGAAGATAAAATTTTCAACAAAATTTTATAAAAAAAAAGTAGTTTTTCAATATTAATAACATGCGAAAGAAATTCTCCAAATGTTTTTCCATATTTGTAGAATTTCCTATTGTAACACGCCGTGTATGTTTTGTGTAACCTTTTAAACATATGGTTTCATGAAGAATAATGTCAGCTGTGGATCTAATGTACCCGCGCCTTATTGCTATATACCTATAAGCTAATTTTGGTAATCCGGTGCGGATATCTTAAGTAGACTTTTTCAAAATACTCGAAAAAAAAATCAGTAGTTTTAAAAACATACACAATGTTTACGAAATATCAACCTCTTTTGTCGATAAAGTAAGAAAAAAACCTAAAAAGTATTGTTAATTATCCACTACCTGTTTCAACATGTCAGAGAAAAACATTTGGCAATTTTTTTATCGAAGTTACCGAACGGATATTCTAAAAATGCATTGGTCTCCCTCTAGCTTACCCGATTACGCAGATAAGCCGCTAAGTAATTAGCTATTAACTTGAACAAGCTCTACTTAGCCAAGCTACCAAGATTACGTTATACCTTCTAAACTTATCGTATTACGACTTATCTTACATTTTCAAATACTGTGTTGTATACCTACATTTTTGTATTTGATTTTTGTCTAGTCTTTGGTTTTACCAAGGAAGTAATAACTGCTAGAGTCGGGATTATTGAGATTTTATGTGTGTAAATGAATAAATAATAAATATCAGACTATATCACATACATTGATCTGACTCCGAAGTAAGTAGCTTAAAGCACTTGTGTAACGGATATCAGAAACAGCAGTGGTATTACAAATATGTATAAATGTACTTAAATATCAGGTATTAACACCCAGACAAAGAACAAACACAAGTTTTTATCACACGAATGTTTGTCCTGAGTGGGGATTGAACCCACGACTGTTGGCGCATGGGGCAGGGTCACTACCGAATGCGCCATTGAGACAGTCATATATACATATGGGTCAGAGGGTAGGCTATGAGTTTAAGCAATAAAATATAAGAGATATAAAATGTATGGATTACCTTAATATTATACATACATACATAATACTACGCCCCTAATCCCCGTAGACTCAAAGGGGCAGCAAGCCCTTTTATCCACAATATAAACAAAAATATAATTGGGCTGGGTTGGATAAAAAAATGTGATAAAGTAGTGGCAAGTGGCTAGCTCGTCGCCTACACAATCACATACCCAAAACCCAACACACCATTAGTCACCTCTCACGATATGCTAGGCAAGGAATACAGTTGGCATATTCTTTTGAAGTCCCAGACTAACGTAGGACACTAATATTATACATACACTAGCTGTCCCCGTATCGCCCAGTAAATGAAAATCGACTTTGATTTGTCGATTGACATTTAACATTGACAGATATGAATCCCACCGTTTTATATGAGAAAATACTTTTGCTTTTATTTTGTTTTATCGTCAATTGTTTTTAATAGTTATTCTGTTATTCTGGACAAAGACAAATCCAACAAATCAAAAACAACGTAAATCGGTTCAGCCGTTCTCGACTTATAAGTGGTGTAACAAACACGACTTTGTTTTATTTATATAGATTAACTATAAGTCAAGTTGGAGCGGTGGTAGCAATGGTAACACACGCGCTTCTTAACCGAGGTGTGCGGGTTCAAACCCGGGCATGTACCTCTGGATTTTTCAAATCTATGTACGTATTTATACCACTAGCTCAATGGTGAAGGAAAACATCGTGATGAAACCTGCAAATTCAAACCACTTGGGATTTGTAACCATGATCCAAAAATTGTCTAGTTCCCCTATTTTAGGGTTACGAAGGTCGAATCGGCAGTCGCTTCAAAGTAATTACCAGACTCGCTCAATCCTGGATCATGGTCTAAACGGACCTCGTCTAAGCACGGGACATAACGCTAGGAAGATGATTATCTATAAGTCAAAAGATGTAAATGTTTGTACGTCGGTTGTTTATTATTAGTCTTCAGAGGCAACTGTGTTAGTTATTATCTACTTATAACTATGTAACTATTGAGACAAATCCAACAACCATATGTTAAAATCAGTCAAGCACTTTTGAACTGTAGAGCGTGCCAAAGAAGTATACTTACATGCATACGTATGTAACAGAGCCGTGGGAGCTCAGTGGTAAGGACACAAGGCTTGTAACCGAGGAGTTCAGGTTCAAACCTGGGCACGCACCTCTGGAGTTATTCAAATCCATTTACGTATTTATATCACTAGCTCGGTGGTGAGTGAACATCGTGTTGAAACTTGCATATTCCAACAACTATGGATGTGTAACCATGATCCAAATCGCCTGGTTTCCTTATTTAAACGTTACGAAGGTCAGATCGGCAGTCGCTTCAATGTAATTACCAGCCTCGCTAAATCCTGGATCATGGTCTAAGCGGACCCCGACTAAGCACGGGACATAACGCTAGGAGGATGATGACGGTATGTATGTATCAGAGACGTTACCCCCAACTGAAGCAATCGGATATTCAATATTCAATGACCATACTGGGTAATGCTTTAGTAAAGTCAAAAGTCAAAGTCAAAACACTCTTTATTTGTACAGGTTTAAAAACAAACTATTATAAATCGTCAACTTAACAAGAAAATCAACTAATAATATGAATTAACCACCTATATGTATTCCTACCCACTAAATAAGTAGGAATAATGTGTTCATCAGCCTATTTATATAAATATCAGACAACATCACATACAATGATCTGACTCCGAAGTAAGTAGCCAGCATTTGTGTTACAGATATCGGTGGTATTACAAATAACTAACTAACGAATTAAATTTCACGCCACTTCACTATTATTGTATCAAGTACAATTAAGTATTACAAATAAATACCTAAATATTAGATATTAATTAGTTAGTTAAAGTTTGTATGAATGATTGAGGCGCAGACCAAACTATTAAATAAAACTTCTAAAATTAAGTTTAAACCTGCATATATACTTACCCAATATTTAATTTCCATTTTATTATCTCCTTGAATTTTAAATTATGTTGCTCTCGTTTGGCTCTCTGTATCTATATAATCATTATTGCCCTTGGTTTTTTAGTGTAGATAGAAGTTTAAAAGAAATGCTTAACATATTATAAATGTATTATTTTACAGTTATTTTTCTATCCTGTGACGCGGCCAATTGTTATTAACGATTATCAACATTGAATTAAGACAATTTCTATATTTGTTCCAGATACTCATCAAGATGTTACGGCAGTTAAGTGACAAGTGAAAAAAGTGAAGTGATATTTTTACAAAAAAAAGAAATTGTTTTTATCAAAAAATCGACAGTAAATCAGTGTATATGTGTGAGAAGACAGCGTTGGGTGTAAGTGAGAAGATGACGAACATCACCCCGGAGACCAGGATCATGATGCTGAGGTCGGTAGATGGGAGGAACAGCTACAGGAGACAGGTGAGGATTTACATACATACATACATACATACTATCATGCCCACAATCCCCGAAAGGGTAATTAGTTAGTAAAGAGCAGGAAGCTTTTTTAACTTTTGGCAGTAACAGGCCCGTTGGTAGAGTGGTTAGAGACTCTATCCAGGAAATCAAGGGTCGCGAGTTCGAATCCCACTTGGGGTAAATATTTTGAGTACCGTGTTTAAAGATACATGTATATTGTACTAAGTACTTGCCTAGTATAGATAGTGCAAGCATGTCTGCTTAGTTTGGAACAAGGGGGCTAGTGTGTCAGTCTAAACAATTTATTTATACTTTTAACTAAAAATTAAACTTTGGTTAGATTTAAAATTGTCTAAAAATTAAGCTAGTTCTTTACCTACACTATTAAAATGGTAGTGTCCTTACCATTGAGCGGTGGTAGCTCACACACGCCTCTTATCCGAAGAGTGCGGATTTAAACGCGGGCACGTACGTCTGGATTTTTCAAATCTATGTACGTATTTATACCACTAGCTCGACGGTTAGGGAAAACATCGTGATGAAACCTGCAAATTCAATCAACTTTGTATTTGTAACCATGATCCAAAAATTGTCTGGTTCCCCTATCTTAGGGTTACGAAGGTCAGATCGGCAGTCGCTTCAATGTACTTACCGGACTCGCTAAATCCTGGATCATGGTCTAAGCGGACCTCGTCTAAGCACGGGACATAAAGCTAGGAAGATGATGACAATTAAAATGGTACGATTTTTCACTAACAGTATTTCGGACAGTTCCTTTATATACTCAACATACTAGCGACTGCCCGCAACTTTGTCAGCTTATATGTATTTGTCCCCAGGCATTCCCTATGAGTCATTACGAATCAAACACTGTAGGTCAATTGAAGTCCATCTGTCTGATAGAACTCAGGGCAATTGTCATCTCGCCTTGACATTAGATTAAACGCATATCAATTTGAACTCTATCTCAATTAGAAATACGTGCCAAATTGGGAACAAGATTTCATGTTTCTTGAAACAAATAAATAAATTAATTGTTACGTCATGTACAGTTGGCAACGAAGGAAATCGAACGTTTTTGAACTTTATTATCAAGGTCATAGGAAAAAACTTTTCAATCGCTAATGTTGCCGTTGTACCTTCATATATAAAACATTAGGTATTTCCAGCCGTAATTTTACTGAATTACAAATAAAAAACAAACTTGAGAAAGTATAAGCAAAATTGAAAGATTTATGGTTTAATAGAAGACGTGAGAAATTACCATACAAGCTCACCTTTGAATTAAAAAATATAGTCTTAGAATAATAAAATGCATAATACCTTTAAGAATCAGTATGTTACGTTTCAACTGCATAGTCAATATTAATTAAATACGAGTGAACCTGCGGTCGGAAACTAGCTGTTTAATAAAGCTCTTATTAAAACAATTAAAACGACAACCGTACATTTTCCGAGCGACATAAACCCTATAACTGTCTCTTTCACCAACCAAGCTTTACATTTTATATGGCCCTTATTGTTTAAGCTATAAGGTTTGTTTTATCATGACCTGAAAGCTTTTAATCGTGGTTGGATAGAGACAGAATGTATGGCAGTGTGCCGGTCGTTGACCCCACGAAATGCTCTGTACAATCTAGTGAACGCTTTCAGATAAGTGCATAGTGATGTAACAATTACTAGTCTGTATATCGATAGATTTATTTATTTTTATTTAATTTTACCCATTCCCCTCTGAACGCTATCAGCCCATTTCAGGCACTTAAAAACAATGTTACATGTGCGGGAATTGAACCTGCAAAATATTCTGTGTTAAAAGTATATTCGTTTTGTACTTTCTCTTCCGCGAAACTGAGACCGTGATCTTAAAATACAACCTTATCTCAAAAGTTGATCAACCGAAAAAACAATTCACTGCAAGAAAAAGTATTGAAGAAATTCCGTTAATTAAAACATTATCCAAGTTACATAATCGGGTGAAAGTGTATGATTAGGGTTGACGAATTTATATTCATGAGTGTACAGCATCGCTCGCAGTCCAGTATCCTCATATACTAAATATACTTTAAGTATTGGTGCAGAAACATACTGTAATATTGGTAATTATATAATGCCATGAATTTCCCTTTAAATGTAACTTGGATAATGTTATTGTTCTTCACTGTTATTTAGTAGCGTTATAAAAATACAAATATGAATGAATAGCCTACTGTTCTTTTTCAACTAACAAATAAAAAAAGCTATGTTTTAGCGAGTAAAACTTGACAACCCTATTATCGATAGCTAAGTGAAAGTCCATTTTGATTTATAGACAAGCCTCGGAAACAAGTATAACTGTTGACAATTAAATTTAAAGAGCCCTTAGCCAGACGACAAATCAGAACTGGTTTATGGAGAAACAAGTCGATTTGTCTATGCTTTAGTTCATTTGATTGGTGAAAGGTACATAACCATTTCAGGCGGTCAAAAAGTTTACTTTAACTTGTTACGTGTCTAAAACTTAATGAAATTAACTTGAAGTTGTGTACTCTACATAACATTTTTGTATGTTTGTAAAGAAGTATGTTTGTAAAAAATTAAAAAAAGTTATAGTACAAAAGTTATTAAAATATTACACAGCATCACGCCCGCAATACCGAAAGTAAAAGTCAACGTGACAGCAAGTATTAATTAGACTTTATCATTCAAACTTCGAATGATAGAGTGCAATTGATCTTCATCGATATCGATAAAAACAAACGCTTCCACCGCACTATTCGCTCATTCACACTCGCACATGGTGTTCGGAACATTGATCGATTCGGTACACGCCGTGTACTCGCTCGGCAACACCCTGTACATCTCGGGATGCGATCTGTAAATGTAAGCTACGTGGGATGACTACACGATGCATGGGTAGGGATGTGTAGGTGCTTTTGGGTACTACAATATATTTATGTATTTTGTTGGACTATGGTCTATGTTGGTCTGGACCTAAGAAAAATATGGTAAAAAAAATCGTATAGGAAAAAATAATTTAGAATACCTTTAGCAAAATTTATTTCACCCGAGCGAAGCCTAGGGCATATGTAAGTTAGCATGATCAAAATATTAGAAATCTTGCGACGTAAGTCTCATTTTCAATAAGTTACATACATATATTATATCTGGAATCCCCGAAATCGATCCGGCTGAAAGAAAAACAATAAAAAAAGCTGTGTTCTTGCCTATCATGTCGTAAAGTGCGACTAATTGTATATCGGGTATTAGTTACGTGATTGTGTAGGCGACGAGCTAGCCACTTGTCACTACTTTTTCACAGTTTTCCACCTAACTCACCACAGTCCCTTACACTGCCAAAAAAAAAATTGAGTTGGGTTAGATGAAAAATTATGAAAGTAGTGACAGTGGCTAACTTGCCTACACAATCGCAAACTCTACACACAAATCATTAGTCGCCATTTACGACATGCTACACGAGAAACAGTTGGTACACTATTTTCGAGTCCTAGACTCATCATCATCCTCTTGCCCTTATCCCAGTTCGTCTGGGGTCGGCGCAGCATGTCTTCTTCTTCCATACATCCCGGTCAGCCGTCATCAAGCTATCCACTTCCATTTTACTCATATCATCTTTCACACAATCCATCCATCTCTTATTTGGCCTTCCTCTTCCTCTCCATCCACTAATATTCATACTCATCACTCTCTTTGTCACATGTCCTTCCTCTCTTCTCATCACTTCGAGTCCTAGACTAACAAGTTAAATCCATAGAAATCAAGATTTATCTGATTCAATTGCATCACGTTAAGAGGACAACATTTAAACCTGTCGTTTCTACAGATCCTGGCAGCACTCGCAGTCTCCCTGGGCCCGTTCTCAGCTGGGCTGAGCAAGGGATACATGTCGCCTGCCATCTCCTCAATGCAGGAGGGGCACCACCAAGATGGCTTCCCTGTTAGCGACCAGCAGGCTAGCTGGATAGCCAGCTTGAGTTTATTGGGTAAGTGACTAATTTATATATAGAACTGTATCATAAAATCATGACTGCACCGTCATCTATCATGTTTAATTGAGAATAAGCTTCATTCAGGAAGACACTAAACCTCAAGCAGAATAAAAATCTCTGGTTTTCATAAAAAACCGACTACAGCGACACCTACCGGGTCTAATTATGAATTAAAACCATCCAAGAATACACTAAAACTCACACGAAAGAAAATAATCCACCCTAGGCGCTAATAGGGTACAAAAAATAACTTGCATTAATATTAATAATATCAGAATACTTACTATGACCCCGAGCTAAGTAGCTTAAGCACTTGTATTACGGATATCAGAATCAACAGTGGTATTACAAATATATACTTAAATATTCAATATTAACACCCAGACACAGAACAAACACAAGTATTCCTCACACGAATGTTTGTCCTGAGTGGGGATCAACTCTTGGCGCATGGGGTAGGGTCCCTACCGAATGAACCATTGAGCTTGTCAAAACTTGCATAAAAGCTAGCGGTGTTTTTTTTTTTTCATATCGCAGATTTTATTAGCACCGAGCAAAATTTTGCATGTATAATAAAAGTATAAAAGTTAAAACTTGGGCAAGGCATTACCATTAAAAATTACGCTAACGGGACTTAACCAACTAGCTGTAAGTGCCCATGTACCGTATAATGTACTTCGTATAGCGTTTAGTCTCGGAAGTGTTATTTTAACGATAAAAGTTGTCTTAGTTCCTTTTTGAAACATCAGCAATCTGCTACTGAATATCGTTAAAAATTGTTTTAGCCATCTCGACGATACCTTAAATGATAAATTAATTTTATATATTATTTTGAATTTTGCAAAATTTGGGCGCTTTTTTTGTGAAAACTATGTCACGACCTTTTTTGTAGGGAATTCATTTATCTATAACTTTTACTTGGAGCATTTTTAGATATTTGTAACAACTCATGAGTTATTAACCGACATCAAAAAAAGGAGGAGGTTGTCAATTCGACTGAATTATTTTTTTTCAAAAAGAAGTGCTTTGTCCGATCTTCCTCCCCATTTTTTTAGCTAACCTGATGAGTCAGAGACCTGACTTTCTTGAATATTAAATATCTAGTACTCACGCAAATTTTCCCGCTGGTCCCATCCTTTCAACTCAAAATGGCAGAGTTAAAGCTTTATTGACTGGACTACAAACAAACAGAACATCACATCACGCCCATAATCCCCGAAGGGGTAGGCAGAGTCGAAGGGGCAGCAGGCCCTTTTAACCACATTCAGCCAAAAACAAAACTGGGCTGGGTTAGATGGAAAATTGTGAAAAAGTCGACTACAAACAGTTTTTAAATACGATTTTGGAACAGACTTATAGGTGTTTGACATTTGAATGTGACAATCTTATAGGGACGCCATCTTTAAACTCAAGTGCGATTAAAGGTATTATTATCTCGTAAATCTTCAGTGTTTGAGGTCGTGACTTCAAAAGTCGCAAGGCGGTTAAATGTTAATGTATGACAAGTGACGCAATATTTTCTTAGCTTTTAATATTACGGTATTTTGTGACTAGGTTGTAGTTTGCACAAAATTTGCAAACTTTCCAAATATCAGTAATAAACTTTTGTTGTATATTGTAACGCGGTAATCTAAGAAACCATAAATAGAATTTTGAAAAAGCAGAAGATAACACCTATTTGAGCTTAAAACACGTACTATGTTCGACCATAATTAGATTTATAATAATTAAATGTATTACACATTTATTTTTATAATAATTAAATGTATTTCTAATGCATTATTATTATTATTATTTTTTGCACTCCTTCTCCATTTAGACTCTAAATGTGACAAATCGCAAACACCTCGTGTTTCACTAACGCGTGGTAATAAACACCTAACGCCATCTATTGGCGAAGAGCGTCCACTATTATTTGAGAATAAGAACATATTAAAAAAAAAAAAATTCAGTCGAATTGAGAACCTCCTCCTTTTTTTTTGAAGTCGGTTAAAAAGAAGAATACGATTCGATTCTGTCCGCGTACGGTTTTACGCTGTACTGGGACAGAATCGCGGCTGGTCGCTAATCTTAAAACTATTTTGAATAATTCCGATTTATTCTATTCCATCGGCACTTAAATAAGGTAATGGCCGGTTTTCCTTGTTTACAGGCATTGTTCAGTAATGCAAATCAAATACTGTACTACTACAGTACAGGTACATTAGTTACAAGCTATCGTAAAACATAGGTTTAGTAAGGCTTAATGGCGTAGCGTCGACACTTTGTACAATTCGTAAGAATACTGTTTTTTATTTATTTAAAAGACGTCCACATTTGGTGTGCAAGTCTTATTTGGCACTGGAATAAGATTAAATTGAATGGTGATACATTAGCTCTACTATTATTTGTTTAAAAAAAAAATAATTAAAAAATTTAACTGGAAGCCTTTTTACCACCACCTTTAGCTAAACATAATGGGTTTAGGTGGAAAATAGTGAAAAAGTGACTAGTTCGTTCTAGACAATTATATACCCATCACCTGATATACCATTGGTCGCCTTTTACGACAGTTAAAAAAACTAACTAATAAAACTAGCGAAGCGACCCAAAGTGAGTAAAGACATCCAATAATAATAAGTAATATAGACCAACCTGGGACTAAAATGCGTAGCTTAAACCTCCGTCTAAATGGACAGCAGGCCTAACACATTTCCGATAAGTCATATCGCATTGCGTAGCTGTGCAGTCGACGTTTGACCGCAAAAGTCAAACAATGTTCGGTGTAGAGAAAATAATTGCAGCCTTAAGTTAAGGATTTCTTCTCGTTTAAGTACCGAATGATAATGGAAGGAAGTCCAAGACATTTTAGTTAAGAAAAGTTTAATGAATCAAATTTCTGTAGTTTTATATATTGGGTAACTGTCCCGGCGAACTTCGTATCGCCCAGTAAATGAAAATTGACATTGATTTGTCGATTGACATTTAACATTGATAGATACGAATCCCACCGTTTTATATGAGAAAATACTTTTGCTTTTATTTTGTTTTATCGTCAATTTTATAATGTTTTTAATAGTTATTATGTTATTCTGGACGAAGACAAATCCAACAAATCAAAAACAACGAAAATCGGTTCAGCCGTTCTCGACTTATAAGTGGTGTAACAAACACGACTTTGTTTTATTTATATAGATTCAATATTCTCATGTCTGGAATAAGTATATGGATATTTGATAGCCTAAGACCGAACATTAGCCACCACCGATAACTATAAACAATAATCATTTACTTATAGCTAACCCGAAAATAAGTCAAATTATTATATTTAACAGACCAATGTCCAATAACATGTCTATACTCGTAAATATAATATAATCACTAATAGAGGATAAAGAATAATCACATCTCCAGGGTAATTGCTAATACCTGGAACAGGATTATAGAAGTAGGATTAATCCGATGAAGGGATTCATGCTAATACACATTGCTGTGCCACCGCCTTCTCCGAACTTGGCCGGACACACTACCGTGCAGATGTACAGTATAGTTACGATAATTTGCTCCGACAAAAACGTCGACGCGAAATCGCTTCGTTCGCTTGACCAGCGATGCTAACGGGCAAAGGCCAAATTGGTTTTGTATAAGAAACCTCGACGAGTAATTTGAAGCTTTTTGTTCAACACAAGTGCGTTTAACGGTAAACATTTCGAAATAAGTGTACATACAGACAAACTGTTTGAGAGAGAGAGAAGGCGTTAGCTTGCGACAATGATCAGAGATATGCAATGTGGTGAGGTAACATACTCGTATATAAACATTTGTCTAATAAGTCACAAGATGATAAAAACTATAGTTCTAATAAGACAACAAAAGATCGATTTGGCATAAATGGTAATTTCTAGAACGCGGTAATGAAGTTATTCTTAGCCCTAAGTATACATTATGCTTAATAAACCGAGATGGTTAATTGTACCTACGGCTTCTGCAAACATTTACGACAAACTGCATCTAAATAACTTCATGCCAATTCCCTGGAATAGGCCCAAGTGTCATGTGACTGATCTTATTTACACATTCCAGTTTCTTCTTTGACATTTACAATTCATTTCATATTAAACTGGTTATTATATCACTTTCTGTTAACGAACAACCAAGTCATGATGATCTTCCGCGATATCTGCATGAAACTTGCGTTCCCAAATATTAAAATAATACAATTTTATATACAAGGGTTCACACCGGAGGAGCGGTGGTAGCTCAATGGTAAGAACACGCGCCTCTTAACCGAGTGGTGCGGGTTCAAACCCGGGCACGTACCTCTGGATTTTTCAAATCTATGTACGTATTTATACCACTAGCTCGACGGTGAGGGAAAACATCGTGATGAAACCTGCAAATTCAAACAACTTTGGATTTGTAACCATGATCCAAAAATAGTATGGTTCCCCTATCTTAGGGTTACGAAGGTCAGATCAGCAGTCGCTTCATTGAAATTACAGACTAGCTAAATCCTGGATCATGGTCTAAACGGACCCCGTCTAAACACGGCACATAACGCTAGGAAGATGATGACACAAGGGTTCGCTCCATTAATATGATACATTTCTACGGTAATACAAGCAACCTAACACCTGCCAGCCCTGATCGCTCACACACTTTCACTCATCACAAAATCGCAAATGATGCAAAAAGTTGCCCAACGCATAACGACTTGCGTTCGCGCCGCCATTCAGAGCGAGCTCCAATGCAACATTTCTATTGCTCTATTGCTTTGAAGCGTTCAGTTTTTGTCATGATTATTGCTTGTGACCAGTGACTCTTGTGAGTGGGTAAACCTTAGTCACAGGGTTTTCACAAGTTAGTATCAGCAAGAAGTAAATACAGAAATTACAAATATTTTTTTTTTATACCACTTAAGGTTGCAGACAAGTTTACAGCCTGCTATCGACAAGGAGTAACTGTCGCCTATGGATTTTTGCATCATTATAAGGATCACATGTTGCAAACTTTTGCTTAGGTAAACCGTATTATAACGTATTTAAGTATGTCTTTCCGTTTACCTAGTATCCATAGCACAAACTTATAAGCTTAGTTTGGAACTAGGGAATTGGTGTGTCAGTCTGAAGAATTTATTTATTTATTTATTGTTCAGGGAATACTTCGGCACCTGAAAAAGCGTAACAAACATTTCTGGCATCCCTTCTCAAAAACAATTGCGTTATTATTTAAAAAAAATGCATAAAATTGTAATGTTACTAAATAATAACCTCCTAAAATTGACAGATACCAGCTAGATGATGCGACAAACTACAAACAAAACGTATGGACAGCCATACGGCAGAGAAAAAAGTGTTTTCCGACCTTGTAACACGTATATTTTCCATTTCAACTGTCCTACCCATTCTTTCTTCACACGTCCAAAGATTGTTAACATTGGCACCGATACAAAATCTGGATATAATCACGAAGATTATCATAATAGTCTGTTCACTGGTTGCTATCATAACAGCTTGTACAACCCGCGAAATACATTGGCGATAAATAAACTGGGAAGATGAATCGCCAAAATGTTTGTTTGGGCTGCAGGATGAATGATTTCGATAATGATTAATGGGGAACACGGGCGGATTCAGCTGGGATGTAAGAGTTTGCGGTCAAGTTAAGTGTGGACGTGTGAATGTTCGTTGCTTCGTACGTGAGAAGAATAAAGAGCTTTTGGTGCAACCATTTAGAAAGGTTTGCTGTTAAAATATTGATGCGATAATGTATTTGAATATTTTTAGACATTTTTTTCTATAATTTAACTGATAGATATCCTTGTTGCTTGTTGATAAACAAGAAAAGGTATAGTCTGTCTGTTAAAAGATGTCTCTGACCGATAGTCCGATATTCAAAACGTTGTTTGTCCGCGATGGACTCCAAAACTACTATGTGTTATCGACTGTTAGGCGGAACGAAGTTCGCCGAGTCAGCTATAGTTTAATATTTTTAACGATACTGGGTTCAGAAACACCTATCAATACAATACATAGTAACGATAATATTACCAATCTTTTCTGAACTTAGTCTTCAAATTAGCAGACTTAAGGCAGCTGCTTTAATCTAATAATCTTACTTGCTTAATCCAGGATCATTGTCTATATAATGCTAAGATGATATTCTTATCACAGTCTGCTCATTCAATGTATTCTGCATAATATTGGTACTATTTATGAAATAAAATATACAGTAAACGTTTTTAAGATAAACTTAAAAGGCACGTTGTATATAAAGCGGTTTATTCCAAGGAATTCACAACGATAAGTCGTAATTACCAGGTGCAGACAGAATACTTGTATAATGTATGAGATTCGTTACTGAGCTTGATATTTCGCTGATTTACACTCGGCTTGTTATACTAAGCCTGTAATTTAGTTTCTTGATAAACTTGGTTAGCAGAAGTGAATTAAATGGGCGTAATTGTGGACTAATTGGGACTTATCACACATAATGGCTTATGGATCTACTCGTAATAAGTTATTTTTATAGGTAATTTAGTAAAAAAAATATTCGTATCTAGCTCTTCTAGCAAAAGACAATATAAAAAACAGTTCTAGGTAGGTATTGGTCTTTGAAATTAGATTAGCATTATAATTTCTTTCTCAGTTTTTAAACGAAATCTCTCTTAAATTTTAGAAATGTTGAATGTAACATTTCTAAAATCTGGGGCTTTTAGTTAATATAACTTCAATTCTCTTATGCGCTAATTTTGATTTAGAAAATTTACGTGTAGGTATGCTAAAACCATTAATGTGAAAAAAATCATCAAGAGAAGATGATCCATTCATTAATTCATCAAATACCGTACAAGTTCAACCTTAACAAAAATATTAGGGCTCAATTGTGTTTGTTCTGTGTCTGGGTGTTAATATCCAATATTTAAGTATATATTTGTAACACAAGAGCTTAAGCTTCTTACCTCGGAGTCAGTACCTACAATGTATGTGATGTAGTCTGAAATTTATTTAATATGTGATGTAGCGTGATCCACGATTGCGAACTATGCAATTAGCCAACATGATGCAACATTTCTAATTAGTAATATTCACATTATACTATCTTGCACACCGTCACAAAATACTATAATTATGATATCCGCTCCACAAATGTCGTGTAAGAGTGTTTAAATAACAAACCAGAAGCCTTGGACCAGAGGTGTCGTATACTGCACGCGTTCCCATAAAATATTGCTGCAGATTATATAAAATGACAGTGGCTGTATAATTGTGGTCTTTACATGGGATAGACCTGTTTATCAGTCTTTGTAGGAGAATAGAAATGGGGTAAAATGTATCCTATGTAATAATTATGTTCTATTTCTATGTATAAACTGACTTAACGTTCTTAACGTCAAGTCAGTTTACATAGAACATCATATGTACATAGAACATAATTATAACTGACTTAACGTTAAGAATGTTAAGTCAGTTTTTTAGTCGGAGGCAGATTAAAAATCATGATCATGCATTTAGCGATATAGCTAGTCTCACCAGGACTAGTTTTTATCTGGACTACATTGAAGCCATTGATATTTAAACTTCGTACACGTAAACAGGGGGACCAGAAATATTAACTGGTTACTCATCCATAGCTATTTGGAGAGCGACGGTAGCTCAATGGTGAGGACACGTGCCTTATAAAAGAGGGGTGCGTTCGAACCCAAACATGTACCTCTGGATTTTTCAAATCTATGTACGTATTTAAATCTATATACGAGCTCGGCGGTGAGGGAATACATCGTGATGAAACCTGCAAGATTTGTAACCACGATCCGAAAATTGTCTGGTTCCCCTATTTTAGAGTTACGAAGATCAGATCAGCAGTCGCTTTAATGTATTTAACAGACTCGCTAAATCCTGGATCATGGTCTTAGCGAACCCCGTCTAAGCCACGAGTCATAACGCTAGGGAGATGATGACATATATGGCTATTTGGATGTGCAAGTTACTTCGTAAAACGGTACCCAGGAACATCCTTACAGCAGAGCTATCGGGCCAATACGTATATAGACGTATTAGATGAACGTATTACTCATGAACTATATAATGCATTTCACGTTTAGTATTGTTCCATGTTGCTCTGGGACTTGGTCCATGTTGATCTGGGACAAAAAAAGAATGGGCCAACTGTGGTTCCTGCCTAGCATGTCGTAAAAGGCGACTAATGGTTTACGGGGTTCTGGGTATATGTGACTGAGTAGGCGACGAACTAGCCACTTGTCTCTCCTTTTTCACAGCTATCCATCCAACCTAGCCTAATTATTTAGATTTTCACAATGAGAGACGTATTAGATGATTTAAAAGTTTTGGGTTGTGTTATCACTAGAAACACTACTAATATACGCGATATGCTTTATATATGTCTTTATATATGTATTACTAGCAGCGCCCCGCGGTTTCACCCGTATAGTTCCCGTTCCTGTAGGAATATGGGGATAAAATATAGCCTATATTACTTCCGGATAATGTAGCTTTCCAATGGTGAAAGAATTTTTGAAATCGGCACAGTAGTTTTTGAGTTATTTATTACAAACATACACACACACAAAAATACAAATCTTTCCTCTTTATAATATTAGTATAGACTAAGGTACTTTCAGCTCACAAGCTAGCAACCAAGCTGTAAATGCTCATGAACTACATAATGCATATCGCGTTTAGTATTATATCAAATAGATAATAGAGACGTATGTTTGAAACAATACACCTCGCATTTGAGGCTGTCCTTACCACTGAGCTTACAGACTATCGTTACATGTAAAAGCCTTCGAACCGCATATGGCTTATGTGGCGTGAAAAATTACGAGCATAGGCCGGCAACTGCTATACTTAGCGCGATTATAGGCTGTCGCGTTCTGCTGGTGTGGTGCTTATGAGAGACTAGTTGTTGGGAGCAGCTTTGCTTGTATCGCTTGTTCTTAAACTAGTTCAGGAATTGAGATAGAAGGTAGCTTGCGTCATAGTCATAGTTATTAAGACTTGGCATTTTAAAAGAGTACCTATCGAGTTTCTTGCCGGTATCTTCTCGGTAGAATCTACTTTTTGAACCGGTAGATATTGATCTTATTCTGACGAATTTATAAGTGCTTTTTTAAGCACTTTAATTAATTTAATTTAATTTCATAGTTAGTCTTACATTATTAAAGGCTGCGTAAGTGCGTAATTTTCCTATTTTTTTTGTGTTTTTTTTTATCTCTGTATTCTCACGAGAACAGGCTCTACGCGGGTGAAACTGCAATGCGCTATTAGTAGCTAACAAAATAGTTAAATCAACAACTATGTATAAGACCAAAATAACATTCACTGTGCTATAAATCAGATGGGCACTCAAAAAAAACATCACGCACTCTCTTAAATGTTCAGTCCCGATGTCCAGCACCAACATCCGGCTCTAAAGTCTAAGTAAACCCAGGGGCAAAAGGCTAGTTGTAAAAGGCGCACACATGTGTACAGAGCGTCTGTTTGTCTGTCCGTCGGTAATAACGCCAGGGCTGTTTGAGTTGCTCAGCTTAGCTGTGGCTCACAATTTGACTTACACGCGCGAGTTTTGTTGGAGTTTCGCAGGGCTGCAACTTCGGCCCGCAAGGATAAATGATACATGTACTTTTTACAAACGCCTGCAATCTCCGAAGGCATATGCAGGGATTTTATAAGCTTCTTAAACCACAATCAGCCAAAAGTAAAATTTATTTGGGTTAGATGGAAAATTATGAAAACTAGAGACAAGTGGCTGGCTCGTCGCCTGCATAATCACAAACCCAACATCCAATAATTCATGAGTCGCCTCTAACATGCTAGGCAAGGAACCAGTAGGCATATCATTTTTGAATCCCACATTAATGACTGGCCCGTTGGTCGAGTGGTCAGAGACCCTGGCCACCAAACAAAGGGTCGCGGGTTCGAATCCCGCTAGGGGCAAATATTTCGTGTGATGAACATGGATATTTGTACTCAAGTTATGGATGTTTATAAACGTATTTAAGTTTGTCAATCCGTTCACCTAGTAGCACAAGCTTATAAGCTTAATTTGGGACTAGGGAATTGGTGTGTCAGTCTGAAGAATTTATATATTTATTTACATAAAAAAATGCGACTATATTATTTTAACGATGCGTTAGTTCGGTTCTCTGCCTACCCCTACGGAAGTGGCGTGAATTTCAGTTAGCTAGTTAATCCCGCATAGAAATGCATTCTCAGTAGCGTTATTTGTGCAATAATATAGTGTAAAATACAGAATAAGACTATAAGGAAGCACTTATAAACAGATAAAACAGAACTTTAATAGCCCGGACTACTTTGTTTACAAACTGAGTCAAATTATACGAAACCTCACCGAAAGCGCTATTCCACATTTCGTACTAGAATACTCGTAAACTATTTACTTTACAACTGCATAGTAGAGATGAGGTAGACAGTAAGGCAGTTGCTAACAGATTTACGATTGGTATAATGTATGTATTTTGTTGAATATATATTTTTTTATTAATATTATATACAAGTGCGAAATACTTCTGTCTATTTGTCTAACATCTGTTAATCGATTTTGACGATATTAGGCACGGATAAAGATTTGACTTGTCACTACTTTTTCACAATTTTCCATCTAACCCAGCCCAGTTTTATTTTTGGCTGAATGCGGTTAAAGGGGCTTGCTGTCTCTTTGACTCTGCCTACCCCTTCGGGGATTATGGGCGAAGTTATATATGTTAAAGATTTGGATTTTGTCCCATGTTGGTCTGGGACTTGGCCCAAGTTGATCTGGGACAAAAAAAAAAAGAATGTGCCAACTGTGGTTCTTGCCTAGCATGTCGTAAGAGGCGACTAATGGTTTACGGGCTTTTGGGTATGTGACGGAGTAGGCGACGAGCTAGCCACTTGTCACTCCTTTTTCACAGCTTTCCATCCAACCCAGCCCACTGTCCCATGTTGGTCTGGGACTTAAAAAGAATATTCCAATTGTGGTTCTTGCCTTGCATGTCGTAAAAGGCGACTAATGGTATATCGGGTTTTGGGTGTGTGATTGTGTAGGCGACAGGTTGGCCGCTTGTCACTGCTTTTTCACAATTGTCCATCTGACCCAGCCCGGCTTTATTTTTGGCTGAATGTGGTTGAAGGGGCTTACTGCCCCTTCGACTCTGCCTACCCCTTCGGGGATCGTGGGCGTGATGTTATGTATGTATGTATGTATGTAAAGATTTGGATCCTCATAAAATATATAGACACAAATTTATCTCGAACCTATTTTTCTCATTATATTGATAGTTCCCGCGGAATGCGTCTCTGAACCAAAATTATATATTCTTTATATATTCATAATGTAGTGTTGACAGAAATTAGATGTTTATTAACAATACTTACTGGCTCAGTGACTAAATCTATGTCAAATGAGTCCACTAAGAATTGCAAGCCATCTTTGGATTTTAAGGATTTTAAGCTCACAGAAATTACAGATGAAGATATATTACTACCGTTTAATTTACTATGCCACTGTTTTCCATAATTCGCTCTGAACGTATTGTAAATATTTACACGACACTGTCGACCTTATTACGGGGTCTATAAAGTTGAAAATTTATTTCAATAAATCGGAATTCCACGTCAGACCGATATTGGAATTTAAACCTTAAATTAAGTGGAATTTGAATTTCTTGTCTATTTGACAGGTTAGTGAATAGGAGGTCATTTACATACAATGTTGTGTAATGGAATAATTGATTCGGACCATTGCATAAGGTATAAGGAGAAAGCAATATATTATACAGATCTAAATGTTGAATGAAGACGGGTGAAAGACAGTTGTATGTAGCCGAGATGAAGATGTTATCATCATCTTCCTAGCGTTATGTCCCGTTCTTAGACAGGGTCCACTTAGACCATGATCCAGGATTTAGCGAGTCTGGTAATTTTATTAAAGCGCCTGCCGATCTGACCTTCGTCACTTGAATACAACCAGACAATTAGTATTCATAGTACAAGCTTATAAGCTTAGTTTGGAACTAGGGAATTGGTATGTCAGTCTGAAGAATTTATTTATTTATTATTTACTTAATTTGTCACCTTTAACGATATAGGAATAAGATGAAAAATATTTCGCTTGTTTAACATCTCCATCTTCGGATCTGTTCTCAGATCATCAGTTTCTCAACGGTAAGGACACGCGCCTCTTAACCGAGGAGTGCGGGTTCAAACGCGGGCACGTACCTCTGGACTTTTTAATTCTATGTACGTATTTATACCACTAGCTCGACGGTGAAGGAAAACATCGTGATGAAACCTGCAAATTCAAACAACTTTGGATTTGTAACTATGATCCAAAAATTGTCTGGTTCCCCTATCTTAGGGTTACAAAGGTCAGATCGGCAGTCGCTTCAATATAATTACCAGACTCGCTAAATCCTGAACGATGGTCTAAACGGACCCCGTCTAAACACGGGATATAACGCTAGGAAGATGAATTATTTATAACGTAAGACAAAACGTCACTATAAGAAACATTATTAATACTTTTATTAAAGGAAAGCCGTTTTTATTAACTGATTCAAAACGCCAATAAACTGTTTTATAGATGCGGTGTCTCAACCGCAGATTTTTATAGAAACTATTATTAAGCAATGCTTGGGTTTCTCTGTATGAGTATAAAATTTTCTACTGCATATTGTTCTGGAGTCATAAGCCAATGAATGTTACAAATATGAAATGTGTTTGGCTTCACTGGTTGACTGCAAATGTAGTAGGGGTGATGGATACCGTTTATCGACATATCGATAAGCTTTCACGGAATGGATAAGAATGCAAGTTCAATCGGAACTTTTCGTATAGACTTCGAACGTGTCAATGGTAGTTGTAAATTTTGTGGTCGATATTTTTTTTTATGTATTTTTTCGCAATAGTGCCTGAAATATATTTGTGAATGACTCAAAATAATCGATGTGCTATCCAAGTAGGTATTTTTTGTGGACTGGTTTTAATTCCTAAACTTATTTTTGTATTATTTTTCTAGCGAAATAATATTGTCTCCAAGTTTTGAGTGTTACAGCGGCCAATATAATTTAATGTGAAAAATAAAGATAACTTTTTTTTTTTATTTTATCATTATTTTAGAAAAGAAGGTAATATGATAACTTTAACTCCTACATAATAAGATTTCATTACTCAAGAATTTCATGCACAAATGTTTACAAAATCAATTCGTTCATGTATTCGACTTAGAATGGACTTGAAACGAAATGAAATCATATTTATTATAGCTCAAAAACTTATCCGCTTAAATCAAGAGTATTTAGCATCGATATTTCTCATAGCTCATCTCTATGATTAAACGCAAATGCAAACTCTTGGTAAGGCATAAAATGGTATAAAGTTGCTATACACAATAGGAATAAATAATTGAGCGTCATTCGATTTCTGTAATAAAATAAATGGATCGAATGTTCGCTCGCATACAAATTCACTTGACGCGTGACCAATAAGTCCGCATAAAACACGCCTGTGAACTTTCTGCCGCTGTGCCACGGGTAATCGACTTTGTTAAAGTCAAGCAATCCGACCCTGATCGTAACTTGGATGGGTGACCAAAATTTAAACATCCTCGACTTTTTCTTCGACTTCTTGACGGATTTTGGATACAGCTATCCTCACGATGCTTTCCATCACTTTCAAGCTGGTGGCACAAATTCGTACTTAGATTTTAAACTTCCACAGGTACTCGTTCAGGTTTGAATCAGCACTACTCGCATATTAAGACCTGCGTCCTTACCATTGAGCTTTCATTGTATACTATGGGGCGGCAGGAGGGGCAAAATGCCACAGGCCTCCGCCCGTATGGGGCCCCCAGTTCCCATTAGTACATTACAGAATTACAATTAAATATTGTTCTAGAACGAAGGCCCCAATAAAATAGCCACTGGCCACAAACGGCATAGTTTCGCCACTTCTTCAAGCAAAATTAACTTTGTATGTTACCTTAACATGCAGGTTTCTCCTGTCACTATGTTTATATTAAAGTCTTTTAACATGCATTTCTATCACAAGAGATCATTTCATACCTCAAGATGAAAGTGCAAGCGTGAAAGCGAATATGTCTACAGAAATACGGCTCGGGATTAAACGATAGAATTACGAGCTTTTACGAGCTAACACTGAAGTGCTAAGATGTTTCGGAATACTAAAAGCTGAAAGTGGCCGATGAAAACGGATCGTGTTTTGCGTAGGGCTGTTAACCCGATACAAATACGGAAAAAATATTAATACAAACATATCCACCTCCATCATCATCCTCCTAGCGTTATGTCCCGTGCTTAAACGGGGTCCGCTTAGACTATGATCCAGGATTTAGCGAGTCTGGTAATAACATTGAAGCGACTGCCGATCTGACCTTCGTAACCCTAAGATAACCAGGGAACCGGACAATTTTTTGGTCATGGTTACAAATCCAAGTTGTTGGAATTTGCAGATTTCATGACGATGTTTTCCTTCACTGTCAAGCTAGTGGTATAAATACGTACCTACATAGATTTGAAAAATCCAGAGGTACGTCCCGGGTTTGAACCCCCACCTCCTCGGTTAAGAGGCGCGTGTCTTTACCATTAAGCTACCACCGCTCTTCGATAATCATAATTAATTATCCCAGTATAATACCCGCCAGTCAACCCTACAAACGCTACCAGAATTTCAAAATGGACGTTGAAAACAATATGGCCGCCGAAACGAAATTAATTTCACCCTGTCGACTAGTCATTAGCATAAATTGTTCGAGTTGGTTAAACAATGTTACATTTATCGCTATTCGTCGCAATTTATAATATTGAGCGAATACCGGGGGCGAGCCAAGTGTTGTAGTCGTTTGGTTGCGAATTATTGGTTGGAAAGCATTTGGGTTAAATTCTTTCTGTGTAATTTAATGACGGTTGAACGTAAACAAAAGATTAAATGCAGTTTTTTATTTGTAGGTTTATTGATGGTGATTTTCGTTAGCAATAAATAAACTATAATACATCTTTAATTTACACTATAATATGAAAATATACAAAACTTTCTTTTATGCACAGCTTTGCCAACGTTGAATTTGGTCTATATAGAAAAAGTTGTTTGAGGTATCTTATTTGTTTTTAGAGAGCTTGACTTAAAATTTCTACGTCACAATCATCGGTTTAGTTATTAGTGCGTGGAAACGTAACAGAGTTCGAGTTAAATTTCGCATTTAAAATATTAATAAGGATAAAAAACAATAACAAAGTCTATAATAAAGACGATGACAGATTTTGTAGGAAGAAGATGAGAAATGTCAATTTCTATAAAGAAAATTTTAATTAAAAAAAATTTTTTTACGTACACTGTAGCAAAACTAATTATGATATCGAGAACGGTGTTCTTTAAAATAAAATAAAATGTCCTCTTTTTATTTGTAAATTGACTTTTAATAAATAAATATCCGACTACATCACATACACTGATCTGACTCTGAGGTAAGTAGCTTAAGCACTTGTGTTACGGATATAGGAATCAGTGGTATTACAAATTATACTTAAATATTGGATATTAACACCCAGATACAGAACAAACACTAAATAGGAAGTATCCAAGGATAATCTTGTCTGGATACATTTCTCGCATAAATTTGTGATAAAATTGTGCACTATTAAAATACTGATAAGCTATACGTTCTTATTAGATACTTGCAGTGGGCACTTTAACTCAATTACGAGGTTTCTCTAAGGAAAGTTGTTAGACAGCTGGCGTCAATTCAATCTGTCATATCCTGTACAGAATAAGGTTGATTTTGGAACGGAATTTAGTGGTTTACAAACTGGCATCAAATGAGAAAACCACCAATGGTTTGGTGTATGCGGTATTTTAGAGTTATTACTTGGAATAGGTAGGTATTTGTTTTCTTCGATAATAATACATACATACATTGCGGGCGTTATCCCCGACGGGGTAGGCAGAGTCCGAGGAGTAGTAAGCTCGTTCGAGCTTCGACCAATGTTTGCAAAAACAAACTAACATCACGCCTGCAATCCCCGAAGGGGTAGGCAGAGTCAAAGGGAAACACGCCCTTTAACTACATTCAGCCAAAAACAAAACTGGACTAGATGGAAAAGTTGTAAAAAATATTTCTTTTAGTAAAAAATAGAGCGAACATTATTATTGGCCGGTTTTTTTTCTCGCGTTCTATAAATTGGGGATAACAAAAGTTGGTATTGATTGAAACATAAAATAAAAAT
The DNA here is from genome assembly GCA_951394215.1 of Glyphodes perspectalis. Classification (NCBI taxonomy): domain Eukaryota; kingdom Metazoa; phylum Arthropoda; class Insecta; order Lepidoptera; family Crambidae; genus Glyphodes; species Glyphodes perspectalis. The sequence continues at coordinate 10,303,343 of OX596223.1, read as the reverse complement.
AAAAAAAATTCTTCAGACTAACACACCAATTCCCTAGATCCAAACTAAGCTTATGCTTGTGCTATGGATATTAGGTGAACGGATAGACATACTTAAAAACGTTTATAAACATCCATGACTCGAGTACAAATGTCCATGTTCATCACACGAAACATTTGCCCCTAGCGGGATTCGAACCCGCGACCCTTGGTTTCGTGACCAGGGTCTCTGACCACTCGACCAACGGGCCACATGTGTAAAGAATTGCCGGATAATTTGAAATTTAAATAAAATAAAATATATAATGATGATAAAGCATGTATACATACTTCATCATCATCCTCTTGCCCTTCTCCCAGTTCATCTGGGGTCGGCATACATACTTAAATATCGAAATGTCAAAAATATAATCTTTGTGATAACCCTGGTCCAATTTGAACATTAACCCTATTTGTGTGCTAATAATAATAGGCAAATATGTACAGCCTATGAATATACCAGTATTACACAGAGTAATTTGTCATTAATTAATGCAGTTTATTATGCAAAATTGCTGCAATATTCTGATTGGTCAATTTGCTCAATTTGATATATTGTGACCGGGAGGCATCAAGTGAGCAATTTCACGGTATAAAACAAGTATGCGTACACTTTATTATCAATTTTAACCTTAAATATATGCTGCTTACAGTTTAAAATTGCATGAAACTTAAATAGCTTTAAAAGTACTGAAAGCTTTCAAAATCGATTTGAACCTTTTTAGGTAGCAATAAAGTTGAAAATTTGACGACAATTTGTACGACTTTCATTTAAATCTTCATGAATATATTCAATTAAGGATAATGTTTTATTTTTTGGCCAATTTTAATGACAGCTAAGTGGAAATATGATATTGGTATTCTTTAATTGATTTTGAATGAATAGCGGCTGAAAATCCGGTTTTTAATTTAAAAAATACATCAATGTGTCAAGTTGTATGAGCCAAAGCTTTTATCATTTTAATGGGAGCTTTTAAAAAGGTTTAAGTGGCTAATAAGGCTTTGTCATTATGTCTATAAAAGGTAGCTTGGAAATATAATTTTCATATATTATAATAATTTAAATTTAAATCTCTAACTTTTAAATTATTTAACTCTTTAAATTATATTTAGCTACTATTATGAACATCTTAGTTTTAATTTCATCTTTTAAGGATTACCCTTTAAACTATATAGTGTTGAAACAGACTTTAACTAAAAGTAAAGTGTTGTGTTTAAAAAAAACAATTTTCCACGTCAAATACCAAATGCTTTTTATTAACATCCATACATACGTTGGCATACGAATCTAAAATAGTTCAAAAAAAAAATATCACGTACCAGTACCGGTTACACTAAACTTTTCCACTTTCGTTTCGTGTCAATCAGAGCAGAGACAAAAGAGTGAGAGGACACATGTGCCATCGATCGTGAGTTGGTTCATCTGCCAATCACATTTGTAGTTCGACCATAAAGCGCAGGTCACACTGGAAGCGAAGCGAGATGAACATATATTTTCATGTACATTGCGTGTCTTTATATTTACGTACAAACGCAAATTATAGAGCTAGATTGAAAGAGTACAGCGGGGAGATATACATTCAGCTTAATTGATTATTGTCATCCTTATTTACGTAGGGACATACTTATGTGCATTCTATTTCGTTCACAATAATCGAAGAGGTAGACAGAATACAATATGCTGCAATTTTCTTTGCCTGCTTTCAACCAAAAAAAAAAGCTGGGTAAGATAGAAAATTATGAATAAACAGCCACAGGTCATTCACTAGCTTATGAACTATTTCGTCTTACCGGACTATGAGAGTGAAGGAACGGAGAGTGCCTGTGTATGCGCAGACACTTGTGCACTATAATATCTCCTGCGCATATGGCTAATCATCGTTCAGATTGGCCGCCGTGACCGATATCGGTTAGGAGGAGATTGTTATTATTATTATGAACTACAAGTTTGTAGGTGCGTTTTGAAAATTGCAAGCAAAGTATAAGCTACGTTTTACGCTTTTAAGCGTTAGTGCGTTTAAATCCACGGCGTATTGCATGTACGTCACAATCGTAACGATGTCACACGATATGTGTCCTTATAACTTATCGGAGATCTCATCGTTCGTATCGCTTCGCTTTCAGTGTGGCCTACTCTAATACTGATTTGAATCGGAAGCCATATGAGTAATGAAATCTACTGTTGTTACTAATTGCTTGAGAATGGGGTAATTGACACTACAAGGGACTCTGCTAGGTGTCAAAATTAAATGACTACTGTCGAAATACTGTCAAGTCAATTATACAGTAATCGCAAGGAAGATGATGATTAGAGATACCTGCTTAAACAAGATGCAATACTAACTGACGCCCTAAGCAGAGTACACACACACAAAAATATATCATTTATAAGCTGGATGGAATCCAGCTCATTCCTTTTCTATCCAGAAAGCCGTGAAAAAGTGGCCAATCCAGTTTCATTTTAATTTTTTATATCTAAAATGGTTAAATAACCGAGTTGCTTCTTAGATAGCTTACCTCACCGGGAATGGCGGGCGTAATCCTATTAATATTACAAATGCGAAAGTTTGTATGTATGGATGGATGTTTGTTGCTCTTTCATAAAAATACTACTGAATGAATTTTAATGTAACTTTAGAACAATATAGCTCATACACCCGAATAACATTAACATTAACATAGGCTATGTTTCATCGAAACCGAATCCGCGGGCAAAAGCTAGTAGTATGTTGTCTTCTTAACATTTACTGCAGTCCTACCGCAAAGATAAAATTGGCTCCCAATTTAAATTCCCATTTGCCAACCTAACGAAATTCCCAGAATTTGAACGATGCTATTGGGAGACGTTCGGCGTCATTCATCCTGTATCCGGGGAAAAACAATCGTTCAAGAATACCAGGCTGACGGGTGGCAGCCAATACCGAGCGGTGCTGTTTCGTTTTGACGTTGAAATATGTGTGCTTGGGGATCGCGGTGTCTTGCCGATATTATAAACGCGAGAGAGGGTGTTTGTCACTCTTCTACAGTTACTATGTGGATTGAGGATTAGCTTATTGATTTGGCTTGATATATTTCGACGTACCTATATGTAGACTGATTTTTACGTGGTGTAGGCGTAGTTTTAGGATAAGAATTTATGGTTGGTACTGGAATAAACCGCTCGTCTGCACACGATTATGAGGATAATATATTATTTACTTTATTAGAATTACTAGCTGTGCCAGAGGTGTCACCCGCGTTTATGGTTAATATTATAAAGACTATTTCCGTCATACATGATTTCTATGTAACTTTAAGCATTAAGTGGTAGGTAATTTAAGTATTTTTACATTGGAGATTTATATGTGCGTTTTTGAAGCCTATGTAAATAAGGACAATTTAATTTGATTTTTGGAAATCGCGCCCTATTTTGTTTTTGCTATCAACTATTTAGTCTCATCGGAATATGAGAGTGAAGGAACAGAGAGTGCACCTGTGTTAGCGCACACACTTGTGCACTATAATATCTCGCAGATGGCTAATCCTCGTTGAGATTGGCCGCCGTGACCGATATCGGTTAAGAGGACATTATTATTAACTACTGATTTTCTGAACCAACCATTTTGTTTTGTAGTTTTCCACGTTGTTAGGTTATGAGAGTAAAAGGTAGCTAGAATACTAATAACGAAAAACAAAATAGTCCCTAGGGATAGAAAAATCAACAGGATTTAAAAATAAAACACGTTAATACCTAATATAGCTGAGTTAAGTTTTTTGTAAGGAATAGAATATACTATTCCTCTAGCTTCTATTATTACCTCTCTTCGGCTCTTACGATATTGTAAGAGCCTCGTTCGTCCACCCAAAAACCGAAATCCACTTGCATGGTCTATTTCAGTTAGTTAGTCAGTGAGCAAGTTAGTTGTTTTATGACAATCATTGAACGAATACCGGGTTGACAGATGACATGGACAGCTAAAATCGGTACAAGCATCGGCGGCCATTTTGTTTTGAGATTGAAAGACGTATGTTCTCTTTGAGTGTAAGATTTAGAACTGAATGCAATGGTGTTGACAGGTTTGGGTGTAAATATGAGTTTTGGGTTGCGTTTTTTTTTTTTAATTTGATTATAATTGTTTGAGCCATATTGTACGCGGTAAAAATTATTTCTGTAACTAAATATATACGCACAAACATATCATTACGCCTTTAGTCCTCGATAGGCAGAATCCTCAAAGTAATAAGCTCCCAAAATCACATTTAGTAAATTTTTTTTTGGGTTATCACGGACTAGTAAAGGACTCCGCGCCACTAACTAGACGTTGAAGCTTCTCAGGTGCTTCAACTTGACACTCAACTTACGTCACACATTAACATACTAAGCACTCCAAATGATAGGTATCCGATATCTGGTATCCATAGGTATCTCACTCACACATGCACAAACGTGGCTTCACGCTATAGTATGACAGCGTGGAGTCCTTCTTTTTTTACTAGTCCGTGTGGGTTATATGGAAAATTGTAAAAAAGTGCCTAGTGGCCTGCTCGCGAGAGTTTATATAAATGTTTGTAGGTACTCTTTCACGAAGTTACTGCTGGATGGATTTTAATGAAACAATATGCTCATACATCCGAATAACACATAGTTTAAGTTTTATTGATGTACCACGCAAGCGAAGCCACGGGCCGTAGCTAGCATTTAATATAGATACCATTAGTAGTTTTACGACATGAAGATACTGAGAAAGTGCTGAATGCATTTATCCAACAAGCTTAATATCTCTTTATACAACCCATTAAGAAATGGTTTAAAATAGGTGTTTAAGCCCCAAATGCCGATTAATAAATCTTCGCAGCGATTTACGTTGCGTCGCCCGATGCGTCTGCGCCGGTGAGCGTAAATGTCAAAGTGTATTTATTTGTGGAACGCCCTGATTTATTTGCACAAGGAAATACCGGAGAAAAGCCCGAAATACGGTGCTGAGCTGAAATGTGTTAGTGGAAAACAAATCAAATGTCTATTGACTTAGAGTTCATTAAAAGTTTACAACAATTTATTGGAGAATTCAGTAGTGTAAGAATGATATCAGAATTAACAGTGGTATTACAAATATTAACTTAAATATTAGACATTAACACCCAGGCACAGAACAAACGCAAGTATTCATCATACGAATGTTTGTCATGGGTGGGGATCGAACCCACAAATCTTGGCGCATGGGGCGGGGTCACTATCGAATGTGCCATCGAGCCAGTCAAATAATAGGTTCTTATAGCAAAAAGACCTTGGCACGCGAGTTCCAGGGGGGTCTGCTGCCCCCCCTTTGCTCTCCCTTACGTACGCCCATGGTTGGTGCAAATAGGTTACCGTGTAAACCCTGAAACATAATGTTCACTGCGACACATTTGATCCAATAATAGCCGCCATTTTACTGCCTTACTCCCATCCCACGAAAGCTCTGCAACAGCATCTATTAAATCTCATTTGAGTGATTGCACCGGGATTATATATAGCGCGGATTTCTGTCTGTCTGCCCGCGTTTATTTTTGTCTGGTCGCGTCCTGAGCGATTGGAAAGATTAAGAGCTATCTTGCGATTTTGTCTTTTTGCCCTGAAGATAGATTTAGTGAGCCTACGATGCATTCCGATGCTGTTAGCTTCGAAAGGCGTTATTTTGATTTTATTGGCTGTGGACGTCGGAGATGTTTTGTCTTGTTATGGGACAAAAATGTTCCTAGCACACATAAACAATATCGACGAAACAAAAAACTAAGCATTATTTGTTTTGACTGACTCGATGGCGCATTCGGTAGTGACCCTGCCCCATGCGCCAATAGTTGTGGGTTCGATCCCCACCCAGAACAAACATTCGTATGATGAATACTTGTGTTTGTTCTGTGTCTGGGTGTAAATATCCAATATATTTAAGTATATATTTGTAATACCACTGTTGATTCTGACATCCGTAACACAAGTGCTTAAGCTACTTACCTCGGAGTCAGATCAATGTATGTGATGTAGTCGGATATTTATTATTTATTTGTTTTGAAGTTTTTGGGATGAAACTAGAAGTTTTGTCGACAAGTTTCCTAGTGTATTAATAGATACTAGTGATTTCCCACTAGTCGTAATTCGACCATAGTATTTCGCATGCATTATTCATTAAAATATTAGCTTTCTGCACTCCTTTTCCATATAAACTTTAACTGTGCCAAATCTCATACTCCTCAGTCCACGTAATTCTCATAAAAAGAGGTACAAAGATTTTTCTTTACGTATTAATATAGCAACTTTGTGACATAGGAACTTGTACTTGTTGATTGTACTTTTACTTGTTGATTGAAAAAGTCTTTTACGTTGTATAGTAAATTTATAGAGGAAGTCTATTGGCTTTATAACATTACCATAAACGCGGGTAAAACCGCGGGCACAGCTAGTACTAACATAAGATTAGATTGATACAAGAACAAGTAATAAATTACCAGTCAAACCTTTGCTTCTTATTCGCTACGTCCATTAAGCCGGTGTTCTTTATAAATATCTTCGTATGATAAGTCGCGATGTCTGTCCATCCGTCTTCAGAGTTAAGCCTTGGAAGATGCTGATATGAATGGGATCAATTTATTATCCATTATACTTATTACATACGTAATTTGCATCGCATCCAATATTATTGAGTATAAAATATGTTGTTGTTGAAGAGGCGAGTGAGGTGTGTAATGATCGTGCCACATGGCGTTCGGTTCTCTTTGCCTACCCCGCTAGGGAAGTAGCGTGACGTTTTAGTTAGTTAGTTAGTAAAATATGTTAATTTATATGAGTGATTCTAATCTTAATTTCAGTATAGTAATGTACCAACTAAGTTTCATGCCTAGCATGTCGTAAAAGGCGAATGTTGCTGTATTGAATATTGAGTTTGTGATTGTATAGGCGATGAGCTAGCCACTTGCAACTACTTTCACAATTTTCCATCAAACCCAGCTCAAGTAAATTGTTGACTAAATGTATTTTAAGAAGGTTATTGCTCCTTGGACTCTGACTACTCTCTTATATTTATATGTATGTATGCGGTTGAATTGAGAAACTATCGATTCTTGGCCTACCCTTTGGTGACCGCCAAGTTCAATGGCGCATTCGGTAGTGACCCTGCCCCATGCGCCAAGAGTTGTGGATTCGATCCCCACCTAGGACAAATATTCGTATATGAATACTTATGTTTGTTCTGTGTCTGGGTGTTAATATTAAATATTCAAGTATATATTTGTAATACCACTGTTGTTTCTGATATCCGTAATACAAGTGCTTAAGCTACTTATCTCAGAGTCAGATCAACGTATGTGATGTGGTCTGATATTTATTTATTGCGGGCGTGGCGATATAATTGTATTGTTTTCCTAACCATAATTAACAATCGCATTTCTTCCCCAGGCGCTCTTGTCGGCGGGATCCTCGGAGGCATGGCGATGAGGCTGGGCCGGAGGACGATCCTCATCGCCGCAGCCCTCCCGTACTCCCTGGTGTGGCTGGTCACAGCCCTCTCGACGAGTGTGGACATGCTGGCGGCTACGTCCTTCTGCGGTGGGATGCTAGTGTGCTCTATGACTATGATAACGCAGGTATGAATACTAGATATTTTAGAACTAAATATATAATGCTAAATATAAATATCAAACTACATCACATACATTGATTTGACTCCGAGGTAAGTAGCTTAAGCACTTGTGTTAAGGGATATCAGAATCAACAGTAGTATTGCAAATATATAGTTGAATATTGGATATTAACACCCAGACACAGAACAAACACAAGTATTTATCACACGAATGTTTTTCCCTGGGTGGGGATCGAACTCACAACTCTTGGTGCATGGGGCAGGTTTACTACCGAATCGAGCGCAAATCGCTATCAAGCTATAGCACAAGCATAATCTTAGTTTGCTAGCTAAGTTTAGTGGCATACATACGTACATAGATTTGGAAAATCCAGAGGTAGGTACATGCCCGGTTTGAACCCGCACTTCACGGTAAAGAGGCGCGTGTCCTTACCATTGAGCTACCACCGCTCTTTTGGAACCAGCACTCTTCTCAAATGAGACGTGTGTCTTGTTATTAAGCTACCAGGAGACAATACAATCGGTCGCAATGATGTCAGCCGTATTGAATTCTTCTCAGTCATCTGTCTGTCTGTCTGTGTTTACAAAACATCCAGCTCAATAGATAATGGTAATAATGGTTGTTTGATCAGCACAGTTCACACGATTCGTTTATCTCGTTAGTTCGTTATGCTGACGAATGTTTTGTCTAACGCAAATCGCGTTGCAATGTTGCAGTGAACATCTGCAGGCGTGTTGCGCTTATTATTTATTTGCATACATCGGTATTAATATAGTATATCTGCTTACACGAAACATTTGCCAAATTCGAACCCGCGACCTTTGGTTTCGTGGCCAAAGTCTCTTACTACTCGACTACTATCTCTAGTAATTCCTCGTTCGTATGGAAGTTTTACTCCTTAAACTTTGCCTATGACTTTGAGGATTGCAGGCGTTAGTATGTATTTTTATTTTTTCGGACTGACATACCATTTCCCTAGTCCCAAACTAAGCTTATGCTTGTACTATAAATACTAGGCGAACAGATAGACATACTTAAATACGTTTATAAACATCCATGACTCGAGCACGAATGTCCATGTTTATCACACGAAACAATTGCCCCTAGCAGGATTCGAACCCGCAACCCTTGGTATCGTGGCCAGGGTCTCTGACCACTCGACCAACAGGCCAGTCAAAGTATGTAACATAATAAACAGGCAGACAGAGATACATTCGCATTTTTAGCTCAGTAAAGATTGATCTTAAGTGAAAACACAAACATCAATTACACGAAATGTATTACGGACATTCCTCCCATTGTGAAGTACATTGCATATGACGTCATTGCGCATACGACGCGAAAAGTCGCGTAAAAATCGTGTACAATGACGCATGCATCACACGGCGACGACAAACGTAAGACTATGGATTAGAAATTGTTATTTTGTTAAAAAAGTAGCTGAGACACACGGCTGGGACGGATGGGTAACAAACTTCTATGCCCGACTAGTTTTGTCCCGCGGTTCCATTCTCACAAAACTCGGTTTGTTGTTGAGATTATCGTGTGTCTTGTGGGATCCATAATTTTTTATGGCATAAAATGACTGTTCTTGACTTTTTTTGTCAAATGCCCAAATTTTTTAATTTTAAGAATGCCCCATTCCATCACAATCGGCTATGTAGTTAACGTTACAGACAAGTAGCTAGCTCGTCGCCTAAGTAATTACTAATTCAGAACTCCATACACCTTAGTCGCCTTTTACGACATGCTAAGCAAGAAACCCAGTCGGTACATTATTTTTGAGTCCCAGACCAACATGGAACTATCCTTTACCATCTATAATAAATGGACTCTTGCTCATCGCCTTACCAGCTTGTGGTAGCACAACTAATAGTGAAAATATGAACATTTCGCTAAAGTACCTCACAATCCGCGCATTTCGCGTCTGCATACACAATTCAACATTGATATTCTTTTGCTGTACTTTGAATGTGGCTATTCACAGACCGTTTCCTAAGACAAAAGATTCATTTTAGTACGTTTCCTGCTCTCTAACCTACCAGCTCGTGTGTCACAGCACAGTTAACAGTGAACTATGAACAGCAACCCGCTACAGTATCCCATAAACCGCGCATTTTGCGCCTTTCACACGCCATTGAAAGGCTCCGACAAAAAGCGGAGGCCCCTTTCTGATTCCTTGTTCAACCTGCATCATAGAATGTTCAACTGCAGACCGAACACATTTTTTTTTTGAGATGACTTCGGTAGTTGGCCGAAGGCGGCCTTTACTACCTACCGGGCTGATAGGGAAGCGGGAAACTCTCACCCCTAAGACCGAACACTGTGTAGTCAGTTTTATTTATATAAACAGTGTCAAGTAAAATAAAATAAAAATCTTACGTTAGTATTTATTGGATTTTATTTATGTACTTTTGTACTTTGGTACTTTCTGTCTCGTGTTGGTCTGGGACTTAAAAAGAATTTGCCAACTGTGTTTCTTGCCTAGCATGTCGTAAAAGGCGACTAATGGTATATCGGGTTTTGGGTATGTGATTGTGTATTCGACGAGCTAGCCACTTGTCACTACTTTTCCACAATTGTCCTTCTAACACATCCCAGTTTTTTTTTTGGCTGAATGTGGTTAAAGGGGCCTGCTGCCCCTTCGACTCTGCCTACCCCTTCGGGGATTATGGGCGTGATGTAATGTTGTTGTCGTTGATGAATTGGTACTTCGGGAGAAGTTGATCAAGAAATCAGTTCTGAAGTTTTCAGGAACATCAGAAGAATCGGATCTAATACAATATTTAATTAGTTAAGTTAATAATAGTTACTATTGGACAACTTAGGCACTTCAAAATCTATGAAGGTACCACAAACATCCAGACCTGAGCCTGAAGTCAGTTTCATTAACTACTTGTCCCAGAGTCCCAGGGATTGATCATGGCCATTCACGTCGAGGTGCTAGTAGGCTAAAAAAAAAATGTTTGACGTGCAGAAGAATTTGTTATGAATCCACTTGCAGAATAAATTATTTCATTTCATTTCATGTGTCTCTTACTTCAAAGCAAGTCTGAACAATTACACCTCTAAGCAAATGGATTTTTGTTATGTTGAAGAATACTTTTTCCTATTACTTAACACTCCCAAAAGGTATGGGATCCAATATCTGAGCCCTGATGTAATCCTCTAACCAATGAAAGCTTCGAGATCTCTCGAAATAGGCAGAAAACTAAACGCTTTCACCATCTGGCCGATCTGTCGCGTAATCCATCCTTTGATCTTTACTTCCAAGAAGAGAACAAAACGCACGCCCGATAATAGAAATTATGGAAATTATTCTCCATTCGGTTTATGGAAACAGTTCCTTGTATGCACTTGTAGTTTTATGGGGAATTTCGTTTGAATTTTGAATGAGAGTTGTAGCTCAGTGGTGCAGCATACGCCTCTCTTGCAAGGCGTGTTGGTTCAATCTGGATTATGTACCTCTGGATATTTATCTATGTATACTTACGTTCTACTAGTTCAGCTTTGACGGAAAATATCGTTACGAAATCTGCACATGCGAATAACTATGATCCATTTTGTTTTGTATTATCCTGTATAAGGCTGCCTGTCCACCGGAGCGAAGCGAGCAATCGGAGCAGTAAAGAAGTAAAAAAATACGCCAATAGAATAGGCTATTTTACAAAAAAAAAATTAAAGTCCTCTATTGAGATTACCAAAAAAAGCAATTGTATTTTTTTATTTTGTTCAGCAAACTAAAAATGATAAAGATACAGCGCGTTAAAGTACCGCGTGACGTCACTAGGTGTGTAAAATTTTACCGTCCAAGTGACGTAAAGTGCTAAATTTCAGATCTTTGAAGCGCTGTATCTTTGTTCTTTTTCGAGTATTGGTTAAAGCAAAAAAAAATACGTGTTCAATATTTTTTGATAATCTAACTTAAGGACTGAAAACATTTTTTGAGTAAAATATCCCATTTCATAAAATCTCCACTCCTCTTGTAGACGTTTCCTATTGGTGCATTTTCAACTCGCTCGCCGCTCTGCTACCTCGCTCCGCTCCGGCAGGCAGCCTAAGGGTTGCTAAGCCAGATTTGCTGGATATAGGTATATACTTTTAATAGGTACCTATTATACCATAACAAGCCTAAATATTACCTGTAAGTACAGCCTGTAAATACCTATGGGCGATCCCAAAAGGGTTAATAAAAAATAACATTCAGTTGAATTATATAAAAAATTTAAAAAACATTGGCAAGTACCTATTTTGGTTGTCACCAACACAATCGCAAACCCAACACCCGATACACTAGTCGCTTTTTACGATATGCAAGGCAAGGAATACAATTGGTACATTAATCTTAAATCGTAAAATAATTACTATTTAATGATTGTAAATCCCCATTTGTAAATACCCCGCCTGTTCGAGCCAATATCAGTAATAATGTTTCCAGATAAGAAAACATATTTCTATATTCTCTACCAACTTGCTATTGTATCATATCCTCTATATCAGTGGTTTCCAACCTGTGGTCCGCAGCCCACCATTGGTCCGCAAGAATTATCATTTGGTCCGCGGAAATCCTATTTTTTTTTTAACTTAATTAAAAAGTTTGTTATAAAATTAACACGGTTCATTTACGATTTAGTGGTCCCTGGTAACGATAATTAGGTCAAAGTGGTCCTCAGTCGCCAAAAGTTTGGGAAACCCTGCTCTATATCAAAGCATAACAATACCTGCATTGTGACTAATAAATGTTATCAATTAATGTAAAATAAATAATAGTTTATTACATTGATACTTGCACATTTTTCTATAAAGGAAGTGATAATTTAAATGTTATAATATGGATGGTAATTACTTAATACGATTGTAATTTATGTGTTAATTTAGATCAAGGCTGATCTGCAATTTTGAAGAATTGTAACAATGTACCTACATCTATCCTTATAAACTTTGCCAATTATATCACTACTAGGATTCGAGATAAACACTTAAGAAACCCAACATTGTTTTGTTTACTTAACCGGTACTTAACTTTGTTCTTTATTTGTAGATCTTGACGATTTATAATTTAGCTTAAATAAGGTTAAAATAAATATGTATGATAATAAGGTTAAAATAATAATGGAGCGGTGGTAGCTCAATGGTAAGGACACGCGCCTCTTAACCGAGGAGTGAGGGTTCAAACCCGGGCACGTACCTCTGGATTTTTCAAATCTATGTACATATTCATACCACTAGCTCGACGGTGAGGGAAAACATCGTGATGAAACCTGCAAACTTAAACAACATAGGATTTGTAACCATGATCCAAAAATTGTCTGGTTCCCCTATCTTTGGGTTACGAGGTCAGATCGGCAGTCGCTTCAATGTTCAAATTACCAGACTCGCTAAATCCTGGATCATGGTCTAAGTGGACCCCGTCTATGCACGGGACATAACGCTAGGAAGATGATGAAGGTTAAAATAAATAATTGATAAGTTAGCTCTCTATAACTGTACAAAAAAAGTCATTTTGAATTTGAATCTTAATTTAAAATTACAGCTCTACAAGTTTAAGCACTAATACTTCGCATTCGCTAAATATCTTCGCGATGGAACAAAGAACCATTATTCACGGTCACACGAATTACCGCCTCTCGTCAACACACAATATTGTGTCACGAATCGCCGTAGAAACACACAGATTATTGTTGGTTTAGGTAAGAGGCTTAAAGAAGCTGAGATGAAATCGGAATTGCTGAAAAAAATTACGGCAAAATAGAGCCAAGACCTCACATCAACGTATTAGGCGACTTTTCGAAAATCTGATTAGATACTTGTACTGTACAAGATTACATAAATACATACATAACATCACGCCCATAATCTTCGAAGGGGTAAGCGGAGTCAAAGGGGCAGCAGGCCTCTTTAACCACATTCAGCCAAAAATAAAACTGGGCTGGGTTAGATGGGAAATTGTGAAAAAGCAGCGACAAGTGGCCAGCTCGTCGTTTACACCATCACATACTAAAAACCCATACACCATTAGTCGTCTAGACAAGAAAGACAGTTGGCAAATTCTTTTTAAGTCCCAGACCAACAAGGGACAAAATTACCTATTTTCGTGAAAACCTATTTTGGTGGTCCCCCCAGAAAGGCTTCACGGAGTCCCAGGGCTCCACGGAACACACTTTGAGTATAGCTGGACAAAATCACTAAAGTTTGCTAAATGCGCTCAAAACAGTCCAGGAAGTTTTCTCGTTGTTTGTTTGCCATTTTGAAGTGCGTGACAAACGACTTGGCCGTAGCATTACAGTGCAATATGCACTTAAAATGCAATGGCTGTACTCACGACTCTTTACTTGCATTGTCCGGCATGAAAACCATTGCAAACTGTTTGACATTCGTCTGTAATGAGTTATATAGAATAACAAATATTTCGTAAGATGTAAAATGCATATTTAATTGCTTGCTAGCTAAAATTAGATAATTTCTATATTAAGAGATGACTTCTATTGCATCTTTGACGAGTCAAGTATTACTATTAATAACAATACGATATTTGCCTTCTAGCATTCGAAATAAGATCCTACTTTTTCTGTAAGCAATCAAACACTTAGCTCATGTACCTAACATCCTTTCTATTTTTGTCCCCAGGTCTACGTGACAGAAATTGCAGTCCCAGAAATCCGTGGCTGTCTCAGCTCCGTCCTCAAGATCCTTAGCCAGATTGGAATCCTCATTGCCTTCTCCTTAGGAGCGTACCTGACTTGGTACCAGCTTGCGATGGTTGTAGCAGCCGCGCCAGTACTTCTTTTCTTCGCTCTCATCTTTATACCAGAGACACCTTCATCCCTACTCTTAAGAGGAAGGGAACAAGAAGCAGAAAAGTCTCTTCAGTGGCTCCGAGGACCAGAAGCCGATATCCGTCAAGAATTAGCCACAATCAGAACAAATATTCTAGCAAGTAAACAATATAACGATGGCAATAGCTGTAAATTGAAAGTTCTTCTTTCAAAAAGACTGACAAGACCAGTTCTCATCACGTGTGGTCTCATGTTCTTCCAAAGATTTACAGGAGCTCACGTTTTCAACTTCTATGCAGTGTCAATGTTTAAGAAGACGTTTAGAATGATGAACCCCCATGGTGGAGCGATAGCCACAAGCGTAGTTCAGCTTCTAGCTTCTTGTTTATCAGGAATGCTCATTGACAATGTTGGGAGGTTACCACTTCTCATGATCAGCGGGGTGATGATGTCAATAGCGTTAGCTGGCTTCGGTTCTTATGCTTACTACGAGGATGTGATCAGAACTACGGCATCTCATGCTGACGCAGGGGCGTACGATTGGATTCCACTTGTCTGTGTCCTTACCTTTACTATTGCTTTCTCGTTAGGTATAAGTCCTATATCTGCGCTTCTAATAGGGGAATTATTTCCCTTAGAATATAGAAGTATAGGTAGTGCCTTAGCGACTAGCTTCAGCCACCTCTGTGGATTTGTTAATGTGAAAACTGCTGCGGATTTCCAAGATCATATAGGGTTGTATGGTCTATTCTGGATGTACGCTGGTATATCAGTATTATGTCTTCTCTTTGTTGTGCTATTCGTCCCAGAAACTAAAGGAAGGGAGATTGATGAGATGGATCCTAAATATGTTGAGTCTTTGTGTATAAACCGATAGTATTGGAATGGAATTTTGTAGGTTTTTCAAAGGCAGCTAAACGCTCTAGTTTTGGAGCTTCTGTAGTAGATGGTGTTGTTCGTCCAGTATTATTTTGTCTTTGTAATTAACAGTGATAATTACAGTGCCTTCTTCGGATTCCTTAGGGAATAGACTATTTAATATGCCTCGTTTTGCAGTAAATGTCTGGCATATTTTGTTACAAATATTACAATATTCATGAGAATAGAATGTGTTGTTTCTTTATCGTGAGATTTTCTTGACTATAATTTTATTTTGAAATAGCAGATTAGAAATACCGAATGTGCCAAGTTTACAATCGTTGTCTTCCATATGCATCTGTTTAGGGTCTTATTAGATTATAAATTAACGACTGGTTCGTTCGTTTGTCCAATAATAACTGCAGATAACACTGACACCACCGAATCTGACATACTGTTGACATTAATATAATCTTCTTTATTAACAAAGACTTAATCATGTTCCTCTTTCTGTAGATTTTTTTCTGTCACTTCTTTTGCAAATTGATCTGAAAAAAGAGCCAATCTAAGTTTAGTAATTAAAATGTAAATTTAATTAAAACGTTTTAATAATGTTTGATAATGAAATCGTGACTAAGCGTTTCTTAGTACAAAGATTTTTCTAATATCTCAACAAATGTTAATGTGATGTTAGTATATTATCTTATCAATTACAAATTAGATAAAATTCTTCTTCACTATTTGTAGATATGTATTGTAAATATTACAATTAGGGAGCATTGTCAAACGCCTATTGTCATTGCATTATATGCAGCATTCTGCTTTTTGCTGTAAATGAGATATATAACAGACTGATAGATTGGTTTATTGTAATAAAATTAAAACATTTTTTTTTTTATGTTGAAAATTGTTATTTTATTCTATTTTAGAAGCATATGCATTTTTATAAGAAGGCTGGGTTCTCTACACCTAGATAAAAGATTCGTAATACGCTATAATGGGTAACTTATTCAGCAATTTTTAACTCGTCAATAAACGAGGAAGATGAAAAAAAATAAGGCAATTTTAAAAGGCGAAAGATATTACCATAGGCTTACAAAAAAAATGCCTAATGTTTCTATGTGATGTTAAATAAAATGTATGCATAAAATCGCTTTAATTTGACCGATTAGTTACCCATTATAAACGTAAATCATTTTTAGCAAAAAGTTAAATGTTTTACTAACTACATAATAAGCGTCCGTGCTAAATGAAATAATAAAAAGTACGGGTATAAAACAATTACAATTATTATATTATGTTGAAATTAGGCTTTCTTACCTCAAAATTATCGGGTTACGACTCTGAAAACTTTTGTAGAAGGACGAATTCTGATATCCTGTGATTTTTCGAAGTCCGTGTTATTGTGTACAGATTTATTTAAAAAAAAAATATTTTGGAAAATAGATATTTTATCATTAGATAATTATTTACAACAAATTTTAATGGAACTACCCTTGTTGTACACAGCTCAAAAATTTACATGATTTCGTTTTGTCTATAATTTTGGTTAAAGTCATATTTTGTAACCAGTGATGTGTATAATATAAAAAAATATATACGACTTTTTGAAAATTACGATAGTTGGTGCTAACATGTGGTGCCTTGCATTTTTCTAAATAAGTATATATATATATATATATATTATATTATATATCTTGTTATATTTGTTTACCTAGTGAGTGTATATAGAAACAGTATTATAAGTTTGTAAATTATATATTTTATAGACTTTTAGTAGATCTATTGTTAGTATAAGCGTGTTACAAAAATAACGTTGCCATAATGCCAGATGTTTCACATTAGTGCTATTATTGTAATTCTTATTTGTACTTAAAAACAGTCGAATTTAAGTATTTCAATAAAAAATGAGAACATATGTTAATATCTTTTATTTTACATTCAGTAATCCCATATTATCATAAACACTTTAGCAAATAGAAATATAGAAAGAAAGAGAAATATTTATTGACTGTACAGTAGTCAAGTACTTACAATAAAAAGAGTGAATAAAAAACAACATGATACAGTAAAGAAAATGACAGAAGAGATGGTCCTTTTCGGACAAGTCTTGTTCCGTGAAACCTCGAATTTGACGTTAAATCTGGGGGCACGGCAGTGCCCCCGCCAAGTCGAGCAAAAAAACGGCACGGCCGTACCATCCTTTTCTCGAAGCAATTCAGGCCATTTTCGACCCCCTGTAACTTCGTTGTGGATAAAACTAGAAGACTGAATTTTCAGTAACCATGCAGGCATTGTAAAGACACGGTATATTTCAAATTTCATTCAATTTGAACCAGTAGTTTAAGAATTATAACGGGTCAAAGTTTCTTAATTTTGTCACTCGAAGCATTAAGTTGTTACGTAATAATTAACACCATCTTATAGTGATGCATATCAATATTAAAAATCTTTAATGTTTTATATAAATATATTGACTTGGCCACTTGAGTTTTCATGCGATGGCTGAGTCTCAATATATTTATATAAAACATTAAAGATTTTTAATATTGATATGCATCACTATAAGATGCTGTTAATTATTACGTAACAACTTAATGCTTCGAGTACGGAGATTCCAGACACAATTGATTTTCAATTGTTATGGACCACGATCGTGGTCTTAGGAACTGGACGTATTAAGACAGAAAGTCACTTAAGTAGAGACTAAATATATTAATAACCGACTTGGTATTACATGGATCTCACAACTTTTTACCGTAGAACAACTGAGTTGCGAGACTTGGTTTTTTTGACAAGTATTGTTTTTGATGGGATTGACATTGACAGGAATCATCCCATGTGAAACATATGGAGACAACCTAAGGTTCTATACGAACAATCTGCTATACAAATGATATGATTAATATCGATATTGTATTCATAAACTTCTATCTATCTCTTTTTAACAAGTCTACAATACTGCACGTAAAAAGAGACAACAACATATTTGACTTAACTATTTTCGGTAACATCATCAAGGACGTCATAGAAATACCTAAGTGAAGCCGGCTTACCATTTTGGTTCCTCGCTTTAAGTTGTCAATGTCAGTGGAATTTGCAGTGTATTGTGCCAATATTGATAAAATTTGTGATTATAACATAATCTAACTTGTAACATTCAAAAACATCGTCATAAATAAATTGTTTAGAGACTTAAAGTATGTAAATAAGTAAAGTGGAATGACACTACACAAAGGCGCCATATTTGTTTCTCACTCAAAATTGGGCTTCACTGTTTCGTAGTTAAGTCATCTCCATTAGTTTCAGTACTTAGAGTCCGAAATAGATCACAGACAATATATTTTTTTTTACATAAAACAGAATATCACAGACAAAATTCAACAAAATTAACAAAGTACACATGGTCAGTGATAGTAGGTACAATATGTGTACCTAGCTGACTTTTAATCAAAAGGTCTAACTTTGACTTAAAACATACATACATAACAGCACGCCCATAATCCCCGAAGAGGTAGGCAAAGTCAAATGGGCAGCAAGCCCCCTTAACGACATTCAGCCAAAAATTAAACTATGCTGGGTCTTCGAAAAAAAAATGGAAAATTGTGAAAAAGTAGTGACAAGTGGCTAGCCTGTCGCCTACAGAATCACATAACCAAAACCCGATATACCATTAGTCGCCTTCTACGACATGCTAGGCACATTCTTTTTAAGTCCCAGACCAACATGGGACATTTGAGTTAAAACATTGAAAATTAGGCTTTATGATCACGTGTTAGTTATAAGGCACTATCACTGACGATATCTGAAGTTAATCTTACTTCTTAATTTATATTAAAATTTATTATTTCATACATACTTACATTAAAATTACCCCAATCATTCCTTTCGGAAATCATTCAAGTTAATAGAAAAGTCATTACTTTCTTTGGTGTCAGTTTGGAATGTATTGTATAAAGATATACAAACACATATGGTAGCGTAGTTGTTTAATTAATTAGCTAATATCATTACCGAAGGCATCTCTTACACACAAACATACACACATGGACTTTTATGTAAAATCATTACCTCAGCTAGCCACTTATCACTGCTTTTGCACAATTTTCCATCTAACCTAGCTCGGTTTTGTTTTTGGTTAAATGTGGTTCAAGGGGAATGCGGCCCCTTTGACTCTGCCTACCCCTTCGGGGATTAAGGGCGTGATGTATTATAATCATAACCTTAGGCTTAGCCATAGTCGGTTATAAAGGTGGCAACCCTATTCAATATCCGTCTAGTTAGGTAAATAGACGATTACATTGTATAGAATCTGATTGAAAATGACCCCACTATTATCACATGACAATATGACTCTATTATATTGTTGTCACGGAAATGTGACCGTAATGGCGCCCAAATGTATTGTGGCCGGGCCTAATGACGTCACAGCACAGTAAACATTGTACGTATTATGCTAATATTTGAAATGGTTGTAGAGGGAGAGACCAGCCATTAGTTTTAGGCTTATCCGTATATTTAAAATAGGTAAATAAATAAATTTTCTGGAATACATTTTATACTTACTATTTGTCCTATTCGTAATCTTTAAACCTTAGATGAATATATTATTAGCACGCGTTGAAATAGGTCTACCTGTCACTAGATATTTTTTAATTGAACTCAATGAATTAAGAGTACCTGACATAATTTTAATAGCAAAGTTGCATTTGCAGGTTGCTATTGTATCTTAGTAGGGGCTATTTAGGTCACACCAAGTCTCAATTAAATCTAATTTTAATACTACTACTTACATGCAAACATAACACCGCGCCCATAATCCCCGAAAGAGGTAGGCAGAGTCAAAGAGGCAGCAGGCCCCTTTAACCACATTCAGCCAAAAACAAAACTGGGCTGGTTTAAATGGAAAATTGTGAAAAGTAGTGACAAGTGGCTAGCTTGTCGCCTACACAATCACATACCCGAAACCCGATATACCATTAGTCGTCTTTTACGACATGCTAGCAAGAACCACAGTTGGCACATTATTTTTTAGTCCTAGACCAACTAGGACATGCACTTCTTGCTATTAAGTAATAAGCTTAAATAATATAGTGTTGCTTGTACACGTGAATCCTTTTCAGATATCTGAATCCCGACAAGTTACACTTATTTTGGAATCAGATTAACATAATATTAAGTTATGCCTCATATCTATTTCCATAATAATATTTGACTACAAGATTACATCACATATTACATTAAATTGTATCCAAAGTAAGAAGCTTAATCGCAGGTCTCATGGAAATCAGAATCAGTGAATGTATCTAGATTCTTTAACTACTTCAGCTAACTATAGTCAATCTACTTGAGATCAAAACAAACGCAAAATTCAGACGATAGAAGATATCCACTTGAAACACTTGAGGCTTCAAGAGGACTACACTTAAGATTAATCAGAAATATTAATGAATAATTATGTTATCTTTCTCTTTGTTACAATGTTATAGATTCTGATTATTGTGGATTTGTAGTCGAGCCCCGTGTTGATCTAGGACTTGAAAAGAATTTGCCAACTGTGTTTCTTGCCTAGCATGTGGTAAAAGGCGATTAATGGTATATCGGATTTTGGGTGTGTGATTGTGTAGGCGATGAACTAGCCACTTGTCACTTCTTTTTCACAATATTCCATCTAACCAAGCGAAGTTTTATTTTTTGGCTGAGTGTGGTTAAGGGGACTTGCTGCCCCTTTGACTGGGTGGCAGTTTGAATTACGGGCGTGCGTGATGCTATTTAGGTATGTAAAATTTGAAACTTTATTATCAACGTCTTTCTGTCCACTGTCAGCAGCTTCAAATATTCTCCATTGCAACAGCGAGTGGCAAATGATTGACACCAATGTGACGTCAGCGCTTTGTCGCAGCAACAGCGACCTGCATGTTGCTAACGGGCGGCCGACGCCCCGCCTGTCGCAGACAGCGGGGCTTGCATCAGGTGATGTTACCGATGATAAATGCGGGAGTTTGTGTGCCGTTGGTTTGTAATCTATTACGGGAGATTGTAAAGTGTATTAAACTGTTTACAATTTAGCACATTTATGTTCGATAGTTTCTTATTTTAATTTATCTATATGGATCCATATACTAGGGATATTGACTGGCAAGTCAATTGAGATACTTTTTATAAGCTGTCAAAACGCAGTCACTTCATAGATTTTGTATGGGCTTGTCAACTTATGACGTCACTAGTTTGTATAGTCAACTGACTAAATAGTATGCAGTTTTGATGAAATTTAAAATCGTATACTCAATATAATTCAAAATGAATAAGGTTTTACAACATACTACGATACTTTCTTTTTTAGAATTGATATTTCAAAATTAATTATAAATGATGTCAACATCCCTATTGTGAACAAATCTGTACTTAAAGATAGGATAAGTAATATTTCTAATTCTGTGTGATTCTACCTTCCACCCGGCGACCCGAAATGAAGGTCGAGTTCTTAGATTGACAACACAGGAAATATCGACCAGTCTCATAGATAATTCGTGTAAAATAGCAGCAACAATACAACTATGTCTCGCATGGAGGGTAACAGAGGCCCAGCCTTCTTAAGGGCTGGTAACGCATCAGCAATGCCTCTGGTGTTGCAGTTGTCCGTACGCAGGCATTAATAATACAATACATAACATCACGCCCGCAATCCCTAAAGGGGTAGGAAGAGTCAAAGGGGTAGTTAGCCCCTTTCATCACATTCAGCCAAAAAGGTAACAAATAATGAGATGGAAAATTGTAAACAAAATGGCTGCAAGTGGCTAGCTTGTCGGCTACACAATCACATACCCAAAACCCGATATACTTTTAGTCGCCTTTTACGACATGCTGGGAAAGAAACACAGTTGGCGCATTCTTTGTAAGTCCCAGATCAACATGGGACATGGGACGATATGGGATAAAAATACTACTACATGATATTATAAATATATATAAATATATAATATTTTAACATTACTTCGAGACATATCTCGGGATAGTAATCCCGTTATCCGCAGCATCCAATCAATACGTTACAGAGACGTGTTGGAACAGATCCGATGCACACAACGATAGTGCAGCATGCACATACAGATAACTGGTCTCGTTATACGCGTATGTTTGCGTTCTTTGTGCAACGATAACGATACTGGCGCCTTTGGAGTTTTAAACGAAATTCTAATGACAGCATCGTTATGGCGATACGTAGGTAGGTAGTTTTAATTAATATTCAAACACTCCTCTTCGGCCGCGGCTCCGTCTGTGGGGAATTAATTTTATTGCGGAAACGTATTAACTTCTATAAAAGATCTGTTAGTTAGTGTACCGCCGAAATTGGCTGTTACTAAGAGAAGCCAGAACAAACAGAATGACCAACAAACAAAAACTAAAAACGTTTTTTTGTTGCCATAAAGTGTCGTTATATATTTCAATATACATTTAATAATAAGTTGTTACTATATTATTACAAAAATATACTTCTGTTTTATTTTTATATATACATCTCCAAATAAATATATCGCAATCAAAATCAGTCGCGCTATTATTTTGTATCAAGAATAATTACGAGATTGGGAAGCGATAATTCCTATGACATTCAATTCTGAAATTCCATTTATGTGGGTGAAGCCGCGTGTAGGACTAATTCCTTCTGTTTACAAAAACAAAGAACCAAGATTAAAACGCCACTTTGACAGAATTAGTTCCATTACATAAACTTTATTCGCATAATTGAGGTTAGAATTGACGTCATGTTATGCAAATCAACGTTCGATGAAGATTAACATAAAATTACCTATTTACGCAAATAAATTGTATTCTTGATACCAAAATGTGGAATAAACGTAATCAATTTCGTTCGTAATAGCAGATGCGTCGGTGGTGTAATGGTCAGCATAGTTGCCTTCCAAGCAGTTGATCCGGGTTCGATTCCCGGCCGACGCACACTTTTGGTGTTCTTTTGTATTTAAAGGATTTAAATTTTGATGTAGACTAGATACATATAACTGTTTTGCTCTATAAATATTCTGGATTATTAATGCATAGATATGACAAATAATGACAATTGGAAATATTCTGAAATATGTTTATCAATTAAGTATTGGTTTGTCTACAATATTTTAATAGTATTCTTTCGTGACCTTCAATATTCTTATTTTCTATCGTGCTATGTAATCAATTATTGGACTTAACATATTTTTCTATCTCTCTCCTTATTCCTCTCTATCTCTCTCTATCTTTGTATTACTCTCTACCTCTCTCGATGTTCCTCTTTATAGGTCTCTCTATTTCTTTTTATCTACATATCTTTAACGTACATTTGTTTATCTATCCG
This sequence comes from Glyphodes perspectalis, assembly GCA_951394215.1. NCBI lineage: Eukaryota > Metazoa > Arthropoda > Insecta > Lepidoptera > Crambidae > Glyphodes > Glyphodes perspectalis. Next base: position 10,279,749 of record OX596223.1, on the reverse strand, counting down.
TCAGTATCGGTCATATTTTTTATAGATTTCTAAATCTTCTAGACATAAAAAGAGACAAAGAAAGAGAGATATAAAACTTTTGTTCATCTCCTCCTTGTCACACCTCCGTCTCTAATATTATATACCCACTCTATATCTAAATTAGTATTTCATTATATACTCAGTCTTTCTCTTGATTGGAAGCTCAACATTTTAACGTGCCCTATACAATCGAAGCAACGTAAATCAAAGGGATTGATACAAATTGCTGGGCTCCGACAATTAAAACGTCTACAATCAAAGGCCCGAGATTAGATCGTTTTAAGCGCAAATCAATTAGGTGCTGTCACTCCACTTAAAGCTATTTTATAATGCTATTTTACAATATTGTGAAGGAATGGGTTGCATGATTGGGTTGTATATGAGTATGAAAATTTAAAACATATGTCCCGATATATGTATTAAATTTCCATCCATCCATCATAATAAGTTATTAAATATAAATAAAATAAATATCAGACTACATCACATACATTGATCTGGCTCCCAGGTAAGTAGCTTAAGCGATTGTGTTACGGATATAAGAATCAACAGTGGTATTATTTATGTACTTAAATATTGGATAATAATACCCAGACACAGAACAAACACAAGCATTCGTCATACGAATGTTTGTCCTGGGTGAGAATTGAACCCACAACTCTTGGCGCCTGGGAAATGGTCACTACCGAATGCGCCACAAACCAATCAAAATTCCCACTCTGTTTTTTCCATCTATATAATTAAATGTACCAGTCATGTCAAGTCAAAGTCAAAGTTAAAATACTCTTTATTTATATAGGTTCGTAACAAATACTTATAAATCGGCAATACAACCAATAAATCAACTAATAATAGGAAACAACTACCGGTTCAGAAAGATGCTTCTACCGAGAAGAAACCGCCACGAAAATCGGTAGTTACTCTTTGTACATAAAACATAAATTAAATATTCATTAATTCATACATATCACCAAATAGTAAAATTAAGTACTAGAATACAATTTATGGTGTCTAAATCTGATAAAAAATATGAAAGTCATTTCTTATATTTTTTACCAAAAGCCAAGGAAATAACGGTAATGGCAAAATCTTAAAAAGTTAAAACAAATAGCTGATTATGGTTTAATCTTAATTTAAAGAGAAATTAATTTCGCGTTGCTAAATAACAATGTGTCCAGTTAAATAAAACGCTTTGATGCAGCTTTATCATCGCTTCCACTGTGGACAACAAGTTTTACGTGGAAATTAGATTAAATTCTTCCGAAGTAAACTCGAAAGAAGGATATTGTTTTGAAGATATTTTTAGCGATTCTTCAAGTTAATTAACTTTTAACTTTGATCGTGTTAATATTGCGGAAGAGCGTGAATTGAAGAAAAAACATATACTCTCTCTTAGAAATATTCTTTATTATTATGTTATATTGTTTTTGTACAAGCTTAGTTCCGCTTAGGCCATGATTTAGGTCTCATTCTAAAGAATTAGGTTATCTGATTATTACATTCTACTAACTACCATCTGAGTTTCATAAAAAATAGTCAGAGAAACCAGGTTAAGTAGGTACATAACATCACGCCAGTAATCCCAGAAGGGGTAGGCAGAGTCAAAAGGGCAGCAAGCCCTTTAACCACATTTGCATTCAGCCGGAAATTGAATTGGGCTAGGTAAGATGGAAAATTGTGAAAAAGTAGTGACAAGTGGCGAGCTCGTCGCCAACACAATCACATGCCTAACCCGGCATACTATTAGTCGCCTTTTACGACATGCTAGACAAGGGAGACAGTTGGCGCATTATTTTTAAGTCCCAGACCCACATGGGACCATTCATAAGTTCAATATGCACATGCAAATTACATGTGCTCGTTGAATCGTTGAGCTATTGATATAATTTCTAACTAGAGATACATGCCTGGGTTTGAATTAATACACCTCACCTCTCACCTCACCTCCTCAACAATATTTGTTCTAACGAGAATAGGATTTCCTATTCTCGCTAGGATAGGGAATCACTCCAAATACCTAATCCTCATAGATATGAGGCTTAGGTATTTGGAGTGAATCCCTTAAAAACAAAAAGGGAGAAATCCCCCCCCACCAGACCGTTATTCCCGAAACGTTATAACGTAACGTAAATGCAATATTCCAGTTTACAAAAAGAGACAGAAAGGGTGGCTTTTTTTGTAATATGGTAGGTTAAGAGTACGGTTTTTGTATAGCCCTTTTGGTCATTGAACAGTTTACGTCATAATATAACTAAAGTTAGAGATTACTGCTGGAGATATCACGATTATATAAGTTGAATGGTGTTCCACGCCATAACGTTCCACACAGACGGTTCAATGTATATGGCCATGCTAACGACCTTAGCGCTTATATGGGTCAGTTAGACCATTCCTGTGAAATGTAGAAGCGTTTAATTTAACTTCTGCACTTTAGGATCTAGGAGGGAATATCTAGGAATAATCTGATGTAGTATAAGTTCAACTAACCATTTCGTAACAACAAGTTGGGCGCCATTTTATTAAATATTTGAAATACAAGAATTTTTACTTTGTTTTTTACCCAAAGGGTTCTGAATGGACTTTATGGAAAAAGCGAAATGAAATGACCAAAAAAAATTCGATGATGTTCTCACCCCACGTTGGGCGCCATTTTATGAAAACCTTTTTAATCCATGTCCATAATGGGATTACTCTTTCGTAACACCTTCCGAAATATTGAAATTATTATACACAGTTCTTTCTCTCTTAAAAATTGGACATACATTTTGATGAAATCCCGACATTATTTGTTTTTTGGCTTTGAAATTCCATCAAAATAGTTTTTTGCGTCTCTGTAGAGTTTAAAAAATTAAAATTACAAACTACCTCAATTATTTAAAAATGTTGTGTATTGTAAGATCTTGCTAATTTATTCTACTAAGAACAAAATACTTATAATAAAATCTCAATAAATAGTAAAATTACAAGGTAAAAAGGTAAGCTAAGAAGTAGGTAACAACAAATGATCAAAATTACGTCGTAACATTATAAACCCGTCCCTGCCGACAAGACAAATTGATAGATTCGTCGTCCGACCTTCACCGTACATTAACATTATTGTACTAAGTCAATATATTCGTCAGTATTCCGACTGCCGCAATGAAACGCAACTACGGTAATAATAACATCCGCTGGCGACTTATATTTTATACGTAGACTCGGGGAACTTGGTCTTTTGTACAGAGTAGCTCGGATATAGAGGCTATACTTGCGTTGAGCAGTCGTATTGTTTTAGATTAGACGCTTGTAGGTGTCCAATATTGGGATGGGAGTCGAAAAGAATGTACCAACTATGTTTCTTACCTAGCATGTGTTAAAAGGCGATTTATGGTAGTAGATGAGGTTAGGTAGTTGGTGATATGTTTGTGATTGTTTGATTAATGATTGATGAGTATGTAGGTGACTGGGTAGCCACTTCTCGTTACATTTGCCAAATTTTCCATCTAAGTTTTATTTCCAGGACTTGATTTGAATTGCAGCAATCTTCTGCGATTTGATACGAAACCAGTTACAATGAGTGTATTCGTGGTATGTACCGGTTTTATTTATTGTATAAAACAAATAAACATAAACATGACATCACGCCCATAATCCCCAAAGGAGTAGTCAGAGTCAAAAAGGCAGCAGGCCCCTATAACCACATTCAGCCAAAAAGAAAACTGGGCTGGGTTAGATGGAAAATTGAGAATAAGTAGTGACAAGTGGCTAACTCGTCGCATACACAATCACACATCCAAAAGCCCATATACCATTAGTCGCCCTTTACGACATGCTAGACAAGAAACACAGATTGCACATTATTTTTAAATCCCAGACCAACATGGGACAATGGGCTGGGATGGATGGTAAATTGTGAAAAAGTAGTGACAAGTGGCTAGCTCGTCGCCTACACAAATACCATACCCATAACCCCATATACCATTAGTCGCCTTTTACGACATGCTAGGCAAGAAACACAGATGGCACATTATTTTTTAAGTCCCATAGGACATTTATTGTTTATTAGACTATTATTACTTTATTATGTTTTATTTTTATGTATTTGTTTTAATATTGCTGTAACATCTAAGTTATCTCAATTTTATTTTTGACTGAATGTGGTTTAAGAAGTATATTGCTCAATGGCCGCTGCCTTCCCCTTCAGGGATGGTGAGCGTGATGGTATGCACTTGCTCGGCGACGAGGAAAAAATTGTGATGATACCGGCACATTCAAACAACTATAGATGTGTAACTATTATTTAACTTTACTGGTTCCCCTAGTTACGTAGAATTCTGACTTTAAATGTAAAATTAAGTGATACGAAAGGGTAATTTAAAAAAATAAATAAGGCTGTATTCATTTACAGCTGAGTAAATAGTGTCACTTGATTTAGATTGCCAAATTGTTCTGATAACTGAAATTAAGTCAGTTATCAGAACAATTTGGCACAGCTACTACATGCGTTGGTGGTGTAATGGTCAGCATAGTTGCCTTCCAAGCAGTTGATCCGGGTTCGATTCCCGGCCGACGCATATCCCTTTTTTTTCTTTCAATTTGCACGATATTATCGTTGATAGTGCCTGAGATTTCTTTATTTTCTCCTTCATGACTTAATGTAAAATTTTGAATTTTAGGCTTTTCTTCTGAAATATCTCCAAACGTTTCAAATGTGGGTAAGATTTCTCCAGCTCATACAATATCTAGTTCATCATTTTTAACATCAGAGATTCCTCTTGATCGAGTAAAAATTGGTATTTTCTTCGCAAACCACGCTAACAGTCTAAACCTAGCAAAATTGCTTTCTTAGAATTTACACTGTGTCTAATGCGGTGGAAAACACATTTTCCGCAAACACGTACAATGCGGGCTTATGCCTTCGTCCCCGACGCGCCCTCTGCGCGTGCCTGCTCTATACGTACCCCATTTAAGATGTAAACACATAAGTATAGAACCTACCCCCGGCCACCTCAGTATCCGCGGCAGACGCGCCGCGAGCGGACGTAACCGCCACCGCCATTTTGTAAAAGTAAAACCACAAACCAAACACATTAAAACCTCCTTTTTGTTTTCTTTTATTTTCGTCCAAAACCCTTACCCGTTTTTTAATAAAATGTCAAATGAATACCGCGAGCGGGAACCGCGGCGTTCACTTGACGTTTGTGGAATTTCTCGCATATTCCCTCGTCCTTTATTCGTTCAAATTGCTTTTTTTAATTTATTAGGGTGTTTTTTTTTCAAGTTATGAGTAGATAAGTGTGAAGTTATGTCAATTTGGATGCCTTTTTGTGGATGATGGTTCATTTGGTGCAAGTAAGTGCTGCTTATTGATTGTGTAACCTTCGTAGTGCAGTTAGGCGACTTTTTAGATTATCTGTGCTATCTTATTTCGATTTTCGTCGCGTTTTATCGATTTTTACGCGTGGCTGAATTTATGGACCGTCCATGTTTTGGAACGATAATGTGACATTTTGGTATATTTTTTTTCACGAATATTCGAGAAACGGTTTGAAATCAACAAAAATAAGTTACATAAATCTTATTTTTAAAACACTAATTACTAACTATCGTTACATTGTGATTGATTCAATAATATTAGAGAGTTATCTATGAATTTTAATTAGGTAACTGTCACTTTCCACTCCAGTTTTTGAAGTCGTACTGGTAAGCTAACCCTGAATAACAATTTTGTTAAATGGTTCTAAGTAGGATTGTCATAGCTATTGTTAATATAGTTATACATAGCGATATGGATCTTAAATTTATTTTCTTAACCTCCATTATCAAAAGTCATAATAAAATTTTAGATGACTCATGATGATGATGAAGAAAATATATGTTATATTTAACAATCCCCATGGGCATCTACGAATGAATACTGCTATCACTATTATATGCTTTACCATATGTCATGGATTATAATCTGGAAAATTTATAAATCCAACAGTTGACTTTGATTAAAATAAAAAACAAAGAATTTCAATTTACAAAATTATACGCAGAGCATTTTAATAATACATATTTATTTATTTATTTTATTTTTTTATTGTTTATTCAATACAAAATAATTTTTGTCATTGCACATCAGTTGTATTATATTTTTGGAATGTCATCTTTTAATAAACATTAAGCTCATTACTTTTTGCAAAGAACGGTAATATTGAATCTAGCGAATAATTAATTCATAATCGTATCTCTATAGATATTAATCTCTATAGATACGATTATGAATGAGAACGAATCTCTATAGATTACGATTATGAAGAGGAAGGTGTGACTGTCTACACAGTCACACCTTCCTCTTTCTCCCCTGACAACGTTAGCAGAACAAATGAATATTCAAAACTCAATCCGATTTCCGAGGAAAACGCAATAGATTAACAAACGGTAACAAAGAATTTTCTTTTCAAAGTTTTAAGGAAAATGTATTGTTCAAAGAAAAGATGGTTATCTTTTACACCAAGATGGTTGACAAAAGAACTTCGGGACCAAGAAGCGTTCTTTTGAGAGATAATACGTTTAACCTGAAAAGAATAACGTTTTGTTACGGCATAATTTATCCAAGATGGCGTTTGGATATAGTTATGGTTTGCATGAGATTTTCTTTTGAGCATTCTCATGTTGGTCTGCAAATTACAAATAATGTATTTCTCTATTAGTAAGGAACTTCGTTTCTTCCCTAGCACGTCCTAATAGGCGATAATTGGTGTATTGGTTGAATTATTGTGTAGGCGATGAACAAGCAATTTGTTAAAATTTTCTGTCTACCTACATTTTTATTCAATACTAGCTGTCCGGCCGCACTTCGTAACGCCCCGTTCTTTTTTCTTTTATTATTTTCCGCACAACGTATTTATATTTTCTTACTTTACAATCCCTCCTGGAAGATTACAAACCAAAATCAGCCAAATCGGTCCAGCCGTTCTCCAGTTTTAGCGAGACTAACGAATTCATGCCTAATTTCCATTTCCAAAACACTTGTGTTCATATCTCTGTTTGAATAAGTATGTCCATTAGGTCGTATTGTCGATTAAAATTGCTGGTAATTTTGCGATATCAGTCAGATGCGTTGGTGGTGTAATGGTCAGCATAGTTGCCTTCCAAGCAGTTGATCCGGGTTCGATTCCCGGCCGACGCACGTTTTTAAGGCATTTCCATTTTAAATTAGCCTTCATACCCATACATGATATTTTCTAGAAAACATATAGAACCTACATAATATCTAAATGTATCTAAATAGTATGAGTTATAATTCGCAGATATTTAAATGAAAATGTACATTAAAGTACCCACTAGCATTTTTATATAAAAAAAGATTTTCCTCAACACTATAGTAGTGGTATAAATACACACTTAGATTTTGAAAAATCCAGCCTCAATCTAATCTGAGCCAAAACCCCTCGCATATGACCCGCGTGTCGTGACCACTAAGCTACCACCGCTGAGTAAACTAATCCAAACTTCTCATATTCCAAGCTAACATCCCGTTATCTCGATAGATGTATAATTATATCTGGTGGCTGAATGCCAGCCCGGCTGACCTCAATATTATCGCTGTTTCAACCCTTATCTTCATTTCGCGACGTCGCTGTATTTCTTTAAAACATACTAGCTTATACTCCGACTCCGCTCATGTTGGATTCGGTTGTTATAAATAAATAAATAAATAAATTTGGACTACATCACATACATTGATCTGACTCCGTGGTAAGTAGCTTAAGCACTTGTGTTACAGATATCAGAAACAACAGTGGTATTACAAATATGTACTTAAATACTCAATATTAACACCCAGACACAGAGCAAACACAAGTATTCATCACACGAATATTTGTCCTGGGTGGAGATCGAGCTCACAACTCTTGGCGCACGGGGCAGGATCACTACCGAATGCACAATCTAGCCAGTCAAAAAAATGAAAAATGTTATAAAATAAATGAATTCTCCAGACTGACACACGAATTCCCTAGTTCCAAACTATGAAAGTATGATGTTGCTACGGTTAGTAGATAATGGATAGACATACTTATATACGTTTATAAACATTCATGACTCGAGTACAAATGTTCATGTTCATAAAACTTTGCCCCTAGCGGTATCCGAACCCGCAATCCTCAGTTCCGTGGCCAGGGTCTCTGGGCAACTCAACAAACGTGCCTGTCATATTTTACACACAAGGGACTTATACATACATAACATCACGCCCATAATCCCCGAAGGGGTAGACAGAGTTAAAGTGGCAGCAGGCACCTTTAACCACATTCAGCCAAAAAAAAAATTGGCTGGGTTAGATGGAAAATTGTGACAAAGTAGAGACAAGTGACTAGCTTGTCGCCTACACAATCACACACCCCAAACCCCATAAACCTTCAGTCGCCTTTTACGACTTATATTTATATAATTTTCCCCGGATTAAAAACAAGTTTACGTCTTATCTCAGATTTTAAACATAAGACCTGCCTTTTGATTTTATTATAAATTTCAAGATATCAGTCAGAAGAAAATCCCTCGTTCCAATTGAAACTCCTTCATTTCCAGAAGTAGGTATTGAAAAAACATAATTTTCAACAACATAACCATCACATTATCTAGACTTACAGCACCTAACACAGATCCATCTCAACCAACCATAGCAAATGACGACTTTGGCTTATACAGCTAAATGTATAATTAAATATCCGGTGGCGTCGCGCCAGCCCCGCTGACCCCGATATCATCCCCGACAACCCTTGTATAACAACATGGCTGTTTTAAAAGCGTGTAGGTTGGTAGGTTATTAAGAACCTAGTCTTTAACATTCGGGCATCATCTTTCTAGTGTTATGTCACATTCTCCCATGTAATTATTGTCTCAGTCTCATCTTCGTCTGGACTGGCGCAATTGGTAGTGACCCTGCCCTATGCGCCAAGAGTTGTGGGTTCGATCCCCATCTAGGATAAACATTCGTGTGATTAATACTTGTGTTTGTTTGTGTCTGGGTGTTAATACATAATGTTTTAGTATATATTTGTAATAGCACTGTTGATTCTGATATCCGTAACACAAACACTACTTATCTCGGAGTCAGATCAATGTATGTGATGTAGTCGGATATTTATTATTTATTTATTATACTTCAAAATAATGAACCAACCTTGCCTGGATAGTCGTAAAAGGCGACTAATGGTGTATGTTCAAATTACTAATTTATCTAAACAAACATACATAACATCACGCCCATAATCCCCGAAGGGGTAGGCAGAGTCAAAGGGGCAGCAGGCCCCTTTATTATTCAGCCAAAAACAAAACTGGGCTGGGTTAGATGGAAAATTGAGAAAAAGTAGTGACAAGTGATTAGCTCGTCGCCTACACAATCACATACCCAAAACCCCATATATCATAAATCGCCTTTTACGACATGCTAGGTAAAAAACACAGTTGGCACATTCTTTTTTAAGTCCCAGACCAACATCGGACATTGATTGAGGTTGTGGGCTTGATAGTTTTGATAATATATTTGCACTAGTTGTCCCAGCAAAAATTGTTCTGCCACTGAAAAATTGAGGTTGGTCGGAATGTGAAAAATACTTTAGGACCGATTCTCATACCTACCAAATACACAAAAAAAATATCATTAAAATCTGTATCTGTGTAAAAATATAACGGTAATACGATATTTGACAGTTGAATTTGTTGTTAGTATATGAAGAAAGAATATGAATTTCTATATTAAGTTTATGGCTAATTATAGCTGAGACAACAATTTAAAAACGTGCGTCGGCCGGGAATCGAACCCGGATCAACTGCTTGGAAGGCAACTATGCTGACCATTACACCACCAACGCATGTGATAAATATCGTAAAATTTCTCTACAATTTTCATGGTGTTGAAACCCCAATACACGTATGAACACAAGTGTTCTAGAAATTAGCCTAATCATTTCAACATTAAAATAAGATTTCAATTTAGAACGTTTACAACAAGCGCGTTGGTGGTGTAATGGTCAGCATAGTTGCCTTCCAAGCAGTTGATCCGGGTTCGATTCCCGGCCGACGCACACTTTTTATATTCTGTTCCTGAAAAAAAACTCCCGCACTTCCCAAACTCAGATCATTAGCATAATGTCCCGAAACATACCCGCGTACATCACTATAGCTAAAATATCCGAAAACCATTCCGCCGTCGCACCCACGGATATAGTATAGAGCGAGCCGAAAGCTTCTTAAAAACCGTTTTTTCCCACACACAGGACGGATCCACCATAATTATGTTACAATGTAGAAAATGTAGGTCTCGGCCGTGAAGGGAGCCGCAAATTTTTCGCGACAAACCCCCCATCCTCCTTCTCCCTTGCCTGGCAATAGGGATGTGCCTGTTGGGTGTTATATCCGGGTGAATCTGATCCACATTTTAAACACTGTCTTTCTTTCAGATTTTGTGATCTCCCAGTATTTTTAACAAGAAAAATTTTTCATATATTTCCTTACTTCAATTTACATATAAATAAAATGTAGTAAAAGGTAGTTGAGTCGAGTTGGTAGCTCGAGAGTTTACGTGATTCCATTGCAGTATATAGGCAAATTAAAATGAATACCATTTATGAAACTAACTATACTACTACTAATGTGTTCTGCCAGCAGCTCATTTAAGATTTGAATTATACACAAATATACCCACACCAAATATAACTTATCTCACAAATCCTTCCCTTCTCAAAACCTTATTCCTAAGGGATATATCAACGGCCGACAGTTTCCCAGGGATATTTCGTATCCGCGGTCTGTCCCATCCCTAGTGACCTCGGGCGGGCGTCGTTTCATTACTCGCCGCGGTTTCTGCGCAGGCAGATAGCTGCACCCCGGACAATTATATTATCAACCGAATAGATTAGCCTTTTGATTCTTCATCATCATCTTCCTAGCGTTATGTCCCGTGCATAGACGGGGTCCGCTTAGACCATGATCCAGGATTAAGGGAGTCTGGTGATTACATTGAAGCGACTGCCGATCTGACTTTTGTAACCCTAAGATAGGGGTTTTTTCAATTTTTGGATCATGGTTACAAATTCAAAGTTGTTTGAATTTGCAGGTTTCATCACGATGTTTTCCCTCACCGTCGAGCTAGTGGTATTAATATGTACATAGATTTGAAAAATCTAGAGGTACATGCCCGGGTTTGAACCAGGACTCCGCGGTTAAGAGGCGCGTGTCCTTACCATTGAGCTACCACCGCTCCAATAAGTACCTAATAATGTAATGTAATATCTCCTTTTGGTTCTTCATATTTGGTCTTATATTCTATGGACTATGAGCCAAAGTTTCAGATTCCCCTTTCTAAGGGTTATGAAGGTCAGATCGGCAGTTGCTTCAGTATGACCAATAAAAGCCAGACTCAGTCCCATGTTGGTCTGGGACTTTAAAAGAATGCGCCAACTGTGTTCCTTGCCTAGTATGTCGCGAAAGACGACCAATGGTTTATAGGTTTTTGGGTGTGTGATTGTGTAGGCTTTTGCACAGTTTTCTATCTAACCCAGCCCAGTTTTATTTTTGGCTAAATGTGGTTAAAGGGGCCTGCTGTCCCTTTGGCCTTACCCTTTGGGATGACAGGAGTGATGTTTTGAATGTATGTACGGATTATAACGGTCATATCGGCTGTCGCTTCAATATAACTTATTACCTACTAGTTTTATGATTGAATTACTGGCCTGACTCCAAGAAAACTTGCGTATTGACTATGGCCGAGTAAAGTAGTATTGGTCTGTTTGCCCCATCCAGACAGTTATAAAGACATTTACATTATATAGGTATTTTCATTAGGTGCCACAAAGCAAATTTTGATATTTCAATTACAGCTGTGCAAATAAAGTTTAAATACAACTGTTAGTTCACTAACTGCTAGCAGATGCGTTGGTGGTGTAATGGTCAGCATAGTTGCCTTCCAAGCAGTTGATCCGGGTTCGATTCCCGGCCGACGCACACTTTTTAATTTAATAGATACTGTTATAAATTAGCTTAAAGATATGTCTGTCTGTCCAGACAGGATATGTTATGTGTATCGGTGAATGTGGCGTATACACGAATTATTTTTATTCCTGAACTCTTGTAAATGAAAAAACATCATGTATTTGAAGAGAAATTGTGCATTTATCCCAATAACGAAACTGAGCAAGTTATTTGTCGGAGTAGTTTATTGAGCAAGTTGTGAGCTCAGGTGCAGCCGGCGCCCGGGATTAGCACCGAGTGGCTGGGACTCGTGGAACAAGGAGCTAGCGAGACTTTTGTAGATCCAATATATCTATACATACGTATCTATATATCATTATGCCCGCAAATCTAAAAGGCCTTTAACTTATTGAAGGCCCTAGGTACATAAATAAAGTAATAGGTTTTTCGGTAAGAAATATTTCGTCCCGTGTTGGTCGGGGACTTAAAAAGAATTCGCCAACTGTGTTTCTTGCCTAGCATGTCGTAAGAGGCGACTAATGGTATATTGGGTTTTGGGTATGTGATTGTGTAGGCGGCGAGCTAGCCACATGTCACTCCTTTTTCACATTTTCCATCTAACCCAGCCCATTGTCCCGTGTTGGTCTGGGACTTAAAAGGATGGTACAACTGTGTTTCTTGCCTAGCATGTCGTAAGAGGCGACTAATGGAATATCGGGTTTTGGGTATTGGCCCCAATGCGCACACTGGGCCCGTGCCCAGGGTCCCGCAATCGAGAGGACCCCCGTAGTCTAAGGTTTCTAATGGGTCATCAACATTTACATACATAACATCGCGCCCATAATACCCGAAGGGGTAGGCAGAGTCAAAAAGACAGTTGGGCCCTTTAACCACATTCATCCAAAAATAAAACTGGGCTGGGTTAGATGTAAAATTGTGAAAAAGTAGTGCCAAGTGGCTAGTTTGTCGCCCACACAATCGCATACCCAAAAACCCGATACCATTAGTCGCCTTTTACGATATGCTAGGCAAGAAACACAGTTGGCACATTATTTTTTTTCAGTCCCAGACCAACATGAGACTCAACAAATCCTCTTTTCGCGAGCAAATAGCCTATATATTGATATATTGGTAATGTAAGTATATATTTATAATACCACCGTCGCTTCTGATATCCATGACACAAGTGTTTAAGCTACTTACCTCGGAGTCAGATAAATGTTTGTGATGTAGTCTGATATATATATATTTTTTTTTCAGACTGACACCAATTCCCTAGTCCCAAACTAAGCTTATAAGCTTGTGCTATGGATACTAGGTGAACGGATAGAAATACTTAAATACGTTTATAAACATCCATGACTCGAGTACAAATATCCATGTTCATCACATGAAATATTTGCCCCTAGCGGGATTCGAACCCGCGACCCTTGGTTTCGTGGCCAGGGTCTCTGACCACTCGACCAACGGGCCAGTCGCTATTTATTATTGTTTATAGTTAAATCTGGTTCCACGCAGAGTAACAGACAGACAAAGTGACTGCCATCAGTCAGGATCAACCGACGGAATTCGCATAAACATTCCTCAAACAATATCCTAACCGGAGACCCTAAAAGTACCGGGAGCCGGCCCGCATCGCGGAGCGGCCCGCAACATATTCTATATGTTTGGACTTGTGGTTCCCAAACTATTTGTACCACACCCCTTATCGCTAACTGTATTCCTCCTTGTTATATAAGGGTCTAGTCGGACTGCATGGTCGTTGATTAATTAGAGCTATTTTTATTTTATTTTATGTACATATATACCTAGTATTGACTGGCTCGATGGCGCATTCGGTAGTGACCCTGCCCCATGCGCCAAGAGTTATGGGTTCGATTCCCACCCAGGACAAACATTCTTATGATGAATACTTGTGTTTGTTCTGTGTCTGGGTGTTAATATTGAATATTTAAGTAAATATTTGTAATACCACTGTTGTTTCTGATATCCGTAACACAAGTGCTTACCTCGGAGTCAGATCATTGTATGTGATGTAGTCGGATATTTATTATTATTTATTTATAGTATTAACCAAGAGTAACAACCATGGATAATACGATTAGTAGTTTTAGTTAAATTAATCGCTATTGTTAGTAACGCGATACTATGGAATTATTTAAGTATATTGACTTTATTCGTATTACTTTATCTTTATTGGCAGCCGAGGAATAATCGCAGAAAGACCTATTCAAGTCTTGATAAACTTCCAACTGCCGGTCTCTCTGCCTACCCCGCTAGGGAATTGGCGTTAAGTTTAGTCAGTTAGTTAGTTAGTAATAAACTTCCAATAAGTTATTTTTATTGGCGGGCTTCTGGTTTGTCAGCGTACCAACCCCTAGTGGTCGATATAGTACACTTTGAGAACCATCAGTTTAGACGAACAAATAAAAGACTTAGTTCGGACTATCGGGTGCGGTATTTACTTAGATTGTTCCAAAGTTGGGCGGGACTTTGGGAGTTTTAATACCAGGAATAATGTCGAGTTCAGCAGCAGAATACTAATAGGGAATATGCATGGTACAATAGTATTTATTGAAGTCTACTGAAGTCGTGAATATATGAATACTAGCTTCTGCCCGCGGCTTCGCTTGCTTGGTACATCGATAAAATATAGCCTATATGTTATTTGGGTATATGAGCTATATTATTCTGAAGTTTCATTAAAATCCATTCAATGGTTTTCGCGTGTAAGAGTAACAAACATCGATACATCCATTTATATATCTATACATACTTTCATGTTTATAATAAGTATTTGTATAAGTAGAATGAGGACAACAAATATTTTTTTATCTTATAAACAAGTTTTTTAGCTTCAAAAACCCCAGGCATTATTTTGCATAAAAATCTTGCATCTTGACGCCGGGTGCAAATAGTTATTTCCATGCAAATAGTTTTCATGCACACGAATGTTTGTCCTGGGTGGGGATCGAACCGACAACTCTTGGCGCATGGGGCAGGGTCACTACCGAATGCGCCATCGAGCATTTACCATTTACATACATAGAATCTAAACTAAAAACAAGACAAAGCGCTCCAATAAATAGATCTATGTATGCACATAGATATATGTACATATGTTTAGAATACCCGACCATCAATGCGCTCCATTCATAGAATTACAACACGATTTCACTCTCAGCATGTTCCTACCAAACTTAGGTAAGTACATCTATAAATCACCACATTCTCCCCAAATGTAAACGAGTCCGTCTCCGATACGAAATTCTCAAATGATTACAATTCTCAAGCGTCGCTTCCAATTTCAACGCCATTAACGGCTATTGTGTCGGAGCGGCAAATATTTGGCTCAAAACACCTTTTTGTGTGGTTAAGACGCGAATAATTATATATACCTTCATAAAATCAACAGTGATGGTAGATTGAGGTGAACATTCTTCTCATACGACGTGTGCTGCTTCAAACTCGCCCGTAGCTCATGATTTTTCAAATCTACCTTGTTCAGTTTCATACCGAAATCCAGCACTCAATTTTTTTGGTCTTATCTAAAAGTTACAAAGGTCATATTACGCAGTTGCTTAATAACATTGACCAGACTCGCTAAATCCTGAATCATGGTCAATGACACAATGATAGAAAGATGAAATATAGACCCATGTCGGCGACTTGAAAAGATTATGCCAGCTGTGTTCCTTGGTGAGCGTCCATTAATTATGTAAGGTGAGCTGAATCTCACGCAACTAACGTGTGAGAGGTGGTGGTTTCGCATTCACACGTTCTGCATACCTATACAATTTTATATCTGTGAGTATAATCACGATCTATGCAATTTTTAAACCTAGAGTTACCTAGTCTTCAATTAAAGTAGTGAAGCAAATAAGTAGTATTTTTTGACATATATCTAATGGACTTACAAAATAACTAAGAAGTCTCACGTGAGATTGAGGGAGAATGAGGCAAATCTTATTATATCTGGGGAGTGTAAAAAAATCATGAAAAGCCTCACGTAATTTATGGACGCCCTCTTCCCTAGCATATTATAAAAAGCAACTAATGGTGTATCTATTGGTCTTCATCTTCTTGAGATCTTAATCGAGGTCCGCTTAAACCATCATCCAGGATTTAGCTGTGCCTAAATAACATTAACCATAAACGCGAGTTTATGGTAAACAAGCTAAATCCTGGATCATGGTCTAAGCGGACCCCGTCTAAACACGGGACATAACGCTAGGAAGTTGATATTATAGATTATAGATATACATTTAATCGAGAACATGGGACTATATTGTCAGCAAATATTCCGTCCAAAACACCTTTCGCGACGCAAATAATTTCTGTGTCAGAATGGTTGTCGTAGTGATATTTTTCCAATTTTCCGGTGAACGACCCCGGGGTCACGGGTTCCGATCCGACTGTTTGTTCAGTTGCGTTCGGGTGGAATCAATCAAGCGAGAATTGTTCTGGACAAATGCTTGGAAAATTGCTGGGCGGAATTTTACTTCGTCAAAGTTATAGGGGTGGAGGTATCAGGAAAATTTTTCACCATAGACCATTTGGTAGATTAAGAGTTAACTTTTTATAACGTGACTAGCTCGTTTTTCATCTTGCTAATAAATAAATAAATATATCACATACATTCATCTGACTTAGAGTTAAGTAGCTTAAGCACTTGTGTTACGGGTATCAGAAACAACGGTGGTATTACAGATATGTACTTAAATATTCAATATTAACACCTAGACACAGAACAAACACAAATATTCATCATACGAATGTTTGTCCTGGGTGGGGATCGAACTTACAACTCTTGGCACATAGGGCAGGGTCACTACCGAATAAGCCATCGAGCCAGTCAATAAAAAGATAAGAATATTTAAAAACTAGCCGTTTACCAGATATACGGAGATAATTAGGTTCTCTATTATACATATGTACATATTTTCATTTGCTCATATTAATGAACGTTATTCCAAATAAAAATATGCTTTTCCTGTGGCAAAATCTCGCCACAAACATCTTCTAGGAAAGATTACTCGACTGTCCACAACACAGTAGCCTGACAAGTTGATAAATGTTCGATTACAAAAACTGACCGCGACGCAACTCAGGTATCTTGTCTTATGTCAGCGGGCCCAATTTATCATCCTCAGAGAGGAATTTGATCGTAACATGTTTAATATGAGGAGACCCAGGTAATGTCTTTAAGTAGTAATACCAGGTAATTCAACGTGGAAATGTTGCGACTTGGGTTAACATTTTATTTAATTTAGGTTTGATTTTTAACCGACTTCGAAAAGGAGGAGGTTCTCAATTCGACTGGTTTTTATATATTTTTGTATGTATGTTACTCGATATCTCTGAGAATTGTCAACCGATTTTCAAAATTATTTTTTTATTCAAAAGGGTTTACTCCCGAGATGGTCCCATTGCCACCAAGTCAGGATCTGATGAAGGGATCCCAGGAAAATCGAGGGAAACCCTCAAATTTTATAGGCACGTACAATGTGTTTTAGACATTTTCTAAGATTATTTAATTCATCATCATGACGCCCGTAATCCCCGAAGGGGTGGTCAGAGTTTTAGGAGTATTAAGCTGCTTTAATCACATTTTACCAAGAATAAAATAAATTGGTAAGATAAAAAATTAAAAAAATGGCTAGCTAATCGCCTACACCAAGGGTTTCCCAACCTACAAGCGACTAAGAACCACTTTGCCTTAATTATCGTTAACAGGGACCACTAGGTCCCAAATAAACAGTGTTAATTTAAAAACAACCATTTTTCTCTAATAAAATTTTAGGTCTTCCGCGGGCCACATGATAGTCTTGCGGACCACCAGTGGTCCGCGGACCACTGGTTGGAAACCACTGGCCTACACAATTACAAACATACACCTGATACACTATTAGACGCCTATTACAACATTCTATGCAAGGACAAATATGGGACAAAATACTGTCAAATAAATTAACATATGGGTGGGTGTATAGTAGGTATATGGCTAGGGTGGTTTTACAATGATATCGTCTGTTCCATAAGTATAATACCGAATGTCATCAACAAATTAGTGACTTATATTTCATCAGTCAATTTTTATCGCGCCATTGTAAAATCACCCCTATAATACCTTTGCTATGTATGCAATTGTAAATAAATATATTCTGGGCTTATACATTGACCCCATTTGGTAGGTAAATCAATTATTTTTATTTATTATTTAAATGAAAGGACTAGTAAATCTTATAAGATAAAGCTACTTTCACATTTTATTATTGATTTTAATTAATTATTGTAAGGATTATGCAAATATCGTACATAATACAAACTTAAGGGAACAGCTAATTAAAATCTTAATTTGTTGAAAAGTGTGCGTCGGCCGGGAATCGAACCCGGATCAACTGCTTGGAAGGCAACTATGCTGACCATTACACCACCAACGCATCTGAATGGACGTGCAAAAATGTTCTTGTAGTTCATACATTACATAAAATAAACACAAGTGTTTCTTGTAATTGATTGGGAAGTGATCATGAAATTTGGGTATGAAAATTTGTACATTTGTACAAGCGCGTTGGTGGTGTAATGGTCAGCATAGTTGCCTTCCAAGCAGTTGATCCGGGTTCGATTCCCGGCCGACGCACACTTTTTATAATTATTGATCGCTACAAATTACCCTATAAAATGAATATGTTTTTCAGTAGGTACATGCATACAATCAAAAATATTATAAAGATTTTGATGGGATTTGTAGATCAGACACATTTTTTTTTGTGAAACGCACCGTGCTATTATGATGTCAATCTATGTAATACATTGTAAAATTAGCGCTCCGTCGCATTTGTTAGCTTTCGCAATGGTCCACTAGTTAAAAGCTAACTATTTCGCGATTGATCCAATTTGCGTTTGGATACCTAGTATAATATAAGTATTAAGGCGACCGCGCCACAAGATAGTCAAGATTATAGTATTATATATATATTATATAGTAATATATATATTATTATCCAGTAATACGTAAATTGATGACGTCGATCGAACGTAAAAGAAACGCCATACAATCCTGCATCGCGCCGCCGAAGTTATTCTCCCCACACTCTTAACGGTAAAAGTCCGAACAGGTGTAGAATATGAACTTTTACCACCATTTACTTAGTAAATCTTAGGATTCTTTACTTGGAAAATGTTACCTAACCAAATCTAACTAAGATTAGGTTATATTATAGGTTAGGTTAGGTTTTTTTTTATCATGTTAAAAAACCTAACCTACCTAACCCATAATATAACCTAACCTGGAAATGTTTACATTTACCAACTCATGTCGGTACATACATACATACATAACATCACGCCCATAATCCCCGAAGGGGTAGGCAGAGTCAAAGGGGCAGCATGCCCCTTCAACCACATTCAGCCAAAAACAAAGTCGGGCTGGGTTAGATGGAAAATTGTGAAAAAGCAGTGACAAGCGGCTAACCTGTCGCCTGCATAATCACACACCCAAAACCCGATATACCATTAGTCGCCTTTTACGACATGCTAGGCAAGAACCACAGTTGGCATTTTATTTTTAAGTCCCAGACCAACATGGGACAGTGGGCTAAGTTGGATGGAAAGCTGTGAAAAAGGAGTGACAAGTGGCTAGCTCGTCGCCTACTTAATCACATACCCAAAAGCCCGTAAGCCATTAGTCGCCTTTTACGACATGCTAGGCAAGAACCACAGTTGGTACATTCTTTTTGTTGTCCCAGATTAACATGGGCCAAGTCCCAGACCAACATGGGACAAAGTCGGTAAATCCTAAGATTTACTAGTAAAACCTAAGATTGACCAATATATGGGCTTTTTCAGTAACATATACAATACGCCTCGACGGTTAGTGGCGCCACTAGGTGCCCGACACGTGCTGAGTAGATGCCTATTTAGTGTCGCTTATGTACTTGTGTTTACGTATTTTGTGTAATTTTGTAACGTTTTGTGACACTAAATAATTTTTTTTTCTTTCTTTTTTAGTCGGACCTAGATCCCCGAGCAAGCAACACCTAGCTCGACGGAAGAACTTCCACTTTTAGTGCAAGCGCGTAGTTCGCACTCTATATAAAAGATTCGACCCATTCATGTGCATTTTATTTTCTCTCTTATTGAAATGAAGGAATTATCAAAACTTTTCACTTACATATACCACAACGCCGAAATTATTCCAAATGCTGCATCTTTATATAAAAAAAACTTTAGTTTCATTTCAAACTCCAATGCAACAATAGCCCAAAATCCCTACATTAGCGAATTTGCGAAAACAAATCCTATTCTCCCCAAAATACAGTAACAAATGGCTCGACAGTCTATAGCTGGTGATTTATTCAATAAAACACATCAGCCTGGATTCCCTAACGGACGCTGCCACTCCGCATTCCCATTCACGAATATTGGAGCTGCTGTCAGGATTATGAGATTATCCTTTTAGGTGGAAAAGAGTTTGTTTGCAGGGATAAAGGTATTTGGCACAGTGAAGTCTATTTTGATTGCTATTGTTTATGTGAACGGAACATGGGACGTGTTGGTATGCAGTCCCTTCTTTTCGACTAGGCATTTTGGGCACGTGCCCAGGGCCCCCATGGACTAGAGGGCCTCCAAGTTCTAGATTATGAATGGATCATGAACATTTATTACGCACAAACATAGTAATTTACTTATGTGCCTAGGTTAAAGACGGCTGTGTTGGTATGGGACTCGAACCTACTATCATATATACGTACCTCCACGTACCCCTTTTAAAGTTTCCAGTGGACGGCGAACCCCTAGACTCAACCCCTCCCCGTCAGAGTAGGTTCAGATCAGTCTGCACGTTCAGTAGCGCGCCCGCCGACAAGCGTGTCCCACGAGGCAGTCGTTCATCCTCCATTAACTAAATATTCCCGCGAACCCCCTATGATCGAATGGCGAACCCCTAGGGGTTCGCGTACCCCTCTTTGAGAAACGCTGCCTTAAAGCTACTTTTTACAATATAGGCTACCCATATTTTGTACATCTTCTAGACTTAGAATCTTCTAAGTCTAGAAGTTTCAGAAGATTTATTATTGAATTTTTAGTTCCCATGTTGGTCTAAGACTGACGAAGAATGTGCCAACTGTGTTCCTTGCCTATAATGTCGTAAAAGGCGACTAATGGTATATCGGGTTTTGTGTATATGATTGTGTAGGCGACGAACTAGCCTTAACTACTTCACAATGTTCCTAACCCACCCCAGTTTTATTTTTTGGCTGAATGTGGTCAATAAGGCTAGCTGCCCTTTTGACTCTGCCTATCCCTTTGGTGATTACGGGCGTTATGATATGTATGTATGCAATATACTTAGAATCTGGATAGTATCTCCTTTTAGCTAAATTATCACTTACTGAGCTTGTTGTACTTAGACAATCGTGATGGACGGACAGAATACACCACCACAACCCTTCTCAAAAGTTCCTGGGAGCCCTGTAGCCCGTTTTAAACCGGTAACGTCGACGTAAACCCGGCCCGGGTCAACATTAACACGTAGCAGATTACTCGCTGTCTCCCGACGAAAGGCAGTAACTGAGAAATCGGGAAATTTAAAATAAGCTGATTTAAAAGAAGGTTTAAAAAAAAAATTTACATCCCTAAAAACCGGGAAATGTCGATAAGTTTCATCAAATATTTATTTTCGAACTAATAAGATTGCACCAATGCGCCTAGCATATCGTAAAAGACGAGAAATGGCAATAGAATATTAATTTGGTGATTGTACAGGTGACGCGCTAGCCTAACTGAATTAAATTATTGGCACAAAAGGGTTAAAACCTTACGGCGTGGTGGACTGCATTGGATCTAATTTGAACTAGCTTTTGAACTACTTAACCATTGAACTACCACTGCTTTTTAAAATCATACATCACATACCTCAATCGAAAAAAAAAAACAACTCATATTAAACCACAAAATGCAAAAAATTGGTTTACTCTGTTTTACCACCTGCATTGATCTGAAGGCTTAATGAAATGGCGCGCTGCAGCCGCGCTGAGCGCGTCAGCTGATCGGATCGACATGGTCCTGTTTAATACTACGTGTGATGATTGGGGCGACTTCAACCCAGGGTTGTTGCATAAGGCTAGAGGCCAGAGGCCAGAGTGATGCCTTGGACTTGGGTTGATACTGACATACAATATACATTTTCGTATAAAGAGTGGGAATAGTCATGTATTTTGGGAGTTGACTCTCTTCTTCTCTCTTCAGGGTCATGGATGTTCATAAAGTGCTAAAATATTTCTATCTCATACCTAACCCTATTACAATCGCGATGGGCGTATTTTACATACTTACAAAAAATATCGTCACAACACAAACAACACTTCAAAATAAGAAAATCGAGGTTACTCTGTTTTACCACCTGCACTTGTCTGAAAGCTGTCCGAATGCGGCTTAATGAAATGGCGCGCTGCATCTCGTCAGCTGATCGGATCGACACGGTCCTGTTCAATACGCATGTGTGGTGGTTGGGGTAACTTCAACTCAGACTGTTGCTAGAGGGATAAAACGGAATACCCGGAGTTTTAGTGGGTAGGCCCATGTACAAGTAAGTCCAACATAACTACCCCACTCCCCCGAAGTGAGGTGGTATGCATAAAGTATTTCTTTAGAGAAAAAAAAGGTTGTTGCTAGGGGTCAAAGTCATGTCTAGGACTGGGTTGATACTGACACCTGTAATGCATTCTATGAAAAGCGAAATGGTCTTGTACTTACATACATAATATCTCACCTATAATCTCCGAAGGGGTAGGCAGAGCCAAAGGGACAGCAGGCCCCTTTAACCACATTCAGTCAAAATAAAACTGGGCTGGGCTAGATGGAAAATTATAAAAAAGTAGTGACAAGTGGCTAGCTCGTCGCCTACACAATTACATACCCAAAACCCCATATACCATCAGTCGCCTTTTACGACATGCTAGGTAAGAAACACAGTTGGCAAATTATTTTTAAGTCCCAGACAGTCTTATATTTAGAGATGCAATGATGGGACCAGGCGACGTTGGATTGAAAAGACTTGTTGCGATCGACTTTGGTTTATTATTCCTCTATAATTACTTAACACTACGCTTATATACACTACATGTGGTGAGTCACACACTACAGAGAGTTTATCGGCAGAATGCTCAAGAGATTGAAATATAGGGCCATTAATTGTTCTCAAATCATTGATGTTCACAAAAAAGTATTTTAGTGTATATCTATAAGATTTTATGAGATTACAACATGATGGATGTATTTCACACACTTACAAAAATAAATCATGCCCCAAACAAAACCATAAAATGCGATAACAGAGGTTACTCTGTTTTACAACCAGCACTGGCCTGAAATCCAGACAGACGAATCTACGCGGTAGTATCTACAATATAGAATAGAATAGAATAGAATATAATTTTTGAGTTGAGTGAATTGAGGAGCGGTGGTAGCTCAATGGTATGGACACGCTTCCTTAACCGAGGAGTGCGGGTTCAAACCCGGGCACGTAGGTACCTCTGGAGTTTTCAAATCTATGTACGTATTTATACCACTAGCTCGACGGTGGGGGAAAACATCGTGATGAAACCTGCAAATTCAAATAACTTTGGATTTGTAACCATGATCCAAAAAATGTCTGGTTTCCCTATATGAGGGTTACGAAGGTCAAATCGGCAGTCGCTTCAATGTAATTACCAGACTCGCTACATCCTGGATCTTGGTCTAAGCGGACCCCGTCTAAGCACGGGACATAACGCTAGGAAGATGATGAGAATAGAATAGAATTTATTTCTCAATAAAGTTAACATGATGCATACCAGTTTACAAAAAGCAGATCTTAAGTATCTAATTAACGCCAACCCATTATCACCATATCATAGTTAAATTATTACTAATATTACAGAGCTAAGTATGTTACTATACATATCAAGAGTAAGAGAAAAAAGAAAAATAATGGATAATTTTCCCACAAAAATCGATTTACAATAATTGGTTTCCAAAGATCGATCCTTGTCACACCAGCGACCGATTACCAAAAAGAAAAAAAAAAGTTTTCTCTTATAATATATCGTAATATGCACGTGTGATGATTGGGGTGGCTTCAACCCAGCGTTTTGGCTAGGTCTAAATGCCAGGACTATGCCTAGATATAACTGGGGTTTCACTGTTACCCAGTGAGGCCAACGAAACTTCCCGGAAATGGAATATTTGATTCAAGCCCCACTGAGGCCCCAAAATTCAAAAAGTGTGCGTCGGCCGGGAATCGAACCCGGATCAACTGCTTGGAAGGCAACTATGCTGACCATTACACCACCAACGCATGTGATTATACGTGCCAATTGTTCGCTAACTAGTCCAGTCAAATTAGCTCCAAAAATAGGGGTAAGGTTACATTAATTCGCACCTTTCTGAAAATTGGCATGAATGTTGGGAACCCTATTACAAACAATTTGTCAATTATCCACATCAATCCAAGGTGTGGAAAAAAATTTATTCAAGGTCAAATGTTGCAAAAATCGGTTTTTTAAGTTTTCCAGCTAAACGGTAAGTTTTATCATAAAAATAGGTGAGACAAAAATTATTCATCATGCAATTATCTATAAAAATTGTTCCTACACTTTTTTTCATAAGAATCACCATTTCGGAGATATAGCGATGCAAAATGTTGAAAAAGTTGTGTTACTCATAATATGCACACGTTTCCGCGCCACCCGTGAGGTAGTGTACATGGCGCGTTTTTTTTTTTACGTGGTTTCCCCGGTAGGCCTATTCCACGATCTATTGTGTTTCTGTTGAGTTAAAAAGTTTTTTTTTTTTTTTTTTTTTTTCGTTTTTTTTTCAGAATAACTTTCTCCAAAAAATAAGTCAGTGACTCTGGAATTTGAGTGTTAATATCTTCAAACATACGACCTGGCGGGGGGTAATGAGAATTATCAAAAACTGCAGATTGAATATCTTCTCGAATGATTGCTGCCGCAGCCTTCACGATTCTAAATCGCTCTTCTTTTTCATTTGTTTTTTTTTTTTTCGTAGCTAGCTCGATTTAAAATATCATAGTGATTATCAATTAAACATATGAATGTTGATGCTCCTGACTTTTCTGTTATAATAATTTTATCGCCATACTTCAACTTTAATCGTAACTTAATGGTTCTATTATCTAACGAATTTTGGCAAATATTTTGTAATTCGTCCAATGTAAATTGACAATCATCACTATTTTCGATGTGTGCAAATATTTCTTCCATTGCAAGATTCGTAGTTTCAGATTGAGGACGACCGGCTTGACCACCCGTAGTCGGTCTCAAGAAAGCATTATGACAATCTTTATGATATTTAGCTTCGGCAGCAACTAAATCATGTTCAAACTCAATTCGAGTAATAACAGCTTTCGCTACATTATCAGAACGAGTCTGGGCTATATTCAAGATTGTTTCTTTGAATGAAAGTGTTGTTACATGAAAAATTTTACGCCGATACTTCAGTGCTTTTCTGTTTTCTAACTCTTCATTCAATTCATTGCCACAAAATAAACAACACTTTTTAAAACAAAAAAATGATTCACTTACGCGTGCTCTAGTACGAGGTGGACTTATTTTTGATGTACCAGCTTGTTCTTCTTCCTGTTTTCTTTTAAATGCAGCGATTGTACCCTTCCGAGTGTAGTTTTTTCGACACTGCACATGAACTGTCACAGAAGTCTGCTCTTTCAGGTATTCAGAAAATTCATCACCTCTTTCAATACTTGCATCAATTAACGTCTTTAGGCCACGATCAACAGTAACTGTTTCGCTATCGGCCAAATCTTTATTACAAATAAAGCACAATTGCGACATTTTTATTACAAACACAAAACTGCACAAATTTTGTTTGAAAATATAAGCAATAACTACGTGTTCTTACTACGAAGGAATGCTTGAGACTAATACTATTCTATCTAGCTAGGCCCTTGAAGAAGGAGCAGGTATACGAGCCGAGCGTCGCCACGCAGACAATTGAATAGCAGACAGATGTTGCTCAAGGCCGTAGGGTCATATAAAATGAGGGACTATGTTTTTTTTCGAGTTTATATTCTTACAATTGTATAATATGTATGTATACGCCACAAAAATTAATATTTTTACTTATATTATCGTTCTGTAAAGTATATAACGGTAATTGACATGCATATTATGAAAAATACAACTTTTTGAACATTTTGCATCGCTATATCTCCGAAACGGTGATTCTTATGAAAAAAAGTATAAGAACAATTTTTATAGATAATTGCATGATGAATAATTTTTGTCTCACCTATTTTTATGATAAAACTTACCGTTTAGCTGGAAAACTCAAAAAACCGATTTTTGCAACGTTTGACCTTGAATAAATTTTTTTCCACACCTTGGATTGATGTGGATAATTGACAAATTGTATGTAATAGGGTTCCCAACATTCATGCCAATTTTCAGAAAGGTGCGAATTAATGTAACCTTGGATGTCTATTTTGACCGGACTAAACCTTCAAACCGACAAAACTAAGTAAACACAAGTGTTTGATGAATACCAGAACCCAATTAAACTTTGAAGTAAGTTGTTAATATTGTGTGTTTCAAATATAGGCGTTGGTGGTGTAATGGTCAGCATAGTTGCCTTCCAAGCAGTTGATCCGGGTTCGATTCCCGGCCGACGCACACTTTTTGTAAAAAAAACATGTTTTATAATAAGTAGTCGGAAATCGCTATGTATTCAAGTTGTTTATAGAAGTACGTGTATGAACAGAAATTTTTACATACATACATACATAACATCACGCCCACGATCCCCGAAGGGGTAGGCGGAGTCGAAGGGGCAGCAAGCCCCTTCAACCACATTCAGCCAAAAATAAAGCCGGGCTGGGTCAGATGGACAATTGTGAAAAAGCAGTGACAAGTGGCTAACCTGTCGCCTACACAATCACACACCCAAAACCCGATATACCATTAGTCGCCTTTTACGACATGCTAGGCAAGAACCACAGTTGGCATATTCTTTTTAAGTCCCAGACCAACATGGGACAGTGGGCTGGGTTGGATGGAAAGCTGTGAAAAAGGAGTGACAAGACAGTTGGCACATTCTTTTTTTTTGTCCCAGATCAACATGGGCCAAGTCCCAGACCAACATGGGACTAAGACAGAAATTTTTGATCCAGAAAAATATGCCTACTGATCCAGAGGGTTGGAGAAGATTCATATTAACAGACACACACTCAAAGTCAAAATATGTTTTACTAGCAGCGCCCCGCGGTTTTACACGCATAGTTCTTGTTCCCGTGGAAATATAGATATAACTTATATACAAAAAAAAATAATAACATTCAGTCGAATTGAGAACCTCCTCCTTTTTTTGAAGTCGGTTAAAAATATATGTAGCTTTGGTTGGTAAAAGATTTGTTCAAATAGGTCTAGTAGGTTCGGAGCCTATTATACCCCGGCCACTCCATCTTGGCCGGAGAGGGGTTCTCTTTTTTGGAGGGCCCTGGGAGTCCCACACACCGCGCCGCCCCCCCTAGGGCGGCGTGAAGGTGCCAAATGCATTCCCCGCGTAAAAAAAAAAAAAAAGTTCGGAGCCTATGCAATGGGTACAAACAAACAATCAAATCTTTATGTTTTATAATAGATATTACTGCCTACCCCGCTAGGGAAGTCGCGTTTAGTTTTAGTTTAGTTAGTTAGTTACAATAGGAGCGGTGGTAGCTCAATGTTAAGAACACGCACTTCTTAACCGAGGAGTGCGGGTTCAAACCCTGGCACGTACCATTCGAATTTTTCAAATCTATGTACGTATTTATACCACTAGCTCGACGGTGAAGAAAAACATCGTGATGAAGCCTGCAAATTCAAACAACTTGGATTTGTAACCATGATCCAAAAATTGTCTGGTTCCCCTATCTTAGGGTTACGAAGGTCAGACCGGCAGTCGCTTCAATGTAATTACCAGACTCTCTAAATCCTGGATTATGTTTTAATCGGACCCCGTCTAAACACGGGATATAACGCTAGGAAGATGATGAGTTAGTTACAATAGATTTATGAAGGTTTCAAAGAAGCACTTATAAATCGTCTCATAAAGCTATATGATTTTACCACCGGTTCGAAATATTGCTTCAACCAAGAAAAATCCAGCAAGAAAATCGGTAGTTATTCTTTTCAACAGCATTAACAGATATGTATTAATCATAATTAACTTTGAATCTTGTTTCAATGTGGGTTAAAAAAAAGGGATGATTACAAAGTAAAAACTTGATCCGACCAGAGTAGACCAGTTTCCAAAGGCGGCACCTGTTCCCAAGTTTGACGTATGTGTCAGCCATAGCTTACACTTTATTATATTTTAGGGAATGTAACAATCCACAGGAATAGCTAGTCAAACATATTTAATTGTAATTTTGCTCTTAAAAAGTCCCATAATGGTCTGGGACTCGAAAAAAGAATGTACCAACTGGTTTTCTTGCCTAGCATGTCGTAAAAGGCGACTAAGGTTGTATGGAGTTCTAGATTTGTGATAACGTAGGCGTCAAGCCACTTGTCACTGCTTTTCCACAATTTTCCATCTAACCGAACTCAATTTTTGCCTAAATGTGGTTTGAGGACCTGATCGCTTTGACTCCGCCTACCCCTTAGGGGATTACGTGCGTGATGGTATAATGAAAAGTCATCAAATTTCAAACGTAAGTGACATTCCAACTTTCCTGTCCCGCCATTATCAAGTGGCTTTACAAAGAGAGTGCCCATTTGCCTTTCTCGTGTTTACATAAACAGTTAAAGGGCATGTTTGTCCACAGGGTTGCCAGCTCACGAGTTAGCTAACTAAAACAGAAGCTTGAAAAGCTGTGTTGTGTAGAACTTAAATGTGCAAATTGTAGTTATGTACATCCTTCTTTTTTTCCTTTTATAATGTCCGCTTTTCAGTACTAGAACTGCATTTATATTTATATTTATTGATATCATAAACAATTTAGATTGTGTTTGAAATTATATCACTATGCTAACAATAATTGACAGGCTCGCTGGTGCATTCGGTAGTGATCCTGCCCCATGCGCCAAGAGATGTGGGTTCGATCCCCACCCAGGACAAACATTCGTATGATGAATACTTGTGTTTGTTCTGTTTTTGGGTGTTATTATCCAATAATATTTAAGTATACATTTGTAATACCACTATTGTTTCTGATATCTGTAACACAAGTGCTTAAGATACTTACATCGGAGTCAGATCAATGTTTGTGATGTAGTCTGATAATTTATTTATTTATTTAATTTACATAGAAATTTAGTTAAATCTCAGTAACTAATACAAATGATTGATTAAAAGGGATTATCACATTAGTGACAGATTTATAAACCTTTTGACATCGTTTTGAACAAGTGTCTTAAAGATTACCACTTTCTTAGCGTTCTAAACTCTCCACTTTCTTATTTTAAAGTCCACCTTAACCACAATCCTAGATGATTCTGATGAGTCTGGTTATTCATGTTAAAGCGACCTTAGATATCAGCTTCATAAACTTTGAATAGGACAAACAGATGTATGTCCACAGTCACCTGGATATGAAAGTTTCATTACGATGATTACTAGATACTTAGATTTAAAAATTCAGAATTAAACCGACTTCTTAAAAAGCAAATAATAAAAATAAAGACCTATATTATTATATAAATGTCCAATATTGCCGTGATACCCAAATATAATTCAATACAATCCATTTATTTATATCAGGCCAAGGAACCCATATATTATTTTATTTTTGGTTAAAAGTTATATAAAGAGCTTACTGGTACTTGGACTCTGCTTACCCCTTCGGGAACTACGAGTGTGATGATTTTATGTATGTAAAACGTACTCGTATCAAGTTGACAACACCGCAGAACTATTAAGGGGGCTATTGTCAAAGCTCACATTTGTCACTGAGGCGGTAACAAGTGCGTTTAGCGGGCCCAATAGCGCACGTGACGTCACGTTTGACAGCACAGTATGTGCTAAACAGACATTTCCGAGCTTTCAAAAACAATGAAGTTGCATTTTGACACAGATATGTTAATGTCTGGCGTCTGAGTTTTTACATGCTTTTAGAATTAAGTAGAAAGTTGGTTTTGGGGAACTTTCAATTTAGTCATTATTACAAGTTTTATTTTTACATGTAACATTACATAACATCACGCCAATAATCCCCGAAGGGGTAGGCAGCAGGCCCGTTTACCACATTAAGTGATATTGTGAACCGCCCTCCTTAGTCAGCGTTTGAGAGAACACAAGTAATGGGGTTTATAAGAGTTGAAAATATGCTATAATTAGACAAAATATTTTCCGGAAAGTAATTGCTAGGATAAATAATTAATGAACATCAGACTACATTCATTGATCTGACTCCGAGGTTCATTTTTTTAAGAGATTTGTAATTTTAAAGTTTCGAAAGGTTTCAATGTAGAGTTCGTTTGTAAATAATGTTATTAATCTGGTTTAAATTATTGACTATAGTTTGACTCCGAGGTAAGTAGCTTAAGCACTTGTATTACAGATATCAGAATCAACGGTGGTATTACAAATATACTTTAATATTGAATGTACCCAGGCCAAGAACAAACACAAGTAATCATCACTCGAATGTTTGTCCTGGGTGGGGATCAAACCCACAACTCTCGGCGCTTGGAGCAGGGTTACTACCGAATGAGCCATCGAACTTGTCAAGAAGAAGAAGAAGATAATAAAGATGTATATCGCAAACTAGTATAAAAAATACGAGTGTACGAAAATTAAAAAAAAATACAGTTGTCATTCATAATCTCTATTCTAATTACAATTTCATTGACTACATTATAATCTAACGGTTTGCATTCATCTAAATGTTTTTCCTTCAAGGACGAAACAAAGTCGTGGCAAATAAAAATTAATTCGCCAGCGGAAACAGAAACGCCAGACAGGACGCTGATAAAAATACTAAAATGTTCCGTCGCCAACTCGTTGGCGGAACATCGCGCAACAAAAACTGGGCGACAAAACCTTACGGAAATTAAAAAAGAAACTTTCCGGGGTTCCGTTACTAATGGACCCACTGTGGGTTTGTCAGCTGATCATATCATACTTACATAATTAGCAAGCATATAGCTTCCTAATAATAAATTAAAATCAATATTATAATATTTCTTTCCACAATTTACATTTAAAAATACGCGCTCGCACTATATGTGGAAGTACTTCCGCCGAGCTAGGTGTTGCTTGCTCGGTGACCTAGGTCCGACTCACCGTCTCAGTGTATTGTATATATACACAGTGGCGAGAATAACTTCGTCAGCGCGATGCAGGAATGTATGGCGTTTCTGGATGTTCGATCGACGTCATCTGTTTACATATTATTGGAGCTATAATCTTGACTATCTCGTAGCGTGGTCGCCAGGCATATAACATTTAAATATGCACCCAGTCCAAGGGCCCTGCTACTAATATTATGAATGCAAAAATAACACAGCTTGTTACCTAAATTTTGTGTTGTGTTCGGCTAAAGCATTTCACTGATCATTGTAAAAGTGACTGTAGTTAGTTAAACTATGGAATAGGATTTAAGGCACTTACAGAAGTGCAGTCAATCAAGAAAAAAATCTTAATTTTTTCCTTGATAAACTGGACAAGAAATTACAAATGTCCACGTTCATTAGATGCACAAAGATTCGAACCTAGACTTTTCTAGTATAATCTTTCTGTTAACTCGACCAAACAGTCTGTAGTCACCTAGGAGTAAGGATGTGGTGGTCTGTAGGGAGACGAGGATTGGGGGGGGGGGGGGGGGGTTGTGTCGGGTGTTTGACGTAGGTGTATGAAAAGTTTATGTCATCTGCTTCAGTCGTCATGAGTAGGCAATTAGGTGGACGCTGAAAAATGACGTCGGGGCTTTCGTATTATGCTGATGTTGGCTTTTTGTGAACTTCAGAAGTGTAATTTGATTAGCGAGAAACATTTTTGGGCACACAACTTTATTTGCATGTTTATGTTGATTAATTTATGCTTATCTAGCTGTTGTCTGTGGTTTTGCCCGCGAAGGATTTGGTCTGCCTTTTTAAGAAACTATCTGTGAGTGTTATTCTTCGATTCGTACCTCTGGAGTATCATATTACCTATATTATAATCCGACATGTAATTTAATAGGTAAATTAATTAATAAAAATCCAAATGAAAAGATATAAACTATTATTTATCGTAGTTTGAGTCAGATATTTTCACACAAACCAAACATTATCTTCCTCGCGTTACGTCCCGCGCTTAGACGGGATCCGCTTAGACCATGATCCAGAATTTAGCGAGTCTGATAATTACATTGAAGCTACTGCCAATCTGACTTTCGTAACCCTAAGATAGGGGATCCAGACATTTTTTGGATCATCATATTTAAACGATTACCGGTATATACGTTCTAGTTTTTGTACATATAATAAAAAAATCGAAAGGAACCCTCTGGACGCGAGACTTACTTACGAGACTTTACATATATGGAACCATTTATATAAGCACCCTCTCACTCTTGACTGCTTTTTGTACGGATGCTCAAAATGAAATAGATACGGCTCTGAAAAGATATGAACTCGGTGCAGCTGATGGAGTGAATGGAAGCATTCATTCACTCCTGAATGGAGGAGCGGCCGGTCTCGCTCAGTGAACGAAAGAGTTGCGGATCAAGTTTGTGAATAGAGTGAATGTGAGATAGGAGGTAGTGCTTTTTATTAAAACTTTGATCAAACTGAATGAAACTACTATACCATATGCCTAGCGTTATGTCCCGTTCCAAGTCGTGGGTCACTTTGACCATGCTCCAAGATTCAGTGACAAGCTTTTACATTAATACGACTGCTATTAACTTTAGAACGAGACAATTAGGATCATGGTTCCGCGAAAAACAACGTGATCACGATATTCTGCCTCACGCAAGCTAGCAAGTGGTACAAATTCGCACAAATACATCGATCAGGTATGGAGTAACAGAGACCATATATGGATTGTTATACTACAAGGCAGAATTCATGAAGTCACAAATTTGTTTTGGGTGAACGCTAGTTTTTAAAGCTATGGTGATAGGCGATGCGAAATGATCTCTTTTACCTCTTGTTTAAATATCAACTTCCTTCCTTTTGCTAATTAGGGCTTAGAAAATGATTTTTAGTTCACCTAACCTGGTTATTAAAATAAAGCGACTGTTCTTCTCGATCGCTACGGTGTACATTAAACATTTTTCTATCCATATTTCCTGTCCCTCATCGTTGTTTGCTTTGAAATTATCATAGATTTAGCGAGACTCATATCAAATTGAAGCGACTATATCTAACCTTTTAGACCATATATCTGGTGTTATGCTCTGTTCTCAACCAGGGTCAACTCGGACCATAATCATAAGATAGACTCCACGAGTCTAGAATCAGCGAGTCTGTTCATAACACTGATGCAACTGCCCATCTGACCTGAGGCTGTATGTTGCATCCATTAACGTCAGCGGCGTTTGGCGCGGGCGACGTCGCACTGCGCCAAACCGACTCGTTGCCAGCATCCAGCATTGTGTTACTGTATATATGAAATGAAATAACGTGACCTTTATTTATATAGGCTTCAAAAAAGCATTTACTATATTCATTTTATCTGAATCACACTACAAAGGTACATACATAGAGGAAGAGAGTGTCAACAAGAAAGCAGGATTCTTTAGCTAAATTCAACCAAAAATAAAACTGGGCTGGGTAGTTGCGAAAAAGTAGCGATAAGTGGCTAGTTCGTCGCCTACACAATCACAGACCCAAAACCCAATATACCATTAGTCGCCTTTTAGGAAATACTAGATAAGAAACAAAGTTAATACATTCTATTTAAGTCCTAAATCTATGTAGGACTCAAACCAATTTGTAAATGCTTGGACAAATAGGACATGTCAATTAAAACCCAAGAATGTAGGTGAAGAAATATATAAATAAATAAATTATAAAATTATTTTCCAGATTGGCACACCAATTCCCTAATCCTAAACTAAGCTTGTGCTTGTGCTACGGATACTAGGTGAACATACTTAAATGCGTTTATAAACTCCAATCAATGACTCGAGTACAAATGTCCATGTTCATCACACGAAACATTTGCCTCTAGCGGTATTCGAACCCGCGACTCGGTTTCGTGGCCAGGGACTCTAACCACTCGACCAATAGGCCAGTATGAAAATGTTCTTCTCATACGTGCAAAAACTTAAGAAATTAAAATATTTGGCAGACATAGGATATTTCCATTGATCTGTTATGTATTGACAGTTGCCAAAAATTATTCTACACTGAACCTTCTCCCTTTGAAAGCCTTCTTACTCCGTTTAACCTTTCTTTAGTGACCTACCCTTCAGCACTAGGTCACAAACTTTCCTCAAGGCTGTACAGTAACATGTTGCATCAATTAGTGCCGCTGTCGCCACCGACGACGCACTGCGACAAACTCTCAATGCCACGTATTGTGTTCCGAAGAAACGATTGCGTTTTTAGGATATTACGTTTCCCCTTTGGTGAGGCGGTTGCGGATACGCGTGCGTGTAACTTTGATTCACGTGTTAATCGCATACGATGCATGGTCCTAACGCTAAGAATAGAAATATCACATAATGACCGTACAATGTGTCCTATTTGATGTTCCATTGCGTATTGATGAGAACGCGTAAAATATTGAAATAAACAAAATAGATATAATGTTTGAGATTAAGTTATTCAACATTCGATTGTATAAAAAAGACTTTGTGTGAAATGTTGCATTGTACTTCTTCGACCTATAATTTTCAAATTTCTCTACTGGTAGATTTTTTTTAAGTGGTGCTTTTTAAACACAACGTAAATTTATACTTTAACACCTGTTTCTTTATATAATCTACAAAAGGAGTCTATATTATAATATATTTACTTTGTCTCAAGTTGTATTGATATAAATACAAAAGTCTTAATTATTCCTTGTTTGAAGTCATTTAAATAAATACATTTAGATTTAAACCACTTGTGCAAATACGAGCATTCATATGGTTCATATACTTTGGTTTCAAGTTGAGATTATTTTTTAGTCATTTCACAAGCGCGTTGGTGGTGTAATGGTCAGCATAGTTGCCTTCCAAGCAGTTGATCCGGGTTCGATTCCCGGCCGACGCACACTTTTTATGATCTTAAATTTAGCGGTAATAAAATTGACGTGAATTCCATCTGTAATGTCGTTAATATCATGGAGATGAATACATTTCAGATATGTAACTTAATTTGAAGCAGCATCCCTCTTATGTAATGCGCGTCTTTATTATTAAGCCACCAGCTCTAATTACAAAATCACCTGAGTAAGGAACATTTTTGGTACATAATTTACATCAACAAGCATTTGAAGTATTGAAAAAACCATGGTGACCTTATAATGGACACCCATCCACATCTTGACTACGGTGCAAGTTGCTTGACTTTCCAATTGTTGCAAAAGCCCATAGAATTATATATTGTAGTGAGATTGACTGTCTGTCCGTACGTCTGTGTCTCCAAGAGGTCGTGTGAAATAGTTACAAGTATAGTAAACAACGTTTTAGTAAAGCGTCTGATGAGATTTATCGATGGACAGTTAAGTTTTGTACCGCACTGCGCCAACGGCCTATTTAATGACGTGACAATTATCACCGATAACTATCGATAAATATTTATTGCAAATGTTTTTTTTTTCAAAAACATAATTTCAGACATGTCACCCTAACATGCCTGAAATGTCTTACATGAACATAACTGTTTAATATTAATGAAACTAGCTGATGCTTCTGATTTGTTGATGATTTTTTAAGGCAGTAAAATGAAGGTTTAAAGGCGTCCTTAGGAAAGTATTCTTTATTTGGTGAAAAACTGTTTTATCCATTCTTGTGAACTTTCATATATTAGAATATTGGTAGGATAGTTCTGACATTGAATTGAGGTAAAACATTAAATATAATCCGGACTGTCAAAGAAATAGTTGTCGAATTTTCTATTTTAACCACACATTAAAGACAAGCTATGTTATTACGACATTTCATGTTTTCTTGGTAAGGAACTTAAATTTCAACCTAGTTCAATATATTGGAACTTCAAAAGTATCGACATCGATATTTCGTGAATGCTCGTCAAGTCACATCACTTCAAGGTTTACGACGCGTTTACCGACCCAGGGGATTTTCGTCCAGTTTCAGATGTTATTAAGTCTTGGGAGATTAGGGTTTTTAGGGCCCCTACACTAGTGCCTAGATTCGGCTTTGCTTGCTTTAAATTTAAAATTGTTCATACGGTGTCAACAACGGCGGATAGGTTTATTTGAAATTACTTTTAGACGCCATAAATAAATATAGAAAGCAAATACAAGATCATCATCTTCCTAGCGTTATGTCCCGTGTTTAGACGGGGTCCGCTTAGACCATGATCCAGGATTTAGCGAGTCTAGTAATTACATTGAAGCGACTGCCGATCTGACCTTCGTAACCCTAAGATAGGGGAACCAGACAATTTTTGAATCATGGTTACAAATCCAAAGTTGTTTGAATTTGCAGGTTTCATCACGATGTTTTCCCTCACCGCCGAGCTAGTGGTATAAATACGTACCTACATAGATTTGAAAAATCCAGAGGTACGTGCCGGGTTTGAACCCGCACTCCTCGGTTAAGAGGCGCGTGTCCTTACCATTGAGCTACCACCGCTCTGCAAAGCAAATGCAAAGCAAATACAAGATGATACCACAAAACTAGTACTATGTATTCATCTTCTGCTTAGTCGTCTGCTTAGACCATCATCCTGGACTTAACGAGTGGTTACATTGAAGCGATTGCTTATCTAACCTCCACAACTATTACATACAAGAACCAGACCAGTTGTATCATGGTTACACAGTTGTTTGAATGTTCTAGTTCCCTCGCAATGCTTTAAAAGCAAATTATGTAAATAAATAAAATAAATATCCGACTACATCACATCACATTGATCTGACTCCGAGGTAAGTAACTTAAGCACTTGTGTTACGGATATCAGAATCAACAGTGGTATTACATATATTTATATACTTAAATATTCAATATTAACACACAGACATAAAAAAAAAACACAAGTATTCACCATACGAATGTTTGTCCTAGGTGGGAACCACAACCCACAACCCACGACTCGAACCGACAACTCTTGGCGCACACTTGACAAATCACGGAACATAACACTAGGGGCATGATAATATATTTTATGGTATCGTCACTCAATACGAATATTTTGATCACGTCATCAATTATGTTATCACGCAACGCGAAATCAGATCAAATTACGAGCTAATGAAATCCCGTGCAAGCCTCGGAGATCCGAGCGTGCATCGATCTGCATACAGATGCAATAAAATGCAAATTGTCGTAGGTACTAATAAAAGGAGATTGGGGGTGGAGTTTAGTAATGTAGTAATACTATTCATAACGCGTGCCTGTTGCTTGTTTAATCAAGTGTTAATCCAGATTGAAATCCATATAGTTCCTACTATTATGATGAAAGGGTGGTATGTTATGTAGGTTTACCATGACGAAAGAGGACTTACACCTGTGGTGGAGAGAGGGAGGATTATTACAGTTATTTATCTATCAGTTTAGTAGATATTGCCATCCCTTGCATACGGCCATGGTGGAGGGTAATTTTTATAGCTACTTTGCTTTAAAAGTTACAGTCAGACTTAAAAACCAGAACCTTTCCTTGGGCATCGCTATAAGCATTTGAGTGAAGAAACATTGAAAATGAAATTCCACCAGATCCACCGACATTCAAAACACAAAATGCGCGACCAGATCCAACAAATTTTAATCACGTCATCACTTACGTCATCGCGTGAACGCAGATCGAATCATGAGCTAATGAAATCCCGCACATAACTCGGAGACTTCAGCGTGCATCGATTTGCATACAGATGCAATAAAATGCAAATCGCATAGCCCGACACGCCGCGGGATGCTGTTCGCTAATTCTATTCATATCGCGTGTCTCGGCTGTAACTTGATTAAATTAAACGTATAGGTTAGGGGTAGAAGGTAATTTAGCAAGCCATTGGAGTGGATTCAACAATCCACTCCAATGGCTTGCTAAATTATCATTGACGGGGCCAAGAGACGACAGCATGTCGTGGTCATATGTTTTCAGCCAAGAAAAGAGTTATATTGGATGATCCAACAAGGCTCAGACGCACTGCAGGAACGCAGGAACGCCGGCGCAGGTTAACACAGGACGACGACCACTGGGGAGTTTTGGTGAATAAAAATTTACCTACAAAATAGGCCACGTTAACTATTAGAAATGTTGAAAACACAAGTTATTACTTCAGAGACAAATGTGACTTTTGAAAATAGCCCTTATAGTCCAACGGTGTTATTAACTTGTTCTGAATTTAAAAGAGTAACTATCGAGTTTCTTGCCGGTTTCTATCTGCTTTTTGAACTGGTTTATATTTATATATATATTGTTCTGATTCTAACGATTTATAAGTGCTTTTTTTAAACCTATATAAATAAAGATCATTTCATTTCATTACAATCAGTGTAACATACATATTACCACGTCTGCAATACATTTAATCAAACCTAAACTACATTTAGTCAAAAATCAAGTTGGTCAGATGTGAAATTGTTAATAAAGTGGTGACAAGTGGCGAGCTCGTCACCTCCATAATCACAAACCCAACACCTATACATACATAACATACACAACATCACACACATAATCCCCGAAGGGGTAGGCAGAGTCAAAGAGGCAGCAGGCCCTTTAACCACATACAACCAGAAACAGAATTGGGCTGGGTTAGATGGAAAATTGTGAAAAAGTGGTTTCAAAATCGGCTAGCATGTCGCTCACACAATCAGATACCCAAAACCCGATACACCACTAGTCGTTTTCTACGACATGCTAGGCAAGGACCACAGATGGAACATTATTTTTAAGTCCCAAACCGACTTGGACAATGGGCTGGGTTAGATGGAAAATTGTGAAAAAGTAGAGACAAGTGGCTCGTCGCCCACACAATCGCATACCCAATACCCGATAGACCATTAGTCTTTTACGACTTGCTAGGCAAGGAGCACAGTTAGTACATTATTTTTAAGGTCCAGACCAACATGGGACCCCTATTCAACAACCTCACTCATAAAGCATGGCTTTTGCGTCATTTCGTCAACTTTACGGTGGGACAATGAATAATTGAATTTTGCTGGATCGAGAGATGCGCCGTAACAAGATTGCTTTGTGGAATGTTGGATTTAAATTCTATTACAGATATCAGTCTTGCTTTTTTCAGGAATCCGCGGTGATTCGTTGAATTTTATATTTGTACAGGTTGTATTACCAATCATTTAAGCTGGATTTTATATGCTAAATGCAAAAGCTTCCCCAAATTAAAAAAAAAATACGAAAAATGTTACTTACTGGGTCTACTTACTCAACTAAGTAACCTGTAAACGTTTTCAAAGCTAAGAAAAATAAAAATAAAATATTTGAATAATTGGCTTTTTAATAACCTATAATAAAAACACCTATTTATGGTCTGGTCGAAATACGACCATTAATAAAAAAAAAACAAATATTTATATTTTTTACTTTTATTGAAATACTTATGCACTCCTTCTCCATATAAACTTAATTGTACCAAATCTCATCACTCCTCCGTTCGCGCAATTCTCATAAAAAGGGATACAAAGTTTTTGCTTCACGTATTAATTTATAGATATGTCCATGGTATCGATTTACAGATTTAGATTGATAGTAATGAATTACTGTACCTATTTTCATTTGTAACAAATGATAATAGTGCAAATAGTGGTAATACACTACCGTACAAGACGGCCCCGTAATATTCACATAGCTACCCTACACCCGGCGAAAGTCCCTCATTAATATTCCACTTTCTTTCCACAGACTGGAGAAATCAAATAAACCAAGATGGCCGGGTCCCGAGAACGCTTGCTCCATGAAAACCGCTCAAATTACGAATACGAATACCGGCGTCGATATGACACGAGACACGACAGAAACAAACCCGAAACGAGGTACAGAGAACGAGACGAAACATACGAGCGACCGAGACGGAAGAACGGCTACGTTTACGAAGACATTTACTCAGACTTCGACGAAGCTCAAGGACGTTTGTCCCTCTTTAGACCAATTAGACCAGAATACCTTAACTTACCGACGACTTATGACGTTAAATACAACTCGTTACCGAGAAACTATTACAATTACGACGATAGGAACAATCGTAAGTATAAGAAAGATTACTACGACTTTCGAATCGAGAACGAAAGGAGACGATCGCGGGAATCTTACGAGCCGTATCGGAGGCGAGCGCCTGAACGAGAGATGAGACCGAAAGAGAAAATATACGAAAGAGCGAAAACAAATGAACAAAAAATTTCGAAGCCGAAAAACGTTGCGGTATGCAAGCCTCTTCGGTTGAACGAGAAGAATGCTCGCTATTGGACGACAGACGTCCCCGAGCGCTCCCGAACGCGGCCGAGGAAGCCCGACGATCAAAAAAAGAACGTTAAGTTCTCCGAAGTGTCAGGTTGCAACCGAAAAATGATCGTAGACGACCCGATATGCGGTCGGAAAGTGGTACCAGTGAGGGAACTAGAAGTGTCATTGGACCAGATGATTCAAAATGGCTACTTCGAAAAGCACAACATACCGATATCTCGGCCGTTGGAACGGGAGGCCGGGAAGGAAGAGATACCGAGTGGGGGGATGCCGAACGGGAAATGCCTATCGGGCGCGGAGGGGAGGGAGAAGCAGCCGCCTAGGAAAGCGACGAGACATTTACCGCAGGTAAGGTATTTCTAAGACTACCTTTTTTTTTATTTGAATTTGATTTTGATTACGCATATGTGTCTGAGAAAATATCAATCAGCGACAATTTTTTTTACTGCGTCATAACATAACATCATGCCCGAAATCCCTGAAGGGTTAGGCAGAGTCAAAGGGACAGCAACCCCCTTTAACCACATTCAGCCAAAAATAAAACTGGGCTGGGTTAGATGGAAAATTGAAATCATCCAGGATAAACATTCTTGTGATGAATACTTGTGTTTGTTCTGTTTCTGCGTGTTAATATCGAATATTTAAGTATATATTTGTAATACCACTGTTGATTCTGATATCCGTAAACAAGTGCTGAAGCTATTTAGCTCGGAGTCAGATTAATGTATGTGATGGTGTCGGATAGTTATTTATTTATATCACATTAAGCCCCTAAGAGGTAGGCATAGTCCATTGAGCATCAAGCTATTTAATCCACAATTAGCAAAAAAATTTATTGAGTTTCCAGTCTCCAGTCCCTAACCCATCAAAGAAACCCATTGTATTGTATCGTCTAAGTAAACACAGGTGTCCTATAACATTTATTGATATTTAAAATAAAACTTGAAAATTTAAAAGACATAGCAAGCGCGTTGGTGGTGTAATGGTCAGCATAGTTGCCTTCCAAGCAGTTGATCTGGGTTCGATTCCCGGCCGACGCACGTTTTTTTTAAGTAAGTAACTGATTATAATTAGCTATTTATAAAATGACGCCAAGGGTACCTAACAACGGGATAGCTTTTTCCAAACTGTACTTTTTTGGAATAAGGCTACTTATTACAAAAAAAAGTTAGGTAAGTTTAAGCCTTAATAACTTATTAAAGCATTTTTTTTTCCAAATTTACATATAATATTACGTACTAGCTGACCCGGCGCACTTCGTAACGCCCTTTCCCGGATTTTCAATAGGTTTCCATTTTTTTTTCCGTGCAACTTTTTTTTCTCTTTCATAAGAATCTTCACCTAATAATAACAAACAGATTAGTGAAATCGGTTCAGCTGTTCTCGAGATTTGCGCTTAGCAATATATTCAGCGAATAATTTTTATATTATAGATAATATACGAAGGTACCTAGACCACTTGCACAGCTGTGAGAGAAAATATCGTGTTGAAACCAATGCAAGTTCCCCTACCGAGAAGTTACAAAGGTCATATAACAAACGCTTCAATGTAATTACCAGCCTCGCTAAACCCAGGATCATGGTATAAGCGGACCCCTACTAAGCACGAGACATAACGTTAAGTTTGAGTGATGTCAAATGACAAGCAAAATAAATAAATCTATACTTATAATAAATCTGTAGAGAGGTCAATTCTGTACATAAAATATATTTTCAAAATAACTATCAGGGGGTGATTAGTGATCGATACTGATGCCAAAAATGCAATCAGTATAATTTTTGTCTTTTTGTCTGTCTGTCTGTATGTTCCTTATAGAAACAAAAACTACTCGCCGGATTTTAACGAAACTTAGTA
This sequence comes from Glyphodes perspectalis, assembly GCA_951394215.1. NCBI lineage: Eukaryota > Metazoa > Arthropoda > Insecta > Lepidoptera > Crambidae > Glyphodes > Glyphodes perspectalis. The sequence continues at coordinate 10,237,416 of OX596223.1, read as the reverse complement.
CAATTATTCTTCATACTCCTGGGCAAGTTATAGTATACTTTTCATCACGCTACAATCAATAGGAGCAGAGTAGTGAAGGGAAATGTTGGGAAAACGGGAGAAGTTACTCCATTTTTTAAGCTTCCGTCGCGTGTGCAGCCTTAATGGTTAAAGTTACATAGAAATCATGTATGACGGAAATAGTCTTTATAATATTACCCATAAACGCGGGTGACACCGCTGGCACAGCTAGTAATAAATAAATTCTTGAGAGTGGCACACCAATTCCCTAGTCCCAAACTAAGCTTATAAGCTTGTGCTATGGATACTAGGTGAACGGATAGACATACTTAAATACGTTTATAAACATCCATGACTCGAGTACAAATATCCATGTTCATCACACGAAACATTTGCCTTTAGAGGGATTCGAACCCGCAAACCTTGGTTTCGTGGTCAGGGTCTCTGACCACTCGACCAACGGGCCAGGCATTTGTTGTTTATGTTTATATATAAACAACAAATGCCCAAAATAAACACGTAAATAGAAGTCCCACATACAGACATACATACGTACAGTTCGTAAGCCGTATAATTGCCGACATTAGGGCAATCTGTGCCCTTAATGGCTGTCCACAACCAAAACTAGGGCAAGAATAATGTACCTTATCGATCCCAGAGCGAGCCCTGCAGGGATGTTTCAGTTACGATTGGGTTACGAAGAGAATTTTTTTTGGGTAGTTGCTTAAAAAATACCATCATCTTCCTAGCGTTAGGTCCCGTGCTTGGACGGGGTCCGCATAGACCATGATCCAGGATTTAGCGAGTCTGGTAATTACATTGAAGCGACTGCCAATCTGACCTTCGTAACCCTAAGGTAGGGGACCCAGACAATTTTTGGATCATGGTTACAAATCCAAATGTTTGAATTTGCAGGTTTTCCTTCACCGTCGAGCTAGTGGTATAAATATGTACATACATTTTAAAAATCTAGCGGTACATGCCCGAGTTTGAACCCGCACTCCTCGGTTAAGAGGCGCGTGTCCGTACCATTGAGCTACCACCGCTCTTTTGAACGAACCGCTAAACAAATCTTACTAATATAATAAAGGCGAAAGTTTGTATGGATGGATGGATGGATGGATATGTGGATGTTTGTTACTCTATCACGCAAAAAGTACTGCATGGATTCTCATGAAACTTTACGATAGTATAGCTTATACATTAGAATAACACACTATTTTTCATCGATGTACCAGATCGATGTACCGCCGCGGGCGGAAGCTAGTATTAAATATACATAAACGTTATGTATAAATTATATAATGACCTTACATATGCTAATTATAAACAATTTACTTTAAAAAAGTGTGCGTCGGCCGGGAATCGAACCCGGATCAACTGCTTGGAAGGCAACTATGCTGACTATTACACCACCAACGCGCTTGTTGTTTCTTGAAAATTTACAAATCTCATTTGAAACAGACAAATAACATGCAACACCTGTGTTTACTTAGACGATATTATAATACATTGGGTTTCTTTTAATTATGGACTTAAGCGTGCTTTGTCTCCATATCTAATAACATCAAGTAAGACTTATTTTATCTGTTAGTGTTGTTCATGGTCTAACTTAAAACCTACTCTTAAGTTTTTGTTTTATTCGACAGGCACTTTGGTCGAGTAGTCAGAGACCCTGGCCGCGAAACCAAGAGTCAATGGTTCAAATACTTTAAGGGCAAATGTTTCGTGTGATGAACATGGAAATTGGTACTCGAATCATGGATGATTATAAACGTATTTAAGTATGTCTATCCGTTCACGTAGTATCCATAGTACAAGCTTATAAGCTTAGTTTGGAATTAGGGAATTGGTGTGTTAGTCTGGAGACTGAATGTATTTATATTTATTTAGTTACTAAGTACATTGGTCTTGGACCGATTAAAAATACAGATCGGAGTCTGGGACAAAAAAATAATATATCCACTATGTTCCTAGCCTGAAAAAGGCGATAAATTGTATTGGGCTGTTTGTCATCGTGTGTGTACACGACTTTAGCCACTTGTCAATTTATCACAATTTTTCATCAAATCCAAATCATTTGTTTTGGCCAAAGTATTTAAAGAAGCTCCCTTTCTGTTTGGGGATTACGGGCGTAATAAATAAAATAAATAAATAAATTCTCCAGATAGTATGTATGTATGCAACATCTGATTAAATCACATACATTGATCTGACTCCAAGGTAAGTAGCTTAAGGACTTGTGTTACGGATATCAGAATCAACAGTGGTATTACAAATATTTTTTTATTTGTAATACCGCTGTTGATTATCATATTGGATATTAACACCCAGACACAGAACAAACACGAATTTTTATCCCGGGTGGGGATCGAACCCACAACTTTTGGCTTAAGGGCAGGGTCACCGAATTCGCGTCATCACCGATTACATACACGTACCTTATAAATCTTTATCGCTAGATCATTTGTTAGACGCTCTAGCTTATCAAGATCAAAATTAATATCAGAAAGGTTCCCAGAACGAGCGATTAGGCAGTTAATTGTTAGGAGCACTGCTAGTGGCAAGTGATGCCTTCATAATCCTGAGGGTTAATGTGGCTCTGCAAATCAAATGTGCGGTTCTGTAGTCTCGGAGAGCTAGCGGAAGCGGATCTAATTAATATATTGCCCGGGATAAATTGATTTGTCCCATGTTGGTCTGGAACTCAAAAATAATGTACCAACTGTGTTTCTTACCTAGCACGTCATAAAAGGCGACTAATGGTGTATGGAGTTCTGGATTTGTGGTAACGTAGGCGACGAGCCACTTGTCACTGCTTTTTCACAATTTATCTAACTGAACTAAATTGACTTGTGCTAACAATGTGGTTGAAAGTGCTTGTCGCTCTTTGAACTCCGCCTAACTAATATGATGATGATGATGAGGATGATGATGATAAATTGATATAAAACATGCTCCTTTCCGATTTCGGTTACGGCGCCAATCTCAACGAGGCTTGGCCAACACGCAAAATATATTATACTGTGAGTGCTTTCTCTATGGGAGCGGTGGTAGCTCAATGGTAAGGACACGCGCCTCTTAACCGAGGAGTGCGGGTTCAAACTCGAGCACGTACCTCTGGATTTTTCAAGTCTATGTACGTATTTATACCACTAGCTCGACGGTGAAGGAAACCTCGGGATAAAACCTGCAAATTTAAACTTTGGATTTGTAACCATGATCCAAAAATTGTCTGGTTCCCCTATCTTAGGGTTACGAAGGTCAGATCGGCAGTCGCTTCAATGTAATTACCAGACTCGCTAAATCCTCTATCATGGTCTAAGCGGACCCCGTCTAAACACGGGACATAACGCTAGGAAGATGATGGGTGCACTCTCTTTTCCTTTACTCTCATAGTCTGGTGGGACGGAAATCTGGCGTGACCTGAAAAATATTAGGTGCAGGACCAAAAAATCTTGGTACCGATGTTTCAGGGTAAAAAAAACTGCCTGACTCCAAGCTTTGAATATTGCCGCGTAGCCACATTTTTACCAATTGGGTCTAGCCGAAAAATGAGCTTCAATTGAACCCGATACCCCTTGATCTTTGGGCGGCGTTTGTTAAGCAAATAATAATGAAGCAGACGTGAATATTAGTACAGATATAAAAACAATAGGCCGGACTAAATTGGATTAGGCGATTAGGCTTAGATTTGGTGAATCCCGTTATTTTATTAATGGTTTATACGACTAATATTGTACTCGTGTTTGGTTAGTGATTGTGTAGGCTAACAAACAATATCACTACATTAAAAAAATTCCCATCCAACCCAAATCAATTTCACTTTAGCTAAACATGATTTATGATCTAATCGCAACTTTGCTTAGCCTTACGGAGATGGGTCGGATATATGGTTGTTTTACTGAAAATACAGGTACCCTGTGCCTCTTAAAAATAGTTATTCATCAGTTACTCATCCATAGTATTGGTATGAGCTAGTTTCCTTACATTGCTTTCCTTCACTGCCAATGCGGTATAAATATGCACTTAGGCTCAGATACCATCATGGGCAACATAGCTTATCCAGTCCAGGGAGGGGTAATACAATAGCTTTTAGGGGCGGCAATACTATTGATAGGTCTCCTCTGTCAAGATCTATTTAGTGTAAAGACTGGCCCGTTGGTCGAGTGGTCAGAGACCTTGGCCACAAAACCGAGGGACGCAGGTTCGAATCCCGCAAGGGACAACTGTTCGTGTGATGACCATGGACATTTGCACTCGAGTCATGGGTGTTTATAAACGTATTTAAGTATGTCTATCCGTTCACCTAGTATCCATAGGACAAGCATACCTGCTTAGTTTCTAACTACGGAATTGGTGTGGTCAGTCTGGAGAATTGAAGTATAATATAAAAGTGATGAGGCCAGTGTTGGCAACAATAAGAATACTAAATAGATCTTGTTAGAGTTCCCCCCCCCCCCCTCCCTTGCGTAAGCCCATGACTACCATTACTCTATTAACTTTGTTTCCCTACCCATGAAAGGCTGACTGCATCAACTTGACCCATGTTGATCTGGGACAAAAAAAAAGAATGTGTCAACTGTGGTTCTTGCCTAGCATGTCGTAAAACGCGACAAATGGTTTACGGGCTTTTGGGTATATGACTGAGTAGGCGACGAGCTAGCCACTTGTCACTCCTTTTTCACAGCTTTCCATGCAACCCAGCCCACTGTCCCATGTAGGTCTCGAACTTAAAAAGAATATCCTAACTGTAGTTCTTGCCTAGCATGTCGTAAAAGGCGACTAATGGTATATCGAGTTTTGGGTGTGTGATTGTGTAGGCGACAGGCTAGCCGCTTGTCACTTTTTTTCACAATTTTCCGTATAACCCAGCCCGGCTTTATTTTTGGCTGAATGTGGTTGAAAGGGCATGCTGCCCCTTTGACTCTGCCCACCCCTTCGGGGATTATGGGCGTGATGTTATGTATGTATGTATGTACATTAACTTCGAAGTACACTAACTTCTTCATCCAACGGCTTAGAAGTGTCTAGACTCCTCTCTCTCTCTTGGACCAAGCCCTGTTTGATCGTAATTAATAACCTGCCATTGACGGCTGTTATTAATCATACTGTTTCCTTTAACTGAGACACACCCTTACTTTGTTATGACGTATTGTTATTGTTAAAACTGCAAAAATAACTAAATATAATTTCGATTCGACAGGGATAAACCTTCAGTTACGTAGGCTTATGATAAAGATATCCGTTAGCTAAGTAACGAAAATAGAAAGAAAAATTTTCGGTTTAAATAATTTATTTACTCATAAAAACATTTGTTTGGATTTATATTTTGGTCAGAAAGACAGCGTCGGAGTCAAGGTAAGAAGAGGCATGCTCCGGTGGTTCGGACATGTGGAAAGAATGGATGACGAAAGATTGATAAAACAGATATACAATGCGAAAGTGGAAGGATGTAGGAGGCTCACCACGACCAGATAGGTGGTGTGTTAACAAAAGGTGATGTTAGGAGTCATAAAAACCTAGAGCTTGTATGAAAAGGATCACGAATGTTTACGAAGCAAGTGAGGTGTGTTAGAACTCTCCTACCCCGCAAGGGAAGTGCCGTGAAGTTTAGTTAGTTATAATTTGGATATATATTTATATTGTGTTTTGGTTTAGTCTGAGTGCTAACTTTTTATAAGTCTGCGTAATTAGCCTTTATCTAATCTGTAGATAGGTCAATTCTGTACATGAAATATATTTTCAAAATAACCATTAGGGGGTGATTAGTGATCAATACTGATGCCAAAAATGCAATCAGTAAAATTTTTGTCTGTCTGTCTGTCTGTCTGTATGTTCCTTATAGAAACAAAAACTACTCGACGGATTTTAACGAAATTTGGTACAATTATTCTTCATACTCCTGGGCAGGTTATATTATACTTTTCATCACGCTACAATCAATAGGAGCAGAGTAGTGAAGGGAAATGTTGGGAAAACGGGAGAAGTTACTCCATTTCTTAAGCTTCCGTCGCGTGTGCAGTCTTAATAGTTAAAGTTACATAGAAATCATGTATGACGGAAATAGTCTTTATAATATTAACCATAAACGCGGGTGACACCGTTGGCACAGCTAGTAGTAAAAATATCAAAAAGTAGTTGATTATTGATCGATTAGAATTATTTATTGTTCAGGTGAGGTGCCAATTTCCCTTTCAAGTTAAGGTGCTCTAAATATGAAGTAACATTAGACGACTACGTTGACTCAGATTTTACTAGTCAATAAGGTTTCCCGACAACCCAGTTCCAGCGATAAGACGATGTAGACGAACTAATCTCTTCGGAGTCGGTAAGTTAGCGCTTTAGCGAAGGCAGAATGAGGTCATTGACATTAGTCACGAGAGCGGTGGTAGCTGAATGGCAAGGATGCACGACTTACATGCGAGGGATGTGGGCTTGAACTTGTTAAAATTATCGATTTATCGTTTTCAAATACATTTTTATACCACTAGGTTTGCGGTGATGGAAAACATTGTGAGGTAACCTGCACATTTAAATAAATATGGACGTGTAACCATAATTCATTTTGTCTGGTCTAATGATTACAAGGTTAATATAGCAGTCGCTTCGTTAACCAGACTTACAAAATCCAGGAACATCAAAGTGGATCCTGATTTGACCGGCCGGTTGGTCGAGTGGTCGAATCGAATGGTTCGAATCCCGAATATGTTTCGTGTGATGAACATGGATATTTGTACTCGAGTCATGGATGTTTATAAACGTATTTAAGTATGCCTATCCGTTCACCTAGTATCCATAGTACAAGCATTAATTTAGACCTAGGAAATTGATGTGTGCGTCTGAATAATTTATTATATTTTTATTTTATTTTTTAATATCAGGAATAGGGATTGCAGTGCTGGATCCAGTAATCTAGCTGGTCCCAGGACAATTTTGGCTGTGGTGCGTCCAGCGACGAATGCTGCTGAATTTCAATCTTTCCTAGCAGTGGCGGATTTACCCTAAGGCCCAGTAGGCCCGGGCCTAGGGCGGCCAGATATTAGAGGCGGCCAATCGTGATAAAAATTAAGTGATGACGCTTTAGTACTGAGAATTATGGCCTGGGGCCTAGGGCGGCCAAGACTGTAAATCGGCCACTACTTACTAGACATTGTAATGCTGGATCAAACAATCCAGCTGGGTCAAGCACAATGTTAACTCTCCTAGATCTAGTGTCATCACGTCATGACGCTGGGTCCAGCAAAAATGCCGCTGTATTGCAATCCCTTATCAGCAAACAGCATTAGAAAGACGATGACGATGACAACTAATGGTGTTGTCAAAATTTTTTTGTACATATATTAGTTAACTTCCAAATAAATTTTCAGGGTACCAATGTTTAGTAAAAAAAAGATCGCATTATTAGACAAACATACGAACGTTGCAAGTTCAATAAATGATTGTAACAATAATTTTCCATGGAAACTATCAAACTTGTTGTCATTCCGTTCATTATTTTCCGTATTTATTATACGAAAACAAAGAAAATATATTATTTTTCCAGTCGAACATTAAAAAACAGAGTAAATCCAAATAAATAAAGAAAATTAAACAATATCTGCGAGAGAACAAGTGCCACGTTTTGCGTATTTTTCGATCATGTTTTAATAAGAATGAAAGAAATATTTAAAATATTTCTATTTACAGACGACTATTAATTTTTTTTTGAGTAAAATACTCCCTTAGCTTTATTATGTACTAGCTGTGCCAGCGGTGTCATCCGCGTTTATGGTTAATAATATAAAGACTATTTCCGTCATTCATGATTGTACTAAGTTTCGTTAAAATCCGTCGAGTAGTTTTTGTTTCTATAAGGAACATACAGACAGACAGACAGACAGACAAAAATTTTACTGATTGCATTTTTGGCATCAGTATCGATCACAAATCACCCCCTGATACTTATTTTGAAAATATATTTCATGTACAGAATTGACCTCTCTACAGGTTTATTATTCAACTGATTTTGATTTTAAACTATTTGTAATCTTCCAAACAGGGTTTGTACGGTTAGAAAATAACATGGCGAGGAAAATAATAAAAGAAAATCCATGAACGGGGCGTTACGAAGTGCGCCGGTACAGCTAGTAAAGCATGAAATCATTAATGAATAGCAACCTATAATCGCGTATGGGATTGGGGTAATTGCGACATCAGTTGGTATGAGTCCCAATTACCCCATCACGTCAGGGTCAGGGTCACCAGATATAACCGCGAATAGGATGGTGTTGAATGAGACGAAAGTTGGTGGATGTCTGATTTAATTACCGTCATATCACAGTTTATATGTCGCACAATCTGTTGGTTTACGCTTCATCATGTTATGTTGACTACGTGCAGTACGTGCTATATTTTACTACGTGCGGCAATGCGGCACACAATGCAATACTTATTTGACAAGCTCGATGGCGCATTCGGTAGTGACCCTGCCCCATGCGCCAAGAGTTGTGGTTTCGATCCCCACCCAGGATAAATATTTGTATGATGAATACTTGTGTTTGTTCTGTGTCTGGGTGTTAATATTGAATATTTAAGTATATATTTGTAATACCACTGTTGATTCTGATATCCGTAACACAAGTGCTTAAGCTACTTACCTCGGAGTCAGATCAATGTATGTGATGTGGTCTGATATTTAATAAGTCATGTACATAGTCAGGAGGCAGATTGGAAGATAGATACAAACAAAAAAAACGGACAAATAAAAAGCGGGAATAAAGATGGCCGCCTTATTTAAAACTACTAAACTCGACATTCCCTCAAATTATTTTTGTGCAAACATACCTTCATACGAACTTACCTTACATACGTTTTGATGCAGACCCCGCAAAACGATTAATTTCCCACCACCCAAAAGCGGGACAGAACAAAACAAAATAATGGAAGAATAACAAACAAACGCTCGCTTTGTGCGACGCAATCAATTACTCCTTTGAGCGCGCCAATTGAAATATTTCAATACATATCGGCGTTCGCTTATTTTAGACGTGAATGTACGCTGGACGGAAATAGGGGAAGTTGTAACTCGGCATTTTACATTACATTTACATTACATTACATTACATTTCATATAAATACCTGTGACCGCTTTTAATGACCGACAACACATATTACTTGAATTATTCATACATAAAATCACTCCAAAGGGGTAGGCAGAAGCAGAGGGCCAGCAAGCCTCTTCAGACAAAAATTAAAACGGCTGGGTTAGATGGATAATTGTAAAAAAGTAGTGACAAGTGGCTAGCTCGTTGCATATACAATCACATACCCAAATACCGATATACAGTTTGGTCGTTAATAAATTTTCCAGACTGATACACCAATTTCCTAGTCCCAAACTAAGCTTACTTATGCTATGGATACTAGGTGAACGGATAGAAAGACTTAAATATGTTTATAAACATCCATGACTCGAGTACAAATGTCCATGTTCATCACACAAAACATTTGCCCCTAGCAGGATTCGAACCCGTGACCCTCGATTTCGTGGCCAGGGTCTCTGACCACTCGACCAACGGGCCAGTCAAAGTACGTAGGTACCTACATTATTTTTAAGACTTACAACAACATGGGGCTTAAATCACATAGTCACAAAAAGCCCGCTAACAGATGACCGAAGTCCATTCGAAACTTCCCGTGACCAAATCACTGGATGTTTTCAAACTCATTACGCTAAAACGCACGTGGCCCCTTAGGGGAGGACTTTTTGCAGCGGAGGGAGCTCGTTAACTCGGCTAATGAGATCTCGAACCCTTTGCGGGTGGAGTTTGAGTGGCGGCGATTTTAAAACGACCTATATACTGGAGTTTTTTGGTTGGACTGGGACTTAAAAAGATTGAATTAAATGTTCTTGACTGGCATGTCGTAGGCGACTAATGGTGTATTGGGCTTGTGATTGGGTACCTACAGTTGTTAAAATGGGTTTGTTTGTTTACGGGCGGAGCCACGGGCAGTAGTTAGTATGACATCAAGGTCCACCCGACTACGAAAATAATCAAGTCTTGATTTATTTTTATAAAGACTTTAAGGAACTATGACTAGGATTTGTCTCCGCCGAAAAAATAACAGAAAATCCTTTAAAACATGGGAAAAAAACAGGAAATAAAATAATTTTCCCATAAATGTGGATCTGCAGTCTCATATATTCAAAATAAAGGAAAAAATCACCAAAACACTGTCGATGGACGTGAGAGTGCCGTAATGTTTTCATCAAGGCCTCCTTTATCATTAACGATTACCCTCAAGGGCCCGTGATCGCAGACGATGCCGGAAGGTAGCCTTACCTACAGCTGAGCCCATTACCGATGGGAATTACCGACCGATCTTTCACCGTATTTTGCATTTAACCCATACATTAAGCCCTACATTTTACACAATGGTTGTAGTAAAAAGGTATTTGTAAAGAATATATTCTTAAGGGATTCTTTTCTTTTTTAAATAAAATAAAAACTTTTTTTATTATTAAACTCGGGATGGAATTGCTTCAATGTAATAATCTTTTTATTTTTGTAAAACATAAAATTGGGTTTGATTATGTGGAAAATTGCAAAAAGTCGTGACAAGTGGCAAGCTTGTCGCCTACGCTATCACAACAATGAGCTTGTCGCCTACGCTATCACAACAATGAGCTTGTCGCCTACGCTATCACAACAATGAGCTTGTCGCCTACGCTATCACAACAATGAGCTTGTCGCCTACGCTATCACAACAATGAGCTTGTCGCCTACGCTATCACAACAATGATCTAAAACACCATTAGTCGCTTTTAAAAGAAAACATAAATAACATCAAATATTTTCTCTTACCAATACAACACATTCTGAATGTGAATAGAATATTATCAAAAACCAAACATTATATAATCACAACCCTCCATAAATAAGAAGCCTTGTCTAATAACAGTATGCTGTAAGAAAATTCTCCCGAAATAGCCCTTCAAATGGGTTCACAACCCTAATTATTCATAATGAATATTAAAACGCGACCGACCCATCCATTAGGCTGTGCGAATCACTTATATTTTCCTCTCAAGTTGTTTGCAGTAATATGACTCTGGTACAAGGCTGGTATATTGGTGTCACGATAATTTACTATGTAAAATTATGTTAAGGCGTTTTAGGGTTATATACATATACAAAGATTTTTTAGTTTAGTTTAATAAAATTTGCTTTTTAGGGCGCCGTTACCTTAAAAGGAAAGTTTCGTTGTTAACTGTCCATATTTTTATCAAGATCCTCTTCCTAATCAGTGGTATTAAGAGAATGAAATAACCATGTTGAAAACACGGACTAGTAAAAAAAGAAGGACTCCACGCCACTTAGTAGACGTTGAAGCTCTGCTAGTGCTCCAATTTTACACGCAACTTACGCCACACATTGACATTAGCCTCCAAATGACAGATTTCCGATATCTGGCATCCGTATGAATCTCACTGACACATGCTTATACGTGGCTTCACGCTGTAGTATGACAGCGCGGAGTCCTTCTTTTTTTTCTAGTGGTGAAATAAATATTTTCCCCCGATTGAAATTGTATAACTAACACATTATGTTCAAGAAAAAACCCGTTCTTCAAGATTTGATATTCTTAATTTTTAGAGCTACTTAGGTATGACGTTGGATTGTAAAATACCCATTTCAAGTTATGGTAGGAATACTTCGCAAACACAAGTAGTCGTTTTCACCCCTATCTCCTCAAAGGAGTACATACCTACCAACCTTTTCGCTACCTTGGTCACGCGTCGCTCGTGCCACGGAATATATTTCGTATCTGACAATACGCCAAATTACCTGTTCCGAAGTCTCCCACGCGTTTCTATCAGGGGAAATTTTATGGAGTTTTTAAGAGCCTTCGTGCTGATGTGCATTTTTGATAGGATCGGTACAGCAACGAAAAATATCGGTTGAAAGGAACGGGAACTAAAATTTGTAAGACTTTTTTGAATTTGTATGGTTTTGGTTAGTAGTAATTAAACTTAAACAAAATTTGTATATTTAAGACAATGCTGAGTAAAATATTTACTGTTTTCATAAGAAAATACTTTTATTCGATAACTAGCTGTGCCAGCGGTGTCACCCGCGTTTATGGTTAATATTATAAAGACTTTTTCCGTCATACATGATTTCTATGTGATTTTAACCATTAAGGCTGCACACGCGACGGAAGTTTAAAAAATGGAGTAATTTCTCCCGTTTTCCCAACATTTCCCTTAACTACTCTGCTCCTATTGATTGTAGCGTGATGAAAAGTATAATATAACCTGCCCAGGAGTATGAAGAATAATTGTACCAAGTTTCGTTAAAATCCGTCGAGTAGTTTTTGTTTCTATAAGGAACATACAGACAGACAGACAGACAGACAGACGGACGGACGGACGGACGGACGGACGGACGGACGGACGGACGGACGGACGGACGGACGGACGGACAGACAGACTGACAGACAGACAGACAGACAAAAATTTTACTGATTGCATTTTTGGCATCAGTATCGATCACTAATCACCCCCTGATAGTTATTTTGAAAATATATTTCATGTACAGAATTGACCTCTATACAGATTTATTATAAGTGTAGATTATGTTATAGTTTCCGATTCCGTGAGAATTTCTCCTTAGTAGGCTTAAACACAATGTACATGGGAAAATTCGTTTGTCAGCTCTTGAATTGACGGCGCGATCGTAAAGCAAAATGTTTCAATAATGTTTTATCTATATTATTTACTTGCACAGGCTACGTCCTATAATAGTCTTGCCGAAAAATCGATAGTTTTGCAATCGATAGTTTAACGGGCAAATCATCTATACGATCGATAGGACAATCGATAGTATCGATACTATCGATAGTATTGCTCTTAAATAGCGTATAGACTACCGATAGACAATCGATATTGGCCTATCGAGCAGCAACACTAGTCCTATAGACATTTGCAACACCTGAGGTATCTGAAATGCGTTGCTGACCTTCCAAGGGTTGGATACCCAAAAATCTCACTCACAGAGCAAAATATAGCAGACGATACAGCTATACAAGATTATTTTTAGTATATACGAAATATTTTACCTAATCATGTAACTCGTTATTAACCGATTTAAAAAAAAAAGAATAGGTTCTGAATTCGACTGATTTTTTTTTTATTAGGAACCAATTTAAAGGATTTTATAACCTTAAAAAAATTTTATGTTTTACTTTTTATACAAAATAGCCAATCAGCCGATTAATTTCTGTACGGAAGGTAAAAAAAAATGCTTATTTTCTAAAATGTCTTGAATTGATTCCTTAAAATAATAAATTATATAAGAAGGTAAGAGATTTCACATAAACTAAAAATAACCTTGTCATTGTGTAGGCGACAAGCTAGCTACTTGTCACTACTTTTTCAGAATTTTCCATCTAACCCAGCCCAGTTTTATTTTTGGCTGAATGTGGTTAAAGGGGCCTGCTGCCCCTTTGACCCTGCCTACCCCTTCGGGGATTATGGGCGTAATGTTATGTATGTGTGTACAATTAAAATTTTACGTAGACCTCTCATAATAAAACGTTAGTTTAGACTTGATAAAATGTACCAACGGTTCTCGCTCACCATGTCGTAAAAGGCGACTAACGGTGAATGTTGTGTTGGTTTGTGATTTTATGTAGGTGACGAGCTTGCCATTTATCACCACTTTTTCACAATTTCCAATCTAAACCAAACTCGATTCAATTCAAGGCCGAAGAAAGCAAAAAAATTAAACATTCACAACTCCTTGAATTACTCTGACCACCCTTTCGGGGATTACAGGCGTGTTATTAAACATGTGTGTAATGTTCCAGGTCCTGGCAGCGTTAGCAGTGTCTCTGGCGCCCTTCTCTGCTGGCCTGGGCAAGGGGTACAGCTCCCCAGCTATCGCGTCCCTGCAAGGACCTGGGGCCAATGCCACCAGGCGTGACTTCCAGCTGACTGACCAGCAGGCTTCGTGGCTCGCGTCACTGTCTTTTCTGGGTAAGTGTGTGGTCTACTCTATGTGAGCAATTATCATCTTCCTAGCGTTATGTCCCGTGCTTAGACGGGGTCCGCTTAGACCATGATCCAGGATTTAGCGAGTCTGGTAATTACATTGAAGCGACTGCCGATCTGACCTTCGTAACCCTAAGATAGGGGCACCAGACAATTTTTGGATCATGGTTACAAATTCAAAGTTGTTTGAATTTGCAGGTTTCATCACGATGTTTTCCCTCACCGTCGAGCTAGTGGTATAAATATGTACATAGATTTTTTTAAAATCTAGAGGTACATGCCCGGGTTTGAACCCGCACTCCTCGGTTAAGAGGCGCGTGTCCTTACCATTGAGCTACCACCGCTCCTATGTGAGCAATTATATGACCAAAATATTTTTTTTAACCTGTACTTCTATTAATGTGTCCTTCTTTTCTTCGAGAATCGAAAAACGGTCACCCGTAAAGTAATAAATAATAAATAAATAAATTCTCCAGACTGACACACCAATTCCCTAGTTCCAAACTAAGCTAATGCTTGTGCTATGGATACTAGGTGAACATTCATGACTCGAGTACAAATGTCCACGTTCATCACAATGAAACATTTGCCCCTAGCGGGATTTGAACCCGCGACTCTCGGTTTCGTGGCCAAGATCTCTGACCACTCGACAAACGGGCCTGTCAAAAGTATAATGATTGTCAAAATTTACCTTAAACTAATGATGATGAATGATCTTTTTAATAATGAAACTTTGATTTTAGAATACAGCCTAAGTGTGAAAACTAACTAACTAAGTAATTTAAAACTAACCAAAATGGTTCAATTTTTTCTTTTAAAGTACTTTTGTTTATAAAAACAATTTCTTCTCATTGACCCCGCATTGGTTTTACTGCATCTATTAACATGAAAAGATTGGCCGACTCTCTTCATAAGTAATGAGATGAAAAGAGGGAAAGAGCATCTGTGTAACTATGTTTATTGTAAGAGAGTCTATGTGCTAAACTTTTATTTGGGTACTTGCTTTATATTCGTATATTTACATCTTGTACATGCAACGGCATATATAATTATTATTCAACATTTCAAAACCACAAAAAGTGTGCGTCGGCCGGGAATCGAACCCGGATCAACTGCTTGGAAGGCAACTATGCTGACCATTACACCACCAACGCCTTGCTCCTATAAAACCAAAGTTCGCTCCAAACTCATTTGCGTAGGCCCTAACCCAAACAATTGGTTAAACAAACCAAAAGTATTTTAATGGTTATCCAAACAATGTAATTAAGATGTTAACATGTCGGTCTCTGTACAAAACAAATGGACTTGGGTTAACCGTTTGGGTTGAGTGTGTTTCAATTATCGTGTTTCGCTCAATTATAAATTGTTCGCCAAGAAAGCGACCAGCGCCTATCTTTCTACAGTTATAAATCATTCAGGGTCCTCACGGATCATGACCCAAACGTAATATTTAACGAGTCTGGTTACAAATAACAGCTGTCTGACCTTAGTGGAAGGATGTAGGAGCCGCGGAAGGCCCAGGTTCACCTACGACGGCCAGATTGGTCGTGTATTAACAGAAGGTGATGATAGGAGTCATAAAAACCGTTGAGTTTGTATGAAAAGGAATATGAATGTTGAAGAGACGAGTGTGGTGTGTAAGGATCGTGCCATATGGCGTTCGGTTCTCTCTGCCTACCCCGCTAGGGAAGTGGCGTGAAGTTTAGTTAGTTAGTTAGTCAGACATTAGGAACCAGAATAATTTTATTTAGGCTATTTGTGTGTAGCACGTAGTTATTTTAATGTGCGATATTTTGTACCACGTTTTCCCTCATATCGAGCAGATAACCTAAAATGCTTGTCTAAATTACGATATCTAGCTACAGTAAGCTTTAAACTTACATAGATTGCACAAATTTAATAACTGGCTGTGTCCGCGGTTTCATCCTCATTTATATGGTTTAGCCTATAAAAGCCTTTCTCGATAAATGGGCTATCTAACACTGAAGAAAGTATCAAATCGGACCAGTAGTTCCTGAGATTAGCGCGTTCAAGGAAACAAACAATAAAACTCTCCAGCTTTATAATATTAGTATGTAGACATTAAGGCCTTGACGTCCTGTTAAATAAAATAACTTAAATATTCAAAGCCTTAATATATTGGAAGGTATAATATATAGGTATAATATAATATATTTATCCTGTGTTAGTCTGGGAGTTAAAAAGAACGTGCCAACTGTGTTTTATTGCCTAGCATGTCGTAAAAGGCGACAAATGGTAGGTATATCGGGTGTTGGGTGGGTGATTGTGTAGGCGACAAACTAGCCACTTGTTACTACTTTTTCACAATTTTCCATCTAACCCAGACCAGTTTTTTTTGGCTGAATGTGGTTAAAGGGGCCTGCTGTCCATTTGACTCTGCCTACCCCTTCGGGAACTATGGCGTGATGTATGTATGTATGTAACTAACTAACTAAACTTCTCGCCACTTCCCTAGCGGGGTAGGCAGAGAGAACCAAACGCCATATGGCACGATCCTTACCCACCTCATGTATGTATGTAGGTATAATATAATAGGGCTTTTGCTTCCATCCACCATTTTTTGTCCCCTCTTGTGTTTGGTTTTTTAGCAGTAACTTGATCCGTCCCTTGAGTTGGATATTGCAATCAATCATCTGTTATTTAAACACAAAATTCGCCATAACTGGGTCAGCAATATCCTAATCACCATACGTTTTATATTTTCATGTATCTGCTATGTTATTATGGTATATTTTTTGTAATAAGTACCTAATATTATTTTGATTTAGCATAATTATTATATTAGCTAAACCAATCTAAACAAAGGCTTTTTAAAAGTGAGGAAAGGTTTTAAAGGCAATCTTTGCAAAGTACAAGTATAATAAAACATCGACATGCGCCACGGCGCATTCGGTATGCATAGCCTTTGCCCCATACGCCAAGAGTTGTGGGTTCGATTCCCACCCAGGACAAACTTTCGTGTGATGAATACTTGTATTTGTTCTGTATCTGGGTGTTAATATCCGATATTTAAGTATGTATTTGTAATACCACTGTTGATTCTAATATCCGTATCACAAGTGCTTAAGTTACTTACCTTGGAGTCAGATCAATATGTGATGGCGTCGGATATTTATTTATTTATTATTATTCAAAACAATATCTCTGCTTCTCTCCGTTCGCGCCAATCTTTTAAACTACGCAATGAATGTTGATGCGGTTTTTACTGCGGATAAAGTAATTCAAGAGGATGATTTAGATATTTGTATAGTTTTATATTGTTTTGTGGTCACCGTGCAAAGCCAGGACGGGTCGCTTCTCTAATATATAAACTCTACAAATTCAATAAGTATTCCAACTGAAAACATAGCCTATGTATTTTCTAGGAGATTTAACTAAGCGTGCCGTTTATGACAATCGGATTAGTTGACTTGTAAATACGAGAATAAAATAATCATAGAATACATGAGATATCAGTTGTTGGTCGAGTGGTTGGAGATCCTGGCCACGAAATCGAGGGTCGCGGGTTCGAATCTTGCTAGGGGCAAATGTTTCGTGGGATGAACAAGGACAGTACTCGAGTCATGGAGTCATAAAAACAAGTATGTATATATTTATGCCTATCCGTTCATGTGTTCATATGGATACTAATCCATAGCTCAAGCTTATAAGCTTAGTTTGGAACTAGGGAATTGGTATGTCAGTCTGGAGAATATATTTATCTATAATGAAAATGTTGTACGTTTAGTCCCAATAATTCTATATCTTTGGGAGATCATCGTTGTTCCATCATCGTTCCATCGTTGTTCCATCGGTATCCGGGACCAAGTCGCGCCATCGCGCCATTAGCCCATCGTTTCGTTATCGACTCGTCGCTTCGGTTCACAAAGCTGCAATCAGTCTAATGGTTATGTATGACATGCGCTTACGTTGGGGGTTTGACTATGGGGTGGATATGGATGTTGCTTCGTTGGTCTAGTGGTAGCATGCCTAAGGACTAAGAGGTCCCGAGTTGAAATTCCGGGTCAGGCCAACATTTTGTGGCTGGGTATTTCAATATTGAAATACAGCCCGGAGCTAACTCCGGGCTGTAACTGAAATTGACGGTATAATCACCACCGTGCAACGTTAAGCTGTTGGTCCTGCGCCTGACCTCTCTCCGTTCATGTCGAATTGCCGTCTCACTGGACTATGAGAGTGAAGAAAAAGAGAGTGCACCTGTGTTTGCGCACACACTTGTACACTATAATATCTCCTGCGCAGTTAGCTATAAACCTTATTCATTTTGACTTATATTGGGTCTACGGTTTTGAATTTTACAATAACGGCTTAATATTTAGTCAGATTTCTAGAAATAATCACAAACTAGTGCATGATAGCCTATTTATAAATAGCTTTACATTTAGCCTATTTATAAATAGCTTTATATTTATATGTAGGTATACCAAATTTCAATGGAATCTCTGAAATATTGAAAAAAACGTAACACACGTACTTGCGTTTTCATAATAAGTAAAGATGTATAAGCCAACCGACTAAAGCTATTTTTCGCAACTGCCAATGCAACTTATAATTTTGGTCACCCATCCACACCTTGACCAACTCAAACGTTGCTTAACTTTATCATTTGTGCTGATTTTTTCCTTTTATTCCAGGGGCCCTTTTCGGGGGTATGGCTGGGGGTGCGGCGATGCGGCACGGGCGGCGCCGGGTGTTGTCGCTAGCTGCGGCGCCGTGTAGCCTGTCCTGGCTTCTGACAGTCCTGGCTACGTCGGTTCGGATGATGTGCATCACCTCCTTTCTTGGAGGGTTTTGCTGTTCCATCCTCACCATGCTGTCTCAGGTACTACCATCTTACTAGAGGTGTATTATCAATAATATAAAAATGAATCGCTGAATGTGTTGCTAAACGAAAATCTCGAGAACAGCTCAACCGAATCCGCTAATTATTTTTTAGTTGTGTTTATTATTATCAGGTGAAGGTTCTTATGAAAGAAAAAATAAAAAAGTTGCACGGAAGAAAAAGGGTATTGAAAATCCAAGAACGGGGCGTTACGAAGTGCGCCGGATCAGATAGTGTTCATAAATGTCACGGGTTTGTAACTCAGAAAGAATGTGCCAACTGTGTTCCTTGCCTTTAATGTCGTTAATGGATGGTTGGGTGCCACCAACCACGTGGTCATCTAGGCCACGAGATCATTTTTATTATTTTAAAATTTTTTGGCTGAATGTGGTTTATGGAGCTTTTATCACTCCTTGGACTCTGCTCCTTTAGGGCTTTCTAAATCCCCGATCAGATTCTAAGCTTCATAAAGCTCGAGACATAACGCTAGGAAGTTTATGAAGAGTAGAGTTCCTCACGACTCTTTCCCTGACCACCAACAAGAGCTATAAATCCAGTTATTTGATTTGAAATATACAGAGACACAGATTCCGAATTCGAACCAGCTCTGCTAGCATGTGTGAAGCATGTCTTTACCACTAAGCTGCCACAGCTCTAATTAAGTTTACCTAATTTAATGCAAACATTAAGAAATAGAAATAGAAATAGATTTATTCATGAAGGCTCCACAAAAGCACTTATGAATACCGAGAAGAACCGCTAAGAAACTCGGTAGTTACTCTTTTAAATCGCCATGTATACAATAACAATGCTACCTAATATCTACTTAGGCTCATAAACCCCTAGTAACGAATAAATACCGAAGCCAAATTGTTTTAATTCATACGGAAACTTTACCCATTTGAGTAAACATAAGTACCTATTAATAATTGGATATAAGAAATTTATTTTCCTCCAAAGTTTTAATTTCATTTATATTCGTAGAAGCGTTGGTAGTGTAATGTTCAGCATAGTTGCCTTCCAAGCAGTTGATACGGGTTCGATTCCCGGCCGACTCACGTTTTTGACGAAATTTAAAAGTAGAGGATTGAAGACAATGAAAGAAAGAGTTAATCTGATTTATTCCCTTTATGTCGAGTCCCGTTATGTCGAGCCAAAAACGTTGTCTCGCTTCTGCGTTTAAATACCATAGATTTTGTAATATAATTTGAAAGTGTAAAGGATTTTGTATTTTAAATGTTTTCAAGCATATGAAACCGTATGTAATTAAATTAAATATTGATTTATTTCTACAAGTGGATTCTTAACAAATTCTTTTGCACGTTAAAAATTTGTTTGCCCTGCCAGTACCTGGACGTGAATGTCCCGCTGAGAAGAGGTGCCGCAAGAAACTCAACAGATGGCCTTATTTCAAATACATCCATATGTATCTACTTATAATCAATTAATGATTTAAGGCCTTAAATAATGTTTTAAGTTAAATATGTTTTAAATTTTTTTCTGCATGGTGTCATCCGTATAACAAAACTGAACATTACAAAGTGATAATAATAACGTGGAACTTTTTATACGTAAGTTAACTTTACTCTGCTTCAGTATGCAGTGAAACTTCAGGAATTCTTAAACAAACAAGTCTGGCTCATTCCACTTTCATCGCTCCTCGGAACTAATAAATAATAATTTTAGCGTTACCCGAACCCCAGCCTTAGGGGCCGACAAAGTAACCGTGTCTTTATAAAAGTTAGGCAAATAGAATAGAATTGATAAACTTTATTCAACACACACAACTAACGAGTAACTTGCCGGATTCTTCTCGGTAGATGCAACATTGACGATTTATAAGTATTTCTTTGAAATCTATATTTATAAAAAGAATATTCTGACTTTGACTTTGACAAAATAAATACAAGCTACAAGAAAAAGATAGAAACACAGAAACATAACAAATGTGTGCCAAAACGGCGCCTGCTCAGCTTTGTCGTGAGACAACCGGATGTCAGGCAGACCACGACGTGGTTCTCAGCAGGTACCTGGTCTGCTCCGCACATCCGTGCATCCACGGTACCTGTCAACAAACTAGATGAGGCACATGGCAGAAGGAAGCAGATGCGCGAAGCATAGGTGCGGCTGTGGCGAAATGAAAATGTTTGCCAAATATATAATATATTTTACCAAATATTGGTTATGCTAAATTAAGGAATAATTTTGTAAATGAAAATTTGAAATTGAATGGAATTCTTATCCAGCAATTGACAGACTCGGTGTCGCATTAGGTAGTGACCCTGCCCCATGCGCCAAGAGTTGTGAGTGCGATCTTCACCCAGGACAAACATTCATGTGTTTGTTCTGTGTCTGGGTGTTAATATCCAATATGTATACATACTAATATTATAAAGCTAAAGAGTTTGTTTGTTTGCTACAACTAATCACAAGGTCCGTTTTGAAGCCCATTTTGTAGAGGAAGGCTATATCGCATTACCATAAACGCGGAAGAAACCGCGGGTACAGCTAGTTTAAGTATATATCTGTAATACCACTGTTGATTCTGATATCCGTAGCACAAGTGCTTAAGCTAGTTACCTCGGAATCAGATCAATGTATGTGATGTACTCGGATATTTATCTTTGAATCCTTACTTATGCACTAAATGAAAGTAACTCTGTCTGTCTGTCTATTCTGTCTGTCTGTCTATTCTGTCTGTCTGTCTATTCTGTCTGTCTGTCTATTCTGTCTGTCTGTCTACCTAAGCCTTGACGCCTAAACTCCTCGTAATAGATCTAATGTTATGTGGGTAGAGTCTAAGGCAAAAGTTATTAAGTAGGACACAGCATATTATGTTAAAAGATCTACACCAACATTAAAGAGAGGAAAGATTTTTTTGTTTGTCTTGGATATGACTCCGAAACTACTTTACTTTACTCGATTTAAAAAATTCTTTCACCAATGAAAAGCTATATTATCAGCAAATAACATAGGCTATATTTTACCCCCCTATTTCCTCGGGAATGGCAGCTACGCGAGTGAAACCGGAGTTTTGCCATAGCCAATTTTAACAAAATATAGATAACACATATATACAAAAGATATCACCACGCCCGTAATATGGGTAAAAGTCAAAGAAAACCTTGACCACAATGAGCTGAAAAAAATATAATTAGGCTGGGTTAGATGGAAAATTGTGAAAAAGTAGTGACAAGATAACTCGGCGTCTACAGAATCACACACCCAAAATCAAAGCCAATATACTATTAATCGTATTTTTCGATATGCTAGGCAAGTGACCCAATTGGCACATTTTTTTTAAGTCCCAGACCAACACGGGACAATAGGCTGGGTTAGATGGAAAATTGTAAAAAAGTAGTGACAAGTGGCTAGATCGTCGCCTACACAATCACATACCCAAAACCTCGTATACCATTAGTCGCCTTTTACGACATGCTAGGCAAGTAACACAGTTGGCACATTCTGGCTTAGAGAGCTTATTCCTCACTGGACTCTCCCTACCCCTTCGGGGAGTGCAGGCGTAGTGTGTATGTGTAAGATAACACTTTAAAAGTGTCTGCAATAATAACACTGGCATAAAGTACAAAGCCCCGCTTATTTCAAGCCGTAGCTTTAAGCTCTGCAACGCGAGGGAAAGCCCGTCGCCATTTTGGGGAAAAGCTTCAAACTCGGACGAAGTTTTGGACTTTATCAATTATGTGTAGGGTGTCTCGCTTCGAGGGTTTTATTGGGACTATACGTAAAATATTACAACGAAATGTAGAGAGAGTTTAAGGGTCATATTAATTATTCAACTATAAAAAGTAGGGTTTTAGAGAACATAGAGTTCTCTAAAAAGTTCTACTTTTCGAATTTTTACGCATGTCGAGAAGTATCTTGATTACTTAATGACGAATGTCATACTGACATTTTGTGCTTTATTGATTCTTTGTGGACCTTGTGAAGACTACTCTCTCCACCCGTAGCAACGAGTTTAACGTCCTCATTTCCAAAAATCATATGTACATACATACATAACATCACGCCCATATTCCCCGAAGGTGTAGGCAGAGTTAAAGCCTCTTTAACCACATTCAGCCAAATAAAACTGGGCTGGGTTAGATGGAAAATTGTGAAAAAGTTGTGACAAGTGATCATATCTTTTGTTGACAATATTTTTTTCCTTTCTACGTGCGTTTGATATATATATATTCATGCAATATTTTCCCAGTCCCAATTTTTCTCGAAACCATGGCCACTTCAATAATTGCGTCTGAAATATGCGGGCGGCTCGAAAATTAGTTTCTTTGGCAGACATGCCCGCCGAAATCCTCACAACCAGAGCTTTATGAATATGTATTTAAGGTTTACATTCGCTTGCCGATAGCCCTTTGTAGATAACGCGATACCACAAGTTAAAGGGAATTTTAATGACTGATCACCATTGTGCTAATCTTAGATCATCTAGTTGCTAAATGTTTAATTTATCGCCTGTGCTTCTAAGCTTGTTTTGTTTAATTGTTTTCAAGTTATTAATTTTGGGTGGAAGTTGTAAATTGGGTATGAATTTGTTGATCTTTAAGTTTCGAGGACGGAGGGAAAGGGGTGGAAATGTGGTTATTTATAGACTAGGGTTAAGTTGACAACAATGACTCGATGTTCAATGTAATGAACAATGATCGAGTTTCTTAGATGAATGGTTGTGTAAGGGACTGGGTACTCACTTGTTACTTTTTTTTCGAAATTCAATTCTTGAACTCAACTTACCCCTTCGGGGATTGCAGGCGTATATGATGTAATCTAATGCACACGAAGACAAATCCCCTGATTATTACATATTATATTAAATTTTTCTCAGCTATTATGAAGTACCTATGTACTGAGTATAAGTTCTATATACTCTCAATACAGAATTCTAAATACATGCAGGCATTCTGGTAATAAACGGTTGGACAACATTTATATTTATCATATTTAAAAAATCAATGAAGAATCCCGCAAGTAGAAACTAGTCGTAAAATACAACTGTAATTAAGAAATTGATTCTATTAAAGCTGCCAAGTTTATTTACCACTTTACCAAATGACACTGCGGTCGACTATTATCGCCGTACAGAATAGGTTATTATACTCATAGTACGGACCTTTATTTGCTCGATAAATAAGACCCGAATAATGTCGCATTGTCGCTGTGAATCTATAGTGTGACGTCCCATTTACGGCCGTTCGTTCGACGTGACGCAAGTGTTTATTGATTTTGAACCTTATTTTAAGTAGCTAAGAAACTATATAGCAGTGTTATTAGACATAGCGATAGTTATTCTTAGTTAGTTCTGTCTTTGTCCATCATCATATTTATAACGTTATTTCTCGTTTCTACTTGGGGTCCGCTTAGACCATGATTCAGGACTGAGTACTATCGGCCTTTCTCATCCTTAGATAAGGGACCATGCAATATGGATCAAAGTAAACACATTAACACATTCAAAATTGTATGTGCAGACTAATTCACAATATTTCCCTAACCTCACACAAGTACAGAAGTAAGACAAGATGATATAGAGCAAAAAAGGTTCACGTAGGCAATACTCCAGAAGACCCAAAAAAGTCGATCAAATCAAATCTACCAAAATAAGCAATACACATATAAACTTTATGGTAAACACAATTACAACATAATCTGATCACAATTCTGTTTCTTCTTCCAGGTCTACATCAGCGAAGTCTCAGTGCCCGACATCCGCGGCTGCCTCAGCGCGGTCCTTAAGATCGTGGGCCACCTCGGCGTCCTCTTCAGCTTCACCATAGGAGCCTACCTGGACTGGCAACAGCTGGCCCTCTGCATCTCAGCCGCCCCTCTCCTCCTCTTCTGCACCGTTCTTTACATCCCAGAAACGCCAAGCTACCTCGTCTTAATAGGGAAAGATGAAGAAGCATACAAAAGTCTTCTATGGTTACGTGGTCCTGATTCTGACGTTGCTCAAGAGTTAGCCACTATTCGAACGAACGTCCTGGCCAGCAAAAACTTCAGTCAACGCCAGAGCCAGATGTCTGGGAGCCAGCTCATCAATTCGTTAGACGTCAGAACTATGAATCGACTGCTCGGACCTATTCTAGTTACATGTGGCTTGATGATGTTCCAAAGGTTTTCTGGAGCTCATGCGTTCTCTTTCTACGCTGTTCCTATATTCAGAAAGACGTTTGGAGGCATGAACCCTCACGGAGCGGCGATTGCCGTCTCTTTCGTTCAGCTGTTAGCGTCTTGCCTTTCAGGATTGCTGATAGATACTGTTGGAAGGTTGCCTCTGCTTATCCTGAGTTCAGTGTTGATGTCAATGGCGTTAGCAGGTTTCGGGAGCTATGCGTATTACGAGGAGGTGCATCGCAATCAAAGGATCCAGAATGTGATGTTCCATCAGACATTAGGACAGAATGACTGGATACCTTTACTTTGTGTGTTGGTGTTTACGATTGCTTTTTCTTTAGGCATGAGTCCTATATCTTGGCTGCTGATTGGCGAGCTATTCCCGCTGGAGTATAGGGCTTTCGGAAGCGCGATGGCAACTGCCTTCAGCTACTTATGTGCGTTTGTTGGAGTCAAGACCTTTGTGGACTTTCAACAGGCTTTAGGTCTCCACGGGGCTTTTTGGTTGTACGCCTCTATAAGTGTAGGAGGTCTATGTTTTGTGGTCTGCTGTGTGCCAGAGACGAAAGGTAAGGATCTCGATGAAATGGATCCGAATTACGTACAGAGCCTGTCTCCGAAGAGGTAGATCGTTTAGGTCCAGTCGCGATTTACTTGGAAACATTTTGGGGTAGTTTAAGTAGCGGGTTGAAATTAGATGGTTGAAGATAGTAGAATTGGTTAAAGTGATTGCAATTTTTTTAATCTGGTATTATTTTAAGGATGGGATATGTTTTTAGCAAACTTTATCTATGTTTTGTATTATCGTACAGACTAACAAACTACTAGTTTATAGACTACGGTTCGATTTTAATTAATGATGTGTCTCTATAGATTCGTTGATAAGTATTTTCGCAGCTTTATTTAACTGACTTTAAAAAAGAAGAAGTTACTTGTCAGGCGGATTCATTTACAGTCGGATTTTAGTGGCTTTTTGAAGAATTTAACTAACTAACTAAATAATAATAAGTTTTTTTTCTGTCTTTTGCAGTACAATTAACGATTCCATGGAATTTCGTCAGAAAAACATAAAGTAATTTCTTTGGTTTTTGTTTTTTCTTACAAATTAAATATTGTATAAAGGTATGTAGATTATAACAGAAGTAATATTTATAGATTTTTTGGAGGAAAAAATTTAGTGGCCTGAAGGAAAACGTTTCCAAGTAAATAAGACTTTATTAATATATTCCCAAATGTAGGAACAAAATATATCGAATCCACCGCAAAGTTTGGGCTGTGCTTTTTAAATTTTTTAAGTAAAAAATAAATAAACCACATCATTTTATGGTGGTCTTCTTAATCTGTAGGATCTAGAGAAAAAAAAATATAATCGCATATCGACAAATCCATATCTACAGATTTTTTAAGAAAACCTTCAAAAATATTTTCTAGTGTTAAAAAT
Organism: Glyphodes perspectalis; assembly: GCA_951394215.1. Lineage (NCBI taxonomy): Eukaryota > Metazoa > Arthropoda > Insecta > Lepidoptera > Crambidae > Glyphodes > Glyphodes perspectalis. Next base: position 10,210,968 of record OX596223.1, on the reverse strand, counting down.
GAGACAAAAATAATCTTCATAAAATACTTTTTATTAATCAGAAATATTTATATAAAGTAAATGTCCATACCTTTTAATTTATTTAAAATCTCTTTAGGTTTAAAGTTGTAACAGTTATGCAAAAGTGAGTTTATATTTTAACATATTATCAAGAGTACAGAAAAGAATATAATATTTTTTCCTGAGAGATTGGATATGATACAAAACCACATTAACGTAAGCAAAGACAAAGTAATTTGGTAAAACTATGGACTGAATTTCTGTCAAAGTCAAAATAAGTATTCTTTATTTATATTGGTTTCAAGAAAACACCTATAAATCGTCAAATACAGGTAAAGCCACAGCTATATGATTCTACCACCGTATCTCTATTACTGTTCAAAATCTTTGAAATATTTTTGATTAATAAAATGTATATTATTCTTAATACCTACCCATTATATTATCAACATTGCAGTGGTCCATTCTTTACCTCTTTGAATTAAATCCTTAGAAATCCTTAATATTAGTGAAAAATAAATTATACTTCACATGTTTGATTCGATCTATTCTTAAATATACTGGATAATATTTATCGAGCTTTCCTACCCGTACTCTACGACAATAATTGTTAAGACAATAATATATTAAGAATAATTATACTGTAATGATTTATATTGATTTAGATTTAGAGATTGAAACGAAGTTATAGACTTCAATTGGGAGAATGAGGTAGATTATTTTGTTAGACTTAAATATGCTATGGATTTTGCGAAGTTTTGGGTAACAGTTAAGATATTTCATTAGTTCAATATTAGCAAAAAGGTTTGTGTTATAGCTCATTTTATAGGAATATGTGACGTTGTACAAAAATGTTGTTAATGAATACTGTACATATGAAAAAACATGATGTCAACTAATAAATTATAATATCTATTTACTTTAATTATTATTAATATACAAATGATTCAGAGTATTTTATATTTTATCCTATTATGCGTCGCAAATTTCACATGTATCAAAAACAAAATTGAGAAAAAACTACCATCAAAAATTTAAGGTAAAATTTAAAATTACTGAAAATAAGTTCTTTTTTGTATTTTTCTTTTGCCGTAATTTCAGTTGCCTTTGTAATATAGAGTTCGTACATAACCTACATTTAGGGGAACAAAAAAAAATTGCATAGCGTCTAACAAAAACTTATGAAGTAAATTACTTGTGTGTGTGTTAGTCATATGCATATTTAATTTAATTTAATGATTGACGATGGATTTTCTTATAATTAATTAATGAATGTATCTTAAGAATACCTATAGCAAATAAAGCTTTATAGATGTAAGTAGGAAAATGGTGATAATAAATTGCATTTTTGTTAATTAATATTAATTTGCAGTAAATAAAAATTGTAGATAAGAGGCATTGTTATATAATTTTCAGTTATTTAATTGATCCGTATGCCGCGTGTGTTCTTGTGACATATTATATTATTTTTTCTTTTGTTTGTTTTGGGAATATATACTAAATATATTCACATAAAATAAAAAAAAACTCAAAATGTTTGCTTATTTTATATTTTTTGACGTTTATGTCATAAAATTTTACGTTGTAATATTAATTTAAATTATATTATCAAGAAGCGCTTCAATTTATCGACTAAATATATTCTAAAAACTAAAACGTGACAACAACTAAATTATATTATACTTGTATATACCAAATCAGTGAAAAAATATTTTATTGGGTATATATACTGAGGAAACACCTAAAATATTAATTAAAAGACATTACCATGAGACCAACAACGGTTGTTACATTGTTCTCCAAATAAATCGTTTATGTATTAAAATTAACATGTTGAAATTAACATTATTATACATATGTAAATGTTGCTGTTGAAGATCAGTTGCTATTGTTATATTACCTATACTTATATTAAATTAAATAGCATATTTAGAAGGCCTAAACCCCCGCGGAATATATAAAACTTATAATTTTATAGACATAAACATAATTTGCTAATAGATTTCTTGCTCAATAGTAAAAAGTTATTTGGGAAACTCATAAGGAAAAAATGTTAAAGAAATGAATTATTGAACTAAATTAATAGACAAAATAATAGGTTGTGAATTTATACATTTTCTAGATTTTTATAATAATGACGTTTAATATTTATTAAAAGTATAAAAAAAATATAGTGTCGCTTCTTATAATTGTTGTAAGTTCCCTTTAAAGTCGCTTGCTTGCATATTTTAGAATAATTAAATTATAAATATTATACTTTTTGTAAAATAAGTGTTCAAACTATCCTTAAGTTCCATTTATTAACTCTCTTACGTCGTAGCTTCATTTATATTTTCATTTGAAACTATATTTGTGTCATTTAACATATAAACTCGAATGTTTCTGGAAACAAAAGAACTTCAATTCATTTTTTGAATTAATTACTATATATATATTTAGATTTAAGGCTTAGCCTTTTTAGCTTATGTGATGTGGTAGTGAAGTGTGCCTGTCTTAGGTTCTATTCCAATTCCTAGTTCTAGGCAAAACAGACATTAAGTACTAAGATTAATAATTTGTAATCTACATTACGTATGAATGAAAATCCAATCAACCAAACGTATAATTAACAATAATAATGCCATAATTAAATGAAATTATAATAATAAATGAATTCAAAATTGTGTTGATTATTTAAAACAGAATAATAATTGTAGTAATTAAGATAGAATGGCTTTAATTAGTTTAGTGTTTCCTTGAAAGACTATAGATTGTACAAAATAATTTATATAATGTATCTAATAATTTAAAACTTCTATCATAGCCATAATATTCTTCATAAAAAAATTCTAATGTTTGCAACGAAATCTATATTTTTCATTTAGACTTCTCGTGAGGCGTGCTACATCAAAATTATGACAGTAAATGTTGACAATAATAACAATATTTATAATTAAACTTATTTTATAATTCTCTCTATAGTTCTAGAAAACGGTTAATTGTCATCTACTTTACTTCTAGGTGATTTTATGTAATTAACGCTGGAAATGCCTAAATAAAGTAAATAATAGATTGATTTGTTAAAATGATGTTTTATTTACCTTCTTAGCCCAAAAGGAACACACATTGTTACATTTCAGTAATAAATTATAATTATTACAATAATATATTATTGTGTAAGGATCGTGCCATATGGCGTTCGGTGAAGTTTAGTTAGTTAGTTAGTTTATTACATTATTGAAATATTATATCATTATTTAAATAAAATTAACAATAAAAATTAATTTATTTCTCTTTAATTTTATAGCACACAATAAATGAAATAAGAACTGCCTCTTTTTTGTAAGTCCATTGGATAGAGGTTTTTTTTTTTGAACTCTTATGAAATAATAAGGTAATTAACTTGCTTTAGGCTATTTCCCTGGCGGGGTAGGCAGAGAGAACCTTAATAAATAATAACTTTGCACAAAACTACCTATTTTTCTCTAACTTGAAAAATTATTTATTTTTTATTTATTTTATTCTCCCTTATTATATAGGCCTACATAGAATTTGCTAATAGACAAATAAAACATTTATGCTTAAAATTAACTTATTATCTTAATAAAATGTTACGTTCTTATGTCCCCGTTAGAAAGTGTTAAAATCATTTTTGTTTTAATTTCGAACTATACCGGGACGAATTTGTGACAAAAATAATATGAGGAAAACCATACCATTTTATTTTTGAACTATCAGCGCCCCGCGGTTTCACCCGCGTAGCTCACGTGGGTATACGGGAATAAAATATGGCCTATGTTACTCGCTGATAAAGTAGCTCTCTATGGGTAAAATAATTTTTCAAATCGGTCAGTTTCGGAGGCTATTCAATGTAAAAAAACAAACAAACAATAAAATATTCCCTCTTTATAATACTATTACATCAAGACATTGATTATTATTTAAATACAAAACAGCGCCATCTACTAATACATTTATAAACAAACTACAAACATTGAATAGGTCGCGTTTTCAACTAAAAGCAAAGTCCAAGAATTGACAAATTGTTGTCATTAGTTTGCCGCTAGATGTCATGACTAGTTTCAATCGCTACTTATGCTGATAAATTCTGTTAATACATATTTTCTTTTCATGACCTTTTGTAGTTGTAAATTTCAATTCCTATTCAATATATTTTATAACACTTACACTATAGCGGTTGTTAGTCTAAGTACTCTTAATTAGAACACTCTCTGGTTACTGTATTGAAGCGACCACCACCTTACCTTCGTAAGCCTTTTTTTTGGTTTTTCAACGAAATACTTTACGCACCGTCACCCCACCCGGGGGGAAGGGTAGTGTGCGGGACTCCCGAGGACCGTTGAGTAAGGGCCTGCTCCGGCCAAAGGTGGTAGAGTGTCCGGGGTATACCCACAGACACTCCGCGGTACCCCTCATCGCCTGAGTGGAGGTGTTTACGAGGATATCGGCACAGCCTTCACTGCCGTAAACACCTCCGTTGACCGGCCCGCACTACACGGCGGGTACCACTTGCCCCCCGTCAGGGGGCGACGGGGATAGCCAGGGGTACCGAGTTTGATCATTGATCTGACTCCGAGGTAAGTGGCTTAAGCACTTGTGTTACGGATATCAGAATCAACAGTGGTATTACAAATAAATATTTAAATTTGATATTGGATATTAACACCCAGACACAGAACAAACACAAGTACTCATCACACGAAAGTTTGTTCTGGGTGGGGATCGAACCCACAACTCTTGGTAGGATCAAAATGCGCCATCGAGCCGGTCAAACAGAACCAATGGAAAGCTACTTTATCAGCGAGTAACATGGACTATATTTTATACCCATATTCCTACGGGAACGGGCATTACGCGGGTGAAACCGCCGGACGCTGGTAGTTCAAAAATAAAAGCTTCTTTTAACGATTTATTTCTTTGCCACCATAAACCAACAAATATTGTTATCACACCCTCGCACGTACTCATTTGTCCACAAAATCCTATTATTGCCACTTGACTTCCCCCTCAGTTCAACCCCTGTGGGAAAAAGCAACCCTCTAATACGCAGTAGTGATCCAAAAATCATTTGAGGACGAGGTAGGGATTACTGTTTATTTATTTGAAGATATGCAATTGTATTATAATAATTAGGTAATTAAAAGCATTTTAGGTCAGTGAATATGTCCCACCCTTGTGCGCGGGGGTTGCTTGTCAAATTCGTACACAGCCACCCTCATACGTTAAAAGAGGAACGAATATTTCATAATACTTACTAAATAATTTTATATAAATATTTTTATATTAGAGCGGTGGTAGATTGAACTAATACAATTTGGCGTAGTAATGACTCTGTCCTATGCACCAAGGGTTGTAGGTATTCTCATCCAGAACAAAAAACCGTGTGATGAATACTTGCATATATTTTGTGTCTAAGTGTCAATATTTAATAATTATGCAGCTGCTACTTATTCTACTGCATAAGCTACTTAATTACATCGATGAAAATGTGATAATAAAAATGTCAATAAATTCAATCACAAATTGTCTACTTTCTACAACATTCGTATTTTACTCACCCCATAACGTTAGGGGAAGTTTGCGGATCAGGAGGCGTGCACAGCGCTGATAAGAGGAGGGTGGGGGTGAGATATGAATAACAGTTAAAGTATAATCAGGTTATGTTGGTGCTAATATCACTTGCCAAATTGATATTAACGTTATTTTATTGCCAAATCAATTACAAGTAAAAAAGAAAGAAAGATAGTTTATTCAGAACATGTGGATCGATACATTGGAGTACGTATCTGTATGGATGAATGAAGCCGTCTGTTTATAATCCTAATAATATTATAAATGCGAAAGTTTGTATGTATGGATGGATGTTTGTTACTCTTTCACAATAAAACTACTGAATGGATCTTAATGAAACTTTAGAATAATATAGCTCATACACCCGAATAACATATAGGCTATGTTTCATCGATGTAGGTACCACGCGAGCGAAGCCAGAAGCTAGTATCCAAATAATAGGTTATTACTTGTTAAATGTACCCATTTAACAAAGACAAGGAGCAAGGTGCCCCTTGCTTCTTGCGGGTTTCTCACTAACTCGATACAAGAGACTGGACATACGTGTGTCTGGTTGGTGAAACTCAACATTATTCCATCATCTTCCTAGCGTTATGTCCCGTGCTTAGACAGGGTCCGCTTAGACCATGATCCAGGATTTAGCGAGTCTGGTAATTACATTGAAGCGACTGCCGATCTGACCTTCGTAACCCTAAGATAGGGGAACCAGACAATTTTTGGATCATGGTTACAAATTCAAAGTTGTTTGAATTTGCAGGTTTCATCACGATGTTTTCCCTCACCGTCGAGCTAGTGGTATAAATATGTACATACATAGATTTTTTAAAATCTAGAGGTACATGCCCGGGTTTGAACCCGCACTCCTCGGTTAAGAGGCGCGTGTCCTTACCATTGAGCTACCACCGCTCAAAAATGAAACTCAACATTAATATAGCTTATTATTTCGTCATCTGGACACGCTAAGATTTTTTCGTATGTCCACATAGTGAAACTTAAATTATATCACTTGCTATGTATGTATAATAACGTTTTTAAAAATGTACTAGCTAAAAACTCCAAGAACGGTTGGAAAAGAACCCCCGGCGAACTTTTTTTTGATTTTTCAAGAAAAACCTGTCTTTTTGATTTTTCAAGAAAAACCTGTTCAAGATTTTCCCTAGATATTATTTTTCCTGTAAAACCACAATATCTTATTGAAGTGATTAGAACATAAACATAAATTCAGCTTAGTCAAGTTGTTTTTTTAATTTTACCGATACTAAAAAAACAGAAATTAATTTTTATATGTAAAATAAAGAAAATGATAAAACAGCAATCATGACAACTAAGGTCGAAACATTATCATTGCAAAAAAAATCTGTTAATAAACCATGGGTTAAATGTTTTTCTGTAACAAGGTCTAATATAGGTACCCTGAATTAGACCCTCGTCACAGAATACAAAAACAAATTATTTTTTTAAGTACCTACCTAAGTAAGTTAGGGACAATAAGGGCAACGGAGATTACAAAGTAATCGACCCATCTTTTAATTAAATTTTAAATACCTTAAAATTAATTAACGGCGAAGATTTAACGGTAGCTAATCCTTTTAGCCGCGGAAAAATAGCGGGATTAACTTTTTAAAAACTTAAGCCACGGGTTTGGAGTTCGTCTTTTTGCCATTCTTTTAATAGAATAATTTAGTTTTAATTTTTAGACGTAATTTGAATGTAAACATCTATATAGAATTTTTTTTTTTTTATTTCTAAATATAAAAAGTGCTTTATGCATTTAGAGCGTATAAGTATAATAACTATAACTTTTTATAAATGCACTGTTTATACCACGGAATAGTAAAAACAGAAGGACTTCGCACCACTGCCTAGGCGTTTAGGTATCTGCGGAGCTCCAAACTTGACAAGCAACTTAGACCACTTATTGAAATAGGCGCTCCAAATGTATGTTATCTGGTATCCGTAAGTCTCACTCACACATGCATATGACGAATTACGACAATGACGAGATGCAAAAGTGACGAGTTGCGAAAATGACTAGTCGCGTTTATGACGAGTTGCAACTAATCCGTTTAGTTAACTAGTTAGTTACATAAGTCTAATGTATGTACCTATATACCGTTATGATACATTACTATGACATTAAGATTTCATAGTCGCGCATTAATTGCCTACCTAAGTAATTAAGATGATAATAATAATTAACTCGGCGATAATTAACCACGCAAGAACTACACGACTAATGACATAAACTGATTTTAGTTGCTTATAAACGTCCGAAAGAAAGACAATGCAAGCTATTTAAATTACTTACTAAATTGTATGATAGTTTAAAAAGAGGGTTATGGTCACGGACTACTAAAAAAAGAAGGACTGTGCGCATCATACTACAGCGTTATGTCACTCTTATGCACGTGTGAGTGAGATTTTAAGAGCTCATTTGGCATGTTTATTTCAATGTGTGATGCAGATCCCTAAATGTCTAGTTTGTGGCGCGGAGTCCTTTTTTTTTTACTAGTCCGTGGTTGTGGGGATTAAAATAGCGTTGTGATTAAACGAAAATAACCATTTGAAACAACATAAAACTTCCTCATCTTATTGAATTTAGTAAGTAAGTTCTAAGTAAGTAAGTTCTCCAGACTGACACACCAATTCCCCAGTTCCAAACTAAGCTTATGCTTGAATATACTTGACGTTTATAAACATCCATGACTCGAGTACAAATGTCCATGTTCATCACACGAAACATTTGCTCCTAGCGGGGTTCGAATCCGCGACCCTTGGTTTCGTCACCAGAGTCTCTGACCACTCGACCAGCGGGCCAGTCAATGAAACTGTATATACATTCATAAGTGTTCTGTAATAGTCTATTATTATAACATTCCAAACAGACACTTTAATTTTATTTATATACTTATATAGATTTATTTCGTTGGCGTCAATAAATTAATGTGAATATTTAGTGCCTATCCATCATAAATGAAGTAAATAATAATATTCTGGATATAAACCACATAGTTTTTATCTTGAATCGCCCCTTGAGAGCAAAATTGGTAATTAATTCGCGAGCAACGCCGCGGCACGCGACTAGCACACTCCTGCGCATTTCTGTAACAGATTAGGAGATCAACGCAAATATTTGTGTGAGTGTGTTTGTCATACAAACACACTCACACAAATATTTGCGTTGATGATGAATAATTTTGATAGGTTTTTTTAATACTAGCTTCTGCCCGCGGCGTTGCTTGCGTGGTACATCGATGAATAGCTTATGCGTTATTCTAATGTATAGGCTATACTATTGTAAAGTTTCATTAAAATGTATGCAGTACTTTTTGCGTGAAAGAGTAAAAAACATCCACACATCCATCCATCCATACAAACTTTCGCGTTTATAATAATAGTAAGATAATTAGATATGATCAATGGTGATAAGTACGCATTTCTTATGCAGGATGCAGGTTCAACCCGGGTACGTAATTCTCATCTATACTAATAGCTCGGTGTTGGATAAAATAGTTATAAAAAAACTACAATATTTGTACTTATCACTAGTCGACTTTTATGAAATGCTAGGTAAGGAATATAGTTGATCAATTATTTTTGTTTCCCAGATAGAGATTGCAATCCAACGGCATTTTTTGCTGGATGCAACACATGACGCTGCAGTCAGCAGAGCTAATATTGTTCTGCTCCCAGCTGGAATGCTGGATGCAGCATTGCAATCTTCAGTAGGCATTGAAATCCAGCGGCATTGAACCAGCTCAAATTCAAATTCGAATTCAAAATGTCTTTATTTATATAGGCCTTAAAAAAAAGCACTTATAAATCGTAAATTTTACCAAATCTTTAGAGCAATATGAATCTACCACCGGTTCGAAATGCTGATTCTACCGAGAAGAAACCGGCAAAAAACTCGGTAGTTACTCTTTACAGCGTCAAAATATACATGATTAATATACACTTTTTTTAAAGTTCTAAACCAAATCATACAATCAATGACTGTGGGAGATGACATTTATGATTACAATAAAAGTGTAAGATTAACCAGAGCAGACCAGCCCCAAAATGTGGCACCTGCTTATGTCACTGAATCCAGCACATCTTATATTGTACTGGTCTCAGTTTTAGAATCTCTAGTCCCAGACCAACATGAAACACATTTAAAACATTCAATTCGGATAAAACCGTCGTACAAAGTTAGTTTCACGCTTGGCCTGGTTTTGACGCAAGTGACGTCACACTGCGCTAGCGCTGGGAGCAACGACAGTATTTTGTAACATACAAGTGACTCCCACAATGCTGTGCAGACGTCTTGACTTAAATTTGTATTCTTACTTTTCACAAGTGAGTTGAGTCGGGAACAATTTCGAGTTTAACGTAACGCACATTTAATAAGGGTGAGTATATTAATTATCAAAAAATAAAACTGGCTGGGTTAGATGGAAAATTGTGAAAAAGTAGTGACAAGTGGCTAGTTGTTTATAATCAGCCCCATGTTGGTCTGGGACTCAAAAATAATGTAAGTACCAATCGTGTTCCTTGCCTAGTATGTGGTAAAATGAGACTAATAGTGTTGGGTTTGTGACAATTTAGGCGAGCTAGCCACTTGTCACGATTTTTTCACAATCTTTCATCCAACCGAACTTAACTATGTATAATTTTGGCTGAATGTGGTTTAATTGTATATTTTTTATTATTTCATGACCGATTTTTTTAAAGAGCTTATTGTCCATAATTAATGTGTATATCGAACTTTTGTAGCCATTAATTGAGGGAACTAGTCAAATTAGATTACGGTTACATATGACAAGCTCGATGGCGCATTCGGTAGTGACTCTGCCCCATGCGCCAAGAGTTGTGGGTTCGATCCCCACCCAGGACAAACATTCGTATCATGAATACTTGTGTTTGTTCTGTGTCTGGGTGTTAATATCCAATATTTAGTATATATTTGTAATACCACTGTTGATTCTGATATCCGTAACACAAGTGCTTAAGCTACTTACCTCGGAGATCAATGTATGTGATGTCGTCGAATATTTATTATTATTATTTATATATATATCCATAGTGATTTTAATGTGCAGGTATCTCACAATTTTCCCTCACAGCCTAAAGTAAATACTGTGTCAAACAATTATTTTCAAAAAGTGAAAAAATAACAACGATAAAATTACATATTTTTCGAAATGGTGTCATTACTTGAATTTTTAAAGTCGGTCCACAGTTAACGGAGAAATCGGTGCGCATACATTTAAATATGTTATTTACGTATATAAATATGTAGGTACGACTAGAAGTTCGATTCATAAATCAATACTTACATTTAAGTGGATAAATTCCCAAATATTTTTTTGCCATTTACAAGTAACTCTCGAGTTTCTTGCCGGTTTCTTCTCTATAGAGTCTACCTTCCGAACCGGTGGTAATACTTTTTTTTCTGTTTAAATTGACTATTTATAAGTGTCTTTTTTGAAGCCTATATAAATAAAGAGATTTTTAATTGAATTGAATTGAATAATGGTGTAGGTAACATGTTTATCAATAGCGCAAGTTTCGTTTAATTTTGCAGTTATATTAGACCCCTTTAAGTATAAAGTTTGGTAATAATTATCTTCTTCTTGTGACATAGCTAAATATTATTGTTTTTTTATTTGCAATAGAATGCCGGCTCTTCACCATATTTGTAGTGCGATGATGCATATTATTGCAAGACCATAAAAAAAAAATAATAATAAAATTCTTCAGACTGACACCAATTCCTTAGTCCCAAACTAAGCTTATAAGCTTGTGCTATAGATACTAGGTGAACGGATAGAGATACTTATCTACGTTTATAAACATCCATGGCTTGGTTTCATGGCCAGAGTATCTGACCACTCGACCAACGGGCCAGTCATTTGTCGGCAAAATCAATCAAAATAAAAATCCCCGGGTTGCAGTGTGTCGGAGCCGCGGAGGCAGCCGCAAGCGCACTGATATACCTACCTATTAATATTTGATATATGCGCAAGCGTGCGGCACATAAATGTATTACCACTGCTTTTCCCCGCGGCCATCTGTTTGGGTCCAGCACCTAATTTAGAACTGGGGCAAAACCGCCGGAAATAGCTAGTTATTTATAGTTTTTGGTTTCAATTATTTTTTAATTGACCGTACTTTATATCGGCGCCCGAGTTGACGACAAAAAAAAAATTACAAAATGTAAAGGTGCCAACTTGCTTAAGCAAGCCAGTTAACGAACAAGTCATAAAAAGAAACAAAAACTCGAATGGAAATTTCTCTCTGTTCCTTATTTTTCGAACCGGATTCGATCTTGCACTCGTCGTTTAACGGTGTGTGACCGTTCACTTTACACATAGGTACATATCATCACGCCCGTAAGCCCCGAAGGGCAGAGTCAAAGCGGCAGCTAGTCCCCTTAACCACATTCAGCCAAAAAATTAAACTGGGTTAGATGGAAAATTTGGTTTTGTAACCATGATCCAAAAATTGTCTGTTCCCCTATGTCCGAAGGATTACGAAGGTCAGATCGGCAGTCGCTTTAATATAATTACCAGACTCGCTAAATCCTGGATCATGGTTTAAGCGGACCCCGTCTATACACAGGGCATAACAATATAAAAAAATAAAAAAATTGCCTAAATGTAGTGACAAATGGCTAGCTCGTCACCTACGCAATCACACTCCAAAAACCCGACCATTAGACGCCTTTTACGCTAGACAAGGAACACAGTTGGCACCCTAATTTTTAACACCTGCCAAAATGGCACAATTTTTTCTTTAACTTTATTCTTTTTTTTTCAGATGGCGTACCTATTTGCCATTTTAACACCAATTATAGCAGTAATATCTATTATTTTGTACTATATATACTTGAATCCACCACCCCCTCTGCCCAAACTAGACAATGATGCCTGGTGGGGTCTTGATATCCTGAAAGGGAGACAGGATACCAGCATCCGTGACTTCAGGATACAGTTCCGGGATGACGTAAGTAACCACATTATTTACAATAATGTATTTTCCTATAGCAGTAAAAGTCGAAAGAATAGACAGCATTAAAAAACAATAATTCTATTTAGTCCGTCAGTTAAATTATACAAAAACACTATACACATATTTTTCGCTTTATCAAATGAATCACAAAGATAAAGAACATGCAAGTTTTGGAGTGGGGGCTTTGTGACGTCACTATTTTGTAAAAAAAATACGAAAATGTGACGTCACGCGCAACTTGAATGCATTGTATCTTCTTCAATGTTTATTTGACAAATAAATAAAAAAATACATGTTCAATATTTTTTTATTATGTAACTGACAGACTAACCAGAATTTTTTACTCATCTAGCCTATTGTGTTAAATGGGTAAATACTGGGGATTGCAATCCAGCGGCATTTTTGCTGGATCTAGCAGAGCTAAAATTATACTGGAGTCAGCTCAATTGCTTGATCCAGCATCCAATCACCAGTAAAAATTAAATTCCAGCGGAATTAAACCAGCACATGTCGCTGGACTAGCACAGCTAAAATTCTTTTGGGGTCCCAGATCATAATAGTACATCCTGATGAATCCCGATCCCGGGTATACTGGATTTATCGAGTCTTACCATTAGATTGAAGCATAGCCCAATAGAAAAAAATCACTTATCCAAAATTATAGGAATGAGAAGCTTTCTTCATTATGATTTGGTATAATACATTATAATAAAATGCAAAGATATAGCCCGGTTTTAAACGAAGACGAAGACATGTCGGCACATTCTCCGGTGGCATAAAAATGGATTATGCAATCACTGAACTGCTTTCTAAAATATTCAAGAGCTATGTAGAATATTTAAGAAAGCTATTTTCTAATATAATCTTGAGCTATGTAGAATATTTAAGAGAGCAGTTTTTGATGTTTACTTCATATAAAATGGTATTTTTTAAGCTGGTTTTAGTTTAGTTTTATTTTTGGATGAACGTGGTTAGAGGGGCCCGCTGCCCCTTTGACTCTGCCTATCCCTTCGGGGATTATGGGCGTGATATTACGTATGTAGGTATGTATGTAAAACGGTATTAAATGTTTACATTATACAGGGTCATTTGTAAAACATTAATAACTATGCAGGAGTAGATTACTGACGTCATAAACAATAACATTTGTTCTACGAATTTTCTAAAATTGACAAAAATACCATACAAACTACCTAAGCTGTTCGGTCATTTATTTTGGAAAACCGTTTTTTTTTTGTCGATATAGGAAAAGTCGTAGAATAAACATTTACACGTTCTTTATAATATCGGTAATCTACCTCTGCGAGGTTATTAATATTTTACAAATGACCCTGTATACTTAGCTTGCTATATATATTGTAAACATTGAATACCGCTTAAAAGACATAATATACAAATAATGTTTAGAGATAACGCGGTAAAATTACAGAAAACATTTAAATAACCAGAATAATTTTGTATCGAAGGTCAGATCAATGTAATATAGGGTCATGGTCCAATTGGACCAACTTATTGGTACGTAAGGAAGATGACGACAGTCTAGGACCACAAAGTGAATACTAATGAGTATTTGATGAAAATTACAGCGACGTCTTACAACAAGAACCTATTGCAAATCTAAATCTAATTGCATATGCACAAACCTAGTAAATAATTAATAGGTATATATTCATGCTGCTGATATATACTTGCATACCTAATCGTACTGTAGATGTACATAAAAATCACATATATGGCACTGCTTATCTTAGAGACTGTTGGAAGATATTTCCTTTAACATAAGTCTATTCATTCATTATCAGTGATAGGATTAGGTAGATTGAATTAGGGTTGATCTGAAACGTATATATTATTATGGATATTCCTTCTGAATTTTGGAATCGGATGATTTTTTCCGGAACTTTAAAATAAAAGAGACGCGACGTAAATTATACTGAAAATGTGTGGCGCATGCACTTGCACCGCACCACCGCCTCTTCTGTATAATTTACGCCTTATATTTGTATGTAATTTAAAATCTCACTTCAATTCGTTTTATTATTCCACTGATAAATTAAAATAAAATCCAATAGTTTTGATATCTTCCTATAGTTTTGTAAATATTGAGTAGTAATAATATAATTACTAACAAAAACATTTGTTATTTTAATTCGGAAATACCGGAAGTAGTTCCAGGCTTATCCATGTTATTTTTCTGTGAGCAGTTTTGATATAAGTACCAAAAATCAATCAACGTACTCCCATCACTGTTCATTATTTATATCTTTAACTAGCTGACCCAGCTAACTTCGTTATGCACAGTCAATCGAGTTAAATAAATTGAGATGTAAGCTATCCTATCTTTCAAGTTGGATCAAACTGCACACGGTGCGCAAATTTGGTTAAAATCGGTTAAGTAGTTTCGGAGTCCATCGCGGACAAACAACGTGACGCGTAATTTATATATATTAAAATTAAAAATACAAATTATATGTACATACATATGTATCGCCTCGGCCGGAATCCCCGAAGGGTTAGGCAGAAACAGCAAGTTAATTAAACCACATTAAAATAAAACCGAGTTGGGTTAGATACAAAATAGGGGGAAAATGTTTCTTGTGATGAACATGGGCATTTGTGCTTGAGTCATCATCCTCGTTATGTCCCGTGATTAGTCGGGGTCCGCTTAGACCATAATCCAGGATTTAGCGAGACTGGTAATTACATTGAATTGCATACTGAATTAAATACGACTGCTGATCTGACTTTGTGACCCTTGGATAGGGGAACCAGACGATTTTGGATCATGATTACACATCCATAGTTGTTGGAATATGTAGGTTTCATCACAAAGTTGGTCTCGAGACATGGATGTTTATTAATAAATTTTCCTGACTGACACACCAATTCCCTAGTTCCAAACTAAGCTTATGCTTGTGCTATGGATACTAAGTGAGCGTCTAGCCCATACTTAAAAACGTTTATAAACATCCATGACTCGAGTACAAATGTTCATGTTCATCACACAAAACATTTGCCCCTAGCGGGATTAGAAGCCGCTAGCCTTGGTTTCGTGGACAGGGTGTCTGACCACTCGACCAACGGGCCAGTCAAATTCTTTATATACGTATTTGAGTATATCTGTTACCTTGTATCCATAGCACAAGCATAGATGCTTAGTTTGGAACTAGGGAATTGGTGTGTCAGTCTGTAGATTTTACTTAATTATTTATTTTAATTTATTATTTATGTTACAGATGGTTCAAGACCTCAAGTATCGCCTACAAAACCCTCGCCCCTTCGCCCCACCGCTAGAGGGCGTTGGTTTCCAATATGGCTTTAACAGCAATGAACTGCAAGGCTGGTTGAAGTATTGGGCAGAGAATTACAATTTTACAGAAAGAGAGAAAGATATGAATAGATTTCCTCATTTCAAAACGAATATTCAAGGGCTGGATATTCACTTCATGAGGATTAAACCTAAGGTATGTGTCATTAAACTTATTATTTTTAAATCACGCTAAATAGCGGTACACAAGTATATTACTTATGGTGCGCAGACCTGGTCTTTGACTGAAAAGCAGAAGTCCAAACTCAAGGTTTGCCAAAGAGCAATGGAGCGCAGCATATTAGATGTTAAAATCTCCGACAGAATCAGAAACACCACGTTGCGCTCAAAAACTCAGATCGCGGATGTTGGAGCTGTAACCGCAAAGTTAAAGTGGAGTTGGGCGGGCCACGTATGTCGCATGGAGCCGGACCGGTGGGCGAAAATAGTCACGAACTGGATTCCACATGATGGACACCGAAGACGCGGCCGTCCAAGGCGTAGATGGCGGGATGATCTCGCAAATTTCTTGCCAAAGTGGGAAGAAGTGGCACAGTGCAGAGAGGAGTGGCGGTCACAGGGGGAGGCCTTTGCCCAGCAGTGGGATTTAAACGGCTAAATAAATAAAAAAAAAAAAAAAGTATATTATATTCTGGTTTACGATACTTTGTTACAATTTTTTTTTTTTAAAGTTTAGTAGTTAGTCAGTCGAGAATACGAGAAATTGACGCAACAGCTTGGTATTTCTCGAAAAAAGGGTCAACCTCGGAATTAAAGGTAAAAAAGTGAAAATTCTTTTAAGTCTTTATTTTGTCATTCTAAAATTTGTCTCAAATGTCTCATGAAATCTCGTGTCCGCGTCTTAAAAATATCAAGTAGAAAAAGAAAAAAAAATATTTAAATTATTTATTTCTCCATATCTATTTGCAATTTTGTTTCATATTGGAGGGGATATAATTATCTTTAACTATTGTTTGAAACTTTTTCTATACATGGAACCGTTTCAACCGGGGGCCCAGATTGTGAAGCACTCACCCATACCTTCGTGCTCAGGGTTATTCAAGAATCCCAGTCTATTACACGTTTTTTTAACCGCCTAAAAAAAGGGGGGGAGGTTCTGAATTCGCCTGAATTTTATTTTTGTATGTTATGTTACTTGTTAACCGATTTTCAAAATTCTTTTTTTATTCAAAAGGTTTTGGTATTTTTTTTTTATTCAAAAGGCTTTATAACAAATTACCTTACTAATAACAATTTTGAAAAAAATGAGTATGAGTATCTATTAACCTACTATTGATTCTGTATCTTCAAAACCTATTTTACCACCTTTCACCAAGAAACAACAAATTGCAAAATTCCAAATTGATGACGACCGTATAAAATTAAGCGAGCTGGTTGGCAGACTCCAAAACTACCTGATTATTGTAAATATTTAAATAAGTACGTGTTAAAGTTTAATACTTTTATCTAAGCAGTCGATGAATTTATTTTATACTTTTTTAGTGTTAAGATATTATTTAAATAGCTATTAGGGCAGGTTCACATTTGTGTTTTTTCATAAATATTTTTCGCGGGGTTTTTTTGTTAAGTCCCAGACCAACATGGGACAAATAACGTCGGATATTTTTTTATAAATTTTCTTAAAAAATCAAATTTTATTCAAATAGTAGTCATTTCTAACATAGCAAAATAAAGGTTTATATGAGTTTTCAGCTTTTTACCTCTCATTCTGAGGTTCCACTCCTGTTTTCTTTCAAGACTGCACAGGATCTAATGTAGCACTTTTAGCTCTTAAAAGCACGCCAAATGAGATCGGTCGTATTTACTCCGGAATAAACGTATATGATGTTTTCCATTTCAGGTCCGTCCGGGTGTAGAGGTTGTCCCGCTGCTCATTCTTCACGGATGGCCAGGATCCATTAGAGAGTTTTACGAAACTATCCCACATCTTACTGCAGTTAGCAAAGATAGGAACTTTGCTCTGGAAATCATTGCGCCGAGTCTACCAGGATTCGGATTTTCTGATGTGAGAACGTTTCTTGGGGTTTTCAAGAAGCGATGGATATATCTCTGATTTTTCATAAAGTTTTTTTCTAATACAATACAATAATTAGACATTTAACTTCCCGCCATTTTTCGTCCATCTGATACCTGACAACTTGACACCAATAATCTTTTCTTTTTTAACGAAATTAAAACTTTACATGTTTTCAGCCAGCATCACCAAAAAGTTTTCATATCATCATGAACAGTGGTTTACTCGTAGTAGCAAAATTAGGTATATTCTCAAAAATCTAAGCTAGTTCTTTTGTCAATACAATACATACATACATCCATATTATACCTTGTAGATACTTAGAATCCTTTTCTTAAAACTAGGGCGGACGAAAGCGCAGGAAATAGCTTTTCCCCTGTCCTATTTCTTTGGCCAAATTCTATTGGCCTTACAGATGAAATTAATCGTAAATAAATATTTCAGGCGGCCGTAAAACAAGGTTTGGGAGCTCCTCAAATGGCGGTCGTGCTCAGGAACCTCATGAAGAGACTTGGTCACAAGCAGTTCTACCTTCAGGGAGGAGACTGGGGCGGTGTCGTATGCAACTTTATGGCGACGTTATTTCCTCAGGTAAATGCTTACAAGCGAGTACGTCCCAGGTTGGTCTGGGACTTAAAAAATGTATGGAAAATGTGTTTCTTGGCTAGCATGTCGTAAAAGGCGACTAATGGTGAATTGTGATTATGATTGAGTAGGAAACAAGCTAGCCACTCGCCACTTCTCTTTCACACTTTTCGTCTTATTTAGATATATCTTCAAAGAGTGATTAAAGGATCTAACTGCTTCTTTGGACTCGGCCTACCCTTGTGGTGATAGGTATGTATGTATGTACTAGTAGCGACCCGCGGTTACACCCACGTAGTTCCCATTCCCGTAGGAATACGGGGATAAAATATAGCCTATGTTACTTACCGACAAAGTAGCTTTTCATTGGTGAAAGATTTTTTCAAATCGGTTCAGTAGTTATTATTAAATACAAACAGACAAAAAACGGATGAGGCTATCAATTCGACCCGTACATTTGTTTATGTATGACGATACATAACTTTGTACAGAATAGTCCTTTTTATTTATTAGATCAAGTTTTAGTTTATCGGACTCACTTTTATTAACTTTTTAGGACATCCTGGGTTTCCATGCAAACTTGGTCATACCATTCTCTGCCAAAGTGCCTCTAGTCTTGGGGCTCTTCGCGTACTTCAAATCGCTGATAGTAGACCAGGATTTAGCAGACCGGGTGTACCCGCTGTCCAAAACAATGTCTTTCCTTATGGAGGAGTCAGGATACTTTCACCTGCAAGCTACCAAGCCTGATACTATTGGTGAGTGTGTCGAGGATTAGCTTAAGCGTCGAAAGCAAGGATTGCAGGTTCGTGCCCGAAATGGGTCAAATATTTCTTGGTTAAACAGATAATTTAGTTTTGCAACTACAAATTATTGAACACTAGCTTCTGCCCGCGGCTTCGCTCGCGTTGTACATCGATGAAACATAGCCATAGTTATTCATAGTTATTCGGGTGTATGAACTATATTATTCTAAAGTTTCATTAAAATCAATTCAGTAGTTTTTTTTGTGAAAGAGTAACAAACATCCATCCATACATACAAACTTTCGCATTTATAATATTAGTAGGATAGCCCGCAGTTTTACCCGCGTTTATGGTTAATGTTAAATAGCGTAAAGCCTTCCTCGATAATTTAACTATAACATTACAAAAATATTTTTTCAATTTAGACCAGTAGTTCTAGAGATTAACGCATTCAACCAAACAAACAAACTCTTCAACTTAATATATATATATTTTTTTTTAACATTTGTGGAGTCCCATACAATATCGTTAAAATAATGATAACATTTGCCATAAAAATAAAATTAAATTGATTAATACCTTTTTTTATCTTCCAGGAATTGCTATATCGGATTCTCCGGCGGGTCTACTTGCTTATATCTTGGAGAAGTTTAGCACAGGTAATATTATTGCTTTGATTGTGTAAAGTATCGTTTTGATAGGTCTGCAATACATTTGTAATGGCACTTGGTACACAAGAGGCATTACAAATGTGATGACTGCATTAAAAAACTTTAATTCTATTTAGTCCGTCAGTTAGCTTATACAAAAATACTAGACACACATTTTTCGCTTTATCAAATAAACAAAAAATCTCAAAGATAAAGGGCATCAAAGTTTTGGAGTAGGGGCTTGCGACGTCACTATTTTGTAAAAATTTTACGAAAACGTGACGTCAATGTTTGTTAGACAAATAAATAAAAAAATACGTGTTTAATATTTTTTATAATGTAACTGACGGACTGAACAGATTTTTTTAGTCATCTAGCCTATTGTACACTGGCTACGGTGACTGCAAATGATCAGACAGGCAACCGTAAAAGCTAGTTTCCTAACATTTAATGCAGCCGTACTCAACCTTATTATTGTATAATAAATTGCCAAACTTCATAAAATAATGTAAAGATGTAAACACGTTTAAAAATAAGCTAAAATAATATATTTAAGTAACTTCCTTGTCTATGTATAAGAAATTACAATTTTCAACAATCTTTTTTAGCTAGCTAGTTCCAGAGAAAGAAATTTATCTTAACTTAAAATTAATTTCATGTATCTCATTATAAGTGAACTGTAAATTTTTATAAGAAATAACAATTCTTTAAACCTATATGAGCCACAAACACGTTTCAGTCAAAGTGTCGAGGGCCGCAAGCAGAAATTATTTAGAATTTACTTTTAAAAAATTTCTTAAAATAATTCAATAAAAAAGGTTTAAATTAAATTTGACACTTCAGATGGGCCAATAACAAAGGCCCGCGGGCCGCAGGTTGAGAGTACCTTAATTAATGTATATGTTGGTCTGGGACTTAAAAAGAATGTGCCAACGGTTTTCCTTGTCTAGCATGTCGTAAAAGGCGACTATAATGGTAAGTATATCTATTTTTAGGTGTGTGATTATGTAGACGATAAGGGAGCCACTTGTCGTTACTTTTTTTAAAAAATCCATCTAACCCAGCCCAGTTTTTTTTTTGCTGAATGTGGTTAAAGGGGCCTGCTGTCCCTTTGACTATGTCTACCCCTTCAGGAATTATGGGCGTGATATTATGTATGTAATTTAACCTAACCTTCTGCTGACCCCAAGGAACGAATCGTGAATACCGGGCTTTGCCTGACGGTGGTCTGGGACTCCACTTCACCAAAGACCAGCTGCTGGACAATCTGATGATGTACTGGGCTCCGAACAGTTTCGCTACCAGCGGGAGAATCTACGCCGAGTCTATGGCCAAGGAAACCCTGGACATGAAGTTGGATGAGTAAGTTTCTTGATGGCTAACACGAGGCAAAATTAATGGTTTTGGCGCCAATTGGGAGTGGAATAATAGCATACGTGGAGTAACAAAACTTGCTTCTTTTTCATTTCAATTGAAATAATGATTTTGTTCTATGTTGGTTTGAATCTTGAAAATAATATGGCAACTGTGTTCCTTCCTACCATGTCGTAAAATGTGACTGATGTATTGAATATTGGGTTTTTGGCAAGCCAGCCTCATATATCACTACTTGTCACCATTTTTTGCTTTACCCATCTCAATCTTATAAAAGTGGTTTACAGAACTTACTACTCCTTACCCATTAGAAAATTGTGGGTGATGACTTGACAATAATACCATAGTGGCCCCCCATCCCCCCCCCCCCCTGGACCAAAAAATATTGTATTCCCCCCCCACCCCTTAGATGCTTCACCCTACCCCCCCCCCCCCCCCCACCCAATTCTTTATGTACATATTACATTACTATTACTATAACTATTTTGATTATAGTTTTCACCGTCATCGATTTCATAATTCTCTTCTCTTCCGCAGCATACCAACTGATGTACCAACATGGATTGTCCAGGCCAAACACGAGATTATATACTTCCCACCCCCAGTGCTAAGACTGAAGTACAAAAACCTTCTGGGCGTCACAGTGCTGCAGAAGGGTGGTCACTTCTTAGCCCTAGAATTACCGAAGGAGTTTGCAACCGATGTTTTGAAAGCTGTTGACGAGTTTAGGAGGTACCGGAAGACGAAGGTGGAACTGTGATATTTTCAGAATCAAAACTATAGGGACTTATAAATACATAGATATAAATACGTTTTGTAAGTAAATATCAGGCTACATCACATACATTGATCTGACTCCGAGGAAAGCAGCTTAAGCACTTGTGTTACGGATATCAGAAACAACAGGGGTATTACAAATATATACTTAAACATTAGATATTAACACCCAGACAAAGAACAAACACAAGTATTCATCACACGAATATTTGTTCTGGGTGGGGATCGAACCCACAACTTTTGGCGCATGGGGCAGGGTCACTACCGAATGTGCCATCGAGCTTGTCAAAATACTTAAACATTGACGTTTCGGCCATGTTAAATGCGCATAAGACCACCAATGCTTTAGTTATTGTTCCGAGAAAACCAAAGTTGTAACGCGGCCTAAACGTCAAGCTGTAAGTACTCATAAACTAGTTAATGCATATCGCGTTTAGTCCTGTTACTCTGTAGTGATGATTCAATATGATAATTTTGTTATTAAAATTTGTTTTAAAAAAGTGCGTGCTATCTTTTATTACCATAACACCTGACAATACAACTTATTCATCTTTATAACATAAAATAACATCACGCCCATAATCCCCGAAGGTGTAGGCAGAGTCAAAAAGGCAGAAGGCCCCTTTAACCACATTCAGCCAGAAACAAAATTGGGCTGGGTTAGATGGAAAATTGTGAAAAATTAGTGACAAGTGGCTAGCTTGTCGCCTACACAATCACATATTCAAAACCCGATACACCATTAGTCGGCTTTTACGACATGCTAGGCAAGAAACACAGTTGGCCCATTCTTTTTTAAGTCCCAGACCAACAACAGACATCGGATCGGATAAATCAATTAATTATCGTTATCTTATAGTAAATAGAACAGCAGGTACCTTGGCTCACAAGACTTGCGTATGCCCTAATATACGCGTATACAAGCAGCGCCCCGCGGTTTCACCCGCGTAGCTCCCATTCCCTAGGGAATACGGGGATAAAATATACCCATGTTATTCGCTGGTAAATTAGCTTTCTATTGGTGAAAGAATTTTTAAATCGGTTCAGTAGTTTCGGAGCCTATTCAATGCAAACAATCAATTTTTTTTTTTATACTATATAATATAAGTAAATATGATTAGCATTAGAAAATATATCAGAATGAAAACGTATTTAAACCTAAAATGGCATAGACACAACACAAAAGATGACCGCAGCTGGGTCATTGACCCCACCAAAGCTAAAACTAAGCTCACTGGAGCTTGAAACGTTAAATTTGACCAGAGACCTGCCGTTAGGGGCCGCCCATTAATCACGTGATGTTTTTTAGACTGCTCCTCCTCTCTGGTGATACGTGGTGAGGTTTTGTACTACCCCCCCTCCCCCAGCTAAGATCACGTGTATTTTTTTTTTGTACATACTAAGTAGAAACGTTTTTATTGTAGGTAGGTTTTTTCGCGCATCACGCAGTGAATTTCTCTCAACCTCCGCGTAAGGATGCCTAAGTTATATTTCTTGGATTATTGGCAGGACAGGAATTAACATGATTGTTGACATTTTTCTTAGTACTTCATAAAAAATAAGGTTATCAGTTTACGCAATTTTGCAAGATTGTAAAAATAAACAAGGTTAAGGTTAAAGAAATTTATTATCAAAAAAGACAATTCAGTCGCTTACATGAGAACATATTTAAATTAAATAACACCATTTAGACATCGTTCCAACGTTTTGGTTCTATTAATTAAAAACGAATTCAGTACTGTAGCTAGGCCCATTTAGCGCATTATGTTTCTCATCTATTGTTTTAGTCACGTATTGTGCAAGTTTAGTTTTAAATGCACTAAATGAGCCCACATTCCTTAGATTTGTGGGTAATCTATTGTACAGCTGCGCTCCCTCGAAGGTGATCATTTTTTTGCCGTAAGTTGTTCTTACTTTGGGTAGTACGAAAAAACCTTCTCGCGTAGTGTGATGTTTGCGCGTGCGCCTAGGGTTATGCTAGTATGGAAAGAGCGTTTTTGAATCTTTCTAATTAGTATGCATGTATTGTAGACAGGGGCGTAGCTACCGCCGTATCTGCCGTATCAATTATACGGGGCCCCTGGGCCACGGGGGCCCCCAAAGTGCGCAAGCAAAAATTAAGAAAATCTTCAAAATTAATAAATCAGTTTGCCAAAAAAAGGCAAGGAGAGTGTATATTTAATTTGAATTTGAATTGTTTGTTAAACATTTTGAAAAAAGAGGCAGATAATTATGATTAATTTTATGCAAACATTTTTTTTCTTTTGTGAGAAATCTTTACCCTTCTTAAGGGCCCCCAAAAAAAAATTATACGGGGCCCCGCCAAGGCACGCTACGCCACTGATTGTAGATATAAAGTTGTTTGATCGCACCCTTATTCAAACAAAGAAATAACTCAAAATTCATGTTTTTGGAGATTTCATCAAAAAGTGTAATAACTAAACCGGTAGAATTGTTTCACTCGATCAGACATTGCAATACGACCAAATTCAGCGACAAAGAACGTAGTCCGTCTCTTTCTCACTAACGCGCGCGGACAAGTTGATACTGGTAAAGTGAACGATTCAGTGTTGCGCAAGCTTTGTTTGAGCTCGGATCGTTGCCGATTGGAATAAAATAGAAATAAAACAAAATAATTCGCTGTATTACTGGCAAGTAACTATTACATTTTCTATTATTTAATCTAAAAGTGCATTCATTCAGACTTATTTCACTTTATTGGAAAACATTTTGTAACTTATACTTTAAAATTTTAGACTTAATTCTGTTTTATGCGAAACAATTTATACTTTTTTATTTCTGTTCCAACTTAATGCAGTTTTCTTTTAAACTTTTCATGATATGCTGAACTTTAATAGGACTTATTTCACTTTTGTACTGTTATTCCACGGTAAACGTTGTAGATTTCTGAGTTGATTCTGTTTATTAATAATTTGCGACGAAATTTTATTATTTCTTTAAATTAATTAACTATTCAACTAACATAAAAATATAGCCTTCCAGTAACTTTAAGTGGTACCAACACTATTAGGCATTAAAATTAAATGGTTCTTAGTAATGGTATTTTTCATCTCCATTTAGTAGATATCGCATCATCATCTAGGGCGCGGAAAATATTAGGATTAGTTGAACAAAATACATTACCCGATGGCGATTCAAAAAAGGATAAGTATTGTAACGACAACAACAAAGCCGACTGTTAAGTAAGTCATTAATAAATAAGGCACGTTATTTTATGACATTATTTATTTTATTTGATAAATAGTTTGTAATTTGTTTATTTTTAGGAATTACAGATGACAAAGCTCTAATAATACAAGTTGCCTGGTACCACGATAGCGATAGTGACACTAGTTTGTGCTCCAAGGACGATGAAACGTCAATAAACCATATTGAACCTAATGAAAATGATGAGACAGTGCCTCAATCTTGTAAGACCTCATCTTCTTCGAGTTCACCGTCTGACTCGTCTGCATCCAGCTCATCGTCAAGTTCGGATTCGGAGTATGAAACTCATCCGCCTACTAGCAACGAAGTTGATGACAACAACAAAGTTGATGAAAGTTACGAAAATATATCTCCAGAGGACTAGATCAGTAAAAGATTACAGTTATTGTGAAACTGTTTCTTTTTATCATTGAATTTATTATTTATTTATTACTTAAATAAGTAAAAATTACAATTACTTTTTTTCAGGATTCACGCTTTTGTAGAAGGCTATAGACTCTAAATTATCAAATATCTCCTGTCTATACGGACGAAAGTGATGTCAACCTGAGTGACTCTGAACCAACTTTTATTGACAAGGGGCCTACAAGAAAGGAGAACTATTTATTTAATGAATATTCCTCTAATATTTCATTTGAATCCAGTATGGCTGAAACTTCTCCTAAAATAGGGCGCAAGCGCATAA
Source organism: Glyphodes perspectalis (assembly GCA_951394215.1). NCBI lineage: Eukaryota > Metazoa > Arthropoda > Insecta > Lepidoptera > Crambidae > Glyphodes > Glyphodes perspectalis. The sequence continues at coordinate 10,185,014 of OX596223.1, read as the reverse complement.
AGAACTCTTCAAAATAGAAACGAAACATATTAAACGTTTGCGTAATAAAAAAAATAAATAAATCATATGTGTCAAAATCACAGAAGAAAGTTTCAGCCCGGTGCCTCAAAGAACCTCCTTGCACGGATAAATGTAGACTTAAATACATACATTCGTATGTATGGGCGTAAGCAGAGATCACGTACTCCCATTTACTACGATCCTGACTTACATCTTTCGCTTCTTCTACATTCATAAGTCGTTTCATACACACTCGTCGGTTAAGGGTGCTGTTTACGTGACCTTTTGTTAACACTTTACCAATCTGGTCATGGAAAGTCCGTCTAGGTTTTTTCCTCCCGACAGCTCCATTTACACCTGCCTTATATATTTCTTTCGTCAATCTTCTTTCATCCATTCTGTCAACATGCCCAAACCATCCAAGCATGCCTTTTTCAATCTTAGTCACTACATCTTCTTTCACTCTACATCTTTCTCTTATTTCTTTGTTTCTTATTCTCTCATCTTTCATCTCATCTCTACTGCATTTATCCTACACTCGTGCTTCTTCTGCCACACCCAGCATTCACTTCCATACATAAGTGTGGGAACCAACACTCCTGTATGAACTGCCAGACGTGCTTTCTCAGACACTTTCCGACTGTTCATAAAGGAATGCAGCGCACCATTCACCATGTTGCCCGCATTCACTCTCCTCTCAATATCACTCTCACACTTTCCATCTCTTGTAAACTTTGTTCCCAGATATACAAACTCATTCACTTGTTCTACTTTTTCACCTCCAATCAAAACATCACATGTAGTCTTCTCTTTATCCCTTTCAAAGACCACAACTTTCGTCTTACTAACATTTACATTCATCCCTTTCTTTTTTAAAGATTCATACAGGACGTTCATCATCTCCTGCAAGTCCTCAGCTGAAACGCAAGTAGGCTTAAATGCGTTACAGATATAAATTATTTTGAAATTTTAGGGATTTAGGAGAAAGCAAAGAGCATACATAAAATCGTGTATGATTGACATTGAGCTAAATATAAATACACGAACGCGGCGCAACTTCGAAATATTAATAAAGCATATAACTTTGTTCTTAACGGTACTAAAATCAAAGTTTACAAAACAATTTTTTAAGTCAACTTTAAATATAACTGACCGAATGATATTTACAATTCAGGCTAAAGTCTATGTATAATCTTTTGTTGATTTTATTAACCTACTTTTGTTAATAATTTCAGAAAGTGTTTTTTTGTTACTGTGTTTTGGTAGGTACTAACCTATCTAAATATATATTGTATATATATAATTTTTATTATCTGTTATTTGATTAGATACCTTACCATACATGTTAGTAAAGTTTTTGACTGAAAATAAAAAAAAGAGACTGAATAATCTGTTTTATTTTTAACAAGATTCATCAAAATGTTTTCTGTTATTATTACTATATTGAATTATTCCTAAATAGCCCTTTGGCAATTCGTATATATTTAATTAAAAACTGAAATAAAAATAAAAACACCAAAAACTTGTAAATAATTTTAAAATAAAACTGCATTATTTTGATTTACATCCTACCATTTCGAATGAACTAAAAAAATATTTTATTATAAACAGAGTTAAGTACGAACTTTTTTTTTTACTAATTTAAATAAATAACTTATTTTTATAAATGAAGGTATTTTCTATAACAATTTATTACTATGTTTATTAAACTATCCATTTCTATTTTTAGAAATTATTTATCTCATTTAGTTAATTTTTAATTAAATATTGAAGTACCCTGTGCCAAAGTGTCAAACTTTAATTGCGTTTTTCCACAAATATGTAAATTTGAGTTACTTCTTTGTTTGAATAAAGGTGCGTGATGTTCATTAATTTAGTCTCTGTGTATATTTTTGTCGTAGGTGTTAGGTGGTATTGAAATAGAGCTTTTATAGTTTTGTTTTGGGCAATTTGAAGTTTAGTTAATTTTGTTTTGCCAGCACTCCCCCAAATATCCAATAAATAAAGTAAGTGTGGTTTTACCAGGGAATTGTTTATGGTAAATTTATTTCGGTTTCGAAAATAAATACACGTGATATCTTCTTCAACCCCCCTGCCCCCCTTGTGATATTTGGTGATTTTTTTCGGACCCTCCTCCCCCCTTTATGCCTCACGTGATGAATGGACGGCCACTTAAGCAACTAAAAACAGTTACTATCTGTATACTCGAGAATTAATAAACAGTAAAGCGGTTATGTAGTTATTATTAATCAACATACTATTATTTATTATAATAAAGAAACAAATGAAGTATGTACGGACCGTGCCATATGGCGTTCGGTGCCCCTCTGCCAACCCCGCTTAGGAAGTAAATTCACAGACATTGCAACCCAGGACCGATTTACTTAATAAATCTTTAAAGTTGAACAGTTATTTCAAATTTGCCGCTCCCTACAAGTCCGCCCTAGCGGACCACCCCCCTTGCCACCACGCTACGCCACTACTTTCGCCTTGGGCTCGGGTATACCCCTTTGGTGACCGCGGGCATGATGGTTGAATCGATTTTAACGGAATTTTCACAGATGGATAGGTGATATTACAAGTTTTAACTTAAGGTAAAGTAAAAATAATTAAGGTAAAAAGGATGTTTTTTCATTCAAACCCCTAACAAACAGAGCCGCTGTTATAAGCTGGTTAATATTATTATGATACTATGAATAAGTTTGTTTCTCACTTTTTCACATCTTAACTGTTCAAAAATACTTTTTGATAAAACACGTTATATACGACAACTTTAGTGTACACAGATAAATATAAATAAAATGTCTGTGAAGTAAAAATAAGATGTCATTACAAAATACATAAAACGAAAATATACGATACTTAAAACAATTTTTCTTTTTTTTCCTTTTTGTTTGCTTGTCCCAGCTAATGTCCAAAACGCCTTAACCTATTATAGCAAAACTTTCACCATCATATAGTTAGCATTACACCAAATAACATAGACTACTTTAATTTCAGAAAAATCATCAGAAACTCTTGCAAAAATGAATTAAATTGCACGCGGAGCCGCGGGCTTTAGCTATAATGGTGTAATTTATAATTCAACGGTACGCTATTGTCGTCCACAAATACTCATATCAGTCTGTGCTCAAATCCGAAGGGGGACTGTTGTGTATAGGAGCAGCTGCTTAGTGTGAATAGAATTTACAGCCTTGGACTTGACCGGTAATCAGGTTAGCTATGAACAAACTGGTGATATAACTTGTTGCGACTGTTAAACAATCAAAGTTGTTATCTTTATTAATTGTTTGATAAATGGATTGTAAACTTTTTTGTTTTGTAATGTTTCTGGAGATTGTAATTTATTGGCAAAGTGTTACACGTGCAATAATAATTTTGGGCTTATAGGTCTTATTTGACTGGCTCGATGGCGCATTCGGTAGTGACCCTGCCCCATGCGCCAAGAGTTGTGGGTTCGATTCCCACCCAGGACAAACATTCGTATGATGAATACTTGTGTTTGTTCTATGTCTGGGTGTTAATATCCAATATTTAAGTATATATTTGTAATCCCACTGTTGATTCTGATATCCGTAACACAAGTGCTTAAGCTACTTACCTCGGAGTCAGATCAATGTATGTGATGTACTGTGATATTTATTTATTTATTTATATATGAAACTAGCTGACCCGGCGAACTTCGTTCCGTCAATGAGGGGATTTGCTCTTGAAAACTGATATTCTTTCTATTGATGAATATCGTATTTTAATACTTATTATCTTATTCCGGACGAAGATAAATCCAAAAATACAAAGATCATAAAAATTGGTCCACCCGTTCTCGAGTTATAAATGGTGGAACTAACACGACTTTATTTTCATATATATAGAAGATGTCGTGACACGATGTCAATGGTCGTGCTCATCTTGTGGTTGGGTAGGACAGGAAAAATACTTTACGATCTAATTTCATCCTAACAAATACAGAAAAAAAAAACAAAATGTCAAAACCACAAACACATGTCACGAGATTTTTATTTAAAACACATATATAGACTCTCAGGTTGCTGCAACACATGCTGAGGCTCGCGCCTTGTTGGCCATAACTTCATGTATTCGTTTCTGTCCCATATGTCTGTCTAATTTCATCATCATCTTCCTAGCGTTATGTCCCGTGCTTAGACGGGGTCCGCTTAGACCACGATCCAGGATTTAGCGAGTCTGGTAATTACATTGAAGCGACTGCCGATCTGACCTTCGTAACCCTAAGATAGGGGAACCAGACAATTTTTGGATCATGGTTACAAATTCAAAGTTGTTTGAATTTGCAGGTTTCATCACGATGTTTTCCCTCACCGTCATATGTCTGTCTAATTTAATGGTCAATAAATGTTTTCTATTTGTATTATTATTTCTATACTAGCTGTCCCGGCGAACTTCGTATCGCCCAGTAAATGAAAATTGACATTGATTTGTCGATTGACATTTAACATTGACATATACGAATCCTACCGTTTTATATGAGAAAATACTTTTGCTTTTATTTTGTTTAATCGTAAATTTTTCAATGTTTTTAATAGTTATTCTGTTATTCTGGATGAAGACAAATCCAACTTATCAAAAACAACGAAAATCGGTTCAGCCGTTCTCGACTTATAAGTGGTGTAACAAACACGACTTTGTTTTATTTATATGGATATCGATCTGTCAATTGCAGGCAAATCTGCACTTAGCGACAAAATTGCAATCTTTCCGATTTTGTCACTCGTAAAATTCGCACCGTTCCTGATTGGTCGACCTTGAAGGATGTTTTGTGTCCGTATTACGTTCATCCAATCAGGGTACCGGCGTATAATAATATGACGCCGATTCACAATTTGACGGTTTGATATAAACAGTTTTTACATTTTCGATTACAATACAAATTCTTGCTTACTTTTTATACTAATGTATAAAAAATGAGAAAATAGACAATAGCCAGTAAGCAACAATTTGTATTGTACAACTAATGTTCTGGAATTTGCTTTTACTACTAATGTTCAGGAATTTGGAAAGAAGTCGTATAGAGGCTACATCAATTAGAACGTAGTAGTAAGCTTCGTTCAGAATTTTGGACAACGTTTTCAACAATCTTCATGTACTTAAAAAAATAATCACTATTTCTTTTGGTCACGCCATAACTTGTGAACGAATTTACTGATTATTACCGATTACTCCATTATTCTTCTTTCATAACTAGGTAGTTTTGTTTTTGGCTGAATGTGGTTAAAGGAGCCTGCTGCCCCTTTGACTCTGCCTACCCCTTCGGGGATTATGGGCGTGATGTTATGTATGTTTCTATAACTATTTTTTAAATACTTTGTTGAAGATTCGTATTGGAAGAATGTTTCAATTTGAAAAAAATATTCAATTAAAAGAAAATTATTGTGACCCATTTTACTCGTTAATCAAGATTATTTTGAATAATGATTAACGATTTTAATCCTTATCAGCGTTCTCGATTACGATAAAGCGATGTAACTTACGTGTCTGCATCGTATTCGATACTAAATAATAATTACTTCAAGTAAACATTAACAACTGCTGATAAACACTAAGCTGATGTTTTTCATAAAATTAACTTGTCATAGTATGGGTGCATAGTAGAGCTCAGGGCAAGACGAAAAAATATAAAAAGCAAAACGAACCAAGTTATACAACTTTCTTCATATACATATATCTAGACACAGCACATATATAGTGATGTATATAGTACGCATATATTGATGACTAACTAAAAAACAGAACAAATCTAAAAAAAAATTTTCTACTTTTCTTAAGAAAAAAAAATTATATAATTTAGTTTCTTGGATAAGAATTGAAGACTCACAAATTTAAATACTACACTTTTTCACCAAGATGAAGAGTTTATAGAGCGTTGACTCTCCATGAGGTCTTAGCATCCAATCTCTAATTAAATCCGGCACGACATTTGGTGTTATAAACAATTTTTGTTTGCCGCAGATAACAACATGCAATCTGCAAAGTATAAGTACCTTTAATCCAACAGACAAACATTCCAATAAAAGATGAACCTACATCCAAGGTGAAGAATTTTTTCAGATATCCAGCAAAACAAAATTTTTTCTAGCATTTGATCACAATTTTCCATCTAAACCAAATCGATTCTTGGCTAAATGCGGTTTAAGGACATCTGATCCATGGACTTAACCCGTTCGGGGATTGCAGGTGTAGTGATATATACCTACTTCTCTTTTGTTCCAGATGTCGAAGGTCCTGTTTCTCCTGCCAGTCGTGGCAGTGGTCTTCCTGCCCGTATACCTCATGTTCTTCAAGGCTCCACCGCCTCTACCTGAGATGGATTACAATGCATACTGGGGTCCGGAAGATCAGAAAGGGAAACAAGATACCAGCATTAGGGATTTCAAGGTGTCCTTCAGTAAAGTGGTGAGGAAAAACATCTAATAAACTTCTGTTAAGCCTTAACTCTTAGACAGGCAAACCTGTTACCAAATAAATATGGGCATTTTCTGAAGAGTTGATGACCAGTATACCAAAGTCTGTCTCGTTACTTCCTGCTCTCTTGATTTATCTTGAATTAGACTTAAACTCCATCTAATCCAAAGAGTAATAGGATAGTGAAAGTGGAGTTGTGGTCAAATTTCGCATGAAGCACATGTAATATTGCCAATCAGAATGGAATAAGGTATTTTATTTACGTGACAGAAAGAAAATATCTATCGTCCTTAGAATTTCATGGAGCATTGGTCCAGATAGCCTCTAGTATAATTATTTTGTAATCTGGCAACTAGACATATATTCATAAGCAACTCAATTTAATATAGTACTTGATGGAATTTTCTGAACCACTGCTCAGGATGTACAAGACCTGAAAGAGAGACTCAAGATGCGTCGCCCATTCACGCCTCCTCTAGAAAATGTTGGCTTCGAATATGGCTTCAATACGAAGACCATCGAAACCTGGCTCCAGTACTGGGGTAAGCAGTACGACTTCGCAGCCCGGGAGAAGTTCCTTAACCAATACCCCCAGTACAAGACCAAGATCCAGGGATTGGACATCCATTTCATCAAAGTAACGCCTAAGGTAAGCAACTCTGTCGTCTTCTTAATAAGGTAACGTCACTATTGTGGTATTATTATAAAACTAGCTGTGTCGATGGTTTCACCCATGTATATGGTTAATGTTTTAAATAAAGCCTTTCCCGATAAATGGGCTATCTAACACTGAAATATTTTTTTTATCGGACTAGCAGCAGTGGCAGACCGGGGGGCGGAAAGGGCGGTCCGCCCCGGCCCCTGGTCCTGGGGGCCTCATATTATCTCCAACTTACTGTTATCATACTATATCAAACAGTGCAAACCCTATCTACCAACCACGCGAGAACTACGTGGGTAAAACCGCGGGGCGCTGCTAGTAATTTAGTAATTTATATTACGAAAAGTCTTAAATACTTTTTTGGATGCAAATTAAACCTTATTTATGAGTGTTGTTATGTTGGCTAAAGTGGTCCAAATAAATATTTATTGCTATTTTTGCCAAAAAATAAAACTGGTACTAATACAGTGCGTTGCTTATTTGTTGTGTATTAAGTGATGCGCATTCTTTTTTTTTCCTATACAATTTGTGACTATTTCTACTAGTTATTTTGTGTTCTATGACATCAACAATCATTAGTAAATTTAGGTTATTTGTTTGCGAATCTAAATATAAACTCCTTATGGTATAGCGGCAACGAATTTTTGTTTAGTTTTAGACGACATCTCATACATTGATCTCACTCCGTGGTAAGTAGATTAAGCACTTGTGTTACGGATATCAGAATCAACAGTGGTGTTAATATCTCATATTCAAATACATACATGAATATGAGACATTAACACCCAGACACAAACACAAGTACTCATCACACGAATGTTTTTTCTTGGTGGGGATTGAACCATCAACTCTTGACACATGTGGCAGGGTCTGCGAATGCACCATCGACCCAGTCAAATATACATATTTAGTGATACCACTGTTGATTTTGATGTCCTTACCACACGGGCTTAAGATACTTGGAATGATATGAAAACAATGTATGTGATGTTGTCTGATATTTTAATGATCTGAATTATTTAACAGGTTTCTCCAAACACCAAACTGGTACCGTTACTTCTTCTCCACGGATGGCCAGGGTCTGTCAGAGAGTTTTACGAAGCCATCCCGTACCTTACTGCTGTTAGCGAAGACAGGAACTTCGCTCTAGAGCTCATCATCCCTAGTCTTCCTGGATATGGATATTCTTCTGTAAGTATTTCTTTGGAACTCATTCTCATCTTTAGTCTTCTAAGAAATGGATACCCATTTCTTTACAAAAGAATACTCTTTTTTAAGTATGTATATAAGCTACGTTTTAAGGGTTCCGTACCCAAAGGGTAAAACGGGACCCTACTACTAAGACTCCGCGGTCCTTCTGTCTGTCTATCCGTCTGTCACCAGGCTGTATCTCATGAACTGTCATAGTTAGATAGTTGATATTTTCACAGATGATGTATTTTTGTTGCTGCTTTAACAACAAATACTAAAAAATAGAATAAAATAAATATTTAAGGGGGTTCCCAGACAACAAACTTTGATAGTTTTGCTCGATATTAATAATGGCAACAGGTAGACGCTTGAAATATTCACAGAATATTTAGTTGTATATTCACTTTAAAAATAAATCATTATCTTCCTAGCGTTATGTCCCGTGTTGAGACGGGGTCCGCTTAGACCATGATCCAGGATTTAGCCAGTCTAGTAATTACTTTGAAGCGACTGCCGGTCTGACATTCGTAACCCTAAAATAGGGAAACCAGACAATTTTTGGATCATGGTTAGAAATCCAAAGTTGTTTGAATTTGCAGGTTTCATTACGATGTTTTCCCTCACCGTCTAGTGGTATGAAATACGTACATAGATTTGAAAAATCCAGAGGTACGTGCCCGGATTTGAACCCGCATTCCTCGGTTAAAAAGCGCGTGTCCTTACCATTGAGCTACCACCGCTCGCTTTAAAAATAAATAATGAAATTTATTATTTAAGGGGGGCTCCTATACAACAAACGTTATTTTAATGCCGTTTCTTATTCGATATTGGTACGGGACCCTGTGCGCTAGTCCGGCTCACACTTTGCCTGTTTTTCCATACTGGCATGTCGTCAATGTAGAGAACCCTCAACGAAATCTTCAAGAGTCAGCAACCAATTTGTATCGTATTAAGTACCTACATCAGGCTGACCAACCGTTTTTCCCCCCATCATCAGGCTCTTCCTATACTTATAAGTCCCCTTTAAGGTGTGAACTAAATACGGTATTGAATCAATGCCAATCACGATGAGTTTGATTTTATTAAACACAATATTCACTTATAGCATAACTGATATGCCAAGTCTTGTCAACATCCTTATAGATATGACTTATCAAATAAAAATATCAATTATTTTTCAAAACAAATCGAACGATTTGGTATAAGGACTAGAAGAATGTTAACATTTACGTGCAATGTCATGTCTTTCTTAGCAAGATCCGTTTCGTTGCGCTAGCGCATTAGGTATAAACATTTGGTCAGAAAACGATCGTTCTGTTAAGTCCGTCAGTTATATTAAACTAAAATACAAGATTTATACTTTTGGCTTTATCAAGTTAACAAAAAATACAAAGATAAAGAGCATCAAAGTTTTGGAGTGGGGGCTTGTGACGTCACTTTCCAGTAAAAAAATTACCTAGATGTGACGTCACGCCACGCGCAACTTGTATGCACTGTATCTCCATCAGTGTTTGTTTGACAAATAAATAAAAAAAAACGTGTTAATTTTTTTATAATCTAACTGACTGACTAAACAATTTTTTAGTCGCCGCGCCTATTTTGAGTTATATCAAAATTTCTAACGCTGTGAGTTAAGCCAGAGTTTCAGAGTTAAAAAAAAATAATAAAAAATAAAATTTATTTCCACAAAAAGTACAATATGTATACAAGTAACAGGTTTGCTGGTTAACGCAAACATTTAAGTTACGCATATCTATATCCAACTTGATATCCAGGGCTCAACAAAAGCAGGCTTCGGACCTCCTGAGATGGCCGTCGTCCTCAGAAACCTCATGCATAGACTGGGCTACAAGAAATTCTACGTTCAGGGAGGAGACTGGGGTGCCATCTTAGCCTCCAATTTGGCTACACTCTTCCCTCAGGTATGTATCCTGTGTCATGTAAGAACACATTGGTCTGGTACTTAATATAATATAATAATAAATATCCGACGACATCACATACATTGATCTGACTCCGAGATAAGTAGCTTAAGCACTTGTGTTACGGATATCAGAATCAACAGTGGTATTACAAATATATACTTAAATATTGGATATTAACACCTAGACACAGAACAAACACAAGTATTCATCATTCGAATATTTGTCCTGGGTGGGGATCGAACCCACAACTCTTGGCGCATGGGGCAGGGTCACTACCGAATACGCCATCAAGCTTGTCTTGTTGAACTTAAAGAGTATAAAATAATGTAGCAACTGTCCTCTCCTTTCTTTGTTCTGTCTGTTGCTTGCCTAACATATCGTAAAAGATAACTTATGGTGAATAGGCGAGCTAGCCACTTTTCTTTACTTTTTTCGTTATTTTCCATCTAACCCAACTCAAGGTCAAGGGCGCGAACTGCAAACTTAAATTGTTCCAGATAAATAGATATACTCACCTAAGCATTGTGTGTCAAAAACCATAATCAGATTAACTTTTCAAACTGGGTCTTTATACTTGGGAGCGAAGATATCAAAGAATTGTAGAATGTAGAGATATTTTAATATTTATTAATTTTGTGTACACAAATAAAGTAACTCCCCAATGGACTACAAAACCAGAAAGCTTAGAATATAAATGACCCGTGATGCATCAATCACAATGTTTAATCTACTAGTATGTAATTCAGCTACTTTTTTTTTTCATCAAAACGTGTTGCTAGACATTCACTCCCTTTCAGGAAGTACTCGGCTGTCATCGGAACATGGCTTTCTCCTTCGACCCCAAGTTGGCACTCTTCACCACCTTAGGCGCCATCTACCCACCCCTAGTCGTAGACAGCAAATACGCAGACAGGATGTACCCACTGTCTTCATTCTACAGTCATATATTTGAAGAGTCAGGCTATTTACACATACAGGCGACAAAACCGGACACTGTCGGTATGTATATCATTTGCTTCTCAGATATGACAAACCTTGATCTATATATTATACCATCGGCTAGGTTTTGCTCGGGTAGATATTTATTTATCCTTTTTTTTGTAGTAAATATAGCCTATGTTACTAAAGGTTACTGTAGCATTTTAATGGTAAAGTATTTTTTGAAATCTGTCTAGTAGTTTTTGGGTTTATTTCAGAAGAACTAGGGAATAAAATAAAGCCTATGTTATTAGCTGAAAAGTAGGTAGCTTTGTATTGATGAAAGAATTCAAATCGGTTCAGTAGTTTCGGAGCCTGTTGAATACAAACACACAAACAATCAAATCTTTCATCTATATATACGACGACAAATGTACAATGAAGTTATTTTTTTTCCAGTAATTGGGAATTGGCGTAAATTCAGTAAATAAATGAATAAATTCTCCAGACTGACACACCTATTCCCTAGCTCCAAACTAAGCTTATAAGCTTGTGCTATGGATACTAGGTGAACGGATAGACATACTAAAAACGTTTATAAACATCCATGACTCAAGTACAAATGTCCATGTTCATCACACGAAACATTTGCCCCTAGCGGGATTCGAACCGCGACCCTTGGCTTCGTGGCCAGGAACTCTGACCAATCGACCAACGGGCCTGTCGAAAGTTAGTTATTTACTTAGTTATTCCACTATTTAATTTAGGATGATGAGAAGTTGGAGATAATATGAGGCCCCCCAGGACAAGAGGTCCCGGGCGGACCGCCCCTTCCGCCCCCCGGTTAGTCCGCCACTGGTTCACTTACTTTTTTAACATTCAAAATCCTTTACTCACAAGCTAGGTTATTATGACTCTTAACACACCTTCGTTTAACACACGACCAATCTGGTCGTGGAACGTGAGTTGATACCTTCCGCAATTCCTGGATCCACTTATCAGGTCCGATTAAGCCATCCTATAGACAAATATTCTGGATCATATGGTTTTCACAGGTCTAGCTCTAATGGACTCTCCCTCCGGTCTCCTGGGATACATTCTCGAGAAGTTCTCGACTTGGACTCGTAAGGAGCACCGCTCCAAGGTCGATGGAGGCTTGGAGTTCCGCTTCACGAAGGAACAGCTTCTGGACAACGTCATGTACTACTGGATGCCCAAGTCCATAACTACTTCCATGAGACTTTACGCTGAATGCTTCAATAAGAGACACTTGGATTTGAAGATGGATGAGTAAGCATATTGTTGTTTAATAGACTAGCAGTTTGTCCTGGTTTCGGCTGTAAAGTTGTAAAGGGTTTTTTAAAATCAATCTATTTTATTCATCATTATATTAAAGTATGATTTAGAGACTATATTTGTGGGCAACGAGCTAGCCACTTGTCATTCATTTTTAACCGACTTCAAAAAAAAAAGGAGGAGGTACTCAATTCGACAGTTTTTTTTTCATAATCTTATTATCAGCAGTTGTGGGAATTGAAAAGATATGGTTTACTAATAGCCCCATATACTTTTGCTCATTTCAACATTATCCATTTTTTCTTATTCTATCGTAAGCTCTGAAGTCTCCAAAGATAGACATATGCCCGAATATCTTCTTATCTAAACTCTTTAACTAAACCAAGAGATCAATATTCCATCTCTTTCAGGATCCCAACACCAGTTCCCACTTGGATAATACAACCCGCCAATGAGCTGTCCTACCTTCCACCCTGGATGCTGAAGTTCAAATACCCGAATCTGGTGAACGCCACGCACTTGGACGATGGGGGCCATTTCTTAGCCTTGGAGCTGCCACAGGCCTTCTCTGAAGATGTTTTGAACGCTATGAAGGGATTCTTGGAGTGGCACAAGAAGAATAACGTGAAGACTGAACTGTAATTATGTATTTTTGTATGAGAGGACAGTTCCATCGAGCTTAAAACTAAATAGCATTTCTCTTTAAATAAGGTTATCTATTACTAACAGCATCAGTAGTTACCGTTCCCGTGGGAGTACGGCAAAAAATATAGCATATGTTACTCGCTGATAAATTAATTTTCTATTGGTGAAATATTTTTTCAAATCGGTCCAGTACTTTCGGAGCATATTCAACAATCAAATCTTTCCTCCTTATAATATTAGTATGACTTGGAGATTTTTTCGAATTGACAACCAGTTCCTGAGATTAGCATTTACAAACTTGTCTGGTTTATTATATTAACATAGATAGAATAATATTGTGATGTGTTTGCCTTTTTTTATAAAAAAAAAACGAGCTGTGACGTCATAGCATTAGGGTTCCCAACTTTTGGTACGAGAAAAGAAGTATACAAATATTAAGGTTAGAGAAATCAACACACGGGCTACCATGGTGGCTTGGTCCGTGCAAGTCGGACATATTCTGCTCTGCTCCTCTCGAGGAAGACAGGAATCCGGGGATTCCCCCATAATAAAAAAGTATAGTACTGTTTTTAACAATATGGTTGGGAACTCTACATAGCGTGCTGTGATCAACTGACTTTGTACATTTCAAGGCAAGCGAAGATTAAAAGCAACTTTTTTATCTATACATACATAGCATCACGCCCATAATCCCCGCAATGGTAGGTAGAGTCAAAGGGGCAGCAGCGCCCTTAACCACATTCAGCCAAAAACAAACCTGGGCTGGGTTTTTTATCTATTAGGAATGAAAATGTGAATTACCGTCTTAGAGCCGATTTTTTATTGGTCAGATATGAATTAACCGACTGACAAAGTATAAAGTCATTAAATTGCGGATGTCATACAGTATTTTACTTAGAAAACAGGCAATGACATTTTACAATCATTCGGATTGTGATATATTCGATTGTTATCTTTTATATGACTGTTGAAAAATCAACCCTTAAATGACGATTTTAAGTGTGATAAGATTAGTGTATTTGTGTTCTGTAGTGTGAACAGGTATTATCATTAACGTTATGGCTCTTAGATTGCCTGTAACGTGACAACACCTTAACTTTTTATAGACTGTAGCGTAAACTGTTTTGATGATTGGATAAGATGAGTGATATAATTATAATGTGTTGAATTTGTTTAATAAAATGTTAATTAAATGCTGTTTTATTAGCTTGATATCTGAATTGTCAGAAATATTCCAATAAATTGCATCATAACAAAGAATTATTTTAAATTTCGGTATTTAGTATTAAAGTCACAGAAACCACTGGGACTGTAAAAGCACCTATTTCCTTCTTTATAGCGTTAAAACGTGAATGCATAATTTCATATAGATCGTATTAATAGCTAATTCGTGAGAGAGTAACTAAGCCGCTTTTGCATTCATAATAATATCAGGATTAGAACGAGTACCGAACGAGTTATCGGTTTTGTTCATTAGAAGTGGCCGAAATGACTCTACTTATGATTATTACTGCTGTCCAGCATTGGATGAGTGTTGGCCGATGATGATAGTCAAATAGGGTCATTTCGGTGAACTTACTATTATTACAATCTATCCACAATTGATCCCCCATTTAAAACATATGTTCATGATTATGTTAAGCCTTTTTGGTCAAGCTGGCCGAAAATATATTGTTTTCTTTTTTTTAAGAATTTATTGTTACCGATTAAAATAGCTAACAATTCCCGCCTTTCTAAACCTTATATCTTATCGTCATTTATTTTTCTTAAAAAAGAAAACAACATTTTTTTGGCCAGCTTGACCAAAAAGGTTTAATATCATCATGAACAACATTTATGAAGACATCATCATATTCCTAGCGTTATGTCCCGTGCCTAATCGAGGTTCGCTTTGATTTTATTCTGGACTCGGCGAGTTCATTTGAAGCGACTGCCTATCTGACTTTCGAACTTAGAAAGAGGAACCACCAAATCTAGCTTATGTTTACACATCCTATTTTTTTGGATATAGAAGTTTCATGACAATGATTCCTCAACCAATCAAGTATACATCCGTGCTTACATTTGAAAAATCCATTACAAACCCGAGTTTGAACCAGCTCCCCTCCCATATGAGACACGAGGCCTTGGCATTGACCTACCATCCGCGATAAACGTCTTTAAATACATCCGTAGCCAATTGTCTCTTTATAAAGTAGCACCAAAAGTCTTGTTCTCCACGTGGATAACGGGACACCTTCTTATAGAATAATAGAAGCAATACCCTTGGTCCGCAGAACCACTCAAATTTGTATACCTGTCTCTTTCACTGTACATATTGTAGAGCAGGACAGGTAGTGTTGCCGAACTTCACGTTGCTTCGTCATTACACAATATCGTCGCCGGCGCACATTATCGTAAACACAAACAACGTTATGCCTGCGTGGAAACAGACTTAACTAGGGATGTGAGAATATCGATCTCCGTAAGATAATCGATTTAGGTACCGGAGAATCGATTCGCAGCTGTTTTTATCGACTTTTTTTTTCAGTATACTTATTTTTAACCAAACGAAAAGCTTTTTCCACTTTCACTTTTACATTTTCCTCTAAAAAATATTTTTAGTTTTTACTAGGAACATGGACCAGGCAATATAGAGTATTTATATATATTTAATATTTCATCATTATTATAAAGTAGCTCGAAAAGTTGCAGCATTTGAATATCCAAAGTTTATAAAATTTGCAGATAGAAATCGATTCAATATTTCGATTATTACTGTACCATTATCGATTAAACGAATCAATTCGATATCAACTTATGCATGAGATGACTATTATTTTCATTATTCAAGATTATTCACGATTATTATTTTCATTAATTTTAAAGTTTGCAATGTAAATCGATTTTTAGATTAATCGATCACAGATCGCCAACCCTACACTCAGATACTGTTTTCTCACTCACTCATTCAGTGAGTTAGCGGCGACCGGCCGGCTCGAACGTTTGATAAAACAGTTATATATACAGTTAATCATTCCCTGCTCTGCTTAGGTGAGTTGAAACATGTTCTTTAACATTAAGTTTATAAGAAATAATAGTTTCTTTGCCAGTTATATCGCAATATGTGTTAATATGATTATATGTGAGTTTGGACGCTATATTACTCCATAGACACAGAGGTGTTATTACTGTTAATCATTTGGCTTGTCATTGTATGTACAAAAAGCACCTAAGATAACAGCCACTATTCTCTTTGGTCATTAGTTTATTACAGAATTTTATTTACTTAGTAAATTGGTTCATAGTAAATAACTTTTGTAGTTGAGTTCTTTGACTTGAAGAGTAATTTTTTTTTATTAGTTGTCTCATGAGCATGAGCGTAAGCAAGGAAGCTCGTCATTAATCAATAAAAAATATAGCATCCTCCCCCCCCCCCCCCCCCTGTCATCTCTGGACCAAAAGCTGCAATCCGAACAAGCTCATGAGTGATACTAAACTATTAGCTAAACTGGTTTCAATCAGACTTAGCTCAAACTTAGAAGTAACATGATCTTTGCTGCTAAATAAACAAATAAATTTTGACTGGCTCGATGGCGCATTCAGTATGCCCTGCCCCATGCGTCAAGAGTTGTGGGTTCGATCCCCACCCAGGACAAACATTCGTATGATGAATACTTGTGTTTGTTCTGTGTCTGAGTGTTAATATCCAATATTTTATTTGAGTATATATTTGTAATACCACTGTTGATTCTGGTATACGTTGCTTAAGCTACTTATCTCGGAGTCAGATCAATATAAGTGATGTAGTCGGATATTTATTTATTTATATCAGACATCTCATACATTGATTAGGGGGGGATTAGGGGAAATGCGTTACTCACCTTCATCCTACCCGGGGGTAGCGTGGTGTGTGGGACTCCCGGGGGCCTCTGGAATTGTAGGTCCCTGCTCCGGCCAAGATCTTGGTGGCCGGGGTATACCCACTTAAATCCAGCGATACCCCTCATCGCTCAAGTGGAGGGACGTCAGGGGTAAGCTGAACCTCAGAATGCTCTGCAGTTTTGGACTCTGCCTACCCCTTCGGGGATTACAGGTGTGACGGTATGTAGGTAGAGTATTCTATATTTAAAAAAAAATATAATCCGTCTGTCGGTTTTCTTAGAGGTTGTATTTCTTTTATAGTAATTGCAGTACTTATCAAAATTGGGTATCAAAGTACCTACTCAACTATTTATTTGATAGCTCAGTGGTGGGGACTCGTCTTACATGCGAGTGGTGTCAGCTCAATTCCGAGTACCAATTACATAAATACTTCATATATCTACGTAGCTACGTCATATCAGCGATATCAATGATAGTGGCCATGGGCGTACGTAGCTTTTGGTCTAAGGGGTGGCAATACTGTATAATTGACAGGTTCTTATAGTAAAATAGACCTTGGCACACGAGTTCCAGGGGGTGCAGCTCATAGCATTCGTCCATGATATGTTGGAGCCGTTAGTGCAAACTATGATATAATGAACAGATCCGGTCACCTCTTTTGAAAAAGGGGCCAAGTAGTCCTAGCTGTGTTATTACTCACTAGCTATGCCAGCGGTGTCACCCGCGTTTATGGTTACTATTATAAAGACTATTTCCGTCATACATGATTTCTATGTAACTTTAACCATTAAGGCTGCACACGCGACGGAAGTTTAAAAAATGGAGTAACTTTTCCCGTTTTCCCAACATTTCCCTTCACTACTCTACTCCTATTGATTGGAGCGTGATGAAAAGTATACTGTAACCTGCCCAGGAGTATGAAGAATAATTGTACCAAGTTTCGTTAAAATCCGTCGAGTAGTTTTTGTTTCTATAAGGAACATACAGACAGACAGACAAAAAATTTACTGATTGCATTTTTGGCATCAGTATCGATCACTAATCACCCCCTGATAGTTATTTTGAAAATATATTTCATGTACAGAAATGACCTCTCTACAGATTTATTATAAGTATAGATAATGTGTCCATACAAATATCCATAGGCGCACGCAGCTTTTTGTATAAGGGGGGCGTATACAATATTGTCTATACACCTTTGTCAACCGACTTAAAAAAAAAGGAGGAGGTTCTCAATTCGACCGTATATATTTTTTAAAGATATTGTTGAAAGAGTAACGACCGATGTTAGTATGAAACTTAAAAAAAATAAAAACACAAGTAAGAACCTGACTTAATAGCTGTTTGAATGTCTAAACACTAAAAAGTATAAAATAAATTCTTCCGACTGCTTTTTTAATCTTTAACACGTATTTAAATATTTACAATAATCAGTTAGTTTTGGAGTCGGTGCCTTATATCAAATCAATGTGGCAACTGTGTATTTTGCCATTTTTTATTACTGTCGTAAAAGGTGACTAATGTTTTATGGGGTTGTAGGTATGTGCTTGTGTAGGCGACGGGCTAGCCACTTGTTACTACTTTTTCACAATTTTCCATCTAACCCAGCCCATTGTGCCATGTTGGTTTGGAACTTAAAAGGAATGAATGTGAAACTGTGTTTCTCGCCTAGCATGTCGTGAAGGGCGATTAATGGTATATGGGATTGTGGGTATGTCTTTGTGTGGGCGACGAGATGGCCACTTGTCACAACTTTTTCGCGATTTTACATCTAACCTCGCCCAGTTTTGTTTTTGGCTGAATGTGGTTAAAGGGGCCTGCTGCCCCTTTGACTCTGCCTACCCGGGGATTATGGGCGTGATGTTATGTAACGACCGAATTTCTTGCCGGTTTCTTCTCGGTAGGAGTAACAATTCCGATGGTACCTACTTGATTGCCTTGGCTTGACGATGTATAAGTGTTTGTTTTAAATCTATGTAAATATAGAGTATTTTGACTTTGACTTACGATTTTAGCGTTGGCAATTAATTTCGAATACGTACATACATACATACACATTTTCAAATACATCTCACCCGCAAACCGCGTACAGATACGTAGAGTTTGGACTTGGACTCTACCTGTCCCCAAGGTACTGTGAGTTTTCTAAACCACATTTAGCCAAAATTAAAATTAAGTTCAATTATTATGAAGAAATAGCCAGTTCATTATTATTGAGTCCCAGACCAACATGGGTCATATATTTCAAATGCAAATATTTTTTTAATGTTGTGATGATACGAGAGATAATACTAGGAGGGGATTGTGATATTGTCCAGTTTGTTAGATAATTAAAACAGTCACCTATTTTTAGCCAAACTAAATCTAAGATAGCGAATATTGGCCATGACCTTTAACGATATCTATATTAGTACGTGAAATATTCGATATCTCTCCTATTTAGTATTATACTATATTCATTAATTATTATATGTATTTATTATTAGATACTTTATATTGTACTTAAGTCACTTGCCTGTATATTTATCTTATTCTATTGACACTGCACAATCTCAAATACACACACCTCCCACACCGGTACCACTGAAAATCAGCGTCATGTCGCCACAACGTCATGACAAATGCTGAGTGGCTACCATTTTGGCTGCATATCATAAACTTTTTGTTACAATATTTTGTTATACCTAAACGATTTTGTCCATAATGTTTGTTGTATCGTTAATATTTGTTTTAGGTTAAGTTTTATGCACCAAATAAATAAGTTTTCTTTCTTTCTTTCTTTCTTTCTAAGTAAAATTTTTGTACCCCTTTTTATGAGAATTACGCGAACGGAGGAGTACCTATATATGAGAACATACGTACTCTCGGGTTGCTGCAACACATGCTGAGGCTCGCACCTTGTTGGCCATAACTTCATGTATGTTTCTGCCTCATATATCTGTATTAGTTAATGGTCAATAAATGTTTTCTATTTGCAAGTTAAAGTTTATATGGTTCGAATCCCGCTAGGGGCAAATGTTTTGTGTGATGAACATGGACATTTGTACTCGAGTCATGGATGTTTATAAACGTATTTAAGTATGTCTATCCGTTCACCTAGTATCCATAGCACAAGCTTATGCTTAGTTTGGAGCTAGCGAATTGGTGTGTCAGTCTGAAGAATTTATTTATTTATATGGAGAAGGAGTGCAGTAAGCTACTAATATTTCAATAAATAATAAAAAAAAAATTCAATATATAACTTATAATGATCGAATTTCGACCAGTGGACAATCACTTGTAAATATAAATAAATATACAGAGTCTCTGACCAGTCGACCAATGGGCCAGTTATATTATATATTGAATAATATTCATATTCCCGTATAAATATTACATATTCAATGCGGTGTAAGAGTTTTATTAAAATGTAAGTTACCCAAAGCAGCTATTTTTGCAAGCTATACAGTATACATACGAAAAAGGAGTAAACTAACTTGCTTTAATGTAGAGATGCTAATGTAGAGATAATAATAAACCACCTCGTATACACTTAGTGGCAATAAAACATTTAAATTTGAATATGCTTTACTAAAATAAATCCATATATCAGACTCACACACCAATTTACCTCCAAACTAATCATTTGAGCTTCGCGCTCTAAAACTAGGTAACGAAAACATACTTAAAATGGCTCATAAAAATCCACGTCTCAAGCGCAAATGACCATGTTTATCACAGAAACATGTAACTCTACCGGGCTTCGAACTCGCGACCTTCGGTTTCGTGGCCAAGGTCTCGAACCACTTGACTGATCGTTCTATATAAAATTATCGAATCGATAGTTTCGTTATCGATAGTTAGTCTTCATATTCAGGTAGGATATTATCAGGTAGTGTAGGACTGTAAACATTAGCTGAAAATGCGGTATATAAGCTTTTATTATATAGGCATAGGTAGTATTATTTAGTATATAGGTATTTTTGATGAGTTGTAGGTAGCATATCCCTTATATTGTGGGTTAATAGTCGTTGATATACTATCATCATTTTCCTAGCGTTATGTCCCGTGCTTAGACGAGGTCCGCTTAGTCCATGATCCAGGATTTAGCGAGTCTGGTAATTACATTGAAGCGACTGCCGATCTGACCTCCGTAAACTTAAGATAGGGGAACTAGACAATTTTAGGATCATAGTTACAAATCCAAAGGTGTTTGAATTTGCAGGTTTCATCACGATGTTTTCCCTCACCGTCGAGCTAGTGGTATAAAATACGTACATAGATTTGAAAAATCCAGAAGTTCGTGCCGGGTTTTAACCCGCACTCCTCGGTTAAGAGGCACGTGTCCATACCATTGAGCTACCACCGCTCTTATTGTTGTTATACTAACTATTCTATAATGCATAGCGGCCCAGAACGTGCTTCGCTAGGTATAAAGTGATAAATGATGAACCGTTCTACCGATTTTCTGCAAACTTCACATAAACCATCTACTAAAAAGTCCGAACAAAGCCTAAACATTTGGTTTGGATAGGTGAGCCCGTTCTTGAGTTATAAAATTACAACGAAAAGTGGCATCGATTTTTATATATATATTGGGTATAATATTTTTTGGTCCAGGGGGCATATCGTATCAATTCGTCCCCGCTAGACCTTTCTATAGCATCGACACCATCGATAGTTTTGGACTAAAGATACTATAGTCCACCGATACTACTTTAAGTAATGAATAAACATTGAAGTTAGTTAGTTAGTTAATATGCATCGACTGATAAAGAGGCTCTTAATTTAATTTTTCACTGTTATCATCCTTTTCAACTACACGACACTGCATTGACCTCAATGACATTTGACTGTTATTATAATATTTAATGCTCCGACTGCAACGATACTCACACAATGTACTTGCCAAAGATACTTTATCATGTTTTGTCAATAAGTATAAGATATCACCAATGTTCTTTATATGTAATAATAACAATAAATGGCCAGCTAAGTATATGTTGTCAAGGCAATTAAATACAATATTCTGAATAGAAATTATTTTACATTTACAATATCATGTTCTATGTACTTCATGGTTTATAAATGCTGTCCATATTTATTGACATTTTAGAACTTGGCATCTCATTGTGTTAATGTAATAGTGTTGTGTAATGATGACTTGACATTGTTTTACGATAAAATAGTATGTTAACAGTTTGGGAAACTGTAAGCAAGCATGTACACTGTTTTAATAAATCAATAAATATTTCATGTTGGTCTGGGACTCGAAAATAATGTGTGTACAATTAAATGTTTTTTGCAAGTAGATTACATAACACACGTCAAACATGGCCTGCTGAGAATAGGTGCCGCAAGAAACTCAACAGAGCCTTTTTTAAATACGTTCATATGTACATATATCTAATTTAGTGACATTATAAATTATAAATATCAATTTCACTGCGCATGCGAGAATACTCAATAATTTTTTTGTCTAAATATTTTTATCATTTAAATAATCTTCTACTTTGTAGTAACCCTTTATCATTAAACATGATTTCATACATACAATAATACAATAAAACATGAGTCAAGGTAAGAAGAAGCATGCTCCGGTGGTTCGGACATGTGGAAAGAATGGATGACGAAAGATTGACTAAACAGATATACCTACCTACAATGCGAAAGTGGAATGATGTAGGAGGAAGGCCCAGGCTCACCTACCACGACCAGATCGGTCGTGTATTAACAGAAGGTGATGTTAGGAGTCGTAAAAATCGTAGAGCTTGTATGAAAAGGATTATGAATGTTGAAGAGGCGAGTGAGGTGTGTAAGGATCGTGCCATATGGCGTTCGGTTCTCTCTGCCTACCCTGCTACGGAGGTGGCGTGAAGTTTAGTTAGTTAGTTATGATTTAATAAAAATCTTAAACTTATTTATGGGTAAAAATCAAATTACATTTTGTGGCAACTCATTAAATATTTTTATGCTTATGAATGAAAGGCGACTAATGGTGTATTGAGTTGGTAAGTAGATAGGCGGCCAGCTAGTTACAACTTTTCACAATTTTCCATCTTCCTTCGGGTCCTTCGGGAATTACGGGCATAATGATATTTATTATCAAAGTTAAAGTCAAAGTCAAAGTCAAAACGTTTATTGCATTCATGAATGTAAATTAGTTGGTGATACAAGTTGCCAGTACATCATGTTACCCTTTTGGGCGTAGCTTATGAACGTATGTATGAATTGTATGTATATAATCTTTCTATCGTGATTTATAAATAATTTCCACTTTTGTCCACAGACATGGCCAAGCTCATTGCCCTCTTGGCTCTCCTGGTGGTGGGTATTGGGGTCTGGTACGCCTTCCGGTGCAACGAACCTCAGAAGATACCCCATTTGGACAACGACGAGTGGTGGGGTCCGAAGGAACTTAAAGGACGCGTGGATAAGAATATCAAGCCCTTCCAAATCAAGTTCGATGATGCTGTAAGGAGTAACGCATGTTTCTTTTATTCCTAAGTAGCGGCCGCCCTGACTTCGTCAGGGTCCCGTTTATCCTGTTCAAACCTGGTCCTGATAATTACAAACTCTATAAAAAATATATATTTGGTGCAGTCGTTCTAGAGCAGCCAAAGTCAAAATATTCTTTATTTATAAAGGTTTCAAAGAAACACTTATAAATCGTCAAAAACTGTTTAAAGAGATATCATTTTACCACCGGTTCGGAATGTTGCATCTACCGAGAAGAATCCGGCAAGAAACTCGGTAGTTACTCTTTTCAACAACAGTATTAACAAAGTTATAAGAATCATATTTAGCTTTGAACCATGTTTCAAAGTGGGCCTGGTGTGAAATAAGAAAATATAATTTTATAATTACTAGGCAAAAAAAATTAAAACATAAAAAAAAAATTGACCCGACCAGAGGAGACCAGTCTCCATAGGTGGCACCTGTTCCCAAGCATGACGTATGTGTCAGCTATCGCTTCAGTCAACCATATTTTAGGGAATGTAACGACCCGCCACATACTTCACCACCCCAGCGACATTTTAGTGAGCATGACTACTCAGGTTAGTCAGAGAAAAATGGAAAAATTTAAATAATAATAACAAGCCAACTGTACACAGCTAAAAGCTTCTTAGGCAATGTCATATAATTAAAATTCAGTTAATTATTACATAAAATTGTGATGTCATGATTAATTTCATAAAATAGGAGAATTTGATTTACACATGGATAATTAAAACTTTTAATTATCCATGTGTAAATGAAAGCTCAAATGTGTATACCGTGTAATGAAAATAAAGAATTAGTATGACTGACCTGGACAATATGTCCAACGAGAAACAAAGTAAACGAGCAATGGAATGTATAAACATGTGTTCTTAATACGTAGCAATAAGGTTCAATGTTGAATGGGATTGTATACGTATTAGAAACTTTGACTCTGCATAGATCAATAAGATAAATTCCAACCTATATTGAACTCTAGACTTTACTTACTGTTATCAGGAATAGTTATAATAATAACTTGTTTAATTAATTATTTCAACTACTCACAGTCACTAGATTATGAAAGTGATTTAATTGTTTACATAGGTAAATTAATAATAATAATTTAAAAAAAAATCTTCGGACTAACACACCTATTCCCTAGTCCCAAACTAAGCTTATGCTTGTGCTATGGATACTAGGTGAACGGATAGACATACTTAAATACGTTTATAAACATCCATGACTCGAGTACAAATATCCATGTTCATTGATGGTAAACCTATATATTTACAAACTTTTTGCATCAAATTATATAAATTTAATGTGTAATGATCATATTATTACAAGCTTATTTGTCTCAATAATAAATATTAATTAATCAAATTGATAAATTATAGAATGTGTGTTGATTAAGACATTAAAACAAGTTCCTGGACATTATAACGTAATGTCCAATAAAAAATCGGTTACAAATCTTCTTCCATTTTGTTATAATAACACACCATATTGATAGTAATTTAAGCTAACAAAATAAAATAATCAGAAACTTAGTATAAAATAAACAGGAAACTAGTTCAAAATTCAAGCAAAATTCTAATATTGTATCAAATGTAATAAATTAAATAAATCACTTATTGACACGGAAAACACAAACAGTTTTGGCAATTTTCCCGTCTGATTGTGTCGTCATAACTATAATCATAAGTATTGCCTTTACTGTCGAATAATAACTATTATCCTAAATTCCAAACTATGAAATTTTTTTATTTCCAGACACCTGACAGTTGGATGAAAAGTATTATACTTAATTCTTCACTTGTTTTTTTCCCAGATGGTTGCAGACCTTCGTCAAAGACTGAAGAATCCTCGTCCCTTCGCACCGCCCTTGGAAGGTGTAGGCTTCGAGTATGGTTTCAACACAAAGAACCTGAATAGCTGGCTGACCTACTGGGCTGAGAAGTACAATTTTGCTGAGAGAGAGAAATTCCTGAACAAGTACCCCCAGTTTACCACTTACATTCAGGGGTTGGATGTTCACTTCATTAGGGTGAAACCTCAGGTACTAAAGACCTTGTATTTTTAAGTCCAACTCTAATTTAGTTTTGATTTCTACTTAAATGTGCCCTTTTTATCGTCTTTGGTAAAACTGTACACCAGACATGTTTGGTAGCATATTTTTATAATAACAACTGTGCGAACTCTCTCTACTATCAGGAACGAGTATTATCGGGATATTGTCAAGTTTTTCTAAAAAAAAACAATATTTCTGAACCATTCTTGATTGAATCATTATAATTTTGCAAAAATTCATGACTTACTTTGATTAACGTATATGCTTGAAGAATAACGTGATCTATATATATACAATAATATAGAAGAATGGTGTAGATATATCACTTCAATTTTTTAAGAAATAAGTCCCCAAATCATCAAAATGAACAGACATTATATAATATTGTTTGACTTAACCCAGGTACCAGCTGGAGTCAAGGTCTTACCCTTGCTTCTGGTGCACGGATGGCCGGGCTCCGTCAGGGAGTTCTACGAGGCAATCCCACTTCTCACCCGCCAGACTCCTGGATACGACTTTGTGTTCGAGCTCATTATTCCCAGTCTTCCAGGATATGGATACACTGATGTAAGTATAAAGCAAGTTAAAAGTAACATAACATCTTTATCGTCACGCTTGCTATCCCCGAAAGGGTAGGAGCAGAATCAAATGAGCAATAGAATAAATATGTAATCCCCGAAGGAGTAGCCAGACTGGAAGGGGCAGCTAGTCCCCTAAACCACATTCGGCCGAAAATACAACTGGGCTGGGTTAAATGAAAAATTGTGAAAAAGTACTGACAAGTGGCTAGCTCGTCGCCTACACAATCACACACCCAAAGTCAAAGTCAAAATATTCTTTATTTATATAGGTTTCAAAGAAACACTTATAAATCGTCAAAAACAGATAAAGAAATATGATTCTACCACCGGTTCGGAATGTTGCATCTACCGAGAAGAATCCGGCAAGAAACTCGGTAGTTACTCTTTTCAACAACAGTATTAACAAAGTTGTAAGAATCATATTTAACTTTAAACCATGTTTCAAAGTGGGCCTGGTGCAATTATAATTACTAAGAAAAAATAAAAATATGACCCGACCAGAGCCTTTAGTCGCCTTTTACGACATGCTAGGCAAGTACCTCTGATGGCATATTATTTTTAAGTCCCAGACTAAAATGCGACTATAAGACTAGTATCAAGACTCTTAAATTGAGATACTTTCGTTAATCGATGCCTTAAATCGACTGTTGCCGTACAAAGTAATGGTTATAGTTTGAGTGGTTCTCAGTGAAATTTTATATACATACTATGACATCACACCCATAATCCCCGAAGGGATAGGCAGAGTAGAAGGGGCAGCAAGTCCCTTCAACCACATTGAGCCAAAAATAAAGCCGGTAATTGTTATGGAAGGAAATTATTGCAAATACAATTGCCTTTGTATGTATGCTATCTGGCATTTTTACACCATTCATTAATATGCGCATAATTACCAATTTCATTTAGCTTATATTAAAACCATATGCAATGTTTTAAATTTCAACATTCAATATTCAAAACCGAATTGACTGCTATTTAAAGAGTTACAAGTCAATTGGCATGCCCATTATGGTTGACTATAATAATATCCTCTTAACCGATATCGGTCGCGGCGGCCAATCTCAATGAGGATTAGCCGTTAAAGAGGCGAGTGGGGTGTGTAAGGATCGTGCCATATGGCGTTCGCTTCTCTCTGCTTACCCCGCTAGGGAAGTGGCGTGAAGTTTAGTTAGTTTAGTTATTAGCCAACTGCGCAGGAGATATTATAGTGCACAAACTCAGGTGCACTCTCTGTTCCTTCACTCTTATAGTCCGGTGAGACCCGACATGACCGGAGAGAGGTCAGGCGCAGAACCAACAGCTTGCTTTCCGAGGCGCAGGAGTGATTAAACTGTTACTCTGTAATTACAATATTGAAATATTCAGCCACAATTTTTAGCTTGTCCCGGTGAATTTTCTTTTTTTATGTCCTTAGGCGATGCATTCTACCACAAAACGGGCAGTTGACTATAAAATATTGTAGATCAAGTATGATAAGAAAAAATCTCGTTATCATCTACTCATACTGTATCTAAAGTCAAAATCCTTCAAAACTCCCTAAAAATCTTCATTATATGTACAATTCTAAACCCATACTCATTTCTCATTATCTTTAACAGGCCCCATCCCGACCTGGTCTCGGTCTCCCACAAACAGCAGTGCTCTTCAGAAACCTGATGCAGAGGTTGGGACACAAGAAGTTCTACGTCCAGGGAGGAGACTGGGGATCTGGAGTCGGGTCCAGCTTGGCTACGCTCTTCCCTGACGACATCTTGGGATACCACAGCAACTTCCTAGTCGCTCAGGTATGTTGAATTTCATGGTCATAGAGAGTGTTGCCACTGCGGAAACTGGTAATAAGACATCGTCCTTAAATTAAAGGATCAAGGATTTGTTTTTGATTTTACATTGCCATACAATGAATGCAATAAACGAACTGTCTTAAGACCATTAAAAAGGAGGAAGACTGGTAACTAAAGACTTTTTTGACCACTTCTCTCTCTAAATAAAATTAAAACATACATACATACATAACATCACGCCCATAATCCCCGAAGGGGTAGGCAGAGTCGAAGGAGCAGCAAGTCCCTTCAAACACAATCAAGCCAAAAATAAAGCCGAGCTGGGTTAGATGGATAATTGCAAAAAAGCAGTGACAACCGGCTAGCCTGTCGCCTACACAATCACACACCCAAAACCCGATATACCATTAGATATAAGATTAGATATTACATAAAATTAAAACCTAACATTTATACAGATGATTTCCATTCCAAAAGATACATTTAAAGTAAATTTCTTTATTGCATTCACGTATAATGTCAGGATACATACTTGTTTAACATATGTTTCAAAATATATCTCTATTCGGAAGAATACCCACAGTCACATGCATCGCTCAACGCAGTGACTGTAACGAGTTGAGAACAATGCTTCAATTGTCCTAAAATCTTTATGTACTGTCAATACACCGCAAATAAGTCAGGATTAGAATTAAGTTACCAGGACGTTTAAAGAAGAAACGAAAAACAAAAAAACGCGTTAACGAAATTAGAAAACTATTTATGAACAAAACTAGCTGCTGCCGGTTGCTTCGCTCGCGTGGTACATCGATAAAACATAGCCTATTAATAAATTCTCCAGACTGACACACCAATTCCCTAGTCCCAAACAAGATTATGCTTGTGCTATGGATACTAGGCGGACGGATAGACATACTTAAATACGTTTATGAACATCCATGACTCGAGTACAAATGTCCATGTTCATCACACGAAACATTTGCCCCTAGCGGGATTCAAACCCTTGGTTTCGTGGTCAGGGTCTCTGACCACTCGACCAACGGGCCAGCCAAAATTTGTTGTATGAGCTATATTATTGTCAAGTTTCATGATAATCTATTCAGTAGTTTTTGCGTGGAACAGTAACAAACGTCCACGTCCACATACATCCATACAAACTTTTAGTAACACTTATTACACACAAATATCTATTTTCACGATAAATGTTTTTTCACGATAAAAACTATTATTTTCACGATAATTTTGAACGTTTTCGTTTACGCAAACGAGTTTTATCTACCGAACTGATCCGAATATGACGTCATTTCGGCATCACAGTATGTAGTCTATGCAATCTGAAACGTCAACTAGTAGCGTCTAAGCGGGAAAAATTGTTTTTAAATGTCCTTCTATCTTTAAATTAAACTATTTTTCTTGCATAATACTTCTTTTTGTTAATTTTGTGCCTACTTATATCATGAAAATAGTACCAAAAATTTGTAAAATCCCCTATTGAATATCGTGAAGATAAATTGATGTTACTTTTCTATCAGACCCATTGTTCCACCTTGATGTACATATTCGGCGCGTACTTCCCGTCGTTCGTGGTGGAGTCCAAGCTGGCTGACCGCATGTACCCCATCTCTTACTGGTTCTCCTACTTGCTCGAGGAGTTTGGCTACTTCCACCTGCAGGCTACTAAGCCTGACACTGTTGGTAAGTTGTAGAAATGATAAGAATTTGTTGGACTTGTGTTCATATAATTATTTTGAACTTTAGCATATCGACACGACAAATACATTTGATCATTTCATTTTCATACTTAATTTTATTTTATTTTAAATTTATGAAAATGATCTTTAAGGCCACATCAATAAGATACGAACTTATTCAGGACTAATTCTCGTCTCTAAATAATTTGTCATCATGATGAGAATAATTTATGCTCATTGCATGCAATTATCGATTAGTTTATCTAATCTAGTACTAAAACAAGCACTTTTTCAGAGACAAACACTTTTTGTTTGTTGTTAATTGTAAAATTGGAAATTATAATTTTTATCCAACTTTTTTATCCAGTTAATTACGTCCACTGTCATTCTATTTTTTACCACATATTGAATCTTAATATCTTAATCAACAAAAATATATTTTGTTCTTTGAAAATTAAAATCTAAGAAGAGACACCATTGCCAGTCTAATATGTTTCTTTATTATAAGTATATTTAATCTCATTCCTTTCTCAGGTGTGGCCTTGACCGATTCTCCAGCTGGACTCCTCGCCTACATCCTGGAGAAGTTCGCAGTCTGGACCCACAGGGACAACAAGTTCAAAGCGGACGGTGGCCTGGAGGTCCGCTTCACGAAGAACCAGCTCCTCGACAATCTGATGCTGTACTGGGCTCCAAATAAGATCACCACCTCGATGAGATACTATGCTGAGAACATGAGCCAAAAAGTCAGGGAAATCAATTCGGATGAGTAAGTAGCGAAGTGCGCTTCTAATAGAGTTCATAATATATTATTAAGATATTATTTATAAACTAGCTGTGCCAGCGGTGTCACCCGCGTTTATGGTTAATATTGTAAAGACTATTTCCGTCATACATGATTTCTATGTAACTTTAACCATTAAGGCTGCACACGCGACGGAAGCATAAAAAATTGAGTAACTTCTCCCGTTTTCCCAACGTTTCCCTTCACTACTCTGCTCCTATTGATTGATGCGTGATGAAATGTATACTATATATAACCTGCCCAGGAGTATGAAGAATAATTGTACCAAGTTTCGTTAAAATCCGTCGAGTAGTTTTTGTTTCTATAAGGAACATACAGACAGACAGACAGACAGACAGACAGACAGACAGACAGACAGACAGACAGACAGACAGACAAAAATTTTACTGATTGCATTTTTGGCATCAGTATCGATCACTAATCACCCCCTGATAGTTATTTTGAAAATATATTTCATGTACAGAATTTACCTCTCTACAGATTTATTATAAGTATAGATTATATCTCCCAAGAACTTCTTTGAGCAAGATCCTAAATTTATAAAGTCTGGCTACAAGAAAAAATCTCGTAACTGATTTTTGTGTGAACCATGGATCACTGATTCTACGAATTTCGTATCGATTTTATCGTGAGCAATAAAACGTTCACTACTATAGTAACATCTAAGCTCCAAACAAATGAAATTATTCATTTGTTTTTCTATCCCCAAACATTTAAGTTTAGTTTTTTCTTAAACCACGTCTTAACAATCAAATGTTTTCTTGATTTTGGTTCCAACAGTAAGTGTAAATGTCCCTGACGCCTTTATATATTCTATTTTAAATCTAGAACTCAAGTGTAAATTTAAAGATTGCTATATCTGAAACTGATGTTAATCTGATCACGATTGGCGTAGTTATGTAATTTCCTGATAGCCAGGTCCATTGTTGGTCGGTTACTTTAATCATTCTATTTGTCATTACGTAGACGAGGAAATGGCCACTTGGCTCCTTTTAAAACTCCATCTAATCGAGTTTTATTTTTGACTAAAAGTATATAAAGGAGTTTGCTGCTCCTTTGACTTTGCCTCCCCCTTCGGGAATAGCTAGCATGATATCATGTACTTTGTTGAAATAGGGACGTCACACTCTCCCAGTCCCTCTCTCACTCGCTCCAGTCATTTAGCACCGTAACGTTCTTCTTCCAGAATCAAGACATCAGTACCAACCTGGGGTTACCAAGCCAAACACGAACTGCTCTACCGGTCTCCTCGCATGCTGAGGACTAAGTACACGAACCTCCTGAATGTGACCGTCTCCGAAGAAGGAGGCCACTTCTTAGCCCTGGAACGACCCCAGGTCCTGGTGGAAGACATTTTCAAGGCTGTGAAGGCGTTCAGCGAATTCCATACGAAGGCTCAGAAGACTGAATTGTGATGAGGATAATGCTAGAACGTTTTTTATGCAAAAGATTTCAACTTGGTTTAACACAGTGTGAAGTATAACCGGACAAAATAATTTGTTTTTTACTGTTGAAATGTTATTCCTGTTAATCCCTATAAACAAAATCGCGAAATGTATGAACGCACATAACTTCTTAACGACAGCACCAAATTGAATAATTATTTTTGTTGTGATCGTTATTGACCAGATGAGGTTTGTATAAAAAAAAAGTTTGAAATGTTCACAAGAAGGTTTAAAATTGGGATAACATGGACGTTTGTATAAAATGACAGATCAACGACTGTTGGGTGTGACAAAAAACAGCACATTTCTTAATTGTGGGTTATTTTTAAACTGTGATAAGCCTCGTCATTATTTTTTTAATAAGGCTGGTGTTATTTCTGACCATGTAGAATTGCGGGTGAAATTGAGGGCGCTTAATTTTATCCGCACTTATAGTGTGTAAAT
Source organism: Glyphodes perspectalis (assembly GCA_951394215.1). Classification (NCBI taxonomy): domain Eukaryota; kingdom Metazoa; phylum Arthropoda; class Insecta; order Lepidoptera; family Crambidae; genus Glyphodes; species Glyphodes perspectalis. Next base: position 10,152,796 of record OX596223.1, on the reverse strand, counting down.
TTTATATGACAACTAGCAGATATAACATACGGACTATCTAGATTCGGTTTGGTAATGGTATTAAGTTTAAGTTACATCACAGAATATATGACGTTAATATAAAGGGATGTTGACAATGCTTCATTTATAAACAATCTTCAATTTGTTATTATATCGTCTTCCTACAGCTATATCTCATTCCTATTCTGGATAAGCTTGTACCGTAACTTGAATAAGATAGTCTGCTTATAAGAATTTAAATTGACTTTTAAGCGATTGCCATGTTGACTTCGTTACAAGTGCATTCAGGTACCAGAAACATTTGTGATAACCTTTCTTTACTTAAACATCGCTAAAACCTTTATGGATGACATAAAATCAGAATCCGTACATGTTTGATAGATATATTTTTATTTTTTTAAAGAACTGTCTAGAGTAGACCGCAAAGGACCGATATGAACTTTTTAACCTTTTTCTAACTGGCAATCAATTTTAATTTTCAAAGGTTATATTTTTTTTTTACAATACGTTTTTATATCTTTGTACTGTTTGTAAAATAAGTATTTACATGTTGTAAATAAACTGTTCTTGTTGAATTATCCTTTTTTAATCTTAAAATGGCCTATTAACGTGTGTTTTAATTTATTTTGTGATTTAAGTCTAAACATTTATCACCGACTAGTAAAGTAAGAAGGTCTCCACGCTGTCACACTATTCATGTGTGAGTGAGATACTTATGGATACCAGATATCGGATATCTGTCATTTGGAGCGCTTATATCAATGTGTTACGTATGTTTCAGCTTCATGGTGTAGTTAGTGTCACGGAGTCCTACTTTTTTACTAGTCCGTGATATTTAGCCAACAATAAAATTTTGTAGGATTAGATAGACTTTTTTTTTACAGTAGTTCCAGCTAGTTCATCGCCTGCATTAGCAATCACAAGTCTTTTACGACATGCTAGACAAGGAACACAGTTAATATTTTATTTTTCAGTCCCAGACCAATATTGGATATTTGATGGATTCTACCATCAAAAAAGCTTGCGACTGCTGCTATACAAACGAAGACACAGGAAACAACTAGTCTTGCAAAACAAACTACCTAACAACCCCCTACGTGTGAAAATTGATATTGACTTCGATCCCCTCATAAAGGGGATCATACTTAATCCCGGTCACATGCTAGTTATCGCGCCCGGCGCCACGCGTTAGGGGTGCATAATGTGGCAGATTGCTGCCCTTATCTTTTATTAGGCTGGTTGTGGCGTGGTTAAATGTATTGAATGTGGAATCAATTTGCAGAGGCTTGATTTATTTATGGTTTAAGATCTTTATTTTTTCCTCTAAAGATTATAAATAACTTACGAGATGTAACAAAATTACGAAAATAAAATTCTGTATCTAACAAATATTTGACTCGTATAGAATATCACAACAGATGTGGTTAGTTTAATTTAAAGTATAAGATGTAACATTGCTCGATTACGCTCAAGAAATCCGTCCACTGAATACCAGTCGAGAACTTCTTGACCAAACCGGTGTCCTTCTGAGCTCATTAGCAGAACTTTAATATAAATAAATAAATAAATATCAGACTACATCACATACATTGATTTGACTCCGAGGTAAGTAGCTTTAAAAGCTCTTGCGTTACGGATATCAGAAACAACAGTGGTATTACAAATATATACTTAATACTGGATATTAACACCAAGACACGGAACAAACACAAGTATTCATCGCACGAATGTTTGTCCTGGGTGGGGATCGAACCCACAACTCTTGGCGCATGGGGCAGGGTCACCACCGAATCAGCCATCGAGACAGCCGATGAGCCATTGAGCCTATACAAAAGGAATACCTGGATTAACATTTCTTGTCACTACTTTATCACAATTTTCCATCTAACTCAGACCAGCCTATTTTTTAAGCTGAAAGTGGTTAAAAAAGCAGCTGCCCTTTGACTCTCCCTAACCCTTCGGGGATAATGGGCGTGATGATATGCAAATGTGTCAACTCTAAACTCAGTCTCAACCGACTCATAAGTACCAAAGTTGTTACATCTTACTGGAGTGGGGTAATTACCCCACCCTGGGTAAATGGGCGTGGTCAGAACACGCCTCTTTTCGTGGGGACATGAAACAGAATCTATTAAATGTTCACGAGGAAACGAGAAAGAAACAAACGAGGGGATCCTCAATAAAATATGTCGTTTATTCCCGACTAAGGTTACGGTATATTTTATAATAAATCTGACTCCGAGCTAAGAAGCTAATGCACTTGTGTTACGGATATCAGAATCAACAGTGGTATTACATATATATACTTATTTGAATATTATTTATTAACACCTAGACACAGAACAAATAAAAGTGTTCATCACACGAATTTGTCCTGGGTAGGGATCGAACCCACAACTCTTGACGCATAGGGTAGGATCACTACCAAATGCGCCATCGAGCCAGTCAGTCATAATACTTTTGTACGTCATATCTAAATCTATGGGAATAATTTCCAAAACAAGCAGTCTGTTCCTTATTTCGAATGAGATCATCCATCTCATGAGAAATATTAAAATAAATTAAAAAGTACTATTTTATTATAGACTACTTTACTTACTACTTTTTCACAAATTTCCATCTTACCCAGCCCAGTTTTATTTTTGCCTGAATGTGGTTAAAGGGGCATGCTGCTCCTTTGACTCTGCCTACCCTTTCGGGGATTATGGGCGTAATGTTATATATGTATGTATTACCTATTATAGACTAGCTGTGCCCACGGTTGCACTCGCGTTTAAGGTTAATGTCATAGCTTATAGCCTTCCGCGATAAATGGGTTATCTAACGCTGAAGGAATTTTTCAAAACGGGCCAGTAGCTCCTGAGATACCCGCGTTTAAGTAAACAAAAATAAACTCTTCAGCTTTATAATATTAGTATAGATAAGTACCGCAATAATTTATTTAATACAAATTAACTATTTCCTGAATTATGGTAAGTATGTCTCATACATTATGCATTCAATCCTAATTTGGGGTGTTTTAGAATTTTTATCGCACATAATCACACTACAGCTACCATCTCATATATATCTCTAATGAAATTTAAAAACACATCAATTAAAAAATAACACTCCAGAAGTCCATTTGAAATCGAATGAAGTCGGTTAAAAATATATCCCGTCATACCTAGTCTTTTAATCAGAGCGTAGCAACTACAGACCACAAAAATACTAGCAGCGACTAAACAATAGAATGAAGTTAATCTAAAACCTAATGACATCATCACTACGTTATATGCTTAATCATGATCATCATCATATCATCACGCCCCCGATCCCCAAGTGTATAGTTCCAAGGAGCAATAAAGCTTATTAAATCTTGGTTTAAGGAGTTTATACCTGTATACTCGATGATCACAATATAACACACAAGTTGTCAAAGTTACTATGTTCCTCAAGTGAATATTTACTCTGAGCAGGATTCGCACCAGCGCTTTTATGTTTTGGGTCTATTGTATAAGACTAAACAGATTCCTGCAATCTCTCATGTATTAACGGTTGAAATTTAAAGCAAAGTCTAAAGAAATTACCATTTATGATCAACTTAAAAAATAATGACTTAAAAATTAAAAATGCTTTCCCCGCTAGGGAAGTGGCTTGAAGTTTAGATAGTTAGTTAGGTAAAAATGAAAAATCAAATAAGAGTGTTTTTATTAAATAGTTTATTAACATAAAATAATTACAGGTATTCCATAGAGTTTAACTTAAGTTCACAAGAATATACATAATTATAAAAAGTTATCGCTACATAGTGCAACAACTTACTAAGGATGTCAATATACAAATTAACATCGCAATAGAATAATATCAGTTGATTTTTAATATTACCGAATTACATATAAAGTTTATAATAGTCAATATACACTTTCATATTTTTTTACTTACTGTCGATTTTTTAAGTCGAAATAACAGAACGATAATCTTACTTAATTATTAACTTTATTAAAGAACGCCATTCAAATTCTTACAGAACAATTACAATTTAAAGAGACTTAATTTTTTTTTTCTTAGCTTTGCACGGCTTGTTATTTAGCCATAAACAAAGGTAAGGAAACGGTTATTATAATCATTAAATTAATACAGGATCGGAATTGGACTTACTTGTCTATTGAGAAACCATCGAAATAAATAATCCTAACATAATTATTTTAAAAGTTTTATATAATAGTAGGTACACTTTTATTTTTAGTTTTCACATAAGTAATCGCATTGTACATAGATCTCTTAATGAAAATAAAAAATATTACTCATCATCACCCTAGCGTATGTCCCGTGCTTAGACGAGGACCGCTTGGACAATGATCCAGGATTTAGCTAGTATGGTACATTGAAGCGACTGCCGATCTGATCTTCGTAACTCTTAGATAGGGGAAACAGACAATTTTGAATCATGGTTACACATAATTGTTTGAATTTGCAGGTCTTATCACAATGTTTTCCAAAACCGCCGAGTTGGTGGCATAATTACGAACATAGATTTAAAAAATACAAAGGTACCTGCCCGGGTTTGAATCCGCACCCATTGAATATGAGGCGCGTGTCCTTACCATTAATCTACTACCGCTCTTAAAATAAAAATGATTACTAAACCTATATAAAAAGTCAACAATACACTCACAAAATAATAACAAAATATATGATAATTTCACGGACTAAAAACTCCGCGCAACTAACTACGCAGAGTCCTTCTTATTTTACTAGTCCGTGGGTAATATATGCAAATCTTGCATCATGTTTTAATAAACGCATTTTCAAGAAAATACTATGCTTTGGATGTGACCCAATAGCCACGAAAGGGTAGGCAGAGTCAAAGAGGCAGCAGGCAGCAGCCCCTTTAACCACATTTAGCAAAAATTAAACTGGGCTGGGTTAGATGGGAAACTTTGAAAAAGTAGTGACAAGTGGCTAGCTCGTCGCCTACAAGTCTTAAGTCCCAGACCAACATGGGACGCTCATTCAATAGACTAAAATAATATAGAATATGACTGACTAACTATGTTCAAATAAATCGTGTGTTAATAGGTGATGTTAGAAGCCCTAATAACCGTAGAGTGTGAATAAAGAGAGTTATGAATGTCAAAGAAGCGGATGAGTTATGTAAGGTTCCCGCGTTCCTCTAGACATCGCTGGATTTTCGAATTGTAGACACCTACATCGGACAACTAATTGGGCAGAATAAGGACTTTTTTTGACGCATCAGTGACGTTTTAGTATTATATAATGCCTTTTTATACACCAAACAATACCAGTCCGACGCAATTTTCCAAATAAAATAAAAATAATTACAGATCAACATTTCCAACGTTTTGTCTCAACTCACTATTTATTACTTCCGTCTTTAATTTCCTTTTCCTTACAACTACTACCCCCATTCTGGCTTTTGACATCTTCTTTCCCATTCTGCGCTGGAGCAATCATTAACAGATTATTCCCGTTCTTGTCCGCCAAGTTTCTGAACGGCACATTCTGCCGCCATCTTGGCGAGAAAAAGTACTGGTTTCTGAGAACTCTCAAATGGTCTTTGGCGAAGTAAACGTCTCTGTTTGGCTGTCTCTGATAATTCCTCCTCATCATATCCTCATTCTCCTCATTTCCATACTTCTGGTACTCATTGTCTTTGCATAGCTTTGGTCTGGAGCAGTCTTCTTCGCCGAAGTATGGTCTTTTGATGCGTAGTCTTCTGGCTTGGGGGCTAAGCGGTGATTCGCACTTGATGGCGAGGTTGACTGTGTTTTCTTTGTTCATCGAGTGGCCGTGGTTCTTCTGCCATTCTAATACTTCGCAGAGAAGACCAATGTATCTGTAGAAAAATAATTAGCATTACTATATTACAATAACTGTAAAACATGTAACCCAAAATAGATTTCCTTCATTTAACATCATAGTTTTTGTACCTAAATTAAATCAGTCCACTTCCAGAGATTATTCTAGCCATTGAGCAATCAGCTTGTTGATAATCACCTTATAGCCATCCTTAGGATCTCGTTCTTGGACAGCTTCTTGTCGGGCGGATGAGTGGGCACGAGTCTCCTGAGCTCAGCGAAGGCCCCGCTCACGTTTTGCTGGCGCCAGCGCTCCCGGCAGTTGGTGAACAGCTTCCGAGGCGGTCGGAGGAGACAGGAGTTCAGAGCTGGGATGTCGTCGGCAAGGTTCTGAGAAGGTGGTGATGATTGTTAGCTTAAGAATAGCTGGAGTACCAGAATAACATCGCTAACTATGGAAATATGGCTCATTCCAAGTTGTTTAACCCACGAGTTCAAAATAATATAAATTAAATATGTATATTTGACTAAATATTCGACCACAAGACATACATTCATCTGACTCCGAGGTAAGTAGCTTAAGCACTTGTGTTACGGATATCAGCATCAGCAATGGTGTTACATATATATATATTTAAATATACTTCAATATGAATATTAACAACCAGGCACAGAACAAACACAAGTATTCATTATACGAATATTTGTCCTGGATGGGAATCGAACCCTCAACTCTTGGTGCATAGGACAGAGTCACTACCAAATGCGCCATCGAAACAATAGGAATATGAATAAGTAGATATATTATTTGAATACCTTTAAAAGTAAATACTTCTTCTTACTTTTAGAGCGATGGCAACTCAATGGTAGGATGGTAAGCATACGTGCCACTCAAGCGATGATTTATGTAATCCTGGATCTTTCTTTAAATTAATTACGGATATATGCCATTTGGTCAACAGTAACGGAAAACATCGTGAAGAAACCTATACATTTAAATAACTGTCTATCATACCTGTACGCTCCTGGGGATCTGTCTGTCATCATCACTATCGGGGAGACAGAGATCATCGCTGAGCATCTCACTGTCAGGCTCCTCGTCGGAGCACGACTCCTGGTCTGACGCCATCGCCGTTGGGTATACTGGAGGTGAAACAACAAATATACATACATAGACATCATCATGCCCGTATTCTTGTCATTCGGGGAATACTCCCCGAAGAATAAGAATATGGACAAGCCAATGCCTACCAATAAAAAAAAAAAGCAATTTCTTGCATTCATGCAAAACATTAAACTTCTTAAACCAATTTAAGACAGAATTCGGGTGTTACATTTCCTCCATTTTTATATTGCAGGAAAGAGCCATCAGGGCCATATACGGCCTCAGACCACGTGATTCACTTAGAGAAATATTTACGGAAATCAATATTTTAACAATAGCCTCGCAGTTCATTCTGGACTGTATCATGTATTTGTACAAAAACATACACATGTTTGCTAAAAAATCAGATACACATACTTTTAACACTAGGAATAAACACAAGCTTGCTGTTCCAAGTTATAGACTTCATAGGAGTGGTAATTATTTTATTGGTCTAAGTATCAAAATGTTTAATAAGCTGCCACAAAGTCTCACTGATCTACCTGAGCATAAGTTTAAATTATATATTAAAACTTGTTTGATTAAAAAGGGCTACTATAAGGTAGAAGATTATTTAAATGATAAGAATATATGGCCAGTCGCATAATGGGCTGTTCGTCTGCACTGATAGATTTAAATTGACAAAAAAAAAAAAATGTAACTACATAATAGCTATTAAGTCTTGGCATTTAAAAGAGTAACTATCGAGTTTCTTGCCGGTTTCTTCTCGGTAGAATCTGCTGTTTGAATCGGTTTATATTTATATTTATTTTGTTCTGACGATTTATAAGTGCTTTTTGTAAGCCTATATAAATAAAGATCATTTCATTTCATTTCATTTCATTTCTGATATGGTTGAGTGAAACGATGGCTGACACATACGTCATGCTTGTGCACAGGTGCCACCTTTGGGGGCTGGTCTGCTCTGGTTAATCTTACACTTTTATTGTAATCATATTATGCCATCTCCCAGTCATTGATTGTATGATTTGGTTTAAAACTTAAAAAAAGTGTATATTACTTATGTATATTTTGACGCTGAAAAGAGTAACTACCGAGTTTCTTGCCGGTTTCTTCTCGGTAAAATCCGCATTCCGAACCGGTGGTAGATTGACATTGCTCTACAGATTTTGTTAAATTGACGATTTATAAGTGCTTTTTTTAAGGCCTAAATAAATCATCAGTGAGTAACACAGGCTATATTTCATCTCCGTAATAATATTAAACTTGTTGGCTCATCGACTGGCTCGATGGCGCATTTGGTAGTGACCCTGCCCTATGCGCCAAGAGTTGTGAGTTCGATCCCAACACAGGACAAACGTTTGTGTGATGAATACTTGTATTTGTTCTGTGTCTGATAATATCAAATATTTATGTATACATTAGTAATACCACTGTTGTTGCTGATATCCGTAACACAAGTGCTTAAACTACTTAGCTCGGAGTCAGATCAATGAATGTGGGATGTTGTGGGATATTTATTTATTTATTATTATATATCCTACAAGAGCGAGGGTAATACGGGTAAAACCACAGGGCGTAGCTAGTTATGTGTTAGCACGAACATTTGTTTGTTGGTTACTCTTTCACATCTTAACTACTAAACCGATCATCGTGAAATCTTTCACACACTTTATCAAAAGTACAGAAAATAATATAGAGTACCAGTCACCTAAATATCTATTATATTATTATAACAACATACATAACATCACGCCCGTAATCCTCGAAGAGGTAGGCATAGTCAAAGCGGCAGCAATATTATATAACCACATTAAGCCAAATAAAAACTGGGCTGGGTTAGATGGAAAATTTCGATAAAGTAGTGACAAGTGGCTAGCTCGTCGCCTACACATTATAATGACTGATATTTCTGTAACTGATATGAAATTTGCAGGTTTTCTCATGATGTTTTAACTCGACGTTTACAAAGATACATGCTTGGGTACTGCTTAGTCTTTAGGTATTGACCATTTACTTAATACTGTTTTATTTAAACAATTTTCAACGCATAACTGACGAGCGAGCTATTGTTGGCTCACAGGATGTCGTTATCAGAACCGGATGTGCTATATTTATACGAGGTATTTGTTACAAAACAGTTGTTCTTTCTTTATTTAATAAAGGCTTTTTGTTAATTACTAGTGACGATGAATGGTGGTTTAAACAAAATTGCAGTCTTAGATCTTACATTCAGTCAGTTCACTGTTCGTATGGTCAGAATGACCCAAAAATTCATTTTAACAGCAGATAATTTTGTTTATTGCATAAAAAGGGACAATATGTTGTTGACATTAAGGTACATCATTACAGTTTAAAAGTGCTTATGAGGAATACAATAACTAAAGTTACACAGAGGTTCCTAAACTAGGCAATGCCTGTATCTTGGTGAAACAATAAGAGTTTGAATTATAAAAAATATAATTTCTTATTATATGTATTATATGTAAGTCCTGGATGCAAACACTGCTTTAAGGAAAAAATACAAAATAAAAATAAGTAAAAGTCAAGATAATACAAATAAGAGAAACATCAATTTATCAGATTTTCGGTGCTCAAATAGTCCAGAGAAGGTATGCAGGGTCATAAGTTTAGTTTGACACCAGATCAATCCGTTAATGTGGTCAAAATGACCGGAGAATTGACTCTATAAGTACGGTTACACTCTGTTTGCCAGATACAGTACTCTATTTATAATGACACGAGAAAGGTCTTTGAAAAAACAGGGTTATACGCATAATAGGGATGATGACTGCATTAAAAAAACTATAATTCTACTTAGTCCGTCAGTTAGGTTATACAAAAATACTAGACACATATTTTTCGCTTTATCAAATTAACAAAAAATCACAAAGATAAAGAGCATCAAAGTTTTGGAAGGGGGCTTGCGACGTCACTATTTAATAAAAAATTTACGAACGCATGACGTCACGCGCAACTTAATGCATTGCATCTTCGTAAATGTTTATTTGACAAATAAACAAAAAAATACGTGTTCAATATTTTATAATCTAACTGACGGACTAAACTGAATTTTTAGTCACCTTGCCTATTTGACATCAGTTCAGCTTTATACCGTAAGGGTCAGAATAACCCGAGAAATCTTTAAAGAGAAATCTTACCTCACTTAATTCTAGCAACTACGTGTAGTGAAATAAAGATACTTTTGATTAGATTTTTTTTATCTACTAGCTCAAACTGAGCCAGTAGAAACTGAGGTTTTCGACATCTCTGTCTGAAGACTGACACCAGAACGACCGTGTAGATATTAGATTAGACTTTTTTACTACTACGGTTTCAGTCAGACTGATCAGGATGGGCCTAAGAATGTGTCGTATAACATTCCCAAAGGTCATCATATCATATGATATATCATATGATATGATGACCTTTGGGTATCTTTATGATGACAATAATATATTGATATTCGTTCGTTTGGCGTAAAAGTGCAACAAACGAACGCACTTCCGTATTAATAATAATAACTATCCGACGACATCACATACATTGATCTGACTCCGAGGTAAAGTAGCTTAAGCACTTGTGTTACGGATATCAGAATCAACAGTAGTATTACGAATACATACTTAAATATTAGATATTAACACCCAGATACAGAACAAACACAAGTATTCATTATACGAATGTTTGTCCTGAGTGGGGATCGAACCCACAACTCTCGGCGCATGGGGCAGGGTCACTACCGAATGCGCCATCGAGCCACAATATTCGTTTGGGTAACTTCTTTTGGCTTTCACTCTGCCGTCCGTATGTAGTCAGAAGGATTAAAGCTTACACCTTCAAATACTGTTAAATATATCTACCTATTATGTTTTATGATTTCGATTATGAAGTGGCGTGAAGTTTAGTTAGTTAGATAGTTTATTATGGTTTATATAATTACTTAAATGAACCCATTAACAACTAGAAAGCTTATGTTTTTTGGAATTCAATAACATTTTTCATCACCTGCAGTTCAGGACACCACTTGAGAAAAAGCCTTAGAGACCAGGTCATCAGGTCATTCACCTAGGTACTTAGAGTTTTTTTATGTATAATTACTTTTGAGTAATTCATATTACAATAACACAAATAATAAAGTAGCTACCTTATTACATACTGGGTAACTTACATTTATTTTCTCTTGATCAAAAACAAGCTTTTGTACCAAGTTTTTAGATGATTGTCAAATCAATAATTTAAATTTAAGAATTACACTAAACTCCTTTGAATCGACTTGAATTGCTAATACTATGTAGTAAGTAAGTATGATTTGGTTTAGAACTTAAATAAAGTGTATATTACTCATGTATATTTTGACGCTGAAAAGAGTAACTACCGAGTTTCTTGCCGGTTTCTTCTCGGTAGAATCAGAATTCCGAACCGGTGGTAGATACACATTGCTCTGCAGATTTTTGTAAAATTTACTATTTATAAGTACTTTTTTGAGGCCTACATAAATAAAGTTTTGAATTTTAAGCTAATACATTAAATTAAACTTACCGTTAGCCCCGGTTATGTCCGTAACAGTTGGCATAAAACCACTATTCTCTCACATACACTTAAAAAGACACTCCGAAATTAATCACATTCATAAATGATGTGTCCTCCTCAGAGTTCTACACGAGACTGATAAAAAAACCAGCATCGTTCGAATTTCGAAAGAGGATTCGCTGCTTTGCTATTGGTCGGTAGCGTGAGTGTATTCAACCAATGGTAAGAGTGGGCGGGGAGGGATTCCCTCTGTCCCTCAGGCTAGCATCCCTTATCGTGTACACCAAATGGAATTATGTGGAAAATGGATCGACGCTTTTCGTAATGAAATGCTTTTGTTTTAGTTGCTATCATCTGTAGTCAGACAACTTCTTGAAGGTATATTATAGCGGAAGTGTGATTCGATTACCGTTATGTTACAGTGAAATGTTTATTTTCTGAATTGAAAGTGGCTGCAACGTTTTTTTGTGTAGAAGTTTTTTATCAATATGCATCATCAAGAAGTTGTCATTAAAAAGTAAAAATATTTTAAACATCGTAAATTAGATGGGTATCGATATCTTTTGTTTTTGGCTGAAAGTGGTTAAAGGGGCCTGCTGTCCCTTTAACTCTTCCTACCCCTTCGGGGATTATGGGCGTGATGTTGCATGTATGTATGTAAGTAAATGGATATCGACATATATTTTTTTTGCTAAATATGTTTATGGGTGACACATTTTTTGTTCGAGTATGATTACAGATTCTAAAATCATTTATGGATTACATAAAATCATCATAAAGATGCCGTGTCTATACCATGGCATAACGACATATAGCTATCGTTTCTTTATTTGTTTAAAAAGTTTGAGATTCAATTTAAGTAAGTCCTAATTCGTTATTTCCTAATTATTTTGCCGGTGGTAGGTTCCTGTACAGGGTGATTAGCCAAATGCACGCCAGCGATTCCATATACACTAGCTCGACGGTGAGGGAAGACATCGTGATGAAACCTGCAAATTCAAACAACTTTGGAATTTTTTAACCATGATCCATGATGATTGTTTGGTTCTCCTATGTAAGGGTTACGAAGATCAGATCGGCAGTCGCTTCAATGTAGTTACTAGACTCGCTAAATCCTGGACGTGGTCTAAACGGACCCCGTCTAAGCACGGGACATAACGCTAGGAAGATGATGAAGTAGGGTCGCGTATTCAAAAATATTGAAAAGCACTGGTCTAAACTAACTGAACTCTTACAAATCTCTACTATTACCTACTCCTTCAATTAGAGGAACAAAATGATTGGAACATAGTGTGTCGACCGCACCACAAGATAGTTAGTTTTCTCAACTCCATTGTATTAACCCGTTTGTATAACGTAAAGTATCCCGAACTTTCTTTACGTGTGGTTACTTTTATGCACATTATGACGTTATTATTTTAATTTGATAACGCGTTTTCAATGTCAGTCTGTTATTTCCATATCGTTTGTATTTACGAAATAATCGCCTTATCGATTACACGCTGCTCGAGATATGGATGCGTTAAGATTAGGTAAATAAGTAATATAAAGTTTCGCTTGTGGGAAATGCGTTAGGCACCGTCTCGTCTGGGAGATGACGTGGTCGTTAGCTCGATACGCGTAATAGGGTAACTTGTAACGAGGTAATTGGTAACAATGTAACTGATAACAGACATTTTAATGGTAACGGGGAGATAGTCTAAGCCACTGCTTTTCAATCCGTAGGTCGTGCCCCTCTGGGAGTCGCGAGCTACAGATTGAACAGCTTTACTGGGGGTCGCCAGCTAACAGAAAAAAGCAAAGTGCTACACACTTTCAGTGCGCAACTTTTTCTGTCTGACCTGGGGGGTCAAGCTGTAAAGGAATGAATACGCGGCCATTCAAAAAGATTGAACAACACTGGCCTTAACTAACGAAACTTTTACAAATCTCTACTATTTCACCTTCCCTTAGAAGAACAAAATAATAATACCTAATAATAATAAATTCTCCAGACTGGCACACCAATTTCCTAGTTCCAAACTAAGCTAAAAGCTTGTCCTATGGATACTAGGTGAATGGATAGACATACTAAACGGATAGACATAGGTCCGACTAACCGTCTCCGTGTATTGTATATATACTTAGTGGCGAGAATAATTTCGTCAGCGCGATGCAGGATTGTATGACGTTTCTGCATGTTCGATCAAAGTCATCTGTTTACATATTATTGGAGCTATAATCTTGACTATCTTTTGGCGCGGTCGCCACAATAAGTTTCAATCATTCAACAATCGACAGGCTCGTTGGTCGAGCGGTCTGAGATCCTAGCCACGAAACCAAGAGTCGCGGGTTCGAATCCCGCTAGGGGCAAATATTTTGTGTGATGAACATGGACATTGGTACTCGAGTCATGGATGTTTATAAACGTATTTAAGTATGTCTATCCGTTCACCTAGTATCCATAGTACAAGTTTATAAGCTTAGTTTGAAACTAGGGAATTGGTATGTCGGTCTGGAGAATTTATTATTTATTATGTATAGTTACATATCGTTTTATGCTCACCGTGTGAAGCCGGGGCGGGTAGTTAGTATTATCATTTATTTTATATATATTACAAAATTAAACATAAAAAAGTGAGACACAACAGTTATTAATTACCTACTATATATACAATCCCAGACACATTTATCTATAGGCCTCATCGGCGTCACAAAAATATCGCTAATCGCCTCTTAGCGCCTTCGTACTACGAATTATTCAAATAATGTGTTAAAGATAATTCCAATGCTCCACACGATACGATAACATTTAGTATACCACGGACACTGCGCGGGAGCACACGTGCTTACGAATAGTGCATACAAAACCGGTCTTTAACACAACGTGCTAAGATTCACATTAACTAACACAACAACTGTTTGAGTGTAGTTTGACCGATTTCAGATTGCGTTCTCGCTATTCGTGATTAAAGAGTGTATGGTGATTTTTAATTGGACTGCATTATACGCGGAATAAGTGATTGTTGTATATAAATAGTTCTGAAACGAACTGGTTCTGGTTTTCGTGTATTTTTTTCGGTGGTCCGTTGTTTGCGCAGCTGTCAAAAGTAAGTATGTTTGTGTAAGTTGACTTTTGACGTATACGAGAAGTGACTTAATACGGTTAAGTTATAATATGTGAATCTTGTAATTGTCAATTAACTGCGTCATTTATGTCTCTAATGTGAGTTAGTGATCTGCTTTTTGTCATTCTTAACATTGTTCATATTGGAGAACTGCCGGTCAATGAACTCATAGGCGTCAATTAAAATAGTTTTCTAATATCAAAACTAAAAAACAAGTCAGAATTGAGATCAAATTGCAGTTTATTATTTTTTACACGTTTGAGTGTCAAATGACATAACATAAAGCTCTCAGAACACCCAAGCCCGATTTAAGAAAAATATGATCTTAAATCGCCTCAACCGGTATCGTATCTTATACTTGGTTCAACATGGATAGTATTAAGCTATCAAGGTCATGGAATTTCGATTTGAAATTCTAATGAGCATAAAGCGATTCCTTGGATGTTTGTATAAATCACGGACTAGTAAAAAAAGAAGGACTCCACGCTATCATACTATGGCATGAAGCCACGGTTATGCATGTGTGAGTAAGATACTTAAGGATACCAGAAATCGGATATCTGTCATTTGGAGCACTTTTATGTCAATGTGTGACGTAAGTTGCGTGTCAAGGTGGAGCACCTGAGGAGCTTCAATGTCTAGTTAGTGGGGCGGAGTCCTTCTTTTTTTACTAAAACCTTTCCTTTTTATAATATTACGAGTAATTTAGATTAAAATACGTAAGAGAGTACATTATTTTTTTAATAATATCAATGCTAATTCGATAATTAGCATTGATATTTTTTTAAAAATGATGCATATATGAAATGGTTCTTATAATTAGGCGATCCTAAATGGAATCGTGTCATGTTGTTTTAATGTCTCACCAATTGTTGAGAAACGTATTAAACCCTTTGACAACTTTGTAAGGAAGGTAAAGATCTCATTGCGATAAATACTTGTCTTTAATTGCTTAGCATGCAAACATGTGACGTCAATTATTAGAACCAATATGTAGTTTTCTTAAATACAGACATTGACTAACAAAATTAGCTTACAGATTGATAACAATGAAACCAACAGTACAGTGGACATTGAACCAACAGTAATTTATAAGATAACACACATTAGTAACGAAGAGTTAGACTAATTAATGCTTAATATTAATCTTATAATAAGTTAGTACTTGGTGCAAACTCTAGGCATCGCCTAAGAATTTGAACTGTTGCAAACTCGATTTAGATAACGGTACAGATTATCAGTCAAGCATCCCCGAAGGGGTAGGAATAGGCAAAGAGCGTCAAGCATCTTTAAGCACTTTGAGCCAAAACTAAGAAGGGGTTGGAATAAGTGGATTTTTTTTTATAAAGCATATACCCAACATCCTTCTTATTATTTGCCTTTTAACATATATTATGAATAGAAATAATCTTTATTTATATAGGCTTCAAAAAAGCACTTATAAATCGTCAGAACAAAATAAATATAAACCAGTTCAAACAGCAGATTCTACCGAAAATAAATCGGCAAGAAACTCGATAGTTACTCTTTTATTTAAATGTATACCAGGCAAGATACACAGTTAACGCACATTTGTTACTAGCTGCGCCCGCGGTTTCAGCCGCGTTTATGGTTTATGTTATATAGCCTATAGCCTTCCTCGATAATGATATTAATAATAATGCCCTCCTAACCGATATCGGTCACGGCGGCCAATCTCAACGAGGAATAGCCATCTGCACAGGCGATATTATAGTGCACAAGTGTGTGCGCAAACTCAGGTGCACTCTCTGTTCCTTCATTCGCATAGTCCGGTGAGACGGCAATTCGCCATGACCGAAGAAAACTCTATTCCTCGATAAATTAACTACATAAAAATATTTTTTCAATTCAGACCAGTGGTTTCTGAACAACACGCCCATAATCCTCGAAGGGGTACGCAGAGTCAAAGGAGCAGCATGCTACTTCAACCACATTCAGCCGAAAATAAAGCCGGGCTGGGTTATATGGACAATTGTGAAAAAGCAGTGTCAAGTGGCTAGCTCGTCGCCTACTCAGTCACATACCCAAAAGCCCGTATACCATTAGTCGCCTTTTACGACATGCTAGGCAAAAACTACAGTTGGCACATTCTTTTTTTCTCAAACACTTCAGCTTTATATATTTGTTCCAGACTAACATGACATGATAGTTACTGTACTTGACATAAATAATGGTGCCACACGTTTTGAAAATAAAAGATATAATTCATAAGTCTGAAACTGTTTTTTTATTGTAATAAGACTGATTAGAAATATCCCAAAAACATCCTGTTTAGTTTAAATGTACATAACATGATTTACGCGAGTAATTTTGGCATAATTAATTTAACGTGTCGTGGTTATTATAATCCTTTATATTATTAATTGACTGGCCCGTTGGTCGAGTTGTCAGAGACCCTGGCCACAAAACCAAGGGTCGGGTTCGAATCCCGCTAGGGGCAAATATTTCGTGTGATGAACATGGATATTTGTACTCTAGTCATGGATGTTTATAAACGTATTTAAGTATTTCTATCCGTTCACCTAGTATCCATAGCACAAGCTTAAAAGCTTAGTTTGGGACTAGGGAATTGGTGTGTCAGTCTGAAGAATTTAATTATTATTTATTTATTTATTAATTATAATCCTTAACATTATTATTACAGCGAAAGAAACCGTCAGTTTGTTTATCTGTCTAATTTAATTCTGAAGCTTGTACCCTAAGAAAAAATACAGGCTACTTTACTTTGAAAACGCGGAAACATTGATATATCTTCCAGTACACGATAGAGTTCATGTAACAGCCCAAATTTTACACAGAGTCGCCGGCAACAGCCAGTCTAGATTAAATAGAGCTACTGAAGCTCAGTGGATATGGACGTTGGACAGTGGAATGCAGGTTCAAAACTCACTTTCCAAGGTGGAAATGTAAAAACGATCCCTTGGATGCCTTATGATGATCCATAAATTGTCTGGTTTTCCTATCTTAGGGTTACGAAGGTCAGATCGGCAGTCGCTTCAATGTAATTACCAGACTCGCTAAATCCTGGATCATGGTCTAAGCGGACCCCGTCTAAACACGGGACATAACGCTAGGAAGATGATGATGGATGCCTTATTGAAAGGCGAGAACAGTACATCCCTGGGTTTTAAGAGGGCACGCCCTCTAAAAAAGCCCCATATAACCACCCTGCTCCCTCGGGGTGCGTACTCGTAACGAGTTTGCCCAGAACATAAAAAGGTTCTGAACCTTATTATCGTTTCAAATGTGAAAATGTCTGTATATCTTTATAATCAAAAATGTTCATACCACTTCTTGCGTTTCCACTTCAGTGGAAAGAGAATGCATAAAGCATTTTGCTGGTAGAGCAAGTACCATGAGGAATCCCTGACGTTAAAATAACTAACTGCTGCCCCTTTGATTCTGCCTACCCCTTCGAGGATTTTGGGCGTGATGTAAGTTTTTTTTTTTTCATAATAAATATCTAGTATTTTTCATAGATACTCGGTGCAACCGTATAAACCAGGGCTCAACCAATGAGAAAAAAATATCTCTATTGAATCAAATGTGCTAAGACATTGTATTCACGTAATTTACTACTACCTACTACAAAACACTATTAAACAGTTTCACCCAGTTTTATATTCTGCTAAAAATATTTACGGAATCGACTCTACATTTTGCTGGTAGAGCAGGTTGTTGACCTCTCAGAATACGTGTGCATTGTGTGACTATGTAAACTCGAACAAAACGATAACTTCTAATCTCCGTAAACCTAACTATACATTTTAAGTACATATATAAGTACATATATATATATATATATGTATATATGTATAGACATATATACTATCTTACTAATATTATAAACGAAATAGTTTGTATGGATGGATGGATGTGTGGATGTATGTTACTCTATATATGTTAAGTAAATAAGTATATAAATCCTGCAGTTCCCAACATGTTTCCGCAATATTATACTCACGTGTTGCTGAGAGAATTACATTTCAAAGTGCAAACTAATCTATTCCATATTATCTCACAAGTCTATACTTGTACCTGTAATAATTAAAGATATTTTCTAAAGACTATTCTTTAGAAATTAATTATGTAACTAAAGTCTCGTTAAGTATTTAATCATTAAATTTACCATAAGTATGTTTGATAGTTAATATTAATTAGAGTTAATGAAATTACGAATTAGGTCAAAAATTTCTACGAATATAGAGATGATCACATACACAAATTTCGACACATATTGTATTTAAATGAAGATTTATCAATTAATTAAATCGTAAAAACAATTAATCCAACTATGTGGTACAAAAAAAAACAGTTGCTAACTCAATTATAGTATAATTATTAGTCATAATAACTGGAGAACGTGAGTGATAAAAGTTACGAATGTCAAAGAAGCGTATGTAAGGACCAACATAAGCGTGTGTAAGGACCGACATAAGCGTGTGTATGGGCCGACATAAGCGTGTGTAAGGACCGACATAAGCGTGTGTAAGGACCGACCCACATACGTTCTGATAATTTCTTAATATACTACATTGTGATAGCTAGAAAATATATATTAGTTCATGTATCTATAACTATCAAATGTATTGGTACTTCAGATTTGTAGGGTGTTAATCAAAATTAATATCCGATAGAATCATTCTATTCCTCGTATGGGGATGCTAGGGGGCCCTGTCCGAATTAATTAGGTTTCATTAAATCAAAACTAATATTATAAAGAGGAAATATTAGCATTTTGTATGTTTGTAACGATTGAACTGTAAAACTATTGGACCGATTTCAAAAATAATTTCACTATTAGAATAATATATATCATTGAGTCATATAGGCTTTATTTATCTCTAAATATTTAAAAATAAATGTCCATCCGAGTGAAGTTGTCTTATCGCTACTAAAGAATAAGTAAAGAAATCACAAGTTCATTGGATTGGAGGTCTTATTGGTTCGGATTCGAGGACCGCCTATTTGTAAGGTGTCTATGAGACCGACTATACCTTACGGTCCTGGTTTAAGGATTACTCATCTGAAATAGTGCCTGAATGTTGGACCATGGCCGGCTCTACTTTTGTATTTTTTTTTAAATATCACACTACATCACATACATTGATTTGACTCCGAGGTAAGTAGCTTAAGCACTTGTGTTACAGATATCAGAATCAACAGTGGTATTACAAATATATACTTAAATATTGCATATTAACACCCAGACACAGAACAAACACAAGTATTTATCATACGAATGTTTGTCCTGGGTGGGGATCGAGCCCACAACTCTTGGCGCATGGGGCAGGTCACTACCGTATGCGCCATCGAGTTAGTCAAGGTGACAATTGCATAATTTAAACAATAAACGCCTGACATGCGCCTGCGCCGTGCACAAGTCAATGATCTCATATCTATCGTATGTTGGCATCGTATTATCGACACGGAAGTTGTTCGTGTCGTTGTGTTGCGATTATCTATGTTGACCATCTCGGAGACTTAAGTATGAGGTGTTACTAAGGTGTACGTAGGCGAATTATCTTTAAATATCACAATGCCAGACTTGCCAAATCCTGCATCATGGTTTAAGCCGCCCTTATCAAAAAACGGGACGTAATTATAGGAAGATGATAAGTCTTAGAAAGCTTAGCGCATTCAAACAAACAAACTATTCTACTATTACATATTAGTACAAATATAGAGCGGTGGTAGCTCAATGGTTAGGACACGCGCTTCTTAACCGAGGAGTGCGGGTTCAAACCCGGGCACGTACCTCTAGATTTTTCAGGACTATGTACGTATTTATACCACTAGCTCGACGGTGAGGGAAAACATTGTGATGAAACCTGCAAATTCAAACAAATTTGGATTTGTAACCATGATCCAAAAATTGTCTGGTTTCCCTATCTTAGGGTTACGAAGGTCAGATCGGCAGTCGCTTCAATGTAATTACCAGACTCGCTAAATCCTGGATCATGGTCTAAGCGGACCCCGTCGAATTACGGGACATAACGCTAGGAAGATGATGTCATTCTTATTCAAAATACTTTTGTTCAAGAATCCGCCGAATTATGTAATTAGGTCTGAATTTAGTTAATCTATGCGGCAGTAATCTGGTTTATTGTCTGGAACTGATAACGGCTGGATCAAACGAGTCTGCTCTAAGCATGTGGGTTGATGTTCTATAATGCACTAGTTCTGTTGCTAAGATCTATACAGGTTGCGAGTATATGGTTTATTTATTTCTCCCTTATCTTTATTACTAGCTGCGCCCGCGGTTTCACCCGCGTTTATGGCTAATGTTATATAGCCTATAGCTTTGCTCGATAAATGAGCTATCTAATACTGAAAGTTTTGTTCAAATCGGACCAGTAGTTTTTGAGATTAGCGCGTTCAAACAAACAAACAATCAAACTGTTCAGCTTTATAATATAAGTGTGTGTTAGTATATAATTATTAGAGAGAACTAAATGAAGAGTAATATATACTTATAATAAATCTGTAGAGAGGTCAATTCTGTACATGAAATATATTTTCAAAATAACTATCAGGGGGTGATTAGTGATCGATACTGATGCCAAAAATTCAATCAGTAAAATTTTTGTCTGTCTGTCTGTCTGTATGTTCCTTATAGAAACAAAAACTACTCGACGGATTTTAACGAAACTTGGTAAAAATTATTCTTCATACTCCTGGGCAGGTTATAGTATACTTTTCATCACACTACAATCAATAGGAGCAGAGTAGTGAAGGGAAATGTTGGGAAAACGGGAGAAGTTACTCCATTTTTTAAGCTTCCGTCGCGTTTGCAGCCTTAATGGTTAAAGTTACATAGAAATCATGTATGACGGAAATAGTCTTTATAATATTAACCATAAACGCGGGTGACACCGCTGGCACAGCTAGTATACAATATAAATATGTATGTGATTGTTTAGACGATGATATAGCCTAGTTACAACTGTTTCAGAATTTTCCATCTAACCCAACCCAGTTTTGTTTATGGCATAAAGTGGTTAAAGGGGCTTGTTTCCCCTGCTTACCCCTAAAATATCCGTGTTCTTTGCAAAGTTTGTATCTCTTAGTGTTTATCATTTGTTTAGCTCTTACAGGTTTGTTATCTGATCAAACGTCCTGCTTTGTGCTCAAACACTTACGATGAACACATCTTTGTTTTGTTATACTCGGTAATTCACAGTAATTCTCTTATATCGTGAGATCAGCAGCGAAAAGGAATGTTTTATAAGATAATCCTTAAGTTGCTGAGCCTATGAAGTAAGTAATAAAATTATATTCAAATATATATTCATTATGATACCTTGGTTTATCTTCTTATCCTTACTTAATAATTATAATATTGTCATTACATTTAATTTTAAATACATATTTTGAGATAAATGAAGCCTATATGACTATTATAAATAGTGAAATTATTTTTGAAATCAGTAGTTTCTCAGTTCAATCGTTACAAACATACATAATACTCATATTTCCTCTTTATAATATTAGTGTTGATTTAATGAAACCTAATTAATTCGGACAGGGCCCCCTAGCATCCCCATACGAGGAATAGAATTATTCTATCTGACATTACTATTTATTAACACCCTACAAATCTGAAGTACCAATACATTTGGTAATTATAGATACATGAACTAATATTCTAGCTATCACAATGAGGTATATTAAGAAATTATCAGAACGTATGTGGGACAAGTGTTTACCACTAGTGTTGCCGCTCGTTTGTATACCGATAGCCTATCGATAGTTGAAGAAAATCGATAGTATCGATAGTTTATCAATAGTACAATACTATCGATACTTTAGATAGTATTGCTCTACAATACCGAATAGACTATAAAAAGTAAAAAAACTATCGATAATATCGATAGTCTATACGATATTGAAGAGTAATACTATCTATAGTATCGAACGCGATAGTTCATTGGTTTACAGCGGTCAAAACTATCGATAACATTGCTGTTTATCGATAGTATTGCACTTAGAGAGACATCGATACTATCGATCGATTGTCCAATCCATCGATTTTAGCATTCAACTATTGATTGCAAAACTATCGATTTTACGGCAACACTATTCACCACTTGTGGTAAACACGTACAAGATAATGCTACTGTTGGCAAGTACTCAGCATTATCGACTGTCTTAGTTTTGTAACGACAGTTTAATTACTTGGGCTCCTCTTTTAGCTGGCCATGCGTCCTATAATAAATAATAATAAATATCTGACTACATCACATACATTGATCTGACTCCGATGTAAGTAGCTTAAGCACTTGTGTTACGGATATCAGAAACAACAGTGGTATTACAAATATATACTTAAATATTGTATATTTACACCCAGACACAGAACAAACACAAGTACCTATTCATCATACGAATGTTTGTCCTGGGTGGGAATCGAACCCACAACTCTTGGCGCATGGGGCAGGGTCACTACCGAATGCGCCATCGAGCTTATCCTATGTTGTTCTGTAACCGAAGAAGAGTACATCAACACAGGGGTGGATCTTTAATGTGGCTAATCATACCTAGAAAGGCCTAGCTTTATTCTAGGTACTACTAGTGTACTACTATTCACGTTCTAAAGATACATACATACATAACATCACGCCCATAATCCCCGAAGGGGTAGGCAGAGTCGAAGGGGCAGCAGGCCCCTTTAACCACATTCAGCCAAAAACAAACTGGGCTGGACTGGGTTGGTTGAAAAATTGTGAAAAAGTAGTGACAAGTGGCTAGCTTGTCGCCTACACAATCACATACCCAAAACCCGATATACCATTAGTCGTCTTTTACGACATGCTAGTCAAGAACCACAGTTGGCATATTCTTTTTAAGTCCCAGATCAACATGGGATAGTGGGCTGGGTTGGATGGAAAGCTATGAAAATAGGAATGACAAGTGGCTAGCTCGTCGCCTACTCAGTCACATACCCAAAAGCCCGTAAACCATTAGTCGCCTCTTACGACATGCTAGGCAAGAACCACAGTTGGAAAATTCTTTTTTTTTTTATCCCAGATCAACATGGGCCAAGTCCCGGACCAACATGGGACAATAACAAATGATTTACGTATATTCTACAATAATGCTATAATATTATTCTGATGTTAATGAACGATAAACTATTCGCTATAATAATCCGGGTCACACAGATTTAAACCGATTGCAAAAAAGATGCGAGTAAATTTTCCGATACCTTTTTGAAGATAGTCAGGTATTAGGAACTCAGATAAACATCTTTCAAATACGGGGTTTTGAGGTCAACCCTGATCCCCAATCGTGTGGTAATCGACCTCACATCCAAGGATAGTTATCACCCAACGAGGGCAGATAGTTTATCTATGGCTTATCTATCTAATAGATGGACTACGTAAGGACATCACTCCCGTCATGAGTGTTAAGCTCCATCGACATAGGACCGAATATTAATGAGCTCATTATGCTGATATGTAGATTGCAGTGCCGACACGCGCGGCTTGCATGCGAGGAAAACTGGTTCAAACCTGGCCACGTGAATAGTGAACCTTTACATTTTCATAACATAGTAGTAGGTGAAGAATGGTTTTTTTTTTTTAATACAAAAGCTCATGTACGTACATACATAAATAAATTACCGAATGAGTGAAAGAAGCAGTTAGTAGTCGATGAACTTTTTTAACCACTTTTAACCAAAATTAAGATTAACCCAGTTTAATATTTTGGTTAAAGTGGAAAAACATGTTAAAAATAGTTACCAGCTGGTTATCGACAATACATTGTGTTGAGTTTAGGTTATTAGGAAGTAAAATAAATTATTATATAAATACATATATATGTTTGTTTTTTAGGTATCTAATAGATGGGGCAGCATTTATAGTACAAAAAATTATTTGTAAGTTGCCTGAATTAAACTATTAATATTTTATTATTGTATACATATATATTTGTGATTATGATTATGTAGGCAAGGTATTGAATACAACATAGCACATGCTAGGTAAGGAACACAGTTGACACATTCTTCTAAAATCGAGAAATGGTCATCAAAAGCATACAATTAACTAGAAACTAAAAGAAATAGTTGACAAAAAGCATTTGTCAGAAGTGGGATTCGAACCCACGCCCACAGAAGTGGACTGCGACCTGAACGCAGCGCCTTAGACCGCTCGGCCATCCTGACTCGTGAAGGAAGAGCTGAATTTTAACGATCTATTACCTACCGATGTTTATACTACCCACAATTTTAAAGTATTTAAAAATAAATAAGCTTTTAAAATTAAAAATTAATACATTTTTCAACAGTCAGATTAAAAAAAACAATTATGTATGCGTTAAAGTGCCGATAAGTTAACTGACATAATGCGGCCATTTATTCTTTCGATCATAGATTTAGGATGTCAAAAATTCTAAATCTATGCTTTCGATAGTTGTTTGACGTTTAATTTGACATTAACATAGGAATATTTAAACAGAAAGCTAAACGTTATTATTATACTCTTTATCCACAAAGAAAACTTTTTCGGTTAATTTTGTTTTGGGAAATAGATTTATCGTCATCAGATGAAGAAATCTTAGGTAACATTTCTGTGCCAAGGAATTTAAAACAACGGAGAAATTGCTTCGAAATGTATTCGGAAATTGTGTTCAAAATGAGGTACCGGTTGAATAAAAATACAATTCAGTTTCTATATGAATAAAATTGTGAATTTAATGTAAATAAACTAATATCTCGAAAAAAACTAGCTGTGTCCGTTATGAAACAAATATTTATAGTCCAATGTTTTTATGCCACTGGCACTTTACATGTTTTGATTGGTGAAGACAAATTTTTACTGTGTTTACAAAACAATGAACAGCAGGAAATATTAAAAAATATCGTGATTGATACTCTGCGAAGTGTTATTCAAAATATATTGGTCGTTGATCTGACATAAACTTGTGAATAAAGTCATCTTCCTAGCGTTATGTCCCGTGCTTAGACGGGGTCCGCTTAGATCATGATCCAGGATTTAGCGAGTCTGGTAATTACATTGAAGCGACTGCCGATCTGACCTTCGTAACCAAAGTCGTGGTTACAAATCCAAAGTTGTTTGAATTTGCAGGTTTCATCACGATGTTTTCCCTCACCGTCGAGCTAGTGGTATTAATACTTACATAGATTTTAAAAATCTAGATGTACGTGCCCGGGTTTACACCCGCACTCCTCGGTTAGGAGGCGCGTGTCCTTACCATTAAAAAAACTTGTAAATAAAGTGTCAGTAATTTTTTTTCCTTCTTTTGCAAAGAAATCTACATGGTCCGAGAGCTGGCACCAATTTTTAGGTAGGTATTCGAGGCAAGCAGAAAAAGTGTATCATGCCACTTCAATTATTCCCCAACACGGAACTGTAGTCCTGGCTGGTGAGGAGCGTAACCTCAAGTCGTAAGCTACCTAAATGTCAATAAATTCAAATTCAAATTCAAAATATCTTTATTTATATAGGCTTTAAGAAAGCACTTATAAATAGTCAATATACAAAAAAGAACAAATAATACTAACAAGAAAGAAGGTCACGACTTTGGTTTTCACCGGGTACCTGATGATTGTATGTGCATAGATATATGTATATATATAGAGCTGGGGAAAAACTACAAGTAGCAACGAGGTGAAAGGAGCTTAGCACTCCTTAGATTTTGCTCCTACCTTTTTGGGGATTACGTAATAGTATACAGGGTGTTACAAAACTACCCGTAAAGCCGAAAGGAGGTTAAATGGGGCCTAAAACCGAGTCCATTTAAAATATTTAAGAACCGTAGTAACGCTGTATAACATACCCCAAAAAAATATATATATATATTATTTTCCCTGATGTGCTATTTCAGTAAAATTAAAGAGTAAACTACGCGGAATGTACCTACATTTCTACCTTATTGGCGGAACGACAAAAATTTTAAAGATTTGAAATTAACAACATATATTTTTTTTCAAACTTGACATTTTTTGAAGCCATAATTGAGTATTATGACATCCTTGTATTGTGGTAGCAAAAATTTATGAATGAAAAATAGAAAAACTATTAAAGTTTTGAATTTTGAATTTTGAATTATATTTTTTACGAGGTATTTTGTAAAACTTTGTATATGTACATAGAAATAAGTTTGAAAGAACTTTACTTTAGGTGACAGACTGAGATGTGAGAGAAAACTATTAATTGGGCCAGATTTAACAAGTCAGGATGGCCGAGCGGTCTAAGGCGCTGCGTTCAGGTCGCAGTCCACTTCTGTGGGCGTGGGTTCGAATCCCACTTCTGACATAACTTTTTTACAAGTCAAACTTGCTATATAACCAGGGCCAGCTCATCCATATACGCAAAATATTCGACGGTCTGAGGCGCTAAAATGATGGTGACAAGTTTGTTTCTTTCATGTGTAAATTTAGATAAGATTACAAGGATAATGCTTAAGGAACATTTGCAAAATAATAAGAATTAAAAGGGGAGCTATTTTCAAAATTCTACTTTCAAAAATGTTTTGAACGGGGCACATTCGAAATATTTTTCGCCCCGCACTAGATATAGAATAGTATCTATAAGAAAATATAATTTGAGGGTTTTATCTATTCGCCAAACTAAAATAAACTTTAACGTTTTATTGAATTTCATCAACAATGAATTGTATTCATACATACTGCCAGTATACATTCCGGTTCCATTTACAGTGCCTTTGTATTATCAAAGTTTAATAAGTACGTTCAAATATTTTCGAGATGAAAGACAACGTGCTAACAAACAGTGCAATTAAATAATCGCTCTTGTTTAAACTGCATTCAGTTTATGCGCTCAATTGCATATCATTATCAAGTTGACTATTAAAGATATATTACACTCAGATATTATTTACATACTGTCCATGGTAACGTATTACGACCAGAATGGTCGTGTGTTTACAGGTTATGTTAGGATGATGACTGCTTAAAAAAAACTATAGTTCTATTTAGTCCATCAGTTAGATTATACAATTTCTCGATAGATATTTTTGGCTTTATCAAATGAACAAAAAAACACAAAGATAAAGAGCATCAAAGTTTTGGAGTGAGGGCTTGCGACGTCACTATTTTGTAAAAAAAATACGAAAGCGTGACGTCACGCGCAACTTGAATGTATTGTATCTTCGTCAATGTTTGTAACTAACTAACTAACTAAACTTCACGCCACTTCCCTAGCGGGGTAGGCAGAGAGAACCGAACGCCATATGGCACGATCCTTACACACCTCACTCGCCTCTTCAACATTCATAATCCTTTTCATACAAGCTCTACGGTTTTTATGACTCCTAACGTTACCTTCTTTTAATACACGATCAATCTGGTCGTGGTAGGTGAGCCTGGGCCTTCCGCGGCTCCTACATCCTTCCACTTTCGCATTGTATATCTGTTTAGTCAATCTTTCGTCATCCATTCTTTCCACATGTCCGAACCACATGTCCGAACCACCGGAGCATGCCTCTAAAGTGATTTTTTTAGTCATCTGCGGCCAAAGATGTGGGTAGCCAGGGTAAACCCACTAAACCCCACGGCGCTCCTCATCACTAGTGGAAGTGCCATGGGTATCTTGGCCTAGCCAATGCCATAGCAAGCTTAAGCTTGTTTAGGCGACAGGTTAGCCGCTTGTCACTGCGTTTTCACAATTTTCCATCTAACCCAGCCCGGCTTTATTTTTGGCTTAATGTGGTTGAAGGGGCTTGCTGCCTCTTTGACTCTGCCTACCCCTTCGGGGATTACGGGCGTGATGTTATGTATGTACAAAATATACTCGTCATTGAAACATTTCCAGACAATGCACAAACAATGCTATTAAGTATTTGTAGTTCTACCACTTGCCAGAACAAATTAACTTAATTACGCAGCGATAGTTAAATGCTATTATTCATTATGATAAATATTGGTTACACAGTACATTACAGATCCATAGTTACTAATTATGATAATAACAATTAATAATGTATATTAAATATTAACTTCTCTTCACTGAGCGATGGTAACTCGGTGATAAGGACACGCGCCTTTATCCAATAGGTGCGGGTTCAAACCCGGGCGCGTACCTCTAGATTTTTAAATCTATGTACGTATTTATACCACTAGCTCGGCGGTGAGCGATAACATCGTGATGAAACCTGCACATTCAAATAACTATGATTCAATTGTGTCTGGTGCCGCTATATGCATATATACGAAGGTCAGATTGGACGCTTCAATATGCGGGGTTTTAGTGGGTATACCCCGGCCACTACCATCTTGGCCGGAGCGGGGTCCTCCAATTCCAGAGGTCCCCGGGAGTCCCACACACCACCCTGCCCCCCCGGATAGGGTGACGGTGCGTAAAGCATTTCCCCGCGGACGCTTCAATGTCATTACCAAACTCGCTAAATACTGGATCATGGTCTAAGCGGACCCCGTCTAAGCACGGGATAATATATCGCTAGGAAGACGATGAAGATGGTGATTAATTAATCTAAAAGTCTATATTGAGACCTAATAATTTTGACTTGTACTTTATATGGGCGCCCGAGTTGACGACAAAATCTAAAGGTGCCAATTGCATAAGCAAGCGATTTTTCGGCAAGCGAGTTGACGAACAAGTCATTACATGACTACCTATTTCATATTTTTCTAATATTGGAAACTGAGACTCGGAAAAAAATGAAAAACTGTGTTCCATGTCTGTCTAGGATGCCGTAAAAAGCGATTAACAGTGTACCTATTATTAGTGTGACATTGATTATGTTGACAACAAGGTTGTCACTTATCACTTACATAACTTCAATACTCAATCTAAATTAATTGTTGCTTGAATATGGTTAAAAGAGCTTATTACTTCTTGGACCTTGATTATCCCTTCGAGGGCTTCAATTAGTATTTCAATATAAAATCATACGTTTTTTGAGTACATTATACAAAGCCTCATTTTTATTTCCTATTAGGTATTTTCACACTTTTAAACACGAATTAATGCAATTACAATATGAACTCATAATTAGCAATACCTAATTACTATGACTCATTATGATAATGTAATGATTATGTTTTTTCTTAATACTATTAGCGAATCTAATATAAGATTATTTTGATAGTGCACCGGTTCATTCTTGGTTTGATTCCTGGTTGAGTAAATTTGGAATAAAAGAGATCTAAAAACATAACATCACGCCCATAATCCACGAAAGTGTAGGCCCAGTCCCTTTTAACCACATTCGGCTAAAAAAAATTGTGAAAAAGTAGTGACAAGTGGCTAGCTCGTCGCCTACACTATAAGTGAACTGAACTGGGTTAAAAATAACTGTTTTTGGTTGTATTTTACAATGACGTATTTTATTTTACGTTATTTCGAATAAGCGTACTTCATACTTTACACGTCAAATAAATTACATAAAAATACTGTACCTATTTTAAATGTATGACTTGATTAAATTTAATTGCAAACTAGAAAACCGAACTTTTCGGTTTTCAGTTAGCACAAATAGGTACTATTAAATAGTTTTTCCTATTTAATAGTACCTATACTCATTTAATATCTAGTAATAATCTTTATTTAGAAATACTTTTTTTTTTTTCCTTTAGATGGCAACCCTACAGATGGAATTGTGGGTGTTTTGTGATACATTGATTTATTTTCAAGAAGTTCCCATCACTATTGGATGACCAAATAAATAGTAGTGTTAAAATTCATCTCCTAGTGATAGAGTCAGGATGGCCGAGCGGTCTAAGGCGCTGCGTTCAGGTCGCAGTCCACTTCTGTGGGCGTGGGTTCGAATCCCACTTCTGACAAATGCTTTTTATGAAACTCTAAATGTGTTATTTTACTTTTCTTGTAGATAGCAACATAAAATTCAGAATGACTGAAATCACTGCATGCACATAGTTCCAATCCGTACAGTTTAGTTTGAAAAGTCTTGATCTGGTGTTACGTATCTAGGATTCTTCTCGATAGAATGTTCCGAACCGGTGGTAGTATTTTTTGTTAATGTTTATTGACTATTTATAAATGCTTGAAGCCTATATAAATAAATATATTTTGAAATTTAATTGAACCTGCACCCCACGCGTAAGCGACGCGTGACCTTACCATTAAGCTTTGACCGCTCTCGATTTAATCAAATGATGTCGTACATATTAATTTTTATAGATGGTATTTATATGGCAGCAAATATTTACGATGGTAATAAAAAATACAGCTGCAACAAAAAGATAATACTATGTCATATTTATTTACGCATATTATGATAGGCATTTATCTATATAGATATCTTTATATATAAAAATGAATTGCAGTTCGATAGTCTCGCTAAAACTGGAGAACGGCTGGATCGATTTGACTGATTTTGGTTTTAAAATATTTGTAAACTTCCAGGGAAGGTTTGTACGGTAAAAAAAAAGGAAATTAATTTTAAAAAATCGAGAACGGGGCGTTACGAAGTGCGCCGGGACAGCTAGTATTAATATAATTTCACCGAATCATTTCAGTAGATAAATTATAACTGGTTGTTAGCGTTTTAAATTTAAAGATTTATATTTAATAAAGTATGCTATCCTATGAATAGATTAAACAATTAAATTATTTTTTTAAGGCTGATTTAAACGTTTATTTTAAAATAAGATTAAGACCTTACGTGCTTGTAAGAGCACATTCTTGGGTAAGAAAACTAATTCCAATATCAATTAAACATATATTCAAACTAGCTATGCCCGCGGTTTGACCTGCGTTTATGGTTAATGTTATATATCCTATAGCCAATCGATGAATAGGCTATCTAACTATGAAAGAAATTTTCAAATCGGATTAATAGTTCCTTAGATTAGCGCAAGCAAACAAACAAACCAACAAACTCTTTAGCTTTATAATATTAGTAAGTATAGACAAGAAACCATAATCTATATATATATATATATATATATATACCTATATATATATATATATATATATATATATATATATATATATATACCTATATATATATATATATATATATATATATATATATATATATATATACTATATATATACCTATATAAATTCATAAAGCAAAAACTTTGTACCTCTCTTTACGACAATTACACGGACTGAGGAGTAGGTACGCGATTTGGCATAGTTTAAATTTACATGGAGAAGTGCAAAAAGCTAATATTTTAATAACATTTTTTATTAAAATATTAGCATTTGTAATATATTAAAATAAAAAAAATATCGAATCATGGTCGAATTTCGACCACAGGGCGACCACTAGTTTGTATAAGCCGACTATCAATATAATTAAAATATTTTAATAGGTAATTGTTGATGTTCGATGATTAAATCGTTTAAGACAACATCGTTTTGACAAGCTCGATGGCGCATTCGGTAGTGACCCTGCCCCATGCACCAAGAGTTGTGGGTTCGATCCCCACCCAGGACAAATATTCGCGTGATTAATACTTGTGTTTGTTCTGTGTCTGGGTGTTAATATCCAATATTTAAGTATATATTTGTAATACCACTGTTGATTCTGATATCTGTAACACAAGTGCTTAAGCTACTTATATCGGAGTCAGATCAATGTATGTGATGTAGTCTGATATTTATTTATTTATTAAGTGTATAATACCCACTGTAATTTTGTATTTATTTGTATGCTTACATGATATTTAAATGTATTCTCAATTTTATATTGGTTTATTGTATGTATAGTATAATTGAAGTATTTTTTTTTCTTTTATGTTCACTTTTGTTTATATAAATTACTGCACTTTACACTAACATATTTTCCTCAACCTGTTCCTATCTGGAAGAAATTGCTTCTAGCGATAAGACCGCCAAATTGTACTGTATCTGTTTATATGCTAATTTTCTAGTTAGTTTTTAGTGCCATAAAGTATATCTATCCAACTATCTATGTCTGAAACCTTTTCAATTAAAAAAAATGAAGAAACCAATCAAAAACCTTCATTATGATATTTTGTTGGAAATGTACATCAAATAGGTACGCTTTTAAAATATATCAACAAATATTCTCAATTCACAAACCAGTTATTAGCAAACTTATCCGATTTATATTTTAAAAAGTAATTCCGTTAATTTGTACAATTAAATGTTGTCGACAGAGCCTGCGCCTGCGCCTGCGGTTCAGTACATCGGATGAAGATGTAACAGGGTTAGGTGACGGAGATTTATCAACATGGATCCTCAAGAACTAGTGCCTTTGGAAGGTCAGTATGTCCTACAAACAATGGCGTCAAATGGTAAAACCATGTTTTTAACAATACATTTCCTTCGGTTGGTTATTTCCTTTTCGGTTCTTTCCTCGCTCAAATGTTTATATCTTATACTTACAGTCCAACCTAACTAGTCAAAAGTATTTTGACTTGAATCTTTGTAATTTTTCGAGTATTAGATAAAGCATAAAATACGTATTGCACGTACGTATTGTGCGCTTTTCTCGTAACTTTTTGCCACGCACGACTAAACTGTGGAAGTCTTTGTCGCCAGCAGTATTTCCGGACCAATACGACATTCAAATCTTCAAAAAGAGAGCGCATCTTCATCTTAAAGGCCGGCAGCGCACCTGTAACTCCTAATGTTGCAGATGTACATGGGCGACAGTAATCTCTTACCATCAGGTGAACTGTCTGCTCGTCTGCCCGCAATAACATTTAAAAAAAAATCAATCATTTTTGATAGTCCAACTTAGCGACCAGAAGGAATATTTCAGTCAACTAGCCTATTGTATCTCTATATAAAATATCTGTTCAAACTTTTTATTCCAGCGGCCTTACCCCGCCCCCCAGTCAACCGCCACTGCAGCCTCGCCGCCCGCTCCTGCTACCGAGGCCCCATCAAGATATGCCGCCTGATAGCTCTCCTCATCTGTCTACCAAGTGTATTCATTATCGTGCCTCTGTATATGAGGTGAGTGTTGATCGCATACGATGCGCGTCGACGTCGCAGTTAATCTCTAACTATGTAACTAAACTTAACGTAACTTTGATCTGTGACAAAAATTGCAATATTCGCTTGTATCATATCTGCTTGAGGTAGGACAAATTGTTAGAAACATTTTTACTACTACATTCTATTCCTTAATACACTTACTAAATTATAATGCACAAGAAACTCTCTCCGCCTGTAACGTACGTAAATTTGGCACGCTTAAAGTTTGAGAACATTTCAAAAAATCCTGGAATAATGTCTCCCAAATTTGCTGCAAGCAAAAACTTATACTTTATACGCCGCAGTCCACTAACTACATTATGTAAATCAGTCTTTTAACTAATAGCCTAGCGTGTTTACCAAACGGCGCTATTCAAACCAGCTGCCTGAAAGACATCCAATCCTAGAGACTCAAACAGTTTAAGTTCATGGTAATTTACATTTTGACTGGCTCGATGGTGCATTCGGTAGTGACCCTGCCCCATGCCCTGCCAAAAGTTGTGGGTTCGATTCCCACCCAGGACAAACATTCGTATGATGAATACTTGTGTTTGTTCTGTGTCTGGGTGTTATTATCTAATATTTAAGTATATATTTGTAATACCACTGTTGTTTCTGATATCCATAACACAAGTGCTTAAGCTAGTTACCTCGGAGTCAGATCATATGTGATGTAGTCGGATATTTATTTATTATTAATTATTTATATTTATTTCAGTCATTCGAACAAATAACCAAACGAATTAATTGTTGAAGAAGCAAGTGAGGTGTGTAAGGATCGTGCCACATGGCGTTCAGTTCTCTTTGCCTACCCAGCTAGGGTAAACGACTTGCGGTTTGCCAACCAAACAATTTCAACATAGTCCCATTTCCTATAGCTTGGCACTGATAGTGATTATAGTGAATAAAGATAGAGGGCTATCGAAGCGAAAAGTTAAAAAGTGAAAACATTTTTAGTTTTTATTATACATAGTATATAGTCATTGTTATACATTCACGTCAAAGTAAATATGTAACAATATACACAATATACAATATTTTATCTTTATTACTATCTCAAGCAGTTTAAGTTCAAGGTATTTTGAGTTTTTCATAGTTCCTGTTCATTCTCGCTTAGTATAAACCTTTTATATAATTATGTATGTATATATATACCTACATACCATGATCCAAAAATTGTCTGGTTCCCCTATCTTAGGGTTACGAACGTCAGATCGGCAGTCGCTACAACCTGACTCGCTAAATCCTAGATCATGGTCTAAGCGGACCCCGTCTAAGCACGAGACATAACGCTAGGATGATGATGATGATGATATATACCTACATAATATTACAAGCGTATTTGCTTTGTTTTGTGTTGACAAAAGAAACAAACAAAGAAAGAAAAAAAACATACTTTCGCATTAAAATATAAGTAAAGATTTCTGGAAAGTAATCTCCACGCCATAAAACGCTTAAAACGCCTAAATTGTGCAGATAAAGTTTACACACCAATTATAATGTCAAAGAAACATTTGATAAACATTATCTGGAATTATTTACATTACACTGAAAGATAAATATGTAATGTAAGCTCCAATACACATTCGCTGGAGATAATTGTTTACAGACTTTCCGGTTTATGACAGATTTTTATTTGCATTCATTTGTTTGTTATTTACATAATTATCTTAAATACCTATTGTGGTCACAAAAGCAAATAGGGTCTTAGTGCTATTTAATAAGAGTCGTTTTCGCGAGAATCTTGTTACACGTGGGTACATATGTTAGCTGTCTAACAGTATGGTACAAACACAAATATTTTATGTGTTTAAACATTTAACTTTGCTTAGTAACTCAGTTCATTGCGCCAGGTCATTTATCAAAATGCGTCAATATCAAATGAAACACGGCCCATTCTCAAGATTGACAAAATCGTGGCCATGGCAAATACAAAAATAGATGGGGTATTATTCGCTTTAACCTGAATTATTTTGAGTTAAAGCTGGCACAGTTTGTATGTTCTTGAGGTATTGAGTTCACTCAACGATACATGTACCTTTTTCATTTGACAGGCCCGTTGGTCGAGTGGTCAGAGACCCTGGCCACAAAACAAGGGTCGCGGGTTCGAATCCCGCTTGGGACAAATGTTTCGTGTGATGAACATGGACATTTGTACTCAAGTCATGGATGTTTATAAACGTATTTAAGTATGTCTATCCGTTCACCTAGTATCCATATCACAAGCATATGCTTAGTTTGGAACTAGGAAATTGGTGTGTCAGTGTGGCGAATTTATTTATTTACCTACCATAACGGTTACTACCCCTACTAAGGGTAGCTTGAGTTAAGGAGCAACCTCTGAACCACTTTAACTAAATAAACTTAACTTGAATTAGGTATAACATTGTCACCTAAGGCGATGCAAGAGCGCCGGGGGTTTAAGTCGGTATACCCCAGCCGAAAAGTGTACATTACTCATGTATATTTTGACGCTGAAAATAGTAACTGCCGAGTTTCTTGCCGGTTTCTTCTCGGTAGAATCAGCATTCCGAACCGGTGGTAGGTTCACATTGCTTTACAGATTTTTGTAAAATTTACGATTTTTGAAATTTGCTTTTTTGAGGCCTACTTAAATAAAGACATTTTGATTTGAATTGGAAAAAAAAAAGCTATTACATGGTGAAAAAGTTAAAAATGGCTCTAACTCGTCGCCTCCACAATCTTGAACCCAATACTCATGGGCGTGCCCAGTTTTTGGTCCAGAATAGGTAATACAATATTTTTTGGTCCAGAGGGCGCAATACAATATTATTGACAGGCTCTTATAGCAAATAGACCAGACACACAAGTTCGCCTCTTGCGTACGCCCATACCAATACTATACTTGTAGCTTTTATGACATGCTAGGTAGTTGTTATGTCCTACATTATATTTACATCCTAGACTATTATGAGATGACGCAATTGTTTTTATTAAGTAACCCATATCTAATGTTTGCACGTTGAAACGTATTTACAATTCTATTACGAGGCGACTGTATCAGTATGTAAGGTTATTCTGGTCATAAAGTGAAAATAAACCCTGTCATGTGGTTACTTTTATAATGACTTGTCTTATCATATTTTTACTTTCAAGTATTTACAATGTTTCTAGGTTAATAAACGCTGAAGATTAGTTATTTACTTAGTTATATTTGTGTACTAGCTGTGCCAGCGATGTCACCGGCGTTTATGGTTAATATTATAAAGACTATTTCCGTCATACATGATTTCTATGTAACTTTAACCATTAAGGCTGCACACGCGACGGAAGCTTAAAAAATGGAGTAACTTCTCCCGTTTTTCCAACGTTTCCCTTCACTACTCTGCTCCTATTGATTGTAGCGTGATGAAAAGTATACTTTAACCTGCCCAGGAGTATGAAGAATAATTGTACCATGTTTGGTTAAAATCCGTCGAGTAGTTTTTGTTTCTATAAGGAACATACAGACAGACAGACAGACAAAAATTTTACTGATTGCATTTTTGGCATCAGTATCGATCACTAATCACCCCCTGATAGTTATTTTGAAAATATATTTCATGTACAGAATTGACCTCTCTACAGATTTATTATAAGTATAGATAGATAACTTTTTGACGTTACTGGCTTGGTATAAACTTTTACTGTCGAGTTAAATTGTAAAGTTAAACAATCTACAATGATCAATAAGTTGATGCGTGACCAATATTTAATTGCACAGATTAGGGCTTGAAAGTCGCGTTAAACTTTTGTTCGAAGGCATTTTCGTGAGATTTCAGTAGTCAAAAAAGGTCTTTTAAACACTACACTAAGCGGACACTTTAATTACATGATTAACTGGAAAATAACGTCCAGGCATTTTTAAGTCCGCCATTAAAATCACTTTTTAACCGATGCAAACACGTAAAAATAACATTAATAAATAACATTTTAATAGTACTGTTAATTATATTGTTATACTTTATTTTCCCAAAATTTATGTACTTATCCTAAAGTGTGCAATTAGCGCTCTTAAATTGCTATGCCCTTACAGGGCGTCACATGTAAACCTAGTATGTAATGTACTCACTGACCATCTTTTGTACTTTATGCAATGTGACATGCAATAAACATTTGAATTTGAATTTGAATTTAACATTTATATGGTTACAACCTCTCGGTTTTCAGACCGGGTTTGAACCTACACATCCCGCATTAAGATCCGTGTTATAATCAAAATACTTTTGCAAGTAGGTATATACATGTTTATGCTCAGAATAAAGTTCCCCTTAATCTCTTAATTCCAGGTACCGCGTATTTTCTGGACAAATGTATCCCATGAGTATGAGCGACATGAGGCTCATAGATGGCAAGATATCCACCACGTGGTGTCAGGTAAGTTATTTTACATTTTATGGTCAAGTCCATCGGCGGAAAGGGACGGCAGGGAGGGGCAGTCAATTTTTAGGGCAATGCCCAGATTCGAATCAATACTATTCGTGTATCTTTCCTCTTTTTAATGTTAGTATGATTTATATGTATACCTGTAACGTCATATATCTTTTAATTGCAGATATATTATATTTTGAAAGATAAAAAAAATCCGTTTATTTTTAATGCTTTTACAATAGGTAGTACATTTCCACCAAGTGTTTTAAATACCCAGTTTCACATTCGCTCCAAAATCCATTTTATTTATTATTACTTTCTCTATATCCGTTTCCGTTCTTATTTCCTTTTTGATTATGATATCCCATGTTGGTCTGGGACTTGGCCCATGTTAATCTGGGACAAAAAAAAAGAATGTACCAACTGTGGTTCTTGCCTAGCATGTCGTAAAAGGCGACTAATGGTATATCGGGTTTTGGGTGTGTGATTGTGCAGGCGACAGGTTAGCCGCTTGTCACTGCTTTTTCACAATTTTCCATCTAACCCAGCCCGACTTTGTTTTTGGCTGAATGTGGTTGAAGAGGCATGCGGCCCCTTTGAGTCTGCCTACCCCTTCGGGGATTATGGGCGTGATGTTATGTATGTATGTATGTATGTATCCATTATGATTTAAACTCTGAATAATTTATGACCACCAAATTATTGACCACACAAGACGAGTAGATGATATTAAATATAGAGTCAGGTTTAATAACATAATGTTTTTATCAAGAACAAGTCAACCAGCGACCGATAACGGTATCTGAAGTGCTATCGTCTCGTTCTAATATAAATATAGCGATTGCTTAATATACAGGACCAAAAAAAAAATTAACAATATACCGAGAAATTTAAACCTATGAGGTTCTATATGATATGAGACGCGTTGTTTAAGAGATTGGCTTTCGGCTAGACTTTAAAATTTGCCTGTAACTTACAATAAATTGTTTAAGGTGGCAGTTTAATGACTTTTTAAAGCACTGACATTGAAACCCTGTACTTTAAATTACTGACCTAATGAAGACAGTAAATTTTAGCTTTATAGGTTACACGCTATACGTCATTTTTTACGCATCAAATCTATGCCTAGATTAGTGTATAAAAATATTTATAGGTAGGCCTCATGGTCTAACTTTTACCATGGTCTACCTAAGCCGTTAATAAATTACTACTTCCTTAATGAAATCAACTTTCAACGTAGTAAAGTACTTCCTTAAAGACCGGCAACACACACGTTTC
This sequence comes from Glyphodes perspectalis, assembly GCA_951394215.1. NCBI lineage: Eukaryota > Metazoa > Arthropoda > Insecta > Lepidoptera > Crambidae > Glyphodes > Glyphodes perspectalis. Next base: position 10,113,651 of record OX596223.1, on the reverse strand, counting down.
TCCTGATATTGCGAATGCCATTATCTGAACCTCGTTTATCACCGCTTAAAAAAGTTAAAAATAAATTAGTCTCTTTCCATCTTCTTTAAAATCTCCATTCATCTTCTTAAAAATCCCCCTTTCTTCTTCCAGGGCCAAGTCGTAAAGTCCAACACAACTTTCAGCGCTTTCGTGATGCCTGGCCCGCCGGAGCTGCAGGAGGGGCTGGTACCCGTCTCGATGACGCGAGAGCTGGTGCTGGAGGACGATATGAAGGAGTACTGGGGGTTCTACCTACTTAAGGGATCTACTGTCACCGTGTCCACTTGTGTCCAGTAAGTAACTTGCCATTGCCTAAGTTAAATTCCCAAATCCCATTGGTCATTTCCTAGAGTTCATCTGCCACATTGTCCATTTCCCACATTATCTTCTTAGAGTGCTAAGGTCCTCTTAGACAATGTTCCAAAATTGAGATTAAAGCGACTGCCAATCTGACCTTCATAACCCTTAGATAGGGGAACCAGACAATTTGGATTTCTCCCACGTTTGCCTGTGACTTTCCGATGTTGGTCTGGAACTTTACTATGTTGGTCTGGAACTTTACTATGTTGGTCTGGGACTTAAAAAGAAAGTAGCAACTGTGTTTCTTGCCTAGCATGTCGTAAAAGGCGACTAATGGTTTATCGGGTTTTGGGTGTGTGATTGTGTAGGCGACGAGCTAGGCACTTGTTACTACTTTTTCACATTATTTGATCTAACCCAGCCCAGTTTTATTTTTGGCTGAATGTGGTAAAAGGTGCACGCTTTCTCTTTGACTGCCTACCCCTTAGAAGACTACGGGCATGATATTATGTTTGGATATTATTAGACTTATAACTACGCTTTTACGATTTTCTTTCTAACCAAACTCACTTTTATATTTGGCTAAATGTGATAAAGGAACTCACTGCTCCTTGGTCTTTGTCCCACGGGGTATTGCATTGAAATTGTAATGTAATGTGTATTAACAGAAGGTGATGTTAGAAGTCCTAAAAATCATAGAGCTTGTATGAAAAGGATCATGAACGTTGAATAGGCAAGTGAGGTGTGTAAGGATCGTGTCATATGGCGTTCGGTTTTCTCTACTGCTAAGGAAGTGGCGTGAAGTTTAGTTACCTAGTTAGTTAGTTGTAAAACAATCTGATCGCCTACACAATCTCAAAACCAGTAACAAAAACACCATTAGTCGTTACCTAACAGGCTATCATATTAGGCTATTAGATGGTACGATGGTATTTAATGATCCGACCAACATGGGATTCTAAAGCGTATATGCTTAATTTAAGAATTAATTAAACTACAAACAAACGGAAAATGCTAGTTCTAATGTAATAATAATGGCATGTCACAATGACTCTGATGATAAGAAAGTTCCAGATATTTGAGATAAAATATATTACGCTAATAAACATTTCATAGATAATTTTTTTTTATTTAATATTTATTTTATTGTTTAAACAAGTATTTAGAATGACTGAACATATAAAGATTTAATCTTTTTTGCTTGCAGTTCCAAAGCCAACCATAAAGTAAATTAAAGACATTTATGTATATGTACTATGTATACGTAGGTATATGAACCAGATACATAATGGCAAGGGAAATATTGCCACCAACGTCTTGATGCCAAATCCATATTTTTTATTGTCTACCAGCGATGCGCCCCGGCTTCGCCCGGTCAGCACAAAACAATATGAAACCTTCCTCTTGAATCACTCACTCTATTGGCGAAAACCGCATCAATATCCCTTACGTAGTTATGGTCTCGTGTAAGCGACGAATTAACCATTTACCGCTACATTTTCACATATTTCCATCTGGACTAGATAACTAAATATATTTTTGGCTAAATCAACAAATTAGTTAAGGCTGAAAAAGCCTTAACTAACTTTTCGGCTTCTGTCTAATTTTCGGGTGTGATGGTGCAGATCAGAGCAATATGTACTGAAACCTGCACAATTATTTATTTAATTGTTAACATTACTTTAATTTTTTACGTTAATAATAGGTATTTTTCACAATTTTCCATCTAACCCAGCCCATTGTCCCATATGGGTCTGGGACTTAAAAATAATGTGCTAAGTGTGGTTCTTGCCTAGCATGTCGTAGAAGACGACTAATGGTGTATCGGGTTTTGGTTATGTGATTTTGTGGGCGACAGGCTAGCCACTTGTCACCACTTTTTCACAATTTTTTATCTAACCCAGCCCAGTTTTGTTTCTGGCTGAATGTGGTTAAAGTCGCCTGCTGCCTCTTTGACTCCCCCTTCGGGGATTATTGGCGTGATGTTATGTTATGTTGTTAATATGTATTAATTGTATGGTGGCACTGAAACCTTTTAATGAAGTCTTAATTTATCGTCTAACTTTCACTTGATTATTAAACAAATCAGCCTTCCATTAAAGTTTGTAGTACATTTGTATCAATATTTTCTTCTTTGATCTCCAGACGCCCAGGCGCCTCTCTCATCATGATCAAAGGCTACAAGCACCTGCAGCAGTGCGCGTACATCGGCGACAACTCCTCGGAGGAGCTGGATGAGCTGCGCAAAGCCAACGAGCTGGGGCTGATCTCCGACACATTGCTGCTGCAGAAAATACAGGAGAAAGTCGACGGAAAGGCCAATGACCCTGGTAACTTGATGAACTTGCCATCGTTGGTGCAAAGGTTTAGAGTTTTGTTGAACGTAATTAACGCAGTTTCAATCCAAAACAATCTAATTAAAGGATAAGGCATAAAAAGTTTGTCCCATTTTTAGTAATAAGGCAAACAAAGACAAACTTTTATTTTTATATATATATATATTTGACTGGCTCGATGGCGTATTCGGTAGTGACCCTGCCCCATGCGCCAAGAGTTGTGGGTTCGATTCCCACCCAGGACAAACATTCGTGTGATGAATACTTGATTTGTTCTGTGTCTGAGTGTTAATATCCAATATTTAAGTATATATTTGTTATACCACTGTTGATTCTGATATCCGTAACACAAGTGCTATGGCTACTTAGCTCGGAGTCAGATCAATGTATGTGATGTCGTCGAATTTATTTATTGTATTAATAGAATTTTTAATAGATTATATCTATTATATTAACATCAATAGATAGTATCCAGATGCCAGTCTTTAAGACTTATCAAATGATTAATGGTGCACATGTTACTAATTTTAACACCAGTCTTCAATACACGGTAATCTTTTCCATACATTCACAGGCGCTCCTACACCAAAGGCTAAGCTACTCTGTACTAACATATTATTTATATCTGTGTAATGTTACCGCACGAGCCATTATAATCAGTGAAACCGATAAGCCTATACAATAACTCTTAATATCTTCGCTATCTTAAGTAAGATAAAAAAAAAAAATATTCGAAGTCTGCTGTCTGTAGAAATATTGTGAATAGACTTGTAGGCTGCATTTTTGCTTATTTCCAGTCCTAATTTAGGTGTAATTTTCTTTTTTAATAATGATATTTAAGATCCTACAATATTTTGCGTCTAAATCATTAAAAAAAAAAAAAAAATAAGCCTTAAGTCTTAATAAATAAGTCTCTCCTGTAAAGTTTGCATGTACGAGCTATTACATCTAGACCGACGATATGTATTGTACATCATAGACTTTTATATAGTGGCGTAACTTTAAGGTAACAAAGCTGGCAAAATGCCTGTGAGCGCAGAAGACCCCCTCATGCTCGAATATTAAAATAAAACACTGTTAATCGAGAACCCCAACCGATTAAATGCCATGGGCCTTAACAGTATAGTTACACATATATGAACTAACATTCAAGGTAATTTACCCACGCCATCTCAAAGTCCGGGATTCCAGACTTTTCAGATTCCAGATTCCAGACGAAGTCCAAAATCAAAGTCAAAATACTCTTTATTTGTATAGGTTTGAAACAAACACTTATAAATCGTCAATTCAACAAGAAAATCAACTAACAATATGAATCTATCACTAGTTCCATAAGTTCTCATGTACTTATTTTAAGCTCAATCGATGCAAAAGCTGACGTTTGTTAAAAGCCTAGAAGTACCTACAAATGTCAGAAGACCATATTACAACTATTCTTGAAACCTAACCTACCGACCTAATAGGGATGTTGACTGGCTAGTCAATTGAGACACTTTTTAAGAGCTGTCAAAACGAAATCACTTCATAGATTTTGTATGGGCTTGTCAACGTGTAACGTCACTAGTTTGTATAGTCAACTGACTTAATATTAAGCAGTTTTTGTAAAATTAAAAATCTTAGACTCAATGTGATTGAAAATCATTAAGGCTTAACAGCATACAACGATACTTTTTTTTTTAGAATTGATATTTCAAAATTAAATATAAATGGTGTCAACATCCCAATTGAAACTATTTATGAAAGTACTTTATTTCTAAGTTGCAGTTACCCTAAGCTTTCTACAGTGGAACAATCGTAAAAACAAACATGGATACACAGACTAACAACCCTACAACCCCACTTTATCAACATTTTCTCTTAAATTAATTTCCATTTTGTCTGTTTGTCCAGAGACCATGAAGCGTCACAAAGCGGGTGTCAGCTTCCATGACCCAACGCACGGAACCAATCACACCTCATCTGACACCGTGCCGACTGCTGACATCACGGACCATGACCCCAGGGTAAGTTTCCATCGAATAGTGGTTTAGCGTTGCGCGATCCCGTGTTCACCTTACTTATAGGTGTAGAGGGACATCCCAGGTCTTTAGTCGGTATACCCCGCCCGCTACCAAAATAAAATCAGTATTTAGATTTAGAAAATGTATACTTACATGTTCAGGATTGAACCAGAACCCCTAGCATTTGAGTACTCTTTACTATAAAGCTACCACCAATAAGTACTCCACCATCTTCCAGGAACTCCGCGCGATCCTGGACATGCTCCACGCCCGCCGCCAAGCAGCCAAAGACGAGGCCCTGAAGCATTATCAGCGACCCCCGAACCTGATGGCGCTGCCGGGGCTGCACCGCCATCGGGACACCAACGTGGACCGGGATGAGAGAGAGTTCCTGTCGTTTAAAGGTCCGTTTATTTTTGGGTTTGACATAAATATATAACATGCTCGCAATCCCCGTGTCAAAGGGGCAGCAAACCACTTAACCACATTCATGTGCTAATTTTTTTACTTCAATAATTAAATTTCTTACAGATATTGACGGAAATATAAGCGAGCAAATCGACAATAAACTACCACAAGACCCTCCGACAACGCCTAAAGTAAAACAAGAAGAATACCTTAAAGTGCATCCTAAATTCAAGACGACTACAGATAGTACTGTCAATAAGCTAGACAGTTTGAAAGAAGGCACTGTGAATACTGTTGAAGAGAATAATCTGAAAATGGAAGAAGCTAATATTGTTACGGAAGGATTGCAACAGGTCCACACCAAATTCACGTCTACTACGGCAGTAAGTTTAAAAAAATAATACATATATGCTGTCACGCCTGTAATCCCCGAAGGGGTAGACAGAGTCAAAGGGACAGCTTTCCCCTTTAACCAACTTCAGCCAAAAAAAACTGGGTTGACAAATGGCCTGCTCGTCGCCTACACAATCACATACCCAACCCGATATACCATTAGTCGCACTTTACGACTTGCTAGACAAGGAACACAGTTGGCACATTCTTTTTAAGTCCCAGACCAACATGGGACTATGGTAGCTTCCGATCATTGATCGAAGATTAGAGCATGATTTACATTACCAATTGAGAAACTTTCTGTAAGTAGAAAATATTAATATCTATATTTTAAAATTTACAAAACACAGGTTTGAAGATATTTTACATTCACAAACAATCATTAGCAATCGTTATATTTTGGCCATTATCAATTTATATTCTTGATCGAACTAGATACTCATTTATTGGGCAGCTATAAAACATTATCAGCAGTAATTTATACAGCATAATATTGAAATCGCTTTATCTTACGTAGAAACGGTAATTTTGCTATCTTTTTTAAGTACCAATTCATAAACTTTCTTCTCGTAGCGTTATGTCTCAGGCTTAAGCCATGATCCAGAATTTAACGAATCTGGTAATAACATTGAAGCGACTGCTGAGGAAGGTCACTTCCTAACCCTAAGATTGGGGATCCAGTCAATTTTTCGATCATGGTAACAAATCCAAAGTTATTTGAATTTACAGGTTTCATCACAATGTTTTCCTTCGCCACTAGCTAGTGGCATAAATACGTACATAGATTTGCAAAATTTAGAGGTAATGCTCGGTTTTGAACCCGCACCCCTCAGTTAAAAGGCGTGTGTCCCTACCAGTGAGCTACCACCGCTCTTTCTTCTATATTTTTTTCTATAACCTCGATAATGCTGTGGCTTAGCTTATTTTCAGCCTCTTTGTCTCAATTTGTGGTAAATTATCATCGAAAGCTTACAAAATTTTATTTTTTAATAAATTAGTTAAAGAAGCTGTATTTTGACAGGCCTGTTGGTCGAGTGGTCAAAGACCCTGGCCACGAAACCAAAGGTCGCGGGTTCGAGTCCCGTTAGGGGCAAATGTTTCGTGTGATGAACATGGACTTTTGTACTCGAGTCATGGATGTTTAGAAAAAATGTATTTAAGTATGTCTATCCGTTCACTTAGTTTCCATAGCACAAGCTTATAAGCTTAGTTTGGAACTAGGGAAATGGTGTGTCAGTCTGGAGAATTTATTTATTTATTTATATGACTTTGCCTACCACTTAATTAGGGAAATGTTGCTACCAAGTCTGTACCTGTTGGTAAGATGAACAGGATTTAATCCTGCGGCAAATCATTTAATGGCCACAATATCTAGTAACTAGAGCAATCAGCCCATCATAGCCAGTGTAAATATTCTTATTTGTAGATTTTACCGAATGTGTGTTGCCACTTATCTATACTTATAATAAATCTGTAGAAAGGTCAATTCTGTACATGAAATATATTTTCAAAATAACTATCAGGGGGGTGATTAGTGATCGATACTGATGCCAAAAATGCAATCAGTAAAATTTTTGTCTGTCTGTCTGTCTGTCTGTATGTCTGTATGTTCCTTATAGAAACAAAAACTACTCGACGGATTTTAACGAAACTTGGTACAATTATTCTTCATACTCCTGGGCAGGTTATAGTATACTTTTCATCACGCTACAATCAATAGAAGCAGAGTAGTGAAGGGAAATGTTGGGAAAACGGGAGAAGTTACTCCATTTTTTAAGCTTCCGTCGCGTGCCTTAATGGTTAAAGTTACATAGAAATCATGTATGACGGAAATAGTCCATATAATATTAACCATAAACGCGGCTGACACCGCTGGGACAGCTAGTAGTGTATAAAAGCTATTTATCACGCATACTGGCACTTAGCGGCGTGAATATATCACTCGGGATATGAGACACTATCAGCATTTCACTCATATCCCGTTGCTATCCCGTCGTGAGTGTGTCACGTGTTATGTCTATCACTACTCCGGATTAGGGATGCCATCCATTGTACGATATTTTGCGTAAACGTACAGATAGCGCGCGAGATGAATGCAGAGCTCAGGTATGTCTCGTCTCGGGCCCCGACTGCATTCAACTCGCGCGATATCTGTACTTTATATTTTAGGAACGTTATAAAGTAAAAATAAGTATATTTTGGTTTTACTTCACTTATGAAGGTAAATAAATATTATGAACTAGCTGTGCCAGCGGTGTCACCCGCGTTTATGGTTAATATTATAAAGACTATTTCCGTCATACATGATTACTATGTAACTTTAACCATTAAGGCTGCACACGCGACGGAAGCTTAAAAAATGGAGTAACTTCTCCCGTTTTCCCAACATTTCCCTTCACTACTCTGCTCCTATTGAATGTAGCGTGATGAAAAGTATACTATAACTTGCCCAGGAGTATGAAGAATAATTGTACCAAGTTTCGTTAAAATCCGTCGAGTAGTTTTTGTTTCTATAAGGAACATACAGACAGACAGACAGACAGACAGACAGACAAAAAATTTTACTGATTGCATTTTTGGCATCAGTATCGATCACTAATCACCCCCTGATAGTTATTTTGAAAATATATTTCATGTACAGAATTGGCCTCTCTACAGATTTATTATAAGTATAGACATCAGTCTACATCACATACATTGATCTGACTCTGAGGTAAGAGCTTAAGCACTTGTATTACGGTTATCAGAGTTATATTACATAAATATACAGTTATATTACATAAATATACATGTATATAGTGGATATTAACACCAAGACACAGAACAAACAAGTATTCATCACACGAATGTTTGTCCTGGGTGGGGATCGAACCCACAACTCTTAGCGCATGGGGCAGGATCACTACCGAATGCGCCATCGAGCCAGTTTATGTCTAAAGATTTATATGTATAGATAAAAAGGATTCATCTATATATTTGATACGGGGCCCACTTAAGATTAGCTACGCTACTGATAATGACATAAAATATTAAGAATGAATGTACCCTACTCGTAACCACGGACTAGTAAAAAAGAAGGACTCCACGCTGTCATACTATAGCGTGTAGCCACGTTTGTGTACTTATGGATACCAGACATCGGATATCTGTCATTTGGAGCGCTTATTATGTCAGTGTGTGACGTAAGTTGTATGTCAATTTGGAGCACCTGAGAAGCTTCAATGTCTAGTTAGTGGCGCGGAGTCCTTCAAAAAAAAATTGCTAGTCCGTGCTCGTAACATAATATGTTTCGAGTTACTTAATATCTCAATTGGCAACAACACAGCGCGCGTTATCAGCTGATATCAGCTGTTCAGTCTCTAGCCGGCGTATCAATGCTATCAATCTAACTTTTGCACATGAAATTTTCCGATGCTTATCTTGCCCGATGAATGACAAGTCATTAATGATGGAAAGACTAGCATTTACCTGTGACTTCCTTCGCGTGTAGGTAATTCGGTCCGAGTGCAATTCGCCCAATAGAGCTTTCAGCGAATTGCCTTATCTGCAAATGGTGGTATCGATGTAACATTTATTATTTTTAACATTAATCGGCGAACCGAGCTGTCGGCAAATAAACGTAGCGACTAAACAAATTTTCTTTGTATCGATGGACGGCGAATAGTCATTTCTATTTAAAATTATATCGATCAAGAGTTATTCTGCATACAGTTCGGAGCTCGACTATCCGTACCTCCCACGGATATTAATGGTATGAGTTGGTCTAGACCTCAAGGAAAGTTGTAAAATTAATACTTCGACGCTGAAAAGATTTAATACAGATAGAGTTTCTTGCCGATTTCTTCTCGGTAGAACCAACATTCCAAACCGGTGGTAGATTTATGTAGCTTTAAGGATCCCCTATGTAAATTTGACGATTTATAAATGTTTTCTTGAAGCCTACATAAATGAAGACATTTTTAATTTGAATTTGAATTTGGTCTGTTACTCTATTAGCCGTCCTCTGAGATCTACATATTTTTTAAAGTTTTAAAGTAGTATATAATGTACGTTATCGGTATTTAAACTTCAGGCATACCAAATTTCGTAACAATCAGTTAAGTGGTGTTAAGGTAACAAACAGAGCGTCGTTCCTTATATATATAAAATATTATTATTACAATAATGATAGATAGATAAACTATATTCATATTAGATAAATATTAAGACACTTTTTTATTTCTGTCCCATGTTGGTCTGGGACTTGGCCCATGTTGATCTGAGACAAAAAAAAATAAGAATGTGCCAGTTGTGGTTCTTGCCTAGCTTGTCGTGAAAGGCGAATAATGGTTTACGGGCTTTTGGGTATGTGACTTAGTAGGCGATGAGCTAGCCACTTGTCACTCCTTTTTCACTCATTTTACCCGAATTTAACGGAAACAATAAACAATAAATTAGTAAAAAAAATTCTCTCCAATAGCTTCCAACTAAGCGTTTAATTGTGTTATGGATACTGGGTAATAGATCCATACATACATACTGAAATACGTTTTTATAAACATTTGCCCCTAGCGGGATTCGAATCGACGACCTTGTGCTTCGTGGCCAAGAACTGTAAAGACTAAGTCTTCATCGTGGTAAAGCCTAATAAAAAGAGAAAAATTGTCATGTGTTGGTCGGGGACTTAAAAAGAATGTGCCAACCGTGTTTCTTGCCTAGCATGTCGAAAAAGGCGACTAATCGTATATAGGATTTTAGGTATGTGATTGTGTAGGCAACGAGCTAACCACTTGTCACTACTTTTTCACAATTTTCCATCTAACCCAGCCCAGTTTTGTTTCTGGCTGATTGTGGTTAAAGGGGCCTACTGCCTTTTTGACTCTGCCTATTATGGGTGTGATATTATGTAAAAGAAAAAAAAAATATAGTTATATAACCTTCATGAAGTTAAATATATGTCCCTGCACCTAATTATTTAAAAGACAATTAACTACAATTAAGATTGATGAAGAAAATTTATGACATCAGCATTAGTATGAAGTTATAACCAACCTTGACACTGGCCAAAACTTCACTAGATTGGCAATCAACTGAATTAGCTAAGAACACGTTTGCACATAAAACATTGTAGGCAGTCAATGTCACTTAGAGTTCCGTACCCTAAAGATGTTACAGATTAACTGGCCCGATGGTCGAGTGGTCAGAGATCCTGCCCGCGAAACCAAGGGTCGCGGGTTCGAATCTCGCTAGAGGAGGAGGAGGAGGAGGATTAATTTAGTACTAGGGATGTGTCAGTAAAGAATTTATATATTATACCTATCCTACTAATATTATAAATGCGAAAGTTTGTTTGTTACTCTTGAGCGTTCGACTGGCCCGATGGTCGAGTGGTTAGAGACCCTGGCCACGAAACCGAGAGTCGCGGGTTCGAATCCCGCTAGGGGCAAATGTTTCGTGTGATGAACGTGGGCATTTGTACTTGAGTCATGGATGTTTATAAACGTATTTAAGTATGTCTATCCGTTCACCTAGTATCCATAGCACAAACATAAGCTTAGTTTGGGAGTAGGTAATTGGTGTGTCAGTCTTGAGAATTTATTATTTATTTATTTATTATTATTAGCGTAAAAACTACTAATGGATTTTAATGAAAGAATAATATAGCTTATACATACGAATAACTTAAAGGTTATTTTTTATCGACGTAACATACGAGCAAAGCCGCGGGCAAAATCTAGTTCATACATATATTGGGATCCTATTCCTAAGTGCACCCTGTACATACATACATACATACCATCACCCTCGTAATCCCCGAAGGGGTAAGCAGAGTCAAAGGGGCAGCTGGCCCCTTTAACCACATTCAGCTAAAAATAAAACCGGGCTAAGTTAGATGGAATTGTGAAAAAGTAGTAGCAAGTGGCTAGCTTGTTTCCTAGACAATCACATACCTAAAACCCGATATACCATTAGTCGCCTTTTACGACATGCTAGGCAAGAACCACAGTTAGCACATTATTTTTAAGTCCCAGACCAACACGGGACAATGGGCTGGGTTAGAGTCTAGTCTAGAGTTTTTGAGTCTTAGACCAACATATTTCGTTATTCATTCGATATAATTTCAATAAGATATTCAGTGTGTTCTTTAAGATGTTCAGTGTGTTTGGAACCCTTTGTTTGCTAGCCCGACTCACTCTTGGCCGTTTTTATTAACAGACATGACAAACTTACTTCACCCATGGCCTATAAATTCTAAAAATATATAATACGTCGAGTTTAAATCGTCAAAATGAATAGTTGTGTAGGTACCCATATGTCACTCATGTTGGTTTGGTTTTCTGCGAGTACAGTAAGTCGCAACCTTGAAACCTCTCTGGAGAATTTATTTATTTATGGAGAACTAGATTTTGCTCGCGGCTTCGTCTCCTTAGTTTTGTCTGTCACAGCAACGTTACTTTTCATCCCCTATACCAAATTTCATTAAAATCGGTTCAGCTGTTTCAGCGTGAAAGCGTAACAGACAGACAGAGTATCATTCGCATTTATAATGGAATAACGAATGGAAATAAATATGTATTATAAATACAATTAGCTAATAAAAAAAAACAAGTATGGTCGAATTTCGACAATTAAGCGACCACTCATACTCATAAAATCGCGAATGAATCATTGTACAACTATTAGGAACCAGAAATAATTTACTTCGTGCTCCAGCAATATAGTCTCAAGGTATCAATAACAAATTACTATGCAACAATGATTTGAGCAAACAATACCTAATTCTAGACTGGGAGCGCCCTATTTGCAAGCACTAGCGATTTGACTTTGAGTCTTAATTAACCGGCCGAGCCCTTGAAATCGGAATCAGAGCTGAGATTCCCAAAGGACGGTTTACATGCACAGACTTTTGTGATGGCGTTTCTTTAATAATAAATATTCAAGTTTATTTGTATAAGTACAATGTACGTGGACTATTTCCATTCAAGCCACTGCTTGAACTTATTGTCTTGGCACGAATATGTGAGAAGTAAAGAGGAAAGGTCTAAAGATTCCAAGATATCTTCATTCTAATTTTATATTCTGGTGATGAAATTCCAAACATCACTTTACAATGTTTAATTACGCTGTTTACGGAAAACAGTTCTTCACACATGTAAAACTAACTAAATGTCACGCCACTTCCCTAGCGGGGTAGGCAGAGAGAACCGAACGCCATATGGCACGATCCTTACACACCTCACTCGCCTCTTTAACATTCATGATCCTTTTCATACAAGCTCTACGGTTGTAATACTATCTGTTAGTGACTATTCATATATTATGTAGTTTCCGGGTAATCTTTTTTTTCCGTGGTTTAAAATACATCTATATCCTTCGTTAGGCTTTCAATATTTAACATACCAAATTTTATCACAATCAGTTAACTAGTTTAGCCATTCAATTGTAAGAGACACATTAAATTTCTCACATCCCTGATGTCACGATATAAGCTGAGTGGTGACCATTTTAGCATGTATTGTATAACTACATCTTCTGAATAAAATATTTTTCTCTAACACGACAATAGTCGATATGTATAAATCTCCCAAATCCACCAGATGCATATCTAATTCCAAGAACGGTAATTACATCGATACCATGCCGATACGACACGGTTGAGATCGTAGAGCGTAAACACAGCAACTGGACGGCGCACGCGCCGATGACGTCATGCCCCATTCGATTCGGTAATTAGAGATTTCTCAGTAAATGCTTGGAAGATGAAGTAGCAATACTGTTCGGGGAATTGATAAGCGATGGGGAAAATGGATGTTTTTGGGTTCTTGCTTCCCAAAATAAATTTGCACGAAAATAAATATTGTTGGACATTATGGCGCATTTTTTTACTATCCCTTCCTAGGTCTAGGATTTTAAAAGAATGTACCAACTGTCTTACCTAGAAAGTCCTAAAGGCGAATAATGAATGTTGTTAAATATTATTACGCAGTTTTGAATTAAATCAACTATCTCAGGTCGTGATTCCAAAAGAAGTACCAAATGTATTCCTTACCTTGCATGTCCCATGTTGGTCTGGGACTTGGCCCATGTTGATCTGGGACAAAAAAAATAATGTGCCAACAATAGTTCTTGCCTAGCATGTCGTAAAAGGCGACTAATGGTATATCGGGTTTTGGGTGTGTGATTGTGTAGGCGACAGGTTAGCCGCTTGTCACTGCTTTTTCACAATTTTCCATCTAACCCAGCCCGACTTTATTTTTGCCTGAATGTGGTTGAAGGGGCATACTGCCCCTTTGACTCTGTTTACCCCTTCGGGGATTATGGGCGTGATGTTATGTATGGATGTGTGTATGTACCTTGCATGTCGTAAAGGCCGACTAGTTACTGTTGGTATTTTTGGCGTTTTAGGGCTGTAAAATCTCAGACAACACCACATACATTGATCTGTCTTCGAGGTAAGTAGCTTAAACACTTGTGTTACGGATATCAGAAACAACAGTGGTATTACAAATATATAATTAAATATTGCATATTAACACCCAGACACAGAACAAACACAAGTATTCATCATACAAATGTTTGTTCTGGGTGGGGATCCCACAACTCTTGGCGCATGGGGCAGGGTCACGACCGACTGAGCCATCGAGCTTGTAAAATGTAAAATGTACTAACTGTATTCCTTGAATAGCATGTCGTAAATGGTCTAATGGTATTTGGGATTTGTCATTATATAGGCGCCGTGCTAGCAACTTGTTATGTTTATAGGGCATAGCTATCTTCTAAAGTGGTCCGTCTAGGTCATTAAGTTCATACGTAAGACAAAAACTGGCGTAAGTTCCTGATTATATAGGAAAACAAGTACTTAATATGCGTACAGGCTCTCGTATCCGAGCTGGAATCTAAAACCATTGGTAGTTGATATCTGGTATTAATATTATTTGAATGAATTAAACTACATTACTTTCGGATATTATTTTTAGAACCATCACAGGTCCATTGCAATATTGGTTAATTAAAACATTGGTCAATCGTCACTTTGGTAGGATGTAACATTGATTAATTGTAACATTGGTCAATTGTAAAGTATTGAAATAAATAAATAAATTCTTCAGACTGACACACCAATTTCCTAGTCCCAAACTAAGCTTATGCTTGTGCTATGAATACTAGGTGAACGGATAGACATACTTAAATACGTTTATAAACATCCATGACTCGAGTATAAATGTCCATGACTCGAGTATAAATGTCCATGTCCATCACACGAAACATTTGCCCCTAGCGAGATTCGAACCCGCGACCCCTGGTTTCGTGGCCCGGGTCTCTGACCACTCGACCGACGGGCCAGTCTAAAAATATCAATCAATAAGTTACAAGGTTCATAACTAGTCCCCTCTTTACAGGTACCAACGACACAGCAGACACGAACACCAGAGGAGAACTCTAAAGAGGTATTCGAGGATGTGCTAAGGAGACTGCAGGCGTTGGGAGGGAGAGGAAAGAGGGTGTTGGCCAGGTTACACGACACCATGGGGGTAGAGGTAAGCTCTTCATACATCAATACATATAATAACATAGAACAGAATAGAATGTTTATAGTCATAAAAACCGTAGAGCTTGTATGAAAAGGATTATGAATGTTGAAGAGGCGAGTGGGGTGTGAAAGGATCGTGCCATATGGCGTTCGGTTCTCTCTGCCTACCCCGCTAGGGAAGTGGCGTGAAGTTTAGTTAGTTTAGTTAGTTAGAATGTTTTTTATTGCCAAAAACTGTATTACAAAAGGTTACATATAATTTACACAAATTTCAACAGTTACCCATACCGGGTATGCAATATAAACCTGAGATCTTAGGAGGAGTAGCAGAGCTCCTTAAACCTTTAGTTAAAGATCAAGTTGGGTTAGGTAGAAAATTTCAAAAAGTAGTGACAATTGGCTAACTCGTCCCCTTTATAATCACGAACTCAATACACCATAAGTCGCCTTTTAGGTACTACATGCTGAACAAAGAACACAGTTCGTACATTATTTTCGAGTCCCACACCAAAATAGCACATGTGACGTCTATCTAATAGAAAATTCAGTCGAATTGAGAACCTCCTCCTTTTTTTTAAGTCGGTATAAATAAAATTAACTTCCGTGAGTAATGTCAAAAGCACAGCTCATTACATAATAAATAAAAAATAAAAATAAAAATATATTTTCTAAAGTTTTTGTTTGCAAAGACTGACAGCTGTCTGTTTGAATATACGAGTAATCCGAGGCGCCCGAACTTATTATAACGAGAGTTTGACTGGCTACTTATATTTTAGAAAAATAATCAAAGATCCAAGCAAATAATATTTACGCATAGCGGTCAAAATCTATTTTAAGCTAATTAGCTTCAAACCAATAAACATAACATCACGCCCATCATCCCCGAAGGGGTAGGCAGAGTCGAAGGGGCAGCAGGCCCCTTTAACCAAATTCAGCCAAAAACAAAACTGGGCTGGGTTAGATGGATAATTGTGAAAAGGTAGTGCAACAGTGGTTAGCTCATCGCCTACACAATCACTTACTTACCCACAACCCCATATACCATTAGTCGCCTTTTACGTCATGCTAAGCAAGAATACAGTTGGCCCATTATTTTTAAGTCCCAGACCAACATGGGACAATGGGCTTCAATCAATTAGCTTCAAAACTAACTTATTGAAGTTATTTATATATTTTTTTTTCACCATTAAGTGAATCAAGATATACAAACGTTCATATTTAATAGAATTCGCAAAAAGAACATATCCCGCGACGGAAATACGTAATTATTGCAATATCATACTTTGTACAATCAGCGACTTTCCTTTTCCAATATCGCTATTCATGGGAACACATCTATCACTATAGTCATTTTAGAACTAGCCTTCCACCAATGCACCCAGTTTTCCAATTTACGAGTATACTCATCAATAAAATATCGAATGACAAGTACAACGATGCATTTGCATTTATAGGCCAGTTCGAGATCGATCTAGTGATACAGTTATGGGCATAAAATGTCAGCAACTTCTTGCAGGCATTTAGTAAGTCGTTAACTCTGTTGATGCAAAAACAAATTTCAACATCACATCTTAAACTATCTATGGTGGCACAAGACATATATAAATAATATTCTCCAGACTGACACACCAATTCCCTAATTCCAAACTAAGCTTATAAGCTTTTGCTATGGATACTAGCTGAACTGATAGACATATGTACTTAAATACGTTTATAAACATCCATGACTTGAGTCTAAATGTCTATGTTCATTATACGAAACATTGGCCCCTAGCCGGATTCGAACATGCGACCTTTGGTTTCGTGGCCAGGGTCTCTGACCACTCGACCAACGGGCTTGTCATTCAAGTAATTTAAGAGTAGTTCTGTAAATATGTCAATAGATGGCGTTGTATAATTGTCGACGTCTTACTTCACATTCTGCAACGCGCTGATGAAGTTATTCTTTCTATTAGTATGTACACAATAAACCAAAAAATATTACATTTTCTACATAAACGACCCCAAGAATCTGGTGGACAGGTCCTGTATCAAAAAAGCGTTTCAGTTAATGTTCGTCAGAGATAATAATAAAAATACATACATAAGCGTGATTGAAAGAACAAGGACCCACTAATTTGCATATCTATTAAAAAAAATCGCCTCCTTTCGCCGACCCTATAACGGTTTTGTTAACTGACTCGATGGCGCATTCGGTAGTGACCCTGCCCCATGCGCATAGAGTTGTGGGTTGGATCCCTAATCCTCGCCCAAGACAAACATTCGTGTGATGAATGCTTGTGTTTGTTCTGTGTCTGTGTGTTGATATCCGACAATATTTAATTATTTATTTGAATCTTATATCAGTAACACAAGTGCTTAAGCTACTTACCTCGAAGTCAGATCAATGTATGTGATACATGATATTTATTTTCTCACACGCGCAATGCCTGAAAGGGTGGGCATAAGAAGCGATAATATCCTGAAATCACATTTAGTCAAAAATAACAATTGAGTTAGTTAGTTAAAGAGAAAATTGTGATTAGTGATAAATGGCTTACTCGCCTACATAATCCCACACCCAATACCCAATATACCATTAGTCGTCTTTTACAACATACTACTACTACTTCTAAACTTCACCCTACTTCCCTAGGGGGGTAGGCAGAGAGAACCGAACGCCATATGGCACGATCCTTACACACCTCATCGCCAAACATACTAGGCAAAGAAATTACATTATTTTTGAGTCCCAGACCAATATAGGATTTACGTCCTCTTTTTTATTAAATGGGACTGTACGGTGATTACAAAGTACGCATCAATCATTCATCGGAGCAAAAGTCACATGTATCTGACTTCCTCGTAATATCTCAAAATAGGCCATGTCATCTCATAAACATACAATGAGGACCACATGCCACGTTGGCATTGACACTCCCATCTCTAGTCAGATTGGGTGAGCTCAGTAATCACATTCTGCAAGCAATAACCAGTGTTGACACCATCAAGTCGATGACTGCATAAACTGTCTGTACTTATGTTTAGTCAATACATCATATTGACTTAACAAGCCACTGATGTTGATGAGTTCGAATCCTATTAGAAGCTACTATTCGAGCGATAAACATGGTTGGTCACTTTAGAGAGAAAACGAGATCATCATCTTCCTAGCGTTATGTCCCGTGCTTAGACGGGGTCCGCTTAGACTATGATCCAGGATTTAGCGAGTCTGGTAATTACATTGAAGCGACTGCCGATCTGACCTTCGTAACCCTAAGATAGGGAAACCAGACAATTTTTGGATCATGGTTACAAATTCAAAGTTGTTTAAATTTGCAGGTTTCATCACGATGTTTTCCCTCACCGTCGAGCTAGTGGTATAAATATGTACATAGATTTTTTTTAAATCTAGAGGTACATGCCCGGGTTTGAACCCGCACTCCTCGGTTAAGAGGCGCGTGTCCTTACCATTGAGCTACCACCGCACTTAGAGAGAAAACGAGATATTCCCAAAAAAAAATTTTTGGGCCCTTCGACCTTGAATTTCTTAGACGCGAGCACGATATTTTATGTTTTTTGAGAACGTTTGGAATGGAAAAATAAAGATCTATACGTGTTTTCAACTATTTACCTCTCATTCCGAGGTTGACCCTCTTTTTCAACTGATTTGACTAGACTATAATATTAAGATGAGGAATAACGGTCTGATTATTTCACACCAGGCCCACTTTGAAACATGGTTCAAAGTTAAATATGATTCTTATAACTTTGTTAATACTGTTGTTGAAAAGAGTAACTACCGAGTTTCTTGTCGGATTCTTCTCGGTAGATGCAACATTCCGAACCGGTGGTAGAATCATCTCTTTCAACTGTTTTTGACGATTTATAAGTGTTTCTTTGAAACCTATATAAATAAAGAATATTTTGACTTTGACTTTGACTTTGACTTTGATGTAGTAGAGGCAAAGATAAATTATATAGGCAGTTTGTGTCTTTGTTTAAAAACGGTAGCGCGAAGAGCTTACAACCTACAAAACTTATGTGACTGGCTCGATGGCGCATTCGGTAGTGACCCTACCCCATGCGCCAAGGTTGTGGGTTCGATTTCTACCCAGGACAAACATTCGTGTGATGAATACTTGTGTTTGTTCTTTGTCTGGGTGTTAATATCCAATATTTAAGTTTATATTTGTAATACCACTGTTGATTCTGATGTCCGTAACACAAGTGCTTAAGCTACTTACCTCGGAGTCAAATCAATGTATGTGATGTCGACTGATATTTATTATTAATATTATTTATGTGCTTACACACAACTATACTATATACTCTGCTGTATTGTACTACTACTAATTGTCTATTGTATTTGTATAATAAGCTTTACAATTCATGACCCTTACTAGCTAGAAAACAGGACGATTGACATCTCTAACTTTAACATAGTAACATCAAGTCAAGTCAAAATGTTCTTTATCTATATAGGTTTTAAACAAACACTTATAAATCGTCAAATCAGAATATCTAGCAATAAATGATTCCACTAAACAATATTTCACATTGCCAAGCGACCGTTCATGAAATTGATTAATCCACAAAAAAACTTAACGTTAACTACATGAAATACGTCTCGGACTTTTTTCTCTAACTCTTTTTTGGGTTCCGTACCCATAGGGTAAAAACGGGACCCTATTTCTAAGACTTCGCTGTCTGTCTGTCCGGCACCAGGCTGTATCTCATGAACCGTAATAATTTATGTCTGTTGCTGCTATAACAACAAATAAAATAAACATTTAAAGGGAGCTTCCATACAACAAACGTGATTTTTTTGCTCGATATTAATAACGAGCAAAAAAAATGTTGCAAAAAACAGGTAGACGACACTTGAAATATATAATTTATTTTCAGATTATTTAGTTGTTTAGTGTCTAATGTTGTAAAGATAATGGTACGGAACCCTTCGTGGCGAGTCCGACTCGCACTTGGCCGGTTTTTTTCTGTTAAATTTTTTGTCTCTCGAAGAAGTTCGTAAAAAGTTTGAAACGCTTGAACTGATTTTAACTTGACTTTTTGTGTTATAATAACGGTCACTAACATCTCCCTACAGAAATGTTAGTTGTATCCTCCTAGGCCACCTGAGTGGATGTCACATTGAAATGATACGACGTTTTTTCTTTTTTATATTTCTTATAAATTGTCAGAACAAAAAACAAAATTAGACGGTAAAAAGCAGATTCTACCGAGAAGAAACCGGCAAGAAACTCCGATAGTTACTCTTTTAATTGAAACTATAACTGCATTTACCTGAAATAAGACTGTGAAATGTTTATTTGAAACTCAAAAATAATTGAAGCAATAACTGCATTTACCTGAAATAAGAGTGTCCCATGTTTATTTGGAACTCAAAAATAATGGTACAGATGTGTTCCTAGCCCAGCATGTCGATAAGACGCCTAATGGGCATTGGTTTTGTCACTATTTTTTTAAATCTAATTTGTTATAACCTTCTTAGCTTTATTGCTTTAAGAATAGCTTGCGTAATTAAAAGTATATATGTATGTATATAATATAATCCTTTGGGTTGCTTTACCCATAAAAAGTTCACCAAAATTATTTCAATGGGTTAACCATGAAAATGTAGGTATTTCTTACATTCGTTATGTTTTAATTCATTGATGTGTTAAAGATGTTGACACATGTTACCAATACATGTAAAGTGTAAAGACAGTATTTAAAAACCTATAATAACATTTTAGGAATATATTTATTCGTCATAAATTAAAGAAAATTTATTTAAATTGCGCTATTTAATAGCCATTATCACGTGACTGCGAACGCCATCAAAGCACGATGACGTCACTGACCAGCAAACAGGCTGACATATTCGTGAGAACTGTTTATCGGTCTGTGATGTAATTATAGTCACGTGACATTTCGAGCGTTTTGGCGGGAATTCTAAAAACAAATTTAAATTACGTTTTTATTTATTGAAATTTGACGTACTTTTTCATGAAATTATTATTTTCGTGTTTAAATAGGGTCTATCTATGAAACAAAATCAATTCCAAAAATTACTCAACATCCCTATTGCTAAATGATGCTTCTTTATAACACTCAGACCGTTATAAGCAAGCCAATTTAATTAGCAATAATATCAAAGACTACCATTGTCCATACACATTTATTTCAACCTAGACACATGTTTCCACAGATTATAAATAGCGAATACAGTACAACTTTGTTTTAACAGACGTATCCGGTCTTTATAAAAATATAACTAAACTATATGCCGGTCGCCTACAAAATGTGTCGTAATATTAACATGTAGTCAATCAATACGAAAGACGAGAATAGATCAAGGAAATTAAAATTAGTTTTGGCCGGGTCAGCGGAATGAGGTTATAAATTGGAGCGGTATTAGGGTCAGATATCGTTAAAGACTGAGCTAGGCTGTACCAAATCCAGTAAGAGGGCATAATGGTCCCAGGCTCCATAATAGTTCAGTATCTGACCTTTGTAACCCGACAAATTGGATAATGGTTATGTATCCATAGTTATTTCGAAATTTCATCACGATATTTTCCCTCACCGCTCAATTAAAATCTGTAAATTATTATGTTGAAATTAAAGAGGTACGGGCTCAGGTTTGAAGCAGTATCCCTGGCATGAAAGGAGCGTGTCCTTACCACTGAGCTACCACTGGTCTCAGGATGTCAACCCCCTTAAAGTTTCTCTGTCTTTATTAAACTAAAAAACTTCACGCCACTTCCCTAGCGGGGTAGGCAGAGAGAACCGAACGCCATATGGCACGATCCTTACACACCTTCTCCTTACACTCGCCTCTTCAACATTCACAATCATTTTTACACAAGCTCTACGGTTTTTATGACTCCTAACATCACCTTCTGTTAATACACGACCAACCCTCCTAGGCCTTTTTTTAGCCTTATTATGTTTCCATATTACTATTTATTACCTAAAGTACCCACAACCTATTTCAGCCCTTTTCCTTAACTATGTGCTTAGATATTTATTGACCTGGTACGAACCGTCTGCGAGGTTAAACGTTCCAATGATTCGTAGCTATGAATCAGATTCTATGAGTTCAATTTCTCTGAAGCAAATCATTAAAGGGAATAAACAAAGGAACGAAAGATCGACTTTAGTTTCGGTTAAAATAGCCCAAGATCTAGGTCATAAAGAAGATTTCTAGGGAACCCCGAAAATGGTTAAGTTTTTTGGTCCTATTCCGAAATGAAATTGTATTGTAATAGGAAAATACCATACTAAGTATTTTCCTCGCAGTCTACAGCTAAGTAGCTATACTTTATAAAGATGAAATTACTACTTCAGATAAATCGCGAAATGACACATCAAAAGTGTAGAAAAATCTTTCATGTGGATAGCTATTAACTGGGTTGGCCTAGATATTTATCTTTTAGAGAGCAAGACTGTATTTCAGTACTTCTGATATTAAATAATCACTATATAAGAGAAATCACAAATTAATTGTAAACATGCGTCTTAGGTCAGATCAATTCAGTTCCTTTTTTACTTTTTTATTGCCCATCGTCAAACGGCGTGATCGTAGGTCTTCCGCGGCCTAAAATGGAACGGGACGCGAATACCCGCTTAACTCCGCGGCGTTTCCCATCGGTCGTAGGGTGAGAGCATATGAGTCCATAAGAGTCCACCACTAACTAAGAGTCTGGACTGCTGATCCCACTTCAACATTCAGTAGAAGATATTTAGTGTAGATGGATAGCCTCGATCAATTTCCTATTGCTCTCTCTTTTCAATGTCAAGTCGACAAAAATAGGATTATGGTTAAAGCATCCCACAACTGAGACGAGACAAAGCACTGGAGGAAGAAAATCATTGCATATAAGATATAAGAAAGCAAACAATCACTAATATAATTAACTAACTTTTTCTTATTTTTAATTATCCAATCAGATGTCGTCAGAGAAGAAATCTGACATAATGTCCGTCGTTACCGGCAGTGATGAAGAGCTGGATAGGCTCAGGAAGGTGCTAGTAGAAGCCATTGATGAGGAGAAGACTAGGCCTCAGAGACAACGTAAGTACACTTTAGATACATACCTACATCATCACGCCTGTCATCCCCGAAGGGGTAGGCAGGGAGTCCAAGGGGCAATACAAATCAAACCATACAAATTATGTGACTATTGCCAATATTCTGTAGATCCATCACCAATGTATCACGTCGACTTTTGCAAACCTTCTACATTCCTGAAGAATCCCATTCTGCCGACATTGGCTTTTGACTTTAATTTGACTGGCTCGTAGGCTCATTCGGTAGTGATGCTCATTCGGATAGGCCCATGCGCCAAGAGTTGTGTTAATATTGAATACTTAAGTATATATTTATAATACCACTGTTCTGATTCTGATATTCGTAACACAAGTGCTTAAGCTTACCTCGGATTCAGATCAATATATGTAATGTAGTCTAATATTTATTAATTTATTTTTAATTTTTTTGGATTTGTACTATGCAGCCGTCACCAAAGCCTCTGAACTTAAAGGAAGCCATTTCCACATTGCCAACCTTTTCCAAAAGGATTCTACACTGTAATTCTATATTATAGTTGCTATATTTTTTACAGAGAGACGCCGAGATGCAAGAGAGGAAGCGAGAGCCAAACGGGAACTGATGCTGGGCCAGTTCGAACTGCAGAAGCAGTTGAATAATGACGACGAGGCCAGGGACTACGCAGCTGAAGAAGTATGTCATCTGAACCCCATAAGCTCACTTTATTACCTAGTTTTCTTTTGAACATGCACATACATTATATACTCTTACGCTCTCATTCCTTGAAGAAGTAAGCCGAGTCCAAGGAGTATTCAGCTATTGTTTTTGTATACTAGGTAATTTTAGTTTTGTATCAAATTTGGCTGAATCAATACAGAAAGCAGTTTATGATACAAATTAAGATTAACGGCGAATACGACTAACAAAATGATTTTGTATGAAACATTAGAGTACTTGGAGTCAGTCCATGTAAC
The DNA here is from genome assembly GCA_951394215.1 of Glyphodes perspectalis. Lineage (NCBI taxonomy): Eukaryota > Metazoa > Arthropoda > Insecta > Lepidoptera > Crambidae > Glyphodes > Glyphodes perspectalis. The sequence continues at coordinate 10,089,673 of OX596223.1, read as the reverse complement.
CTCATTAGATACCGAATATATTCGAAGTGTTAATTCTGTACTATGGTGTACTGGTTTTCATCCGATCACGACTAGAATAACGATACTTGAAGAGACAGAAAGTTCTTAAATACCGATACATTAATTCTCTTATTTTAATGTGAGAAGCATCAAGGTCAAATCAAGCTTGCTTATAGCTCCACAGCTATTAAGCGAACAATCTATGTTTAAGAAGTAATTAATGAGCTGTTTAATTTTATCGCACCTGATTGGTGTATACAAAACTCGCAACTTATTCCCTTAAAACATTTAAAGGTGTCAGAGAAGCATATAACCTAACAGATATTATACGATCACCCTAATCTACATATATTTGCAACACCAGAAGTATTGCAAGTACATTGCTAACCTTGCAGGGGCCTCCGTAAACTCTTCAATACAGTATAGCCACAGTTGAAACTCTAAGGAAAACCTCGACAGGGATCCTATTCCATAATCTGACTGTAATTTATTCTAATTTCAATACAAGCTCATAAATATCTACGTATTCCCAGGGGCTATCTCCAGACGGAGTAGCAGAACACCACGAACAAATCAACGAGACGGATCCCTTCGACATGAGCAACTCCGAGTACTGGTCATCATTCTCCAGCAGCGAGGAGGCTCTCCTGGAGTGTGAGGGCCTGATCCTCAACTTGCCTCTCACTCCGAGTATCAACTGTGTTCCGGATGCCTCTGATGCTGAGGCATTCTCGGCTGCGAGACCTAACGCTCTCACTTATAGGTTAGTAAGAAAAGTCTTCATATCTTTAAATATGCAATCCATGGATCATCAAAAATCATAATATCACACAATATATAATATATCCCACAACATCACATTCATTGATCTGACTCCGAGGTAAGTAGCTAAAGCACTTGAGTTACAGATATCAGATTCAACAGTGGTATTACAAATATACACTTAAAAATATTAATATCTATTAACACCCAGACACAGAACAAACACAAGTATTCCTCACACGAATGTTTGTTCTGGATGGGGATCGAACCCACAACTCTTGGCGCATGGGGCAGGGTCACTACCAAATGCGCTATCGAGCCAATCAAAATCCATGTCCATGTCATGTGATTCTTAGACCATCTCTCCCCCGTATCTTGTCACCCATGGGTGTTATACTGTTATTATGGGTCTTAAATACAATGGTATTTTTATTGCTATGACACATTGAGGTGCGAGCAAGAACCAAATGCCATTTAAAGATAGCACCAATTGTCTGTTGACATTCACTGCAATCTTCAGCTCTTAGTCATAACACCGAAAACTGATAAGTATTTGTTACGGCAAAAGATTCAGAGACTTAGTTGATACTCTGCTGTAGGAAACGAAGCAAAGGTTTTCTGCAAAGAAAATTTGGAGGATATCAAAAATTGAGGGCATAACGACTCCTGATTGTTTATGGAGAATCCTCATCCAAAAGAAAAGTCCATTTGTCGTTAATCATAATGGTAACCAGCTCATAACTAAACATCACCTTCCACAGAGTCCCATCAAATGGCTACTACTTCTTCGTTTTCAACTCGGAGAACGAAGTCCACCCGAACTTCATTAAAGCTCGCTTCGACCTGGAGAAGACGAGATATGACGTCGCCAGGTCGGCTCTCAGAGCGTGTCGAAACACAACAGACAAGTGTAACCTGTCTTTAGACATCTTTTCCAGTCAGAAGGTTAGTTACTCTTTGACAATGACATTTTAAAGGGAAAGCCACTAATGAGATTTTATAATAGTGACTCATCCTTTGTCAACTTAGGAAAAATAGACAATATTACATACATACATATCATTACGCGCCACCCCCTTCCCTTCCCCCTTCGGGGATTGCCCCGAAGGGTAGACAGTGTCTAAGGAATTTGTAGCCCTCAAGACTGAACCTCTCGTATAACATCAAAGAGAATTGGAAGTAGCTGTAAACCAGCGCTGACTTTGTGCAAGCCGACTGAACCAGTATAAGCTGAGCTACTTCCAATTGCTAACCATTGAACTATTATTACTAGCGTATGGAACCGACGCAGCGAACATGTTTTTTGCGCCGTGCGTTGTTGCCGATCGGCAACAACTCGTTTAGTCACTCACTTACGTTCACGCGTAAGCGCCATGAAATTCACGGCGTTTACGACGTCTTGGTCGCGAGTAAAATGTACTCAATGAGCGATCTAGCGCTGCGTGTTTTAATAGCTTAATTAGACGACAATTGTTAGTTTTAGCGCTGCAAATGCTGAAACACGCTCAGTCCATGCTTCGTGATAATATTTTAGTTTGACATAGCTTCTCTATACGTAGTAATAATAGCTCAATGTTGCTAACATTGTTTATGTACTGATTGTGCTGTAAAGATGTTAGGTGTTAGGTAAATTAAACAAACGAATGCTGGATAAATACTGTCTTTATTGGACCCGATACATACCATTTTATACTCTTACATACTACATCTCAGTGCCACTGTTACTATATACCATGTAATATAAGAGCAAAAAACCATTTTTTATTTATTTATTTATTTAACAATGAGGTCCATAAACCACATTTAGGCAAAAATCGAGTTGGGTTAGATAGAAAATTGTGATACGATTTTACTTCTCGATAATGTAGCTTCCAGGTGACGTAATAATTAATAGGATTGGTCTAGTTGTTATCAGAGTTTATTGATTATAAATAAATCGTCATATTTTTATGATATTTCTATAAATAAGTAAATATTATATATAGATCTAGTACGATTGGTTCTAATCACATTTCATTCACAACTATCTGTTACTAGAGGTATAAATGCATATTATTATGAAGTTTTTATATACACGACAAAGGCACGTATTCTTAATATACTAATAGTAAACTAAATAAACAACGCTGATCTGTCTGAAATATTTATAATAATTTTGTAACAAGCTTTATTTAGGGCAAATTATATATTAATAACATCAGTTACTGTTATTAGTATGTTTAGAACAGACATAATTTCTAATTATTTTTTTATATTAACAGGTAGTTCTAGAAGTCCCACTGAGCAACAACGATTCTCTATGGAACGAACAATTCGTGATAATCTCTGAATGCGAACCAAGGACCTCCCTCTACCTTGTCTGTGTCATCGCAGTGCCTATACTCATCATGATGTTCGCCTTCCAATAACCTTCGCTTTGGGGTACAGGCGTACCCCAGGAGAAAATTCGTTCTGAGTATTGTACAAGCTTTTACATACATAAGTTCTATATTAGAGCTGAGGTAAGTATAAGCATTAAATGAGATTTGATGGGGTACGTATATACCCCACTCATATAAAAATGTAAGACATATTAACAGGGTACCACTCGTTTTTAAAGCACTAAATTTAAACTTGGGGATGAAATTCAAATAAAAATATTTGGGATAAAATTATCCCCTAAGATTTACCCCCTAATTTACGGTGTTACAGGGGAACTATACTATACAAATCCAAGTTATTTTAAAAGCTTTCTTATCCATATATTCTCACGGCTGGCCGGTTTAAAAAAAACTTAATAACACGGCGATACACTTTAACGAACAGTCATTATTGCCGAACAACCATATTTATAATCTCCGATCACATATAAATAGCTCAGCAACGGGAGAAAAACGGCTCAAAAAATAACTGCATTAAGTGCAACGTTATAGGATTAATTTCTGTCAATTAAATCAGCCATATCCTGCCTATAAGTACATGCACATCACGCCCGCAATCCCCGAAGGGGGAAGCAGTGTTAAAGGGGCAATAAGCCTCTTTAACCCCATTGAGCAAAAAAACGGGACTGAGATTAATACATTTTTTTTAAGACTCTTTGTACAGTCCTGTTTTGAGCAGTAAAATCAGAATCTTAATTTTGGTTATTAGTTTTAGTAAAAAGAAATATATGCTCGAACTTATAACTGGTTTTATAATAATACTAGCTGTGTCCGCGGTTTCACTCGCGTTTATCGATAATGTTATATAGCCTTTAGCCTCTCTCCATAAATGCGCTATCTAACATTGAAAGAATTATTCAAATCGGACGAGTAGTTTCTGAGATTAGCGCGTTCAAGCAAACCAACAAACTCTTCATCTGATAATATTAGTATAAATATAACCTTATTCTACGATCGATATGTCATATATACATTGATTTTGCATCGTCTAGATCAAATTGTAGGTATAGCTATTTACTTAAGGACTTTACAAAGTATCATATCGGTGCGGTAATTAATACCAGCTTGGTTTAATCAATCAATAATTGATTACTCAGTAGCCTACAAGTGTAACTAATAAAACCGTATCAAAGATAGGTTAGCATAAATTAATTAATTCATACTAGATTCTGCCTATGGCTTCGCTCGCGGTAAACATAGCCTTATGAATTCTTTCAGTCTTATAATCTTTCTGTGCCAAATGTCATGAAACCGCAAGTAGCCACTAGCATCCACACATACATAACATCATGCCCATAATCCCCGAAGGGGTAGGCGGAGTCAAAGGGGCAGCAGGCCCCCTTAACAACATTCAGCCAAAAATAAAACTGGGGTTAGATCGAAAATTGTGTGAAAGTAGTGACAAATGGCTAGCTTGTCGTCTACACAATTACATACCCACAACCTCATATACCATTAGTCGTTTACGACATGCTAGGCAAGGAACACAGTTGGCACATTATTTTTAAGACCCAGACCGACATGGGAAGAATCCATACATATACCTTTATTTATAATATCAGTAACATACATACATACATATTAGTGTGAATAATGGAAATAGTAATTTCTTTAAATGAGCAATAAAACTTTACCAATTAAACAAGTATAATTATGATCTTAAAATAATTACAATATTGTATTGTATTGTACTGTAATATTACTAGTCAACAACAAAGAACTGTGCAATATACTCGTTATATTCCTAATAAAGGTATATTTGGAAATACTGAAGTGCAATTATATTACGTAACACGTATATAACTAAGATAAATAAATCAGACTAGAGGTAAGTAGCTTAAGCACTTGTGTTACGGATATCAGATACAACAGTCGTATTACAAATATAAATATACATAAATATTGGATATTAACACCCAGACACAGAACAAACACAAGTATTCATCGCACGAATATTTGTCCTGGGTAGGGATCGAATCCACAACTCTTGGCGCATGGGGCAGGGTCACTACCGAATGGGCCATCGAGCTAGTCATAGGAATTATCTCAAAGATATACTCGTGTAAGAACCAGGTTCTAATTTGATAATGATAACCATTGAAGAAGCATTTGACCGTATCTGTGTTGTAATATTTGTGATCGAAGATTATAATGATCTTATTATTATAGCTGAGAAATCCAAAGTGCCTATTATTTTGTGATTACACAGTTTATAGTCACGGACTAGTAAAAAAGAAGGACTCCGCGCCACTAACTAGACGTTGAAGCTCAACAGTTGCCCTAACTTGATAAGCCAATGTGTGATGTAAGTACATCACACATTGGCAAAAGCGCCCCAAATGACAGACGATTTCCGATATCTGGTATCATTATGAATCTTACACACATGCTTATGGGTGGCTTCACGATGTGGTTTGACTGCGCCGAGTCCTTCTTTTTTTACTAGTCCGTGTCTTTAGTATATAATTTACATCTAGGTTTAAACGTATACAGGTTATTATTATTAAGTATTCTATTTCAAGTCATATTATTGTTAACATATTAAATTGTTATTTTGAGTTAAATCTTTAGAATTTATCATAGCATATATTTGTAAAAGCGTTTTAGTATGGCTAGAAATGTTGGTATATCATTTTAATATTAAGTCTGTTTTTTTCTTAAATTTTTTATCTGTATAGTATTTCTTTTTCATTTTGAAGTCGCTTAAGTTTAACTGACTTCAAAAAAGGAACACGACGTAATTTAGCAGTAAATTCTTCATTATAGGTGCTGTTAGATTTAAGTGATTCATATTTTATTGATAAAGTAAATCTCTTAAAGATTTTAATGCTGTTTTCAAGTACAATAGCATTTATCAGGCATTTTAAAAATTGCTTGCGGGCTGAATACAACTCGTCCTTAGATATTGTATATAAATGTAATTCACAGTGACTTTTTAACTACCGGGAAAACTCCACTTACACTTTAATCAAGCTGTCAAGTCTCAAAATAAGGGTTTTCTTCAGATGTTAATCAATGTTCAAACATGTTACTAAAGATTATAATTTATGAATTACAAACTATCATATTAATTATTTCATCTTGAATTACTTATTCAAGATAAAATACATTAATTCTAACATTTACAAGAATAGTAGTAACATGTCAATTAATTTATTGAAATGACATTTCTATGAAAGATGCGTCATGTCAACTCTTGTAGAAATAATAGTTATTATTTTAATAGCTGTTATTATTTTAACTGATGTGTATTATGAATTCCGGCGAGACTTATCTATTGCTATTCATAATGGCCGTCTCTTTATGACAATCCATAATTGCGTCTTATTTTCAACGAAGCAACCTTATAAGATGTCCTTTTCAAGTCGGAAACAAAGCATGATATAACTATGTATCAAATCATCAGAATATCCTATTTTTTTTATATTATTTACTAGCAGCGCCCCGCGGTTTGACTCGCGTAGCTGCCGTTTCCGTCAGAATACGGGGGTAGTAAAATATAGCCTTTGTTACTGGGTGATAAAGTAGCTTTCCATTGGTGAAAATGTTCAAATCGGTCCAGTATATCAGAGCCTATTAAGTAAGTAACTAACTAACTAAACTTCACGCCACCTCCGTAGCGGGGTAGGCAGAGAGAACCGAACGTCATATGGCACGATCCTTACACACCTCACTCGCCTCTTCGGAGCCTATTCAATGCAAAAAATCAAATCGTTCCTCTTTTTAATATAATATAATAATATTTTTATCAACAATTATATTTGCTTCCCATTACCAATATTCATTTAATATAGCAAATCGATCCATCTAGTCAAATACTAAATAAGACACTGAATTTAAAGTATACCGATAAAATACTTGTGCGAATTTGGCGTTGATTTATATTCCAAGTCTGGTGGGGTGATGGAGACATAATCATTGACATAAATCGTCTCTGAACGTGTGTCGAGTGTCAAGCGCTTGCGTCAACAAATTGCTGTGGACATAATGACATCTTTATTTAAGGGAAGTGCATCCAAGGAATTATTAAAGGGTTCCCAATCCGAATTTCTAGACCATTCTTAATTTAATTAAATTGTGAAAATTAATGTTAATTGTGTATGTTATGCGATTCAGGGAGCAGTAAGCTATTTTTACCAATTTTAGCCAAAATAATAACATAATCAAATAGTTAATGAGATAATGAAATGAAATTATAATTGAAAAAAAAATACATCACAATAAGATCTCAAAAGTATCTACGAGTCCGGTTTCGAACCAGTACCCAACGCAGTCGTTCTTACCCACTATGTACTAAAAAAAAACAGTTTGTTTCCTAAATTACATCAACCGGAAACCGAATGCGGAACCTCGCAACAGCACGCTTCACCCGATTGAACTGTCGAGGTCGACTAAATAAATCTTAACGCAAACACTAACTGTACGATTCTTGACCTAGACTCGTGAATAACGAGTGAGGCCATTACATAAAGTAGTGTCGTAAGGTTGAACGATTATATTATATATATATAATTTATATATACTTATATACTACGCATTTTGTAGATATCCATTCTAACTTTTGCCCGCGAACCCGCCCGTGTGGAAACCTTAATTAGTGATGCCTCGAAAATCAGTTAGAATATCGATAAGACTATCGATAGTATCGATAGTATTGCTTTCCTGCAATAGTATTGTCTGGATCTAAGCTATCGATAGTATCGATAGTATCGATAGGCTATCGATACTATTGATATGACGTCAACTATCGATAGTCTATCGATAGTCGACTATCGATCGGCATTACTAACCCTTATACTGTTTCATTATACTAAATATTTGTCTGGGTTTCGATGGAATTTGCGATCGTACCCACTCCCTTTTTAAACCTCCATGTTAAGGTTTTGCTTAAACAAGGTTATCTTTAGTTAATGCGAAACCTCTTACCAACTTATTGACCTCATTATTCTAAGGAATTAACTTAATTTTTTAGAAAAAGAGCAAACATTTTTTTACTTTTCATACAAAAGTTGATCAGCTGATTGGCCATTTTGTACGTTTTCTGCACGGACTACTAAAAAAAGAAGGACTCCGCGCCACTTACTAGACGTTGAAGTTCCTCTCGTGCTCCAACTTGACACGCAACTTACGTCACACTTTGACATAATAAGCGCTCCAAATGACATATATCCGATATCTGGTATCCATAAATTTCTCACTCACACATTCATAAACGTGGCTTCACGCTATAGTACAACAACGTGGAGACCTTCTTTTTTACTAGTCGGTGGTTATCTGAAATCCTTTAATTTAATTTCTTTGAAAAATTTTAAAAAAAATTGTTCAGATAAGTAGGTAAGAGATTTTAATACAGAACCTAAGCCACTTAACTAAATAACTAAAGATACTTTTCCTGCATAAGTTATTAAGAAGATCGGTTTAAAGATAAATTTACTCTAATGACATAACCTTTTCGTACTATACTTTAAACTTACTAAACCGATAACTATATTCAAATGTTATGTTATGTTATGTGCATACAAATAGTCTTCTGCTAGTCTGGCACGCGAATTTATTACTAGTTTTACTAATACTTTAGATAGGACAGCTATAAAATTTAACAGTTTCTTTACGACAAGTTATTTTATCACCAGAGTTTGACCAACGACATTTATGTTTGAGGAAGGTTAAGATTCTAGAAGGTCATACACATTGACGTTCTTGAAATGGGGTTGCCAGGTACCTCAAGACTTGGCATAAGTTTGTAAGAATCAAAAGGATGTAAGGATTATTTTTACACTAGCTTCTGCCGGCTTCGCTCGCGTGGTACATCGATGAAACGTAGCCTATATGTTATTTGGGTGTAGAGCTAAATTATTCTAAAGTTCCATTAAAATCCATTCAATAGTTTTTGTGTAAAAGAGTAACAAACATCCATCCACACATACAAACTTTCGCATTTATAATATTAGTACATATCACGATGCCCGCAATCCCCGAAGGGGTAGGCCTCTGCCTTGAACTTTGTCCAAGAAACAGTAGGCTTCTTAATCCATTTTAGCCAAAGATAAAATTCAGCTAAGATGGTAAACTGTCAAAAATTAGTAACACGTGGCTGACGTAAAAAGCGACTCCATTAGTCGCTTTTTACGTCAGCTAACTATATCTATATAAATAAAACAAAGTCGTGTTTGTTACACCACTTATAAGTCGAGAACGGCTGAACCGATCTACGTTGTTTTTGATTTGTTGGATTTGTCTTCGTCCAGAATAACAGAATAACTATTAAAAACATTGAAAAATTGACGATAAAACAAAATAAAAGCAAAAGTATTTTCTCATATAAAACGGTGGGATTCGTATCTGTCAATGATAAATGTCAATCGACAAATCATGAAAATCTCAGAACGGGGCGTTACGAAGTGCGCCGGGTCAGCTAGTTAGGTATAATACACAAATTTTAAATCGTTCACTATAAATACATAACATGAACGATTCAAATCCCAGGTTTATTTGACTCCCTCGATGGCGCATTTGGTAGTGACCCTGCCCTATCCGCCATACCATAAGAGTTATGGGTTGAACCCATACCCAGAACAAACATTCGGGTGATGAATACTTGTGTTTGTTCTGTGTTTGGGTGTTAATATATAAATTTAAATATTTTTTTTGTAATACCACTGTTGATTTTGATATCCGTAACACAAATGCTTAAGCTACTTACCTCGGAGTCAGATCAATAAATGTGATGATGTGGGAAATTTATTATGTATTTATTAAAATAGATGAAAATTATTATCAATGTGCGCAGAAATTCAAGAAAAAAAATATCTTATCAGAATCTTATATTTAAGGTATATGACGATACTGTATGATATATTTACGAGTCATGTGATGACATTTTGAACTCATAAATATTACAATTTATTGACTATTATTTTTACCTGCTTATTAAAACAGCCGTTAATCATTTATCATTTAACTAATTATGCGTGTCAAATATGTGACGTCACAACTATGAAGGTCGCATAAAATGTATGGAAGTATTTAATTTTTGACAGTTCATTATATTATATAAAAAGTATAAGGCTCAAAAAACAAATATAGGCGAACATTAAAGTTACATTTTGGGTACTGGGTTTGTAATCGAAAAAGGAGATATTTTACCAATTTTTAAGAACAGGCTATTTTATTAAAAAAACTTGTATAGTCCTTTATTGAGATTACAAAAAAATATTGCTTACGTATTTTTTTTTGAAGCAAACCAAAAATTATGAAGATATAGCGCGTTAGAGAACCGCGTGACGTCACTAGGTGCGTAAAATTTAACCGCCCAAGTAACGTAAAGTGCGTTATTTCAAATATATGAAGCGCTGTATCTTTGTCATTTTTCGAGTATTAGATAAAGAAAAAAATACTCATTCAAGATTTTTTGATAATCAACTTTTGAGTAAAATAGCCCAATTCTTTTTGTAGGAGTTTAGGTACTCCTTGTATTATGCATAACCTATCGGGGATTGCGCGCGCAATAATAGTTACCTATAGGTACGTAGGGTACGTTGGTTGCATTCATATTCGAAATTATAATGTGTATTCATTTATTAAAATTTGATGATAAAGTAATGTGTATTATCATAATATAGCAATTAAAAGCACAAAATGTTGGAACTTTAGTATCTATTTAAATAAATCAGGTTAAATATGGCAATATGGCGTCTTTGAAAAATTTATAAGCTATTAACGCAGATTAATTGTTTTTACGAGCAATTAATTTTGATTGGTAAAGTATAATTTGATGATGGTTGCGTATGTGTTAAATAGTTTAAATAACCATTTTTGACTTTTTGTAAAAACATCGCAGAAATGTTTACTGGATGTTTCCAAAAACGTTGTTTTTCTAAAGTTCGATTAATTTTATTTTTATTTTATTGGCTTAGTATCGTTTTATAGTTCTTTAGAATATAAAACAAGACCAGTTTAAATAATAATAAATAAATAATAAATATCCGACTACATCACATACATTGATCTGACTCCGAGATAAGTAGCTTAAGCACTTGTGTTACGGATATCAGAATCAACAGTGGTATTACAAATATATACTTAAATATTGGATATTAACACCCAGACACAAAACAAACACAAGTATTCATCATACGAATATTTGTCCTGGGTGGGAATCGAACCCACAACTCTTGGCGCATGGGGCAGGGTCACTACCGAATGCGCCATCAAGCCAGTCAATTTAGCTATTAAACGGACAGGTAAACTAGGATCAACCGTGCTTTCTCCTCAAACGAATCATTAACGGGGTATGGGAATCGGGAACTACCTTTAATGTATTGTGTCTGACTGACCCGATACCCAATAACATACTAACTAACTACTACGACGAAAAAAATTAATAGGAATACAAACAAAATATTTAAAAAAAATTTTTTTTTCATGTAACAATTTTATATTAACTAAACCGTAATTTTTTCAAGTGTTTTTTTACTGTCCTTGCAATTATAATTTCAAAAAAGATCAGCTAGATCCAGCTTAGACGTGAAGCGCGCACAAACATGGCAATATATTTTTATTGTTATATGAGATTAATATCGTATATATAAGCTAAAAACAAATATACGCCAACCAATTACAGACTCACAGTATGTAGCGAATATGCTAATTAAACGCCAAAATTATAAATGTAAAAAATAGGCCAAGTTCCCCAGTGACGCTAAAAATTGTCTTACGTAGAAGTGCTAAATATGTTTACTACTATAAACAACAGTTAGAGCACTGTCATACAGTGTATTTTATGTAGTAATGTAACATTTAAAAAACATCCTTATTTTCTGGGTAATAAAGAAAATTATAGATTCCTTTTATGTTGATACCTACTATGTACCTACACTTAATAAACAAATTAAGATTTAATTTGAATCATATTATACACAGTACAATTTTACAGCAACTTGGGGAGTTACAGTGTCGTGTGTAAATATAAGTTAAATATCTTTAAAAAGACATCTACAAGTCATTTACAATGGCTAGTTAAGTTACTGACTAAATTATATAATGTAATGAAACGACCATTACGATTCTGTTATTGCATTTTATTACGAGATATTCAGTCATAGCAATAAAAGTACATAATTTATTCGATTTAATTAATAACTTATGTTTAGCGCATTTATACTGATGGCATAACAAATGCCAATTGTTAAACATTTGCTATATATGAATGTTACACGAATATGGTTGTTCGTTTAAAATATGGCGATATGGTCATTTTTTATTGTTGATAATATACTTTGTTAGGCATTTTACAGTTTAGCGATTAATTCATTTTATATGTAATGTATAATTATGTAAGCAGTTAATATCTATGTTTTGGCATAATTTTGCAAGTCAAAACAAAATTCGCGTTAAAATTGAAATTCCTAAATGATTTAAAAATATTGTGAATATTTTATGTTAATCACAACATAAAATATTTTATATATTTATCTAAAACTTTAATGGTTGTACCAAATACCTAATGTGTGACAGCATCTATATATTGACTTTCTAATGATTTAATTTTATTTTTCTATTGTTTAAAAAAATATACGGTTAGATTTCACTAGCAAAATATTATATTTATACAATTATTTTACAACAAACGTATATCAATTAACTACTTTTTGTTAATTTAAATACTTTTGTTATAAAAACTAGTTTCCTAAAATAATTGATATCGTAATAAGTAAAAAATATATATAATTATTTAAAACAATCATGCCCGCAGAATATTCGTTCAATTATAAATATGCGAATGTCAAATATAATATATATTAATTATTAATAATAAAACATTTACTAGTTATAACAAAACGTCAAGCCAGTCTAATATTTATCACACGAACTAGTTAAACAATGAACATAACTGTCGATAATTTGTTACAACTCGTGTATGTAACATTACAAATTATCGAGAAAATGATCTACCTAGTGCATACTCACACTTAGAGAGCGCAACCAAAACTGTATGATAATTTGTTATTTATAAATGAAAATATTTATATTTAGTCTAATGTAATATTACCAAATAGCTGATAAAATTTTATAATATAACATTTTATGTTCACAAATGCCATTTCTTTGTATTATTGATATAAAACAAAATGTAACGCTAATCTACTTGTGTAGATTACCGTTCAATTTTTTCTCTACTGTAACAATCATTCCTTTTATACATTTATGTAATAATTCATCATCTCGTTTAAATCAGTTAAAAGTACACACATTCTTACAGATTGTAAAATGTTTGTATATTCAACGTTAACATCTAAATTATACATATTATCTTCTCAAGGTACATTTTTTGTATAAACAAAACTTCTTATGACTCATTTTTAACAGTCAGATAAAATTATCTGTCAAACATCTATTTCGCAACGTCATTAGGTATTCTACTTTGCTTGACTTTTTCAACATTCAGATAAAAGATAACAGTTGAATAAATTACAATACGGATGATTTAAAAACGTCATCGTCTGTACCGTGAGTTAAATAGTAAATGACTTTCACAAATTGTTGATTGATACTTTATTGGTTTGTTATTTTTTATCTGACATTCAAAAACCCCTGCAAATTAAGTGATGTCATTCTCAATTATCTGTAATGCTATTTATTGAACTGTTATTTTACCTGATAGTTAAAATCGGCTGTAAATCATCTAATTCTCATTCTGAACTAGTTTTTTTAAACAATGCTAATATTTACATAAGAAATTTTGAGCATATATTAAACTTTTGCTCATGTCGGATGGTGCAACAGTAATTCAATTAAAGAAAGGTTAATATGCACCAACATATGCACAAAATGTCACTGTAAACATTTCATTATCTATGGGAATATGCATGGCATTTGTTTTTGTTTTTTTGTTCATATCCAATATAAACAAATATTAAGGATTTTTTGTTTTGCTTTTTAGTCTTTGATCCAGCTATAAAGATTGAAAGAGGTTTAGACACAGATTCATTGAGTAGTGTGACGTCACACTTCATATTTTCCATGCATATTCCTTAAATTCTATTGTCTATTATTCGATACTATTTCGGACGTTTACAGACAATAATAATTTCGAATTTATCTGCTAAGATGTCGAATATTGTATATAATATATTATTAAGTCGTTTAATGTAACAAAATATTAAACAACAATAGTGTAACATTATTGCCATAATACTATTTACGAGGCTGTCAATGTGATACTAGAGATAATTCAACTTATTGATTTTATAAGTATTGTTATTAATAAAAACAAAATTACACAAATACTCATTATTTTATTTACCTTCAATAATAACTTATTAGTTATAAAACACACCACTAAATTATATTTTCGTCAAATGTAATATGAAAAAAAAATATTCGATTAATTCTTCAAAGCATCCGAATTTGAACTCAATGGTATTAGTAAGTAAAATAGAATAAACCAATTTGAGAACAAATCTTGAATCACGATTACGTCAATTCACAAAACTCACACTAATACATTTCTGGAGCAGAATAAATACCGGCGAACAGTATTATTTCCGTTTTTGTATCGACTAGCATATACGCGAAGGGTCTGTTGGCTGTGAAATCCTCGGCATTAGTCCGATTGGACACCAAAAAGTCCGCCACGGCCCCCGCTCTCACCCCCATTTCATCCACTTCAATTTCAGCTGCTTGCGTCATCAAAGACGGACACATTTTGAAGCCACTGATCCCCCTCAAATTAGCCGAATTCGGATGGAACAATCTCCTCACTCCCATATCAAATAGCAACTCTGGTATGTTATCCACATCTGACTTCAGTTTAAACCTCGGTATCTTCACATTGACCAGCTTTTTGCTGTTCAATTTGAAAGTGTTGAAAATGGACATGAGTCTAATCCTTTGCAGATCGAAGAAGACGTCCCCTACATATCCGTAAGGCAACATCACCAGCATGGACACCCTGCCGTGACGTCCACAAGGCAATTCGAGCACTCTAGCTTTAATCGCAGTTATATCGGCCACATTAAAATAGTCTATCCGATTCATCATGTTAACTTCACGGTTTCCCAGCATTGTGTAAAATGTCTCTGGCTTGGTATAAGCTGGGTTGAAAGGAATCTTCCAATCGCTCTGGTAATACGACGCATCGACGGTAAATAGAGCAGTGTATTTGAAGTCGTAAGGACTAATTGTGTCATCGATAACCCCACTCGTCGAGTCGCTAATAATTTTATTTACGATATAAGCCGAAGTTTCTGGCTCGTTGAAAGCTAGCGGCAACACTTCCATAGATTTCAGCATCTTTAACTCACGAACAAACGCCTTTTTGACCTTCACTAACTTGTCTACTACTATAAGGGACTTTCTTCTTAAAGTCCTGTCCAACTGTACATCCATTTTGTTAACAATCCATTTCCATTTTCGTCTGAAGCACTTCAGTCGGTGGTACCTCGTCACATTCCAGATTTCCTCCGCAGTGGCCCCTCTGGCGCCTTCGGCTAGCGCCAAAAGCTGCATATACGTGGAAATTGGCGAAAACACGAAATGTCCATCCGTTTCCTGGGACACTCTGTCTAACAACTTCACTGAGAATTCATAAGCTGGCCTCTTTTGTATGAGCAGAGCCGACTTCGCGGTACAATTATATTTCGCGGCGCAAGTGCTCGCGCAGAAGATCGCTAGCACTATAAACTTTATCATGTTTAAGGTCGGGCGCATCGGAACGAGACGCCGCCGACGCGCTCCGGCTCCGATCTAGAACTGAGAACAAAAATCTGTCTACCGCTTCGCGAGGTCAAACACTAGTTTTTATTCACGTTAGATCATGAAACGATCCTGTTGTTATTCCAGGTTAGACATCGAACTCGTTTGAACTTTAACTGTAAACGATTAAGGTACACAATGGCGATGGCTTGAAACGATAAACGGTACATGAAAGTGATTTCAAAAGCGCGAATAGCGGAATAATGTATGAGCTTTTGTATGTGTATTAATGAGATGTGATAATGTTTTATGGTTGTATGGTTGCTGGACGCTTTGAGTGACCTCACGCTTCGTTGGTTATGAAACTATACGAACTATTATTAAAAATGGGATAGTAAATTTAAGTCTGTCTGTTACGCTTTCAAGCCTAAACCATTAAACCGATTGTGACGAAACTCACTACTGTAAAAGTTTGAACTCTAAGAAAGGTTATAAGCTACTTTTTATCCCGAAAAAAATGGATTGATCCTACGGGAAATACTCCGATATAACGATACTCTTTTGCAGGTTGCATTTCGCGCGCACAGAATAGCGAACAATATATGTAGGTAATTATTAATTCGAATTAATAACGAACTTTCACTTGCGATTTCGCTCACTTAGACTTAACTAACCTTTCACATTTTAAGGACACAAATTATAAAATCGATTTGTTTTCAATTTAACATTTGCATCTACTTAAAAAATAATTCAATAGGTCCATTTGAATGGCGTATATAACATACGGGCGTGGCAATTAATGAGAGCTTACATAAAAACATTGAAGCATTATATTTTAGTGGCGTGGTGTGAAGTTATTTACGTAGGTTTTTACTAGTGGTCGCCAAGTGGCAATTCGACCATAATTAGTTTATTTTTTATTTTTATTTATAATATTTCTTATGCATTACTTATTAAATTATTATCTTTCTGCACTCCTTCTCCATATAAATTTTAACTGTGCCTTAACGCATACTTCTTCATCCGCTAATTATCATAAAAAGCGGTAAGACGTTTTTGCTTCCCGTATTAATAAGTAGGTATATGTGTCGTAGGATGATTTAATAATTTGAATTTTCACGAAAATTCTAGGGATTTTGCGAAAACACGGATAATTAGACAATGGTGATTATATTTTCTATCTTACTGAAAAAAGTTAAGTTTTTTGCGAAAACGCGAGTTGCCTTAGTAACATTGAACATTGTTAACGCTGATTGGCTTGATTTTTACTTGCTGGCCAACTCTTACTCTGATTGGTTCCTATCTTTTCCCATTTAGCTTTGAGATATTATATCATAGAATTATAAAGGGCAAGAAATGACAATGCCTATTCATAGGAACTCTACTTTTTATTTAACCTTTTTTTATTTATAGATTGTTATCAGATAAATCAGCGCAACTAAATGACGTGTCATACCATATAACCAAATTATTACATTTTCATTTCTTTTCAAGAAATTAGGGATGGAATACGTACGAAAACGAATCAAAGAAAAAACAATATGCAGGTACAAGTGTCTAGACATCGTATTGTCTGTCAATCAGTCAAGTATTCAAATGGTAATCATATTTAGAAAGGATAAGAAAAAACTGGAAATACCTGCATTAGAAATAAGTATCACCAAGTAGCAAAAGAAACATCACATTCATTGATCTGACTCCGAGGTAAGTAGCTTAAGCACTTGTGTTACGGATATCAGAATCAACAGTGGTATTACAAATATATACTTAAATAGTAGATATTAACACCCAGACACAGTACAAACGCAAATACTTATAACACGAATATTTGTCCTGGGTAGGAATCGAACCTACAACTCTTGGCGCATAGGCCAGGGTCACTACAAAATGCGCCATCGAGCCAATCAAATCAGTTAATAGTCAGTCAGATCAGTATGCTAAGCACTGACTTAATGACGTCACACGGCGTCAGATTATTCTTGCTTCTCTAAACTAAACTACATCTAGATTCGCGCCATTTCCCTAGAGTGCCAAGTCGCCCGACTGGGCGAGTTATTTTCGGGCGAGATGACGAATAAGTCGTTGATAGTGTACGGCCGATAAAAGTTAGTTAGTAGCTTTATTTTAGGATATAATACAATGTAATTTTATTCGAAGGCGTTTCAAAAATATAGTTTAAATTTATTACCTGGCTGTACTTTGTACGAGCGTGCGAGTTGACGCTAGAAGTATTAGGTAAATTCTAAAGATGCCAAGTCGCCCGATCGGGCGAGTTTTTTTCGGGCGAGATGACGAATAAGTCAGCGGGGTTGGCAGAGACAACCATTGTTCAATATTACAGAAAAATTACGAATCACGTCATGTGCACGGCCTAACATCCGATTCCTTAGAAACACATCATAGTGTTTTTTATGTTATCATTTTCAAATGTCAAATAGTAATTAGAACTGATAAGTATATTGCGACTTATGTAAAACATTATTCAAATGTATCTATTACGGAGTTACTTATGACATTTCGAAACCAGTCGGTTCTACTAAGATGTGTTTTTTTTAAGTTATTCGATCGAGTTAAGTATCTGGTTATTGAATAATTTAATTATATGAACTATGATTAGCTATCAGCTTGTTTATTAAATTTGAAACAACAATAGGATATTTAATTAAAATTTATATGTATGGTAAATTCTAGAATCGTAACTTAAGTCAATAACTCAACCGAACTTAATTTTAGGTTGGATGTGGTTTAAGAAGCTTATCGGTCTTCGCGCCCTACAGGGGGGGCTCCGAATACTCCTGTGGTATCCCTGCCTGTCGTAGGAGGCGACTAAAAGGGCCTTTGGGGTTGTGGAGTGTTTGCGGGGGGGGCTGCGTTCACTTCGTTCAAGCAGCCCCAGAGAAGATGACGACACGTGGATCCTCGTCCGTTAAATAGGATGGGGTGACACTGTGGTCTGTGACGTCATAAGCACCGCGAGGTGTTCTGGGGGCGAGGTTGCCTCTCCCTCGAGATGGGCCGCATGGATCGGCTGCGGCGTAGCGTCCCGCAGTGGGGAGCCCGGAATCTGCGCCACGCCCGAAGAATGACTACTGTCTTTGGTCTCTGCCTACCCCTTCGGGGGTTACGGGCGTGATGAAGATGATGATGATGTTACATTAACTAATTTCGTACATACATGTAATATGCGCCATTCTTTTTAAGTCCCATGTTGGTCTGGGACTTAAAAAGAATGCGCCAAATAACAACTTAATCGCCTTTTACAACTAGGTAGGGAACACCTTACCTAGTTGTACAAGGCGATTAATGGTATATCAGGTTTGCGTGTGTGATTGTGTAGGCGACGAGCTAGCCACTTGTCATTGCTTTTTTTTTAATTTCCATCTAACCCAGACCAGTTTAATTTTTTGGCTGAATTTGGTTAATGGGGCTAGCTGTCTCTTTGACTCTGCCTAATGATATGTATGCATATCCATGTACTTGCACACCCGCGGCTACCTAGAAAATATTTTAGTGAATTAACATAAGACAATTATTAACTTAGTTAATTAATTAAATCCTCTTCTAGCGTTATATCCCGTGCTTAGTCGAGGTCCGCTTAGACCATGATCCAGGATTAAGCGAGTCTGGTAATTACATTGAAGCGACTGCCGATCTGACCTTCGTAATCCTTCTTTAGCATTGTTCAACCATTTTGGTGTAGGCCTACTTAATTTTTTTCCATTCTCTGTGTTGCGCTCTTTGTATCCACTTTGAACCTTCTTCACGTCATCTTTCCAACGCATTTGTGGTCGTCCTTGAGGGCGCTTTTTTCCCCACGGCTTCCATTCTAGTATGCGTTTGCACCAGGACATCTCGTTACGGGCCACGTGCCCAACCTATTCCCATTTGAGGTGGGCTATATGTTTTGTGACATCTGCTTTGTTTTCAAAGCCGTTTATTTGTTTTACAGTCCACCAATGACACTTCTAACAGTTTTCTCTCAACCGCTCTCTGGGCTACTTCTAGTCTATTGATGCTTCCTGGTGTGAAAATCCAGGTCTCAGCACCATGAGTGAGCACCGGCAGGATGTATTGCTTGAATATTCTGGCTTTTTGTTCAAATTCAATTCAAATTCGAAATTTCTTTATTCATGTAGGCCTTAAAAAAAGCACTTATAAATCGTCAATTTTACAAAATCTTTAGAGCAATGTGAATCTACCACCGGTTCGGAATGCTGATTCTACCGAGAAGAAACCGGCAAGAAACTTGGTAGGTACTCTTTTCAGCGTCAAAATATACATGAGTAATATACACTTTTTTTTTAAATGTTCTAAACCAAATCATACAATCAATGACTGCGGGAGATGACATAATATGATTACTTACAATAAAAGTGTAAGATTAACCAGAGCAGTTCAGAAACCAGACAATATTTGGATCATTGTTACAAATCCAAATCTGTTTCAATTTGCAGGTTTCATCACGACGGTTTCCCTCACCGTCGAGTTAGTGGTATAAATACGTACATAGATCTGAAATATCCAGAGGTACGTGCTCGGGTTTGAACTCGCACCCCTCGGTTATGAGGCGCGTGTGCTTACCATTGAGCTACCACTGCTCTTACTAAAATAACTATGGATGTGTAACTATAATCCAAATTGGTTCACCTACATAAGGGTTACGAAGGTGCGATCAGCAGTCGCTTCAATGTAATCACGAGACTCGCTAGATCCTCTATCATGGTCAAAGCGGACCGACTTAACAAGGGGCATAGAGCTAGAAATATGATGATGAGAATATCTATCTAAATAGCCTTCAAGTGCCAGGAATTTCCCGCTTCCGTGGGAAGTCCTGGTTAAAATGTAACCACGCCATGTGTATAATGATTAAAATGTAACAGTTACAACAAACATTATGTAAATAACAAATATCTCTTTATTGTTTGTTAGCCATGAAATTCAGGAAGCAGCAACGTCACACACACCAAGTTAAGAGGAAGCCCGATGTGCCAGCCACAATAAACGGTCTCCGTAGACCAGGATTCCTCAATCTCAACGACTCCACGTACCCCTATTAAAGTTTTTAGATATAATGATTATTAGCAGCGCTCCAGCGTTTCACCCGCGTAGTTCCCGTTCCCGTGGGAATACGGGGATAAAGTATAGCCTATGTTACTCGCTGATAAAGCAGCTTTCTATTGGTAAATGAATTTTTCAAATCGGTCCAGTTGTTTCGGAGCCTATTCAATACAAACAAACAAACAATAAAATCTCTCTTCTTTATAATATTATATTAGTATAGGTGTTGACGGTGTATATTATATATATATATAATGTAGAACTGTTATTTCCGACACGCGTCATTTTCATTTTGTCAAAGAAACTGTGTCCTTCGGGATTTAGAAATATTTCCGAGATAAAATTGTCCTTTCTTACGAACTATCGGTGTACCAAATCTCATAGCAACCGATTAAAATGGTTTTGGTGTGAAAAGAAAACAAACAAATAGACAGATTTACTTTTGCAATGATAATGGAATTTTCCTGACTGCGATAGTGAACCTAAAAGTATTCACTAGAAAGCTAAATTTCAATATAAAAGGTTGATTTAAGCGGTTGATTTTTAAAGGATGCACAATGCTTATTTATTTAGTTAAACATTTCATTGTCAATGTTCTCACCGTAAAACCAGCTTTCAAAGCAGGACTCTTCCAAGTCATATACTTCACACGACCCAATAGCTCAGTGGTCGGATTGTGCCATCCAATCGAATTTACGGATCGCAAATGTCACAATTATAGTCCGCTTGCAACGATATTTTCGTCTTTATCGTTTGATCGTCCAAAAATAAAAACGACAAGCTTATGTGCAACGTTTTAAATATCCAAATTGACTTTAATGGAACACAAAGTGCAACAATATTAATAACCAAAATAATTATCACATTACAAAGTTACATCACATTTGTAATTGAGCTCCGCTTGGACCATGATCCTGGGTTAGAGAAGCTGGCTATTGGCTTCGAAACGTTTACACAGGGAGCCTTCATTCATCAAGGCCGATTTACTGCATTAAATTAATATGTACGTAGTAGGAATTCGGGGCAATCACGCCCGTGCCTCGAAAATCACGTTAAGACGTTGGTCCTTCGCCTGACCCGGTCATCTGGATTTGCTGTCTCACCGGACTATGAGAGTGAAGGAACAGAGAAGTGCATCTGTGTTTGCACACACACTTATGCACTATAATATCTCCTGCGTTGGCTAATCCTCGTTGTGATTGGCCGCCGTGACCAAAATCGGTTAGGCAGATATTATCCATGATGACATAAATTACCATTTTGGAGAAAAATAATTAAAAAATTGTTAAATTTTCCTAAAATTTGTAAAATAAGTTGGCCTAACAATCACAAACCCAATGCATAATGCAATATTGGTCAACTTTTACGACATGCGCATGGAACACTATTGGCACCATTTAAGTACCAGACCATGGATCATCGATTAAAGGACAACATTAGAATCACATCTGTCAGACTATACTTGCTATCCAGTTGCTTACTTCATCTTAGACATAAACCAACATATCAATAACAATCTGACCTTTGAGTAACCCTGACCATGTCAACTTGTTAACTATAGGTACTCGCGAATTTTTTTCGATCCGTCCGCTCGTCTGGCGAACGCCCAACTATTTTATGAGCTATTTACATGCGCAGACGCATACGATTTGTATTTGCAATTTTTCTGTCATTGAACGTTGACGGTAAAAAAGACCTCTAGAGTCAGTATTTAATTTAGATAAATGCTATTTCCTTGGTAGCTTTAATGAGGTGACGCTTATGTTCCAGCATTGCATGTACATACATTTAGCACGCTCATAATCCCCAAAGGGGTAGGCGGAATTGAAGAGGCAGCTTTAACTTTAACCACATTCAGCCAAAAAACAAAACTAGCTAGGTTAGATGGAAAATATGCAAAAGCAGTGACAAGTGGCTAGCTCGTCACCTACACAATCACATACCCAAAACCCGAATGCCATTAGTCGCCTTTTACGACATGCTAGGGAATTAACACAGTAGGCGCATTCCTTCTCCCCAAGTCCACCAACATGGGACTAATGTGCACGAATACAGAGTGATGATAATGATGATGTTCTTCCTAAAGCCAAGTCCCGTTCTTAGTCAGGGTCCGTTCTTAGACCATGATCCATAGATTGATGAAAGTTATTAAAATAATTACATCAAATTAAGCCATTCATTAAGAGGAACCAGACAATTTTTAACGTGTTTATATATATATATATAAACACGTTAAAAGTTATTTGAATAATATAATGTTAACCCGACCTTGGCTTTGGGATATGAAGCGGTATACGCCGACTTCGTTTGCTCTTTTATAAAAAATATTTCTTGGAGTATTGGTAGCTCAATAAGAGGACACGCGCCTCAAATGCTAAAGTCGTTGATTCAAACTCGTATAGTTCCTATAGATAAAAAAAAAACTAACTAACATTACTTCAACCCACCCAAACAATAACGGATTAATAGAACTTCAACCGGATTCAACCGGATATAAATTGCAAATCCCTGGTCTGGTTTTAGTTACATTGTAAACAGAAAAGTAACAAGTAAGCGTAAACACAAACATCCCTTGAACACGAATACATCAAGCTATATTTAACGCAAGTATTTGCAACGCGAATAATTTCCGACATGTGGTTCATTTCATCATAATTTGTTGTAACCTATGCTGGAGTTTGTGAGGTCAATGAAAATCAGCACTTTGGCTATTCCTAGAATTTATGTTCGGAAAGCGGAAATCTAGCCTGATAGACGTACCTACATGAATAGTTAGACATACAAATATACATACGTCAATCCCCGAAGGGGTAAGCAGAATTCTAGGAGTAATAAACCCATTAAAATTTGACTGGCTCGCTGGCGCATTTGGTAGTGATCCCTATGCGCCAAGAATTGTATGTTTGATCCCTACCCAGGACAAACATTCGTGTGATGAATACTTGTGTTTGTTCTGTGTCTGGGTGTTAATATCTAATATTTAAGTATATGTATACTTATTTGTAATAGCACTGTAATCTGATATCCATAACACAAGTGCTTAAGCTACTTAACTCAGAGTCAGATCAATGAATGTGATGTTGTTGGATATTTATATTGATTAATTTATTTAAACCACATTTAGCCAATAGTAAAAGTGAGTTGAGATTGATGGAAAATTGTGAAAAAGTCGTGACCAGTTGCAAGCTTCGCCTACATGAGCACAAAACCGATACCCATGTTTACCTTAAAAACCTATATTTGTCTCGTGTTGGTCTGGGACTTAAAAAGAATATGCCAACTGTGGTTCTTGCCTAGCACGTCGTAAAAGCGACTAATGGTATATCGGGTTCTGGGTGTGTGATTGTGTAGGCGACAGGTTAGCCGCTTGTCACTGCTTTCTCTCAATTTTCCATCTAACCCAGTCCGCCTTTATTTTTGGCTGAATGTGGTTGAAGGGGCATGCTGCCCCTTTGACTTTGCCTACCCATTCGGGGATTATGGGCGTGATGTTATGTATGTACCTATATGCTCAGTTACAAGTGATATGCAAAGTACCTATGTACTTTCAAATGAACATACCTCACATCTCATATTGTATTTTTCTATTAGATAAAATCAATCTATCTGATTCCCTTAAGTAATTTATGCTTTTATATTACAGATAAGTGGTCTTACATAAAGAGAGTCATTTGTAAAACATCAAAAACCTCGCAGGAATAGATTACTGACATTATAAACAACAATGTATGTTCTACGACTTTCCCTAAATCGACAAAAAAAACGGCTTTCCATACTAATCGACCAAACAGCTGATGTAGTTTGTATGAAAATTCGTAATTTTTTTTGTCCATTTAAGAAAAATCGAAAAACAATTGTTTTCGTTTATAATGTTAGTAATCTACTCCCGCGAGGGTGTTGATGTTTTACAAATGACCCTGTATACACTTAACGATTAAATATTAACTTCCAGACACAGGCCAAACGCAAGTATTCAACACAAATGTTTAACCAGGGTGGGAATCGAACCCTCAACTCTTGAACTATATTACAGTGTCACTAACGAATGCGCCATCAAGCCAATCAAGTCATTGTGCAATAAATGTTACGAATTACGTAAAAAGCTCGCTAAAATGCAAAGAAGTGTTATCGCCTTATTAATTTACACGCACAGTTAAACATTCTCGTGTGGTCATCAACATTCTCGGTGACCCTTCATTACGCAAGCGAGACAATTAAATAAAACTATAAAACCTGCCACAACAGACTCACGGGAGACTTACAAGGAATGCTAATTAGCGCTTACGTGCGATACTATTGGTACTTAGATCACGTCTTACTGGAGAGGACATACGATATGTGAATAAATGGAATGTTTTCTTTTACTTAATAAAATGCATGAGTGCCAAACTGGTCACCCGATGATTGATAAGAAGTATAACTCAGTTACACAAACCTATTTTTAACCGACTTCAAAAAAAAGGAGGAGGTTCTCAATTCGACTATTATATTAAAGCAAGCCCATATATTAGAATATTCCCTAATATATACCTAATTTAATATAAAAATACATACATATATAACATCACGCCCATAATCTCCGAAGGGGTAGGCAAAGTCAAAGGGGCAGCATGCCCTTTCAACAACATTCAGCCAAAAAATAAAGCCAGACTGGGTTAGATGGAAAATTGTAAAAAAGCAGTGACAAGCGGCTAACCTGTCGCCTACACAATCCAAAACCCGATATACCATTAGTCGCCTTTTACGACATGCTAGGCAAGAACCACAGTTGGCACATTCTTTTTAAGTCCCAGACCTACATGGGACAGTTGGCTGGGTTGGATGGAAAGCTGTGAAAAAGGAGTTACAAACGTGCAAAAAGTGACAAACAAAATTAAAAAATTAACAATATTTTTCTTGCGTCTGGGTGTTAATATTGAGTATATATTTGTAATACCACTGTTAAAGTCAAAGTCAAAGTCAAAATACTTTTTATTTATATAGGTTTGAAACAAACACTTATAAATCGTCAATTCAACAGGAAAATCAACTAATAATATGAATCTACCACCGATTCTGATATCTGTTGATTCTGATATCCGTAACACAAGTGCTTAAGCTACTTACCTCGGAGTCAGATCAATGTTTGTGATGTAGTCTGATGTGTTTTTGCTTATTGCCTAGCGAAATAGACAATGGAATCACATTTTTATTTATTTGTACCTAGAAATTTCAATTAAATAACTGACCATATCTCTATCCAATAGGTTTGATACTCTAAGTGAATGAGCATGCGCAATATCTCTATTGTACTTGGTAGAGTTAAAGGTTATATTAGCACTGTTATTAGAGTTCAGTAACACAAAGGGTAAAATGTAAACCTTATGGCATTACTATGAGATATAATTGTTTATAGGAAGTGGGGAGTAAAGTTGATATAATATAATAAAGGTAGATAGAGTGTGTGTAAAAAAAGTTATGATTATGAATGTCAAAGAAGCGAGTAAGGTGTGTTATATGTTGACTGCCTCGTTGGTCTAGTGGTAGCATGCGCCGCCTAAGGACCAAGAGGTCCCGGGTTCAAATCCCGGGTCGGGCCAAAAATTTGTGGCTGGGTATTTCAATATCCAAATTACTCAGTAACAGCCCGGAGTCAGGAAGTTGGCGGTTTAATCACCCCCGTGCCTCGGAAAGCACGTTCAGCCGTTGGTCCTGCGCCTAACCTCTCTCCGGTCATGTCGAATTGCCGTCTCACCGGACTATGAGAGTGAAGGAATAGAGAGTGCACCTGTGTTAGCGCACACACTTATGCACTATAATATCTCCTGCGCAGTTGGCTAATCCTTGTTGAGATTGGCCGCCGTAACCGATATCGGTTAGGAAGACATTATTATGGCGCTCTGCCTACGCGGGAATCACGAGAAGTTAGTAAAGTTGAAATTGGGAGTTGTGAAAAAAAATTAACTTCTATCTTAATCAACGCAATCAAAAGATAGGGATAGTAGAAGTCAAGGTATAAAATACATAAGCGTAAGCGTTTTGGTTACTATATAAATAATATATTTTTAATATAATTGATCTTGACCATAGACTCTGCTTACCCCTTCGGGGATTGCTGGTGTGTATGTATATATGTGTGCATGTTATCTTGACCAAACACGCATGAACCGCACGTATGAACAAAAAATTTTGTCCATAAACGTCTCTCATCATCTTCCTAGCGTTATGTCCCGTGTTTAGACGGGGTCCGCTTAGACCATGATCCAGGATTTAGCGAGTCTGGTAATTACATTGAAGCGACTGCCGATCTGACCTTCGTAACCCTAAGATAGCGGAACCAGACAATTTTTGGATCATGGTTACAAATCCAAAGTTGTTTGAATTTGCAGGTTTCATTACGATGTTTTCCCTCGCCGTCGAGCTAGTGGTATAAATACGTACATAGATTTGAAAAATCCAGAGGTACATGCCCCGGTTTGAACCCACACTCCTCGGTTAAGAGGCGCGTGTCCTTACCATTGAGCTACCACCGCTCTTGTCCATAAACGTCTCTACTTAATATTTATTGACTCCATTCCCGTGACGGACTAGTTTATACGAAACCCTCGATACGCCAATCGGACTCGCACTTGGCCGGTTGTTTCTTCAAAGATAAATTAACTTGCGCGTGCGACGACATATTTAACGCAATTGCAAAGTGATCTGTTATCGGAATTTTAATGTCCGTATGTTATTCCAGGTCACGGCTGATTGGTTTGTCCATCCAAATATATTATAAAAAAAATAAATAAATATCAGACTACATCACATACATTAATCTGACTCCGAGGTAGCTCAAGCACTTGTGTTTGTTACAGAAATCAGAATCAACCGTCGAATTACAAATATATACTTAAATATTAGATATTAACACCCAGACACAGAACAAACACAAGCATTCATCACACGAATGTTTGTCCTGGGTGGGGATCGGACCTACAACACTTGGCGCATGAGACAGGGTCACCACCGAATGATCCATCGAGCTTGTCAAAAATTACCATATTATACTTTTTTATATTAGGCCAGCTAATCGTCTACACAATCACATACCTAAAACCCCATATACCATTAGTCGCCTTTTACGACATGCTAGGCAAGAACCGCGGTTGGCACATTTTTTTAAAGTCGCAGACCAACATGGGACAATGAGCAATAGTAAATCAATTAATTAATTACAAACACACCGAGCAATGACCTACTATCTCCGTTATCAAAGTAGGACTTTCCTCTGATATCGTTGACAGATGTCAAGTACCATGGGCATTAAGCGTGACCAGGAATTTATATCAGTTGCCATTGTGATTGGTCTTTGTACTGTCACTAATAAGGACTAAAACTAAATATATCCTACGTACATACATAACATCACGCCCGTAATCCCCGAAGGGGTAGGCAGAGTCAAAAGGGGCAGTCCCTCTTAACCACATTCAGCGAAAAATTACACTTGGCCGGGTTAGATGGAAAATTGAGAAAAAAAACTATAGGTAACCTATTTTTCTAATTTTAATCTTCTCTTTATATTACCTGCTATATTTAAATAAGTCAATAATAAATATATTGTACAGACTCGCACACCAATTCCGTAGTCCCAAACTAAGCTTATGCTTGTACTTACTATGGATACTAGGTAAACGGATAGACATACCTAGATACGTTTAAAAACATCTAAGATTCGAGTAATGTTGTATGTTCTATGTTAATTACACGAAACATTTGCCACTAGCGGGATTCGAATCCGCGACCAAGGGTTTCGTGGCCAGGGTCTCTGACCACTCAACCAACAGGTCAGTCAAATTGGTTGGTATATTGGTGACTAAACTGCCTTCACGTCATTTTCCTGGGTAGGCAAAGAACCAATCGCCATACGGTCCGATCCTTACACATTTTTTTCATACAAGCTCTACGGTTATTAACACCACCCTAATACCTTAACACATGACCAATCTGGTCTATATTGAACTGCGACTTAAAAAAATTTTACCAACTGTGTTCCTCGCCTCACATGTCACTAATGGGGTATTGGGTATTTGGTATGTGATTGTGTAGGCGACGAGTTAGTTACTTTTAATTAAATTTTCACTTATTTTCATCTAACAAACTAAACTTCACACCACTTCCCTAGCGGGGTAGGCAGAGAGAACCGAATGCCATATGGCACGATCCTTACACACTTCACTTGCTTCTTTAACAATCATGATCCTTGTCAAGCTCTACGGTTCTTATGATTCCTAACATCACCTTCTGTTAACACGAGACCAATCTGGTCGTGGTTACAATTTCCATCTTATCGATTCTTCGATCGATTTTTTGGCGTAAAACTGGTAAAATTTCCTTACTCCCTGGACTTTGGTCTTTTGAGAATTGTGGACATGATAGTATGATTAAGTATGATACCTTCTGGTATCATAAATGCGAAAATCTCCGTCTATAAGTAACTTTTATATTTTAAACAACTAGTTTTGCCGCTCGATAGGCCAATATAGATAATCTATCGATAGTGCAATACTATCGGTAAACAAACAATACTATCGGTATTGCTCTGTAATACTGCATAAACTATCGATAGTATAGATACAATTTATAGTTCATTGGTTGGCAGCGATCGAAACTATCGATACTATTGATAGTATTGTTGTTTAACATTAGTATTGCACTATCGTTAGACTATCGATACTATCGATCTTATAAATGATTTAAGCGTTCAACTATCGATTGCAAAACTATTGATTTTTCGGCAACACTATACATATAATATATATATATATAATAACATAAACAGTACATATAAACTTATCTTTCATCACTAATATTTTAGCGCACCACATGTCCATGGTCAGTACAGTCGATAACAACAGTGTCCGAACACTTTTTAATTTTATTGCTAATGAAATATTTTTAACTTTATGTCTCGATCCTACATGGAGTCCACTTGGACCGTGATCTTGGATTTGGCAAGTTTTGTTTTGTTGAAGCGACTGCCAATTTGACCTTTGAACCTGCCAGTCCCTTATGCAGTGGAAACAAATTGTAACCAAAAACCCGGAAAATGTAATAATCTACATTTACAGTTATTTGTATGTGCAGGTGCCTTCAAGATATTTTCCCTGACTGCCGAGCTAGTGGTTTAAATACATAATTACAAAAAATATACATACATAATATCACCCCTGAAGGGCTAGGCAGAGTCAAAGGGGCAGCATGCCCCTTTAACCACATTTAGCCAAAAATAAAGCCGGGCTGGGTTAGATGAGAAATTGTGAAAAAGCAGTGACAAGCGCAAACAAAAATTATAAAAATCAAAATTTCTTCGATTTTTCCATAGGTCCAGGGCTCCTCACTACAGGGACTACGGAAATTGAGGAATCTACGTACACGCCGCAGTCGCCTCCCGGAACATCTCGAAGGTGAGGCAAGCTCTCCAGAACACCTTGTTCTGCGACGGCACAGACCACAGGGTCACCTAGATCCTATTTAGCACATGGGATAACAACAAATCTATCTCGTGACTCTGTCATCATCATCCTAGCTTTATATCCCGTATTTAATCGGGATCCGCTTTTAAGGACCGAAGAGTTCAAGTGCAGGACCAACGACTTAACCTGGTACGAAGGTAATGGAACCGTTAAATTCCCAACGGGCTGTTCCTGATTAAATTCAACATCGAAATACCCAGCCACAAGCTCGTTGTCTTTAGGCGGCTCATCCTACCACCAGACCAACGAGGCAGTCTACTGGCAAGAATACTGCAGAAAAGTATCCTTTTGCCTGTACCAACCTTGAAGCCAGACGCGGGTGACTGAACCCTAATAAAAACATGTAGAACATTTCCGACGGCGAGGAATTTGGGAAAACATTTCTGTTTATTTTTCTTTCCGGGAAAACTCGCTTACCGCTTTCACTGGTTTGACTTAGACATTCTGAATAATATGTAAACAGGAATTTTGATGTTGTATCGTAAATTAAAGTAGGTTGTTAAATCTGATACAGTGAACGGGAACGATCTGCCAAGCTTTTGTAAGACTAATCTTAGCACTAAGAGGTGAAAGATCGATGGTAAGGGCATATGCCTTACACGCGAGAGCTGCCGGTTCAAACCTGGGCTTGAACCTCTGGAATTTTTTAATCTAAGAAAGTATGAATTTACATCATTTGCTTGGGGCACGGACTAGTAAAAAAGAAGGACTCCACGCTGTCATACTATAGCGTAAAGCCACGTTTATGCATGTGTAAGTGAGATACTTATGGATACCAGATATCGGACATCTGTCAAATGGAACACTTATTATTACAATATGCGACATAAGTTACTTGTTAAGTTGGAACACCTGAGGTGCTTCAATGTCTAAAGTGGCGCTAAGTCCTTCTTTTTCTACTAGTCCGTGGCTCGGGGTTTGCAAAAATTGTCGTTAAGAAAACTGCACATTCAAATACCTAATTATGGACGTGTAACCATGATCCAATTTGTCTGATTAAAGGATTACGAAGGTCAAATGAGAACGTTTCAATACTAAGACTAGACTTGATAGATCATTGTAAAGGCGTCCTGGCTAAGAAGGAGCAAAATACTAATGTGCATAAACCTGACCAATTGGATCTAGCTTATATATCTACATCTACAGTTGATCGAAATCACGAAGTTTTCCCTAATAGTCAAAAAATTACTAGTTAAGAATTAGGAAACTACAAGAACGTGTCCAGGTTTGAACCAAAGCACCTCGAATGTGAAACGCTAGCCGGACAAAACAGACCAAAACTTCATATTACACTAACTTTGGTAAGATGATTTCAATTAAACACATTCACATGTACAAATGGTGTTTTCTCTGAGCTTTATTATAGGTACGGTGGTAGAATCATCTCTTTCAACTGTTTTTGACGATTTATAAGTGTTTCTTTGAAACCTACCTATATAAATAAGGAATATTTTGACTTTGACTTTGACTTTGCACAAAACGTTCGCAAAAAATATTTATTACTTTACACCAGTGAAAACCGTAGGTAATTCCAGCAGTTACTGAGATTAGGCTGAACAAACAAAAAACACGCTGGAGACTGTAATTTATAACGTTGAACGATAAAAATCAATATTTGCTATTTACACGGACTAGTAAAAAAAGAAAGACTCAAGACCCGCTGTCATATTACACTGCAGCGTGAAGCCATCCTTACGCATGTGTGAGTGAGACTTACGGAAATCAGATAACGGAAATTTGGAGCGCTTATGTTAATGTGTGATATACATTGCGTGTTAAGTTGGAGCTCCGCAGATCCCTCAACGTCAAGTGGCGCGCAGACCTTCTTTTTTTACCAATCCATGTGTAGTTATTGTAGATTGTCAGATAATGGAACCTGCTTCTAAGAGTGATGAATCGAAATTATTTTTGTAAATAACTTTTGCTCACAATAAAATAACTGGTGTTATTACTTGTGCCTATCGTTGTTTGGCCGAAATCGAAGCCGAAAAATGTGGCTTATTAAAGTCAGTTCAATCGATACAGTTAGAAAAACTTAAAACATCAGTTTGTAGGTAATAACAAAATAACAACCTATTGGACATCATTGTATAAACGGACCCCGACTAAGCACGGGACATAACGCTAAGAAAAAAGACAGTTATAATATAATATCAGACTACATCACATACATTGGTAAGTAGCTTAAGCACTTGTGTTACGGAAATCAGAAATAACAGTGGTATTACAAATATATACTTAAATATTCAATATTAACACCCAGACACAGAACAAACACAAGTATTTATCATACGAATGTTTGTCCTGGGTGGGGATCGAGCCCAGAACTGTTAACGCTTGGGGCAGGGTCACTACCGAATGAGCCATCGAGCCAGTCAGATATATAAAAGTATAGACAGAGTTTAGGGGCAAAAAGCTTTGTGAACTACTTTTAAACAAGGGTAACTATAGGGATGAACACTGGATAAAAAATCATTCTATTTATTCCGTACATACAATATAAAATATTTATACCACGTACATATTTATAGCACTAGCTCGACGGTGAAGGAAATCATCGTGATGAAACCTTCAAATTCAAACAAACTTGGATTTTATAACCATGATCCAAAAATTGTCTGGTTCCCCTATCTTAGGGTTACGAAGGCCAGATCGGCAGTCGCTTCAATGTAATTACCAGAAACGCTAAATCCTGGATCATGGTCTAAGCGGACCCCGTCTAAACACGGGACATAACGCTAGGAAGATGATACAATATAAAATAACAAAAAAATTCAAATATAAAGAGCATCGAAGTTTTTGAGCGGGAGCTTGTGACGTCCCTTTCAAGTAAAAATTAGGTGTCACGCGTAACTCGACACGTTATTTTGGTCAGTGTTTATTGACATATAAATGAAAAAATACTTGTTCAATATTTTTTTATAATCTCACTGATTGACTAAACAGATTTTCTAGTCGCCATGCCTACGGAGTTGGATAAAATCGTTAGATCGAAAAAGTATGGCAAAGTATCCTATCCCTTGCACGCACATGGACAAGTTTGACATCTACATTGATGCGATTGCCGATCTGACCTTCGTAGAGGGCTACACAATTTGGGTCATAATTTTCGATATTTTTCAATTGATTTTTTTATAATATTAGTAAGAATTTATTTAATGGACATTCTTCTACTTTAATTTTTATATATAATTTCTGCTTACAGAAATATATGGTCATATAATAATAAAGCCTTTATTTCCGAAGTATTTACTTTCTACAATTTCATTCTTAATAGTAGGTTAAAAAAATAGAGATTTATATTTTAACCTACTATTAAGAAAGAAATTGTAGAATGTAAGTACTTCGTAAATAAAGGCTTTATTATATAGTCATATAGGAAGTGTAAAAACGACATCGCAAGCTCGTCGCGATTACAAAATCAATATTATCGGTACTAGCATACAAACATCGTACCTGGTGCTCTGTTTGCCGAGGAGTGTGTTTACTTAGATATACATGAAGGCCAATGATTCTGTCCGCATATACAATGTCTAGTAGTATCTATTTGCATTTTGATTAAACTAGCCAGTCTGCGTATACTTAAGAATTAAGTTACTTAAGAATTAAGAGAAGAAAATCGCACAGGACAGACATGTTTGATATATTTTATCTTCTATCAGACTACATCACGCGATCTGATTCAGAATTAAAAGTTTAAGCACTTGTGTTACAAATTTACAGAATCAAAGTGGTATTACATGTTATACAACTTAAATAAATATACCACCAAAAATATTTTCATGAAAATTTTGCCAAGGCGAAACACTAGAGTATAGCTCGCACTGTCAAAAGTTAACACATGCCAAGTAGAGCCAAGCTTCTAACTATACAAGACCTAACTACACAAACTATAAACTTTAGTCAAAATACGAACAAAATCTAGTACCTACTCATTTATTGTTCTACTTTGTACCTATTACTTGAAGATTCACAAGTGCTTTTTTGAGGCCTACGTAAATAAAGATATTTTTGACTTTGACTTTGACTTTGACTTTAAAATTAAGGAGGTCTGTAGTAAGCCGTATTATAAGTAGCTATCCTAATAATGGCGAAACTACATATAACGTTTGAGGCCTGCGGCTATAGGCTTGTTGACTCAAATATTTTTTTAGTCCGTAAGTTAGATCAAAAATATTGACTACGTATTTTTTGGTGTGTCTAATACTCGGAACACAAAGATACAGCGCTTCACAGATCTGGAGTGGGGCGCTTTTTAACCGACTTAAAAAAAAGAAGGAGATTCTCAATTTGACTTAATTTTTACGTCATTTTAACGGAGCAAGTAAGTAGTGACATAACGCGGAACTTTACTGCACTGTTAGTCGTCATTTTTGGTTTGCTGAACAAAATAAAAAATGATTAAGCAATATTTTTTGTACAATTTTAATGCTTGCTCATAGAGACTCATAGAGGCACTCCCGACCTCCATGGGCCACCTCAGTAGCCTTGACACGCTATAGTTACGCCACTGGCAGTCAAACCTGGGATATACTGGTTGGTGATGCAGAAAAAGATGTTTGTTACTCAACCACAAGCTACTGACCCGAGTTTAGCCGTATACCGTATAATAGTTTAAGTATAAAAAGTTTACCATTTTCATCAAATTGCACGACACGAGAGTCCTTGTACCTCGTAATAGTTGAGGCTTGTGGTTGTGGTTGCACCTTAAAATGCGACACGCATTCATAACGAATAATTAAAATTGCCTATAAATTTGACCGCATGCATTAAATGGATATTTTCTGTTTTAAAATCGCTAAAAAGGAACTAAACTTAAAGGGTTTTTATTACATACATACATACCATGTCACCCAATACCCAAAGGGTAAGTCGACACAGTTCAAACAACGATAAGCGCCTTAAACCGCATAACCAAAGATAAAATTGTATTGTTTAGATGGAAAAGTTTAGGTGGAAAAGTAGTGACAAGTGACTAGTTCGTCGCCCACACAATCAAAGACTTAACACAACACTCGATACAATCAGTCGCCTTTTAAGATATACCAGGTGAAGCACATACCTACATAATGTCAGTCACGCTTTTTTCCATAGGGGTAGGCAGAGATCATGTACTTCCATTTGATCCTGACATACACCTTTCGCTTTTTCTACAAACGAGGAACAAAGTTTATATCTTGATTCCAAGACCATCATGGGGCTTTTATGTAAATAGCAACCAAACAAAGAGAAGCTTGAATGAAAAGGATTATGAATGTTGAAGAGGCGAGTGAGGTGTGTTAGTTAGTTAGTTAGTTAGCAACCAAACCTTTTAGCGTAGTATTATCTTCATCTTCATCCCCTTCACAATCCAAAAATCATTTACGTGTTTTTCAAAGTAAAAAGCAGAAAAAAATAGTACCGGACTAAGTACTTAGACTAAGTAAAATCTAAGTTTAGTAAAACTGATACCGACATACAACAAACTTTGATTAAAAACACCTTTAACAAACATTACGAATTGCATACATGATACACTGATTGCAGCAAGTATATAAGTACTTGTAATATGTAAATACCGAATTTATTTCTGGTCGATTGGTTTAATGTGTGGAGGGAGGCCATTGTTCAAGGCGCAGTGATCACCCATCCATGGCGTATTGCCAATGTCACAAAAGGAGTCATTAGCATAACATCATAGTTGATTTCTGATAGAATCTGCTTTGTAGAATAGCGTAATGTAGGTAGGTTCTTCTACTATACTAGGTAGTAACACTAAAAGGATATTAAAGACTAGCTGTGCCAGCGGTGTCACCCGCGTTTATGGTTAATATTATAAAGACTATTTCCGTCATACATGATTTCTATGTTACTTTAACCATTAAGGCTGCACACGCGACGGAAGCTTAAAAAATGGAGTAACTTCTCCCGTTTTCCCAACATTTCCCTTCACTACTCTGCTCCTATTGTTTGTAGCGTGATAAAAAGTATACTATAACCTGCCCAGGAGTATGAAGAATAATTGTACCAAGATTCGTTAAAATTCGTCGAGTAGTTTTTGTTTATATAAGGAACATACAGACAGACAGACAGACAGACAGACAAAAATTTTACTGATTGCATTTTTGGCATCAGTATCGATCACTAATCACCCCCTGATAGTTATTTTAAAAATATATTTCATGTACAGAATTGACCTCTCTACAGATTTATTATAAGTATAGATAACTAGATGACGTATGTATGTGTACCTAGCATGTCGTAAAAGGCTATTGATGGTATATTGGGTTTTGGGTATGTGATTGTGTAGCCGACGAGTTAGTCATTTGTCACTCCTTTTTACAACTTTTTATCTGAACGAGCCCAGTTTTATATTGGATAGCTGCCCCTTTGACTCTGCCTACCCCTTCGGGGAATACAGGCGATATCATTTGATGGCTTAATAAAAAAAAGTTACATTTTGGAGATATCAAAACGTTTACTTATAACTGACTAGTGTCAGCAGTAGTAGGACATTTAAGAATAACTTGGAAAATAACTAATTTATCTTAATAAATAAGCGAGCAGTGCTGGTCCAAACGCAGGCACGCACTTCTAGTTACATAAATCTATATAATCTTTACACCATTTAACCACCGACCACTATAAGAAAACTTTGACATTTAAATGTTTATGAGCAAATATGTGTATAATTACTCGTAATTATAATTTATTTATTTAATTAAGTCAGCAAAATGCTTATTAATAGTGAGGCATAAAAATGGGTCCGGAGAGACTTCGGTCTCACCGTGTACGTGGTGAAGGTTCTGCGGGGGATAGAGTACAACCCGGAGCTGCTGCGCTACCTGCAGCTGAGCGTGCCGGATAGGTACGTGTCGCGGCGGCGGCACCCGCCCCTGCTGGCCGTGCCTGTAGCCAGGACCAACTTACTCGCAAAAACACCGCTTATTCGGACTCTCCATATCATGAACACCATTCATGAGGCGTTGGACATATTTTCATGCACTTTTAGTGAATTTTCCAGTATTGCACTAAATATAATTAGTTATAATTATTAGGTTAGGTTAAGTTTCACATATACAATATATACTAAATATAGTTAACTATCAATAAGAGTAGGTTACATAAATAAATGATTATACTGTAGATAAATAAATAAATAGATAGAATAATATTCTTAATTAATTATAAGGATGGCTATGCTATCGCATTAGGTTAAGGCACCTGTAATGGTAGTATAAGCTTTTAAATAAATAAATAAATAAATAAATAAATAAATGTTGTCTCTGAATATAACTCCTACTAAATTATTCATAGCAATTTACTGCAACTTGGTACGTTGTAAACATAGAATGACTAGGCTCTGTTCAACATGGTATGTAGGTACGACTCGTATAACATTATGGCTACCATGGGACGAAAGCAGCATAATGCAAGCCAAATGGTAAGTTACTATTTTGTTAATAATACCAGATAGTTCTTCTATCTTACCAACGGCAATATTGATTCCGCAGTGTCGTGTGGGAAATCCCATCAATGCGTTGAATTTTTGAAAGTACAGACGTGTTCGGATTTGAATTTGAATTAAAGCAGGAATATATAATACGGAGCTGCGCATTGTATGGTAGCGTTTAATAAATGGACTAGACATCCAATTACCTGGTTAATTTAAGCAGATGGCTGCAACATATACATTACTAAGGCTAAATGGCAATGTATAAAATAGTAGTTTTTTTTCCGGGTAGGTATTACTCAGTTTACCTAGGAATTGTATACAAAGTCCAGGAATTATATCCACACACAGACAGTTTCGGGACCGAAATTTGACAGACGTGGTTCTGGCGACACGTCGAATCTTTTCGGGACTATTAAGAACCTACTTACAAATCGCTAATATATACTTAATACAATTTTAGTAGGGTTAGATGATAAATTGTGAAAAAGTAGTACCAAGTTGCTAACTCGTCGCCTACCATATCATAAACCCAACAGTCAACACACCATTGGTCGCCTTTTACGACATTCTAGGGAAGGAATCTAGTTGACACAGTTTTATATGCCTGACTAAATGGGATGGGATTGATGCCTTGGTGGTCAGTATAGACGAATGTTAACCGTATCCCATCCCATGTTAACCGGTATTGGATAATACCGGTTTATACAGATTTCCGGTAACATATACGTAGTCCCGCTAATGAGAATGTCTTATTTAAAAGCGAGTACTTATTGAGGATAAAGATTATTATACTACGTACCTATATATAAATAAGCTGTTTTCCTGCAACCGTTAAATATACTTATATAGCGCGAACATTTTAATATTTGGGTTTACCTACAGTCGTAAATACGAGGTCCGGAGGTTATCGTGGAGGCTATCTCGCCACGATTCATTCTCTACACTCAGTTGCTTTTAGTTTAACATCAGAAGCAGTCACGATGACTCGAGTTCATAATTTACTGACCCTCTTGGCCATCATACCATTTGTTACTCCGAAGTGCACATTAGAAGACTCTCAGACGCTGTTTAGGAGGTCAGTATACGAATTCTCAGCCGATCTACTAAAGAGAATCGCTGAGGACACGGAAAGTCATTTCGTGTCGTCCACTATTTCACCCTACACATTACTCTCTGCCGTATCCTTGGGAGCTGCAGAGGAAACCCTTAAGGAACTCAACCAAGTTTTGTACTTCAAGGTACATCCATGTTATCTTTCGAAATACCTGACGCTTGCTAGTCGAACCTTGTCCTCCGACGATGGCGCCACCTTGGAGAGAAGCGGCGTGGTCTTCGTAGATCAAGCCATCGGACTGAAGGAAGACTTTCGGAGGAAACTGACAGCCACCAGGGTTTGCGAAATAACTCCGCTGTCATTCGACGACTACACAGCCGCCGCTTTTCAGATCAACGATTTTGTCAAGAGCGCCACACATGGTATCATCGATGAAATCGTGACGCCGAATGACATTCTAGATGTGTATATGATGATGATCGACGCGTTGTACTTCAAAGGGTCTTGGAGGACTGCTTTCGACGTTGAAAACACTCAAAGACACATGTTCTATGATGCTTATGGTTCTCAGACCGGAGAAGTAAATTTGATGTTCGTGAGCGACGATTTCAACATCACAACCTTAGCGCCAATTAGATCTACTGTACTCGAATTGCCTTACGGACATTCAAACAAGTTTTCCATGTTAATCTTCCTGCCTGACGAAGGTGTGACTGTGTCCTATGTAATCGATAACCTAAAGAAGATCAGCTTGAACTCCGTGTTTAGCGAATTCCGAAGACGAGACCCGCAAACGGTTTCCGTACAACTGCCACGTTTCAAGATCTCATCCGATTTGACTAATTTGAAGGAGTTTATGATTGATATGGGATTGAAGGAGATGTTTGACCCGAATTTGGCTAAGTTCCCATATATATCCGACTATCAAGTGTACGTGTCTTCGTTTATACAGAAGGCCGACATCGAAGTGACCGAGGAAGGCACAGTGGCGGCAGCTGTGACAGACTTGAGTATTTCCTTCAGGAGTTCCATGTCGAATGACGAATTTATTGCCATTAGGCCGTTCTTGTATATGGTGGTTGATAGAGAAGCTGAAATAGCTGTGTTTAGCGGCGCTTACTCTAAGCCTTCATTGTACTAATGTTTAATGTGTTCAGATATGGTTTTAATCAGTGCCTAAACTAGGGAAAGGGAAGAATCGTGGTGTTATTCATCTATATGTGTTAATGGTCTTGTAATGAGAATATTAAATATCTGTAGTATTCTTTGCAAACTGTTATTTCAAGGAAGTGTAAGCTGTACGTACCTATATGTACCTAGATTACCTATATGCTCTGATTGTACATCATCATCATAAGTATCAAATGTTTCGTAATTAAAATCCTACTTAATGTACTAATGAATTGTTATCATTTTGGGGTTTTGGTAGTTTATAGTTGATATGCACATGTGAAAAATATTAATGGATCGGAATAGTACCTACTGTTTATTGTTGTTGTTTTTTAAGAATGATTGTAATCAATGGTACATAATCGTAAGAATTCAAATATCTGGCTCAATAAGTCTGATGTGACTTACAAAACAAATTAAAAAAAATAAGCAAATGCGACTTCCGAGGTTTTCACTGCCGAACGACGAAATTGTGTAAGCGACGAGCTAGCCACTTGTCACTACTTTTATTTAAATAAAAAATCTATCTAACCGAGACCAGTTGTATTTTTTGGCTGAATATGGTTAAGGGAGCTAGCTGCCCCTTTGACTCTGCCTACCCCTTCGGGGATTATTGTTATACCTATATGTATGTAAAAGTTTCATCCAAAATTGTGTGCCGGATACCGAACCTCCTTTAATCTTACAGTTGTCCATAGGCGGCGGTGGTTACTTACCATTAAGTAATTTGATAGCCCGTTTTCTGCCTCTAATATAAAAATGTTATGCTATCGAGTAGAAAACATCGGAATGTTTGCTAAAATATAGCGACAATACATACATATAAAAATTATTATATAATCCTGTAAATATAAAAAATAGACAAAAAATAAAACTAGCTCGAATACAACAAACACCATTTATATAAAAAAACAGTCAGTAATATTATGTATAAAACAACATTAGTATGAATATCAAAAATAAATATAAATCTACAATAATCAATTCAGTAAAGCTCCGTTCCCAATTTACAAAGTTATTTCCAACCCTGTAATAATAAAATCATAGTGGTCCCTGCCCCCAAAATATTGGGAACCACTGGCCTGACATAACATGGCCGACATATCTGTTACTCCGCGACAAATATGTATTATCGCGAAACTTTTTGGTTTAACTAACAATAATTCTTATCAGGTTTAAAATAACATAATACATACCTACCTAATCCTATTTGAGCAATCGTCACCAAACCTCAGTAATCTATACATCTATACAAATATTATAAAGAGGAAAGGTTTGATTTTTTGTTTGTTTGTTTGTTTGTATGAATTGAATAGGCTCCGAAACTACTTGGCAGATTTGAAAAATTCTTTCACTGTTGGAAAGCTACATCATTCCTGAGTGACATAGGCTATATTTCATTTTCAAAAAAAATAGGCATCCTTACTAAAATTACGATAACGTAATCCAAGGTGTGAAAAAAATATCAAAAAACTACCTTACATCGCGTGCGCTGCGAAAACTATTGATGATAGAACAAAATGATATACTACATTTTTTTTAGAACACACCATTATCTACAAAAAATCAGCGGCAGCATATCTCTAACTATTACAGTCATGTCACAATAAGCGTTTTTTTATTGAAAAAAAGAAATTAAAATACCACCGCTACAAAAAGCTCTTTATTTGTACCTTGGTATTAACCCTTATCAAAATAAATGATGTATTATTTAAGACTGCTTCAATATCTTTATATTACTTTTTGAATTATTCGATTCTGACAATCCATTCAAAAGATATCACGAGTAAAAAAAAAATTAAAAAATAAACTGTATGTGCCCGTGCGAAGCCGGGACGGGCCGCTATATATTATAAAGAGCAAAGATTTGATTGTTTGTTTGTATCGAATAGGCTCCGAAACCACTAGACCGTATTAAATTATCTTTCACCAATGGAAAGCTTCTATAATAGCGTGTAACATAGGCTTTATTTTATCCCCGTATTATTACAGGAACGGGAATTACGCGGGTGAAACCGCGGGGCGCTGCTAGTTATACAATAATTTTACTATCACCGCCCCGCGGTTTCACCCGCGTAGTTCCCATTCCCGTGGGAATACGGGGATACAATATAGCCTATGTTACTCTGTTATAACGTAGCTTTGTATTCGTGAAAGAATTTTTCGAATCGGTCCAGTAATTTCGGAGCCTACTCAATTCAAACAAACATATAATGCTGCCCCTTTGACTCTGCCTACCCCTTCGGGGATTTTGGGCGTGATGGGTTGTTTGTTTTTGTTGTGTTTTTATATAATAATCAAACAATAAAATCTTCCCTTTTTATAATATGAGCAACTAACTAACTAAACTTCACGCCACTTCCCTAGCAGGGTAGGCAGAGAGAACCGAACGCCATATGGCACGATCTTTACACACCTCACTCGCCCCTTCAATTATTTATTTATTTTATTTATTTATTATTTCATACATGCTCGAGTAAAATGAGTAATAATTTCATACTATTATGAGTAAAGGTATTAAATATTTAATTTAGATAAATTAAAATATTTGTCACGAAATTTACCTAATTTTCCTTAAAACCGTCAAAATATTTATTTATATTACATATAACTACTATGAATACATAGTAAACAGAAAAACAACTATTAAATACCAATCATTATATCTAACACAGCGTTTAGGTAATTTTGAATAGTATTCATTGGAAATAGAGTATACATTCCCTTGCATTTACTTAAACAGGTAAAATAGAGTGTCATTGTTCTGATTTTAAACCATTAGGTTTATTTTACAAATTTGACTTCACTCCTCTGACTTTCTTGCTCCTAGCTCGAAAGAAGTCCTGAAATAAGAAATAAAAAACGATATGAATAAGTAGCCCATGTAGGTCTGGGACTTAAAAATAATGAAAAAAAATAAAAAATATTAGACAACATTACATACATTGATATGACTCCGAACTAAGTAGTCTGAGCACTTTTGTTACGGATATCAGAATCAACAGTGGTATTACAAATACATACTTAAGTATTAGATATTAGAGCGGTGGTAGCTCAATGGTAAGGACACGCGCCTCTTAACCGAGGAGTGCGGATTCAAACCCGGCACGTACATCTGGATTTTTCAAATCTATGTAAGTACGTATTTATACCACTAGCTCGGCGGTGAGGGAAAACATCGTGATGAAACCTGCACATTCCAGCAGCAACGGATGTGTAACCATGATCCAAAATGTC
This sequence comes from Glyphodes perspectalis, assembly GCA_951394215.1. Classification (NCBI taxonomy): domain Eukaryota; kingdom Metazoa; phylum Arthropoda; class Insecta; order Lepidoptera; family Crambidae; genus Glyphodes; species Glyphodes perspectalis. The sequence continues at coordinate 10,046,347 of OX596223.1, read as the reverse complement.
TGGTTCCCCTATCTTAGGGTTACGAAGGTCAGATCGGCAGTCGCTTCAACGTAATTACCAGACTTGCTAAATCCTGGATCATAGTCTAAGCGGACCCCGACTAAGCAAGGGACATAATTATTCATATACAAATAAAAATTAACATTACAATAACCGCACTCGTCTTTAGAATTTTGGCGAATTCACAATACCGTGTAGGTACTTGTGACGAATTAATTTTCAATGTATGGAATATTTTACATTGTGGCGAATTAACTTTGTGGCAAATGTACAACAACCCCTCTACGACTACTGCACAAAACTAGGTAATTATTTTTATATTGTGTTTGTAAATGATCAAATAAAAACAATAGTTCATAGATTAGAGACCCAAGAACGACCACTATGTACCCAGATGATGTCGGGGTAGGCCGCAAGTAGTTCAGTAAAGATAAACATAAATAAATAAATATATAAACAAATAAATATCAGACCACATCACATACATTGATCTGACTCCGAGATAAGTAGCTTAAGCACTTGTGTTACGGATATCAGAATCAACAATGGTATTACAAATATATACTCAAATATTGGATATTAACACCCAGACACAGAACAAACACAAGTATTCATCATACGAATATTTGTCCTGGGTGGGGATCGAACCCACAACTCTTGGCGCATGGAGCAGGGTCACTACCGAATGCGCCATCGAGCTTGTCAAAACATATATAACATAATTTACAAGGGAAAATCCTATTTACAATAAACTGTGATATAGACAATTTTGATGATAAGTCGCATTTTAATTGAAGAGCGGTGTTAGTTCATTCGATAACGAAAAGATATGTAGGCGACCTTTGAAGACTGGTCTGCACTGTTCGGGTCAAGTTTTACATTGATTATAGTGTGAATAGAAATAATCTATGCTGCTGGCGTAGAAGTGATGGTCTCACCCCATTTATATAATGTCTCACCGCCTTGTAAACAGGTCTCAGTCCCCTAGTAAACAAGTCAAACGCCCCTTTTAAGCAAGTCTTAGTCCCCTTGTAAGTAGGTCCCACACCCCTTGTAAGCAGGTCGCACACCCCTTGTAAGCAGGTCCCACACCCCTTGTAAGCAGGTCCCTCACCCCTTGTAAGCAGGTCCCACACCCCTTGTAAGCAGTCTCACCTCTATTTTGGGGTCTTCGAAGCCCCTGCGACGGAGCTCAGCGACGATCTCGTCAGCGACATTGTGTTGCACAGTGCCGGCCACGTCGACGAAGTGGCACAGGCTGCTGGCGTAGTGGCCTGTGATCGCCTTGCGGTAGTTCTGCGGAGGGTCATTTGCTTTATAACGACTTGGACGCCCATCTTTCCCGCAGGGCACCCTGGGAACGTGAAGGATTTAAGATGAAAGTTCTCTCCCAAAAGTTATCCTTACCCAGGATCTATTTTCCCTGGAGCCGTGCAACAGCAGAGGATGCAAGAGTACCGTGTCCCCGGGACTCATTTCCAGGTCCACCATATTGGCTTCCAGGTTCTCCTCTGACACGCCGTGGTACAATTTTGCAGTTTCCTGGAAATGCATTAAATATTAGTGTTGATTAGCTTTTGTGTGAAGTGCGGTGGTAGCTCAATGGTAAGGACACGCGCCTTTTAACCGAGGAGTGCGGGTTCAAACCCGGGCACGTACCTCTGGATTTTTAAATCTATGTACGTATTTATACCACTAGCTCGACGGTGAAGAAAAACATCGTGATGAAACCTGCAAATTCAAACAACATTGGATTTGTAACCAAGATCCAAAAATTGTCTGGTTCCCCTATCTCAGGGTTACAAAGGTCAGATTGGCAGTCACTTTAATGTAATTATCAGACTCGCTAAATCCTGGATCATGGTCTAAGCGGATCCGTCTAAACACGGGACATAACGCTAGGAAGATGATGTTGATTAGCTTTTGGGGAGCGGTGGTAGCTCAATGATAGTAAGTCGCCCCCCATGTGAACGGTGCGGGTTCAAACTAGGGCACGTACCTCTGGATTTTTCAAATCTACAAATTCATTTGTAATGTATACGAGACCTGAAAACTGTACAGAATCGTTAATAGAAACTATTGCAGATTTTGATTTTTTAATTCTGATTAGATACAGATAGAAGAGGAAAACGTGGCAACACAAAAACGGTTAACACATTGTTGTTGTGTACTTATGAGGTTTTAAGATACAATTATAATTTTTTTATACTAATTCTTCTGGGATTTAAAAAGAATGTGCCAATTGCGTTCTTTGCCTTGTCGCTGCTTTTTCAGTTTTTCATGTAACCCAGCCCAGTTTTGTTTTTGGCTGAATGTAGTTGAGGGGCGTGCTGTCTCTTGACTCTGCCTACCCCTTCGGGGGTTACGGGCGTGACGTTATGAATGTGTAATGTGGAGTGAAAGAAGATGTGGTGACCAAGATTGAAAAAGGCATGCTTGGATGGTATGGGCATGTTGATAGAATGGATGAAAGAAGATTGACGAAAGAGATATAATAGGCAAGTGTAAATGGAGCCGTTGGGAGGGGAAGACCTAGACGGACTAAATGAAAGTATTTGATACATGTCTTGGTTTCTAATTACACTAAATATAACGTTGTACAATGTAAAGTTGGTGGTACAAGCGATGTGTAGTGAATGTAGCCAGGCGTGCTCACCGTGGGCCCCGGGCGGCGCGCGTGCGCGCGCAGCGGGCCGGCGTGGCTGCCGGGCGCCACGAACAGGCAGCCGTTGTCTATGGTCACGTCGTCGATGGCCGTCCACAACCCGATCACCTTGTCTATGGGCCGCAGCGGGAAGTAGTACATATCCTGGGGACAGATAAATAAGCTTATCTATACTAATAAACTTTACGCCAATTCGGGGTAGGCAGAGAGAACCGAACGCCATATGGCACGATCACCATAGTTAGTTTATACTAATATTATAAAGAGGTAAAGTTTGCGACTTTGTGAGGTTGTAGGGGGTAATCTCTGGATCTACGGAACCGATTCCGAAAATTCTTTAACAATAAAAAGCCACATTATTTGTGAATGTCATAAGCTATACATTAATAGTTTATATTTTTTCCCCAATATTTCCACGGGAACAGGCGCAACGCGGATGAAGCCGCGAATCCCTGCTAGCTTTAAATACGAATAAGAAAAACAAGTATTATTTAGTCCTGGATATTATGAAGGTTGTCACCTGGTGCGGGGGATGCCGCCCCGTCCCCGGGGGCTTGTTGATGAGCATGCTGTGGATGATGGTGACCTCCTCCCCGATGAGCTGCGACAGGACGTCCAGCAGTACCGGGTGCTCGAAGTAGCCCGAGAACACGTCGTCGTACAGGATGTCCTGGATCTGGTATTAAAATCCTACTAATATTATAAATGCGAAAGTTTGTATGTATAGATGGATGTTTGTTACTCATTCACAAAAAAACTACTGAATGGATTTTAATGAAACTTTAGAATAATATAGCTCATACACCCGAATAACATATTGGCTATGTTTCATCGATGTACCACGAGAGCAAAGCCACGGGCAGCACCTAGTATCAGAATAAATATCAGACTACATCACATCACATACATTGATCTGACTCCCGAGCTTAATTAAAGCTCTTGTATTTCGAATATCAGATACACCAGTGGTATAAAAAAAAAATCAGTCGAATTGAGAACCTCCTCCTTTTTTTGAAGTCGGTTAACAAATATATTATACTTTATATTACATAGTAATGCCCAGACACAGAACAAACACAAGTATTTATCACACGAATATTTATCCTGGGTGGGGATCAAACCCACATCTCTTGGCACATAGGGCAGGATCACTGCCGAATGGACCATCAATGCAGTAAAGACAAAACGGTTTTATTGCAAAAAAAAAATTCGGTCCCATGTTGGTCTGGGACAAAAAAAAAAGAATGTGCCAACTGTGGTTCTTGCGTAGCATGTCGTAAAAGGCGACTAATGGTATATCGGATTTTGGGTGTGTGATTGTGTAGGCGACAGGTTAGCCGCTTGTCACTGCTTTTTCAAAATTTTCCATCTAACCCACCCCATCTTTATTTTTGGCTGAATGTGGTTGAAGGGGCATGCTGCCCCTTCGACTCTGCCTACCCCTTCGGGGATTATGGGCGTGATGTTATGTATGTATGTATGTAGTAAAAAAAAAGAAGTAACAGATTGGCGCCAATTGGGTCCCGGCCTCAGCATTATGCTCCTGCGCTGGTGTACTGGCGGATTGCTTGATCCAGCACTCCAATCTATTAGAGATTAAAATCCAGCAGCATTGAACCAACACATGTCGATAGATTCAGCACAGTCAAAGTCAAAGTAAAGTCCAAATACTCTTTATTTATATAGGTTTTAAACCAACACTTATAAATCGTCAATTCAACAGGAAAATCAACTAATAATATGAATCTACCACCGGTTCAGAATGTCGCTTCTACCAAGAAGAAACCGGCAAGATACTCGGTAGTTACTCTTACACACACAGCTAAAATTGTAATGGACCCAGTTGAATTGCTGGATCCAGCATTGCAACTCTAAGTGTTACCGATACAGGGCTTTCTTAAGTGTGGAACTCGCTTGTTTAGATCTCCTGTATTGCTGGTTCTGACCTACTTTTATTTAAGGCAAAAAATTTAAATTACTAGACCCTATTTTTTTATAAATACTACAAACGTATCATTACGCCCGAAATCCCCGCAAAAGTAAGCAGAGTCTTAGGGTCAATACATACATACATAACAATAGGGTCAATGTGCGCCTTAAACTACATTTAGCTAAAAATCTAGTTACCAATTTGCAACACTGTGGCACACATTATGCTTTCCAGTTTGTGCAAATTAAATTAAAGAATATTTTTTATGTTATTTTTATATTTTACTAGCTGTGCCAGCGGTGTCACCCGCGTCTATGGTTAATATTATAAAGACTATTTCCGTCATACATGATTTCTATGTAACTTTAACCATTAAGGCTGCACACGCGACGGAAGCTTAAAAAATGGAGTAACTTCTCCCGTTTTCCCAACATTTCCCTTCACTACTCTGCTCCTATTGATTGTAGCGTGATGAAAAGTATACTATAACCTGCCCAGGAGTATGAAGAATAATTGTACCAAGTTTCGTTAAAATCCGTCGAGTAGTTTTTGTTTCTATAAAGAACATACAGACAGACAGACAAAAATTTTACTGATTGCATTTTTGGCATCAGTATCGATCACTAATCACCCCCTGATAGTTATTTTGAAAATATATTTCATGTACAGAATTGACCTCTCTACAGATTTATTGTAAGTATAGATATGTTTAGATTTTTGTTTGCACATTTTGTTTCTTTTTTTTTTGTATTTTTGTGTGCCTGTTAGTTGCAAAAATTTTTTTTACTTACTTACTTACTTACTAGTTGAATTAAATACGTGATCATACGGCACGTTTTACCTGAAATAGCTTTGACGCCATAGTGTCCCGTTTTGAGAAAGACCGTCACAAAGGCTCACTGTTGGTCCGGTATTTAAAAATAATTTGCCAACTTTGTTCCTTGCCTGTCATGTCGTAAAAGGCGACTAATGGTGTATTGGGTTTGTGCTTATAAAAGGGACGAGTTAGCTATTTGTCACTACTTTTTTACAGCATTCCACCTAACCTAACTCGATTTTGTTTTTTGCTAAATGTACCTAGTATAAGAGTTTACTGCTTGGACTTTATCTCCACTTCGAGGATTACGGGTGTGATGATATGTATGTATGTATGTATTAGCAGACCAAAAAATATTAAGGAGGTCTTCAACTGTGCCACGGTGTCCCCTAAAATAGGTATTAGATGCCATAGTGTCCCGTTTCAAGAAAGTTAGTGACAAAAGCCTACCCACCTTCTCAACATAATCCTCCGATTTCGCCCCTTCCTTGACAAGCCTTTTGATCTTCTGTACAGTTATGTTTCCAGTGGGAACGATGCCAGAGCAGAACTGTTGAAATCTCCTCCTGAAATAACCAGTACGAAGGCGGTAATAATAAATAAATAAATATCAGACAACATCACATACATTGATCTGACTCTGAGGTAAGTAGCTTAAGCACTTGTGTTACGGGTATCAGAAACAACAGTGGTATTACAAATATATACTTAAATATTGGATATTAACACCCAGACACAGAACAACCACAAGTATTCATCACACGAATGTTTGTCCTGGGTGGGGATCGAACCCACAACTCTTGGCGCATGGGGCAGGGTCACTACCAAATGCGCCATCGAGCTTGTCAAATAAATAATAATAATATCCTCCTAAGTAATTTCGGTTACAGCGGCCAATCTCAGCGAGGATAGCCCGCTACACAGGATATTGTAGTGCATAAATATCTGAGCAAACACAGATGCACTCTCTGTTCCTTCACTCTCATAGTCCGGTGAGACGGTAATGACCGGAGAGAGGTCAGGCGCAGGACCAAAGGCTTAACGTGTTTTTCGAGATACGGGGGTGATTAAACCGCCAACTTCCTGACTCCAGGCTGTTACTGAGTAATTTCAATATTGAAATACTCAGCCACAATTTTTTTTAATACATCATTATAGCTCACTCCTAATGTATGTCTCAGGGCCTGACCGTGAGTTTAGGGGGCCCTAGGCTAATACTACTTAGGGGCCCACCTAATTACTCAAAGTATAAGACGTAGACTTGAATTAAATGAATTGAATAGGTTTAATAAATTATGGATTTTTTCGCATTATCATTAATTTTTGACTTGACTTAGCTAAGGGCCCTTGAATCCACGGGGCCCTGGGCTGAAGCCCAACAAGCCAGATGGTAATTCGGCCCTGGTATGTCTCGTTACGTTTTGACGTATCACCCCGCTATCCTTACAACCTTAGAACATTTAAATAATAAATAGGTACTTATTTTTGTTTCAAACAAAATTTTCCAAAGCAGTTAGATAAAAACAGCATTTCACCCAGACACAACGGCATTAAAGAGCAACTGCAATTTCCGATGGCATTGATAACGATCAATGCCATCGGAAATTGCAGTAGGATGTTGCGTTGCATCATTGTACTGTACTTAAGTAATTCAAACAACTACATACATCTATATTTGTAAGTGACCATTCATACATTAAGCCACATGATAAGGAGACATGTGTTAGAAGTCATAAAAACCGTAGAGCTTGTATGAAAAGGATCATGAATGTTGAACAGGCAAGTGAGGTGTGTAAGGATCGTGCCATATGGCGTTCGGTTCTCTCTGCCTACCCCGCTGGGGATGTGGCGTAAAGTTTAGTTAATTAGTTAGTTATAAGGAGAAAGACAGACAAGACCTAACAAGCAAACAATTTTATCTAATACTAGCTTCTGCCCCCGGTGAGGTGTTACATCGATGAAACATAGCTTTTGTGCTATTCCAGTCTATCTATTCCTATCTATATCTGTGCTTAATTCCATCAAGAAACCTTCAGAAGTTTTTGACTTTATTTATTACAAACCTACAAAAATTAAATTTTTCCTTTATAATATCAGTGTGTAGAAGTTAGATTAACTAACGTCTAACGTCTTTGCTTGGGTTGCTGTAAATTCAAGTCTAATCTTAATGTATTTCATTACGGTAAAAGAGGAGTGGTTTAAGTTTGACATCTATTTGTGAGTATGTGTGCCTGTCTATTTGTCCATCTGTAGTATCCATAGCTCTTAAACAGGTGTACCCACACGGATGCAGGATCTTTTTTAAAGAAGCTTTTTATGGTCATATTACATTATGTAGACGGAAAATAAATATAAATATTTGTGAACTAATAAAGCATTACCCACTTGCAACTGTAAATTGTCTCGAAGTCCATTAATTTGTTGATCACGAGGTACCCATTATCATTGTAGAACTTGAGCTGCTCTTCTGACAATTTGTAACTCTGTGGTTGTTCTGCAAATACACTGCAAATAACATTAAACTTGGATCAGAACAGTTAAGTTATGTTATGTCAATATTTAAAAATCTTTGCTCATTATTGTAACTTCTAGATTTTATATAACTGTCATAAGCATGGCACGGTTTGAGAAGGTACCTAAAATTCTATAGATCTGTCAATCTATTTATTAGTATGCACTGTAAGGTGCTAAATAGATTGACAGATCTGAATAACTTTCGATTGCAGTCAAATACTGAACGGTGTGAAATACTCAATGGAGTCAATTACTGAATGCTTCCTTTATTCTTACCTTTTTGGAATAACTTTGAAGTTTCCAGCATTTGTTGAATACATTTTGGAATAATTGGCAGCAATTATTTTCTTCCGTTAAACACCAATCTGTATCAAAAAATAACTCCTATATTACTCTCTCGCCTCCTCTTACTTACTCCTCCTTTTACTTAAATAGTTCTTACTAACCGCTGCATCAAAATTTGTTTCTCCCACTTGAAATTAGAAGTGTAGTTAAACATATTTGTGTATTTTATAACAACGCTCATAACGCATTTCAATAGTAATCTTTTAAATCAGACCACAAAGTTGAGTTTGGCCCATGGCCCAACTAATAAGGAACCTAAGAAAGACTCAGACTCATTTCATAGTTATCATGAAGAAAATGTTTGGTCCGGCTGTTGTCGGACACATGTTGGAAAACCAACTTATTCTCAGGGTCATTCTACCATATGAGAAATACTGAATTAAACTTATTAATATAATTATCATACTTTGTATTTGGAACAAAACTAAATTAACAGATCCTGCTTTATAAAAACTAAAATTATTTTCCAAAAGAAAAAAGTTTCAAGTATCACAAACAAAGCTGCAGCTAATTGTATGAGTTAAAAATAATTTACAAGACAATTTACAATCAAAATCAAACAAAGAAATAATCAAAACAAGCGAAATTCAAAACTCTCTTTCCCACGAATTTGAAACCACTAAAATGATTGTTTATATAAATATTTCATACGATAAAACTTAATCTCTGTTGTCCAATTTATACCAGTCTAACTTTTATAAAGGTATTACCTATTTCACATGTAATAATAGTAATACATTCAACAAAAACAAACGTTTTAAAATGCCACGCACTTTTTAGTCTATTCATTTTTATTAATTCGATTCCAAGATCTATTGTTAATAACATACTACAAAATGTATTGTTTGTTTTACTTACCAACAATCTATCTCCGTAATAAATTATTTTATCAAGAACAAGGTTCGTAATAAAATGATAAACTGAGTACTTACGCACTTATTTGTTGATTACGGAAAGATTTAATTCCACTCATTAAAAATACAATACCATAAGTAAACACAGTATAGAGTGCTGACTAACTTTTATTAATTGCAAGAAGTGTTTATATAGTAGTCAAGCAATACAAAAAAGGTGCAAGATTTTTAAAAACAGTTTCAAAGTATGTGGTGGAAAAACTTTTGCATTTTTGCAACTCAGTACAAGTCTAAAATCAATTTGAGTTTTTGACCACAGACTAATAAATTAAAAGACTGACTTTACTGCCTTGAGTTTGAATTAGCGCGGTAAATTAACAGATGAAGCGATGATTTGGGTGACAATACATATTTTTTCATTTTAATTACCTAAATTACTTTCAATTCAACAAATAAAAATAGGTAACAGGTATAATATATTTTCATATAATTTTAAGAATGCTTCAAACAGACACGTGATATCAAACATTCACCGCAAGGGTTGACACAAAGATCGTTAATAAATCGATAGCAAAGATCACATTTGTATTGGTCCTTTTTGTGGTTTCTCTGTTCTTTCGTGTTTTAAAAGGGTACATATTTATCTATGATACTATAGATTTCACAAAAAAAAGCAATTAATATAATCGTAATAAGTTCGTATGTTGGTCTGGGACTTGGCCTATGTTGATCTGGGACAAAAAAAAAAAGAATGTGCCAACTGTGGTTCTTGCCTAGCATGTCGTAAGAGGCGACTAATGGTTTACGGGCTTTTGAGTATGTGACTGAGTAGGCGACGAGCTAGCCACTTGTCACTCCTTTTTCACAGCTTTCCATCCAACCCAGCCCACTGTCCCATGTTGGTCTGGGACTTAGAAAGAATATGCCAACTGTGGTTCTTGCCTAGCATGTCGTAAAAGGCGACTAATGGTATATCGGGTTTTGGGTGTGTGATTGTGTAGGCGACAGGTTAGCCGCTTGTCACTGCTTTTTCACAATTGTCCATCTGACCCAGCCCGGCTTTATTTTTGGCTGAATGTGGTTGAAGGGGCTTGCTGCCCCTTCGACTCTGCCTACCCCTTCGGGGATCGTGGGCGTGATGTTATGTTATGTTATGTTAAGTTCGTATTGCGAAAAAAAATTATTATGGGTAGTCCTTTTCATATAAAATAATTTTTGGGTGATAGTTCACTATTTTTTTTAATTGTGTAAAAATCGAAAAAAATGTGGAATCTACTCTTGACAAATTAATTCCTGATTTTATTATATATATATATATCCGACTCGAGTCATGTTTTCACCGAGTATTGTCTCGTCCAGCCAGTAACCACATAAATCAAATTTATATTTGGTAAATATTTTTTTCGGAAACGTAACGTGTATTTAAAACTGTCAAAGTGTCGTTCATAAACAGCTTTACAATTTGGTCACTTGAGGTGCTAGCATGGACACTAGTTATATTCTTTGCATCTCCAATGGATATTGAAGAGTCGATTAATTATTGAATGATATTGAAGAGTTGATTAATTATTGAATCGAAACCTCTGAGTACTGAAACATATGAAGACGACCTAATGTTCTATACGAACAATCTGCTATATAAATATGATTAATATCGATATTATATTCATAAACCTCTATCTATCTCTTTTTAACAAGTCTACAATACTGCACGTAAAAAGAGACAACAATATACCTATTTGACTTAACTATTTTCGGTAACATCATCAAGTGACGTCATAGAAATACCTAAGTGAAGCCGGCTTACCATTTTGGTTTCTCACTTTAAGTTGTCAATGTCAGTGGAATTTACAGAGTATTGTGCCAATGTTAATATAACTTGTGATTATAACATAATCTAATTTGTAACATTCAAAAACATCGTCATAAATAAATTGTTCAGAGACTTATAGTATGTAAATAAATAAGTAAAGTGGAATGACATTACACAAAAGCGCCATATTTGTTTCTCACTCAAATTGGGCTTCACTGTTTCGTAGTTAAGTCATCTCCATTAGTTTCAGTACTCAGAGATCGAAACCAGGCATCTACAGTTACAAATTACAACTGTCAACTGTCACTGCATTTTTTTTTCCAGCCTTTGTTAGCGGCAGCAGCAGGTTCTAATAAAAAGCCCAAGTAATTTTTGTATGTAGTTCCTACACATGTTAAATACCTACATAATTTATGTACAATGATAATAATTTAAATATAAGATATACCTAAGCATAAATAAATAATGTTGTAGAATTCAGTATGCCATGAGGCTAAATAAAACAAAAATAATGCAGTAATTATTTATTATGTATATTTTACTCTATATGTATTTAGACTAATTCAACTGTCCATTCCATCTCTTAGAATTTATTATGACAAGGTAATTTCCAGTTCAGTAAACACCCGCTAACAATAAATTTATCTCTGACATCTGACAATCAAATCAATATATCGAAAATGAAGTATAAATAGTTATTTTGTAAGTAGAAATCCAATTCCATAAAGATAGATTTATTGTATCAGCATGGAAAACCAATAATCAGCCAATGACAAAACTTTAAAAGTTTTAATAGGCAGGTACCTGATAATTGCATTATGTAAAGCATAGGTACCTACATGTAGTACCTACTCGGGCGAGATTTCTAAGGCGGCCGCTTAAACTCAAAGCGAAACTTACAGATTCAACGCTCCTTGTGCCTAGCTGGAGGATATTAGGCATAAAGGGACGGACTTATTATTAATATTTAAAGCGTTTGACCAAATAAAATCGGTCGAATTGAGAACTTCCTCCGTTTTTTTGAAGTCAGTTAAAAAGGCTCACGGTTGAGTGTTTGACGCTCCTTTCTTCAACGACGTCTTTCAACGACAAGCCCGTTCACATTTGTACTCTAGTTATTGATGTTTATAATAGTATTTAAAAACGTATGCTATCCGTTTACCTAGTATCCATAGTACAAGCTTATAAGCTTAGTTTGGTACTATAATATAGGGAATTTGTATATTGGAATTGGTGTGTCAGTCTGAACTGGAGAATTTATTTTATATTTATTTATTTACGTCCCCATAACTGCTGGCACCATGCCGGCTCACCCACCACCAAATCCGGCACTGCATATCTGTAGGTATTATTATTATGACTCTTGGCACAATCACGGGACAAGCCCTGGCCTTTAAGATTATTATTATTATTACTTGCGTCAGGCACTAATTTTAGACTCAACTTCGTGATCATGTGCGAGTTTTGTAGACAAATATTGCGCCACACAAGTTCTAGTGGAAAATGGAAAACTACTATAAATCGCTGTCGTTGCCGAGTTAGGCTTTAGTGTGTTAAGGTGCCTTGGTGCTTAGTAAAATGCGCGCCAGCGATTCCATAACGAACTTCGCTACCGCTCGTATCGCACCACAAACTTGTTAACTAAGAACTCATAGTGCGGAACTCGGAGATGTTCCCGATTTGTCTACCCGAATAAGTCTGTGGCGCGATACGAAGCGTTAGCGAAGTTCGTTAAGGAATCGCTCGCGGGCATTTGGCTAAGCACCCTTTTCCTACATCTATACTTATCCGTATTAAGTTTGTATCTACTGATAAAAGCCTCTTACACCTCTTACCCACTAGGCAATCCGGGCACGTGCCCAGAACCCCGTGGGCCCCTAGTCCCAAATTACCGGTATTCATTACACAAAAACATATTCATTTACCTACCAACATGCCCAGGTCCTTCAATAGGTTAAGAACGGCTCTGGATAAAGGACATACCTTTTAGCTAGTGTCCGAGTGAAGGTCGATATCTGACCAAAGCCGAAGCTTATCAGCTATCGTCACAAATTTCGGCCAAAGCTGATGCCGAATGTTTGTAAACTCTATGATCATGGGCAGACCCAGCCCAAGTAACACAGATAGCAGTATAAGGTCTTAGTAACAGCAAACCCGGGAGCGATAAGCTTAAAAAGCTGTTGATTAATGTCTGAGTAAACGTGTACTCAGCTCTTATTCAAGCAAATTGGGCACACTTTTAAATGCTTTAATTTGAATAATAGCAATATAAAATCTGAGTAGTAGCAATGTAATTGTCCACATAGCTTAATAACGTCTGAAAAACGGCAGTCGTTACTTATACACAGATGTTTTATCATGTTTATTCAGATAAATATTTGTGGCTGTGATATTCAAAAACTACTCAGCTATAAGCACATTTGTACCACACTATTTCAAACAAAATGTGTGTTTCCTTCAAGAAATTGTTGACATCATTAATATTTATTAAGATATTAATGTGGACGGAATGAATACTTGGAATTGTTAAGTAATTTTTAAAAATACGAGTTTTAGCTATTATACAAGTGAAATAATATTGCGCAAGTAATTTTGTCGTCAATAACGTATGTCCTGTAACTATTGGTTTTACGCGCCGCTTCAATATCGAAGTTTAATGATAGAAATAAGTTAATGTACAAGACAGAAATAAGGCAAAAAAAAACTTTTAGCGTAATTCCTTATTTTAGTGTTTTAAAAGTAATAATTAGTTTATGTATAATACTCGAATTTGTATCTGAATTAATAAAACACAGCATTTGATAGTCAAAACAATTCCAAAAACATTTTTTTTTGAGGTTATAATGGCGATTCCTATAAATCTGATTATTAGCTGCTCACGGAGCTGTTTTACCGAGCTGCTGCTGAATAATAGTTTTGACTCGTCACATATTAAGCCTTTATTTGGCAAAGCGCGGTATGGCGGAATAATTTCTTAATAACAGTTGAGTATTTGTTCACATGTTTTATTAAACAGCTTATTAGGGTTCAAAACAGAACAATCAAAAACTAGAATTTCGTGGAAAAATTATTAGGTGATCGATCGAACTTTATTATTTAACTATTATATAATGCAATCATTTCACTTAAATAAAAAAAAATAATTAAGCAAATGAATTAAAGCTATTTAGGTATACCAATGTAACGTAAAAAGGATGTAAAATATTTTTTTTATTTTGTTTTATTTAGAAAAAAAGCTGTGGTAATCATGTTTTTTTTTTTCAACTTACGTACCTATGTCTAGTTTGAGTTAACTACTCGTATGTACTGCATACCTTATTAAAATGCTAAAAAGGGAAAAGAAACGAGGTCTCTTCTGGTTCCCCATCTATTCTAATGATAATGTAGCAATTTTTCATTGTCTGAAAACAAACGGATATTATACCTACACTAGCTGTGCCAGCGGTGTCACTCACGTTTATGGTTAATATTATATAGACTATTTCCGTCATACATGATTTCTATGTAACTTTAACCATTAAGGCTGCACACGCGACGGAAGCTTAAAAATGGAGTAACTTCTCCCGTTTTCTCAACATTTCCCGTCACTACTCTGCTCCTATTGATTGTAGCGTGATGAAAAGTATACTATCTGCCCAGGAGTATGAAGAATAATTGTACCAAGTTTCGTTAAAATTCGTCGAGTAGTCTTTGTTTCTAAAAGGAACATACAGACATACAGACAGACAAAAATTTTACTGATTGCATTTTTGGCATCAGTATCGATCACTAATCACCCCCTGATAGTTATTTTGAAAATATATTTCATGTACAGAATTTACCTCTCTACAGATTTATTATAAGTATAGATAAACGGAAACCTAAAACAAAATTAAACCTAGCTTGATAGATTAATTGCCCCCGAAACCCCCTACATACTAAATTTTATGAAAATTCTTGGAGCCGTTTTCGACATTGAGATTACAATATAGATAGGTATACAATAGTTTTTTTATTTAAAGATACGTATTAATAATATCATAATGACACATAATTTGAGTATACTATACAAATTCAAAACCTCGGACACAACAAAAGGTAGATTTATACTACCGCATTGAATGTACTACAAATACAAAACGCTAGAATAAAATGATTCGGACCGCGCGTATTTTTGAATGTTAATATTCTCATCTGATTCATCTCCACTAGATGTGTAATCATCGTCACCCACACAGTCTGTATATGAAATTGCGGGTGCGGAACACTCTTCTATGTACGATCGCACTTGACTGTTAAGGTTAGCTTGACCGCTTTCTTCCACAGCTAGTTTACTAAACACTATGCTGCCTACGCCCAACTTACAACAACTAACGTTTAATAAATATCTACAAATAAAGCAATTTTCAGCATTCTTCTGTGTAAATACTGTTTAACTAACTTTAAAACTGCTAGTTTCGGTATAAGAATAGAAGTATGTGTAAGAGAGTTATAAACTATGTCTACATTTCTTTTATACCAATATAAGCTTAATTAGAACCCAGAAAATACTTTTTATCAGCAGCTGAATAATTCGCAAAATAAAGAACCTTATAAGATTTCAAAATAATATTAAAGCTGTTATTCAGATACAAGCATTTTAAAACCGAATTTTAACACTATTATTCAGCATCTAGTTGCTGAGGGTACTTTATACAGAATATAGCATTTTTAACAGCAATAAGCTTAATAATGTTTGTATAATAGTATTGTACATTACGTTTATTCAACTTGTTATCTTTTAGCTTACTGTTATGCAAATTAAAGCTATGTGAAACTCTGTAAGCTTAGAGACGTTTGTGTAATATTGAGAATAAAAGTTATTACTAAGCCTTAAGAAAAAAGCCGAAATTATACAAATTTTACTAAGCTTAAAAAATTATAATAGCCGTAATACAACGTTAGTCAGAATTTAGCTATTTCCTTAACTGTAACACAAATGTTACGTAACTATTAACTGTGTTATGAGTCGCATTAGTACTGTTATCATGCTTGTGTGTTACTTGGGAGCTTTGGCTGACAACATCAAAATATCAATATTTTTCGAAAATAATTAATATGTTATATTTCTAACTCTAACTACTTTAGACCACAAAACATCATAGATTCCACAGGATAAACAATGTGTGAAAGAATTTCTTTGAATTTCAAAATAAAACAATTGCTGGCTTTCTTAATGAACTCTATTTGGTGTTATGTGGTGTTTAGAGATAAGCTTGCGTTGTTGTAGGTAATAGAACCGCAATAAGTAAATTCTATCCTAAATTATATTCCAAGTGTTATACATTTATTTTAATACGCATTTTTATATGCGCACTTCGTTCGTTCTCGCGCACTTTGTTCTCGGATTTTCAATACACATTTTTCTTTTATTTAACGCGCAACTTTTTTTTCTTTCATAAGAACCTTCACCGACAATAATAAACGCAAATAAAAAAGGATTAGCGAAAGCCGTTCTCGAGTTATAGCGTGACCACGAGAAATGGAGGTTCATTTTTATTTAGATAGATGTAGATAAAGTGTTGGTGATGTTAACGCAGTTTACGTTAAACAGATAAACTTATTTAATATCCCCATTACCCTCGATTGCGACAGAGCTGATCCTCTGAGTTTCGAATTGGTATAGTCTTGCTCTTTTGCGCCCAGTATTCCTGAAAAAATAGTAAAGTTTTAGTAATAATAACATTTTTAACTGAAAAAAACTTAAGTAACACAAACAAAAACAAAGAAAATTAATAAAAAATAAATGCATTAGGTAAATATTAAAAAGAGGGCCCATGTTGGTCTGGGACTTCAATCAAAATAATGCCAACTGTGTTCCTTGCCTAGCATGTCGTAGAAGGCGACTAATGGTATATCGGGTTATGGATGTGCCCAGGGCCCCGCGATCGAAAGGACCCCCTAGTATAGGGTTACCATCCGTCCGGGTTTCCCCGGATTTGTCCTAGTTTAGAGGGCATCCGGGGAGCGTCCGGGCGAGGCTTCATTTGTAGTCCGGGTTTGAAAATGTAAAGTCTTGGGCCACCCCGACACAATCACTGTGCCCGCACGCCGCAATCAACCGACTAACCGACCCGCTAAATTCATCATCATTTTCAACTGTATTTTATTACATTGACTATGTTTAAAAAATCTGTTGATATGTCCGGGTTCTGGGCTCTAAAATCCGGGGTTTTCACGCGTCTTGTCCTGGTTGCCAAATTTTGGAGATGGCAACCCTACCTGCAACCTGGGCATATTAGGAAATTAATTGTTCTATTGGTAAATAAAAAAAAATCATTTAAATTTAAAAAGGTTGAAGACATCACTGGTACGCGCCAAGCTAGCCACTTGTCGCTACTTTATCACAATTTTCCATCTAACTCAGCCCATATTATTTTTTGGCTGACTGCCTCTATGACTCTGCTTACCCCTTCAGGGATTACTGGCGTGATGATTTGTATGTATGTAAAAAGTCTCGCCCGCAAAGAGGACTCCAACAAATCACGAGAAATATTGCTAAGGTGATAAACGATATTCTCTACTGGGTTTCTAACCTGGTAAGTTCCTTTTAAGCCCCTGCGTTTCAATTCCTTCCAAAACTCGACCATGAACGGCTCCTGAACAGTTCCCGTGACGTCAAAGTACTCGCACTGGCCGGAGCCGTACACGCAGGTAATTGCCTTGCGGTGACTCTGGAATCAACATCTCTATGGTAGAATATGAAACGTTCGCTTTGCATTATCTATATATTAATACGTGAAGCAAAGACTTTGTACCTTTTTTTTACGAAAATTACCCGGACGGAGGAGAATGCGATTTATTGGTACAGTTAAAGTCTATCTATATATAAATAAAAATGAATCGTCGAAATGTATCTACTCGCATAGCTTTTTTTTCCAAAGTTCTATTTTATGTTTTAAAGAAAATTAAAATTTGGGTAAGTTTGTAAAAGTAGAACTTTTACGATATGAAATAGTCGAGAACTACTCGCTTAGCTTCAGAACGACTGCTCCTAATTAAATAATTGTTTATTAGTTGTGTTTGTAATGATCAGGACCAGGTTTGTACGAGCTCAACGGGGTTAGAAAGTTGGTATGGAAAAAAAAAATTTATTCCTTAATGTTTGTAAGCAGGCAGATGGTTTGTAAGTTAGAATAGACTAAAGAACGGGATTTTAAAAACGCTGTGAGTGATTGTTTGACAAATAAATTAATAAATATGTGCTCAATATATTTTTATAAAGTAACTGACGGACTAAACAGAATTTATTAATCGCCTCGCCTATTAGCTGCAATATTGAAATGGGCTGTGAGGTGCTAAACGCTCGTTGTCAACAAATTTTGCAAAAGGGTGTTAATGTGTTGCCGAATGCGCGAATAAGTCGGTGAAATGTAATGATTATGCTGACCTGCGACCCATTTGCCCAGGAGCCATGCACGGTGAGCGCATGCATGATAATAGTGTCTCCTGGCTGCGTGGGCAAGCTAACACGTGGCGCCGCTACCACCTCCTCGTCCTTGATCGCGAAGAACAGGCTGTTCACGAAGCCCTGGAAGAAAATTACTCATACATACATACATAATGTCATGCCTTTTTCCCATGATGGTAGGCAGAGATCACGTACTTCCATTTGCTACAATCCTGACATAGGTACACCTTTCGCTTCTTCTACATTCATAAGTCTTTTCATATACGCTCGTCGATTAAGGGTGCTGTTTACCTGACCTTTTGTTAACACATTACCAATCTAGTCATGGAAAGTCCGTGTAGGTCTTCCTCTCCTGAAGGCTCCATTTACACTTGCCTTTTATATCTCTTTCGACAATCTTCTTTCATCCATTTTCTCAACATGCCCAAACCATCCAAGCATGCCTTTTTCAATCTTAGTCACCACATCTTCTTTCACTCCACATTACTCATACATAACATCACGCCCATAATCTGTGAAAACAGGAGTGACAAGTGGCTAGCTCGTCGCCTACTCAGTCACATACCCAAAAGCCCGTAAACCATTTGTCACCTTTTACGACATGCTAGGCAAGAACCATTGGCACATTCTTTTTTTTTTGTTCCAGATCAACTTGGGCCAAGTCCCAGACCAACATGAGATATGCGGATACAAACCCCAACTCGTACCTCTGGAATTTTCTAATCTATGTTACATTTTAATACCAGTACTCGGAGTAACACAAATGGCGAACCATTGGCACGCGTCCCATTGGTGGCACGTTATACAAAATCGTGGGCACGCGTTTCCTTTGATCACATCTAACTATCAACAATAGTTGACACAAACAATTATATTTACATTTTCGAAACTTTGATACGTTTACTTAAAATGGTTCGCCACCCCTGTCATAGAGGATAATGAAAGGTCGATAATGCTCACTGGCAACATCTCTTGCTCGTGTATCTTGTTGTCCTGGTGCGACCCTGGGACCACGAAGAGGCAGCCGTTTTCCTGATCCGCTGCGTCGATAGCCGTCCAAGACGTCAGGATGCGCTCAATAGGGCGAAACGGCATGTGGTACACATCCTGAGTATTAAAAAATACACACTTTTTCACAATGTTTCATCTAACCCAGCCCTGTTTGTTTTTGGCTGAATGTGGTTAAAGGGGCCTCTGCCCCTTTGACTCTGCCTACCCCTTCAGGGATTATGGGCGTGATGCTATGTATGTATGTATGTAATTAAATTTGTATTTAGACTATTGTGTCTCATTACCAAGGTCATTTTGAATACTAGGCAATAGGTAATATCGAATTGTACAACTGTTTAGATATAAGTAACACATGTGAAATTCGTGGGGTGCGGGTTCAAACCCGAGCACGTACCTCTGGATTTTTCAAATCTATGTACGTATTTATACCACTAGCTCGGCTGTGAGGGAAAACATTGTGATGAAACTTCCAAAATCCAAGAAACTTTGAATTTGTAACCATGATCCATAAAATTGTCTGGTTCACCTATCTTAGGGAAGGTCAGATCGGCAGTCGCTTCAATATAATTACTAGACTTTCCAAATCCTGTATCATGGTCTAAAGCGGACTCTCCTAAGCACGGTACATAACGGCACAAGATTTATCACACGAATGTTTGTCCTGGGTGGGGATCGAACCCACTACTCTTGGCGCATAGGGCAGGGTCACTACCGAATGAGCCATCGAGCCAGATTTTGCGCCCTTTATCTCAAAAACGGTGCTATGTATAAAAAAAGTTGTAGAAAATTAATGTGCGGGGACTTTAAATATCTTAAGACGCACAAGATTTTATGAGAATTTTAAGAATTTTTGAGACTTGTTTGACTGGACTATAAATAGATAAATTAAAAGAACCTCCTCCTTTTTTGAAGTCGGTTGAAAAGATACTACACGACTAACCTGATGTAAGGGGTGCCACGGGCTCCCCGGGGGCTTGTTGATGAACATGCTGTTCATGATCATCTTCTCCTCCCCGATCAGCTGGGTCAGCACGTCCATTAGACGGGGATGCTCCGTGTAGCTCATAAACCCCTCGTCGTGGCTTAGATGGTTAATCTGCAACGAAGTTGCGGTTAAATGTAAGAACCAACTTTAAGTGACACGCCCCTCATATCCGAGGGGTGCGGGTTCAAAATCGGGCACGGGATTTGTGCTTTACGTCCTATGTTTTTCTGGGACTCTCAAGTAATGTGTTACTTGCCTAGAAAAAGTTAATAACTAAAATCGAATCGAATATTGAGTTGTGATAATGCAGGCGACATTATTTTGGCTAAATATAGTTCAAGGAGCTTGCTGCTCGTTGGAATATCCAAAGTGGTAGGCAGATACCTACCCTAGTGGTAGGCATCTGCCTACCCGAGCCTACCACTCGTACGTTCCAGTTAAAATCCGAAGACATCACATAAATTGATCTGACTCTGAGGTTAGTAGCTTAAGCACTTGTGCTACGAATATCAGAATCAACAGTGGTATTACAAATATATACTTACACTTACTTACTTAAATGTTGGACATTAACACCCAGACACAGAACAAATACAAGTATTCATCACACGAATGTTTCACCTAGGTGGGGATCGAACTCACAACTATTGGCGCATGGGGCAGGGTCACTACTGAATGCGCCATCGAGCCAGTCGTATGTGGTTAAGGGGCTTGCTGCCCCTTTGACTCTGCCTACCCTTTCGGGGATTACGGGCGTGATGTTATGTATGTATGTCAAATGATTGGTGATGTCATCTATCCTATTGAACCTATTGTAGTTGAGTAATTCCTAGGTCTTACCTTGTTGACATAATCTTCAGGATTGTCACTTTTCTTCTTCAATTCGAAGTCTTCGATCACCGCGATGCGTCCACGAGGCACTTCCTTCTTCACAACTTGACTAAATCGGTTCCTGATATCAGCAGAAACATTACCAGTAGTAATATTTAACCATTTGTTATCGAAGAGTGACAGACGAAGCTTTATTATTTTCTGATTTAAGAAGTAGGTAAGTATAGGTAAATTAGTTAAATATTAAAAATATTTTTAATTTTATGATTCATCGTAACAATCATGTTATTAACCAATTAGCTTTGGCTTTTTAACTGTATCGTTCGTCCTGTAAGATCTAAGAAAATATTACGGATAAATAATAAAAATAACTTAAAAATTAAAAATAATTTAAACCTGTTAAAAAAAATACTATATAAGTAGGTACCTACATTGCAACCTTTAAGGATAATAGGGATGATAACAGCATTAAAAAACTATAATTCTATTTATTCCGTCAGTTAGATTATACAAAATACTACACATATATTTTTACTTTATCAAATAAACAAAAAATCACAAAGATAATGAGCATTTAATTTTTGGAGAGGGGGGCTTACGACGTCACTATTTTGTAAAAATTGTACGAAGGTGTGACGTCACACGCAACTTGTAAGCATTGTATCTTCGTCAATGTTTTTTTGACAAGTAAATAAAAAAATACGTGTTCAATATTTCTTTATAATCTAACTGACGGACTTAGCAGAATTTTTTAGTCATCTAGCTTATTAACCTTCTTCGTATACCTATATCACAATAAAAAATAATCCCATATCGTACCCATATCCCATGTCATTTAGGCGACAGGTTAGCCGCTTGTCACTGCTTTTTCACAATTTTCCATCTAACCCAGCCCGGCTTTATTTTTGGCTGAATGTGGTTGAAGGGGCATGCTGCCCTTTGACTCTGCCTACCCCTTCAGGGATGATGGGCGTGATGTTATGTATGTATGTATGTATGTATGCATATTGTACATACTTAATTACATATAGGTGTTTAGGGTAAATCTTTGCGTTTTTATCACAGACCTGTTTTTTTTACATAAAAGCCTTTTATATTTTGTTTCATACCTACTAAAAATTAACTTGTATGATAAGAATAAGAGCTAGTTTTAAATATAGTGACTTGGAAATATAAGCGATAAGTACTTTCCTATTGGCCTTACCTTAGTTTCTCCAAGGAGGATGGCCCAATCAGACCCTTGATGACCAGATAACCATTTTCTTCATAGAACTGCTTTTCCTCCGCAGATAGTTTATAAGTTGTAGGTTCGGCGCTGAAAATGTTAGAACTCTGTCAGCAATTTTTTTTCTTTTTAGGGTTCCGTACCCAAAGGATAAAAGTGGGGACAGATGATGTATTTCTGTTGCCGCTATAACAACAAATACTAAAAACAGAATTAAATAAATATTTAAGTCCTATACACGAACGTGATTTTTTGGCGATTTTTGCTCGATATTAATAACGGCAACAGGTAAACGCTTGAAATATTCACAGAATATTTACTTGTATATTCAAAACAAGGTTATAATAAGTGTCTAATGTTGTACAGATATTTGTACGGAACCCTTCGTGTGCAAATCCGACTCGTCGCACCTGGCCGATTGAATATATTCTTTAAAAGCTTAATTCCGAAGGATCCTGGTTCCAACTTGGAAACGAACTAAGTACGGACTTACACTATTTGCTCGATGGCGAGAGAAATCATCGTGATGAAAACGGCCCATCCAAAATAATCAAGGATAAGGTTTCGACGAGTTACGAAGGTTAGATAGGCAGTCGCTTCAATGTAATTACCAGACTCGCTAAATCCTGGATCGCGGTCTAAGCAGACCCCGACTAAGCACAGGATATTAGCAAGAAAGGGTTGATGAGCTAGTTTTTTTTAGTATTTGTTATAATGTGATTAAAAATGATTGTTTCACTCACTTTGATGGCTCCATGTCTAAGTTTTTCGACGGAACTTTAAGGGGTTATTCGCACCTTGAATCTACTGATAAATATCACACGAAGTGTTTCTTATATATATGGGAAAGTAAGTATTCGGTATTTTATTACTATGTACTTAACATACAACTAGTGATGGGGAGTTACGAAATCGTATCCGTTTAATATACGTGCCTAATTGTGATAGGTACCCGTAATCTGTTCTGTGTATTATTATATATATACTAGTGATCGCCCACTGGTCGAAGTTCGACCATTATTAGTTTGTTTTTTTTTTATTTATTTCAAGTATTGCTAATTCATTATTTATTTAAATATTAGCTTTTTGCACTCCTTCTTCATATAAACTTTAACTAAGCCATATCTCATACTCCTCCGTCCGCATAATTCTCATAAAAAGGGGTACAAAGTTTTTGCTTCACTTATTAATATATAGATATTTAGAGGCCCGTTGTTCGAGTGGTCAGAGACCCTGGCCACGAAACCAAGGGTCGCAGGTCTGAGTCCCGCTAGGGGCAGATGTTTATAAAACCTATTTAAAGTATGTCTATCCGTTCACCTAGTATCCATAGCACAAGTTTATAAGCTTAGTTTGGAACTAGGGAATTGGTGAGTCAGTCTAGAATTTATTATATTAACCACATTCAGCCAAAAATAAAATTGGGCTGGGTTTGATGGAACATTTCTAAATTTTTGGTTCCAAATCGTATCTATGAATGGACATCACTATTACCAATATAAGCATTAACTATGTACCTGATTATAATACATCCTGTTATTGAGCTAACTAATAAACAAATACCTAAAACAATAAAATCCGTGTCGTACATATGTCAAGACGAATAACTTCATAACCGGTGAAAAATAAGTAAATAAAAAATCTAAGTATACGGCTTAAATTTTTGTACTGAATTTTTAAAACAGATTGAACAGATTTTTTAAAGGAGATAGGGATGCAAAAGGGAATATGCATGAAATATATTTTAGTCCCATAATGCATTAATCGGAATATGTATGAAAATAAAATAAAATACT
This sequence comes from Glyphodes perspectalis, assembly GCA_951394215.1. NCBI lineage: Eukaryota > Metazoa > Arthropoda > Insecta > Lepidoptera > Crambidae > Glyphodes > Glyphodes perspectalis. The sequence continues at coordinate 10,022,132 of OX596223.1, read as the reverse complement.
GAAAGTGAAAACAGAACCAAGATTCATCAAAAGAGAACAGTTTTTAACCAATATATCCATCTCTTTCACGAAAACATTTTTTTTAAGCAAGCTGTATGGCACGCGTGGCATTTGACGTCACATGCCACATCGGATCTCTCTGTCTAACCGAGACTGTCTCTGTCGAACTGTGAACCTTTTGGTATAACTTGGCCTTATCAAGATACTAAAATAATCTTTCAAATTAGTTTACCTGTGCTATAGTAGATTTAAACAAATGAATAAGAAAAATAATGGATATTCCCCATTACCGGGCTTGTTAAGTCCTGGATCATAGTCTAAGCGGAGACTGATTAAGCGAGGAACATAATGCTAGAAGAATAACAAAAATAAAAACCGACTTCAAAAAACCCCGCAAAAAATGTTTATAAAAAAACACAAGTAAAAACTGCCTTAATAGCTATTTAAATGTCTAAACACTAAAAAGTATAAAATAAATTCTTTCGACTGCTTCGATGAAAATATTAATCTTTAACACGTATTTATATTTACAATAATCAGTTAGTTTTGGAGTCGGTGCCAGCCCGCGTTATATATATCATCATTTCGGAATTTGCAATTATTTGTTTCTTGGTGAAGGGTGGTAAAATAGGTTTTGAATATACAAAATCAATAGTAAGTTAATATACTCATATTTTAACTAATTTGTTTCATATTGTTATTAGTAAGGTAATTTGTTATTAAGTGTCTACTTTTTTTTTAGTTTGGCTGGCACCGACTCCAAAACTAACTGATTATTGTAAATATAAATACGTGTTAAAGATTAATACTTTCATCGAAGCAGTCGAAAGAATTTATTTTATACTTTTTAGTGTTTAGACATTTAAATAGCTATTAAGGCAGTTTTTACTTGTGTTTTTTTATAAACATTTTTTGCGGGGTTTTTTGAAGTCGGTTTTTATTTTTGTTAAAATTTAACTTATTTATTACTTTTTAGTGAAATTTATTAATAGGTAGGTAGACCAAAACAAAACGAGCTGCTTTAATGAGACAGTGCCGGTCTTATGAGACTAAAGACGTAAAGGTATAACGAGCCTTTAATGTTTAAAGAATTACTAAAAACTACTAATCTTCAATGAGTTATACCTTTCATCATCAGCTAAGCAACATAACATGATGAGTACGAGACGCAAATAGTGGAATCGTTTTAGAAAAAATAAATAAAACACTTAACATGTCGTTAAAATTTAAGAGTGGCCCTCGTTTTCATGGTATCCCATCACTAGACCATCTCGTGAAATTGAGACTATCTCGAGAATTACACTCAATATGGCCCTATAATATTGAAAGAATTATCCACGAACTCCTAATCGTTAAGGAGTTATACCTTCCATCATCAGCTCAGCAACATGAAATTATGAATACCAGACGTAAATACTTGAACTGTTTTAGAAAATAACTAAAATAGATTGTACGCGCCTATAATACTTAAGGGTTTCCCTCGATTTGCCTAAGATTCCTTCATCAGATCCAGATGTGGTACCAATAGGACCAACTCCAGGATATACCCTTTTGAATAAAAAAAGAACTCTAAAAATCGTCTTACAATTCTCGAAGATATCAATATTTAAAGAATCATAAACTAATTCCTAATCGTTAAGGAGTTATACCTTCCATCATCAGCTCACCAACATAAGATGATAAGTACCATGCGTAAATACTTGAACAATCTTAGAAAATGTCTAAAACACATTGTACGTGCCTATAAAGTTTGAGGGTTGCCCTCGATTTTCCTGGGATCCCTTCATCAGATCCTGACTTGGTGGCAATGGGACCAACTCGGGAGTAAACCCTTTCGATTAAAAAAAAATTTTGGAAATCGGTTAACAATTCTCAGAGATATCGAGTAACATACATACAAAAAAAAAAAAAAAAAAAAAAAAAAACATTCAGTCGAATTGAGAACCTCCTCCTTTTTTTTGAAGTCGGTTAAAAAGAAATTTATTTTTTCTTGTCCCATGTTGATATGGGACAAAAAACAGAATATGCCTTGCTGTCCCTTCGACTCTGCCTACCCCTTCGGGGATTAGGGGCGTGATGTAATAGGTGTATGTATTTAAAAAGAAACCTTGAAAATATTAATATTATCATATATATTTAGCTGGATGACGGCTGACCGGGACGTATGGAAGAGGAAAATATGCTGCGCCGACCCCAGATGACCTGGGAGAAGGGCAAGAGGAATTATCCTCTTGAGTTTTTTATAAAAAAAATATTTGTGCTATTAAATCACTTACGGAGATACTACATATTTTTAATATAACAACAGAATTTGGACAAGTACCTGGGTACATACCAAAATCAGATTTAGGTATGTACCTGTGCTAAATGTATTGTTTATCCGAATACTTTAAATTGTTGTTAAAGGAAATAAGTTACATATTAACTGCCTATCGGTACTCACAAAACATGTTTTTTTACAACGGAAATGTTCAACAAAATCAAAATATTTTATGACATGTTTATTGATACATACATATTTTATACATCACTTCCTTCTTAAGATGTTTTCCTTTTTCACTTCCTTAAGTATATTTTAAGCCAATTTAATACTATAATTTTTCCAGTCTACCCAATGTGTATAATTTCGGTCTTATCTAATATACCTTGCTGTTATTATAAGTTATAGATTCATATCCGACTACAATTCATTACAGTATTACATACATACTTATTATCATGCCCGTAGTCCCTGAAGGGCTGGACAGAGTTCAAGGTCACATTTAGCTAAAAAAAATACTTCGTTAGACGGATAATAGTAAAAAAAATTGTGACAAGCGGATAGCTAGTTGGTTAAGGAGTCACAAACCGATATAAAATACCATTAGTCGCCTTTTACGTCATAAAAGGTAAGGAACACGGATCAGATCCAGGACCAACAAGAAATATCAAGGAACATTTCTTACATAACTGATTTTATGGCAAAAAAGAAAGACATTTTAATATTGGAAGTACTTTTATTTGCTATCTTAGGTCAAGTCAAGTGAAAACTTGTATTATTAAAAATATATTACATTATTTAATAATCAATTTGGACGGATTCTTATAACACGCACTTTTTTAATAGATTTATCCAAAATCAGATTATAACTATTATCAAAAATTCAGTCAAATTGAGTACCTCCTTCTTTTTTTTTGAAGTCGGTTAAAAAGACTTCTTATTTGGAGACGACAGGCAATATACTTTGTTTAACATAAACACTTACTCTTGACCATGAACTTGACTTAAATATGTGAACAGAAGTTGGTTACAAATATTTGCTTTGGAACTCTTCAACATTTTTGATAACAAATCTGATGTTGGAATTATCGTTTGTAAGAACAATACAAATTTTAGTTTGTATCTATATTTTGGTCTTTATTATATAAACAGTTAATAAAAAAATATGTACCTAAAATCTAAATATTGTATAAATTGTAGGTATAGAAATAAATCGTCACTCGATGAATGGCAAATATTTTTTATCGAAACTATCTATCTAAAATTCAGTAAAAGAAGATTTATTAAGAAATCTTTTATAATAATTATATGTAGTCAATAAATTTGGCAGTATAATAACATACATAGTATTATATAAGGAATTTGGCAGCCTTTTACTTTTTTTAACCAAAATAATTTGTGCTATTTAATCACTTACGGAGATACTACATATTTTTAATATAACAACAGAATTTGGACAAGTTAAAAATAAATGAATAAATACAATAATGACATAATAATATGAACTGTACATAACTTTTATATTATAAATAAAAATGTTACATTTGCAAGGTTTCTGTAATATAAGTAGTAAGTCAAATACCCGATTGTGTAAATAAGCGCCCTCTATCGAGGAGTAGCAGTTATTACTACAAGAAAGAAAAACCAAGATTATATACATAATATACTGATTAAATTCTGCCAAAATTGGTTTGCTTCAGTATTTCATCAGCCATGTTAACCTTCCCTTCACCAACATATTTTGAAAAAATATTTTTTGTTAAAAAAAACCCTAAATTACAATACAATTACTTATTGCTAACATTGTCCTTTTATTACGGAGGTTCCGCTTAATTAATTTAAGATATTATCTATTTTGTATAATTGTATACACTAATGGAAAATTTTAATATTAATATTAAGACTATTGGACGGAATGCTTTAAAGATGGAGGGTCCATTATAACTGATTAAAATAGGGGAATGCTAACCATAATGTCACATCAAATTGTTTGCAACACATAGGATTTACACAAAAAAATTCACAACGTAATCTACAGAACACACATAAGATTACTATATCAACATAACACATTAATTAAGCAATTTTTAACGTAGGTCTCGTGCGAAATGTTTTAAACGCACCCCAATTATTCACGCCTTCCAATTCAAGATGAATTCGTAACATTTTTATTATCTTTATGACAAATACCTAATCAAAGTTTTGGTCAATTATTTTTTGAATTTTGATACTAGTTAATGAGCATTATAAAGATGGCGTTACCAGTACCTTTTACAACTATTACACATATCTATTTACACTCCTATTATTACATTTTACTTACACTTAAACAAAGATTTATATTTCTTTAAATACACATAAATATATATAATTAAAGTAACCATGAAAATAACCATCTATCTAATATACATACGGCAAAACGTATAAATTAATTATTTTTTTATACATCGTTAATAGCAAAAGAAGGTTTACATATAACCAGATTAATTAGTAAATTATTATATTTGTGCAATATACAGCGAAATATAGAAACTAAATATATTTACAATAAAAGTGTATTCATATTAATTAAAGAAGAAAGTAATAACTTATTTTTAAAACTGTGACATGAGACTAGATCTGTTTGGAAGTAAAACTAATAAATATGCATAATCATGTGAAGATATCTTAAAGATAATATCTGTGCTCAAGTAATAAATTCTGTTGTTTGTTGGTAACTTATTGATTACAATTAAAATTCTTCGGAGTCTCCATCAAAAATCTGTAAAAAAGAAACATGAGCCATAAATTAAAGATATAATTGGAAATAATGCCACGAAAAAAATAAAATCATATTATACCTACTTCATCATTATACATGCAAGCCCTTATAACCTAACTTAAAAGCGATTAAAAAAACAGTTAGTTAAAAAAATACATCATTTATTTGATTTAATTATTAAACTACATACGAGTACTTAATTTGTAAACAAAAGTACAATATTTATTGGTTACAATTATATGAGTTAATAATTTATTTTGGGGACAAGATAATATTAATTTTATCAAATGAAAGTAATAAAATTGCAACTTGATTATTCAATGCTTCATTAATCATAGTAAATGAAGTTGCAATATTATAGCTTTCTGGTTTATTAATTTATTTAATAAGCTTATTAGGACGATCAAAGCGCATATTACGATTAAAACATCCCGTACCATGCCAATTTTCTAACTACATACTACTCTCAAACACAACATCTTTCAACAAACTTTTTCAAATAATTTACGTAACATCATTAGTACACATAGTATTATTTCAATATTAAGCTGTTAACACAAATCATACCAAATATTGGTTAAGTAACGTTAATATTTTATATTCTAACAAATTCTAAGGAGCAATTTCTAAGTCAACATTTAATAAGTTCATTACTTAACTGTGACTTTGTTGATGTTATAAGAATCGTGAATTAAACATGTGTTAGTTTTCTTTTGAAAAGTAAGTATAGCAAAATTTTGTTGAAAGACCAGTGAAATTAGCAAGCCCAGTGCAACATATATTTATGGAAAAGCAAAAGCATTCACTATGAGCGTCCCGTACAATATTATTGTGCTATTAATATTAAGAAAATGCAAGCATTTTGAATAATACCCAGAAACTTAGGTACCAAAATAAGTGCCCAGATTCTTAAATAAATGATTATCCGTTTATAGGAATTACGAAGAAAAAAAACCTTCCCTTTTGACAGAAAAGATTGTGTTTGAGACAACCAGTCAGTTTCCAAGTGTGTTTTTTACATAATAAATAATATTTGGAAGAAATTATAATACTTTCAAAATGCATGCATCTTTTAACTATAACTAATTTATCAATGGTCAGTTTCAAATAGCAATATAATTAAAATGCAACAATAATAATAATTCATAAGGTGTATTAGAAAGTAGCATTCTACATCAAGTTAGGTTCTTAAGTTTAAATACGTTAATAATAACTAACAATCGACACATTTGCCCAAAGTTAATATCACTAACTACTTGTTGTGTACACAAACTCGACTTAACCTACTAAGTGGTATTACAATGAAAATAATATAATTAGCCCGTCATTACCTATTCTAAAACAATAGAAATAAAATCAGACGCAATCAGGCTAGGTGCATATCCCACCCGCAACCATAAGGAACAAACAACAGAATATACTAAAATATATTTATTCTAATCGTTGCTGAGTGTTATCTTAATATTCTGTTTACAACCACATATGTACCTATGCAAAGTTAAATATTTACTGTATTATACTATTATTTTACCTTAAAATTATGTCGGCAATTTTGTCTGAATATGTTTTATACGAAAATCGTTTATGTACATACATCTTCTATCTTAGTTTTATGTAAATATGTTAAAATGATTTCAAATGCCAAAGATTGAACATTGAATTTTTTTTATAACTTGCATCTGACATAACCATTAGCGGTCTCAATGCCAGTATAGCATTCCTTTGCCAACATATTTTAAGGGAGAATTGAGAAAATAAATACAAAAGTTCGCAATACTTATTTCGTTTATATCTATCTTAATATATCTTGCCGCGTAGTTATAAAGACCCTAGCGTTCTTATTAATGACATTAACGATACAAATTTTATAAATAATGTCAACATAAACTACCAGTGACAACTAATTAATATTTACAAAAAATATAAAAAATATATTCCATTTCTTTAATTACTGGCACTTGTTACTAAACTACGATTAAAATTCTGATATTGCACTACAACATTTAAAGCTCTCACCGTCATCACTTGGTGTTTATCAAGAATCTAATCAATTATAAAAAAGTTTATTACTAAATCTACAAAAAAATCTAATTTGTGATATAAAAAACCTGATAAATCATTTTCTATACATTATAGTCTATAAAATCTGGACAGATGTGCATTTGCTACATATACATACATAATGTCACGCCTTTTTCCCATGGGGGTAGGCAGAGATCACGTACATCCATTTGCTACGATCCTGACATACACCTTCCGCTTCTTCTACATTCATAAGTCTTTTGATACACGCTCGTCGGTTAAGGGTGCTGTTTACCTGACCTTTTGCTACCTATAACTTTTATTAAAGATTTAAGTTGCCAATTTTTTTATGACACTTCTTTAACTGTATCTTAACATTAAAGACCTAAAAATTTTAATTGCATCTACTTAGACCCAGAAACTTTAATTTCCACGACATATACCACGTTTTTAAGACCTTTTAGTGTATTCTTAGGCCTTTTAACATTTTTAGACACTATACTAACTAGTATAATTTGAAAAAAATTTTTTTCCTATTACTACTTTACTAAGGTACACCATTTGTAATGTTGTATAAATCCAAAGATTTTAATTGTCCTACCTTGAGTATGTCATAACATAACATCTGTCTTGCCATACATGCGCATGGCAAAAAGCATAAACAAGTACTAAGAACTTATTGCTCCTGGTATTCTACCTACCCCTTCGGGGATTGCGAGCGTGATAGTGTATCTCCGTAAGTTCTAAATACACCACGCAACCGATACTCGGACACCCTGGCCACATGCCCAGGGTCCATAAAAAGGGCTCCCCTGGTACCAGATTCCAAATGTTTCGACAATATTTACTACCCAAAAAGTTATTAATTTTCTTATGTCCTCATGGCTTCCTACACACAAGTCTGGTGACTAGAGCCCCCCTAGTCCCAGATTATTATCAATGTTTCACCAATATTTACTACCCAAAACTACATTAATATCCTAATGCACCCATGTTCAATAGGTTAAAGACACACAGTTCTAAAGACACTGCATTAACTACTACTGTGCGTCCTTGTCGCGGTAGTCGACATAGACCCTGACCACTTCACCTTCATATTTGCGCTGCGACGGCATAAAGTAGAAGTCTGGCTGCGCGTGGTCGCGCGCGCCCCGCGGGAGCGAGTACGTCGCGCGGTCGCGGCTCTCGCGACCAACTTGCCATTGTCTAAAAAAAAAAAAAGATTTATTTAAAATACGTCCACATGTTTCCCGTGAAAAAAAAAGTCTAGTGACGGCAAACAGTCGGAATATTTTATGCAAAACTTGTTTCCAAAAGTCTTAATTTAAGCTAATCTTAACGAAGACCCTCAAAAACGATTTTCTTGTAAATAAACAACTGTAAATATAAATAAAAAATAAGTAGGTAAAAAAGCCCAATGATGCCAAGTAGTCGAAATATATCTAGCAAATCTTATTTTAGAAACTCCTAAATTTGAACAAAATTTAATTAAAATTCCACAACTATTTTTTTGCTCATTCTTAAAAAGAGAAAAAACGGATAAACAAAAATAGACAAAGTTAAATAATGCCAAGTCGTTGCGAAATAATTCCTGCAATGTTTCCTTGTTTGAGAAACGACTAATTGTATGCTAATTTTAAATAAGGTGTGTGGCACCTTAACCCCTTTCGGCTTTGAAAATAAACAGCCAAAAAAAATTTGATTAACGAGAGTTTAGCGAAAAGTGATTTTTCTACAATAATGCGCAACTAAGTTGGAAATAAAAATTACTTCACTATGTACCTATGTGAAGTACATTATTAAGTGTGTACACACATGCATAAAAAAATTATAAACTTTGTTTTTTTTTATTATTATATACCCAATTTAATAGAAATATATAAAAATACGCAAAAATACATTTAGACAAAAACAAAAAGATAATCTCGACCGTGACAGGACTCGAACCTGCAATCTTCGGATCCGAAGTCCGACGCCTTATCCATTAGGCCACACGGTCACATGGAAGGAGCGGCGAATTTTCTCAACACAAACTCAACTGTAGTTATTGCTGACATTGTATGCGTGTGGGTATGTATAGTGATTAGTATTTTAGCATGTTATCAGATAACCTACACTATGTTCGTGGTGCTATAATTATCTTCATTTATTTATTGGATTATTACAGGAAACACTCTTTAAATTTCTGTAGGTTCTGTTGTTCATTGTAACAAAATTAACTTTATGTTATTACCATGTAAAATTTGTCATAATATCTGGTTTTTTTTAAATATTATATTATGTAGTAAGACTATTAAAAATAATCGCCAATATATATATATTGGCGATTATTTTAACATAACGAACGGCTGCATCAAACCGAACATTTATTCTGTTTTTGTTGTACTTGTAATCTAAGGCTATTTTACTCAAAAATAATTTTTATTTTTGAGTAAAATAGCCTTAGATTAGCGCGTGACGTCACTGTAATATTTTACCGTCTAAGTGACGTAAAGCGCTAAATTTCAGATCTTTGAAGCGCTGTATCTTTGTAATTTTTCGAGTATTATATTAAGCAAAAAATTCGTATTCAATAGTTTTTGATAATCTAACTTACCTACAGATTATTTATTTTTTTGAGCAATAAATAAGGAAAAAGTAATCGAGGTAAATAATGATATTATTATATACAAAATATAGTTTTGTTATTTTATTATTTTCTATCTAACTGTAGGTACTTTATTTTTGGCTAAATGGCTTAATTTTAGGGGCACTCTGCTCCTTGGATTTTGTTTTGACTACCATTTCGGGGATTGATTCAGATTCCGTGTTTGATTCCGTCTACTTTCTGTTATTGTTATATTATCTCGTAAATAAATAAAATAAATAATATTAGTGTGGATTAATTGTGAACTCACCCCCCATACTGCCCTCTAGGGCGTTGCAACGAACGCGTATCGTGATAATACTGCGCAGCGCTGTTGGGAGCGCGCGCGTGTCCGTTAGCGCCTTGTCCGTTAGCGCTGTGTCCGTTAGCGCTGTGTCCGTTAGCGCTGTGTCCGTTTACGGCCATCTTGTGTCCGTTGGGGGCTTTGTGACCGTTCGTCGGCGTCTGGGAAAAAACACAGTTAATTAGTGTTGATAGATATGTTAAGTCGTATAAGACTAGGTAATGTATATTTCTTTACAAGAAGTTCAATGCAAAAGAGTTGATTCTAATCCTCTCGAGTATATTTTGTCCTATGTTTTTTGGTCTGGGACAAAAAAAAAGAATGTGCCAACTGTGGTTCTTGCCTAGCATCTAGCATGTCGTAAAAGGCGACTAATGGTTTACGGGCATTTGGGTATGTGACTGAGTAGGCGACGAGCTAGCCACTTGTCACTCCTTTTTCACAGCTTACCATCCGACCCAGCTTACTGTCCCATGTTGGTCTGGGACTTAAAAAGAATGAGGTAACTGTGGTTCTTGCCTAGCATGTCGTAAAGGCGGCGAATGGTATATCGGGTTTTGGGTGTGTGATTGTGTGTGACGGGTTAGCCGCTTGTCACTGCTTTTTCACAATTTTCCATCTGACCCAGCCCGGAATACTTGTTTGTTCTGTGTCTGAATGTTAATATCTAATATTTAAGTATATATTTGTAATACCACTGTTGATTCTGATATCCGTAACACAAGTGCTTAAGCTACTTACCTTGGAATCAGATCAATGTGTGTGATGTAGTCTGATATATTATAACTTTGTATGGACAATTAAAACAAAAAAACTGTCATAAAAATTACATTTTTTGTCTAGGTCTCTTGAATGGCAATATTGAGAGTGTACGGTGCTACCTAACAACTTTAAATGATAAAAGTTGATAGAATAAAATTGATTGATTTATTGATATATATACTTATAATAAATCTGTAGAGAGGTCAATTCTGTACATTAAATATATTTTCAAAATAACTATCAGGGGGTGATTAGTGATCGATACTGATGCCAAAAATGCAATCAGTAAAATTTTTGTCTGTCTGTCTGTCTATCTGTATGTTCCTTATAGAAACAAAAACTACTCGACGGATTTTAACGAAACTTGGTACAATTATTCTTCATACTCCTGGGCAGGTTATAGCATACTTTTCATCACGCTACAATCAATAGGAGCAGAGCAGTGAAGGGAAATGTTGGGAAAACGGGAGAAGTTACTCCATTTTTTAAGCTTCCGTCGCGTGTGCAGCCCTAATGGTTAAAGTTACATAGAAATCATGTATGACGGAAATAGTCTTTATAATATTAACCATAAACGCGGGTGACACCGCTAGCACAGCTAGTAATTAATATGTGATTGAGTACACGCCGAATGCTATTTGTAAACTGAGAATAAGCTGAGTAAGGTGAATGATATTGGAGCGGTTGAAGGAAATATTGCTGCATCGACACAATATACGTGTGTTGCATCGTACAGGGAGTGCTGACAGTCTTGAGTCCCCTGGGAGCCCTAATATTGTTCCCCAGTGGCGTAGCTAATTTTTTTTTAAATATCAGACTACATCACATACATTGATCTGACTCCGAAGCAAGTAGCTTAAGCACTTGTGTTACGGAAATCAGAAACAACAGTGGTATTACAAATATACACTTAAATAAATATTGGATATTAACACCCAGACACAGAGCAAACACAATTATTCATCACACGAATATTTGTCCTGGGTGGGGATCGAACCTACGACTCTTGGCGCATGGGGCAGGGTCACTACCAAATGCGCCATCGAGCCAGTCGAATTCCTTAGATCGGGGGCCCTTTAGAGCGGAGGTCCCCAAAGCTTTATACTACTGACAACGCTTTAGTCATGTCCGCGTCATTCATTACCTTATTGGGCGTCATCCTATGCGCACTTGAGGGCCTCGGCGGCGGGGGCCCGGTGGGCCGCGGGGCCGCGGATGGGGGCCTCGAGCGCGGCGCGGTGGACGCCGCGCTATGGTACTTGTCGTCGTTCTCAAACGGCTCGAACGCGTAGTTGGTGTTGGATGAGGAGTAGTCCTTCCACGCCGAGTTGGGGATCAGCTGGTCCTGGGGATTGGTAGTTGCCGTTAGGGTCGCTACATAAACACCGAATGGGCCGAAAGACCGTCCAATGTAGCCGCACAATCGAGCTTTCCTCTCTCAATCTGTCTATCATCCTTACCTTCCTCTTTCGCGCTTTCCACTCCTCTCTCAACAATCACTATCTCTCTCACTCTATATATATTTTTGTCCTCTCTCTACATCTACCTCCTTGCCCCTCTATCTTTGTGTCACTCTTTCTTTCTCTCCTCGCTCACTCCTCTCTCAATCTCTCCCTTCTTTACATCTATATCTATTCATCTCTTTCTCTCTCTCTATTCCTTCCTCTATCTGTCAGAAGCACCACCAACACCAACACCAGCACCACGTAGAGCTCTCTCTCTCTACATCCCCCTCTCTCTATATCTCCTCCCCTCCCCCTCACCTTGGCGCGCGGCGCGGCGCGGCCCCGGTAGAGCGTGCAGGCGGCCTGCAGCAGCGCCACCAGCACCAGCGCCGCCACGCAGCCCAGCACCACGTACAGCTCTCTCTCTCTACATCCCCCTCTCTCTATATCTCCCTCCCTCCCCCTCACCTTGGCGCGCGGCGCGGCGCGGCCCTGGTAGAGCGTGCAGGCGGCCTGCAGCAGCGCCACCAGCACCAGCGCCGCCACGCAGCCCAGCACCACGTACAGCTCTCTCTCTCTACATCCCCCTCTCTCTATATCTCCTTCCCTCCCCCTCACCTTGGCGCGCGGCGCGGCGCGGCCCCGGTAGAGCGTGCAGGCGGCCTGCAGCAGCGCCACCAGCACCAGCGCCGCCACGCAGCCCAGCACCACGTACAGCTCTCTCTCTCTACATCCCCCTCTCTCTATATCTCCTTCCCTCCCCCTCACCTTGGCGCGCGGCGCGGCGCGGCCCCGGTAGAGCGTGCAGGCGGCCTGCAGCAGCGCCACCAGCACCAGCGCCGCCACGCAGCCCAGCACCACGTACAGCTCTCTCTCTCTCTACATCCCCCTCTCTCTATATCTCCCTCCCTCCCCCTCACCTTGGCGCGCGGCGCGGCGCGGCCCCGGTAGAGCGTGCAGGCGGCCTGCAGCAGCGCCACCAGCACCAGCGCCGCCACGCAGCCCAGCACCACGTACAGCTCTCTCTCTCTACATCCCCCTCTCTCTATATCTCCCTCCCTCCCCCTCACCTTGGCGCGCGGCGCGGCGCGGCCCCGGTAGAGCGTGCAGGCGGCCTGCAGCAGCGCCACCAGCACCAGCGCCGCCACGCAGCCCAGCACCACGTACAGCTCTCTCTCTCTACATCCCCCTCTCTCTATATCTCCCTCCCTCCCCCTCACCTTGGCGCGCGGCGCGGCGCGGCCCCGGTAGAGCGTGCAGGCGGCCTGCAGCAGCGCCACCAGCACCAGCGCCGCCACGCAGCCCAGCACCACGTACAGCTCTCTCTCTCTACATCCCCCTCTCTCTATATCTCCCTCCCTCCCCCTCACCTTGGCGCGCGGCGCGGCGCGGCCCCGGTAGAGCGTGCAGGCGGCCTGCAGCAGCGCCACCAGCACCAGCGCCGCCACGCAGCCCAGCACCACGTACAGCTCTCTCTCTCTCTCTACATCCCCCTCTCTCTATATCTCCCTCCCTCCCCCTCACCTTGGCGCGCGGCGCGGCGCGGCCCCGGTAGAGCGTGCAGGCGGCCTGCAGCAGCGCCACCAGCACCAGCGCCGCCACGCAGCCCAGCACCACGTACAGCTCTCTCTCTCTACATCCCCCTCTCTCTATATCTCCCTCCCTCCCCCTCACCTTGGCGCGCGGCGCGGCGCGGCCCCGGTAGAGCGTGCAGGCGGCCTGCAGCAGCGCCACCAGCACCAGCGCCGCCACGCAGCCCAGCACCACGTACAGCTCTCTCTCTCTACATCCCCCTCTCTCTATATCTCCCTCCCTCCCCCTCACCTTGGCGCGCGGCGCGGCGCGGCCCCGGTAGAGCGTGCAGGCGGCCTGCAGCAGCGCCACCAGCACCAGCGCCGCCACGCAGCCCAGCACCACGTACAGCTCTCTCTCTCTCTCTACATCCCCCTCTCTCTATATCTCCCTCCCTCCCCCTCACCTTGGCGCGCGGCGCGGCGCGGCCCCGGTAGAGCGTGCAGGCGGCCTGCAGCAGCGCCACCAGCACCAGCGCCGCCACGCAGCCCAGCACCACGTACAGCTCTCTCTCTCTCTCTACATCCCCCTCTCTCTATATCTCCCTCCCTCCCCCTCACCTTGGCGCGCGGCGCGGCGCGGCCCCGGTAGAGCGTGCAGGCGGCCTGCAGCAGCGCCACCAGCACCAGCGCCGCCACGCAGCCCAGCACCACGTACAGCTCTCTCTCTCTCTCTACATCCCCCTCTCTCTATATCTCCCTCCCTCCCCCTCACCTTGGCGCGCGGCGCGGCGCGGCCCCGGTAGAGCGTGCAGGCGGCCTGCAGCAGCGCCACCAGCACCAGCGCCGCCACGCAGCCCAGCACCACGTACAGCTCTCTCTCTCTCTCTACATCCCCCTCTCTCTATATCTCCCTCCCTCCCCCTCACCTTGGCGCGCGGCGCGGCGCGGCCCCGGTAGAGCGTGCAGGCGGCCTGCAGCAGCGCCACCAGCACCAGCGCCGCCACGCAGCCCAGCACCACGTACAGTTTCGTCTCAGCAAGGGCGAAGAAGGACCGGGACTCGTTTGGCTCCACTGGACGCTCTGATACGACTAAAAATACAGATATACTATTAGTGCCGGCTTTAGGTTGTCGCAAAAGGGCAAGCGTGAGGAGACTTGCACTTGCAAGGGCCCCATAATTGATGGGGCTCTATACTTGCCCCAACACTTGAGAGGGCCTCAAATTAGTAGGCATCTTGAACCTGGAGAGGCCCTGCACTTACCGAGACTCCGTATCTACAAAGGCCTCGTAATTTCAGTAGCCTCGCGTCTTTACACAATAAACAAAGTAAAATAGTCATACTAATATTATCCTCCATGCGGACACGAAAATCGAATAGGCAGCTTCAATGCAGCAACCAGACTTACTAAATCCAAGACCAAAATATACGAAGACCCTGACTACAAACAAATTTAAGAATCCCCAAAACATCTTTATTAACTCAAATATCGTTCAATACTCACTGCTCTGCGGCTCGAACACCAAGAACTCCGGGTCCACGTTCAGGTTCCCCACCTTCCCCTGCGCCAGCACGTCCCGTACAGCGCGCTCCCACTTCTCCTTGTCCCCGTCCGCCCCTGGGGCTCCGTCGAGAGACCGCGCGCTCGACCCCTCGATCGTGTTCGACTCGATCGCTTTGAGCGTCAACTCGGCGATTATTGCTTTGGTTTCGTTTCTGGAATTAAATAGGTTAGTTATAATCGATGATCGGTTTGACTATTGTTTCTTTTGTTCTTTCTTCTCCGTCTTAAAACCTCATTCTCAACGCATTCATTTATCTTTTTTCCACTATCCCGTTTAAATCCTTCTCTCCTTAATATTGGTATTTTTATCTCCCAGGATTACATTCTCTGAAAGTAAGTAATAAACAAGACTTCTTTCCGTTTATTTTCTATTTTACACGCTCCATCAAACACACACACACTGTACCTGTCCTCTCTTAATCATCTCTCTCCTATCTCCTATCTTTTCCTATCTCTCACCCTCCCTCTCCTAACTCTCTTCACCTATCTTCTCTTACTCTCTATATCCTCACTTTTCTATTTCTCTCTCTCTTCTCCCTATTTTCTCTACCCCTTCTCTTTTCTCTCGTAAACTCACTCAACTTCTTATAAAGCCTTACACATATGACGCATGAAATTATACGATATATAAAACACTAGCAACGCCCCGCGGTTTCACCCGCGTAGCTCCCGTTCCCGTGGGAATATGGGGATAAAATATAGCCTATGATACGTCTGGATAATGTAGTTTTTCAATTGTGAAAAAATTTTTAAAATCGGCACAGTAGTTTTTGAGTTTATTCATTACAAACATACACACACACACAAAAATACAAAAATAGAAATCTTTCCTCTTCAAAATATTAGTATAGATAAAACTCACTGCATGAACCCGTTGACTTCCACCTTGTGATACCCCTTCTGTTTTCCGAAGCTTCCAGCCAGACTGTCAGCCACCTGCCGGCTCAGCTCCTCGTACTCCCTGCTGCCCTCTGCTGGAGGCTTGAAGCTATCTGCTAGACCGGTGATGCGGATCAGCATGGTGTAGGCGGTTAACCCTGGGATGGGGGGTTCGGTTGTTGCTTCTTCTTCTGGGGGCTCTGTGGGATCAGAAACAAATATTGTACAATAATAACCTTTCCGATTTCGGTCATGGCGGCTTATCTCAACGATCATCGCACGTATTTAGCTAATCATTGCGATGCAATGTGTGCCTGCTACGCGCTCGCACTAAAAGTTGAAGTACCGAGCTAGCGCAGAAGTACTTCCACTTTGAGTGCGGTTGTGTTGCTTGCTCGGGGACCTAGGCCCAACTAACCGTCGCACTAGGCTGGGTTAGATGGAAAATTGTGAAAAAGTAGTGACAAGTGGCTCTCTCGTCGCCTACACTATTACGAGTACATACTCAAAGCCCGATATACCATTAGTTGCCTTTTACGACATGCTAGACAAGAAACACAGATGGCACGTTCTTTTATTTTAAAGTCCCAGACCAACATGGGACAAAGTTTACGTTGCGTGCTTTAGCGGTCCGCGTAGACCATGATCCAGGATTTAGCACGTCTGGTAATCAAATGTTTATACGTATAGGGACAAGCCCACCACCTCCCATGGCCACTTCGACGATCTTGTCTTTCTGGCCGAATCTGAGAGATGCGCGCGGATATTGCTGTCCTGAGGACTCTCGCACTCCACCGCGCGCAATTCTTGGCTCTCTACATATTGTTTCAATCTTACTCCCTTGTCCCTACTCGTCACTCTCCCCCTTCTGGGGCATGACGCCACAGCAACGCCTTCGCTGTCGGGGCATTAATATCCCCCATCCTCTCCGTGCAGCTCCTCGCTATTCGCGCTCCAGTACGCTCCTCCTCCTATACCATCTGTGCGCGAACTCCCGCAGCCTCCGGAAGTTCTCCACCGAAGAGACGAGATCACAGTAGTATTTTGGCCCCGTTTGTTTATCCGTATAGTTAAGATATCCTGTAGCACTGACCAGGGCCGCAGGGCTTGATGCAGACGCGGTTCTCGGTGACGACGGGCGTCTGCAGGTGGCGGCTGGTGCGCTTGTTCACCGGCTCGAAGTTGCCGCCTTGCGTCACGAACATCATGTACAGGCATTGGGTGTCTGTGAACGCCAGGTCCTGGGGAGAACAAAATATAATAGCTGATTCCTTTTTTTATTAAATGTTTAGCTTCAATTGATAATCTTCTAATATATAAAATTCTCGTGACGCGGTGTTTGTTCCCAAACTCCTTCGAAACGGCTGAACCTATTTTGATAAAATTTTGTGTGCTTATCGGGTAGGTCTGAGAATCGGCCAACATCTATTTTTCATACCCCTAAATGTTAAGGGTAGTCCACCCTAAAGCTATAACTTGAGAACGGCTTTTCCGATTTCGCTAATTCTTTTTTAGTTGTGTTTGTTATTGTCATGTGAAGGTTCTTATGAAATTAAAAATAAAAAAAAACATAACATATTTTTCCGTTGAAATGTAAGCGCATGACATATCACCTGTTCCTCGTGTATTTCTCATAAAGCTCGATGGCTCATTCGGTAGTGACCCTGCACCATGCGCCAAGAGTTGTGGGTTCGATCCCCACCCAGGACAAACATTCGTGTGATGAATACTTGTGTTTGTTCTATATCTGGGTGTTAATATTTAATATTTAAGTATATATTTGTAATACCACTGTTGATTTTGATACCCGTAACACAAGTGCTTAAGCTACGGAGTCAGATCAATGTATGTGATGTAGTATAATATTTATTTAAAAAAAAAAATCTTAACACCGATTGCAAATTATTGTATATCCCTCATGTTTTTATACAAAATAAATATCTTCATGTTTGTCTTCATCTATAGTAAAATATAATTGAAAGACTCACCTTCTGATCACCCGTATCCCTCTTCCTCACGAAGCTAAGCGTGGTGATCCCATCTACTTGGCTGCCGCTCTCCTTGCTCAGGTCCTGACGAGGGTCCACCCGCGGCGCTGAGTAGCCACTGACCCAGGTGTCCATGAGGAAAGGTCTCCCTGACCTGGTCTCCACCCAGCCGATGACGGCGTCCGTTTGCGACTGAAGAAAAAATTAAAGGATTTCTTGATACACTATAAATCGATTAAGACTATTTTCTGTTGTTTACAAAATGTTGCTTGTAATATTTCAGTTCGATTTTTTTTTTAAGTTGTTTTTTTTTAAGGTAGTTAATATATGCCATATGCGAATTACAATCATAAATATATTATTGCTCGAAGTTTCATTATATATTCACAACATAACACGTATATATGTAGTAATATTTTAACGCAAAATATTTTAAATCATCTACAGATTATAAACGCTCAAGTGTTAATCTGTATAGACATGTCCTGTTTTCACTACAAAACGGCTGACTCGAATTTGATAAATATAAGAAATTAGTCTTTGAAGACGGATATAGGATACAAACTTCTTTTTTTTGATCTAGTGATTTTCTCTCGCGAGCGACATAATCTATAAATAGTGACTTAAAAAATATTTTTAACTAACCTAAATAAACTAGAATCTTATCTCACTAAGAAAAACTCAACTCACCATTTTCTTATCATTGCTGAACCCTATCCCGGTCCACAGGTTAGTATGCTTGGTCTTGATCGTGAACCGCACGGAGTCCTTGCCCCTGCGCAGGCCCAGGTACTCCCACGACGCGTAGTACTCGCACGTCCCGTTGGCGGCGCTGCAGTTGCTCGGGTGCTGCCAGTACCCCCCGCATTTGTCGGGGAGGGGTAGCACGCCACCGTATACAGACGATTTTGTTTCTTCTGTTGAGGGGGTAAGGTGGTTAATCTAATAGAATTGGTACTCGAATTGTATTCTCGTATGAATTTAAAAATATATGTTGACAATATGAACACAAAAGAATTATCCGATGTATTGCAGTGCTGCAGCACTAGATATTTTTACGCGTTACATACATGCATACGATAAATTGTTATTTATATGGACTTGTAGATGTAGATTTTAAAGTAAGTTTTCCTGTTTGTTAAACTTTAAGGACTAACACAATTTGGCATGACAGACTCGCACCGAGTAGAACCATCACCTCAGAGAAAACCAGAGTAAAGTAACAGTTTTCAAAGCGTTCCGTTTCATAGATTTTTTCATTTGAAAGATTTACTAACTAACTAAACTTCACGCCACTTCCCTACCGAGGTAGGCAGAAAGAACCTGTGAAAATAATATGAATTTAATCTCAAACAATCAAAAAAGCATGCCCCATAACACATAGATCTTCCATCCATACATACACACATAGAAATTCACTGCCGTACTCCCCAAAGGTGTAGACGGAGTCCAAAAGCCCTTTAACCACATCCACTAACTCACCGAAGAAGTTAATCCTCGTGACGCCCCTCTGCCCGCCGTGGCCGTGGTACTTGAGCTCGTCGGGCCTGTAGAAGTCGGTGACGGCGGCGGCGCCTCGCTCCAGGCCGGACGGCGGCGCGTGCACGTAGCGGCCCGGCTCCTGCCCGCGCGCCCAGATCACGTGCATCGCGTCGTCTACTATAGAGTGGTCCGTTGGTTCCTTGGCCTGGGAGAAGGAAAGATTTTAGGGGTTTGTGAATGTGGAGATTGCGTGGAGATTGGTGGAACAGCTGGTGGGTTGTGTAAATATCAAGAGCACAATATTTAACTCCTTCTATTACTTACGTGCTAATGTAATGCGCGTCAGCCTACTCAGTCTTCAGTACCTACTACGTTTATAACATAAATAAATTCTCCAGACAGACACACCCATTCCCCAGTTCCAAGCTAAGCCTATGATTGTACTATGGATACTAGGTGAACGGATATACATACTTAAATACGTGTATAAACATCCATCCGTCCATGTTCATCACACGAAAGATTTGCCCCTAGCAGGATTCGAACCCGCGACCCTTGGTTTCGTAGCCAAAGTCTCTAACCACGCGACCAACGGGCCAATCAAAAAACTGTACTTTATTAGGTATGTCACTAAATACCTAATAAAAAAAGATTCCATCGTCTACCAATAAAAGTTTCGTCAAACTAAAAGAGACAAATAGATATAAAAACCTCTGTGAAGTAGGTGAGTGTCCATATCATTGAGCTACCACTGCTTTCAAACGTACTCTACATACATACATTACATCACGCCCATAATCCCCGAAGAGGTAGGCAGAGTCAAATGGACAGCAAGCCCCTTTAACCACATTGAGCCAAAAATAAAACTGGGCTGGGTTAGATGAAAAATTGTAAAAAAAATAGTAACAAGTGGCTAGCTTGTCGCCTACACAATCATTTACCCAAAACCCGATACACCATTAGTCGCGTTTTACGACATGATAGGCAAGAAACACAGTTGGCACATTCTTTTTAAGTCCCAGACCAACATGGGACAGTGGGCTGGGTTGGATGGAAAGCTGTGAAAAAAACAGTGACAAGTGGCTAGCTCGTCGCCTACTCAGTCACATACCCAAAAGCCCGTAAGCCCGTAAGTCCCAGACTACAAACGAACTCTGACTACGAGAAAGAAAAATAAATCAAAAGTTTCTACCTTAATTTTCTTCCTGAACATAATAGTGGTGACTCCGTTTTCCTCGTAGCCCGACGACGCGGTGATATCTTCATGACCGCCCCAGAATGTGTCCACGCGAGGAGTAGACCTAGCGAAGAGATGGTATATTAATAAGTTGCAATATTCTCTGACCTACTAATTGAGCTGAAATTTAACATAATTAAGATGTAAGTTACAATGCAATGTAATGATACAGACGATGTTCTGATCCTTTATAGTATTCAGGACTAGTAGGCCTAGTAGCCCTTATTAATATTTTGTCGTTGTACATACATAGATACATAACATACATACATACATACATACATACATAACATCACGCCAATAATCCTCGAAAGGGTAGGAAGAATCAAAGGAACAGCAGGCCCCTTTATCCACATTCAGCGAAAAATAAAACTGGGCTGGGCTAGAAGAAGGAAAATTGTTAAAAAGGAGTACATACATACATACATAGCATCACGCCCATAATCCCCGAAGGGGTAGGCAGAGTCAAAGAGACAGTTGGCCCCTTTAACCACATTCAGCCATATAGTAGTGACAAGTACATCGCATAATTCCCAAAATCCCCGAAGGAGTAGGAGTCCTCCTTGTAGTATTAAGCACGTCGTCTCACCTATCCCTCGTGTAGTAATCCTGTATTCTGTGGAAGTTCCCTTTAGCGGTCCCGATGACGATGTCCGTACAATCCATGGGGTTGAAGTCAAACTTCGGCGCGTACTCATGCGCAGGGAAGTAGCCTGCAAGTGTACACTTGATGTTACACGGAGATAAACGTATCATGGTGTGAGACTTTTTTTTGGTACTGGACATGTTGTAAAGATTTCGACGTTTTGTTCCTTTTATTTTTACTTTATAGTCCAGTCCAAAAAGAGGGTCAACCTCGGGTTGAGGGGTAAGAGGCTGAAAACTCGTAAACTTTTATTTTTCCATTCTAAAAGTGGTCACTTTGCGCCTATCTCAAAACGGTGCGATGTATCAACAAAGCTTCAATCAAAAGTTGTAGAGAAATTTATCCTCAACAATATTTGTCATAAATGCAATATTAAATACCATTGCAGACAGAGAAAATGAGATTTAAAAATACATATACTTATATATATTTTGTGTCTTTGTCCTTAAATATCTTAAGACGCGCGTGGACATGAGATTTTATGAGACCTTAAAATGGCTAAATAAAGATCTATACGAGTTTTCTGCTTTTTACCTCTCATTCCGAGGTTCAACACCTTATTTGACTGGACTGAATTAATGTTAAAGCAAGTGAGAAGTGTAAGGACCGTGACAAACGGCGTTCGGTTCTCTCTGCCTGCCCGCTAGGGAAGTGGCGCGAAGCTAGTTCTTTTTAGTTCTGATAGAAATTAAAAAAAACTTTGTAGTTGTGCTTAGGAATTTCAGAAAATAGATATCAGATGTTTTGTTCTTTGTATGGATTGATATTAGCATACTATTTTCAAAAGAAAATGTGTGATGTACAGTCCAAAATTGTCATCCCAAAAAAATTGCGTCGCGCAATTTAAAAAAAGAAAGAAATATTAAATTCACAATAGTGATCCACGGCTCTTAAAGAGACTTCGGAGAATGTGAAGACATTCTCCGATTATAAATTGGAATTTCAAAGATTTACCTTCAAAATTGTTTACATTATTGAATCAGTCAGTTTTCTTACAATATCAAATATCATCTCATACTTTTATTTATTAATTTTGAATGTGATACAAATATCACTCTAGTATAATCTTAAAGGTATTTTTAGTTTAATGTGAACGAGAAATAAAGTGTAAAAAGATTTAGAAACCGGAGAATGTCTACTACAAGACATTCTCAATGTAGAATTATTTACGTTATAAAAGGAGCCAACCAAAGTAAAAAGTATATTTACAATATTAAAAGTAAAAGGATAAAAACATTATTCGTTTACTTTTTATAACATTAACCGACAAATGCCTTATCCCTTTACAATTATTGAAAAATAATTTATATCCTTTTCAGAATACAAATCCCGATAACAGAAAAAGATAAAAGACATATTACCAGGAACCAAAAAGTATTCGTATTAATAAAGGAAAGATTAACAAAGAAAAGTTGAAAATTATTTCCCTGAAAACCGAAAAAAAACTGAAACAGAAAGGGGTGGTAGTCGGTAAGTCCATTGCCATAGACATTTTAGGAGAAGAGTTTAGGTGGTGAGAAGATGGGAAAAAGGAGTTATAAGAGTTTTTGCGTACATTTGAGATGCATCAGAGGTAATTAATGAGGGTGAGGAAATAGCTCCACCAATTGACTTTTCCCAATACCTACCTATGGTTTCTTTTTCAACGTTATCATAAAAATTAAAAGTCAAATCATTTAAAAAGAAATAAAAATAGAATAGAAGTCTTTTACAGCAAATTGCAAGTCTCATCCTTTTAGTTTGAAAAAACTTGAGTTAGAATGAAACAAGTATTAGATAATAAATCGTTTTCCTAAAATAAATGTAGGTAATACCAATTCCAAATATAAGCAATCCATTAATTGCATACTCTTTTTAATTTTTAACCGACGAACGAGAAGGACGAGAACCTTCTTTCTCAATTAATCGGAATCTTAATTTTTTTCATTTTGTATTTGCTTACTAACATGTTTAGAACCCCTCTTTTTAATAGGTTCTAAATCTCTTTTTTTAAATAGTATAATACGAATAATCTAAAAATCGGTTAGGCATAGGTTTAGGGCCCCAACCGCTTATAGGAGAGGTATATTTTCTTTATTTATATATTATCTTCAAAATAATTGTACAAAATTTTCACAGGATTATACAAAATTTTTGTAAAGTGCTGGATCTATTTCACAAAAAAATTGTATATTGGGAATAAAGTCTTTGGTAGTGCTATTGTTCAATTAAAAAAAAGTTTAAAGAAAAGAAAGGTGAGACAGCAAAGCGAAGCACAGGCAAGTAAGCATTATATACAGAAAAAGCAGAAACAGAGTGTGGTAGGTTGAAATGTGAGCTTTATTTACATAGAGCGTAAAGTTGCGAGTGGAACAGTCGCATATTTTAAGCTTTTGATTTACGTATTTGTGAAAAAAGTACTTATATTTCAAGCTACCACTATGATTCAAGAAGTAAATAAAGATAAAGATATAGATAAGATAGATTAGGTACCCAAAAGCGAAAAGTAAATGATAAAAATGTTGTAGAAATATGTGAACATTTAAATTTATAAAAATTGTGCGCATAATGAATAAAAAAAAAGTATAAAATGAACATTTCAAATGATGTTACTTACATACTGATTACGTACAATAATTAATATGTATATTTAACTATCAAAAATAATGTATGTACTTACATAAATAATTAGTCAATATTTAATGCTAATAGTTAACACGTTAACTATCATGCAAATGATTATTTTTATAACATTTAAATATTATTTAACTAGTCACAACTACTGTGCTATACATAATAATATGCTATACAAATATAACACTTCCATTGAAAACCATAATCTATATAGCGTCGTTCGGCAGTGACAACCTCGTAAATGCTTTCGACAAAATTTTACAGAAGGAAGAAAAAACTGCCTCCTGAAAAAATTTCACGGATTGGAATAGTAGAATTGTTTATTGTTATTTATTTAACAATGATTGTAATCAATGCGCCGGGTCAGCTAGTAATTTATATTTTCAAAAATCTGTTTCGTCGCAAAACCCAATGTATTCTTTAGTTAATATTTGCGTTATAATGTTTATTTATATTTTGTGAAACAAAATGTAATAAAATGATCATACAGATTTTTAAATTATCTTAAAATATTTTTGATTTATCAAATGCGTGACTTTTTCAGGCATATAAATAAATATCCGACTACTCCACATACATTGATCTGACTCCGAGGTAAGTAGCTTAAGCACTTGTGTTACGGATATCAGAAACAACAGTGATATTACAAATATATACTTAAATATTGGATATTAACACCCAGACACAGAACAAACACAAGTATTCATCATACGAATGTTTGTCCTGGGTGGGAATCGAACCCACAACTCTTGGCGCATGGGGCAGGGTCACTACCGAATGCGCCATCGAGCCAGCAATATGTGTATTGTACACACGATCAAGATGATTTTTTTCACACACTGTTTCTAGCTTTAGTTCAAAAACTTGAGTTAAACACTAACGCATTTAATATTTATATTTTAAACAAGAACGAGACTTTTAATAAAATATAAAATCCAATTTTCACTTTTAAAGTATAAATAAATCGGATTTTTTTTTATGTTATTTTATTTAGATTTAGTTTCAATGGAAGTGTTTAAAAAATATGGTGCAAAGCTTGTGCGTTACCTGCTTCTTCTTTAAGTCCCTTGACTAGCAATGTCTCGGTATCCGACTCGGCTTTGGGTTCGGGAGTGGGTTCCGGTTCGGATTTGGGCTCCGGAGTGGGTTCGGGCTCAGATTTGGGCTCGGGGGACGGTTCGGGCTCGGCCTTGGGCTCCGGACTCGGTTCCGGTTCGGATTTGGGCTCGGGTTCGGGCTCGGATTTGGGCTCAGGGGTAGGTTCGGGTTCCGATTTCGGTTCGGGGCTAGGTTCGGGTTGGGCTTTCGGTTCCGGAGTGGGTTCTGGTTCGGACTTAGGTTCTGAGGTCAGTTCCGGTTCCGATTCAGGCTCCGGTTCTGGCTCCGGTTTGGGTTCAGCGGTGGGTTCAGGCTCGGATTTGGGCTCAGGGGTGGGTTCCGGCTCTGATTTGGGCTCAGGAGTGGGCTCCGGTTCCGATTTCGGTTCCGGAGTCGGCTCCGGCTCCGCCTTGGGCTCTGGCGAAGGTTCCGGTGCCGATTTAGGCTCCGGCGTTGGGGTGGGAGTCGAATGATTTAACGATAATTGTTTAGACTTTGGTATAAACTTTGGTTTGGTTTTTGGCTTTGCGGGTATCGGTTTGGGTGGCAATGTCGTGGTGGGCTCTGGAGCCGGTTCGGCTGTGGGCTCCGGTTCCGGTACGGAAGTGGGTTCCGGTTCCGGTTCGGAAGTAGGTTCCGGTTCAGGTACAGAAGTGGGTTCTGGTTCGGGGACGGGGGTGGTTTGGGTATTAGAGGTCGTAGTTTCCACATCTGCAAAAATAACGGAACCATGCAGGGAATCATAGTACAGGCGAGTAGTAAATTAGACCAAAACCTTTCTAGACGTGATATAAGTAGTCAGATTGTGTCGTAGTATTTATTGTATATTCTGTCTCTGTCATGCTTGTCATATTCCTATCGCATTGTCTCAATAGTCAATGAACTATTAGTAAGTCTATTTGTTAATTTAAAGTGATATCTGTATGGCTTTATTGCGTATGTAAATGATGTCATAGTTATGTCATAGTTATACATACAAATTTGTTAAATGTACAGCTCCCTGTGCAATTGTTTTTTGTGTCATGTCATAATGTCTTAGTCAATTCTATGCAATTCTGTTTGTTTGTCATCTATACAATTGATCAAAAGGTTTTGGAGTAATTAATGCCACCGTCTACATACATTAGTGTTTTTTATACAACTTCGTTAGTGTATTTAACGGCCAATCAATGTATTACGTGCTTTATCTGCGTGGCATACGCTTGCTTTTCGCATGACAGCTCTTGTGGGTTACAATTTTAGTTTGTGCACTGTATTAATACACTGATACGGTTGAAGGTTGATACTCACTGCTGTTGGTAGATGTTTCTCGTTTTTTGCGACCTGTTAATAGAAAAGCTTTGATTGATATTCGGTTAAAGATTTATTTTAATGCTGTTATTTTAGCATTATCAGTTTTGTTTGTTCTCTTTAAATGTACACAATATTAAAAGAAAACACCAAAAAGTCTATTAACTACATACATACATACATACATAACATCACGCCCATAATCCCCGAAGGGGTAGGCAGAGTCAAAGGGGCAGCAAGCCACTTCAACCACATTCAGCCAAAAATAGAGCCGGGCTGGGTTAGATGGAAAATTGTGAAAAAACAGTGACAAGCGGCTAACCTGTCGCCTACACAATCACACCCAAAACCCGATATACCATTAGTCGCCTTTTACGACATGCTAGGCAAGAACCACAGTTGGAACATTCTTTTTTTTTGTCCCAGATCAACATGGGCCAAGTCCCAGACCAACATGGGACATCTATTAACTCATCGTTCAAAATAGATTTTGTTTCACAACGTTTGAACATTAACAAAAAAAAATTTTCTACTTTTCATATAAAAGTTCATTTGTATTACAAGTTCAAAATACTAGCTGTTACATATATTGTAATAGGCTACTCTTAGAAAAGAATAGAATAGAAATTACTTTATTTGACACAAACATAAAATAAGAACTACTAAGACATACTCTTGTTACTTACTGCCAGGTAAATGATCTTTGTCTCGCGAGCAGTCCGCCAAAATGGCTATAAAAGCTTTCTTTCTTACAGATAGAGCAAATAAAAATCTATGTTACCTTTTGAGCTAGACACTTTATACGAAATGCTAGTCTTGACGGTGACGTCATTGCCCAGGTTCTTGAAGTCAAATCCGTCCAGCGAGTGCATGGCGACGCGCTTGTTCCGGTTGTCGTTCACCGGCGGCTGCGTGGGCTCCGGTTTGGGCTCAGCCGTGGGCTCCGGCTCGGCTTTAGGCTCAGCCGTAGGTTCCGGCTCGGCTTTCGGTTCTGAATGATAAGAAGTATTAATGTATTCTACATAAAAATATTATAAACCAAACCGTAATTTATCCTAGACCAATAAAATGTGTAAGACCAATCAAATGAGTACAGACTAAAAAAATTTAAATACTAAATAATAACATTTCAATTCGTTACAGAAGTCCTAAAGCCAGCTATGATCAGATCAGCTACCTAACTAACTAAAACTACAACTAACTAAACAAAGACATCAAAGTTCAGTACCTGCAGTGGGCTCTGGTTCAGCGCTCGGCTCGGGCCTGGCCACTGGCTCGGCGGCGGGCTCCGCTGTCGGCGCGGGCTCGGCGCTCGGGTTGGGCTCGGCTTTAGGCTCTGGCTCTGGCAATGGCTCCGGTTTGGGTGTGCTCACTGAAAATTATTAGCGTTATTTGACGATCCATAAAATCACTCAAATCTCAATAGCGTGGAGACATCTATAGAAATCGATCTACTGAGCCACAAAACAATCGAGACTATTGTTCCAATAGGGAAGTCAGTTGATTTGACTGGCTCGATGGCGCATTCGGTAGTGACCCTGTCCCATGCGCCAAGAGTTGTGGGTTCGATCCCCACCCAGGACAAATATTCGTGTGATGAATACTTGTGTTTGTTCTGTGTCTGGGTTTTAATATCCAATATTGAAGTATGTCGGCATTAAGCGATGCCAGCGCCACCTAGCGGCTAGTGTATTAATTGGAACGCCAGCGCCACTACGCGGCGCTCGACGGAGTCTACGACGTTGTGCCCGGCAGAAGCGAGCTCACTTAAATATATATTTGTAATACCACTGTTGTGTCTAATATTCGTCAGATCAATGTATGTGATGTCGTCGGATATATTTAAAAAATATATACAACGTGTAATGTTAAATGCGCAAAACCTCAGACACCCCAAATGATTTTTAATTCAATTGACCTAATTATGAGAGATTTTTATTTAAAAAAAAATGTTTAAAGATTTTATGTGATGTTTTAGTTTTACTGGCACTTCTGATCATTTATTGTGTCTGTGGACGACGCTTTGTCGAAAGCGAAGTCGGTAGTTATATCGCCGGGCCGCTGCGCCGTGCTGACATTATTATTATTACTATCTACACTCATAAATAAATAAGGTTATCCTTGAACAGTGATTTAAATGTTTCCATCACACTTTTCCAGGCTTTGAACTGGCAACATAGGTAACCTACATTTTCAGACTTTACCTACAGTAAGATCTTATTATTAGGAAGGTACTACGTAACGTAAGTACGTGATGTTGGCGTGTTTAAAAGGTTTAAATCACTGTATTTACAAATAATTGGCACGTAACCAACTTATTTACAATTAATTAAGTAGATAATTTGGTATCTCCACTTACTGGTCCTGTTGTTGCGGTTGAAAAGATTCAAAATGTCTACCACTGTGTGAATACACAACACAGCCCGCTTTCTTAAGTTATTTTTCAGCGAATCGAGCACTTGAGTGTCACTTTTCACTTGTTGAAACGCGCGGACCCCCTCTGTCCATTGACCGAGGCGTAAATGTACCATAATCATGAAGCCTCTGTGTAGCTGCAAGCATTGTCCGACTGGATACAGATACTCCAATCTCTTCTTAAAACCGTCGCACTGCCAAGTTAAGTTGTTATTACAACGCGCTAACATTCTCACCATTTCACAATACTGAATGTTTGTGTATAAAAACGCCATAGTCGCGATTTTTTAAGCACACACGCCGCCGGGGTATCAAGATAATAAAAAAAATGCACCTGTGACGCATGTGCCTACTAGACTAGTGTAAACAGGTCGGGGCCATTGTCACGAATTTTGCACGCCCTACCCCCATTTCTTTTTCTTATTAGTTACGTTTAAGTTAAATAAGGATAGATAACATTGATTTGTTTACTTCAAATTGTCTTGTTCATTCCTATTTGCATTGAAATAAGAACTATTATTATCCCGCGTATGAGAAAATTTAAATTGGACGACAGACATAGTTTGTTTACGTATTTTGGCGCGTTTGTGCGCGTGATGGCTTGCCTTATAGTAAACAGACAGGGCAACATTTTTGATGTAGATTTTTTGAAAAATGTGACCTATATTAGAAAGTGGTTTAATTGATTCAACTCGTTATTCTGATCATACTGTTTTCAGGTTTTGCGCATTTAACATTACACGTTGTATATATTACCATGTTCTTCTCTTCAGCTAGAAGTACTTCCATTTTTACTGCGAACTTACATGGTCCTAACTTACTAAATAACGATATCTCTGCCTACCCAACATCAGCACATGTTTCTTCCTGTCCCCTACAGAACTACAAAGTATTGTATGAATAACAATTATGTTCTTACGTTTCTCATCTAGAGCGGTGGTAGCTCAATGGTAAGGACACGCGCTTCTTAACCGAGGAGTGCGGGTTCAAACCCCGGCACGTACCTCTGGATTTTTCAAGTCTATGTACGTATTTATACCACTAGCTCGACGGTGAGGGAAAACATCGTGATGAAACCTGCAAATTCAAACAACTTTGGATTTGTAACCATGATCCAAAAGTTGTCTGGTTCCCCTATCTTAGGGTTACGAAGGTCAGATCGGCAGTCGCCTCAATGTAATTACCAGACTCGCTAAATCCTGGATCATGGTCTAAGCGGACCCCGTCTAAGCACGGGACATAACGCTAGGATGATGATGACTTACGTTTCTCATCAAGGGCAGGTCCCAGGACTGGGAAGTTCTTGCACTGCTTAGTCAGGCCGCTTGGACGCCACCCCACACCTGAAGAATATAAATTAAGTATTACATATTTCAGTAATAATTGGGATGTTGACAACAGAAAAGTAGAAAGAAGTAAGAAAGTATCGTAGTATGCTGTTAAGCCTTATTGATTTTGTATCTAATATTTTTTATTTTACAAAAACTGCTTAATGTTAAGTCAGTTGACTATACAAACTAGTGACGTCACACGTTGACAAGCCCATACAAAATCTATGAAGTGATTTCGTTTTGACAGCTCTTAAAAAGTATCTCAATTGACTAGCCAGTCAACATCCCTATTGTGCTAGGATATAAAATATCTAAACATTAAAAAATATAACAAATTAAATATAAAATAAAGTCTCTTTCCCATGTTGTTGTGAGACTTAAAATAATGTACCAATTGTGTACTATGCCTATGATATTGAAATGCAATTAATGTAGGTATTGCATTTGTGCTTGTGTAGATGGCGAGCAAGCCACTTGTCACTACTGTTTTATAATTCTCCAGCTAACCCAACTAAACTTTAAAGTTCGACTGGCCCGTTGGTCGAGTGGTCAGAGACCCTGGCCACAAAATCAAGGGTCGCGGGTTCGAATCACGCTAGAGGCAAATATTTCGTGTAATGGTTAATATGAACATGGATAATTTTGCTCGAGTCATGGATGTTTGTAAACATATTTAAGTATGTCCGTTCACCTAGTATCCATAGCACAAGCACAAACTTAGTTTGAGACTAGGGAATTAGTGTGTCAGTCTGCAGAATTTATTATTTATTTATTATTTATACACATACATACATACATAACATCACGCCCATAATCCCCGAAGGGGTAGGCAAAGTCAAAGGGGCAGCATGCCCCTTCAACCACAATTAGCCAAAAATAAAGCCGGGATGGCTTAGATGGAAACTTGTGAAAAAGCAGTGACAAGCGGCTAACCTGTCGCCTACACAATCACACACCCAAAACCCATTATAGGTACCATTATTCGCCTTTTACGACATGCTAGGCAAGAACCACAGTTGGCATATTATTTTTAAGTCTCAGACCAACATGGGACAGAGGGCTGGGTAGGATGAAAAGCTGTGAAAAAGGAGTGACAAGTGGCTAGCTCGTCGCCTACTCAGTCACATACCCAAAAGCCCGTAAACCACAGTTAGCACATTTTTTTTTGTCCCAAATCAACATGGGCCATACTGCTCCTAAAGACTGGCCCCATTCGGAATTACAAGTGTGTGTGGTTTGATGATTAAGTCAGTTTCAATAATAATATATGCGCAACTTTACGTAGTATTACGTACCAGCGTAAGAAGTGCCATTCACCATCATGATGACCTCCAACTCCGCTTCCTCCTTCAGCACCCTCCAGTAAAGGTTGAACTCCTTAGATAGCTCCTTCTTGGTGTAGAGGTCCAGGTTTACTTTCTTGTCTTTCCATGGGGCCTCTGAAAGTAATAACAGTAAACTTTAACCGTTGCTTATAACATAGTTTCAGCTATTCACCGGTAGATGGCGGTTACGTACTTGAATACCTGAAAAAAATTCTTCAATCTAAGGGATAATTTATTATTTTTTTCTACAAGTAATGAAGGAAACATACGCAAAATGCCCGTGGCATCGAATTTTATAATGAAATAACAGTCACTGTAAAAGTATTTCATTGTAATAATATATTCTGAGTACAACTTAGACTTTTTTGGAAATTTCTGTTCATGTCATTATGGCAGTTAAAATGACAAGTAAAGTATGAATGGCAGGAGTTGGTTTACATTTCCGATACATTTTTGATCGTAGGTTTAGATCAAAGAACTAATAACATAAGTCTAGTATACTTACTCTTATTGCAACCCTTCCCGTGAAACCCGAAGGGGCAGTAGCACACTCTAGCGGGCGACTCCGTCCCGTTCACATCGACGCACTTCCCTCTGAGCCCGCAGTCGGTATCCTCTGCGCACTCATCCGCGAATTGACACCGAGCGCCTGAGTACATTTTGTTGCATTTGCACCGCCCGAGGATGTGAAAGCCGTGTCCTGAACATGTCTCGTGGTATTCCTTGCCTGTGGGAAAAAATTGCAAGGATAAATTTAGTTTAACTATTGAACGGTAGATGGCGCTGTTTGGATATATATTTAAAAATAGCTAATTTTATCTGCTACAGAGCGAGATGTATGATTTTGTCTGTAATAAAACATAATCTTTGTACTTTCTTAAGGTGGCCAATTTTATTGTAATCGATTACGTGGTCTAGGTTGTTATAAATGAGAAAATAATTCTTAATACCGGTTTCGTGGCGAAATAACCAACAGTTAGTTACTTTCGCATTTATAATATCAGTTTTTTACTTAAGATTCTATATTTTCGCCTTACTTCATTTTTGCTTCATTTTATTGTATAATACTGCCGGAAAATAACAATAACATGTCAAGTATAACCGTAATGAAATATTATTAGAAAGTTGCAATATGCAATAGTAAGACTCGAACGTAACTATATGTTTTTACTTGCGAATTCATTGAAATATCTATAAAGTTGTTTTATACATATAAATAGCAAATCTTTTTCGCTCAAAGAAATTTGAAACATTCTTTTTCTGAGGTCATTTCCTCGTATAATCGAATCTTTTATTACAAAAACCAGGAACCAGGCCCCTTTAACCACATTCAGCCAAAAATAAAACTGGGCTGGGTTAGATGGAAAATTGTGAAAAAGTAGTGACAAGTAGCTCGCCGCTCGTCGCAATCACATACCCAAAACCTCATATACCATTAGTCGCCTTTTACGACATGCTTAGCAAGAAACACAGATCGCACATATTATTTTTAAGTCCCAGACCATTATATGGGCTTTTATATTTTATATTTATCATAGTAAGTAATTTAATTTTATATTTATCATAGTAATTGTACATAATAAGTCACCTGGCGGACTTCGTTGTGAATGCTATGTTATAATCACAGTATAAACTGGTAAATGACCATGAAACATCAAGTTTATTTGAAGAAGGATCGTTTAAATGAGATGCTTAGATACGACCACACGCATTCGAGGAACTAAATGCTAATTACGACTTGAGATATTTATAAGCTATTTGCGATATAAAATCTTGGATATCCATTATTTGTAATGATGACTAATAAAGCTATATTACTAGTTGTTTTGTGACGTAATTCGCTATAAACTTAAGGGTAATCAATATTATGAACAATTATAACTCCTTTTACTAATCTATATCACGCCCTAATAATCTATATTTATTTGTATGTACTATAGATATTTACACAATTACGCATTTGTATTTATGTTTGTATGTATAAGTATAATTATTTAAGTATTGTATCATCCTTTGTTTTGTATCCTGTTTTCCTCTACCTGAAGGTTGTCTGGAAGAGATTGCTTCTAGCGATAAGACCGACTAAAGAGACCAATACATACATTATACTGCTTTTTTTTTTTGAATCATTAATTATTTTAGCATTAGGTCTCATTTCTTGCCGGGATCCACTTTGACCATAATCCTGGATTTAGCTGGTCAAGGTAATACAAGCAAACGACTGCTATTATTAATCTTCGTAATGTTCAATAGGGGCACTACATAGATTTGATTATTTTTGTAATTGATTTACTACGTTTTTAAAAAGTTCAAAAATTAATTAGTTAATAAAAATATTTTAACACACGGGTTTTAATTAAGGGAGTAATATTTATCAACTAGATTGTCGCACAGTAATTTAACAATCAATTTATTTGAACCATTTGAGCTTAATCTCGTCACAATATTCCGGCAGGAAGCCGGTTCTGATTGTTATGAAGGCTATATCATTACATTATACCGATCACAATAATAGTTAAGATATGCAGTCAAATTCATTATCTTTGTCTTGTACAACCTGTTTGGAGATTAAAATCGTCCTTGTCAATCATAAGCTTTCTTCATATCTTGGGTTTAAAATGTTGCATAATTCATTACGAATCAACTGTGTTTATGTGAGCTTTTAATACGCAAGTAAACAATATGATAATTATACTGATTGTATCGCGTACGATACGTCTAACGCAGGGCGATAATGTTTATCGGCTGTTAAAATTGCTATGTGCTTTAAGCATGTGGAATGTGGATATCCTTGCAAGCTGTATTAATGATATTTTTTAAATAGGTTGTTTACTTTCCATTGAAGTACGTAGTATATATTGTGGGCTGTGGCCCATGTGTCTATAAATTTCAAAGCCCTATTTCAAACTCCAAGTATAATAATGCTATACATAATACATATTATTAAATTCAGTTTATTGAATGTTATAGCTAAGCATAATGCGTTGCATTTACACTTATATTAACAAGCTGTGACCGCGGTTTTACCTGCGGTTATAGTTAATGTTATATAGCCTATAGCCTTCCTCGATAATTGGGCTATCTAACGCTGAGAGATTTTATCAAATCGGACCAGTAGTTTCTGAAATTAGCGCGTTCAAGCAAGCAAGTTAACTCTTCAGCTTTATAATATTAGTATACCTAGATGAATACTAGGAACAACACATAAGACTAGAAATAAGTTTTGATAACGTTTATGTTTCTAAAAATACAGCTTCAAAATCTTAGGCTTAACTGGATTTCCGCGCCCATACCTGACATAGGGCTTTGCACCTCCGAATAGTAATCCAAATAGTGATGCTACCTAGGCGCCTTGAAAGCCCGTTCCATTCGCTCTAGAATGTTCTGAACCTCCGATTAGCTTCAAACTTCAGCTCAGTGGCAGACAGCCCTTTAGAGGCTCGGGGCGGTAACCCTGATTGAGGCCCCTAGCTGAGATATGAGCAGTGTTGCCTACTCAAATGTGAGAAACTTGTAAGTATTAGAGTTTTGTTTTGAGGCCCCTTATGACTAGAGGCCCCGTATGACTAGAAGCCCCCGTGACCAGAGGCCCTCTATGACTAGAGGCACCCTAAGACTAGCGGCCCTATATGACCAAAGGCCATCTAGGCCGACCCTCCTGCTGGTTGTTCCGTCACTTCTCTGTACACTTCTTACACGTACCTACACTTCTTCTTGGTAGAAGCTACTTTCCGAATCCGGTGGTTAATTTCATTTATATGTACTGACGATTTCAAAAGTGCTTATTGAAGCCTACGTAAATAAAGATTATTTTATTTTATTTCATTGCTGTAAGCGGCTCTGCTACTGTGAGCGGTGGTAGCTCAATGGTAAGGACACGCGCCTCTTAACCGAGGAGTGCGGGTTCAAACCCGGGCACGTACCTCTGGATCAAATCTATGTACGTATTTATACCACTAGCTCGACGGTGAAGGTAAACATCGTGATGAAACCTGTAAATTCAAACAACTTTGGATTTGTAACCATGATCCAAAAATTGACTGGTTTTCCTATCTTAGGGTTACGAAGGTCAGATCGGCAGTCGCTTCAATGTAATTACCAGGCTCGCTAAATCCTGGATCATGGTCTAAGCGGACCCCGTCTAAACACGGGAC
The DNA here is from genome assembly GCA_951394215.1 of Glyphodes perspectalis. Taxonomy (NCBI): domain Eukaryota; kingdom Metazoa; phylum Arthropoda; class Insecta; order Lepidoptera; family Crambidae; genus Glyphodes; species Glyphodes perspectalis. Next base: position 9,986,416 of record OX596223.1, on the reverse strand, counting down.
ATAACGCTAGGAAGATGATGAAGACTCACGGGTGAGGATGTCGATGTCCGCGCAGGACCAGAAGCGGTAGTTGGCGCCCCACTCGCCCGCCTCGCGCTGCAGTTGCAAAGTGCAGTTCTCGCACGTGAAGTCGCTCGGGAGGCGCACTTCGTACTTCTGAGCTCTGGGGACCAACAAACGGGTGTTTAGTATATAAGTGCTATATTAATTATAATGATAGCTGACTGATTTATGATTTTAAACTTTATCGTAGCGTTGCATTATCATTAGAAATAATACTGAATAAAGCGGACTGACCACGGTCCGCTTGTGACCACGGTCGTTGCAACACGGCCGAAACGTCAAGCTGTAAGTACTCATGTACTACATAATGCATATCGCGTTTAGTCCCGTCAGTATTATTTCTAGCTGACTGATTGACTGAAAATCAATGCACAGCTCACAGCCAGGAATATCCTGGGTGAACATTTTGTGTGAACGTCCAGCACTTGTAGGTAGAGACTTGATTTTGCTCAGTGTCTTTGTAGCGTAGCATTAAAAAATGGGAATATCATCATCTCCCCTCTTTGTACTATACACCCTGAACCCTGAAAAAAGAGGTAATTAATCGATTTTAGCAAAGATTTTGCATATTCTATTCGCAATTTTATATGTGGTTTCATAAGCTCGGTGCTCTTTGGACTCGGCCTACCCATGAAAGATTTCAAGCGTCATGGTATGGATGTATGGATTAATCTTTACACTTACGTGACATCATCTCGCACGAACTCTGAGCCGGCAGCTCGCGGCGTCAGATCCAGGACTGGCCGCTCCAGCTCATCCAATATCCTCAGGCTGAACCCGCCCTAGAAGATAAAGCAACATATAGAACAAACCCCACATTTTCTGAATATTACAAATGTGAAAGTTACTCTGTCTATCTGTCCCGTCTTCACGAGCGATTGCGATTTGCGTTGAAGTTTAAATCCAGAAAAAAAAATGGGTCCTAGTAGCCACAGAATAATAATTTGTGACAAAATAACCAACAGAATAGAAAGTCTATTATAATATAAACCCTAATTGATAAAGGAGTGAAGTTTAGTTAGTTAGATAAGTATATAATATAATCTCGTACAAAACATATGTTCTCTTAATATCATGCTATCATGCTTTACTATGAATTAACGGACCAATTCCTAAGATGACTGATTAGAATTATTAGATACAATTAAAGTTAAAGGCCATATATCTGGTCCGGTCCCATGTTGGTCTGGGATTTAAAACGAATGTGCTAACTGTGTTTCTTGCTTAGCATGTCGTAAAAGGCGACTAATGGTATATGGGGCTTTGGGTATGTGATTGTGAAGGCGACGAGCTAGCTACAATTTTCCATCTAACCCAGACCAGTATTATTTTTGGCGGAATGTGGTTAAAGGGGCCTGCGGCCCTTTTGACTGCCTACCCCTTCGGGGATTATGGGCGTGACGTTATGTTGATGTTTTGTGTTTATATCTGGTATATCAGGGTAACTATTAACCAACGCTTCCTCATAACCTGTGAGGCGTTTTTTCAAAAGTAAAACAATAGGGTAAAGAAACTAATAATGTTTATCACCTTTCTTTTTTCGTATTATTTTGTCGTAAAGTTTAGACAGCGATACTAGCCTCCCTACATTCATATGTTAACCTTGTTTCATAATGCAACATATGGCACCTAATTCGAGTTCGAATCGAGTTTTACAGGTTTTAAAACGTATTTTAATGTTAAAACTAAACTATTATAATTCGGTACCTAATATTCACAGCGCCAAAATTCTAATAAACCTATGCTCTGTCTAAATCATATGTCGATTAAAGAATTTATTATTTACTATAATATCTAAAATTAAATATATAAATTATATACTTACACGATGTGCGTACGCCAGATGCCAGTGTACTGTAAACGTTGAACCAGCTAAAAATGATGTTTTTAATGATCCTGAAACAAAACAAAAACAAATATTAATTACAAATGTACATCGCGAGTAATGAAATATCTACACTTAAGTTCTTAAGACTTTATAATAAGGTCCATTGTTGCATAAATGCGCATAGTTGCGCATCGAACTGCACCTTATCTAAAAGCTTTGCTCTTAATCTTTCATATCTACAAAATCTAAAACTACCTATTTGCGCCATCTACCGACAAATAGAAACACTACAAAGATGGCACCTGATGGCACCATTAACAATTAGTTACGTAAAACGAAATAAATCTCGCAAACGGTCCAAAATGCTGACCCATTGTCGGGCGTGAGAAAACTGCTTTGTTAACTGCATCTGTTATTCTCGACCATTTAACCAGTCCAACAAAAAATTTGGTTTACGCAACCAAACATAGTTCTCATGGCTAATTGTTCGCTTCCCTCATTCTGTAATCAAATTAGATAACTTGACACCTCAGTGCTAATGGGTTAATCTGCATTAAATCTACTTTCTGGTTTCCATAGAAGTGGTCTCGTTACGAAAGAAAATGGATTTTCGCAAGATAAGAAGTGAATGGGCGTATAATTCGCTATTGAATTAGCAACTACACAATACGTTGGGCTCGGCCAACAAGAATTACGTGAAAATGTGCGTCTGTATTGGATGTCATAAAAAATATAGGCGTAGAGCTGTGCTATCAACAAAATAGTGCCCCCGATCTATGGGGGCCTCAATATTTGTGAATAAAAATTCGTAATAGTCCACCCACAACAATATGTCAAGTTTAGGGATGAAAAGTGCCACAACACATTTGATACGGGGTCCTCATAAAAGTTATTGCCTATAATTATATTAGTAATGAAAGTGTCCGTTTACACTTTTGATCCAGAGCCCTTGAAAAAGGCCCTTTTTTTTCTCTTCCGTGGGAAATCCTCATACTCACCTCGCCGGGGAGTGAGGTGTGTTATGTCGGACTTTTACCGGCTAAAACCCCCTGGTCTTCCATCTATTGCGCTGAAGGTGTGGAGAGCGACAGAGGTACGCTTGCGCAGTCTTCTCTATAGCCCCGGGGCTCGGCCCGCACCTAGCGCTGGTACAGGCTCAGTAGGAGAAGGAATGCCTACGGAAGAGTTAGGCATCATCGACTCGTAAAAGGCCCTAGGCTAAGTCACTACAAATGATGATGATGATGAATGATGATAACCAGTAACCGTAGCCTATAGGCGCTTGCAACACAAGTAGGCTGCCGTACCTTTGAAGATTTTATTAAAAACAAACTTTTGTCCACGACTTAGTCCGCGTGCAATTACAAATTTGAGTGGCATATTTTTTGTATCGGGATTTTCTTTTTCTAAATCATTCCCCACAACTTAATTTATCTCCATACCAAATTTAATTTAAAGCAGTTTTTGATTTCCCAAACAAATTTCCACCTTTCTTATTACCCTCTCAGCGGATGGGACAATCGAAACATGGGTCAAATACATTCATTTAAAAAAATTATAATAATATCTCAAAAACTCACAAAGTTACAAGCTTCTTGTGTCGGCTCGTTTTCCTCGCGCGATTATGATTTTGGATTTTAACGGGCGTTTGCGCTTTTTAGAAATAAATTTCAGGAACTAAACGGCCTTGTGACAAGCGATGCGCACGCGTCATACAGTTTTTAGTAGAGGCTAACTAAAAGGTAGATTTTGTAAAAAATATTTGGTCAAAATATAACATGGTATAAACACGGTATAACACGGCACACTTACATGGTAAGAGTATTGCAATCGATTCTATGAACGATTCTGAACAGTTTTCAAATTCCGTATAGAAATAAAGTTGAATAAAGTCTATGTTCCATGTATCCTTAGCTTAAATAACTTTGTGGAGATAAAGTGAACGCGTAGGAACATAAAAAATCAATTTTATATAACAGACTACATCACATACATTGATCTATCTAACGTGCTTTCCGAAGCACGGGGATGATGAAACCGCCAACTTCCTGACTCAAGGCTGTTACTGAGTAATTTCAGTACTGACAGCCACAAATTTTTGGCCCGACCCGGGATTTCAACCACTAGACTGACTAGGAATAACTGAATATTGTTTAAATAGAATTTTTACTGTTTTTAATTATTACTCCACATGGTTAAAAATGTATGTAATTACTATGTATATGAAAAAGCAGTACATCAGTCCTAGTCTGTATGTAAACCGCCTCATTTTTCTTATAGATAATATTTAAAAAAAAATTACAATTACGCAACATAAAACGCTTTAAGTCATCAAACATATGCCTCAACTCAAATTCAAAATCTCTTTATTTATATAGGCTTCAAAAAAGCACTTATAAATAGTCAATTAAAACAGAAAAAAAGTATTACCATTAACTATTTTGAATAATATAAAAACATTATCTTCTTAAATCAAGAAACACGAAACAAAAGATATGTCAAATCAACAATATAGCGACCGTGACAGGACTCGAACCTGCAATCTTCGGATCCGAAGTCCGACGCCTTATCCATTAGGCCACACGGTCATGTGGTAGTGTCGTCGAAATTCTGCAACACTTTAGTTGGGGAGGCTTTACAGCGCAACTCCGAATCGCAGACTCGCCCCTTTATTGATTAGCTGGGACGCTTGTTGTCCGAAGGGGATGTTTATTTTTGTCCCCGTTGTGGTGCCGTACATCGATCTCACTTTAACTAGATACACATCTCGCTAATAGGGATGCTGGCTCCATCTTATACCTAAAATTCTACTAATCCTACTATTATTACAAACGCGAAAATTTTTATGGATGGATGTATGGATGTTTGCTACTCTTTCACGCAAAAACTACTAAATGGATTTTAATGAAACTTTAGAATCATGTAGCTCATACACCAGAATAATATATAGGCTATGTTTTATCGTTGTACCACGCGAGCGAACCCGCGGACAGATGCTAGTGTATAATAAATGCAAAGTGAGTTTAAACAAGTGAAGTCAGGCACAAAAGCTAAGTAGTGATGCCAAAATAAAATGTCTTTATAACTATTTGAGACATTACCTACATTTAAATATAAAATATATAGGTGTACATTGTATACATGACAGGATTAGCCTAGTGTGGGAGCCAGCTGCAGACCTGATGACCTGTATGATGTACTTTTTTGTGGAAATAAATTTAAAATTATTATTTATTATTATTTATTATTATTACATATTAGCTGACCCGGCGCACTTCGTAACGCCCCTTCTCGGGTTTTCTATAGGTAAATTTTTTTTAAAATTTACTGCGCACCTTTTTTTTTTTTCATGAGAACCTTCACTTTACAATAACAAACACAACTAAAAAAGAATTGGCGAAATCGGTAAAGCCGTTCTCAAGTTATAGCGTTGGGGTGGACCACCCTTATCACTTAGGGTTATGAAAAATAGATAACAACCTATTCTCAGACCTACCACGTGTACATATCAAATTTTATCAAAACCGGTTAAGCCGTTTCGAAGGAGTATGGCTGTACACTGTAACACGAAATTTTTATATATTAAGATATAAATATATATATAAAGATAAATATACATATATGTATACAAAGATAAAGATTATGCTATTTCTTTAAATGTATGCTGGGATGTTTATCACTTTGTTCAAGCTCTATCGACTGAACGGAGTTATATGATATTATTATATATATAAAAACCGTAGAGCTTCAATGAAAAGGATTATGAATGTTGAAGAGTGAGGTGTGTAAGGATCGTGCCATATGGCGTTCGGTTCTCTCTGCCTACCCCGCTAGGGGAGTGGCGTGAAGTTTAGTTAGTTAGTGAGTTATTATATACATTATTCCGTTTCGTGCCCCCTCCTGGAGCATTTATAGTTTTTGAGTGCTTAATAATATTTCATTTTTTTAAGAACGACTGAGACAAACAGTATTCTCAAAAGCAGAGTCTGTCTTAATATTTGATTCACGCTGGCTAAATCCGACATAGGAATTGCATCAGATGCATTTTTTGCTTGATCCAGCATTCTAATCTCTATTATTTGACAAGCTCGATGGCGCATTCGGTAGAGACCCTGCCCCATGCGCCAAGAGTTGTGGGTTCGATCCCCACTGAGGACAAACATTCGTATGATGAATACTTGTGTTTGTTCTGTGTCTGGGTGTTAATATCCAATATTTAAGTATACATTTGTGTTGTTTCTGATATCCGTAACACAAGTGCTTAGGCTACTTACCTCGGAGTCAGATCAATCTATGTGATGTAGTCTGATATTTATTTTATTTATTAGGGATTGAAATCTAGCGGCATTGAACCAGCAGATCTCGCTTTATCTAGCACAGCTAAAATTGTGCTTGGCCCAGCTGGATTGCTGAATCCAGCACTGCAATCCATTATCCGACACTTGATATGAATGCATAATAATAAATACAATGTTACTTATATATAAAGATTATTTATTTACAAAATATATTCACTACGGACCTACATTAGTCCCGTCTCATGTTAGTCTGGGACTTAAAAAGAATGCACCAACAAACATGTCGTAAAAGGCGACTAAAGGTGTATTGGCAGGGCCGGATCTGCTAAAGGGGCTTTTGCAGCCTGCAGCCCAGGGCCCGGTAGACTAAAAGGCCCCCGTTGAAGACAATACACATATCTAACGAAGGTTTACTTGTAAGACCTAGAAGTATACCATTTTAGGCCCCTTACTAGGATTAGCCAAGGGCCCCCACGTTCAAGATCCGCCCCTGTGTATTGGGTATTGAGTTTAGGGTTGCCAACCATACTTTATTATAAAGTACATATTGTACGATATGTAGGGCAATTGTACTCTATACTTTATAAGAAAAATAAAGT